>CM076710.1:5725000-7155000 GCA_038501285.1 Penstemon eatonii | reverse complement strand
CGCCATCAGATTTAGTCACAACGATATAAATGAACTGTAAGATGACAATGAGCCACCATGAGATATTAAGAGTAACTGCTGCTCCAACTACGCCCCATTCGAGTTTCAGAATTACAAGCTGTGAATTGTGAAAGACTGTATAGTAAAGAAATATTGTATATTGATTCTTTGAGAGAGAGAAGTAAATAAATGCTTGTATTATTGATTGAAGAATTCTGTACACAAACAGTTTACAAGCACAGCCATTAAATAAGAACAATACAAGGGTAAAAATGTAAAATACAACTAACTGTATAACTAACTACTAGAACCGGATAAATTGGATAAATAACTGAATAAGATTAATCAACTATATCCGGCCCATTCTATTTAGGAATAATCAGGGTATATCCGGCCCATCTTATTTAGGAATAAACCGAATTTAATTAACCTAAAATCAAAACCCAATTACTTCAGCCTTTCCTCCTTTCTTCTTCTTCTTCGTTCATTTTCAATTTCTCAGTAGATTTATCTTCATCCTCTAATACCCCCCCACAAGATGGCGCGTAGAGGTTCCTAACGCCCATCTTGAGCAAAATTTCGGAGAAGGAAGGCCTGGGGAGAGGTTTTGTTAAGAGGTCCGCTAATTGAGCTGCTGATGAAATGGGCAGCAATTTGATATGCTTTCTGGCAATGTGCTCACGAACAAAGTGTAGGTCAATCTCCAGGTGCTTAGTCCGTTCGTGAAAGATCGGGTTCTGAGCCAAGTGGATTGCAGAGGCATTGTCGCAATAAATTGTTGGAGGTAATGTTGTCTGTACTCTTAAATCAGTTAATAATTGTGTGAGCCATAGTATTTCACTTGTTGTATAAGATAATGCACGATATTCTGCTTCTGCGGAGGACTTAGACACTGTAGGTTGACGTTTAGCTTTCCAAGAGATTAGGGAGTTGCCCAAAAATATGCAAAATCCTGTAGTGGAACGTCTAGAATCAAGGCAGGAGCCCCAATCTGAGTCACAAAAACCAGAAAGATTAAGATTAGAAACTCTAGGATAATATAGCCCTTGTCCTGGAGTAGATTTGAGATATCTAAGTAGGTGATGAACTGCTGACAAATGTGCATTAGTTGGTTTTGCTATGAACTGGCTTAATTTGTGAACACTAAAAGATATATCAGGTCTAGTGATTGTGAGGTAGATCAATCTGCCTATTAACCTTCTATAAGGTGAGGGATCAGCTAACAGGTCATTATCATCAGATTTCAGGTTGTTTTTAGGATCCATAGGCAAATGTACTGGCTTGCTTGCTAAATATCCTGTATCCTGTAAGATTTGAAGTGCATACTGCCTTTGAGAAATTATTAAGCCAGTTTTAGAATATGACAGTTCAATTCCCAGAAAGTATCTCAATCTACCCAAGTCTCTAAGCTTGAAAACAGTGGCTAATTTAGTTTTGATATCAGAAATTAAGAGTGAATTAGGGCCAGTGATTAGAATGTCATCAACATAAACTAAAATTGCTATAAAGTTAAAATCTGAACCAGAAGTATAAAGAGAGTAATCTGACCTGGATTGAGTGAAATTTAAAGTTTTAAGCACCTCAGTGAGTTTATGGTTCCATTGTCTACTGGCTTGCTTCAAGCCATAGATTGATTTATGCAATTTACAGACAAGAGTAGTAGACTTACCTGGAGCAGCCAAGTTAGGAGGTAGGGAATAACCTTTAGGTAGGTGCATGTAGATCTCCTCATCCAAGTCACCATTTAAAAAGGCATTTGTAATATCAAGTTGTTGTAAATCCCAACCTTTAGCCATGGCTAAAGCTAATAAAACTCTAACAGAAACAAGCTTAGCAACAGGGGAAAATGTAGCATTAAAATCAATCCCTTCCTGTTGAGTGAACCCCTGTGCCACCAACCTTGCTTTATATCTTTCAATAGAGCCATCATGATTAGTTTTAATTTTAAAAACCCATTTGCAACCAATGGGAACTTTATTAGGTGGTAAATGTTGAATAGACCAAGTGTTATTGTTAGTCATAGCATTTAATTCTTCCTGTATTGCTTTTATCCATTCTGGATTTTTGATAGCTTGTTTATAAGTGTGAGGTTCTGATATGGTGGAAATATTTGCCAAGAAAGAGTGATGAGATTTGGAAATGTTGGAGTAATTTAAGACACTGGACAGTGGATATCTAGGTGAGTGATGTGTAAGTGTGTGACAGTGAAAGTCTTGTAAGTAAGATGGAGGTTTAGAAATTCTGGAAGATTTTCTTAAAGAAGGTGAGGGTGGGTTAGAATTAGTTGATGGAGGTATTTGAAGAGGAGTGGTGAAAGAAGGAGTGGATACTGGTTTTGAAGTATGAGGTTCTAAGAGATAAAAATTATCAGAAAGTGAAGTGACAGGAGGACAGGGTTCTATATTGTTAGTAAAAGAGTTAAAAAAGTTAGTGTCTTTAAAGGGAAATATGTGTTCATAAAATTGAACATTCCTTGAATGTAATATTGTGTGAGTGGATAAGTCAAGGAGTTTGTATCCTTTTATGCCTGGTGAATACCCCAAAAAAATACATTTTGTTGCTCTTGGATCAAACTTTGATCTGTATTGTTTTATTGTGGAAGCAAAGGCTAAACAGCCAAAGCTCCTAAAGTATGAATAATCAACCTGCTTATGATAGAGTTTAAAATAGGGGGTTTGATTATGCAATAAAGTAGTAGGCAATCTATTTATGAGAAAAACAGAAGTCAAAATACTCTCATTCCAGTATTCAATAGGTAGATTAGATTGGAACATTAGAGCTCTAGCTATATTAAGAATGTGTTGATGTTTTCTCTCTGCCTTAGCATTCTGTTGAGGGGTTTCTATGCAAGAAAACTGATGAATGATGCCTAATTCAGAAAATAATTGAGAAAAGAGAAGTTCCTTTGCATTGTCACTTCTAAACTTTTTAATATTTGAGTTAAATTGAGTGTTAATCATTTTAATAAATTTAGGAAAAACAAAATGAACATCAGACTTAGCTTGAAGTAAAAAAACCCATGTAAATCTTGTGCAATCATCAACAAGTGTAAGGAAGAACCTAAAGCCATTATGTGAAGTAGTTTTGAATGGCCCCCATATATCACAGTGTATCAAATCAAAAGGATTAGGAGATATAGTAGTGCTAGAACAGTAAGGAAGGCACTTTTGTTTTGCTAAAGGACAAACTTCACATATGTGTTTATTTAATGAATGAGTAGGTAAATCAAGAACAGAATGAAGTAAGTGCAACCTATCTACAGCAGGATGTCCTAGTCTATTATGCCAAGTATCAACATTGATTTTATTACAAGAAATGGAATTAACTAGTGGAGCCTGCTCTAAAATGTATAGTCCATCGACTAGGTCACCCCTGCCAATCCTCCTCAAAGATGTCATTTCCTGGATTAGAAAATGATGTGTGTGAAAAGTGATTGTTAAATCTGAGGAAGCTAATAATGCACTTACAGAAAATAAGTTGAATTTGAATTGTGGAACAAATAAAACATTAAGTAATGTTAGATTGTGATTTAAAATAACTGTGCCTTTAAAATGAGAAGGAATAACACAATTGTTTGGTAAAGTGATGGTGGTATTCTGTATTGGAAAAAGACTAACAAAAGATGTTATATTATTGCAGATATGACTTGAGGCCCCTGAATCAAGGATCCAGGAGTCCTTATATTGAGAAGAAGCTAACAGAGAAGATGATAGACATGTACCTGATTCTGTGTGCACAGTGCAGGTATGTGAATCCATAGGAGTAGATGTATCATTTGATGTAGAAGTAGCATTATTGAGATGTGTAGTGAAAAGTTGTGATAACTGACTCAGTTGATCTGGAGACATTGATTGAATAATGTTTTGAACTGTTTCTTGCTGTGTAGGATATTCTGTTTCTATGTTATTGATTCTGTTGTTTGATTGTGAATTTGGTCTGGGGGCAGGGGGTCTGTACCCAGGAGGGTAACCATGCAACTTGAAACATGTGTTTATGGTATGTCCTACCATTTGACAGTGGGTACAATAGGGTCTATTAGGTCTGGTGTAGGAGGAGTTGAAGGGTGGTCTTGTAGATGGTCTGTAATTATTAGTAGAGGGTTGGAAAGGAGGTCTAGTAATATTTGAGAAGGGTGAGGTTGAAGATTGTGAGGGTGGTCTGGTGGAGTAAGATGATGGAGCAGATTTGGTTGAGAAGGCCAGTGAATTTAGGGAATCTGATGAGGAGAAATCATGAATTGATCTTTGTGTTTCTTCTTGTGAAACAAGATGGTATGCTTTAGTTACATCTGGGAGGGGATCCATAAGTAGTAACTGTGATCTGGTGTGGGAAAGTGAATCTTGAAGTCCCATTAGGAAAATTATAAGATAGAAGTTTTCAAAGTACTGATCAAGTAAGCCACATTGGCACTTGGGTCTGAAATTGCAAATTTCATCCCAAATAACCTTCAATTTTGAGAAGTAATTGTTAACTGAGAGAGACTGCTGTTGAAGTAGAAATAAGTCTCTGTGTAATTGAAAAAGCCTTGGACCATTAGCCTGTTGGAACCTTTGTCTTAATTCTTTCCAGAGGACAGTGGCTATAGTGTGATTCTGGACGGTATGATTAATTTCTTTGGTTAATGAATTAAGAATCCAAGCTACTACCACAGTGTTACTTCTATCCCAATAGTTCTGTAGAACTGGATCCTCAGGTGGACGGGGTAGGGAGTCATCAATGAATGAAATCTTATTCTTGACTGTTAAGGCTCTTATCATGGCCTTGGACCAGGTTTGGTAATTTTTGTCATCCAGTTTTTCAGGCACCAAGATGACCCCTGGTCCATCCGCAGGGTGTAGGTAGTAATGACTAGAAGGGTCTTCAATATCTGGGCGGTTTCTTGATGTAGAAGGTGTAGTAGATGATGTGAGAGTGGAATCAGAAGATGCCATGAAAGTGTTTTAGCAAGAATTTAGAAAAAAAAGGGTTTTCTTTGATAGAAAAGAACGTGAGTATGTAACTGATGTATAGAGAAAGAAAGTGGGGAAGAAAGTAGGAAAAAAATAACAGAAATTGGATAGATCAAACCTTGAAAGTAGATAGATACTCTGAAATTGATGAATCTTCTGTTGAAATGTGAAGGAACTATTGAATGAACTGAACTTGATTATTTTCTTGAATGAATTTGTAGGAATGAACTGCTGGAAAGTAGAAGTGATAGAAACTGATGAAATTCTGAACCCGTGAATGAATAATTTGATGAAGAAACCAAATCTTGATGAAGAAATTTGAAAGAACAGTAATGGAGATGATGGAGTTTATGCAGCGGTGATGTATTGTTTTCCAGCTGATACCATGTGAATTGTGAAAGACTGTATAGTAAAGAAATATTGTATATTGATTCTTTGAGAGAGAGAAGTAAATAAATGCTTGTATTATTGATTGAAGAATTCTGTACACAAACAGTTTACAAGCACAGCCATTAAATAAGAACAATACAAGGGTAAAAATGTAAAATACAACTAACTGTATAACTAACTACTAGAACCGGATAAATTGGATAAATAACTGAATAAGATTAATCAACTATATCCGGCCCATTCTATTTAGGAATAATCAGGGTATATCCGGCCCATCTTATTTAGGAATAAACCGAATTTAATTAACCTAAAATCAAAACCCAATTACTTCAGCCTTTCCTCCTTTCTTCTTCTTCTTCGTTCATTTTCAATTTCTCAGTAGATTTATCTTCATCCTCTAATACAAGCCAACTCAGCAAGGCGTGTAGCACTAACACGCCAGCAGCAATCCAAGCCATTGCCATAAGCTTCCTTTGCGCTTGAAGGAATTTTGATATTGGAAAATTTATAGTAAATGCAAATAGTTGTGGTATAATCCACAATGCAAATTTACCTGCAAATTAATTAAATCGTTGAATTTGATCAGAATCAGAATCCCAAATTACATACGCACAAGTCATGTGGACCAATTACCTGCACCGCGTGAAATATCAGGAGACTCCCCAAATAAAAGAAGGATTGTGGGAGCAAAGATGTAAAGAGGAAGCAAGAAAAGGGATGTGATAAGCAAAATGACCCATGATCTTTGCATATATATCCCCAACATTCTCAATTGCCCTGCACCATATGCTTGCCCACATAGCGTCTCCAAAGCACTGCCCATTCCCAGCTTCATGTCAAATTCAATCGATTGATCACTACGTACTAAACAAATTAATTAATTAAAACTCGTATATATATATATATATATATATATGATTTAATTACCATGACTCCAAAAGCAAGACCAGCAATGACCGAGTTCCCAACAGAGACAGCAGCTAGCTCGAGTTCACCCACTTGACCAGCAAAAGTTATAGTGAGTGCACCCAATGAGTATTGACAAATGTATGTGAAAATGGCTGGCCCGGCTATTTTCCATAGTAACTTCGATTCTGTACCAATCTCTTTCACCAAACTACTCCCTCCTTGCTTTTCTAGAAGACCAACCTTCGTCGACTCTCCGCCCTCCATCAAACTTCAAGTGTGTGTGCGTGCGTCTGAAGAGTAGGAAAGTGATAACGTTATAATATCATGTGATGCTCTGAGAATGAGACAAAGAGAGAGTGTCCTGCATAAACACAATTTTTCTTATATATAAATTGTGATTGCAATTAATATTAGACATTATAGTTTGCATATTGGGCTTCTTTTGTATTTGTTATTAGTATAGGGGCCAACTATATTGTTTTGTTATTAGAGTTGTGTTTTAGTCTGTTACGTTTTCAGTTTGTTTGTTATTTCCTCTCCTAGCTTGTATATAATAGAGATAGTAGACTTTACTGTATGGAATTCAATTCATTCAATTAATAAAAGTGTTCTTCAATTTCAGTTTACTTTCTACTGTTCATTGTCTTTCCGATCATATCTCCGGCGACAATCAGCCGTGACATTATCAATTCATGGAGGATTTCACCTCCTAACATGGTATCAGAGCCCCAGGTTGAAGTGGGCCACCTTCTTCCGTGATGGGCTCTTCCTTGCGCGCATGATGAGATTTATTCTTCACCCACACATTTCCCCCAGATAACAAAGGCATGGGTTGTCATTCTTCGTCCAGTTAACAAAGTCCTGGACGGTCATTATTCGTGTGTTGGGGCCCACATGTCGCAATCTACAAGGTTGGGCTTTAATATGTCACGTGTTGGGCTTGTTTCACCCACACATTCAGCCCGCCCACACGTGAAGGGGGAGTATTGAGACTAATTGTCCCACATTGGTTGAAAACAATAGTTAAGTCCACCTTATAAGTTCTTGGGCAATCCTCACCTTACAATCTAGCTTTTGATGTTGAGTTAGGCCCAAGCCAAGTAAGTGGACTTAGCCTAATCCATGTTGTGAATTCTAATATGGTATCAGAGCCCAATCCCGTTTAATCATTGAGGATACTAATTGTTGTTTAATCAAGTCCCTTCTTCATATATCCGGTTCATTCTCTGTAGGATCTCAAGCGCTTTACCACTGCACTAAAAGCAATTGCTGTTAGTGATGGCGCAACTATTAATCTTTAACCCAAGGTTGATTCCTGTAGGGCACCCCCTACAGTTCACAACGGCAGCGCAGAGCCCCACACTAAGAGGTGGACGGACATGAGGGGCTTCGCAAGAATTCACGTGGATCCTCGGGTCTCCTCCGTGAACCTCGGCAAGTTGGGCTGCCAAACGCCGATGTAGCAAGCGCCACAGCGAATCCGTAAGGGTGACTGCTGGAGCCCATAATTCCCAACAATCTCCCCCCCCCAGCGGCACCCGGGAGGATTCGAACCTGCAACCTCGCTCTGATACCACTTGTTGGTCCCAAGTGGTCAGATGAGGTCTAAGGGGGGGGGGGTGAATAGACCTCATAAACTTTAAAATTTTTCTTTAACTTCTCTTCTATAAGTAGAGTTCGCTTATCAGCTAAATAAGATGACTAAGCTGATTTTGCACTTGGCTTATCAGCAGAGTAAGCTGATCTTATTCGTGAATGCTGATTTTGCTTATCAAGCTTATATAATCAGAGTTTCAAACAATGATGCAGCGGATAATGTTTACGTGTTTTTCAAACAATGTTTTCAACTCAATTAAACTTTTAAAGCACAAAGAAAGTTTTACCCCAAGTTGGAAATTCCTCAATTTAAAAGACTCTTCTTTTAAAGTATTTACTTAGCTTATGAAATATGCAATGCAAGACAAATAAAGTAAATAACACAAGGAATTTTTATAGTGGTTATACAGGAACAAATCCTCTTAATCCACTCTTTCAAGTCACACAGATCTTGGGTTATACTATAATCACTAAGTTTACAGTATACTCTGCTTGCGTCGAACAACAAATGAAACGACCACAAGTTCGCAATAGGAAATCACAAAGAAGACCTATTCTCCGAAGTAATATCACTCACAAAGATGGATATCTACTCCTCACAGCACTCAGTTGAATATCACTCAGATATACAAGGGTTCAATCTTGTTCTTCAACAATCAGCTTCGTCATAAGATGACTCCGCTTATGATAAGATGACTCAACTGATGGATTCTTGCTCTAAAGATTTGATCTTGAAAGTGTGCAAGTCTCTCTTGAATCTTCAGTTCACCATCTATTTATACTCTTGGATTTGTAATTTTGCTTGTTGAAGGTTGGCAAAATTGCATTTTAGTCCTTGAGCAACGGTCATAATTTGAATGGTAACTTTTGCAGACTGTCGCACTGTTCATTGTACACTCTGCTGTACTTTCTGCACTGTTTACTGTACACTCTGCTGTACTTTCTGTCAGCAGCATTTAATGCACTTAGCTTGTTACCGTTGGAGAGCTTACTGACCGATTTTACTTAGCTGATGGGATCCACTCCGCTGATGATCACTAGTCTGATGTACAAAGCTGATGCACTAGTCTGATGTACAAGTCTGATGCACAAATCTGATGCACTAAGCTGATGCACAAAGCTGATGCACTAAGCTGATGCACTAAGCTGATGCACAAGTCATCTCATGATCAGTCATCTGATGATCTCATTTCCACTAAGCTGATTTTTACTAATCTGATTTTCAATCTTTCACTAATCTGATTTTCACTCTTATCATAAGATTGAATCTTCATTTCTTGAATACTTCTGTTCTTAAATGATTTTCTTTTAGACCAAGTATCCAATCTTCAAATGTTGATGACACCTTTTTGTTATCATCAAAACCTTTAACTAACTTATTTAACTCAACTGATAAGATCACTTAGCTGTTCTTGAGTTAATAAATTCTTCCAACAATTTCCCCCTTTTTGATGATGACAAAACCTTCAACTAAGAACGTCTTCCAAGTCTTCAGTTTAGTCTTCATACTCTAGGATTTAAAATCATTAGATCCAATGCAACCTTTGAGAGTTCTTAGTTGCATCTCACTTTTCCCCCTTTTTGTCATCAATACCAGAACTTAGTATGCTGAAGACAAGTAGGTGAAAACTTAGCTGTTCGGGGTAGTTGGCTGTTAATTAATTCTTCTTTACACGCAAGCCAGCAATTTGTAGTCTTCTTTGCTGTTTATCACTCCAGTTAGAATAACTGTTCCCCCTGACTTCAAGAATTGATACCACTTGTTGGTTACTTCCTTCACCCTTTTTGAAGTGTATTCTTGAATGTCACTTGGTTGTTGAGTTTCAGTCGGCTGATGAGAAGCAGTCTTCTGATAACTTCATTTGACTTATTGAGAACATCATCTCTAATCAGGAGTACCGCTCGTCGTACACGTTCCCCCTGAGTTCAAGAATATGTGGTCAAGTAGTCTTATGAGAGTCAGTCTCGAAAGATACTCAGCCGTTGAATTCCAGTAAGCTATTGAGATGATTTTTCTGATATGTTCCCCCTCAGCTCATGAATCCAAATTCAACAAATCCATTTTCAACTCTTGAGAGCTAAAAGATTGTTGTCACGTGATTGACTATACCACTTGTTGGATACAAACGTTGATTCACTTGATAAACTTCAATTTTCCAACAATCTTGCTTTCCTTGTTATGTCCAAACAACGCGGCTACCACTTGTTGGTTGATATCACATGTTGATACAGTACTGGATACCAATTGTTGATATTCTCCCACTCGATGGTAAAACCTCTTGTTGAACTTGTTGAAATCAGCAAGGGCAGTCAACTCACCTTTGTCATCACACATGCGTTTTTCCTACAAAACAGATTGCTGTTTTTGGTACCCCTTATATTGGGTCCTGCATGGTTAGTATAACCTTTAACATGTGATGATTATGTGACTCAGTTTTATCATGAATTTCAGTAAATTTAGCATGGTAATAATTTTCATGATGAAAACAGTGCTCATAAGCAAGGTAAGATGCATGAAGTAAGTGATAAGCTGAGTTAACTAATAACTCTCCTATAGATTCAGCAGACTTAACATTTTTAATTTCACTCCAATCAGCAGCATCTTTCAGCTTACTAAGTTGATGAGTTTTACTAGTCTGTTTAGTCTTAGGTTGCTTACTAAGTTTCTTAACCTTTTGGGCTTCAGTAGGTTTCTTCTCTTTAGCCTCTGATTTCTTTATAGAGAATGATGCAATTACTTCTTTCAAGTTCATTTATATTTTCTATACAAATTGCATACTCAGCTTTCAGAGTTTCATTCTCATGCTCAAGCTTTTTGTAGTCAGCTGATTCTCGAGGTTTTTCAACCTGAAGTTTCAGTGATCTATTTTGCTCTTTTTAGCAGAGTCATCTCTTCCTCAAGCTTGGCAAATACACCAACAATATTTGAATTTGAGATTAACATTTGTTCAAACGATTCAAATAATGCAAGTTCATTAATTTGTAGAAGTTACCTCAGTTTTAGAATCATCAGATTCCTTGGCCATTAAGCATAGAGTTTCGGGTACTTCTTCAAATTCTTTATCAGACGACTGGTTGTCTGAATAAGTTATGCCGGAGTTTGTTAGCTTTGCTGCCCCAGCTAACTTTGCTTTGCTCTTACTTAGCTAATACTCCTTTTTGGCACCTTTTTCCTTGTTAGCAGACTTTTGAGAGATTGGATGTGGATGATCTTTGGTGAAGAATCCATACTCCTTGCAAATTTGGTCTCCAAGTTTTGCTTTTGAGGAATCCCTATTTTCCTGAAAATGATCAGAAGAAGATGAAATAGCATTTTCATATTTTAATTTCATTTTCTTTTTATAGAACTTCTTGAAATCATTCAGAAGTAGGGCAACGTCGTCAGCAGTGTATGTTTTTTTCTGAATTCAGCAGAGTCTTCTCTTCGAACTTGTCTGCTGATTTTCTTGACTTGTCTGACGCGATAAGAGCAACAGTAGGGTCTGAACCAGATGACTCATCTATTCCCATTCTAGGCATCTTAAACTCATAAGCTTTGAGTGACGAGAACAATTCAGAAAGGGAAATCTTCCCTAAGTCCCTTGATTCTTCCATGGCTGTCACCTTCATGTTGAATTTAGGTGAAAGAGCCTTGAGAACCTTCATGGTGATCTCCTTGTCTGAAAACTTTTTACCAAGCCTTAGAACTTCGTTCAGAGTTTTGGTAAATCTGGTATCCATTTGATCGATTATTTCACCAGACTTCATCTTGAAATTTTCAAACTCCTCAAGAGCCACACTAAGCTTATGTTCTTTGATAGCGTCGTTTCCTTCGCTCAGCTCACAGACTTTATCCCACATCTCCTTGGCTGTTTTGAATGCTTGACCTTCTGGAATCTGTCTTCATCTAGAGCTTTGAACATTATGAACTTAGCCACCTTGTCTAGATTGACTAATCTGACTTCTTCGGGAGTTAGTTCATCCAGCTTTTTGTCAACGATCTGATCAGGCTGGTCAGCAACCTTTACAGTCTTCTTAAACCTGAATGGTCCTCGTGTAATACATGTAAACATGTTATCATTATAAGCAGCAAGAAGGATTTCCATTCTGATTTTCCAATCTTCAAAGTCCATATGGCCAATGTGAGGAACATGGCTTATGCACTCCATTTTCAAAAAGTTTTGTTTTTCAAAATATACTCTTTTGAAAAAGTTTTAAAACCTTTGAAAAACACTCGGATCAAGCTCGTTGATCAGGCAGCTGATTCAAATGAACCACCTGCTCTGATACCACTTGTAGGATCTCAAGCGCTTTACCACTGCACTAAAAGCAATTGCTGTTAGTGATGGCGCAACTATTAATCTTTAACCCAAGGTTGATTCCTGTAGGGCACCCCCTACAGTTCACAACGGCAGCGCAGAGCCCCACACTAAGAGGTGGACGGACATGAGGGGCTTCGCAAGAATTCACGTGGATCCTCGCGTCTCCTCCGTGAACCTCGGCAAGTTGGGCTGCCAAACGCCGATGTAGCAAGCGCCACAGCGAATCCGTAAGGGTGACTGCTGGAGCCCATAATTCCCAACATTCTCTTTAACCAAATCACTTTCATCATATCTGGTTCATTATCCCTCACATTAATTCTCAATTTTCTGTTCTATTATTGTTTCATTCAAATCTGATGTTATATCTTTCGTATATTCATCATATTTGTATTATTCAAGATTTGTCTCCATTATCGATTCTTTCATTATCCCTCACATTAATTCTCAATTTTATGTTCTATTATTGTTTCATTCAAATCTGACGTTATATCTTTCGTATATTCATCATATCTGTATTATTCAAGATTTGTCTCCATTATCGATTCTTTCAAGAATTGGTCTGTTTTCCACAGTTAGTTTCGAATATCATCTCTGGTTTATTCAAAATTCCAAATTATCATATATCAATGTTTATTTTCAATTCATATCATATCTTGATATCAATCAAGGATTCTTTCATATATCAATCTCTTTTCAGCAATTATGTTCATGCAATTGCTTCGATCTTTATGATAATTCAATTTTCAATATCAATTTCTTCGGATTTGTCTTCTCCGATCATCAGTTCATCTATCTAGATTCACGAAATTTATATGGTTCATATCCGGTTTCATATCATTCAAGAATCATCTCTACACTGGTTGCCGGCTTTATCTCAATTGTCGTTTGGTTCGTTTATTTCCATGCTGTCCATTAAGGATGCTTAATGTCCAGCTTGCGGGGGCATATTAGACATTATAGTTTGTATATTGGGCTTCTTTTGTATTTGTTATTAGTATAGGGGCCAACTATATTGTTTTGTTATTAGAGTTGTGTTTTAGTCTGTTACGTTGTCAGTTTGTTTGTTATTTCCTCTCCCAGCTTGTATATAATAGAGATAGTAGACTTTACTGTATCGAATCAATTCATTCAATTAATAAAAGTGTTCTTCAATTTCAGTTTACTTTCTACTGTTCATTGTCTTTCCGATCATATCTCCGACGACAATCAGCCGTGACATTATCAATTCATGGAGGATTTCACCTCCTAACAATTAATTGTAGGATTACCGTATATTTTCAGAAAATTCTTGTCATGTAGTTACTTTGGTAGAAAGAAATTCTCCATCATTTTATAGTTAACATATACTTCATAATAAGTTCACACTCTTTAACATATTTAACATTCAGTTAATTCCTCTTAAAGAAGAATTTAGTTCATCAAGTGATAGTACGTGTTGAATTTATAAAACCAAGTTTGCAATTTATTTATCAACTTTCCATTGTCTCACGTCATCGTCAAGAGTTAGATTAAGTGAACGTGACAATTTGAGAGTATTAGTATCAGTGTTTTAAAAATCGAGATAATTTCATTGTTGATACCATAATTATACATATTTTAGGGATTTGATATCATAATTATTTATGTCGATGCATTTGATACCATATCTCAAATTAACTTTACACATTAATACTTCCGTCAAATTAATGACGGAACTGTCACGAGATTGTCACGTGCCCGTTAGTTTTCGTGAAATCCGAATTGAGAATTTCACTTTTGATACCACAATTATACATACTTTAGGGATTTGATACCACAACTATTTATGTCGACACATTTACCTCCCTGTGATATGTCTAATGGGCAATTTACCTCCCTGTGAAATAAAAATAGACAATTTAACTCCCGTGAAATGAATAATAAGCAATTGACATCCTTGTGATATAAAAATAGGCAATTTAATTACCTCCCTGTGAAATGAAATAATGAGCAATTTATCTCCCTGTGTTATGAAGAGGAAGACATTTTTGCTTTTGTGATTGTGAATGAAGAGGAAGACAATTAGGGCTCTGCATATGTGATCGTCTTTTATGTAATGAAATTGGGGCAGCTGACATAGCAATTTTCCCTCCAAAAATGATGCCACCTGGAATGAGTCTCCCCCCAAATTCAGATTTCACAAGAACTAACGGGCACGTGACAATTACATCATTAATTTGACGGAAGTATTAAATGTGTAAAGTTGATTTGAGATATGGTATCAAATGTGTCAAATAATTGTGGTATCAAATCCCTAAAGTAGGTATAATTGTGGTATCAAAAGTGAAATTCTCAATTCAGATTTCACGAGAACTATCGGGCACGTGACAATCTCGTGACAGTTCCATCATTAATTTGAGATATGGTATCAAATGTGTCGACATAAATAGTTGTCGTATCAAATCCCTAAAGTATGTATAATTGTAGTATCAAAAATGAAATTCTCTCATAAGTAAAGTTATTTAGAAAAAAAAAAATATATACATGGTATGCTATTAACATCATACTATGATGAAAAATAATTATGATTCAACTACCGTAGAAAATTAGTTAATCAAACACATGTTTACTTTTCTATTTACCATAAATGTAGATAATCTATGAATTATTTATTCTTAAATGGGATTTTGTGTCACCGTGTCCGCCAACAATCTTCAACAATAACAAAAGTAGTTGGCTAGTTGCAATTAGCTCATTAACATATATAGACTCCAAAAGTAACTCAACATCAACTCTCATAGTTGCACAAGTACACAAGCTTGTAAGCCAAATAAATTCAGAATCAACTGTTATTGTTATTCGATAATTTGGAGAATTCTTGAAGATTGAATTTTGTCTTGTGTGAGCCTTGTCGTAATTTCTAGAAATATGGTGTGATAAATTGAGGGATAAGAAATTTGTCAGTGGAATTCATTCTATCATACTAGTTTGGTTTTCAATATATATTTTAGATATTAAGCTAATAATAATTTTGGTACAAATGCAATATCTTCAAATATTAGAGTGAATCCAAGCTAGAGGTACATCAATTATGGGTTAATCTTTTCGCATGGAAGGGGGGAGGGGGTGATTTGGCGGACATAGTGGGAAAACAAATCTCTATTTGGGACGAAATAGTACTAAATTGTCAAATCAAATTTAGTTATATAATTTATTTTGTCAGCCCCAAAAAATTATAGGTTTTTTTTAACTAGAAATAGTTTATGGGGCTATTTTTGCAATTTTCACAAATATTAATTATAACCAATTAACCATGGGATATGTAACTCATTCGTGTATTATATAAATATATAGCCTTAGTGCATGATTTTTTTCTTATTTCTATTTGTGGTTCAGAATGTTTTTTTTTTTTGTGTAGTTTTTGAAATATTTGACGGTTTTTTATTTATTTATTTTGTGTAATTTATTTTTGTAATTACTAGAAAAGTTCATCTACGTTGTACGTGTTTAGTTTTAATTTCATGGGTATATGTTATAAATTAGAGTAAAATTAGCCATTTTTATGTCATAAAATATCATATATTTATGACTGATATTCAATTTATTTTTTATGATTTTTTTCATTAATTATTATTGTTTTATCAAAAATAAATAATGACTTTAAATAGTTGTAATAAAATATAAAATGAGTACTTATTTAGTCATTACATCTTATAAAATTGGTTTTAAAATATGATCATGTTGGATAAGGATGAAGATGAAGGCACTGAAGACAAAATTAGAAGGGAGGTTTTGATGCATTCCAAAACTTCAAAATCCGCTAAGTATGGAATAACTTAGCTGATGATCCCTTTGGAAAGAATTTTGACTAAGTATAAGAAGACATCAGAAGAGTCAAAATTTCAAGGTCCAAGACTTCTGATCTGCTGAAGGAAAGTTATCAGACTGATGAAGATCAGCCGACTTAAATCAGATTTGTTCAAGTTTGAGATCAGCTTAGTTCGCCATCAGACTTTGCACTTCCGTCAACCAAGTGGAAAGGATCATAAAGTCTTCCCAACGGTAATAAATGCCCCTTGGAGTAATAAATGCTGAAGTACAAGGTTATTAAAGACAAATGATTGAAGAAATGCTTCGCATCAGCTGGGTGCATTTAATGCTGCCTGCAGAATAGTACTGTTGACAGTACGGACAGACTGCAAAAGAGCCGTTCGCGGATTTTAAGGACCAGTACTCGAGGAATTTGAATCTTGTCTCTTTTCAACGGACATTTTTCAAACCTCAAGTATAAATAGCTGAAAGAGACGAAGAGAAAACAACAACACACTTTCTGAGAGAATTTTCGAAACAGGACTCTTTAAGTCTCAAGAACAGCTCACTCATCAGCTTAGTCATTTGTTGACGAAAAGCGAAGTTGAAGAACAAAGCAAAATACATCTTCTGAGTGAATTTGTAAAACAGAGTGTTGTGAGAAGTAGATATCCATCTTAGTGAGTGATATTACTTCAGAGAGTAGGATTTCTTTGTGATTTCTTACTGCACACTTACGGCCTGTTCATTTGTTGTTCGGCGTAAGCAGAGTGTACTGGTTACTTTGTGTTTCTAGTATAACCCAAGCTCTTTGTGACTTGGACGAGTGGATTAAAGGATATTTACATCCATATAACCACTATAAAAATTACTTGTGTTTTTATTTGCATATTTACTTGCATATTTCAAGATTGCATAAAACACTTTACTTAACTGTTTGAAAAGAGCTTAAAAGGAGTTTATAAAACTGGGGAAACATTTTTCAAACAGCTGAGAATACTTGTGAAAAACACTTTGAAAAATCCGCTGCAAGTACTCTAAGTATTAAAACTGATTTTGACAAAATCAGCTAAGTAACTATCAGTTTAGTGGTCTACGAAGCTGTTCAAAGATTTGTTCGCGATCAGCCGAGGAACCTACTGTTGATAACAGCTTAGTCTGTTTAAGTTAACAAAAAGGTTTTAAAGTTAAAAATCGTAAAAAGTTTAGAGGTCTATTCATCCCCCCCCTCTAGACCTCATCTGACCACTTGGGACCAACAAGTGGTATCAGAGCAGGTGGTTCATTTGAATCAGCTGCCTGATCAACGAGCTTGATCCAAGTGTTTTTCAAAGGTTTTAAAACTTTTTCAAAAGAGCATCTTTTTTAAAAACAAAAACTTTTGAAAAATGGACTGTATCAGCCATGTTCCCCACATTGCTGGTATGTCATTTGAAGACTGGAAAATCAGGATGGAAATTTTCCTAGCTGCTTATATTGATAACATGTACACATGTATCATAAAAGGTCCATTCAAATTCACCAAGACTATTATAGTTGATGAAGCTGAACTAGTGGTGGAAAAAGATCTGACAGAGATGACAGCCGAAGAAATAAAGCTGTTCAATCTGGATGAAGTTGGCCGTTTCATCATGACCAAAGCCCTGGACAATGATCGGTTTGACAAAGTCAAACATTGCAAAACTGAAAAGGAGATGTGGGACAAGGTTCGTGACATGAGCGAAGGAAACGACGCCATCAAAGAGCATCAGCTCAGTGTTGCCTTGGAGAAGCTGGATAACTTCAAAATGAAATCTGGAGAAACTATTGATCAGATGGACACTAGATTCACCAGAACCCTCAATGAAGTTCTAAAGCTGGGAAAGACCTTCACTGACAAGGAGATCACCGTCAGAGTTCTGAAGGCCCTGCCTCCCAAGTTCAACATGAAGGTGACAGCCATGGAAGAATCAAGAGATCTGGGAAGATTTCTCTTACAGAGCTGTTCTCCGTACTCAAGGCGTATGAGTATAAACTGTCGAGAATGGGTGTTGAAGAAACCTCAACTTCAAGTCCCACAGCTGCACTTGTTGCCGCTGAAAATCCTAGAAGGCCAGCTCACAAAAGCAAAGATGTGGACTCATCTGATGAAGCCACACTACTCAACAAAAAGGAGTACACTGCTGGAGACGTTGCATTGCTGATGAACAACTTCAAAAAGTTCTACAGACGGAAAATGAAGAACAAATATAACAATGCTTCTACTTCTAACCCTACTTCTTCTTCTCAGGATAAGGATTCTTATAAATCCAAGATGATGTGCTATAATTGCAAGAAACTGGGTCATTTCATCAGAGACTGCCCATATCCTAAAGCTGAGAAATATACTGAAGAAGAAAAGATCAGAAAGCAAAGGCGATGGTAGCAGAATCAGAAAAGCCAGCTGTCGTCTACTCATCTGATTCAGATTCAGACACTTCTGATGAAGAGTCTTCTGATGAAGAGAGTCCTGCTCTTCTCTGTCTGATGGCTAAGGAATCTGATGACTCCGAGGATAGTGAGGTAACTCCTCTTGAAAATGAACTATTTAGTTCATTTGAACAAATGATGCTTAACAATACTACTATTGCTGAAGCATATAAAAAGCTTAAGGAAGAGATGATATTGCTAAAAGAGCAAAACAGTTCACTGAAACTCTCAGCTGAAAGGCCAAGAGAATCAGCTGAATATAAACAGCTTGAGCAAGAACATAAATCTCTGAAAGCAGAATGTGAAGTCTATAAGGGTAAAATCATTGAGCTTGAGAAAGTCATTGAGTCTCATGAGAAGTCATCTGTTACATCCACTCATATGTCTAGTAAACATAAGACACCTTTAGAACAGAATAATCAAGAACTGAATCATACTGAGAAATTTATATCTACTGACAATAGTAAGGTCATCCTGTATGTTCAAACTGCTAGACCTGCTTCACCTGAGAAAGTATTAAAGGATACGAAAACTCCTAAGGCTAAAAAGAGCAAAGAGCCTAGTGTAGGAAAACAGACTAGTAAGCCTAAACAGAAGAGTCCTAGGAAGTCCTCTGACAAGGCTAAAACTAATCAGACTAGTGATAAAACTAAGTCGTCTGTTAATGAGCAAGCAAGTAGTAAGCCAAAGAAGCATAAAATCAAAATGCTTGGTATGGAGATGAGTCTTATTATGTGCAACCTGCTGCCTATCATCCTATGTATCATGCACCTCAATTTCCAACTTAATATGCACCATATCATGCTCATCCAATGCATGCATATCATCCTTATCATGCATCTTACTCTGCATTTGAACATTATCCTTATCATGCTGATCATCAACAATATGACAAATCTGATGAACGTGGTAAAGGCAAAGCTGTTCATACTCCTGTTGAAACTCAGAAGCCTAAGAAGCCTAAGACTTCATCATCTTGGGTTGTCAAAGGTGGAACTAATCCTTCAGGACCCTCTCAATAAGGGTACCTAAAACAATTTTATTTTGTTTTGTAGGTTAGGAGTAGGAGTAGGAGTAAAGTAGAGAAAATTTGGTACTTGGACAGTGGCTGTTCAAGACACATGTGTGGTAATATACATGAGCTGACGGATGCTGTTGTTGTGGATGGTCCAAAGGTTACTTTTGGAGACAGTAAATAAGGCAATATTGTAGCAAAAGGAAGCTTAATCAAGGGAAACATAGAGATATCTGACGTCTCATATGTTAAAGGCCTAAAGTACAACCTGCTGAGCATAAGTCAATTTTGTGACAAAGGATATTCACTCATCTTCTCAACAGATAAGTGTTATGTTGAACAGATTGGTACAAAGAAGGTAATTTTATCTGGAAGACGACAAGGGAATGTCTACACAGTGGACTGAAATTCTGCTGACAAGAATTCAAGTATTTGTTTGGTGGCATCAACACCAAGTGAAGTCAGTTGGCTGTGGCACAAAAGAATGAATCATGTGAATTTCAAGACCATTAACAGACTCATCAAGAATAATCTGGTAGAAGGAATTCCAAAGACAGTCATGAGCAAAGATAAACTTTGTGACGCCTTTCAGAAGGGTACACAAATCAAGTCATCATTCAAAAGCAAGAAGCATCAATCTTCTGGAAGAATATTGGAGCTGCTACACATGGACTTATTTGGACCCATTGATCCAGTCAGCAATGGTGGAAAGAAATACTGCCTAGCTGTTGTGGATGACTATTCAAGATATACTTGGGTGATATTCATGAAAAAGAAAAGTGAAACCAAGGAACATCTTACTAATCTGATGGAACTGATCCAGAATGAGAAAAGCATAAAGATATTGAAGATCAGATCAGATAGAGGGACAGAGTTTACAAACTCTACTGTTGAAGAGTGCTGTAACATCAAAGGAATACATCATGAGTATTCAGCTGCTAGAACCCCTCAACAGAATGGTGTTGCTGAAAGGTGAAACAGAACACTGAAGGAAGCTGTCAGAACCATGATAGCTGAAGCTAAGCTGCCTCAAAGATTTTGGGCAGAAGCAACAAATACAGCATGTTTTACCCAAAACAGATGCATGATCAACAAGCACCAAAACAGGACTCCATATGAAGTTTGGAACAATAGGAAGCCAAACATTCATTACTTTAAGATTTTTGGTTGTAAATGCTATGTTTTAAATAATGGTAAAAATCACCTTACTGCATTTGCAGAAAAGGCTGATGAAGCTGTTTTTGTAGGATACTCTACTGTTAGTAAAGCTTATAGAGTTTTTAACAAAAGAACATTACTAATAGAGGAATCCATTCATGTAGTATTTGATGAACCAAGTCAATCTTCTGAAAAGAATCAAAGTATTAATCAAGATCTGTCTACTAATTTACAGAAGTTGAATGTTGGAAAGAATGAAGAATATGTTCCCATCATACTACCTGATCTCAACCCAGCTGATAACTCAAGTGCTGTTCAAAATCACAGTGATGATTGTCTAACAGACGAGTTGCAAACAGCTGATAGACCAGAGACTGTTCAACAGACAACAAATGTTCAACGGACTACTACTGGAACTCCAACAGTAGTGTTGCAAGATCAAAACAAAGGACAACATTATGATTTGCAACCTGATCTCAGATGGCTCAAGAATCACCCACCAGAGCTGGTGATTGGTGATCCTTTGGATAAAGTAAAGACAAGGAGAGCTGCTGCAAGTGATGCAATGTTTGTCAGCTTCCAATCTCAAGTTGAGCCCAAACAGATTGAAGAAGCTCTTAGTGATTCCAATTGGATTGAAGCTATGCAAGAAGAGCTAAATCAATTTGAAAGGAATGAAGTCTGGTACTTAGTTCCTAGACCAAGTCATCAAAGAGTCATTGGCACTAAATGGGTATTCAGAAATAAGATGAATGAAGATGGTGAAGTCACCAGAAACAAAGCAAGATTAGTGGCCAAGGGTTACTGCCAAGAAGAAGGCATTGACTTTGATGAAACGTTTGCACCAGTAGCAAGACTAGAGGCAATCAGACTCTTTCTTGCCTATGCTGCTCACAAGAATTTCACCGTCTATCAGATGGATGTGAAATCAGCTTTTCTCAATGGAGAATTGCAAGAAGAAGTTTATGTTGAACAACCACCTGGTTTTGAAGTCTATCAAGAAGAAGACAAGGTGTATCGTCTGAAGAAAGCCCTCTATGGACTGAAACAGGCTCCAAGAGCATGGTATGATACCTTATCTGATTTTCTTTTAATTAAAGAATTTCGCAAAGGTAAAGTTGACAAGACCTTGTTCACTATTGAATGGGAAGAACATATTCTGCTTGTGCAAATTTATGTGGACGATATTATTTTTGGTTCAACTAACCAACAGATGTGTGACAAGTTCTCAAAGCTGATGCAGAACAAGTTTGAAATGAGCATGATGGGAGAACTTAATTATTTTCTTGGTTTGCAAGTTAGACAGTTGCCTGATGGAATATTCATCAGCCAAGCAAAATACACAAAGGATCTGTTTAAGAAATTTGGTTTGGAAACTAGCTCTACTGCTACCATTTTAATGTCTACAAGTCTTCGTTTGGATAAAGATGAAGATGGAAAATCAGTGGACATAACCAAATACAGAGGCATTATTGGGTCACTGTTATATCTAACAGCAAGCAGACCTGATATCATGTACTCAGTTGGGGTTTGTGCGAGATTTCAATCAAATCCTAAGGAATCTCATCTCTTAGCTGCCAAGAGAATATTGAAATATATTAAGGGCACTCAAGAATTGGGATTATGGTACCCTAGGGAATCTGGATTTGAACTTATTGGATATTCAGATTCTGACCTTGCTGGATGCAAAATTGATAGAAAAAGCACAACAGGTGCATGTCAATTTTTAGGCAGTCGTCTGATCTCATGGATGAGTAAGAAACAGACTTCAGTATCCATATCTACTGCTGAAGCTGAATACATAGCTGCTGGAGCTTGCTGTGCACAAATCTTATGATTGAAGCATCAACTAGAAGACTACAATATCAAAATCAGTGGAATACCAATCTACTGTGACAATACAAGTGCAATCAGCCTTACTCAGAATACTACAAGTCATTCAAGGACTAAGCATATTGAGATCAAGCATCACTTTATTAGAGATCATGTGGAGAAAGGAAATGTCATAATAGAATATGTGTTTACTGAAAATCAAATTGCTGACATCTTCACAAAACCTTTAAGTGAGACAAGTTTTCAACTCTAAGAGCTGAACTAGGTTTATTAAAATTGGATGCATAAGCTGAGGGGGAACTTATCAGAAGACTAAAGTTCAACAGCTTACTCATCTTATTTATCTTCAATGATTAACTCTCAACAGACTAGTTAACTTATGAATTCTTAAAGTCAGGGGGAACGTGTAAGACTAGCGGTACTTCTGATTAAAAGATGAAATCTGTTAATGTCAGTTAGTTGAAGTTATGTTTTCAACAGAAGATTAAAGTCTTGAAGAATGAAGATTTATTATCTAGCTGGATTGACAAACAGCTGAGGAAGGTTATCAGCTATTGGCTTTCACTGATAACAACAGTGTCTTCAGGACATTAGTCCATCAGATAAGTATTTATTTTACTAATCTGATTACTTGTGTAAAAGCTTACTGTTTAAAACGTTTTATTTCAAAACACGCTTTTACAAGTAACAGAAGGGCGATACAAATTCCCGCTCCTCATTTAATGCGATTTGAATTTGAAAGATCGTAACTGACGCCACACGATCAGCACTGACAAGAAATGGATCTAACGGTTAGATAGTATCATGGAAACCAAGATACCCTAACTCTATAAATCCAGATCTGATCAGCCGTGTAGTTCTTTACGCACCCTAAATATTCAAAGCATACTTGAGAGAAAAATTACTTGCAATTTTCTGCAAATTTCTTCCTGTTTCTCTAACTTTCAACATATTTGCAATAGCCGCTGAAGGTATGTTCCTCGTTTATGAATCATACTACCAATCTGGTACGACTTTGATGAAGGAACTTCTGGAGAAATTCAAATCTGCTTCGTTGGTGAACTTTATGGAGTACAATGAGGGAGTGATCTGGACTGACCAGGTTATGGAGTATTACAAAACTGCAACTGTTGATTACAGTAAACTGGAGATTAAAGCTACAGTGGGAGGTAAATCCATAGTTATTACTCCTGCTGTTCTTCATGAGACTTTTGGGCTTCCTAACAGTGGACGACATGACGTCACTGTACTGACGGAAGACAAACACCAACAATTTTGGGCGATCTGCGCCAAGGAAGGAGAAGTGCTGTCTGGCAACATAAGGAAGAAACAGCTGAAGGATGAATATAAGTGGATGGCTGATATGGTATCAAAGCTGATAGAGAATTGTACTTTTTCGCTGGATGCTGTTACTATGAAGAGGTTCAGCATCATGGCTGTCATATACTATGGACTAGAAGTCAACTGGTCTATAATAGTTTGGTACATCTTGGCTGATTTTCTTGAGGTAAAGAAAGAAAAAGGTCCTCACACCAACCATAGGATCACACTCAGTTACCTGCTGTTCAAGCTGGGCTGTGATATGACAAATGGTAAAGAGATTCACAAGTCTAAGGCAATGTCCAAGTACTTGCCTGTTCAAAAGAGGAAGGCTGATGAGCCTGAAGAAGATGAATATGAGGAACCAAAGGAGGTTCCTGCCAAGAGGCAAAAGAGACTAGTCAAAACAGCTGACTTAGCTGTTGAGACTAAGAAGAAGAAGGTTGCTGATCAACCAAAGGAGAAGGTTTCCAAGAAAGTGAAGATTGTGGCTGACGTTGTTGTTGATCAAATCATAAGTCAGACCACTGCTGATGTAAGGGGAATGTCTCCTGCATCACCTTCCAGGACTCCTTCTGCTGAAATGCCTGCTGAGTATGTTTCTCACAGGACAAGGAGCCAACAAAGGGATACTGCTGCTTCAAGACCCATCCAGGGTTTGTCAAAGAAGTCAGCAAGGAAGCAGATGACATTTATAGAAAAGGACACTGAGTTGGTAAACTTAGTGAGATCAAGTCCTGAATCTGCTGAAAGACCCGTTGAAGCTGTTGGGGCTTCTGTTGCTGACAAAGCTGATGCGCAACAGTTGACTCAAACTGCACCAACAGTTGAGGCTACCCAAACTCAAGATGATCCAGATGTCATGATCATCAATCCTATAGCTGCAGCTCCCATTTCTTCTGCTGGTCCAGCCCATACCCAAGTTGATAAAGGAAAGAGGAAAATTGTGCTTAAGAGAAAGAAAATCTCTAAAGCTGATAAGAAAGCAAGGGAAGAAACTGAACAGAGAAAGCAAGATGAGATGGAGGAAAAGAAGGCCCTTGAACTAAGCAAGGCTCAGGCTGCTAAGGATGAAGCCAGAAGGAAGATGTCTGAAGCAGAGAGAAAAGCTGCTGAGGAAGCTGATCTGGCAATAGCTTTAGAGATAAGCAAGACTGATGCCTATGGACCTGTCCATGGAGGTGGCATCAAAATTGGCGAAGGCAAGGATGAAGTGGAAAAGAAAAAGCCTAAGATGTCTGCTGATGAGGCCAAGCCCAAGGAAAAGTTTGAAGTAAGGAGAGCATTCAACATAGTATATGCTGATAAAGAACTCTTCCGAAGGTTTGAAAAGTCTATAGCTTATTACGATCAGAAGTTAATGTTAAAGACCATGTTCACGCAAGAAAAGCCAAGATATATCAAATGGAGAGACAATAGGCTGAACAGGTCCATAACAGAACTTCAGAATCTGAAAGACTTAGCTGCTGAAGAACAATGGGTTCTGAACTGGCTAAAGACAGATTCAATTCAAAAGGCCCTGGATCCCAGTCATGTCAGAGATGTCATGCATCATTATGCAAAGGAATTTGCACTGGAGGAGGCCAAGAAAATTGATAACTCCCTGCCAGCCAAGAAAAGAAAGACTGATAATGCTGAAGAAAGAGCAGTTAACATTGATGTTATGACCGCCTTGAAGAGATGGGCAGAAAGGTCAAGATATCAGCAGGGTCACTCAAGTGAGTTGCCCCAGCTGCCAAGTATCCAGCACATTATCTTTGGCAAGGAAGTAAAGGAATTTAGTGAAGTGCCCAAGGGAAATAATGCACCTGTCAACCCTTAGATCATTGTGAGGCAGATTAGACAAACAACATGCTTCAATGATGATGGCACCATCACTAATATGTTCTATGATGACGTCACTGATGAACACTGTTGGTTAATATTGGAGAAGGTTTTGAAGATGACAAAAATGCCATAATGGTTTTGAAGATCAAAAGTTTAAGTCATCAACTAAGAACAGCTTAGTGAAACCTATCTCAAGGTCTGGAAGCTATGAGATCGAATCAGCCGAGTGGGATATCAGATCAGTGAAGATCAGATTGGTTATCATCAGCCGAGTCAAGATAGATATGTTCATTCTTGAATTAGCCGAGTAGCCATCAGATTAGTACTCCCATCAGCCGAGTGAAGACGATCAGCAAGCTGTCCAACGGTAACCAGCTGAGTGCATTAAATGCGACTGACAGAAAGTACAGCAGACTGTACTGTAGCAGTTGCAGGGAGCCGTTCCAGAATTTGGGGACCAGAACTCGAGGACTGCAGATTTCTGTCTCATCTTCAACGGGCAGAAATTCAAATTCAAGAGTATAAATAGAAGACTAACTGAAGATCAAAAAAAGGGACTTGCACAATTCAAGATCACATCTTAAGAGCGAGATCCATCAGTTGAGTCGTCTGATCACAAGCGAAGTCATTTGTTGACGGAGCTGAAATCGTTGAAGAACAGAGCTCAAGCTCTTGTTTGTCTGAGTGACATTCAACTGTAAAGAGAAGAAGTTTATATCCATCTTTGTGAGTGATATAACTTCGTAGTATAGGTCTTCTGAGTGATTTCCTGTACTGAGAGTCGCGAGGAGTTCTTATCCGTCTTTGTGAGTGATAAGACTCTGTAGAATAGGTCTTCTTTGTGATTTCCTATTGCGCACTTGTGGTCGTTTCATTTGTTGTTCGACGCAAGCAGAGTATACTGTAAACTTTGTGCTTATAGTATAACCCAAGATCTGTGTGACTTGGAAGAGTGGACTAAAGGATTTTAATCCATATAACCACTATAAAAATATCGGTGTTTTACATCTGCATTCTTTTCTTGCATATCTCAAAAAGAGCATTCAACTGTTAAAAATGTTTTGAAAAGAATTTTGTAAAACTGGGGTAAAACTTTGAAAGATAAACTTGTTTGAAAAACATACTTGATATATCCGCTGCATACAAGTTTTGAAACTCTGAGTATATCTGAATCAGATAAGTGAAATCAGAATAGTGGTCAACTCTGCTGTTCAAAGCGTTGTGCGCGATCAGCTTAGTAAACTTACGAATCAGATCAGCTTAGTCTGCTGACAGAAAAAGTTAGAGAAAAAGTTTTAAAGTTTATGAGATCTATTCACCCCCCCCTCTAGATCTCATCTGACCACTTTTGGGACCAACAAACACAAAACAGCTGACAAGACCTTAGCCATTGAGTGGAATGCTAAGGCTTCTGAAGATCATCAGGAGACTAAAATGGAAGACGTCCCTGTCCACCAGGAGACTGAAGAAAAGGAAGCTCCTGCTTCTGCTTCATCAGGTGATGAACACTCTTCACTGATGGAAGCTTTCCAGATGCTGATGGAGAATTCAATGAAGGAACTGGAAGAGAAGCATAGTCAGCAGCTGATGAAGTTGAAAGAGGAGCTGAAGAATGAACTCAAAGCAGAGTTGGCAGAGTCCAACAAACTTCAGCTGGAAACTATGCAACAATCAACAGAGAAGATCATCAAGAAAGAAGTTGATAGTTTTTCTATTCCTCAGGACAACTCTTTGCAGTTAGTGAACAGCCTTACTGAAATGAACATAAACGTGGAAGATGTGAAAGCTGATGTAAATCACCTTCATACTGCATTACAAAGAGCTGAGCACAAGATAGCTGACTTAACTGCAACCTTCATCAAAGTTAGTGACGAAGAGAAGTCTATCAATGTTGGACTGTTGCAGGAACTTCACAAAGCTGGAGATGTTATTCATACAGAACTCTCAACTATGCAACTCAATATTGACTGCTTCAATGATCAGACTGACAACATCAGCACTACTCTGACTCACTTGACCGCAAGTCATGATGTAGTAAACCAGAATTTGAAAGCTTTATGTGCTACCATGAAGATTCCAACTGTTGCACTCAACCCTGCTGCTCAACCTCAAGATGCCATCAAGTCTGATGACGACAAAAAGGGGGAAGATAAAGGGGACGATTCAACTAAGGAAACTTCTGCTGCTGTTGAAGCCAAGAAGACTGATGAAGCTACTGAAATGACCAAGACTGATGAAGAACTTGGAAAGGTCCAAGGTAAAGAAAAGTCTGAAGAAGAGACTAAGGAAAAAGCCAAAACTGTTGAAGTAATGGCTGAATCCAAGGACTCTGCTGCTGATCAATGAGAGCCAATGACCAAGTACAAGAATACAGAATCAGCTAGGAAGGCGGAACTTCTGAGAGAGCAGCAACTTAAAGAAAAGATGGAAGCTGCAAAAGAAGCTATCCTTCAAGGTGAAGAAGCTGATGAAGATGAAGAAGAAGATGATGAAGAGTCATCTTATGAATACGAAGAAGTGCTTGAAGAAGCTGATAGTTAGATTTTTTTTTACATCTTTTGTAATCAGTTTACTTTATCTGTTCTTCAGACATCTCATCTGAAAACTTGTACTTGTAACATTTGCATTATCTATAAAAGTCAAGTTTTTCCAACATATTATTTTCTATCTCAGAAAATTTTTGAGGATTACAATCTTTAGCTTAAGTTTTAACAGGTACTTGGCTGAAGTTTTGTCATCATCAAAAAGGGGGAAATTGTTGGATAAGGATGAAGATGAAGGCACTGAAGACAAAATTAGAAGGGAGGTTTTGATGCATTCCAAAAATTCAAAATCCGCTAAGTATGGAATAACTTAGCTGATGATCCCTTTGGAAGGAATTTTGACTAAGTATAAGAAGACATCAGAAGAGTCAAAATTTCAAGGTCCAAGACTTCTGATCTGCTGAAGGAAAGTTATCAGACTGATGAAGATCAGCCGACTCAAATCAGATTTGTTCAAGTTTGAGATCAGCTTCGTTCGCCATCAGACTTGCACTTCCGTCAGCCAAGTGGAAAGGATCATAAAGTCTTCCCAACGGTAATAAATTCCCCGTTGGAGTAATAAATGCTGAAGTACAAGGTTATTAAAGACAAATGATTGAAGAAATGCTTCGCATCAGCTGGGTGCATTTAATGCTGCATTTAATGCTGCCTGCAGAATAGTACTGTTGACAGTACGGACAGACTGCAAAAGAGCCGTTCGTGGATTTTAAGGACCAGTACTCGAGGAATTTGAATCTTGTCTCTCTTCAACGGACATTTTTCAAACCTCAAGTATAAATAGCTGAAAGAGACGAAGAGAAAACAACAACACACTTTCTGAGAGAATTTTCGAAGCAGAACTCTTTAAGTCTCAAGAACAGCTCACTCATCAGCTTAGTCATTTGTTGACGAAAAGCGAAGTTGAAGAACAAAGCAAAATACATCTTCTGAGTGAATTTGTAAAACAGAGTGTTGTGAGAAGTAGATATCCATCTTAGTGAGTGATATTACTTCAGAGAGTAGGATTTCTTTGTGATTTCTTACTGCGCACTTACGGCCTGTTCATTTGTTGTTCGGCGTAAGCAGAGTGTACTGGTTACTTTGTGTTTCTAGTATAACCCAAGGTCTTTGTGACTTGGACGAGTGGATTAAAGGATATTTACATCCATATAACCACTATAAAAATTACTTGTGTTTTTATTTGCATATTTACTTGCATATTTCAAGATTGCATAAAACACTTTACTTAACTGTTTGAAAAGAGTTTAAAAGGAGTTTATAAAACTGGGGAAACATTTTTCAAACTGCTGAGAATACTTGTGAAAAACACTTTGAAAAATCCGCTGCAAGTACTCTAAGTTTTAAAACTGATTTTGACAAAATCAGCTAAGTAACTATCAGTTTAGTGGTCTACGAAGCTGTTCAAAGATTTGTTCGCGATCAGCCGAGGAACCTACTGTTGATAACAGCTTAGTCTGTTTAAGTTAACAAAAAGGTTTTAAAGTTAAAAATCGTAAAAAGTTTAGAGGTCTATTCACCCCCCCTCTAGACCTCATCTGACCACTTAGGACCAACAGATCACAAGAACATTATATTTAGTTCATTCTATCATATTAGTTTTCATGTCAAGTTTATCCATTATTCACCGATGACACACGTTTCATCCGTTTCTTCAGAAATTTCATCCAAACTTTTATCAATTTCACGTGCATTTAATCTTACTGGTTTCACCTGTTTTTTCACCAACTTCACCAGTGTTCACCAATTTCACCCGAAGTTTCATCGATTCATATGTTTTCACTTTTAATTTTTTTTTACCAGTAAATATATATTATTTTAGTGATTTTTCTGCTTTTATTTTTATCGGTTATAACATTTTTCATTGTCTTCCCCTTTTTTGTCGATTTTTTTCAATTTGAACCATTTTTCACCGTTTCACATTGTTTTTGTCGGTTAAAGTTTAACCCGTTTTAACCTATTTTACTTATTTCACATGTTATTGACATGAATTTTTAATTGATTAAGCATGTTTTCACCGACTTTAAGTTTTTTTGATTGATTTTACTCTTTTTCACTTATTTTATCCGTTTTCATCCGTTTCTTTACAAATTTTATCCAAATTTCCATCGATTCATATGTTCTAACAAGTATATTTTTTTTACCGATTTATATTTTTTAGCGATTTACTCCTTTTTTTATCCGTTATAATATTTTTCATTGTTTTCCCATTTTTGGTCGATTTCTTTTAATTTTTTTCTGGTTTTAACCATTTTCCTGCTGATTTCACCAGTTAAACTCTTTTTATAATTGATTTCACTCGTTTTTACTATTTTAACGCGTTTTTAACCTATTTTACATTTTTTTCACTGATTTAACATGTTATTCAACTGAATTTTTCATTGATTAAATATACTTTTACCGATTTTACGCTTTTTTGACCGACATTACGTTTTATGACCGATTTTACCATTTTTCCATTGACTTTACTCGTTTTTATTGGATTTCACTAGTTTCATCAATTTTCTTACAAATTCCACTCTAATTATTTTTCATTGATTTCACATACTTTCACCAACTTTAGCTTTATTTTAATCGATTTTAACCGTTTTCAATTCATTTTTCACAAAGTTTACCTAATTTTTTTTAACGATTTCAAATTTTACATACTGTCACATACTAAATCTTTCAATAATACAAATAACATATTTTTTACTTAAAACATATTGTTGCTAAATTAAAATAATTTTACATATATATTTGAGGAGCTATTTAAAATAACATTGTTTTTTTTTATGATTTTTTTATGTGTTCTATGAGAAGAATATTGAAATTATAAAAATTGATGTAAAAGATAATTTCTAAATTGTAGGAGTTAATGTAGGAGATAAGTATAATAAGATTTCAGTCTAATTATACATTTACCATAATTAATATACAAAGATTTCATGTCTAATTAGTCTATTTTTACATATTTATCATTGAATTAAATATCACTTTACAACTCAAATAAAATAAAAGTATATTAATCCTAAAAAAATACTTAATTATAAATAAATAGATATATTCTATATATCACAGCGGAGATAATGATATGGAGGGGCCATATATTAGTACTCTCAGTTGGATCCACACCTGAATTTAACAATTGATGAAAGCTGGAGACAATATATGGATTGTTGATAAGCAAATTGCAGGGTACGTACTACGTAGTTTCTTTTTTCTAATCTAACAAAAAAAAAAAAAAGTCTACTTTGTCCATGACGTCATAATTCTTGATTTCTTCTGAATCAATGATGTTAAAATTTTATATTAATACATGCATGTTGTTTTATGTTGGTTAGATTTACGCAACGATACACAAAAAATAAAACGAATCTAACATTTGCAACAGTAAAGGTCATAAATGTTAAAAATGAGTTCGGACTCTCACTTTTCAAATATCTATATATATTTTCCATAGTATTTATGATTGATGATAATATCCAAAAAAAAAAAAAATGCGAAGAAATTTTGTTTTTCTTTGCAGGGTTCGGGACACACTCCTGCAGAATATACACCAAAAGAATGTTTTGCTTTGATTTCTCCTTGGTTGTTCAATAAGCCACTATAGTTGCATGCATGTAATAAGAAGAAGAAGAGATGGAATAGAGCTCTCTAATTATTTGAAGGATTAGTGTATTCAATTTGTCATTCGAACAATTTATATATTATTGAGATGAATTTTGTTGTAATTTGACATATATATATTTGTTATACTTAATTTACTTCTGTTTGAAACGTTGATCATCATTAGGTCTGGACGCTTGTTTTTATTGAATGACTAACTCATCTAAAGGTTTAAGCTGATAGAGAGAGGAATCATAATCATTTAATATATATCACTTAACACACCCCTTCACCACTTAACACACCCCCTCACGTGTGAGCGGTATTCATTTTCTCAAGCCTAACACGTGGAATTTAGAAATGGATGGCGAAGGGATTCAAACAAAGGACTTTTTTGGGTCTGAGCTCTGATACCATATTGAATGAGCAACTCATCTAAAAGCTTAAACTGTTAGAGAAAGAAACCATATAATATATATCACTTAACAGTTTTATGTTGAAACCTTGTCTTCTTTGTACTTTATGATTGAATGCTTTAATGTAATAGGGGAAAAATGGGTTAATTAATTCACATTTCCCCTATGATATGTACATAATTCAATCTTCAATTTCTTCGTAACATCGAACTTCGCTATCAAAATTTTGTAATTAACTAGATTTTGTTGCAGTAAGCCTACAACCCTCCAAAGTCACAGCAAATAAGCAATCTTTTACTATGAATTTATTTTGCCATAGTATTTAATGTGTTGATTCTAAATTACGTACATTAGCTAGTTACAGTTAGTGCTTGCATTTTAAATGGCCAAATTAGGTTGTATATATCCTTATTATTGAATATATAACTCGATTCGATTTTTATATAAGAAGTTCAGTTTGGTTTAAGATCATACTGATTCAAAGGTCCCTCACGCTGATTGAACCCCAGTGGCCAAATATCAATTTGAATATTCATTTGAGTCCGTCCGATTTATGAAGACTTTTGTCCAACTAGAGACTGAGAAATCCGATCAGGTTATACAAATCTATTATCCGAAATACATGGATTGAATATAAATCTCGTGACTCTATAAGAAAAATGAATTTTAGTGACAAAATATAATAATTGACATTGTTAAAATTGTCACTTTTGCATGAATGTTGTGATAAAAATATTAATTTTGTCACAATAATAATAGTGACAAAATATATTTTTAAGTTAATACTAATGGCTATTAGTAACAAGTGTATGGAGCTTAAATTGCCACTATTAATAATTAGTGACATTTTTTTAGTGACAATATAGCGTGAATAAATATTGTCACTATAATTTAGTGACAATTTTTTAGTTGTCATTTTTGGGGTATCACTAAATGTCAGTAGTGAGTCTAGTGACAACTTTTTTATATTTTTTATCGCTAGTGTGTCTATATATATTATTTTAGTGATAATATTTAAATTCTTATCACTTTGACATTTACTATTTTATCAAAAAAAATTAATTTTTTTGGTGAATTCTGACTTTTTTTCTTAATACTTAGGGTTTGATTTTTTTAATTCTTTGGTCCAAGAAGAAAATAAAATATTAGCATAATAAGTCACTCACTTTTGAGGAAGACATTTTTAAAAACAACTCGGAAAATCAAGAGAAATTGCATGATTTTTTTTTTTTACAAAAAATACAACTCTACGCCTATTGGGCTTTGTCTTATTAATTTCAATTTTTGATTTTCTAGAATATGTTATTCTACTAATTGATTGTAGTATTTTTTTAAAAAAAACATAGAAATGCTCTGAGAAAATACTCAACAAATGCTTATATCGTGTGAGTATAAAAATCATTGCACGAGGTTCACGAGTCTAGAAAAGGAATTTTCTATAGGGTTTTTTGCACTTTGCATCTCCGAAATATGGAAAATAGGCACTTTGTACCCTCGAAACTTAGATTTAGCACTTTGCACCCTCAGAATATGAAAAATGTAGCACTTTACACCCTCTTTTATTTTCAAGCAAAAATTCAAGGGCAAAATAGGTAATTCAATAGTATTGGCACTTTGCACCCTCAAAACTTGAGAATTTCGCACTTTGTACCCCCTAAATAGAATTATCACTTAACACCCTCTAATTAAGAACAAATAAGCAACTTCCACCGCCGAAACACAATAAATGGGCAATTTGCACCCCAAAATACAAAATTAACACTTAACACCCTCAAATTAAAAAAACTCAAACCCCTCATTTTTTTCGCCAAAGTTGACCATTGGAGTGAAAAAAATCTAAGGCAAAATAGGCATTTCATTTTTTTTCCTTAAATTTTGCAAAATACAATTATGAATACTCGAATACTCATTTATCTCTCAATCTTTCTTTTCAACAATATAACCATAAATAACTAAATAAAATACAAGTAAACTTCTCGAAGACTCATTGTCTACTTCAAAATATCAAAGACCCATAAATTATTACCTATTAAATTTTTTTCACCTTAATGGTCATCTTTGCCAGAAAAAATGAGGGGTTTGAGTTTTTTTTTTATTAAGTTGAGGGTGTTAAGTGTTAATTTTGTGTTTTGGGGTGCAAAATGTTCATTTATTGTGTTTCGGGGTGCAAGTTGTTGATTTGTTTTTAATTAGGGAGTGTTAAGTGCTAATTTTATTTTGAGGGTGCAAAGTGCCAAAGATTTACAATAGAATTACCTATTTTGCCCTTGAGTTTTTGCTTGAAAATAAAAGATGGTGCAAAGTGCTGCATTTTTCATATTTCGAAGGTGCAAAGTGTTAAATCTAAGTTTTAAGGGTGTAAAGTGCTTATTTCCTATATTTCGAGGGTGCAAAGTGCAAAAAACCCATTTTCTATACTTAAATTCCTCTATTGGGGGAAAATATCTTCTCATTTTTGTCACCATTCCGATTTTTCTGATACCATTTACCAGTTACCACACGTTTTTCAAATTTGGGCGGTACAAGTCACGGGCATATCGTTTTTGGTAGAAAAAGTCACGGGCATATCATTAAGTGCACTGAATCTACTTATTTCCTATCAACTGTCGTCCATCATTAAGTCGTCCATCATTAAGTGCACTGAATCTACTGATTTCCTATCAACTGTCGTCCACGGAACATTATTTTCCTATTTTATAACTCTCTTCCTCCAATTTTCCGCGACATCTTAATATCTCATCCCTTTAATTTCCTTGAATTTTGACGCAACATTATAGACAAAAGCTAAAAATTGAAACGTTACATACATTTACATTTATATACTCCCTTTGTTCCAAATTATTTATTATTTTAGAGAAAAAAAAATTATTCAAATTATTGGCATTTTAGGATTTCAATACACTATTAATTACATATTTTAAGTATATAAGAGAAAAAGTAAGAGAGAGTGTGTAAAACTTGAATAACGTGTAAATAGCTAATGGTGTGATAAATAAAGAATAACGGTATATTAGGTATATAATATATTTAAAACTGAAGCTATTGAATAGATACCTTAATATGTGTGAAAACATATAAAATGATAAATAATTTGGGACAGAGTGAATAGGCGATTAAAATTAATGATAGACAATTAATAATAAAACACCAATACTTTATTTTATGGAGTAGTATTAATAAGAATAATTTCATTTAATAAAAATAAAGATTATTTTGAGACATTAAAAAAGAAAATAGAGTAATAAAAAATAAAAGGACCGAGGAAGTATATTTCTGTTTTTTTTTTATACTAGCATAATCTCCTTCATTTAATAACTTTTGATAAATTATAAATTGGTTGATTAGTCTTATTGAGAAAAGGTAATCCCGTTCTAAGTGCTAACTACTATGCACAAAGCGACATCGAATTATGCTAAAATTTCAATAGGGTGATAAGTCGAAAAAAAGTGGTTGGGACGAAGGTAGGTAGATTATTAGGGACGATATCACCTTTTAACATCTAATCATACAAATTTATATACTCACAATATAAGCATTTGTTGATTATATCTTCAGAGCATTTTAGTGAATCTATGTTTTTTTTTTTAAAAAAAATACTACAATCAATTAGTAGAATAACATATTCTAGAAAATCAAAAATTGAAATTAATAAGACAATGCCCAATAGGCGTAGAGTTGTATTTTTGTAAAAAAAAAAAAAATTATACTTTACATACTTGTGTTTCTTTGATAGCAATTTCTCTTTATTTTCCGTGTTGTTTTTTAAAATGTCTTCCTCAAAAGTGAGTTACTTATAATGCTAATGTTTTATTTTCTTCTTGGACCAAACAATTAAAAAAAGCAAACCCTAAATATTAAGAAAAAAAATTCAGAATTCACTACAAAAAATTTAAATATTTGTGACAAAATAATAAATGACAAAGTGATAAGAATTTAAATATTGTCATTAAAATGATATATATAGACACTTCTGACAAAAAATATAAAAAAGTTATCGCTAAATTATTTAAGGTTTGAGTAGGGTAAACTAGTTCCCAAATATTACAAGCCTTTCAATATGGATTTCGGTTAAAGTAAACAAGAATATCATTCGCTAATTTTTTTTAGGGACAATCCTTTCTCTAATTTTTTTTATCAAAAAAAAAAAAAAAGAAAGAAAAGAAAAGGGAAGAGTACATCACCTAAGGGCATCTTCAATGTTCCAATGAGAAAGTGAATCCATAGGGAAAGGGGAGATAAAATGAACTTTAATTAGTAAGAGAGGAAGAAGGGGAGAGGGGTGCGGAGCGATAGTTACCCACCGCCCAAATGTGTGGACCGCCCCACACATCTATTGTTCTTCTTCTTCTTTTTTTTTTTTGTTTTTTTGTTTGTTTAATTGGGCGGAGCAGCTGCCCAGTCCCGTATACTTTTCTTTTATTTAAATGGTTAATTAAATGGGCTGGTCACGTTGCCTGGCCGCCACGGCTTAGCCCCATATATATATTTTTTTAATTTATTTTATTTAAATAGTAACATAAACTATCTATTAACTATTAAATATATTTTTGTATAGTGATTATTAATTGTTATTGCTATTTAGTTTTATTATTATTAATTGAGAGTGAAAAAATATGAAAATTAGAATTTTGTTGAATAATGATAATAAAGTTACATTGAAATTAAATACGACTTGTGGATTAAAAATAAAATATTGGTTACATAATTTAAATACGATAAATTAAATTAAAAATGATATAATCCTATTAAATATATATTTGAAATATTAAACATGACCATTATTTGGACTGTGTGTTAATCACGCATATTCGATTAAGTCAGACTTCAAGTACATTGGAAATATTAAACATGACCATCATTTGAACCGTATGTTAATCACGCATATTCGATTAAGTCAGACTTCAAGTACGATATTAAATTACTTATTATTAATGCCAATAATTGAAGAAACTCGAGAACCTTCTGCACTGATTTCTTATCTACTATCGTACATCACCTATCAAATTTATGAGGCCCAAACCCCACCACCAATTTCTTGTCTTCCTCATCCCAAAAGGCTTGTTAAAGAAAAAGCAAAATATGGCTAGGTTTGGCGTAGCTAGAAGAATAACAACAATTAGCTCCATCTTTTCAATTTCATTCCTAATTATCTTTTTTCTTCTCAAAACGACATCATCGCAATCAATCGTCAAGACTCTTCCTGGGCTTGAAGGAGACCTTCCCTTCAAGCTTGAAACCGGGTTAGAAAAAATAATACATTTAATTAATTTGTGCACTTGATGAATTCAAGAAATTTATAATTAAGTATAAGTAACAAATTAAGTTTCTTTAATTTAATCAAAATACGGCAGACAATATGTTCCTAATGATTATATTATGCTTAATAGTTTGATTTATTCAATTAATAAATTTCTTCAGGTACATAAGTTTGGGAAGAAATGATGAATTACAGTTTTTCTATTACTTTTTTGAGTCGGAGAGAGACCCCATGAAAGACCCTCTTGTGTTGTCGCTCAACGGCGGCCCTGGTGGCAGTGCCTTCTCCGCTATAGCTTTTGAATTTGGTATGTTCTTTTTCCAGTGTTATCAATTATATCCACCACATTCCCCACTTAATAAATTAGCTCTACTAGTGTCAGTGTGTACGTAGATGTACATTTAGTACCATTATTTAAATACTGGTTGCAATGTTCACATAATCGTCAAGTAATTGAATGAAGATGGATGCAATTGATCACGTGCATCACATGTGACCATTATCTAGTCTTTTGGAAAATTATAGTGTTGTAAGAGGCCCTTATTGGCTCAAATCCGTCATTGTCTTAGAAAGGTATTTGTGAGGCTAAGGAGCTATTAGTGGAAGGGCTCATATGGAGAATTGGTAACGGGATTGATATTAAAGCATGGACGGATAATTGGATTCCTAGGGATGGCGGACTTGGGGTTGGTAGACCTAGGATTTCGGGGGCGATTGATCTCATGGTACGGGATTTGATTGATCAAGAAAATCAAGTTTGGAAGGGAGATAGACTTGAGTATGGTTGAGTTAATGGGACCGGGTTTCGAGTACCCGTCCTGTCCCGATTGGGTTTTTCCCAATTGGGACGGGACGAAATGGGTATTTTTTTATTTGGGACGGGACAAAATCCAGTCAAGAAAATCGGGATGAATTTCGGGTATTGATCCCCGCCCGATTAGGATCCCGATCCCGATTACATAGTTATATATATATATATATATATATATATATATATATATCAAATCAAAATACCTAATCTAAATCTGAAATACAAATATTCACATCTCACTCTACGTATTCTTCTTCTCTAAAATCCAAACATATATCTAATCAAAATACTTAAACTCCACCACAACTCAACTCCCGACGTCCGCCACTGATCCGTTGTTCGCCGACGTCCGGGTTTTTCAACATATATCATCGCAGAGGATTTCAATTTTTAAGCTTCTCCAATAAATTTTCTTAATCAGATCTTGGGGTTTTGAGATCCTTTTTTAGTCGGTGCATAACTCCAAGTGGTGGCGCATGATGGTGAAATTGCACACCAATATTGACACAGTTGGGATACCCGGTCCCGTCTTGAAATCCCAAATTTATATCGGGTACCCAAAACTCTCGGGACCTTGGTTGATCTACCTGGTTTCAGGATTTGAATTTGAGATCCCAAAATACCCAAAATTCCGTCCCGATCCCACCCCTAGACTTGAGGAGCTGTTTTGGGAGGAGGAGGTGCAGTTGAGTAAGAGTATTCCGTTGGGAGATGAATTGAATAATGATAGATTGGTGTGGGATTATACGTATAATGATCTCTTATTCGTACGAAGTGCATATCGTGTTGCGCAGTAACAATACAAGAAAGGATCCGACAACAGCGAGGAGGAGGGTCGAGTGGTGGGTTGGTGGATTGGCGTTGGATTTGGGCTCTACATATTCCGAAAAAATAGAAAATCTTTGATGGAGGGTTTGTTAAGGCGCGATCCCAACTCTAAGAAATCTGAAAAGGAGAAGGGTTTGTGAAAATGATGTATGCACTTTGTGTTTGGCCGAAACATAATCTACAATGCATGACCACTTACGTTGTTCGTTTGCTCGTCAAATGTGAGCTATGTTGAATCTTAGATGGGCTGCTATTGACTTTGCCAAAAAGGATCCAGTGTTGTGGTTCAACAATTTGCGTAAGGAACTAAGTGGGAATGAGCTTGAATTTGCGTTGGTGATTGCATGGTGGTTATGTTATGGTTGTAACCAACGCATCTTTGGGGGAAGGCTTGTGGATGCCGTTTGATATAGTACAACATGCTCGTGCTTTTATTGAGAGGTTTCTATAGGCCATTGAGAGGATTTTAGTGGAAGACATTGTTGACATTGGTGCGGAAAATAATATTTTGGTTCAGGATTGCTGGGGACCACCGAAATCTCATTAGGTTAAGATTAATTCTGATGCTGATGTGTTTGATAGAGAAGGTTTTATAGGAGTGGTATAGTGGTTCGGAATGAGACTGCACACTGTTTATCCTAACGTTCATTTAGAATTTTGCGGAAACGTGCATGGTCCTGCAGTTGTTGAGTCTTTGGCTGCGAAATTGACTGTGGAACTGGCTTGTGAGAAATATTGGAGTAGATTTGTGCTGAAGGGAGATTGTTTGTCGTTGTGAAGTAAATCAATTCGTCTTATGAGGACATGTCGACTATCGGTCCTATTATTGGTGATATTAAGAGAACACTTCTCGACTTGTCGTGGTTTAGAGCTGACTTTATCTGTAGGATTGGTTATAGGGTAGCTCATTATTTGGCTAAATTAGCATCAATCGATGAATTAGTGGTTTTGTCTGAACATATTAGACAATTTGTAATTACGGATATTCTTTGAGTAATATATCTATCTCTTTTTCTAAAAAAAGAAAATGCCTACAATATAAAGGCCACCTGCAGTTCCGTCTGATCCTTTTCTGTGTAATTATTGGAAAGTAGTATTAACATTATAATAAATATTTAAATTATGGTACTAAATATGCAACTGCGTATCTAATGTTTTCGAATATGCAATTTTCCCTCTTCTGGGTCAACCACATTAAAATTTAATCATATTTACATCATTAATAAAATTATTTAAAATAATACAATAGTTTGACATAATTTTTGTTATGGTAAAATTGCAGAAAAAGTTCAAAATCAAGCAGTGATTATGACTTTGTCAAATTTTATCATGTAATTTAATATTTTTAGAATATCATCCTACCATTAATTATGAGACGAAAATCGTGCATGTGTCCGTTAAATTGCCGTATGGGTGCTTATGTGTCATGACGTGGTAGATTTAGCATGAACAATTAGACAATATTGCAGAATTCGTCCCAAACTAATTATAAGATTAAACCGTCATTTCCATTAAATTAGAAATTTAACATTGAGACTAAATTCATGCAAAATGATAAATTACGGTACAAAATATGGCGAGTACATATAGTTTGGGACGAAAAATCAGAATTAGTTATTAGTTTGGGGCAATATTTTGGAAAAATATTAAATTACGGACTAAAATTTGATGAGGTGATATAGTTCAAGACGAAAATCCACATTTTGGGACGTCTGCAATTTTGTCTTTTGTTATTCTTGTATTATGTGTTCATGTTTTTAAAGATAAAATCATATAATTGATGAACTGTCTGTCACCATGTGTAATATTTTTTCCACTTGTGCAGGTCCAATTATGTTTGATTGGTCAACTTACTTTGCGAGCTTACCATCACTGATCCTCAATCCATATTCATGGACTAAGGTACTGGTCCAAATCTAACTCTTACAACAGAATTTTTAATTCTTTCACAAATTTAATTACAATTTCAATTTTTTTTATTTTAAGATTATAGGAATTTTAACATGTCATGATTTTCTAGGTGGCCAATATTATATTCTTAGATTGGCCGGTCGGATCAGGATTTTCGTATGCCACCAATCCTGAAGCATGCTATTCCTCAGATTCAAAATCACCGGAAGATCTTTACTTGTTTCTTCGGAAGGTCAGTTTATATATCCTAAATTGAAAACTCAAACGTACAACTTTTGTTCGGATTAAACGAACTGTGTATTTATATATAATTAATGCAATCTGAGTTGTTGCCTAAACATGGTGAATTAGGACATCGTGCAACATCCTAAAAAAATTGCTGCAATTGTTATAAAAAATGTTTTTCATTTTCCACGAATTGTGCAAATTGATAATGAAAAAACAAACATAAAATAGGGTTAATTACAGGGAACTTTCCTGTGGTTTGGTGTATATCGCGTCCAATCACTCCGGAGAATCATAATTACATAGACCTCCTCTGAGATTTGCAAAACATTACAAAATCCTAACGGAGGTGTACGGAATGTGTGAATTTACTCTCTTGTCCTCGCCAATTTCAATTACTCTAACCTCCTCTGAGGTTTGCAAAACATCACAAAAAATATATTTTCATATTGGTCCCTAAAATTTAATAAAATTCAGTTTATACATAAAAAAGAAAAATAACTAATCCCACCACAATTTATATTACATAAAAAAGAAAAAAAATAGTTCAATAATTATGAAAATAAGATCAAATTTTATAAAGTGCTATATATCCTTTTCATATAATTTATTAATAGTAAAAAATAATTTAATAAATATGTAAATAAGATTTTATTTCATCCTTTTTAGTAAAATATTTAAGTCTAAAACTATAATAATTGGGTATCTCTTTTTTTACTTCAGAAAAGCCCATCAATTTAATTAATTGCAAATACTACTTAGATAACTATTTTATTAAAAGGTATTTGAATGTGTATTTTTTAATTTTTTAGTTAAAATCTTATGAAATGTATATTTCATTTATATAATTTATCTGTACTTTTAAAAATAATTTAATAAATATGTAAACAATATTTATTAAGTATTTTATAGTAAATATTATTTAATGGTATTGTATTTAAGTAAGAAATAAATTAATTAATAATTATTATTTTACTAAATGTGTATTTGAATGAGTATTTTAAATTTTGTTAAAAAAATTTAGTTAAAAATTTCTGAATTTTTTAGTACATGTCAATTAATAATAATTTAGCATTTTTACAATACTATTAATTAAGGTCCAATTTTTTCCTCATTAACCTATTTTTAATTCATTATCCTTGTACTTTAATTTGTTTAGAATTATGAATAAGAATTGAAATTATTAAAATTAAATATGAATAATTTTAATATTTTTACATCTTCATAATGGTCTTTTATTTATCTTCAAGTTTGTTTTTTTTTTCTTGTGATTAACAATAATTCATTCACTTTTCCTTGTACTTCAATTTTAAAATATTATGAAAAAAGTTTGAAATTAATATATACGCATTAATAAAATAATTTAATGTTTTAATTTTTTTATATTTAAAACATTTACACCTAATTACCTAAAACAAACCACATCATTGCATTGAAACCCCTCTCATGCACAAACATAATAAGGGTATAACTGTCCACCAAAAGAGCTACAGTAACCTCAAAGGTAAAATGGGATTTCAATAAATTTTGCGTGATGACGTTAGTAAAAACTAACGGTGGACTGACGGATGTAAGATTTTGCAAATGTCAGAGAAGGTCTCTGTAATTATGATTCTTCGAGGAGATTGAACGTCAAATACACCAAATTACAGGGGAGGTCTTTCTAGTTAACTCTAATAAATAAGAGCTAGTAGTAAATCTATAGTTTTATTCTTAATAGACAGACAGCTTAACTATTCATGATAAATAGAAAGAGCAAAATACCCATTGTATTTTAAAAAAAGAAGGACATTGTCTGTATCAAGTGGTGGAGCTAGACGACTTTTTTTTTTTGTGGATAATACACCTAAAATTTTAGCCCCATTTTGAATCGCAAACTTATTTTTCTTTTTAATAATTCTTTTATCTCCTCCATAAGAAATGCACAATAGAAAGAAACATATAAATAAATATATAATTTTTCATAATTAAAGAAGAAGACTTACTTTGAATAAAAGGAAAAAGACTTTCCATGGAATAAAAAATAGTACTTGTAAATATTTAGAAAAAATTAGATATTTAATAATTGAACTATTAGACGATATCACACATTGTTAAACATGTCACATATCAGTGAAGTGAAGTGTGTAAGTTATCAAAGTAGAGTTTGAAATATTAGTTATTTTTCACATTAAATTAAAGTTTTAGTTGCACTATAGGTCGCATATACAAGACCTTCAATAGAAAATAGGTATAAATCTCATTATTATATATCAGAAGAGGATAATATATCTATTTTTACATATCATAGAGATACATTGATAATTAAATATATCACATTCACATGGAGTAACTTGCCAAAACCCTTAATATGAATGTGATATGTTTAATTATATGTTCTCTCTTTTATTTATGTACTATATATGAAATATATAAATGAAAGAGACAACAAGCCTGATTGTTTGGTGTTTGGAAAAGTAGTGGAGGTTTCTGAAATAATCTCGATTTATGTAATATTGTTTGTTTAGATTTTGAGAGAGTGATTTGAGAAATAAAGTTGGTGTATATTTATATTAAAGTAGACTTCTTTTCATGTAGAAGTATGATTATTCAATTATTTTATTTATCATTTAAGTAGGGTATGTTAGTCATCACAAAAAGGGAAGAAATTTTTGTGACCAACCCGTACTTATATAAATAGATATAGATAGATGTCCCACAAAAAAAATGATAGATATAGATAGATAAATAGATGGGATTTTTCTTATGAAAGAGGTACTTCAAACGCAATTTCCATCTCAAATTAAACTAGGTATTTTCATGTCTATTTTAGAAAACTATTGCTTTTTTTTTTTCATATTTATATAATTATTTAGAAAACAATTAAGAGTATGAATCCTTATACTTTATCCATGACATCGGAAAATCTCTTCACTTGAAATTATTTGAGCATGTTCATGGAATTGCTTGAAGCGCTTATTAATTAAATATATATTCGATCTGCATGTCTCAGTTTCACTTGATTTGATCCAATTAAGCTTTAGTAGGCCTTCAAAATGAATAATAATCAAACTATTCAAAGGTTCAATTAATGAAAAATAAATAGTTCTTAAAAAAATAATATTTGTTGTCATGAAATTAAACTAAAAAATAACTTATCTATTTATTTGAATACAATGTGCAGTGGTTTTTGATTCATCCTATGTTTCTCCAAAATCCTCTATACATTGAAGGAGAATCATATGCAGGAAAGATTGCTCCAATGGTTGCCTGGGAGATACATAAAGGTAGTAGTGATGACATCCACATATACTAAAACGAATATTTTTCTTATTGACAGTGACGATATAGAAAAAATATCACAAATAAAAATATATAATCATAATTACAAAAATTATTGAAAATTATAAATGTCCATCATATTATTTATTGACATTTTTATTATTCTGATGCATTATATTGTTACTTCTAACTATAAGTCTATAACAATAATGACATTAAATATTTAGCCATATAACAAAAAGTGACATTTTTGTTATGGTGCACCTTGAGGCGCGATGTGGCTAAATATTGAATATTGTGACTATCGTGACTAGTTACAAGGGCATCTCCAACTTGAGGGCAATTGGTGATGCTCATTTGCCATTGCTCTCTTGACCCCGCCCCCCCTTTCGACCCACCTTGTCTCTCATCTTCAGCCGAACATCAATCAACATTCATTTAATTCAATTTTACACATTTGACAGCCCCAACCCCCCTTTGCCCGCCCAGCCAACCCCTCCCCCTTGCCATCTCCAACCCTCCTCGCGCTCCTTGGTTGGAGGTAACATAACACAATAAAAGAGAAAAAAAAAACCCAAAAATGTATGTTTAGTATTTTTTTAAATCATGGTTATATTAGTCTTTTGTGACGTTTTCTTTAAGTCGTAACGCCTTTTATTTTTTTTTTACATAACGCCGTTATTTTTAGTACCACTTATTAGACTATTTTTCCTCATGAAGGCTAATGAGCTATGCTATGTGAATTACAGCTAATGAAGCAGGTCGTCTTCCACAAATGTCTCTCCAAGTAATGATATATTAATTCCCCAGCTCCATGATGTATTACAATTTTTAGCCTTGTTAAATATATTATTTAAGACATTAATCAATTTGTTTTCAATTAATGTTCGATCAGGGGTACTTTATTGGCAACCCGATAACAAGTGTATACCTGGTTTATAATGAAAAAGTGCCATATGCTCACAACATGGGACTTATCTCAGATGAATATTATAAGGTACATTGTTAATTTTATTTCCTATTTTGGCTTAATTAATCTCAGTTAGCTCCAGCGTAATTATATATTATGTAGTAGTTAATGGCAATTAATAAAGAATTAACACCAAATTATCTCGTCATGCTTAAAAGAAAATTTACTGTAGGATTTTTGTATAATGATTAGTGACACTTCATCTAGACCATAATTAAGACACTTGATCATGAAGAGATACATCCCTACGCAGTGGACACAACTCTTCGTATAATCTTTCTTATTTTGATGGGCCGGGTTTGAGGGTGCCCATGAATCCAATGTCTCAAATGAAAGGTGAAACACTTAATATATGGAGAGAATTTTATTTTTGGTACCATAAGTTACTCTACTTTAAGGATATGGTACCATAAATTTTTTATCTGACTCATTTCATACCATTACTTATCTATCAGTTACATATTCAATACTTTCGTTCAATAATTGAAGAAATTCTCAATTTTGGACCAAAAATGGATTAAAATTTTGCAAAATTGGTCCCATAATTAAAGCTTTATGGCAAAGTTTGCCCCACATATTTTTGGACCATCAAATTTACCCAACAGTTTATAAGTTTGAAGCATTTTACTCCCAGTTATAAAAATAGTTAAATTATTAATACTATTGGATAAGTTTATCTTAATTAAATCTTTTAAGGTAATTAGGCTTTATATTTATACTTTATATATAATATATGTATATTAAATGATATTTTATATGAAATTTAAAATTAAATATCTATTAAACTTATTAGATTTTTAAATTAAAAAAATATATTTTAAACTAATTAAATTTTACATCTAATACATATAAAATAAGTAATATTTTATATAAAACCTGGAAAAAAATCTTTTATAATTACATAAATATTATTAATCCTATTTAATAAAAAATAAAATGGATTGCAAAATTTCTCTCTCTAATTTTTTCTATCTCTCAAACTAAACCCACCTTGAACACTCACTCCGATTCAATTTACCGATCATATCTTCATTGATTGTGGTTTGATTTTGCAAACCTAAACTCATTCTCATCGTCTCACTCTCACGAAAAACTCTGCTGATTTAATTTTTTATTTTTCTTCGTTTTTTGTTGTTTTCGTTATTTCAAGAAAAATAAAAATAAAATCGATTTAGATTAATCTTCGATTTTTTTTTTTTTTTTGTGTTTCTCTCTTTGAATCACTCTTTGGAGTTGTTCAAACTCAATTGGCAACCCCAATTTCATGTCCGTCGAGGTAATTGATTCATATTTTGCTGATTGAAGAAATTGGTTGTGCAATCCCCAATATGATTTTTCTTCATATTTTACGAGAATGCTTAGGATTAATTCTGAAATCACGTTGATGTTCCTAAACCTCAAGGATTCAGAAATCTTTTAATTCAGGTTTTAAATAAAATATCATTTAATTTAATTATGTTATATATAAAATATAATTAGTTTATATATAAAATTTATTAAATAGGATAAATAATATTTATATAATTAAATTTTTTTCCAATTTAAAATAAAATATTATTTAATTTATTTATATTATATATAAAATCTAATTAATTTAATTTTTGTAATAACAATATATAAAATTTATTAATGGGGTTAATAATTTAACTAATTTTGCAATTATAATTGAAATGCTTCAAATTTGTAAATTGTGAGGTAAATGTGTCAGTCCAAAAATACGTGGGGCAACCTTTGCTAGTGATCTTTATTTATGGGACCAATTTTGCAAATTTTTCATCTATTTTCCATCCGAAATTGGATATTTCGTTAATTATTCGGCGGAAGTACCAAATGTGTTACCGATCGTAAAATAATGGTATGAAGTGTGTCAAATGAAAAACTTAAAGTACCATATCCTTAAAGTGGAGTAACTTATAGTACCAAAAGTGAAATTCTCACCTTTTATATGTAACCCAATAAAGTTAATAAAATAAATGTAAGTCCATGAAACATAAATGTGACTAATTATTAGTCACAAAGAATTACAATTAGTACTAATCAATTTATACTGATAATTCTATACACTACATGGTATATATCTCAAATGTAGTAGTATCGATTCACATAACATAATAATGACTCTACAAACTTAGTACAGTCCCATATTAGTAGTAATTAACCATATTATGAAGTATTATCATTAGTACTAATCATTGTGTATAATTTTTCACATATACGGTCCCATATTAGTAGTAATTAACCACATTATGAAATATTACAATTAGCACTATCCAATGTGTATATAATAAATTTTTTCAAAGGTCAATATTAATTATTCAACACAAAAAATTATATATTGTTTAGTTTAAAATGTTTTTATGCACAATATTTATTTATTTTTAAAATAATTTATTAGTTTGTAATTTACTATGGATGTGTTTTAAATATTACAATGGATGTGGTCAAATAATAGTATAGTATAACTACTTATGGTAATAATATTATGACTTGTTAGTAACTTGTTAAGCAGGTAATTTATTAAATAGGCGTCATAATTTTATTGGTTATAACTTGCGTCATAACGTGACATCACCTTAGAATTTTCATAAGATGATATGTGTATTTTCATAGACAGATTTGAGGCAAAACCTACATATAATCCCAATTAATAATCAATTTCACATTATTTAATGTTCATAACTAATAATAAACCTGTCTATCTTGTGATCTTATAAATAATATGTATACTTCAGTTAGCCGAAGATGAGTGTGGTGGGAATTATGTGAATCCAGACAAAAACAATATAAAATGTCAGTATGCTCTTCAACTCATTGATAAGGTAAATTAAGTTTTGTATTTAATAATAGTATGTAATTAATGTTGATTATTACAATTAAAATGTTCATGATATGGTATTGAATAAATAACAAATTGTCATAATTAATATCAAGTACAGTGCCTTGAAAATCTTAATACCGATTATATTTTGGAAACGACTTGCCCCGAAGAGAATTCAGTTTCCATTGTACTCCCGTCTACAAGGAAGAAGCCAGCTTGCCGTGTAATATTCCACTACCAACACCTATATATGTCAATTTAATTTGGAAATATATATATATATATATATATATATATATATTAATTTTATCTCATATATAATAACTATATATTCAACTTTTGTATAGGATGATATGTATTTAATATCGGAAAGTTGGGCAAATGATGCACAAGTAAGAAAAGCTCTTCACATTCGAGAGGTATAATGTCGATATATAGAAAAATGTTTTAATTAATTAATTAATTTAATATATGTGAATTTAATTATTATAAGTTTTAATCAATTTGATGGTCAGGGAACAAAAGAAGAATGGGTTAGATTGAACAAAACTGTGAGAGATGTGACATATGACAAGGATGTTGCTAGTTCAGCAGAGTATCATCTATTACTTGCTAGAAAAGGATATCGTGGTTTGGTTTACAGGTTAGTCGCGAAATGTTAACAAAAATTTTTTTATTTCAAATATAAATAACATATAGGGCAAATTATGAATACCCCCGAGGTAAGATCTAATTAAAAAAATTTCTCACACATATTGGGTATTACAAAAGTCCCACTTAGGTTTATCTCCTTCTTACCGTTGTCCCTAAAAATGTTTCAATTTTGCCCTTTGTTGTTATTTGTAATGTTTGTAATATCTTATAAATGTTAAAACTTTGATGATAATTGTTATATCTTATAAATTATAAATGTGATAATTATATGATAAAATTTATAATTGCCCATAAGTTTTAATAAATATTGCAAAAAAAAAGTTATCTACATATTTATTAATATTTTGAATTGTATAACTATAAGTTAAATAGAAATTTAAAAACAATATTTTATAAATTTGAAGTAATTGTTTACACATTTAGTTAATTATAAATCAAATATTTTCATTTAATAAAGTTTATATTGTATTATAAATTCTATATTCATTAATGCAATGTAAAATATTATTTATTTCATTAGTGAAATATAATTTTATATTTACAAATATTATTATTAAATTTTTATTTTATTTGTTATTATAGAAATTAAATTAATAATAAAAATGTACAAAATTTGCAATATTTATGTGGGCAATTATAAATTATATCAATTATTTTGGTAGTATTTATGATTATCAATTTTCAAATTTATAAGATATAACTGTTAACAGTCAAATTTTAAAATTTATAAAATATTATAAACATTACAAATAACCCCCAATGGCAAAATTGGAATATTTTAGGGGCAATGAGTTAATTGTAAGAAGGTAAAAAACCTGAGGAGTTTTTATAATTAGGTCTTACCTCAGGAATATTCGCAATTTACCCTACCATATATAGTATTTTTGTCAATTTTAAATAATAGAGTGACTGTTTTTTGCATAACTCAGTAGTAATTTGTGAATGTAAATAACCTTAGAACTATTTATAGTGATTCCTCATCTTAAAATTAAACTATAGATATATTATAACTCATAGCTTGTATTCCCTAACCTTTGAATTGGTTCTCTAAAATTCGTAAATCTTGGATTCACTACAAAAAATTTAAATTTTAGTGATAAAATAGTAAATGATAAAGTGACAAGAATTTAAATATTGTCATTAAACTGATGTATATAGACACAGTAGTGACAAGAAATGTGAAAAAGTTATCACTATTGACATTTAGTTATACCCCAATAGTGACAACTAAAAAATTATCACTAAATTATTGTGACAATATTTATTGACAATATTTATTGTCACTGAAAGGGTGACACTAATTGTCAATAGTGACACTAAACTTATCACTAATAGCCATTAGTGACAACTTGAAAATATATTTTGTCACTATTGCACTTGTTACTATTATTATTGTGACAAAACTAATATTCTTATCACTAAATGTATGCAAAAAGTGACAATTTCAACAATGTCACTTAATATTTTGTCACTAAAATCCATTTTTCTTGTAGTGTTAACTAGGGCTGAAAATCAAACCAAGCTACTCGATACTTGACTCGAGCTCGTTCGATAAAAGCTCGTTTGAGCTCGGTTCGTCACACTAATCAAACAAGCTTGAACATCTTTTTTCGTTCGATAACTTTTGAAGCTCGGCTCGAGCTCGACTCGATAAGCTAAAAATTTAAAAAACACATGTAAAATATCAAGCTACTCGATACTCGGCTCGAGCTCGTTCGATAAAAGCTCGTTTGAGCTCGGCTCGATTGAAAATCAAACCAAGCTCAAACACAATATTTCAAGCTCGATAAAAATCGAACCAAGCTTGAACAGTGTGTCGTTCGGTACTACTCGGCTCGATTACAGCCCTAGTGTTAACTCGCCCTAAAAGCTAACTCAAAGGAATAAGATTGTCTAAAGCTTTTTAAGATGAACTTAATCTTATTTTCCAATCCAGGTGTGACATTTTAATCTCAACATAGTGAAACATATTGTGTTTGTGTAAATTTTGAAATATTTTCATAGTTTCATTGTATATATAGTTGATACCTTATCGAGTATTTGTGTAATTTAGTTTTGTTATTATCAATTTTTTACAGCGGAGATCATGATATGGTGGCGCCATATAATAGTACTCTCAAATGGATTAAATCCCTCAATTTAGCGCTTGATGATGCCTGGAGGCAATGGATTGTTGATAATAAAATTGCAGGGTTAATTGTTTTTCCTAATCTTCTTTTTTCTTTTTTTCATAGTTTACTCTGTTACACAAACTCTGCATTTCTTCGTAATTTATATTAACAGATGTTGTTTTATGTTGCTTAGATTCACACAAAGATACCGACTAAATGGAACAGACCTAACATTTGCAACAATAAAGGTTAAAGAGTTTCGACTCTCAATTTTTATATAACTAACTCTATTTTAACGTATATGATTGAAATACCAAGAAAGAAAATGAGAAGAAATATAACTTTTTTTTTTCCTTAATGCAGGGTGCCGGACACACTGCTCCAGAGTATATGCCAAAAGAATGTTTTGGCATGATTTCTCGTTGGTTATTCTATAAGCCACTATAGTTGCATTTAATAAGAAGACATCATGCTCTTTAATTATTTGAAGAAATGGTGTTTTCAATTTAACTTATTTTTATTGAGATGAATTTTGTTGTAGTTTCACGTTGTTCTACGTGTGATATGGTGAAGGATCTTATTTTGCTGAAGATGGTTCGATATTTAGTTTATCAGCCACTATAGTCTTTTTGATTTCGATTTTGAATTAAGGACCATTTACTAAGAATGAAATCTGATTTTGAGAGTTTGATTTCTGAAAATGTGATTACTAGGTATACAATTTTATTATAGTGTATGGTAATGTTTTCATAACCGGATCGGACAGTGAATCGGTGAGCCGACTGGCCACTGTTTTACTAGTCGAACCGATCGGACAACTGGTCTTACTGGATGACGTCATAATGATATAATAAATATATTTAATTTTAAAGTATATGTAGTATGCCTCAAAATTTTAAACATTATCCTACAATTGATTTCAAATATACAAAATCTTAGATCATATTTAAATTAAACCATATAGGAGTAATAATTATCTAACTTATATCATAACGGTAATGTGATACTAATTGTAACCTCATATAAATATAATATGATTATTTCTTCATAAAATTTCAAAAATATAAGTTAAAAATACAACATACCAAGAGACTAATAAATTTTAAAATATGATTATGTGTAAAAGTTTAATATTCAAAATCAAACTTGCATAATATATCGATTTGACTTTCAAAATTTAACACTCTTTATCCTAAAAATAATATTGAAAAGAAATGTCTTATAGAACAAATTTAATAAAAAAAATTATTATTTGAGTATTAATGTTCATTGATAATGTGTAAAATGTCAATTTGAGTTAATTATCATAATCTGATTTGTAAATAAATTTGGCTACAAGTTATCTAAAATTTATAATATATTTACTAAAAGTTAAACAAAAATGATGCAGCTCAAATCGTAAGGAAGTTTTGTTTCGTGCAAAATGTTAGGTATTCAAATCCCACCTTATACAATAAATTTTAGCTTATTTATAACATTAAAAAAAATTTAAAAATTGAAAAAAAAAAAAGGAAAATTCATAATCGGGTTGAACCGATCCAAACCGGTTCTCCAGATCACCGATTTTGGACCGGTTCTGTTTGGTTTTTTGAGTCAAGCGATTTTAGGGGTAAATCGGACCGAACCAACCTCCGGTTCGCGGTTGAACCGATCGAACCGACTGATCCGGTCCGGTTTTAATAACATTGGTGTATGGGTAACACTTGGAATTTCAAGAAGGAAAGTGACAAAAAAAAATTTATATATTTGGTAAACATAAGGAAAAAATTCAATTTTTTGAAATGTTAACAAAAATGTTCCACTTATATAATATCATATAACATGGGTCCGTCTAAAATGAGATTTCGAGGGATGGAAAACACATGAGATATTATTTGCCATGGTGACACGTGTCCCCTTAAAATTTAAGTTAAAATAATTTATTTTCTTTAAGACAAATTTACCCTTTTTTATGAGTGAAACTCAACACCCCCATTGGGTCTTGCCTAACTAAAAAAAAGTTTTTTGTTATTTTTATTAGGAAGAAAAACCCTATACTTTTTTTTATTATTACCAAAAAAATATCCCTCTAAATTCGAAAGGACAATTTTACCCCATCAAAAGATGAAAAGAAATCCCTTTAACTTAAAAAATTTCCAATAACTCCTCGTAGCTTAAATATTTTGCAATAAAACCCCTGTATTTTTTTAAAAAAAAAAAATATTGACAAAAATTTCCACCCATATCTTATCCCCCAAAGTTATATATTGTGGACTTTATCACCCATATGTATAAATTAAGCACTTTACCTTCTCAAATACTTTTATTTAATTTTTGTTCGGCGGAAAATATACATATGCCCCTCACATGAATTTTTAAAGTTAGTCACAACACTTCTGTCCAACTACTTCGCTCATGTAAAGATTTGTTTTCAGATGGGGAAGGGTTGGGCGGTGGTTTTGGTGCCGGAGGTGAAATGAGAGGATTTGGTGGCGGCAATAATTGCAACTACCCCTCCTAATTTTTACCTTTTTAGTTATTTTTTGCCGAATTGCAAATATCCCCTGAAAAGATTAAAATGGTGACTTAAAAGGACACGTGCTTGCGCGTGACTTTTTTTCCATCCAAAAACTAACGGCCGAATGAAATGTAAAAAGTAGGCAAAAGTTTGGTATGGAAAGTGTAATTACCTCTTTTTTTTTTTTTTTTTTTTTGAAAAAGAGATATGAGATTAATTAGAGATTAGAGAGTTTTTTTTAAACATATTAATTAAAGGGTTAGTATGTAATTTAACATATGTTTATTTTTTGTTCTAGTTTCTTCACATCTATGTGCCACAACACAAACTGCACAAGACAATACCAAAGTATTTTTGGTTTCCCAAAAGTTTAATCCCTTTCGAGGCGCGTCGGGCGTATAAAGTGAGAACTTCTCCCAACAGGGATTCAAATCTGAGTCCGTTACTTTGTAGTAACTAGTCCCTACCAATCACATGTTGCTCAATACCAAAGTATGTTAATTAATCTCTATATGCATCAAGACATGCAGTTCTAAGAATGTAATAGTATCTTCTAAATAGAAGTGAACTGAAAATATTGATCCTACAACTTACACGTAACAAAATCAAAATATTAAGATCCTATTATAATTGCCATATCTTGATCGAATGCTGGAACCAAATCTCCGAACCATATATACAATTGCCAATATTTGAACCATGGATTTGAAATTCTTGAGGTCAAATCTTTTTTCAAGTGTTGCTATGATAAATCCCACTTCATTTAGTATAGAGTAAGATGTCCTCTTAGACTGGCCTATAACGGATTATAGGACAACCACCGAGAAATCATGGCAAAACATGCTTTAGGTGCAAACTCCGGAGCCGTGTGTCCTGAACCCTGCAATGACAAACAAATACATCACATTAATTAATTTCTTCTCTTTTTCTTCTTGTGTACCTCACTAACTAATGAGAGTTGAAACATTTAACCTTAATCGTAGCAAAGGTAAGAAATGACGATCCATTTTCTCCATATCTTTGCGTGAATCTAAGCAAAACCAGATGAATATGTGATATGTTAACTTAACATTCAAGTCAACTCCAGTTAAAGAAGAATTCATTTCGTAAGTGATAGTGTTGATTTTATAAAACCAACCCCGCAATTTGTTTATCAACTTTCCATTGTCTCCAGTCATCATCAAGAGTTAGATTAAGTGAACGAATCCATTTGAGAGTACTACTATACGGCGCCTCCATATCATGATCTCCGCTGTAAACCAAGCCACGGTATCCTTTTTCACTAAGAAGTAGATGATACTCAGCCGAACTTGCAACATCAACGGCATAGGCCACGCTTTTGTTGTACCTAACCCATTCTCCTTTCGTTCCCTGATCATCAATGAAACTTCATATTGGAAAACTTTTTGAACACTTATAGTTAGTATTGTTAAGATTAATCAAAAGAAGAGAAGAGAGGGGTAAGACCATTTTGTTTATTAAATGGTGAGATCTAGTAATATGTAGGATTTACAAAGTAAGAGGGCCTTTATATAGACATAAAGAACCAATTATTTCCCTAAACTAACAATATTTGCAATTATCTTCACAATATATATACTCATAATGTTTATATCGGAATCTTGATCATACCTCTCGAATGTGGAGAGCTTCTCTTACATATGGATTATTTGCCCAAGTTTCAGATATTGTATAGTATTGTTCCTAAAATCCAAAAACAACATGATCAAACATTGTGTTTTATCTGGAAAAGTTTGTGCAAATTGGCATTGATATGGAGATTGAAATATTACACGGCAAGCTGGTTTCGGTCTTGAAGATGGGAGAGCAATCGTAAATGTTTGATTCCTTTTCGCAATGTTTGATTTAGGACAAGTCGAATCCAAGATAAAGTAGGTGTTCAGATCCTCAAGACACTGTATTTCGTAAAGTAAGAAGGTAAAAATATTGCAAGAACCAGGAATGGTTAATCTCCACACAAACAAATTTTACCTCATTGATGAGCTGAAGAGCATAGTGACACTGAACATTGTTTAAATCTGGAATCACATACTCCCCATTACAGCTGCACTCGGCTAACTGAAATAATATTATATTGTTGATTGAGAAATCGTGATCTACAGTGCGTTTTTTACAAGATCAGAAATACCTTAAAATACTCATCCGAGATAAGTCCCATGTTGTGAGCGTATGGAACTTTTTCATTCTTAACCAGGTATACATCTGTTATCGGGTTGCCAACAAAGTACCCCTAATAGAAGATTGAAAGCAAATCATATCTGTCTTGAATATAGAAGGCTCGAAATGAAGAAAATAACAACGAAGGAAGCATTACATGTAAATACATTTGTGGTAGGAGACCTGCTTTATTAGCTGCAAAAACATGATTGGAATTAACCTTTACGAGCCCCGGAAAAAAAAATCACGCAAGGATTACTGTAGTACCTTTAGATATCTCCCAAGCAATCATAGGAGCAATCTTTCCTGCATAAGATTCTCCTTGAATGTACAGAGGGTTTTTAAGAAACATGGGATGCATCATGAACCACTGCATGTTTCAAATTGTTCGCTTTGAAAAGAGTTTTACACAGATGATATTGATGATCATAACCTTAACAGAAATTTGTCTAAAACTTAAAAATTTGTTAACTCACCTTCTGAAGAAACTTGTAAACATCTTTTGGTGATTTTGAATCAGATGTATAGTATGATTCGGGGTTGGTGGTGTACGAAAATCCAGCACCGACTGGCCAATCTACAAATATCATATTGGCCATCTGAAAAATGAAGGTACCATACCATGTATAAGTTTTGTTTAAAAAGAAAAAAAAAAAAAAAAAAAAGGATGGCTTATGGAACTTGTGTTTTGTGGTAAGAGTTTGGACCTTTGTCCATGAATGTGAGTTCAAGACCAGTGATGGTAAGCTTGAACCGTAGGTTGAAAATTCAAAATTGATTGGACCTGCAGAAAATGATCATGAAAAAAATTAAGGTGAAATATTACATCCATGATCCATTGAACCTAGGAAATTTCAACCGGAGCTAGGCCAACTTATTAAAAGTAGTTACAACTAATACTCCTTGATTGATTTGTTATTCTAAACGACCTATCAATCACAAGTTGAGTGCAGTAACACTTCAAATATCGTACGAAAGATACTTCTCAATGTTTAGAATGAAGAGTTTCAGGTACCATGAGTCTAAGAAATGTATTTAATTGAATCACATGTACATATATAAAAACATACCAAATTCAAAAGCTATAGCATACAAACTAGAGCAACCAGGGCCACCAGTGAGGGAGAGCACAAGAGGGTCATTCTGAGGGTCTCTCTCCGACTCAAAGAAGTAATAAAAAATCTCTACTTCATCATTTTCCCCCACACTCATGTACCTAATATCACGTACTTTAAATATGAGATATTGTATAGAAAACCACAGAGAGTTTAAGTCACTGAATCCAAATCAACTTCTAGAATAGTTAGCAAATATGGAACATAGAATTTTTTGAGGAATACGGACCCGGTTTCAAGCTTGAAAGGAAGTTCACCAACAAAACCGGGGAGAGTCTTGACGATGGATTGTGATGCTGTAGTTTTCAGGAGAAAGAAAAGAAGGAAAGAAATAAAACAGATGGAGCTTATTGTTTTTGTAATTAAGCTAAACCAAGCCATATGTTTTAGGCTTCTTATGGATAATCGTTTCTGTTTTGCTATTTATATTGGCATGCATGGTTCCTAGCTAGTTAAAGTTAAAATATGGTCATTAGTTCAATTAATTATCACTTTTTCAACAAACTTGAGCTGTTAAAAGATATACTCTACAGCAAATTAAATGTCACTGCTGACATGTTTTCTTGGTTATATTTTATAGTGAAGGGGACTGACTATGCATGCAGTGTTTACTGCAGTACACAACATATATATATAGGGATCATCAACTGGTGTTTAATTTTCGAACGGCAAAATATAATCTGATAATGAAACATCAAAGATGCCAAAATATATATAAATCATCAAAACTTTATCTTCATCTGTGAACATGAACTAATCAGCCGGAGTTTATGTGCATAAATTGAATGTTTATCAGCAATGCACAACAAATCACCTTTTGAAAATACTGTTTTACTAAACTATTAGCATGGTTTGATCAAATTATCCAAAACAAAATGGATGTTTCAAAAACTACGTACTGCCGACATTTTTAATAATGCAACCAATGTATAATTAGTTATGACACTGGAAAACTGGATTATTGAGTTGAATAACTCGCACAAGGGACAAGTTCCACTACTCATCAAGAATCCGTAACCTTTTTTCGTTCAATTCAAAGTAGTAGGAATCTAGAAGCATAGATTCCAATGGCAACAAGAATTTTAAGTCAGGTCCAAATTCAGTGGGAACAAGAAACCTAAGATTAAACATTGATTAAGAAAAACTCGTGGGACAGACAAATGAACTTATCTAGCACACTCAGTCCCTCGCTGTCTTCTCTGTGCGTCTTTTTTGACCTGCCCTGTCATGTAAAATACAGCTAAATTCTGATAATCTTAAGCTAATACAAAAATGAACTCAAACTAGTTTGATCCAGGAAAAATGAGACCGAGATTAACATCGAGTAGTTTGAAGGAAAATGTAAAATACCTGGGGGAAAGGCAGAAGGAGCGGACGGACTGTTGAGAATCTCTCAAAATTGATTGCGACTTTAGCCTGATTATATATAGGCCAAATCCACCACAAGAAGGAATTCTTAGTTTAAATTAAAACCTCAACGACAATTGATGGGGATAATAAATCACTTAAAATAATAACGAGTTTCATCTTTTGTTTGAATAATTTTCCCTCCATTTCTCCTTTTCCTCTAATCATTTACACACAGAAATCATCAAGTCATTTTACTCTATTTAGGTACATATATAGATCAGTTCTCCTCCCCAAATTTCGGGTTATTGTCATCCACCTCCCCTCACATTTGTAAATTTTACAAAGAACAAAGAATGTGAATTCACTCATGAAAGTGTTCTTCTTTCTAAAACTTTGGTCTTGCTAATAAAAATTAAGTAATTTAAAGATAAAACTAGTTGTCCTACTCCTACCCTGTAATTTGCTATCCATTTAACTAGTAGCTAGCTAGGCAAAATCTAAAATTAAAAAACATGAAAATATATAGGTAACAAGTAACATGTCTAAATGAATTATGGAAGATATATACATATCCCATGTAAAGATAGGCAATGTCCCATAGAACAGAAGAGCTAGATGTCAATAATGTAAAGTTCAGGGCCAAATAAAAATGTCTAAAGATCGATGGAATGACAAACATTAATAAATGTTATGGATCGGAGTAGGCATAAATAGAGAATGAGAGGTAAAGGGTAGTCGGACATTAACTTTCATATTTATTCTCTGATTCGTCAGCCTCGATCGGTTGGCCCGTTTGTACGAAATTTTTTTCATTCTCACCGCTGCAATATATATATCCTTCCGACGAAAAATAACTTTATTACTAAGCTCAACCGCTCTCAATGTAAAAGAGATGCTCCCTCTAATTATTCTTGTTCAAGAACCATACCACATGTGAATTGCAGCTTCAATTCACAAATAATTAAGGCAATAAATGAAGATGTTTTTTATTTGAAGCAAAATTATAGAAAACATATAGGAGTATTTCCTAATATAACGATAGAAACTAGTACACTGACGGCAACTTCAGCAAAATAAGGCTACTCTTCATTGTTGGATATTTGTGGAATATTATTGTAATATTCCCATGTTGTTAATTAATTGTTTTGTATATTATATTATACATGATATAAAGATGGATAGCTAGCTACGTACGTACTGTTTGCTCAAACTCGGTTTAGGATATATTTAGGAGAATAGATTAAAATTTTCATTTTCTTTTTATCGATATATTTAAATCTACGAAAATAAAATAATATTATGTTTTACTTGAGATTCTATAATTTTATTTTATTTTTTTCGAAAAGTAATTGATCAAAACATGCATTAGAAATAAAACTTTTATCCGAAGTTGTTTGTTAATAGAAAATTTCCCGTCACTATTTTTTGAAAGATAAAAACAAACTAGTGACAATGTTTTTCTTTTCTTTTTCTAAGACGATATGGTCAATACTCAATACTATGAGTGGCAATATGGGTAATGACCCACAGGTTGGCACGCAATCGTCATGGTCCAAGACTCCAATCCATATTTATTTGTATTGTAGATGGGTTGGGACAGATTTAGTTAGTATTTACTATTTATATGGGCTGAAAATAAGTTTGTAAATGGGTCAAAATTAAAGTGAAAATAGAAACACCTAGAATCTAATTAATATTTATTAACCCGATTTTGATTTAGAAATACTTAAGGCCCATTACAAAAAATTTAAATTTTAGTGACAAAATATTAAATAACAAAATGACAAGAATTTAAATATTATCGCTAAAGTAAAGTATATAGACAGCTAGACACACTAGTGACAAGAAATGTGAAAAATTATCACTATTGACTTTTAGTGATACCCCAAAAGTGACAAGTAAGAAGTTATCACTAAATTATAGTGACAATATTTATTGTCACTAGGTTGTCACTAAAAGGATGTCACTAATTGTCAATAGTGACAACTTAAGTTCCATAAACTTGTCACTAATAGTCATTAGTGACAACTAAAAAATATATTTTGTCACTATTGCACTCGTCACTATTATTATTGTGACAAAACTAATATTTTTATCACTAAATGTATGCAAAGAGTGACAATTTCAACAATGTCACTTAATATTTTGTCACTGAAATCCATTTTTCTTGTAGTGGCCTCTTTGTTTGGCGTTTTTTATATTTTTTTTGTGTTTGAAAAATGTCAAACAAAATAAATATGTTTTCTATTTTCTGAAAGAAATTTTTCATCTCTCAATTTTCTCAAACTAGTCTCGCAAAAGCCAAACAACCAACAATTTTTTTATCTCTTATCTAAAAAAAAAAAAAAAAACAATTTTTTTATCTCTAAAAAAATCTATATAAACTTTACTATGATTTGACATAAAGTATCATATCTTTTATACAATTTATCAGTTACATTCATCCTATACCGGTGGATTATATCCTTAGGGGTTGAAAATTTTAATCACAATATCAAATATAATTAATTTTGATTAAGTTTAAATGTCCAATGACCAATCATTTTTATTTTATAATTCAGATTGTTAATATTAAACTAATCTCATTTAATTATATTTGAATATTAAAACAATAAGAGTATTTACTAAGTAAGATGCATTTTTCTTAATATATAATTAATAAAATACACAACATTAACAAATATAACCGGGTCATCCAGGGCCCAATCTGCCCGAAACTTACATATGAATCGGTCTATTTTTAACTCGACCTATTTATTACCCGTATTAAGTGGACCTATTTTAAGCCCAACCCATGTTCAACTCGCTCGTAGGCAACCTTACCTTTTGCCATCATTAGTCACTACTCTGTTTTTAAATATTACACTGTATTGATTTTACATGAATAAAACAGAAAAATTACAAAATTTGTCATGATCTATGGATCTTTGGCCAAAAAAGTCATTTTAAAATTTGGTCGAAAAATTAAATCATGTAACTACTTTCAGAGTTTTACTCTTATATCAGTAAAAAGTTTTAAATTTGCAATATTTTTCATCTAACTTAGACTTATTGGCGAAAATATTCTTTTAAATTGACTATTGATTCCAATTAATTCGGTTGAAATATGTCTAAGATTATCAAATTAATTTAATTATAAAATCTTAATGACTTTTTTGTCGAGTAACCTTAAAAGCGAATAAAAAAACTTTAATTGAAACTTATAATTAAAGTTATTATTATTATTATTACTATTACGCCAACCCATAAGCATGAGCCATTAATTCTCTCAGTTCGAACTCTACAGATCAAAAATCAAAACTCAAAACCCAAAATAAAACAAAAGAGAAAGGAAGGTCCTTCAATTTCATACTTTGAGCTGAGAAGGACCTGAAATTGAAAAGAATGGACGATTATACACGAGAAATGATGGATTTAAAAACCTTGGTCACTCGTACTCTCGAGAAAAAAGGCGTCCTTGCCAAGATCCGTGTTAGCATCACTTCCCTCCTTTCATATTTTTTTTCTATTTTTTATGAATTCTAATTTTCTTTGTAATTTCTCATGTTTTATGTATATTTTGTATGTGTACAGTATGAAGACTTTATATGAAATGAGGGAATCGAATAATTTGAAGTGAATTAGTGTGACATTTTTTTATTCTCACAAACTAGGGTTTTTTTGCCAAAAATGTGACCCCAATAATGGGTTTTTCAGAGAGTTGTAAAATGTGAATATCTTTTTTTTTTTTGGCTCGAGTTCATGCTTATCCATTAGCTTCAGATTTGGACTAATTGGAAAATTAAACAAATTTATCAAGGCGTGTAATTGGATTGTAGCTTAATTTTCTGAAGAGGGGTTGATAATGCTTTTGCTGATTGAGTTATATTATGCTAGTACAAGTGTTTCATGGTTAAGTTTGTCAAAATGGTCATCATTTCTTTGTTCTTAATTTATATTATTAAATAGAAACCCAAAATTGGTAATAGTACAGTTCCTTAATCTGCTAGAATTATCAATTCATTCTATAAATTGTTTCACAAAAATTGTATAGGCACATTTTAGGAGAAGATATGCACTTGTGTATATTGGTTTTGTATGAGATGTTGACAGTACTACTTTTTGCGTTATTAGGCTGAGCTGAGAGCTAGTGTATTTGAAGCAATCGAGGAGGAGGATAAAGTTATAGAGAAAGAAGATGGACTGCCACCTGCGCTCTTGGGTAGCTGCAATGATCGTGCAAAGCAACTCCATAACTCTCAGTCGGGTATTACTAGTTTCAGTTATCGCTCTAGTTTCATGTAATAACCCAAGTAGCAAACTTTTCTTGTTACTTTGAAATCCTAGGGGTGCACATCGTTAAATTGTGATGTTTCTTAACAAAGTTAAAATCCCGTATTTTTTAGCGAGTTGTAAGATAATTGATAGTGTACCAAAACCAAATGCAAGTACTATTTCATTCTGCATCATACTAAAACACTACCAATAATTTCCTAGAGAAGTATACTTAGAAAGCTGTATAGCTCCATTATAATGGGTTGAAAACCTCTAGATTGCCCACTTTTGGTCCGCCATTGAGCTTAAAAAAGTTTTATTAATATTGTTATTCTGTAACTACATGCATAAGGAGCTCCTAATAGTGTTTAGTTCTATGAGATTTTCCTGAGCTTATCTTCTTTTACTCTATATCGTTGTCTGCATTTCATGTGTTATTGCAGGAAGGCTTCTGACTTCATTGATATGTGAATATCTGGATTGGGCCCAATTAAACCATACATTGAAAGTTTACTTACCAGAGTGTAATTTGGTACTCTTCTTGCCACATTTCTTACTTGGAATTTTGTTTGTCATCGTTAACGATGTACAGTTTTGTTAACTTACTCTTTAATTTTCAGCCAAAGGATTCCTGGAAATCTGAATTAAAAGAATGTAGCAGCAAGAATGGATATGACTTTAATCGGAATGGAGATAGTGGCCCTTTGCTATTGGATGTTCTTGCGGGGTTCTTGAAGTATGAGGTCAGATAAATTCGGCTAATGGGTTAAACTTAGTCATTAATCCCATCTCTTACCTGCACACATACTTAACCATCAATATATTTTATTTTTCTAGCTTAACGTGTTAAATTGGTCTTATCATGCGACATTTTCATTGGTTATTCGTTCAATCCCTAATTTTTCACTGACTAACATAGATGAGAATTGGCATTCATCTAAATTGTATCCGAGTGTACTTTTCTCTTATCATAAAATTATTGTCATGGATATCACCGTTCTAACAATTTCAAATAGAATGATTTGATTAGATATGTGACACTAGATGTCAAATCATAGCATAAAAATCCAATACCTTTTCTCTTTCTAAGAAAAGTGTTAGGTTCATTCATAATTTTTTATGTTTGTTCTAGCAGGAATCTCAAGGAAGAGGTAGCAACAGGAGATTGACAACTCCAGATTCCGAATCTCTATCCAACTTGGAAGCTCGAAATGTTAGGAGGCCTTCTTCTTCATCAGTTGCTGGGGGTTTACCTCCATTAGGAAGGTTTGTAATCAATAATAATTATTATTCATACAAATTTCTTTTCGTTAAAGTAATTTTTTTGGTACATAACTTGTAGTTCATGTAATTGCAGGCCAATTCCTGCTTCTCAATCATCTGGTAAGTAGTAAAACTATTTTCAAATTGGTTCAGTTGAGTAGTTTATTTGTTGTTGTTTGATTTGTGTGAATTTTTCAGACAGAAGAGGCGGGTCATCTACATCAGGCTATAGGAAAGATGAATACAATTGGAGATACGACAATGATGAAGCTCCAGAAGATGTAGTTCGTGCTTCAGCTGCTTTGCAAAGTCTGCAGTTGGATAGAAAAACTCGTAACTTAACCACTTCTTGGAGGTTCTTCCTCAACCTTCTATTGCAAAATCAATTTTCATATTCTTTCGTTCAATAGGTAATGTAATAGTTGTAAAACTCGTTTGATAAATTTGATTGCAGGCACGCTGGGGATGGGAATTCAGAGGAAGACAGCATGTAGTGAAATTAACTTTGACTTAGTTTGTGTGGAATTTTAATGCCATTGTTTTTATTTATGTAATATCAATATGGCTTGTGCATTTGTGATTTAGTGATATTTTTGTATGCTTTCTTCTTCTCTTGGTTTTCTTTCTCACCTTTCGCTCGAATTTTATCGATCTTTTTGGTTTTTCTACTATTGTATTTATATATTGTTGGCCTTGATCATTTTCATGTCGTTTGTTTTGGGATACTTCATTGTGTATGTTGTGATAACATGGATATGTGTTTTGTTGTTTCGGTTGAATGCCTGAAAGCTTTCGTCAAAGGTTCTTTTCCGGTTGACACATGACTGAGAGATCCTGAAAAGATTTTAGAGTTTAGATAGACAAATGGTCATGTGTACATATAGGTAACCAAGCAGGGCATATAAAAAGTAAAATGAATATTAACAGGGAAGATTAATTATGTGGATCCTATACATTATGACATGGTGTAATAAAAGAATAAGATTCTACCAATTTAATTTTTGTATACTAAATTTGTGATGGTGTTTACATCTTGGAAATATATTTCTTTGTGTGTTATGTCAATATGGGGTTCGATTGGAAGTGACCTTATGTGTACGTAGAATAATTTTTCCGCATTGAGGTTGCACATTCTCATAAATGTTTTTTCACCATGGCAATTAGCTGATAGGGATCATAAATGTTTTTCCAAATGCACATTTTTTAAATCAGAAAAAAGAAAATATGAAAACTATTTTTTGGACTTGGTATATACTACTATATGTTTAAAATCAAACTAAAAGTACTCCAACCAAACAACACCTTTAAGAGAACAATTAATTACGAAACGCCTCTAATTTAATTTTAGACACAACTTCCCATTCTCTTAAATTTTGTTTGCTTCTCAATCCAGTCCATGGTCAACAACAACAACCCAACGCTTAAAATCCCTTGATTGTGCCGCCCAAAGAAAAAAGCTGACCCCAGAAAAAATTTATTAATTCAAAAGGAATTGGGTTCACACTGTTTGGCATTTAGACAATTAATTCGCCAAGACAATTCTACCCCGTGGTGTCACCTAGCAAGAGAAGAAATCAAGAGGGTAGATTTGCCTTTGCAGTCATAATCCAGCTCCTAACTCTCATATAATTTGAGCAAATTTAGTTTAATTTGGTACCCCTGAACTATGGAGTATTAGAAATCTGCCCCTGAACAAATTATTATTTTCACTAAAGAATTTTTCAAGATTATATGATTTATGTAAGTGTCTTTATGCTTCACTTGTTTTTACGCAATTAAACAAAATAATAACAAAACCTCGCTATATTATTTAAAATATTTAATTATGAACACGTGAGATAATTTAAAATTTAATTTGTCTTTTGTGAATCCCCCTAATTACCATTTTCAATTGATTCCATATTTAAATTTTTTGCTTTGAGAGTGAAGTTCAATCGGGCTAACTCGATTATATTGCACCCTCGGATAATATTAAATGAAAATGATGTCTATTTCATCTTCTTAATATTTTCACATATGAGGTTTTTTTTTTTCGTTAACTCTTAATTTCCATCATCAATTCGAGCAATAATATTTACTTTACATTTCCTTTCCAATATTTGGCAATGAGATGAGATCTATCACTTATTATCTAAAATACTTATGACTTCATTTTTATACATGAAAAAGTCTACTCAACTCCTCCACTTACTGCATGCATTCCCACCATGATAAAAATCACAAATAAATATAATCAAAAATACCAAGATAAATAATACTTCTAAGTAGCATCAGTAAAATAATAAGGAGTAATAGACAAATTAAATGTCTTAGTCATACATTCACAAAATCTAGTATTGCATATAAAGTTGCAGGTCATAAAATGTGATTTGCAGAGAAGCATAGATGTGATTTAAAAATAAACCAAGAAAGCAAGGGTCACTACTGCAAATTGACCCACGACGAAAATGCATATACCAAAAGAGCCCCTTGTCTGAAACTTAACCTCACTCTCTCTCTCTCTCTCTCTCTCTCTCTCTCTCTCCTATTGTCTGAAATTTATTTGTTTCATCGGCTTTTCTTGGACCCTTCCTCTTCCTCTTCCTCCTTCCCTTTCTCTTTCTCCAAAGTGTCACTATTTCACTCCTCTGTTAAAAATTATTGAGAGAATAATAAAAATATGGGTTGGTTTCTTTGTACTGGAAATGTAAAAAAACAAGCTAAAGATGAACTGGGCAACAAGTCTGATGATCAGATCCCTTCAAATTTAGGTACTTTTTTGGAAATACGAAACCAAATGAAAGATTTTTAGGGTTGTAGTTACATTTTGACCCCTCAAGTTTTTACCTTTTTTAATCTCTGCTTCATAATTAATTTTCTTTAAATTGAGAATATTGGGGTATTTAGTTGTTGTCTGCATTTTTTATTTAAGGAGAATATGTGGGCTACTGTAATTTTTTTATTCAATTTTGATTTAGGTTGAACTGTTCTCTGTAGTGTTAATTCTTCTGGTATTGTTCTATGTGTTTGATTTCATGTCTTAAATTAGTTCAAGTTTTGGGGAAAAGATAAAAAAATTTGAACTTGGGTTCTTTTTCAAATTTTGCACCTTATGCTTGCAGATTAATACAATAACATTTTGTATATATTATATTTTTCCTATATGTATGGCTGTGATTGATTTCAGATAGTGTTTGTACATTTTAATATCTGCTTGACGACATTGGAAGTGTAAACAAATTACATACATACATTACATTTTTTCCTAGATATTTACATTACAGTTATAATTAAAGATTTCATTATAAAGTTGCAACTTCTTGTCATGTGTAGCCTTTATTAATGAGATGTTTTGTAATAGCACCTAGTCCAATTAACGTAATTACGAGTTATCTTGACTTTTTTTGTTTCCTAATGGTAGAAAAACTAAAGGTAAATCCATCATTTGATTTAAAGAAGGAAGCTTCTAAAGATGGAGAGTCGGGACATATTGCCGCACACACATTTACATTCCGTGAATTGGCTACAGCTGCCAAGAATTTTAGGGCAGATTGTCTCTTGGGTGAAGGTGGATTTGGAAGAGTGTATAAAGGAAGACTAGAAAGCACTAATCAGGTTCTTTTTTCAATCATTGTGGAGAAGGGACATGAATCTATCTTCTTTGCTACTTTTCTTAGTATCTAATTGTAGAACCTCGACTTCATAATTATAATATAGGTTGTGGCCATAAAACAACTTGATCGGAATGGTTTACAAGGGAACCGCGAATTTCTTGTAGAAGTGTTGATGTTAAGTCTACTTCATCACTCAAACCTCGTAAATTTGATTGGATATTGTGCTGATGGAGACCAGAGACTTTTGGTGTACGAATACATGCCATTAGGATCATTGGAAGACCATCTACATGGTATGTTTTATTATTATTGAGAAATTATTTTGTTTTATTCAAATTGCTCCTTTCCTTGATCATCTTTTGCCCTTCTATATTTCTGTACTATAAGTAAACTACGAATGCTTTAGATGTTGTACGTTTCTTCTCGATAAATATGTACATGCTCAGGGTAGACATATAATAAGTGATATCACATATCTCCTAAATAGCGAAATTCCAAATCAAATAGTCAATTCTATAACTTTGTATGTATGGTAATATACTTCCATGGAAAGTAATTCCAGTTTTTAAAATATGTAATAGTCATTAAGAAAGTTAAATGTTAACCATTCCACTTAAATTAGTAAATTATCTTGATTTTTGTAGAAAAAATATGTTACTTTGCAAATTCTATTATATGGAGTATTCAGTATTATATATTAGATTGCACTAAAACACTTATATATTTTTAAATTTTTTATCATTGCCTTGAAGATTTAAAATTCTCTCCTTTTACATATGGAGAAATATATCTCCTTTCTGAATTCTATTGCAACATTTGTTTATAATGGCAAAATAAATATAACAAGGTCAACTAAAAATAGTTAGATATGGTCTTATCGTAAGTTATTCCACTGATCTTCTAAAATTTAGTTAAGAGCTCCAAAATGAAATCCAAGTTAAAACTGTTGAATATTTATGGTAGTTTATTAGTACTATCTATTGAAAACAAAATGGTATACTTTCAGATGAAAGAAGTCCAATTATTGAAATTTGTACAACTCATTTAAAAGTTAATTATCAACTGCTTTACTATTTAAAGTACATTATCTTCTATATTTTAGATGAAAAAATGCTACTTCAAGTATGAAATTCTACTAATTATTAGAATGTGCTTCTCAATTCGATATGAATGAGTTTCATTAACTAATTATATATGATTAAAATAATTTTACAAAACTAGTCAATCGAATACATTATATTAGTGATGAGTTATGTCAAGAAATTCATTTACCTTTTTTCTAATTAATTATCATAAACAATTGGTCACTCGAATTTAACCTCTTATAAAAAATGAAAAAAAAAACATTACTAACAAGTCTAACATTCATTGGAAAGTAAAAAATAATAGACTTAAAAGTTATATACAGTACAAAGATAAAAATAAAACATTATAATGTTTCAGTTATTTATTTGTGTAAGTAATGGCCAAAATATAATGCAAAATAAGAAGATGGGATCTAATATTTTGACTGATTATGATTTAAGTCAAATTCTAAAACTGAGATTAGTTAATAAGTTAACTATTCGATAAACAATTTTCTAACTGTTATCTAACAATTGAAATACGCAAAATATGAGACTGTAATTAGCTTAATTCCTTTGACATGTTAGTATATAATATTTTCATGTAAAATATAAATGTCATAATCACTTTTGAGACCTCTAAAAAACCCTCTTTTCGGCAAAAGCAATTATTTTGTAATTAAGTCTTATTAGGATCAATCTATTTTAGGGTGATTTTGGCCTAGTGATTGAAAAATTAATTCTACAAATAATTGATTTTATCATAATCAGTTTTTATTATAATTTTTATAATATAAATGATTATAAAATAATTTCTTTTGCAAATGCTACACTTGTATTGCTTTTGAAAAAGCATGATTTTCGACGGTTGAAAATCTCAAAAGTGATTTTAATAATAGGGTTCAAACACACAAAAATAACGATTTACCCAATGTGATTACCATTGAGGGGGCCAAACAATTCTTAAAATCATGATTTACGACAGCCTCAATCCAAACTCACTAATTCTCGTAGAATTGCTTTTACAATCGCTAGGTCAAACTCACCCTAGGTAAGTTGGATTTTGTAACACCCCAATCCCACATTGATTGTGGATGGATTGTTTGAATGGTAAATAAAGACTTGACGTACTTCTACTTGTCAACATGGGCTTAAGCATTTTGGGCTAGTGGACTAGAGCCCAACAATGTTGACAAGGTCAGAAGTGGATCAAGGTCTTTACAAATGGTATCAGAGCCGACTTCGTGGTGTTATCCATGAGGACGGTCTTGGGCTATTGATCTCGACTCGACGAGGACGTCGAGTATTTGAGTTGGGGAGATTGTAACACCCCAATCCCACATTGATTGTGGATGAATTGTTTGAATGGTAAATAAAGACTTGACGTACTTCTACTTGTCAACATGGGCTTAAGCATTTTGGGCTAGTGGACTAGAGCCTAACAATGTTGACAAGGTCAGAAGTGGATCAAGGTCTTTACAAATGGTATCAGAGCCGACTTCGTGGTGTTATCCATGAGGACGGTCTTGGGCTATTGATCTCGACTCGACGAGGACGTCGAGTATTTGAGTTGGGGAGATTGTAACACCCCAATCCCACATTGATTGTGGATGAATTGTTTGAATGGTAAATAAAGACTTGACGTACTTCTACTTGTCAACATGGGCTTAAGCATTTTGGGCTAGTGGACTATAGCCCAACAATGTTGACAAGGTCAGAAGTGGATCAAGGTCTTTACAGATTTTAGACCATTTTTTTAAAAGATTAAAGCAAAATAAACTTAAGTAAAAATATTTTTAATAAAAATCTTACAAATTATAGTTTATTCTAATAATCTACATTTATGTCAAAAAATATCTTGTTCATTTAAACGTTTTTCTGATATGTGTTCAAGATCTTTTTCATATAAACATAACATTGAAAATACATCTAGATGTTTTTCAAAAAAATTCAAATATAACATAATGACATTATTTCAGACCTGCCACCTGATAAAAAGCTACTTGACTGGAACACAAGAATGAAAATAGCTGCTGGCGCTGCAAAGGGCTTGGAATATTTACACGATAAAGCGAATCCACCTGTTATATATAGAGATTTAAAGTGCTCAAACATTTTATTAGATGACAGTTATCATCCCAAGCTTTCTGATTTTGGACTGGCCAAATTGGGACCCGTAGGTGATAAGACCCATGTGTCGACTCGAGTAATGGGAACCTATGGATATTGTGCCCCCGAGTATGCAATGACTGGACAGCTTACGTTGAAGTCCGATGTTTATAGTTTTGGAGTTGTCCTTTTGGAGATTATCACCGGTAGAAAGGCTATTGACAATTCAAGAGCCGCTGGGGAGCACAATCTTGTTGCATGGGTAAAAAAAGAATATTCTATTTTATTTATTTGCTGGTTTATTTGTTGTATGGTTTAATATATTTTTAGAGTTATATGCAATATACTCTTGTGTTCATTCTAATCAGCAAATACACCACTATTTGTTATTTTTAAATCGCAGATATCCCCTTGTAGGTGTCCCATAAAATGTAGCACACTACCCCCTGCATTTGTTAGCCACTTAGCCTTTAATGAAATAATATAATGGCGTTTTTAACATTTTATGTATACTTCTAATGTAGCCTTTAGTGTTTTGATGGCATGAAGCTTATAAAATGTCAAGAAAATCGATCTGATGTTAGCCATATGATTTGGGTTTAATCTTCCCACATAAGAGGGTAAATGAGTCATTTTACCACCACTTGCAATATTATTGCTTAAAGAACGATTCCTAGACAGAGGGGTTTATTTGTTGTTTTTAGAAACAAAGTGGAATAGCTGCTTATAAATGAAATAGTAAAAGAAATGTATTATTCGCTATTAGAAAAATACAAGGGGTTACATTGCAATTCTAACGTATGTTGAAGTAGAGACCTATGTGTAACTTTAGCTTGCTTTAATAAACTATGGTATATAAGCGGGTTTCTTTAGTAGAGCTTATTAGCGAGTACGTGAAGTGTTTTATCCGTTCATGTTGAAACTCGGTTCCTAAAATTTCGAGCCACTACAAAATCTTCGGTTCACTAAAGTTTGCATTAGAAAGATTATAATAATCTTGGATCTAAATAGTTTGTGACATTAACTAACCCATAGATTGATTTTCTAATTTTTGCATAATATATTGCAGGCTCGTCCGTTGTTTAAAGACCGCAGAAAGTTCTCGCAAATGGCAGACCCCACACTCCAAGGTCAATACCCAGCTCGAGGCTTGTATCAAGCTCTTGCGGTTGCTGCAATGTGTGTTCAAGAGCAACCCAATATGCGGCCTCTAATCGCAGATGTGGTTACTGCACTTACTTATCTTGCTTCACAGAAATATGACCCGGAGACGCAGCCAGTCCAAAGGCTCAGTTCAGGCTCCTCGACTCCAAGAATACGAAGGGAACAGCGATAAAAATAGAATAAAAAACGAACGAGGATTTTCTAATTTTGTGAAGTTTTTTTTCTTTCAAAGATCTATATTCTTCTTTTTGCTCTTTTTCCTACCCTCCTGGAATTATACCATTTTCCAGATTTGTTTTGAGTCTCCAAATATTTCAGGATTGGACAATGAGGACTCTTGTAATTAAATGTTAATATAGATGTGTATTAATGTTGTACTGTTTCATGTAATTGGAAATCTTGAATTTGGTGTCTTTGCAAATCCAAGATTAATATTAACTGCTCTTGCATCTGATATTTAATTGTTATCCTAAGTGTGCGTCCCACTCAATGGCATCAAATGGGAACTCTAGATCAAGTTTAGGAGATATCATCATTTTGAGAAAATCACATCATTATCACAATCAATGATTTGATGTATTTTCAATCACAGAATCTGAGAATATCTCCTAGACCTAATTTGATTAGAAATTCGCAACATAAAATATTAAAATGTGTCACTAGGTGGCTACCATTAGGATGAGTTAGCAAAAAGTTTTCCATGATATATGTGGTGCTCGGGTAATTATGATGATCTTATCTGAATCTTGACTAATACAATCTATGTATAAAATATTTTTGCAAAGTATTTGTATGACATAAATTAAGCTATACTATAGTTTAAAATATAACTTAGTTATAGTTTTATTCTCACGGAATGGATAATTTACAATTAAGTCCAAGTATAAATTGTTTAATTATTCTTGCAGGATGTAGTTTATAATTAATTTTAAGTATAAACTCTTCAATTATTCGTGCAGAATAATAGTTTATTTTTAGAATTAATTTTAATTATAAACTATAGTAATTAGTAAGTACTATTTATTACACTACTTTATCAAAATTCAATATGTAAAAACATTGATCCACTTTTGAACCTGTCTCCATTGTTGGACTTTAATCTACTATCCCAAAATGCTCAAGTCCATATTGACAAATAGACGTAATCAATTTTTTATTAATTATTCAAACAATTCATTCAGAGTCTATATGAGATTGAGATGTTCCAATCTCCCAAACTCAATTTTTCCCAAATGTAAAAGCCCCAATGTTGTTCTTAAGTTGTCTCATTGTCTGCTTACAAACGTACATGTCATTCCATTGACAAGTTACTTAGATAAAAATATTGAGTTGAAAGAAAAATCTTATAGCTTGTTTGGTAGAGATGTTCAGCAACTTTTGCTAAACTGCCACAATCGATTGGCTCAATTCAAATCGCTCATAACTTGTTAGTTGAAGGTTCAATGAATTGATTTTGGGCATTTTAAAAAAGAGACCACAAGTTGAAATCGGATTTGTGTCTAAATTTCTTGGACCACAAAATCACACTGGACCACAATATATGAAATTCCTAATTTTTAGGGTAATTTCCCAAATGAACGATCAAGATTTACTTGATCAAATGGCTAGTAAATCTCTAGAGAATTGTATTACAACCAAAAACTATATTGAGAAAGTCTAGTCTATATACTTCTAGTCTCTACTCTAGAGGTCAGTCACCACATCATGCTTAAGTTTCGAGAGGTCTGTAGTTTTTGTTATTATGCCTCCTACTAGGCATAGAAGATGGTGATAGATATAGAACCAAAAAACATAGCAATACATAATCATGAAATCATACATATCTTATGATGTAATTTTAGATTATTAAAGTGAGATACGTTTATAGTCCAATAAGGTCTTTGCACATATAATTATAATAAGAGCCGTAATTAATTCATTGATATTCTAAAGTGTGTCGTAGTTATCTTGTTAGAGCATAATTTATTAGTCACATAATTAAAGTAGCCAATCATATACAATTAACTTAACATGTAAGTCCACATTATGAAACTAATAAAATAATAATTCTAACATATGGTCCAAAGATAATGGTCGGACTTATAATGTAATAATCCCAACTTTTTCTATAATAAACTTAAAGAAGGTTACTAATTGTGAATCAAACTGCATTGATATATTCTCAAGTTTAGCTACATCCATTTCAAACTTTTGAACTACTTAAATGCAACTTTTATTCAATATTTTTCTCGAATAAGAGAGATATATGCCACGTGACTATTCCTCATTATGTTTTAATTTGACTTTTGTGACGATTCCTGTATAGAATTTTATATGGCAATCGTTCTGAATTTTAAGAAATCGGTTAAAAATATTGACCTACAACATACGGAAGCTGCAGAAGGTGGTGACATAAATGAGGCGAGGAGCCCTTTGTGTTCTTTGATTTTTGTAGTCCAATCGTCTACTTCTCTGCATGCCATAATCGTTTTGATATTTTACTTTTGATTTTGCGGGAAATAATACGGAATTTTGAGGCGAGACAAAAGATAGAAGTTTGAGGAAGAGGGTGTTTAGCAAAGGGCTGCAGCTAATTCTTTTGACTTTGATTTTTTTTTTTTTTTTTTTTTTTTTTTTGGTTTCTCAAGGATTTAATCCCTTTCGATGCACATCGGGCACATAAAGTGGGAACCTCTCCCAACAGGGATTCGAACCTTAGTCCGCTACTTTGTAGTGACTAGTCCCTTCCACTAGACCAATCGTCTGTTGGCGATACGCAATTATTTGGTGATTGGTTCTAATGGTTTTTTTGTACTTCAATTATATTGCGGCAGGGAATAACATTTTATTGTGCAATTGGAAATTGATGGAATCCATCGAAGTATTAGTGAACAATTATTTGTGCTTACATTGCTCATTTATATATTTTCTTTTAATTATCAATTTTTTTATAGGTTTTTATGACATCCATGCTTTATTATAAAACATTGAAGCTAACCGTATTGTTCCGTTAAAATAACACCATAGTAAGTTTTGACAATTTCAACAAAATATATTGAGTTGAATGTTAATCTCGGGAGGGATCAATGAATATTTAAATAGTACAAGAGAGTCACGTGATATTTAAATAGTATAAGGAAGGTAAATGAAAAATATGTAATAGTGCATGAATGGTATTTCAAATTAACCCTATTTAATATTTAAGTGTAGATGGGATTTATGAATAAAAAATAATATGTGGGGGTGGGGAACTGGAATAGGGTGTATAGACGTGGGGTTGTGCGGGAACGAAGATGGTAATAAGTTAATATTACCTTGGTCCCATATTTATTTATCCTATGACCAATCAACTTGATCAAAATAAATAAAATTATAATAAATAATGTGGTGGGAGGGGATTTTTTTTTTCTTTAAATTTTTTACTTATATTTCAATTATATTTTGTTTTCATGGATTTAGGAATAAAAAGGTATAATTTTTTTTTTGAGTTACAATGGAGTTATTAATTTATTTATTCATTTTATGTGTATTTCTCACTTCACCAATTCATGACGCATTTACAAATCAATTAATGGCTCATAGAAATATTTACTAGACCCAACTCATTATTCATTAATGGATCATGACCCATCTTGCCACACCTAAATGTTGGTGAAAACTATAACACTTCAGACAAACAAAGGGACCGAGCTCACTGAAATTGAAAGCAAACTCAAAATATACAGAATGAGGATCCAAAATGGGTTATCAGCCGCGAGGAGCTTTGCTCTTTTTGTCAATAGAGAAATTGAGGAGCCCTACAAAAATGGATTTTACTTTCCTAAGTTGCTTGATATTGGAGATCAGAGAAAAAGCATATGACAACTATGCCATGATGCACTTGCCCAATACAGCTCAGACGATAGTAATTCAATTTTTCGCTACATTGATTTTAATACCCTCACTCTTCACTTACTCCTCTTCTTCTTCGGATGCATTTTTCAACCACTGCATCAAATAATACACATGTATATCATAACGAATCCACGTAGAGCTTTATAGTTCCTCGTCAAAGATATATAAGCATAAAACAAGATTATTTGTCACATACCTGGATAAATTCTTCTGCCTGCTTTAGGAAATGTTTATCCGCCTCGTCTGCCTCTTCCTTCTCTGATGCCCAATTCAGTATAGCCTCTTCTTGTAAGATATCGTTGTTGTATAGAAGATTCAAAATCTGAAAATGTAATTAAAATGAATCGGAGATTATAAAAGCAAAATGTCGATAAATCAACCTGGTACATGATATCTTAATTCAGGTTGAATATTTCAAGGCATGTGAGTTGAAAAAAACTTTACATGAGAGCACTCTAAATATTTAAACCCAGAATAAGAAAACTTGTTAAACTTAAAATGCTGCTAAGCAAGAGAAAAAAAGAATTAAGATCATTCCCCTTGAACCTATTGCATGCTTCACAACTACCGAATTCTTGATAGACGAGAATCTTTCTATTACCCCTTCAAATGCATAATTGTGTGGACTATTAATATTACAAGAAGAATCTTATAATTTATATATCAAGCGCCGTCATGCAATTAGTCGATGCTCATCTCTATTCTCCCATTTATTTTCTCTATCTTTATATGAAAAGAGTAAAGGGCAACCTTCATTGGAATTTAGAAGCATGACATATGAGTAGCAGGATGTAAAACTAGAGAATAAAGCAAGAAGCACGTAAAGGAATCCAACCTCGGGAATACTAATAAGTTTAATTGATAAGATTGACTACAACAAAAAGAACACCATTTCTAAGAGAACTATATTACCTGCATAAACAGAGGAGAGAGTTCCTTTGTAGACTCTTCTAAACACATTTCTTCGAATTTCAAGATCACCTCAATCTGTAATAATTCAAAAAATTAATTTTACAACCCTTTTCAATCCACTATCTAAAATACCACAAATTATCTATGGATCCGATATCAAGAGACATAAATATATATGTATGATACTTTCTTTTGAGTTAGAATCCATTAGTAGCCCAACAAAAGGTACATAAAAATACGCTAGATACTTACACGAACTCTGGAAACAAGAATAACTAACCATACCATGACAAAATTGTTAAAGAGCAAATTTGTGAAATTGATATTGCGACTATATGTATTTCTCCATAAACAAAATACTAGGACTAGTGGTCATTTTGGTGCATAATAATGACAAAGCAGGTTTTTTTGGCAGTTGAGTAGGCAAAGTCACCTTCCATTATTATGTTACTTAACCTGTTTATTTTCATCAAATATTTAGGTCTAAAATCCAATAGTACGGCTTAATGATAAATTGTTAGTAATCACATTTGATGGACTTACTAACCAATTATCTATTAGTCAGGTGGTGGATGCTACATGATCGACAAATTCTCCTAGATAGGAGACATTTCATGAAAGAGAATACGACATTTGACTTAAAGCTAAGAGACAGATTTGAAACTGGTTTTCACAGACCATCACAAAATTGAGGAATGGAGGTTACACTGATAAGAAAACTGACGACTTAATTCTTAAAATCTTTACAACTAACTTAGCAGAAAAAGTGTGTGATTGCAGTTTATTATAATTTAACTACTTCATTGTAAAGATGGGAAATTCTCAACTATTGTAGCAAATGAAACATAACGAACATATTACGCAATACTGCAGAACATAATGATATCGAAATTATCAACTTTGCTAAAACCGCTACTGAACTAGAGCTGCTATAACGGTATGAACCTAGGTAACTAATTTGTGGACCGTGGAGCATAAAAGTGAGCACAGACCGTCGTATTTGGAAAAACCGAGAATGAGAGCATTTTAAGAGCATCTAAATTTATTAAGAATCCAAAGTATTTAGATGAAATAAATATTTCATCTACACTAAATGAGCCACATTCTTTTTCTATTATTACATTATTGAATAGTTGATATATATAAACTTTTGTAACCTTTTACCGAATGTCAATTGTATATGTTTTAGTGTGTATAGAGAAATAAGAATCAAACTTAGTGTAAAAGTCAATATTTTCTTATTAGAAAAACCATGTTGTTTTCATGTAATTTATTTAGTATCATAATTTAAAAGTTTACTAATATATCAGAAATTCAAAATCTTATGCACAATTGCATATTAAACATGACTAAAGTATAGAACTATCATAATTTAAAAGTTTACTAATATATCAGAAATTCAAAATCTTATGCACAATTGCATATAAAACATGACTAAAGTATAGAACTATAGCTTCAGTCTAATATAGAATGAAAAAGTAAAAAAAATTGATAGACATGTGAAAATGGGTTGCAGACATGTCATAATTAGCTGGCTAGCAGCATAGACCCATGAAATGACAGGACAATGTCTGAGAATTGCAAGTAAAAGACGTGTTATACATTTATTGGCTGTTGACACAACATTTGATAGATGCGCGTTTTTTTTTTTTTGGAAAAGTCGCGTATTTGGTTTACTGATTCGCGAATTTATACGCGAATCCCAAATTACGCTCCAATTCGCGCACTCAGAGAGCCAATGCAACTCGAGGGGACAAATTTAGTTACCTAGGTATGAACTACGAAAAGAGCTTAAATAGAGGCAATCCTGTTTCCATGAAAAAATACACCAATATGCCAAATTGAATTAGTAAGGGGTGTGTGTGGATGGGTTTTGGCCCGGTCTCGCGAAACCGAGCCAAAACCCTTTCAAATGAGTTTTCGTCAAACCCATAAAACCATCAAAAACCTATTCAGAAACTCACACTCAAACTCTTCAAACCTATAAAACATTGATTTGACAACTACCACCTACTTTTTCCTCCAAATCTCACTAAAAAAGACATTGATTTGACACCTATCACCTACTTTTTCCTCTAAACCCCAACATCCCAACCCAATCCAAGTGGGGTTTCAACTTATTCAAACCACAAAACCCAAGAACCAAAACCCATCCAAATGAGTCTCAAAGGTTTCATCGAAACCACCAAAACCAATTTTTTTGAACCGAGACCCGCGAAACCGAGCCAAAACCCATCCAAATAGACCCTAAATAAATAAAAAGACTTCAAGATGTCCGTATACATACCTCCTCATCTATGCTAGGGAGGTAATACTTCAAAAGCTTTTTCCATTTAGCAGTCACATTGGCAACATTTTTAAAAAGTTCCCCTGCGAGAATGCAGTTATATCATAATCAGCAAGCAGGAAAAGACCTGAAAATTTTTAGATCCAATTTCTTTAAAATTGCACATTCTTTAGAAGAGATTACGTCATACAATTGAGAGATACCCGGGAAGTTTACTAATACAAGGACATAAGTGATCAGTTTTGAACTTTTGTTATGCATTTCTGGAAAATGTGATTTATACAAAGCCGGTGCGCATTTTAACATAAAGGAGAGGACTTGCACAAGAACGAGTATACATGCATCATGTATGTTCACAATGAGACTTTGTGAGAAATCCACCATATCCTTCTGCGTTCTTTATTTATTTTCAAATTCTGAAGGGGCAGAAATATAAGTAGTTGTTTCCAGCAAAAATTAACTGCAGTCATGTACTTTTGTTGAAAGGTGTAATGGATGTCTTGGTATTTGACCACTTGGAGCAAGTGACTGTTTTCTACTTATAGCAATTCTCCAAGACCCCAAGGCCTTTAGCTCTAAGGTCAATTATAAGATAAAAAGTTCCACCTGTGCCAAGAAACCAAGACACCTATTGCTAAAAATATTATTTACTAGAAGCCTATATAGCATTGAATTAGTTTTTAAGTAGAAAACATATTAACATCATTGTCACCACAGCATGGTGCACATGATAGGAAGTATGCCGATACTGCATAGTAGTTTGATTCCTAAAAGATTTTTACCATAAGAAAAAAGGTCACAGCTAATAGATGTTAAAGAGGAAAAATTACCCGATGAACCATGTGGCATATCTGATGCGTATTTCATCATTGCATAAAATAATGCACCGGTACAGTCACTAGAAGTCAGATTGTAAGACAGCCTGTATGAAAGAGACAGGATATTAATATCATAGGATATACCAAAAACAAAAATCAGGGAGTACTTGCGATAATTCCTATCAGTGTGCAAAATAACGGAATCAGGTGGAGCTTCACCAAAGGCAAAAATTAGGTAGAGGAAAATATATGTTAATCTGAAACCACAAGACACAAGTAATCAGTTCCTAGTATATATACAAGTTGTGATTGAATAAAATCGAGAGGTACTATATAGAAATCAAGGTACCCCTGAAGAGAGAATCCAAGATAAATTGTGAAAAGAAAAAAAGAGCATTGAGAAAATGCTGGTTGAATAAAAATAAATATCATAGGTCTCTAACACTCAGTGGACTATGAAGTTAGCATTAGGATGACCTCACCACTTAGTTATCTTCTTCCTGTTCCTGTCCTATATCATGTTATCATAACTAGTTTATCTTAAGCATATACATGAGTAATCTACCATCATAAAGCCAAATTAGCAAATATAAATACATGAAAATTCTCAATCCTCCAGTAAGATCAGGATAAAGAAGGGAAGGAAGTAACTGGCCACATCATACCGCAACGAATTTACTTCTAAGATTACATGTTCTTCTTTGTGATTCTCTTCTACAGCCCTAAGAAAAGTCGCTTCAACCTGCAATATATATTTAAAAAACAAAATCATTAGCATTCAGGCACTAACCATGTGTCCTAAAGCATCATCATGAAGACATGTACCTCTTTATTGAAGTGGGCAGAATCATCCCTGGCATCTTCATCGGAATCATTGTCAACAGAATCAGGTTCCAGCTCTCCTGAAGGTGGAAGTATATTGCCATCTTGATTTGATAGCTCCAGTTCTTCAGTCGCACTTTTGATAATTTCAATAAGTTTGTCTGCAGGTATTGGTGCTACTGAATGCCTCCATTCATCTTCATGCCCTCCCTCGCTGACAGACCAAATGAATCCAACCCCACCATCACCAACCTGGTCAATAAATTGTGAGTAAGGAAGCATATAAACCTGATTATCTAACAGAAATTACTATAATGAGATCAATTACATCATATTTCATGGCTAGAGTGGACATAAATAGATTCGTAAAAATCTTGTAAGACCCTCGTGGTTGAGGATATCACAATCCAATAAATCTTTCGAGATAGGATAACTAAATACTTGAAGAAGCAACAGAGTCAAGCATACAAATAAATGAAGATGCTCCAAATACTGGCTTATTGAAGAAGACCTCCATTTTCCAATAAATAATCATTCTTGTACTGTGTATATATTCAAATAGTATAATTTTAAGAAGCCCCATTCTAGCATACTATGCTCCATGAGTTTGCTTCCCATTTGTGAATAAGGGTGCTCCATGCAGTGGGTATCGTATGGATGAAGTCTCTGCTATTACTCTTCTTTAGTAGATGGAGATTCAAGAATCATAACTCAAAACTTTTACGATTGCTATCTATTTTGAACTAGAGTTAAAGATTAGTATGTAGCATCTCTTAGATGTGTAAATTTCAATAATGTGAACATAAAAGAGTAAAACGGACTTCTACCATGGCATTTCTCCAAACCAGCTCGCAAAAATGGCTCCTGTATTAGCCACCTTGGTTCAGAAGCAGAGCCAGATAAATTCAACTCCACAAATTTCGAAGAGGTGTCCTCACAAAAGGTCGCTCCAGCTCAGATTAACTAGATATTATATGTCAGTAATTGAAGTGGGAAGATCAACGAAACTCACAATAGCCTATTTGAGTGCGTCATGAGGAAAGTTTTTGTCTTCTTTGGTCCTTGTGATTAGCTTATGCAATGATAAGTTGAATTTGATCTTGAATGTATTAATAAACACCGAGATATATTGTTCATACTTCTGCTTGCAGCTATTAATTTATCTACTCCATATGCCATATATTTCTTCCTCCTATTTCATTTTTTGGATGTCCCAATTCAATACTCCATTTCGGGTGAGTTTGGCCCCGTGGTGGGAGCACTTACAGATCTCTATAAAAAATAACTTTTGATCAATCGTTATTTTTTTGGTGTCATAATCACTTTTTTTATTTCCAGAAGCTAAAAATCAACTTATTTTAGAAGCTACTAAAGTGTTACTTTTGCAAAAGCTATTATACAAGTGCAATTATTCTATGTTATTTTTTATTATAATCAATTATTGCCAAAAACGAAAATCAAGTAAAATTGATTCTCCTATGATTGCTTTTCGAATCTCTAGGCAAAACCCAAACTTCCTAAGATATAATTACTTTACTCAAAACTACCCTTTTACATAAAATAATTTTGACACCACTTATTCTACATCACTACTTTTAAGGGCAAAGATGTAAAGATATTTAAAACTTACCTTTTTAACTCTTACCTAAAATTATTTGCAAAAAGTGAAGGGAGTAAGAATAATGGGTCGGAGGGAGCGTAGAAAACTACAATGCTATAAATTAACATGTAAATATCATATAGTTTTTAAATAAAAAGCCAGGAGGTGAATCTTAGCATATGCTTACAGGTGTTTAACTGGTAAAAGCAAATAATACAGTACAAAAATTGGACCTCAGATGTGGCTTGTACTTGTGAATTAGATAACTCAGTTCTCAGTTTCTCCTCCAACCTTTCAGGCTCATCATAAATTGCTGCATATCAGGAACATGTAAGGTCTATTTAGATTTTTTTTAAAAAAAGTTATAGGGCAATGTGAACACATCAATAGAAACACCATGCAGCATCCTTTTATTGATTAAATTAGTCTAGGACTTGCCAAATGATTGGTCAAGCGAGTGAGCAAAAAACATAATATCCCACTCACATTCAGTTAACCATATCAACATAACAAGCTGAAAGAAAGTAGAGTCAAGAATGATGCAAATAGTGGGATCATATAAGAACATAATTGGTGTCATATTGCAGTCTTAATGTTGATAACTCTAAGATCTATGCATTTAGTTCTCAAAGGCAATGGTGGGTCTGTTTTAAATACCATGCAAGTCATGATAGGTCATATTTATTTTTCACATATCGAAGAGGTCCTCTGATTAAATAATATAGACAAGCATTTATCAAGAAAAACTAGAAAGTGGATATAAATTAAGCTAGATGAAGTAACATTGGCAGTACCCAAACATAACCAGATTATCATCCTTAACATTTTCGACAGCTAAACGTAACAACTTAATTTCCCAATAATGTATAAGTTTAGGCAAGATTCATTCAGCAAAGGAAAAAAAAATCAAAATACTAGTCTTCAAGTCAAATGATTTGGACAAGCATCTGGACCCTCTCTCATAGAAGCCATTAGGGCACACAAAAAGTACAGAGGAGGTCCATGCGCCAGGAAATTGACGTATAAGAAGTAACTTTGTTTTTCATATTTAGAGAAAAATCCGAAGGAAACTGCATTTACGCTCAGGGGACAGAACAAAAGTATAAAGATCCCAAAAAAGTAACAAGGAGAAGTTACTTCAAATGGCAATTAGTGTCAAAAATGTTATAGATATACTAATGATATCCACAGTGCCAGTTCCAGATTCAATGACTACTATAAAGCCTGCTTAACTCAGGACCTGCCAGGATGAATGAGGCCCGGAGATGCACTGTAACTTTGAGACTCATTGACCACTAGAGGAAAGAAGATCACATCAATATCTATCTACCAAGATGTGGTTTCTAAAATTGAATTTAGACAAAATGCTGCAGACTGAAATGTTAGTAGACTCCCATGTGTGCAAGTTTTTTTTTTCAGGTAGTAGATACTTTTTTCAATAAGAAAAGGAGATAAGACTTTAACATTAATAGTTCAAGAAAAAGAACTACTTCCTGAAAAATATATTCCATCAGTAAATATCTTCACCTATAAATAGGCAAGTATTTGTAAAATCTCACTTGGAAGCCCATACTTGGTCAAGATGTTGGTAAAATAATAAATTGAGGTAATAAAATCCAGCATATTCAACAACTATTTATTATAAACAAGAAAAATAACATTGAAAATAGGCAGTTCCCAAGAATGTATGAGTTGATGCCAAACAATATTAAAGATTTTCTCAATAGCAAATGGAAAAGTAGTATATCATATTTTAATTATATGCAGTAGCTCGAAATAAGAAACCTCTTGGCCAGTTAAAAAATTGCGAAAAGGACTCTGTTGTCTGGATTTACAAGTTTTTCACTTCTTGAACAAAACAAATACGTATATAAACTTCATAAAAGGCAAAAATTTCATGCCATCCATAACACATGCAAATATAGCAGATATGTAGGTTCAACATTATCAACTAGCTCAGTGAGCATCTAGCCATCAATTTCTTTAAGTCTAGTTATCTAATTCCAAATCGTGATCTAACAAGTAGTTTGATAACATAAAGCCACTCATAAATCAATATGAAAAGTTCTAGGACTTCTCCCTGTATAATATAACGCGTACCAGGCGTTAGGAAGCTACATCATTCAAACATTTTGATCCACTAAGTCTTTTCCATGTTGTCGCAACTCCTTCTCAAACAAAACTAAGTGCTCTCAAATTTGCGTCCAACATGGCTAAGCATTTATAAAATAGGTAGTCATGTTAAGAATAACGAACCCACCAGCTATGACTAAACCAAGTCTTACTCCAGGAGACGGACGGATTGATGCTAACTTAATTTGCAATCCCTGGAGCTAAACTGAAAGTACATTCAAACTTCAAGCTGCCCACAGAATGTTCTTTCTCTATAGTGAGATTGGATTATGGATGAACAACACAATTGATTCAAAAGGGTGAAGATATAACAATTACATATTGATTCCTAGATAATAAAGTTCTAACTGAATATCATCCTGGAACTAATGAGGAGCATATCATTTAAATTTCACAAGAATCTTAACTTAATCTTATAATCTAGGTGACTAGGATTAAAATTCACAAAAATGAGAAAGCATAAGATATTGGAGAAGTTACATGTAAATTCTACGTTCCCGCTGCTATTATCTGCATATTCCAGCTCTTCATCGCTATCTTGTTTCAGAGGTTGTTCAAGTAAAGACACCTTTGAGTAAGCAGGAACAACAAATTGCTGTCCAATTATGACCTGCAAAGATTCAGAGCATGAGATGTTACATCAAGTCAAAAAAAAAAGCTTGTGATTAAATCCTAGATCAATTATATTGCATTGTGGAGGTTTTTCTGTGAAAAAAAGTGGACCAACAGACAAATTTGACCTGCACTCATTATAATACAACACATCTCATAAATTAGTGATCATCTGGTGGTTACATGCATAGCCTGAATGTTCCCAATCATACTAATTTTTATCACAGGATGTAACATCTGCAATTAGAAATCTATAAAACGAAGTCATTGCAGGGATGGTGTATATTGACAATTCCAATTCTAGTTGCCATCTGAATTCCATCTTTGGAAGTGGAATACGAGTGCTTTCTTCCCATGAAACTATTGAAGAGTCATTAGACTTGCAAGGAAAGTAATAAACAATCGAAGACCTTGATAACCTAATCTGAATCAAGCTAACATATTTAGTCCAAGAGATTAAAGGACTGCTAATCCAGGTCAAAACGAGTTGGGATCCATTTGAAATGACTTAACATCCAACAGTGAAGTAACTGGAGAGGACAAAACTTATCAATCTGTGGTCACAATAACCTGTGAAACTACAAATTTATAAATAAAACTGAAGTATATGACAGAGTCTCATAGACTAATAACTGTAAACTTAACTCCCTATAAATGAAAAATAAAAAGATCATATATTAACACGCAAGAGTATCAATTGATGAAACTTTTATATAAGGATCACCAATGGTAACTTCAAGAAGGAATACCTTGAAAGACAAAACAACACCAGCTTCCAGAACTGCTCCAGACTTTATGATCACTCCATCACAAGCTATTGCATGCTTTAATTTACAGCCATCCTCAATGGTAACGTTATCCCAAATGTAACAACCATCAATTGAAACATTTGAACCAATTACACAACCTTCGCCAATGACAGAATTTGACACTTCAGAGTAGTTCCCTATTTTGGTGCCATTTCCAATAACAGTAAAAGGACCGATTTGTGCAGAACGTGAAAGCTCTACATCTGTAAAATTAATTTTGGGGAAAAAATAAATACTAGTAAGAAGGTCGAGGGGAAGTGACACTAGCAGAAGTTTATCAGGTTGAGATCATACATCAATGCCACTCCACCAAAGAGATGTAAGCTGGTAAACGATAAAGATAAACAGTCAAAGAGCACTTTGTGGCTACATTTTTATTTTAAACACACAATTTCTTCTGTAGCCAGAATTGAGAACTAAAAACAACTAACCAAAGAGATGTAACATACATGAATATCTGCTTTTTAATCAAAACCAAGTCTTTCCATGGGGGAATGATACTACATATTACTAGTTAAAATTAGCAAAAGAGTAAACCTACTTTCCAGCAGTTGCAAAAACGTATATCATTTAAGATTAAAAGAGGTTTGCTATAATCTTTTTGTGCAAATCTTTGGTGATTGGTCAAGTTCTATAAACATTTTAATCATTTCAACAAGATCATCAGAGCATCAATTCTATAACATCAAGTATCTCAACAAGCTTCTTTGTAAGACAAAATAGTGCATCTCTTGTCTGACGTTGCCTATGAGATATGAACCGACAGAATGTTTTAAGTTCAAATTTCGCTGAGAAACATCCAGCAAATCTAACATGAAACCACAGCTCATTGAAAGTAAAACCATATCACCAGATCATGTTACCTGATGCTCGATACTTTCCCTGTCTTTCCAGCTTGGTCGCACAATTTCCAAAAAATTGGATGTCAGGCACCAATGGATAAGTCCACCTCTGGATTATATCTTTGCTAATGGTGGCATAGCTACGGTAGTTGTCTACTCTAGCTGCATAACTTGAATGAATTTCGTGGGTAAAGATCTTGTAACCCATTATCTGAAATCAAAACATAGAATATTACATATGAATGACTGTCCATGCAACACAGGAAAAACATGCAACAAATTCATCAGAATTAATAGAAGAAATTCCGATGGAAGAAAAACACATTAATCACTCAGCAATATCATTTTCTCTCCCTAACAAAGCAGGTTAAATGGAAATATATACCGCCATTAATATTTATGAGGAATTTAATAACTTCTTCTCCCTGAAATAGCAGCTACATTCAGATCATTGAAACACCAGGTCAAACAATCCCCTTAGCTATCAAAATAATTTCACAAAATATCTCTTGGACACGCTTACATGTTAATATATGCCACAGGACACATACAGATGCTAATTAGTAATCATGTTACTGTTGGTATAACGTTAAAGACAACATTTGAAGTGATGTGGCAATTATTCATCTTGAAGTTTGAATGGCAGAATAAAAGCTAGTGAATTTCAGCAAGTGGCATGCTACTAATACATACATCATCAAGGAGCAGCCCCTTGACAAAGTGACGCCGTAGATGTTGATAGTCAAAATTGTCCGTGAAAAGACTGAGAACCTCCTGAGAACATATGTCAATATAGCAATCCTGCAGAGAAAATTGCCATAATGAGAATATCATACATATATATATATATATATATATATATATATATATATATATATATATACATATATATGAAACTTCTAAAAACAGGCTTTACAAACATAATTATTGTGGAAACAATACCAGAAGAAAATATGAAGGGAAGGAGATGGTTATAACAAAATGCACATAATTTGATCAGAAATAAAATTATTAGTTTATTCTATTAAGTCTTCAGGCATGTCCAAGTTATCTGTAACCAATTGTTACTAGAATTCGAAGGAGAAACTGTAATCCTATTTTCAAAAGGGTCTGCAATGCTTCAACTTCTGATCTCAAAAAGAAATATTAGGTTAAAAGAAAAAACTTAAGCCAGAAAAAGGCGTTTCTCTAACATGTTTTGCAGAAGACTTTCCCCTATACTTATATAAACATCTTATTTTTGTTTCTATCTTTTCTTTTCTGCGTTTTTTAGGGGGGGTGGGGGGAGGGTTGTTGGGTGTTGGGTGATCCAGAGTTAATCAAGTGAAATGCTTAAAATATAAGCTGTATACATCATAAATAATACCAAACCTGTTTATCATTGTGAAGAGATATAGAAGAATTATCAAACAGCAACTCTTTCTCCAGGGATATCATCCCTTTCCGAACATCAGCCTTATCCTCATAATACAGGAGCTGCTTTGTGTCGGGATCAATTGCCATAAATAGCTCTTCTGTTCCAAGACGAGATTGGCGAGTCACCGCAGAAGGCTTTGATTGCTTTATAACCATGGTCATTACTGCATTGTTATCTTTTCTCCTTCTCTCTTTATGTTCTTTAAGTGCATCTGTAAGAGACATGTTGCTCACAGTATCTCCAGCAACAAGAACGAAATCTCCATGTATCTTCAAAGAGAAACAAACATAGTTGAGTTAGCTCTTCACGATCTCAAATATTTTACACAAGCAATTTCACTCATATAGAGAAATTTTATGTTGATCTAGCCCTCAGTTTGCCTATACATAAACTTAAATAAAGGAAGATGATACTATCTCGTTATTTCTTTCAAGACTTTAAGTCTTGCTATTATTGAAAATATAATGTAGTATTCAGAGATTGATAAAGAGAACAAAATACCACATGTCTCTCGTATATTATCCGAAGAGCATCTCCAGCACTAGTTGAATTGTGAGACTCAATTGTAGTGACTGTAAAGTTTGGTTGGTCAATCCATTTCGAATTTTTCAAATAGTCAATAACTTGTCTGGAATGTGCAGCGCAAAACACAAAAACTTCTTCGACTCCAGCCGATTCCAACCATGCTAATGTATAGTCAATCATAGGCGCATTAACCAGTGGAATCAAAACCTTCCAAGAGAAAATCGACACAAACAACAATCAAACATAACTTACTATTCATATCATAATAACTAATTCCATTTTTCGAAAATTAAATTCTTATTAAGTTAAGAATTTCATACTTTAGGTCGTTCGAGGGTGATGGGGCGGAAGAGAGTGGCAAAACTATCGGCCAATAGGACAGCCTGTAAGGGGACACGTGTCAGTTCCTCCTCGGCATCTCCCCCTCCTCCTCTGTTACCCTTCTTCGCCGCCATAATTTCCACACTCGTGAGCTGTGAATCGAATAGGAATTGGCGAAAAGAGAGAGTGGCTTAAGCTTTACGCCTGAGTGATTGAGTGAGTGGAGAATCCTAATTAACGCGGCGGTGCTGAAACTGCAGCGGAGGTGGCGTGGCGGTGTAATTGAGTAAATTGGGGGAGGTTATAAGAGTGTGCTCTTTGGTCAACAAAGTCAAAGAATAATATTGCGTGAAACAAGTGCAACTAGTAATTAAGATACAACTCCTAAAAAAAGAAATTTAAGATGCAACTCTTTGTTCATCTTTTTACTACGAGAAAAAAGTGGAAATTACAACTTTTATATAAAAATATTTACATGTTTTCAGTAAATGATTACTCTAATTTACATATAAGAACTACTTCTATTTTATTATGAAATCTATTGATTGAAATAAAATTATATTTTTGTTATAATGTGCATATTTTCTTGAGATAAAATTCATTTTTACGGATAGAAAACCGAATAACTTAGTCAAATTTTCAGTCCTCAAGGGTAGCCATATATCTAAATAAGATATCTTGTACTAAATCATATGTTAGGAACTTGTTATCCATTTGGATCAACTAATTCAAACTAATTTAAATTTTAGGATCAAAATTCAGTGCAAATTTTGGTTAATATGTATCAATTGAGTTCAAAGATCCATCTAAAATAATAAAATGGATCACATGACAGTCCTTTGATTTGATTAATTAAGAGGAATTCAAAAATAATACATTTTTGTATATTTTCAACCGCAAACTCCTTGTATAAGGTGTGTGGGCATCTTTGGGGCCAAGTTCGCCAACCACTTGAAAACTCCAAGTTAATCAAAAGTCAAAACTTTAAAACTGTTTTTGTATATATCATTAACTAAGCTCACAATGAAAATGCTCTCTCCTTGTGACTCGAAACTTTCTTTGTAACCTATTCCGTCACTCCAATTTTAGCATATGAATCATAATCCCCTTCCCTTAACTTCAGAGGGGAGGAGCAGTAAGAAACTCAAGACTTACTGAACCCCTCAAGTTGGCGAGTTTAAAGACAAAATGGTTTTTGGTGCTGGTCTTGGAAGTAACACTCCTAGAAAAGATTTGAGCAATGATAACAATATGATGGATACTCCGGGGGAGTGAAAGCCGGCATATTCCTCGAAGCTTATGGGAAACAGGGAGGTTAGGGAACCGGTGCGTTTTGACGAAGAATCCCTATTCGATCTGGAGAAAATCACGGTGGTCGGGGCTACGAAAGACTGCCCTTATCCGAGTGTTGTTATCGACGATGATTTACTCTCTAGCATAGGCCAACATTGGCAGGAACCACTAATTTTGAAGCTAATGGGGAAGGCTTGGAACTTCAATTGGCTAACAACCAAACTTGAAACAATGTGGAAACTAGGAGGAGACTTCGAACTCATAGACTTAGGGTCCAATTGCTACATTATGAAGATACATGATCAGGCCAGAAGGGATTACATCCTTACGGAAGGCCTGTGGATGATTGTCGGACACTTCCTTGTGCTCCGAAAATGGAGGCCCAACTTCCAGGAGTCGACAAGCCGTATCACCGTTGCTATCACCTGGATACGCATAGAGGAACTCGCGATTGAATACTATAAGGATTCAATCCTCTATGGAATTGCTAGAAGTGTGGAAAGTCCGATCAAGATTGACCACACAACTTATTGGACTACTAAAGGAAAGTTTGCTAGGTTGTGTGTTGAAGTTGATTTAGAGAAGCCACTGGAGAATGGAGTTGTGGTGGGTGGTAAAGTCTATCTGGTAGTCTATGAAAACTTCCCGGTTATTTGCTATGAGTGTGGACGGGTGGGTCACAAAATTACAGAGTGCCCCTGGAAGAACAAAAGAGAGGCGGCGGACATGGTGATGGGCGGTAAAGGAAAAGGTGATTCGGGACTGAGTGAATCCGGGACTGAACCGAGTCGACTCGTTCAGAAAATCAGTACGGAGGGTTATGGCTAGTGGATGCAGGTCCAGAGACAGAAAATTCGTGGCCCTCGTCAGCAAAATAAAATGTTTAAGGAAACTCTCCTCTGCCACCCATGGAAATAGATTTTAGGCCCTTGCACAAAATAATGAGGTGTTAGGTAAAGAAGTGGGGGCAGAAAAGACAAAGACTGTAACGGCTCAGTCAATTACAACGGGCAATTCGGCCGTGTCAGAAGGTCAACGGACTAGAGGTCCATTCCTACGTGGAAATAGCTCTGGGGGGAAAAGAAGTGTGGGACACATGGAATCAGAAATTGGGCCGAGTGTTGGTCCAGTAGTAGAAAATAGGGATAGTAGCTTTGGCCTTCTTTTCACAGCTAATCTGGCCCAAGGGAACAAAAAAGAGGGCCATGTCACTAAAGGGTTGAAGAAGGGCTTTAAGGGGAACTTGAGCCTGGCCCGTATGGTAGGGACAACCAGTAAGACTATGTTTGAGAATGTCAGCCCAAATACACCTCTTCTTAATCATACTGGTACCAAATTTGAAGAGTTATCACAAAGACAAAAACTGGAAGCTTCTCCCTCATTATTCACTATTCGAGGGACACCAATCCCCACCTTTCACGCGGAGTTTGCCGGCGAAGCAGAGACCCGCGTGGAGGAGACTACACCTAACCCAACCTGGGCCCTGAGTATACATGGGGAGAACTCGGTCTCCTATTCATCCGGTGTTACGACCATTGGTAGTAACGAGAGCCACCGTTCATCAAAAGAATGTGATAATGATGTTCAATTATGCGATGCTAATGATTCTTGTGGAGAAGAGATGGTAGATGAGGAAGGTGAGATGGCTATCGCCATGGACAGTGAAGTCGAGGGCAAATGGGGATTTTGATTCCCATTTCTCAACCTTGGTTGTATCCAATGAAAGTGCTCACCTGGAATTGTCAAGGTGCCGGAAATGATAAGTTCAAATCGAACTTTCTATAAATGGTTAAAATCCATAAACATGACATTGTCTTCCTCTTAGAGATCAAAATTTTAGAGACAAGAGTGATTACTATATCCAGAAATTTGGGATTTTCTGGGGTGTGTCGAGCCCCCACTGTGGGTATGATTGGGGGTATATGGATGTTATGGCACAAAAGAAAGTACTCAAGTTGAGATTATTGATGTGGAATTTCAAGCAATTCATGCTATTATTAGCCCAATGCCTTATGGCGACTGGCTATGTTCGGGGATCTATGCGAAGCCCAACCCTTCCCATAGACAGGAATTGTGGAATAAGCTTGAGAGTTTATCTCAGTTGTCTAGTTACCGTGGCTCCTCACTGGCGACTTTAGTGAGATCCTAACTATTGATGAGAGGAGTGGGGGGAAGACTTCCAGGCCTGGGGAGATGCCTTCGATTCAAATATATGATGGACAATTATGGCTTGATTGATTTAGGTTTTAGGGGACCGAAATTCACATGGTCTAACAAAAGAGGAGGTTTAGCTCGGGTTAGAGAAAGATTGGATAGGTCGCTTGCAAATACTATGTGGCAGAATCGGTTCCCAGACGGAATGGTTCTCCATCTTCCTAGAACCCACTCGGATCACCACCCGATCCTAACTTTATGTAATGGGATGGATCACCACACATCAAGGAAGCCCTTTAGATTCGAACTTGCATGGTCCTCCAAATCCCAGTGTGAGGAGATTGTTAGGACAATTTGGCAATCTTCGAGTTATGTTTTGGAGGCAGTGAAGACGATACCGGACGTGCTTAGAGATTGGAACCGCAATACCTTCGGTAATATCTTCCAGCGTAAACGCACTCTTCTAGCTAGAATTAATGGGATCCAAAAGCTACTTTGTATAAGTGATAACAAGTTACTTAGTGATCTGGAGACATAATTAATTAGGGATTATAATGAAGTTCTCAATCAGGAGGAGTTGTTGTGGTACCAAAAATCGAGGATTCAATGGCTGGATTTGAGAGACAGAAATACCAAATTCTACCATATAACTACTATTTGTCGGAGGTGAATGAATAAAGTGTTGGCACTCAAAATTGATGGGGACTGGGTAACGGATGATAGTGAGCTGTGTCAACACGTTTTCAACTTATATTCTGAGTTGTTTAGACAGGATGTTGGAATGGGAAATAGAGATCTCCCAATCAGTTGTCTTCAGAAATGGCTATTTGATGAGGAATGACTTGATCTTGCTAGACCTGTCACATTTGAGGAAGTAAATGATACGGTTGAGGGGCTCAGTGCACACAAATCTCCGGGGCCGGATTGTTTTCAAGCATTCTTTTACCAACGTTATTGGGTGGATGTGAGAGCTTCGATACATGAGTTGGTTGAGCTGGCTTTCTCTCAAGGCTACTTCAATGAGACGTTGGGGGAATCCTTTATCTGCCTCATTCCAAAGGAGGAGAACCTGACTTAATTTCAAAATTCCGTCCAATTGCGTTGTGTAATTGTAACAGCCCAACCTAGTAAAACGCTCAAAGTAAACTGCCTTTCAATTACGAATACCTTAAACATTTAAAATCTAAACAAATAATGAAAACGTTGAAATTAAGAAAGTTTACTTCAATATTAAGACTTAACAAATATAATTCGATATTTACATAAATAGGACATTATATCAAGAGATATCATAGCACAAAACTATTTAAGATAGGAACCCTTAATCACTTCTCAACTTCCTTGCTAGCCTGTACCTCTGAAAATTAATAAATTGAAAGCGTAAGTTGAATAAATCAACTTAGTGAGGCTGGTGCACGTGCATAAGTGAATTTTATGCACTTGCTAAAAGATTTGTTATGAAAAACAAATACACAATAAATGACAATTTAAACATTCAATAACACGTCTTTCACATTGATAAATTATGTAAATAACCACACGTTCAAGAAAATAAGAAAACATTCAAAATAACCACTCATTCCCTATAATATAAGGATATTTAATCCCACTTTATCACTAAGAGTAAGGGGTCAATCTTACCAACCCTCACGAAGTGCATTGCTGTCAATTTAGGTCCCGTATATCGAGATATACGAGACCAAGATAATGATTTATTGCGGAGTCAACCTGATAAATTTTCACTTGTTTCAGATTTATCCGAACCTACCACTATCGCTCACTATGAACAGGGGTGATAAAGTAATACACACCTTGTCCCAACAATAATCATTTAAGAGCAAGTAATAAGCTTATTACACATTAGTTATAGTGTTATATTTCAGCTTCAACAAGTATTGCGAATGTCATATATGCAATTATATTTAATAATCTGTCAATATCTCAAGAAAACATTCAATGTGAGCATCACATACATGTATCTTTAATAATCATAGATATCACATATAATAAACATTCACACAATCAAATTATACACATCACTCAAATAAAGGTGCATCTCTCACCTTGGTCTTTAAGAAAGGTTGACATCAAGCTTGAAATCCATGAAAGTTTTTGTTTAGTCTTCGATCATTGGCTTCGTCTTGCATATAAACACCTATCATTCAAGGGGATTTGGAAAATGAACCATATTTTCTTTTCTTCTTCTCCTCTCTTTCTTTCTTCTATCATCACTCTTGGCCCTGCCTCTCTCTTTCTCTTATCTCCCTTTTTTTTTTTTTTTCTGCTGTGTAAATATGTGTGTGAAATTGAGAGAAAAGGAAAGGGAATAAAATGGGTTTTGACTTTTCAAATTGCTTTCCATTAACTTAAGAATTGAATGAATCTAAGGAGACATGGTTGGAGGAAATGGTTGGAGGAAATGTTTTCCTCCACCTGGCCGTACATTATACAGCAGCAGGGCACGTCCCCTGCTGCTTGCAAAATATATATTTTTTTCTCAAATTTTTTTTCGCTAAAATGCATTTTATGAACTGCCATAAGGCCCCTGAACTTTTTGAAACTTGTCAATTAGTTTATTAGGCATTACAGTAATGTTCTCTATAAAGTGATTACTAAAACCATTACGCAACGACTCAAACCATATATGGCAGATTTGATCAGTCCACTCCAAAGCAGTTTTATCCCGGTTCGAGGGACACAGGATAACATTCTAATGATCCGGGAGCTACTTCACAGCTTGAGAAAACGGAAGAAGAACAAGATTGGCAGTATGGTTAATATTAAGCTTGATTTGGAAAAAGCTTACGACAAAATTAGTTGGGATTTTTCGGAACAAACACTGTTGTTCTTTGGATTACCGAATATGATGATCAAACTTATTCTCCAATGTGTTAAGAATGCCAAACCAAGGGTTTTGTGGAATGGAGAACCCCTGGAAGCCCTTTCCCCCACTTGCAGCCTTCGCCAGAGGGACCCCCTTCGCCATATTTGTTTGTGCTTTGTATCGAACATCTCTCTTATCTTATAGGGGAAACGATTACTAAAAAACAGTCACTTTTGAAAATAAGTTGGGGGTGTCGTAAAATCACTCAAAATTCGACTTTAAGCAATTTGTATAATTTTGCAATCCAAAATTGAGCTCATATTTTATATCTACTATTTTTGGCAAAATAACATATTTACCCTATGTTAAACATGAACTTCATCCCAGTATTGTGCACGTTTTCTTACATCACCCATACAAACTCTTGCATTTTGTTCATTAAAAACATTGAGACTTTGGTATTGCGTCATTACTATAATTTAGACAACAAACAATTATATTGAAATACATAGAAATTTACAATTTATTATGGGTTAATTCTCGAAGGAACAATATTCGGATTAGAAACATCGTAAAATTACATTCGTGGAGCCTCCTTCTAAAACACCTGTTAATTGACGAATTATTTTATAAAAAAATCGATTCATTGAGTATGCATGGATAAAATTAAATTTCTTGTATTTTGAAAATATCTCTTAGCTTACTTGATTTAGACTTATGATTCAAACTTTTCTCTTGAGTCCTAATATATTTGTCAGCTTTATAGTAATTAGTTTCAGAAGTTATAATTTTATAAAATTTTGACAACATATGAAAGTAATTTGGTTTGTTGTTGAAGACTATTCTTAGACATAAAATTTAATAATTGAACGCAGTTCAATTATATATAACAAAGCAAATGAATATTTAGCGAAAACCTTCAAAAGTTTATTCCCATGTTAAAATTTAAGTTAGGTTTCACATCTAATATTGATGTATATAAAATGTTAATGCTAGATTAACTGATTTAACTAATATCTACTTAGGAAAAAGACCATGTTAATATAAACTTTGAACTTTATTTAAGAAATTTTATCTCCATATATTGATAGTTCTCCCATATTTTGTTATTAGTTGATAAAAATTAGTAAAAGAATCATATTTTATCTAATTTTTAAAATAGCTTATAAACAATATTCATGTATGTGGCAAAATTTAAGATTTTAAAAATAATTGAAAAAAACATAATGTTCAAACATGTCAATAACATGTTAAGGGTGACTTCGGCTTAGCGGTGGAAACCTTATAGATCTTTATTGTGATTTTAAAGTGTTTGATCTCAATTATAAAAATATTTTTGATCATCTTGTATGTTTGAGCTCCAATGTCATAATCACTTTTGTGATATCGAGAAGTTAAAAATCAACTTATTTTATAAGCTTCTAAAGTTAGTTTTGCAAAAGTTATTATACAAAAATAAATTTTCTATAATAAATTTTTATTAATCAATTATTATTTATTTTAATAAAATTAATTCTCCTATAATTATTTTTCAAACTTCTATGCCAAACTCACCTTACAAAATGTCACTAAAATGCATAAGCTGATAAGCACCTCACTTATAAATTAACTTGAGCTTATTTTTAGATGACCAAAAATAGAAATAGAGTTTACTTTTATTTGTTGAAATAACTCATAGCCGCCTAAAAGAAATACAAATTGCAAATAATTCTCGTTAGAAGAAGTTCTCGTATATGTTCGATACGTCTAAACTAAATAACATTGGAAAAAGGGAGAAAAAAAAAAACTAATTACTTCATTTCATATGGTTTTTTTCTCCCTTTTGATGGATAAAAGTCTTAATTAGTTCATAATTCTACTTCTTCAATGATTATTGATCTCAAAATTTAACTTTCATCCGACAAGAGTAGCAATGTCGGCAAACCTTTTCTGCCTCCCACTTTTGCTAACATAAGCCTTCCCGCTAAATTGGGCCCCCCGTGCACACAATTAACAACTTCCCCCACCCCACCATGACTACAGGCGTTCTCAAACTCAACAATTTATCATTCATTCACTCTCACAAACCCTATATCATATTCCTCAACCATCTCTCCTACTCCTCCGCCACCGTCGAATCGTCGAGAACCTCGGTCCGGTGGCGTATGACAACCTCATACGCAGCCACCGCGCACCCTAAATTCACCTCCACGATAATACGTCGGGGCTCCAAATCTCACTTCTTCACCTCCGATTCCGCACACAAACGGCAAGAGTTGTTGCAGTCCGATCGCAATTTAGATTCTAATCATTACAGTACTCGAATGCGTGCCACTGTCAATGGAAAGGTCGACGACAACCAATTCTACGTGTCACCGCCGCCGCAAAAATTACTAACGTTGCCTACGATCTTGACAATAGGCCGCGTCGCCGCCGTCCCGATCCTCGTCAGCAGTATGCAATTTATCATTATTTTTTATTCTTACATTTCATTTATAATTTGGGCTGGATTGTTGGCCTATTTTACATTTACTTCAAATAATGTGCAAATTGGTTGATATTTATTTTTTATTTCATTAGTTGATGTCATGTATTTTTATGTTGACTACTAAATAATCTCAGTATTTACTCACTTACTTGTGTGCTTGCATTGAGAGAAACATGTGCATTACTCAGTTGATGTGAAATCAAAAATGGTGGCGAACTTGAATTGCTTAGAGTTGTGTTTATCTTTTGATGGTCATTGCTTAATGAGTACGGAATTGAAAAATTAACAAATTACTTTTCTCTTTAATAATAGCCTTTTATGTTGAGAGTTGGTGGGGACCGACTGCTACAACTAGTATTTTCATTGCAGCAGCCATTACGGATTGGCTTGATGGATATCTTGCTCGAAGGGTACCCTTTTCAAAACTCTAAACTTTTTGGAGTCTATCTCACTGTGCTTCTCTCAGTTTTCTTTATTTTTTTTCAAATTTACACGCTCCTGTGACAGATGAAGTTGGGAACTCCATTCGGTGCATTTTTGGATCCAGTGGCTGATAAGGTAACACAATCTATTTGGACGCATCAATTTGTATGCTGGAGGTTATATTTGTTCTCGGAACTGTTTTAGTCTAACATGTACAAAGATAATTAGATATGAGCTGATGTCACTTTTTACGTTTGGAAAAGTAGTTGACTAATGCAAATTAAAATTTCACTTGTTTACGAAAAACAATGGGTAGTTCTTAGTATTATAGGAGTGAAAATCTACAACTTGAACACTAGGGCACCTAAAAGATGGAGTAGTAAATATTCTTCTTACTTCATGCATAATTTTGAAGGATGAACCGATGATTGAGTTTATGGGAGAGGTAATAAATTGGTGAAGTTAGCCATACTGCCATAGGACCTTATATGTTTCTTCCTTTTCTTTTCTTCTATTTTTCTCTTAATATGTACATAAATAAATGGCTGCAGCTTATGGTAGCTGCCACCTTGATCTTATTGTGTACCAAACCGTTTGACGCTGGTGTGTTTGGGCAAGCGCCATGGTTATTGACTGCGCCTGCAATTGCTATAATTGGTAGAGAGGTAAGAGCTAAGTACTTCTTTTTAATAAAAGCTTAATAAGATGAGTACTTGTGTCCTCGAAATATCAATTTCAAAAGTTTATGATACATATTTTCTAACATGGGAGAGAAGTTTGAGAAATGAAATTTCATGCATACTAATATTTTAATCTGGGAGAGATTTGTCTTTCGGAAATAGCAATAATTTATCTGTGCCTATCCATACATCAGTTGGGTAGTGTTTTGGCATCTGTTACTCTAGCATCAACCATTTAATGTAAAATGTGGCCTGCGTTGAAGCCAAATATTTCCTATCCTTCTGCAATTAAAACTAATTTGTGACCTTGAGAAGGGGAGGAGGGAAGAGGAAGGGGAAGTTTTCTTCCCTTTGGGTGGTATAAAACATTGATGGTGTTCGGAATTATGGTAGGGAAGGAAAAGTGGATGCGTTCTCTTAAACATGGGAAGAAGACTTGGTAATGTTTTTTATATCAATCCCATTGTGCAATATATTAGGAGTGGTTGGAAAATGTAACTGAGGAGAGATTGTACCAACTTGTGACATACTTAAATTTCTTGCTGGGAGGAAACTTTGCATAGTTTTATCACTTCCCTTTATTAATATCGTGCCTCATAGTTGTCAAATACTAGTTTATTTTGATCGGTTGTTAGAGAATGTAAAATGTTTACCTGGGGAAATTAAGATGGTCTATCTTATTTTGGAGGTGAGATACTCCGAGTCATCGTTTTCCGTTTGATTTGCCCATTGAGAATTTTACAAGACATCCTGTATAGTTCATGTTAGAATTGTTTCGCTATGTTCGTAACTGCTGATTAGGTAGACCCCATTCCTGGTGTTTCATGGCCCTCTACCCCCAAAGTTTTAGATAGTAGTGCTTTCAGGTCATATTTCTTAGTTGGAACTTCGTCATGCTCTATCACTTTTAAGTTCCGTCTGTCAAATCTAGAAATCAATTTTGATGATGACGGTAATTAAGAAGGTGATTTGATATTTATGGATTACCGGGAACCATTGAAATGTAATACTATGCATTACACGGATGCATGTGATTAATTAGAATTGTTGTGTCTCGTTATGAAGACTACAATAAAAAAATACTCTTCATACCCTCTAATAGAATTTCGTACAATCAATTTTTCCTATATTAGTTTAAGTTTATTCTAAAATCTGTTGCTGTGGAGTTGCTGCACCTCCAAGTAATATATGTTCCCACAATTCTCTAGTACATGTTAAGGTCGTTCGCAAGTTAAACATCAATTCTCACATGGAACTGTTTGTTACTACGCATCCTTCAACTGAAGGCTTAGGATACTGTGAAAACGGTTGAATGAATAATTTGGTCTCACGTTGATAAATTGAATTCAACGGAAATAAGAGACTTGCTATGACGTAGATTTGACTTTCAATATATCCTTGCAATGAATTTGTGGACTGGTGTGTGTGTGTGAGAGTGACGGGGGGCTGTAAAAGAATGTCATGTTAGTAAGATTGAAAAAGAAAAGAGAAAATTTATCTCTGATCTTTGTTTGCTTTACTAGAAAGATTTCTTACTATTGATCTTGGTATTTATTGATGATCTTGTATGTGCATCTATGAATATGACTAACAAAAAAATCATCTCATTTTAGATAACCATGTCCGCCGTTAGGGAATGGGCTGCTTCTCAGGATAAGAAGCTTCTAGAGGTTTGCAATTACAATGATAATTTCTGACATGTGAATCCAGAGCTGTCAATCTAATGGGATTATAATTCACTCTATTTTTTAGGCTGTGGCGGTCAATAATTTGGGGAAATGGAAAACAGCCACACAGATGAGTGCATTAACTATTCTTTTGGCCTGCAGAGATAACAGGTTTTGCTTTACATCTTTTCTGACATAATTTTTCATAATTCATGAATTTGAACTTCATGGAAATTCTATTTGGTTGTGTTTTTATTCTCTGTCTCACACTCTCTGCAGTCTTGTAGGTGCGGGAACCTTTGTGTCTTGTGGTGTGGTTTTACTCTACATTTCAGCATGGCTTGCCTTATGGTCTCTGTTTGTTTATATGAGAAAGATATCAAAAGTGCTATTGAGGTAGTAACTTCAACTATCAGTTTTATTTCGATTCCTATCAGGTATAACCGAGAATCGAGGATGTCAGGAAGGTTCTTTGAGCGACATTTTTTTGGTCAGTGCTGACTAGTGACCTCTTATCACCTTTTTTCTGAATTATTAACCCGGCAGCAGGCGACTATTCTGTGTCTCCTTTCTGCTGGCGATCAAGCTTTTGTAGATAAAACCTAATTTAACATTGCTTGCTTTTGATTAAGCAGCTATATTATTATTTTGCAATTTGTATACATGTTAAAAGTTTACCTGATTGTTCTGAGTATTGATTTTTGAAGGTGTGGTTCATTCACTCTTTCAATCAAATTAACAGTCAATGTCTCCAAATCTTACAAAAATTGGCCTATGGCTCTTAAAAGTCTAATCTTCTATTTAACAATGTCTAGTTTTTACCATGTACACTATCAAATAAATATAGTAAATTTTATTCTAGCAGAAATTTTTAACCTAAGATAAAAAGTATACGTCGTTTATATGTTGACGGTCAAATGTTAAAACGCAAACAAAATTTCCAGAAATGTACATTAAATTAATGAATAAAAGGAAACAACAGCCTTATTAATTATTATACAGAAAGTATTTCGTTTTATTTCTAAACGAACAAATCGGCCTTTTCTGCTCTCCCCGTGTAACTTTTCCTGTTTCATATGCCACCCACAAATTTCAAGAATTCCAAATGCATTTTCCTGGCATAGTCATTAACATTATCATGTGTAATGAGATGCCAAAGGGTAGCTCTCTCTCTCTCTATATATATGCTCATGTCTTTCCCTTGTCCTTTCGATGAAAATTGGCCAAACGAACTCAGCAAGGTTTTTCCATCTCTCTCTCACCCACCTCCTTTTATTGAAATAATTGGCCCCCGGAAAGAACTGCGACTAATCAAACGACTGTCCAGAAAAAGAACTATCACCGTAATGTCATCGTGGAAATGCCTTCGCACACCCCTATCAATTTTCTTCAAGTCGGAATATCTCATTTCTCTTTTCTTTGCTGCTTCTTGCAGTGCGGCTTTCACAAGTTTTCTCGCAATTCCCTGCAAAATGGGGAAACACTTTGTTCATAAGGATATCCAATGAAACCAAATTTTTTTCGGGGGTGTTCGTATATATAGTACGTGAAAATAACCAAAAAAATTCCCAGAAAAGAGACGTTAAGGTTACATAGAAATCTTACATTACGTGGAGTGTTACTAACAAAGTCAACTGCCTCTTGATTGGTCATATGCTCCCATAGGCCATCTGAAGCAAATATAAGAAATTGATCCTCAGGATGAAGTTTCTGAACAAGTATTGAAGGCTCAGCCAAAAGGATTGGTTTCTCGAAAGGTTCCGGAAGTCTGAATTTAGCCAACAAAGGCGCTCTGTTGAACTCTGTTTTCTTCAAGTAAGCATCACCAATCGATCTTGACACCTGAAATGCAACTCAAATTGCATTAGCAATCATGAATAAAATGTTTATGACTAGTTTACATTTACTGTTAAATAAAGTCACCTGAATAATGCCCTTCACTCGCCAAACTTTGTGCTTTAGCACAACAATTTGAGGATCATCGGGATGCAATGAGCGTAATTCATCTCTAACAGATTCAAAAGTTGCGTTATGTTCGGCTGATAATTGGATAGCTTTGACCCCCTTCTTGGACTTATCTAGTCTTCCTAAAACGACCCTAGAATCTCCAGCATTTGCGATGTATAATAGTCCACTGCATATAACGCCCACCAAACAACAAGATCCAACTGAGGCAATTTGTGGTTTGATTTCCCATTGCTTTTTGACCATTGAAAGGAATTCTTCCTCTGTTGCCAAATATGCATTTTTTATAACATCAGCAGACATTTCTTGAATGTCTGATGTGAATTCTGCATCACGAATAGCAGCTGTCAAGCGAGTAAACGTATGCATTAGCAAGAATTTAAAATTTATTCCAAAAGAGCTTCCTGGATAATAGTCTTGGACATTCATCTCTAGTCGTAAAACAATTAGTACGCATTTGATAGCGGATGGAGATTTTAATTATGTCATTACGGCTACGCATAAGATATCAAGTCTGGTAGGCGTGTCTAAAGCATATACTAGCGGCAAATTAGTAATATTAGCAATCTTCACCATCTAAATTACACTGAAACAATCATATTTGTGTTTCTGAGTAAGAGACATTTATCTCCAGCCCTAAGACATGTAGAAATTTGAAGTCAATGACGATACGTGATTTTTTGCCTATATTAACCACAACAAGAAACAAGTTGCTAATATTCTATGGCTCAATTTAGCTCAAATTTTACATTTTAAATCAAAAGCTATGCTTTTTCTAAATTCACACACTGGTAGATGCAATATTTACATGTTGAACTACACCCCAACTAGTCCCAAAACTATACTATGTATAAGGCATCATAAATTCTACTCCATTATTAGAAAGAACTCTTTATCACAATAATTCAAGAATCTTTAGGTTAAAAAAGCTATTTATCATATCATCATCCAATATTCATATTCCTAGACTACAGATTCTCACTTCAAAAACTGTGATATTGTTCAATGAATATAACACACAGAATAAGATGCAGATGGGCTAAAGTGGAGAAAAGTGAGTACAGCCCTATGACTTTGTGCGAAAAGAATTTAGAGCATATTCCATTCTAATAATAGTAAATTTGACGAAAATTATGATGAAGAACACGAGTAATAAAATACATAACCAGAGACAGATAGATACATACTCTTAATATTTTCAAAAAGGCGATTATTTATAAACCGAGAAGCTTCTGGACCAGCATGCCCATCGTAAATTCCAACAAATGTCCCTTGAGGACCCGAATCAATCGAGCTCATTGGCCCTGATTCTAATTGGCTTTGATCTTCTAAAATATTATTGGCTTGAATTACTGCCATTGAAAATTCGCCATTGACATGTTGTCCTGAATCTTTGTACCACCACAAACCATCTACACGACCACTTAAATCACCTCCTCTATTGCTACAACTTTCGCGTTCATTCTCAATCGATGGCCTCCAACAAGGGGTTACAAATTTCTTCCATGTTGTCACCATTGCATTTACATATTATTTTATCAAAAAAAAAAATATTTTTCCCTTTCGTACAATCGAACCACCTATTTCGATATGGCTAAATTCACAGTTGTACCAATCTTTTGATTTCCTTTCAAATCCACATCATCAATTTCCAAATTTTTATGCAATCATCACATAATGTAGACAACGCCATCAATCTGTATTGTGCACAAAAACACAACTTATAATTAATAGGTTACTCCCAAAAATCCGCATTATCTCAATACAGATACACGCACAAAACAGCAAAATGAACTAATTACATAAATAAAACGTATAACACATAAAATATAAGCACCATTAATCAAAGATACAAAAACAGAATGGAAGATCGAATAGATTACCTAGTATCAATCATGGAGGCAACAACTGAAGAAACCCATTACAATATTGAATTAAATATTCAAGATTTCCCCAAAATGAGGCCAAAGATGTTTTTTTTTTTTACAAGGGATAGATCAAGAGAAAGAGAAAGAGAAAGAGAGGAGTTATTGGCCCTTCTGATGTAAATATATAACCAACTTTTTCAATGGGCTTATGTTTTCTGGGTTTTTGGAGAATTTTGTTTGGCACTTGTGCATTTAAAAGGAAAAAGATATTCCTGACTTTGACCAACAATAAACCATCATTTTAGGCAATTTTTTCTCATCCCTTTCCCTTTTACTCACTTTTTTTATTTGTTTCTTTATATATACACCATATATGCTTAACTGCTTATCAATACCGGAAGACGTACATAAGCCATCTATCATATAGAAATACGGACATAACGCGTTTTTAACACTGAAAATATGCATACATACTTTTAAAGAAAAAATAGTTAAATATTCTGACGCGCTAATGTAACATATATACAGTATATATTGTCTCGAGGGATTAATCACACTCAAATATGAAGAATTAAAGTTTTCATCTTAGTTTTTGGATAATTGAAAGTTTTTATTTTTATTTTTATTTTTATTTTTTTATAATTACCTCGTATATGTTAAGTTATAGAAGGACCATGTGTTTAAGTGATGAAATAAGTCAAAAGACAAATTTATCTTTTGGTAATTATAATTTTTTTTACCTTTTGGTATTTTTTTTAGATAAACTATCATTACGACTAAATAAGAAAATCTACCGAATTAAAATCAAATTAGAATGAAAATATGAATCACTGAACACTAGTATTAAACTAGAGAAAAACTCAAATTCGTGAAAATTGAAGTCATAATTTTTTAGTCATGGGCCATGAGCCTTACAAACCGACTTTCAATATTATCTTAATTAATAGTTAGTGTTGGTTGCTTTCATGAATTAATATTTCTATATTTCAATAAAGTAAATATTAGAAACTTTAAAAAAGAAATACAAAACGTTTACATAAACACTAGAAAAAATATATATGACATTACTAGATAGTAGACTATCTATGCTATTAGATTAGTAGGATATTAAGTTTACGAGTAATATATATATAAGAAATTATGCGCATGTTATAGTTATGTAGATATTAGTTACATACATGATACATTATGTAACATTGGTCATTGTTCAACTCCCTGTAAAGTTGTAATATGCAATCCGTTAGTCTTTTATAGATTTAAATATATAAATTGAAACATAGATTTTGCAAAACCATTTTTTTGCTATCAAATATCTTTTCTTCTCATCTTCGAACAAACTATTAGAATTCACCATATGGATGAGATTAAATTCACTTATTTGGTTTGAGCCTAACTCAACCTCAAAAGCTAGCTTTTAAGGTGAGGATTGCACAGGACCTTATAAGGTGAACTTAACTATTGTTTTCAACCAATGTGGGATATTTAGTCTCAATACAAATATTAGGCCCAATAAGCATGATATTCTCTCAACATTAAGGCTCCGTCTAGCCCACAATTCAACTGCTGAAAATTACGATTACAACTCTAACGTCATTTTGCTGTCGTTTGTCCCCGTTTCCAATTATGCAATTTTAATTTTGGAACGTGAGATTGTCACTTTGTAGAGAAGCTACCCTATGGGAGCTTTTGGCAGCCGTGATATTTAAATAATAAAAATTCTGAAAAACAAAGAGAAGATGTGAACGACTAGTCTCACATATCTGTAGCACACTTTCAAATAAATTATGCCAATTTTCTTTTATGCAAGTAATAAAATAAAATATCAGTCTCATAATATATAATAATATTTCTATTAATTTTCTATTTCATTTACTTTATTGTTCTTTTTAATTTCAGAGAGTCCCTTAATTTTTTTTTCTTTTTTAATCAAATAAAGGATTTTCAGTGATGTCTTTAATTTACATGATTAAAATCTTAAAGATGAACATAACAAATTAGTGATATGTTCAAATATTTCTATTGTAGTTTTCATGTTTCAATTTTAAAGTGTTCTTAATAAAAATGTTTATTATTTTTATTTTTCTTAGAATTAATAATTCTACAATTAATTTCAACATTCAATCAATTATTTTTAAGTAAATATTTTAAAAATTCTTTCATAATAAATCCTATAATCAACAAACTCGGCCTTATGTTATGTAAAAGTAAATTTTTATTATAATTTTCTCTTGGTTTGTGATAGTTAAAGAGTATTATTGGACAATGCTGCTTATCAATATTCTTGGTCTGAAAATAATTATAATTATGCAATTGCTTAGTCAAACAACTCACCCTAACATTTGTCAATTTGAAGCCCACCTTAGCTTCAAAATCCACCACTTCCAATTTTGCTTTCTGAATGAGGTGGTACGGCCGGTCCTGCATAGGGTTTGTTTTACAAAGATATTAAAAAAGATGTGTACTAATTTTCATTTTCTTAAAAATATTACAAAAGTACTAAGTAAATGTATAGACAAATCTATGTTAAATATAACTGTACGTTGCTGAGTATTACCAAAATAGGTATATGCCTTGGTGTTTCTTTATAAAACTACAAATCTTATGTGTACATAATATAACATTTATGGATTTTTTGTGTTAATATTTCGTTAAATACAAAAAATAATAATTTTGAGGTTTCAAATGTGTATTCAAATGCATCCAAATAGGGCATCATATCCTTTCACAAACAGGGCATCAAATGTGTTCTCATAATTTTTTCAAATCTAAATTAATGACAAAATTTGAGGCCTTAAAAATCAATTGAACAAGAGGTCTTGGATTAGACTCTCACTAATGTGGTTATTTTTCTCATTTAATATTGATAGTTTATTTATTTTTATACTTTTATATCATGAATGATGTAATGAGATATAATACCGTTTCTCAAGAAAGAAAAGAAAAATGGGAATATAAATTTTTAGAAGATCTGGTAACTGAGTCACAGATCATGGATCGACTCTCACCTTGATGGGCCTGACCTGGACCTGACCTTATGTTCATATTGTTTCTTTCTTGTTTGAGTTGGGTTGGGTTGGGCTGGGCTGGACTAAATTAGTTTTTGGTTCTCTAAAATCAATTATGTTTCACATTGTCATACTAAAACTATATTGTGAATATTTCTATTTAGTGAAATGGCTCAATCATTGTATAAGAAATCTATTAGATTAGTATCATATGAAAGTATAAACATAATAAATTATCAAGATTAGTATTAAATGAGAGAAATACTCATACATTTAGGACTCAACCCTATATGGCTATATTATTAAATACATAAAATTGCAATTGTCAGAAACTAATATTAAAATTTAATTATCATTGTCTTAAGAGGCGACAACTCAAACAATAATTACAAATTTACATTAATATTTTTTTTACTTTCTCTTAAATTTTTAATTGATTAGGTCTCATGCATTATTTTCTCCAAATTGAGTAAAAGGTATCATGAATAACTAGGGGAATTGTCCGGTTATTGATTAACCTTATTATGCTTCCCTAAGTTCTTTTTGGCTCGTGAACCATTAATGCCCCAACTTTGTTAGACAATGCATGATACCGTTGTTATAAATTAAAAAGTGAAAAAAAGTACTCCACTTTGATGTCTTTATAAGTAAAACTTAGCAAGTTGGTTTAATTAATTAAATGATTTTAAATAAATAAAAATTTCTCCAATATTATAACTGATCTTCATGACATTAATTACTACGATATCCCACTACTAGAAAAAACAAAAATTGCTGGCGACGTCATGGAAATCTGAACAATGTTAGGAAATTTAATTTCCTAATCCTAGTTGGACTATTTAATCAATTATGATAGCTATTATAAAGTTATTGGATTAATATTAAGTGGTTTAATTTGTTACAAACTTCAATACGAATGTGGACTAAATAATGAGTAGATACCTATTTAGGAGAGTTCTAGGGAATTATGGGAACCCAAAATCTCTTCCTATATAAAGAGCACAAGGGTTATGGTCCCCAACACACCAAATCAATATATCATTCTCTTCTCCCCATCAAGAAGACAATCTTAGGAAATAAGGCGATTTGGTTGAGGAAGGCCTCGTACCCGGTCGATCCAATTCATACCAGTGATCGATTCCAATATTCCGCAACAGACTAATCGCTCACTATGGACACTTGTACGTATTCAATTTTATTACTGTGACTCTTAATGATTTAGTATGAGATAGATCTTTGGGGAAATATTCTAACAAGTGGTATCAGAGCTACTCTCATACTACATCATTGGGGTTATTTAGTTTCATCAATTTTGCAGATCTAATTTTTTATGGGTTCTAAATCTCGGAGAAAACATAACTATTGTGATGATTATAGTTTCATGTTAAAATTATGGATATATCCCGGATCCTGCACAAAGTTGATGGATAATTGATATTGTATGTTAAATCTTCATATGGATACTGAAAAGGTTAAATTATAGTATATCATGTTATGTGCTTTATATTACCGTGTGTGAAGATAATATAGTCCATGACATATTATGGAATTTTTTATATATATGTATGCTTGATATGGAATTACCTTGTTTTGAAATCCCGTAATAGTTAATCAATTTGATGTATGACACACAAGTTGTTTAGTTCCAGAATTCGGTCAATTGCATTGATTCATTAAATCTACTGTTTTGTATACATATAAATTGGTTAACTTTTCTACTGCCGTGTGCCACTTTCTATGGTCCAAATCTTATATGGAAATTTATCTTTAGACATGTTATGTTATGAGCCGAATAGATATGCTTTGATCCATATGATAAAGATGTCAATTTGCAATGAATGCCCTTTCTGAACAATTTTTGAAATTTTTTGGGCTACTGAAACAATTATTAATTAAAATAGCATGTTTGATTAAAGGCTTTTACAATTATTTTCATATCAATATTATTATTTATGTGAGTTATAGTCGGCCCAAAGGAAGACTATGATTTGACCAAATAATAATATTCATTTTTCTTAAATTAGTAAATTTATTATTCATGTGATCAACAGTCAGCCCAAAGGAAGATTGTTAATTGACCGAATAATAAACGTACTTGCGATAATAAACGTGTGATAATTATTAAGTTTACATGTGAATAATGATCGGCCCAAAGGAAGGTTATTGTTTGACAGTATTTATTATCTATATTTGATTATTTTTTTTTTTTTTTTTTTTTTTTGATAACCCAGGTGTACAAGCTTACACTTGACTAATCCTGGACCCTCAGAACCCTTGCCCTAGAATCCTGAAGGATGTAAATCGCAGGATGTGCCTCCACCAAGCCCCGGGTTCCCACCATACTGCTGTACAATCTATATTTGATTATTGCGTTAGGAGTACCACTTACAAGTTGGTGTTTCTGTCCAAAGGCTAAACATTAATGTTGTGTTAGGTATCCTAAGATGGATTCCCTATTTGAAAATTTTAATACATGTTCATTTGAGTGTGTTTTGTTTGTTCTCTATACAGTCGCTGTTGCTACTGCCACAAATGTTTCTGCTCAAATCAGCAATATCCCAATGCTAAACGGGACTAACTACAAACTTTGGAAAGAAACCGTAGAGATTGTTCTCGGTTGTATGGACTTGGATCAAGCACTACGAGAGGATCGACCCATTTCTACTCCGGAAGACCTCAATGAGGTCAAAATAGACAAATGGGATCGATCCAACAGAATGTGTTTGATGATCATGAAGCGTTCCATTCCGGAAGCGTTTAGGGGCTCTATTACTGAGGATGAGAGTGCCAAAAGGTTCCTTGAGGAAATGCAACAATATTTTGCTAAGAACGAAAAGTCGGAGGCAAGTAACCTTTTGGCCAAACTTGTTGCGATGAAGTATAAGGGTAAAGGGAACATAAGGGAGTACATTATGGAGATGTCTAATATCGCATCAAAATTAAAGTCACTCAAGTTAGAGCTGTCCAATGACTTGCTCGTGCACTTTGTTTTGATTTCTCTTCCTGCACACTTTGGGCAATTCAAAGTGAGTTATAATACTCAAAAGGACAAATGGTCCCTCAATGAGCTAATATCTCACTGTGTGCAAGAAGAAGACAGACAACAGCGTGATAAGACTGAAAGTGCTCACTTGGCCTCAACATCTCATAACAAGAAAAGGAAGAGAGCTGATGTCACTGCAAAAGAAACTTCTCAGCAGAAGCAACCAAAGAAACAGGATGAGGAATTCACCTGCTACTTCTGCAAGAAATCGGGCCACATGAAGAAAAATTGTTCCAAATACGCCGCATGGCGTGTGAAGAAGGGTAAGCTTCTAATTTTGGTTTGTTCTGAAGTTAATTTAGCTTCTGTACCTAAAGATACTTGGTGGGTAGATTATGGTGCTACTACTCATATAAGTATGTCTATGCAGGGCTGCCTGTGGAGTCGACCGCCAAATGATGCTGAAAGATTCATCTTCGTGGGCGATGGCAATAAAGTTGCAGTAGAAGCTATAGGGACTTTTAGATTACAATTAAAGACTGGATTTTTTTTGGATTTATTTGAGACTTTTGTAGCACCGTCATTTAGGCGGAATTTAATTTCTATTTCTAGTTTGGACAAATCTGGTTTTTCTTGTTCTTTTAGAAATAATGAAGTTAGTCTTTATCAAAATTCCAATTTTGTTGGTTCTGGTCCTTTAATTGATAATTTATATATGCTAGATACAACTCCCTATAATGAAATATTGCATACAAATACACAAGGTACAAAGCGAAAATTAAATGAGAATTCTGATACCTTATGGCACAAGCGTTTAGGTCACATCTCTAAACAAAGAATTCAAAGACTTGTTTTAGATGGAATTCTTGATCCCCTAGACTTGACAGACTTTCAAGTCTGTATCGAATGCATCAAGAGAAAACGAACAAACGAAAGAAAATTTTGTGCCGAGAGAGCCAAAGATGTCTTAGAATTAATACATACAGACATTTGTGGTCCATTCCCTACGGCTTCATGGAATGGACAACAATATTTTATTACATTCATAGATGATTACTCTCGTTATGGGTACTTATATTTGATTCATGAGAAGTTTCAATCCTTGGACGTTTTCAAATCTTTCAAGACTGAAGTTGAACTTCAACTTGTAAAGAAAATTAAAGCTGTCAAATCTGACCGTGGTGGTGAATACTATGGCAGAAATGATGGATCCGGAGAACAACGTCCAGGACCCTTTGCACTTTTCCTCGAAGAATGTGGAATTGTTCCGCAATACACCATGCCGGGCAAACCCAGCATGAATGGCGTTGCGGAACGACGAAATCGGACTCTTAAAGACATGGTAAGGAGTATGATAAGCCAATCTTCCTTGCCAGAGTCTCTTTGGGGAGAAACCTTAAAGACCGCAGTGTACATCCTTAACAGGGTACCCAGCAAAGCAGTTACCAAAACCCCATATGAACTTTGGACTGGCAAAAGACCAAGCATAAGGCATTTGCACATTTGGGGTTGTCCAGCTGAGGCACGACCTTATAGGCGGCATGAAAGAAAATTGGACTCAAGGACGGTTAGCTGTTATTTTGTTGGATATGCTGAACGCTCTCGGGGCTATAAATTTTACAATCCCACATCTAGAGATTTTTTTGAAACGGGAAATGCAAGATTCCTTGAGGATGTTGATTTTGGGAGGGAAGGAAACATAAAGAATGTTGTCTTTCAGGAAGAACCAGTTATTGACAATGACCAGGATTTTGTACCTATCGTTGTTCAAGATACAGTTTCAAACCTACAGAATGATGATCAGACTCAAGCTCCAATTCCTGACATTATTCCAAACCAAGATAACAATGAAGTACTTCCTCAAGAACCACAAATAGAAGAAATTCAACAACCTCAAGAAGTGCCAGTAAGGAGATCCACTAGGGAAAGGAGAAGTGCGATTCCGGATGACTATATCGTCTTCCTCCAGGAACATGAGGATGGCGTTGGCTTGGCAGAAAATGATCCTATCAACTTCTCTGAAGCCATGCGCAGTTCCAACTCCCAGAAATGGGTCGATGCCATGAATGATGAATTAAAGTCTATGAATGACAATGACGTTTGGGATCTCGTTGAGTTACCTAAAGGAACAAAGCCCATTGGTTGTAAATGGATATTTAAAACCAAGAGGGATTCAAAAGGTAACATCGAGAGATATAAAGCTCGTCTAGTCGCGAAAGGCTTCACTCAAAAGGAAGGCATAGATTACAAAGAAACTTTCTCTCCGGTATCTTCGAAAGATTCTTTTAGAACTATAATGGCACTGGTGGCCCATTTTGATCTTGAGTTACATCAGATGGATGTCAAGACGGCGTTTCTCAATGGAGACATTGAAGAGACGATTTATATGGTACAACCAGAAAACCTTGTATCCAAAGATACAAAGTCTATGGTCTGTAAGTTAAAGAAATCCATCTATGGTCTCAAACAGGCTTCCCGTCAATGGTATCACAAGTTTCATCAAGTTATCACCTCGTATGGTTTTGAGATGAATGTTGTCGATGATTGTGTGTATCATAAGTTTAGTGGGAGTAAATACATCTTCCTGGTATTATATGTCGATGATATTTTGCTCGCTAGTAGCGATATTGCTTTATTACACGAAACCAAGAAATTTCTGACAAAGAAATTTGAGATGAAAGATCTTGGTAATGCCTCTTTTGTACTAGGGATTGAGATACTTAGAGATCGCTCTCGAGGTATTCTTGGATTGTCGCAAAGGGGTTATATCGATAAGGTTCTGAGCAAGTATGGCATGAAAGATAGTAAACCAGGAGATACACCCGTGGCTAAAGGAGACAAGTTTAGTCTCAAACAATGCCCTAAAACTGATCTTGAAAGAAAAGAGATGCAAGTGATTCCCTATGCATCAGCGGTAGGAAGTCTCATGTATGCTCAAGTTTGTACTCGTCCCGATATAGCATTTATAGTTGGAGTTTTGGGCAGATACTTGTGTGATCCAGGAATGCAACATTGGAAAGCAGCAAAACGCGTGATGCGTTATTTGAGAAGAACTAGGGACTACATGCTCACTTATCGGAGATCAGATAGTTTGGAGATCATTGGGTTCTCTGACTCCGATTTTGCTGGATGTCAAGACAGCATGCGCTCCACATCTGGTTACGTGTTCAAGTTGGCTGGAGGAGCTATTTCATGGAAGTCTGCTAAACAGACTCTCACCGCTTCGTCGACCATGGCAGCGGAATACATTGCTGTCTTTGAGACATCAAATCATGGAATATGGCTGCGAAACTTTGTCACAGGACTACGTGTAGTAGACGGCATTGAAAGGCCACTGAAGATTTATTGTGACAATAAATCAGCCGTAATTTACTCTAACAACAACAGTAGCTCGACAAAGTCAAAATTTATCGATCTCAAATATTTAGTTGTTAAGGAGAGAGTTCAGGATAAACAAATTTCTATAGAACATATAGGAACCGGTTCTATGCTAGCAGACCCCTTAACCAAAGGTATAATACCAAAAGTCTTTCACGAGCATACTGCTCAAATGGGTATCATTGTTGATAGTGCCTTGGTTTAGTGGGAGTCATTCCTATGTTCTATTTGTTTAATATTCAGATTTTGGATTGTTTTATTTTCTGCAGAATAAAGTTAAAAGTTTATGATTATTTCATTTATAGTGCTTGAATCGCATAAAGATTTTTTGATCTCACTAAAGTTTAAAACAGGACCAGTTGGGAATAGGCATGTGTAAAACCACATTACATGTAATTTCCATGCTACTCATCCACATTTGATCTATGTCATTGAGTGTATTAGTATGGTGATCATCGAGGTTTAGTCACTACTATATTGTGATAAAAGCTGCGGTGGTTTCATTGCTAATATATAAGATGTACCAGATTGTTTAAGTAAGTCTAACGACAAATAGCATACGGACGCGCGCCTAAGGAAATTTGTGACATAATTGATTCAAGATTAATAAATAGCCCAAGTGGGAGATTGTTAGGAAATTTAATTTCCTAATCCTAGTTGGACTATTTAATCAATTATGATAGCTATTATAAAGTTATTGGATTAATATTAAGTGGTTTAATTTGTTACAAACTCCAATACGAATGTGGACTAAATAATGAGTAGATACCTATTTAGGAGAGTTCTAGGGAATTATGGGAACCCAAAATCTCTTCCTATATAAAGAGCACAAGGGTTATGGTCCCCAACACACCAAATCAATATATCATTCTCTTCTCCCCATCAAGAAGACAATCTTAGGAAATAAGGCGATTTGGTTGAGGAAGGCCTCGTACCCGGTCGATCCAATTCATACCAGTGATCGATTCCAATATTCCGCAACAGACTAATCGCTCACTATGGACACTGGTACGTATTCAATTTTATTACTGTGACTCTTAATGATTTAGTATGAGATAGATCTTTGGGGAAATATTCTAACAAACAACGCAATGTGACTTTATCCACCCCACTTATTCCTATACTTCATTGATAATTATACAATTTTGATATTTTTTTTGAGAATCACTTGAGCATTTTACATTAAAAAAAAAAAAAAACAACAAAAGGGTTTTCCACTTTATTGGGTCATAATTTTTCGGTACAAGTCGCAATATTAAGGTTATTCTTATCTTTTTTAGGCGACTTTGGGTATTTTTGAACTTAACAGGGTCCAATTTTGGTTGCACTGTAAGTAATAATTACATAATATTATTCCCCAATCCCGATCACCCAGTTAGTTTCAGTAATTATAACTATAATTAGAGATGCAACCTTATCTCAAATATCTTAATAAAGTATCCATTTTAGGCTTTAGTATATATATGTTAACTCTGAATCTGAGGGTCGAAAAAATGCATTATTCATTACTCATTATAGACGATGCACATGCACTCGCAGTAATCATAAATGAAGTGAATATGGAAAAAAAATGGAGCTAAAGATCTAAATTAATGAAGGGTTTAATAACATACATACCCTTTGAGAAAGTTATGGAAATGTCACCTCTAATTTCAATATTTACAACAGGTGTTGAACATTCTTTGGGGATGCTCCCATCTCAATAATCATCTTATGATTTATGACCGATCATGCGAGTAAAATTACAAATCTTCTAATAAGCAAAAACTCCTCAACCAATTCGCCACGACTTATTAAAAAAACTCTTAATATCCCTCCGGTATAAGGTCCAATTTGCATATACATATCAAACTCAACCACGAAATGTAACTGTCTGGTAATTGAAAACTGAAAAGTAAACATAACGTGACCCTTGCGATGAACATAAGACCATCTCCAGTGACTCCTCAGCCCAAGTTCAGCTTTCCCTCAGCCTAATTCCAGCTTCCCCTCAGATTCCAAGTCCAGCTTCCCCTTTCCTTTTTATAAGTATCTCAAATGACTCAATCTATCAATTCCATTTAATTTTAATTCTCATTTTTCCACTCTCACTTAATAATAATAATAATATTAATAATAAATAAATTAATTAAGAATAAATTACAATATTAATAATGGATAATAATACATGCAAACCAATTTGGGAATAATAAAAATAATTTAAGATTGACATTAATAATAAGAAATAAAATTTGTACAAAATAATACACAAATTAACTAAAACTAAAATTAAATAAGAGTTATATTTTAATAAGGAATTTTAAAAAAAAAGATTTTAAAATTGGTACACAATAATACAACAATTAAATACTTGACAAGCAATAATTTAAAAATACACAATAATACAACAATTAATTACATTTCATTTAATAAGATATTTTAAAGAAATTTTTTAAAAAAATAAAAGGGTTTTTATTAAATAATAAAAAAAAAGGGAATCAACTGGTGGCAAGTGCGTCTGCCCAATGAGTGCTAACACTCGATGCATTTTCCACCCCTTGAATCAAAAAAGTTCACACTTTACACCACACTCAATCCAACCTTCCCCTTCCCCCTCATCATAGGAGACGCCCTAAAGTTGTCCATTAGGAGGATCCCTCGATCGTTTTCTTTCTCAACTTGGTAAAATATATGATTAATAATTATGTAAACTATCTCCACTCAACTATCCTTTTCCTAATAGCAATCAATTTTGCTTAAGCAACAATTCTATTAAAAGTCATGCCTACAAACCCATAGTTTTAACTTTAATTGCAAAGAGGAGACAACACTAATTCGTGGGAACTTCTCGACTATGATTTTCTCAATAATATATTAGTTGTAAAATTGAAGTTGTAGATCAAAATTATATTATTCATATAAAATAATGGTATTCAATTTAAACTTGGACTTTTTTTCTTTTAAAAAACGGTATTACATCATTACATCAGTCATTGCATTAATATATTCAATCATTACCAAGATTTATAAAAAATAATAAACTACTAAAATTAATATTAAACTACATAAGTATCACATTAATGAGAGTCGAATTTTTTTTTTCACCCGGCCCACTGATCTTGAATACATCAATCTTTTTGTAATTTAATGAATTCGGGTCGTCTATGTGTACCGATTCCATGACATATCAGAAGGATCGGAGGGCGTAGTATCTCACATCTTCAATCCCAGTTACATCTTTTTCATTATCTTTCCCTATAAATTTTCCCCTAATTAATTTTCCATACAAATAAGTTCCCAAAACAAGTAAAAGCAACTCACAAAAAATCTTTTATCACACTTTATCATACACAGTGGATCATTCTATAAGTGTATGTTTGGATCTATATTAATTCTAATATTAGTAGTTTTTTACTTATTTAGCATTTATTCTACGGCACAAACTGTTTTTTTAAATATACAATAGGGTGGTTTATGACTATGATATTGAGATATGTCAAATTGTACATTCTATACCATAATTTAACAATTGCTCATTTTTACATATTACAATATTTGAATAAAATTGGTCACATGCGTCATACATTGGAAGAAAAAAAATAGCGTAACTAATTCTGCATTTCCTAATATAAATATTAGTGAAACTCATCTAAATTAACTAATATATTGAAGTTGCACATGGTGTTCTTTTGTAGCATAAATTCATCGGACGCAAAAATCGATTTCAGACGAACTCAAAGTAATTATATGGTAAGTGCAATACACTGCACTGGAATTTGATGAAACTCCTATGATAGTGACAAATCACAAAGTAATTACAATACATTTGTCAAGTGGTAGGATGAGTTTGGCTAAGCCAGATATGGATACATTTTTTCTAAATATGACCTTGTGTAATCTCTTATATATATTTATGAACAATTAATCAAGTGTCTACTGCATAGGGAACATATAGCACTCATATATTCTCATTGAATATCCTCTTATCAAGCATGCTTATATATAATTAGGTAAAATATATGTATGCCTAAGGTATTCATGTATTCTTCAAGTATTGCTATTGGAGTATATTTATGTTGCTAGAGTGTGACCCATTTTTTTCTGTGTTAATAATGTTTATTTGAGATGTTTTCTAATACTATGTTTGTAACGATCCATGCAAATGTGAATGATTAACTTATTATGTAACGATCCATGCATTGATGAAGCAGCACTCTCGTCTGTCTCTTGTGACTGAGATGACAAAGCATATTCGTGTCAGAGCTTCCGGGGGGGGGGAAGGAAGGAGTACTGCTTCGGAGCTTGTGCGATTCTCCCCAATCTTTGTCTGGCTTCTAAAGGTAATGAATAGATCGTAGATCCCTGAATTGTTGAGGCTAAACTTCTTTCTTCAAGGGTTCAACAACATCAATTACCTTTAATACATTCCACTAATATATATTTCATCTTGACGGAGCACATTTTAATTTTCAGATCCGATCAGACACTTGATTTATTATTTATAAATATAAGAGATTACACAATGTCGCATTTATCATGAATTGGAAGACAAACATTTTATTTCAAATAATATTACTAATTTAAATATCAAATACTTAGAATACTCAAGCCATTTTATCAAAAAACCAAAAAAAAAAGAATATAAAAAATTGCAGTTGCTAACTGCGATTTTGGATAATTTTTTTATTTTCCATAATTTCGTAAAAACGAAGAATCGCAGTCGTCAATTGCGATATTTTTGAAGAATCGTAGTTGGCAGATTTTTTTGCACTTTGCACCCTCAAAATATGAAAATGCAGCACTTTGTACCCTCTTTTATTTTCAGGCAAAAACTAAAGGGCAAAATAGGTAATTAAATTGTAAATCTTTGGCACTTTGCACCCTCAAAACTTGAAAATTTGGCATTTTGTACTCCCGAAATAAAATTCGCACTTAACAGTCTCTAATTAAGAACAAATCAGCAACTTGCTCCCTGAAACACAATAAATGGGCTCTTTGCACCCCAAAATGCAAAATTAACACATAACACCCTCAAATAAAAAAACCTCAAACCTCTCATTTTTTTGGTCAAAGTTGACCATCAGGGTGAAAAAAATCTAAGGCAAAATAGGTAATTCATTTTTTTTCCTTAAATTTTGCAAAATACAATTATAAATACTAGAATACTAATTTCTTTCTCCATCTTTCTTTTCATCGGTATACATATCCATAAATAACTAAATAAAGTACAAGTAAACTTTTCAAAGACACATTGTCTACTTCAAAATATCATCCTTAAATTTTGCAAAATACAATTATAAATACTAGAATACTAATTTCTTTCTCCATCTTTCTTTTCATCGGTATACATATCCATAAATAACTAAATAAAGTACAAGTAAACTTCTCAAAGACCCATTGTCTACTTCAAAATATCAAAGACCTATAAATAATTACCTATTTTGTCTTATTTTTTTTTTTTTACCTCAATGGTCAACTTTGCCCAAAAAAACGAGGGGTTTGAGTTTTTTTTTAATTTGAGAATTGAGGGTGTTAAGTGTTAGTTTTGTGTTTTGGGGTGCAAAATGTCCATTTATTGTGTTTCAGGGGTACAAGTTGCTGATTTGTTCTTAATTAGAGAGTGTTAAGTGCTAATTTTATTTTTTAAAGTGTCAAAGATTTACAATTGAATTACCTATTTTGCCATTGAGTTTTACAATTGAATTACCTATTTTGCCATTGAGTTTTTACCTGAAAATAAAAAAGGATGCAAAGTGCTGTATTTTTCATATTTTGAGGGAGCAAAGTGCTAAATCTAAGTTTTGAGAGTGTAAAGTGTCTATTTCCCATGTTCCAAAGGTGCAAAGTGCAAAAACCCCAATTAGCAACTACGATTTTTCACAAAAAGTACATTTAAAAAAATTATTTTCAGTTTGAGTTATTTTGGAAAATACTATTATTCAAAATGCCATATTAAAAAAAAAATTCCCAAAAATGTTAATTTGAGGGTGGGGAATGGGATTGGGAATGAATGGCACGAGAGTCACGAGACTAGCCGTTAAATACAACGGAAGAAATAAAGAAAATGGTGAGAGGGTGGTGGGCCACAGTTTGTGGTCGGTGTTCATCATGATAACTAATAGAGGGCCCAAGGACGGCCCAATTTCCACTAAATTTTTAATCACACTAGCTCACTATTTATGAGCTAAATACACATAGTATTTTATTTCAAATTAAAGAGATTGATATTATTGTGGATGAACTCAATTATAGATTTATAGTATGATATGTTTTTTAATTAAAGATTTATAGTATGACATAAACTAAACAATATCTAATCAATTTGAATACCTCAAAAACATCGTGTTCTATAAATGCTCTACTTTTTTAGTCTAATTTTAAAAGTTATCATCAAAGCTCTTAAAATCCGTTTATTATTTTAATAAGTAAATCAATCTAAAAAAAATTTGAAATCAAGTAACTCAGAAATTTTGTCACAAATCTCACCCGAATTAAATTAAGTTATTTGATATTCAATTCGAACTTGTTTGAACTCGATCCATCATACATATTAAACTAACTGGCTATTTGAACAATATTTTTCATTTGATAATTTTTTAAGTCCGATTCGAGACGATTCGATGAGTTAACAAACAAATTTATATCCGCAGATTACAATTTACAATTTGTTTAGTTCAACTTCAACGAAAGATGATATTAAAGCGAACTAGTCTTTAGATTAATTAATAGCAGAATTAATATAATCTCATCCGCAGATTACAATTTACAACTCAAGTCATTCGTACAAGATCAGAAAATAATTTCTCCCACTATAAATATAAATATACCCCCACCCTCCTCTGCTCACTCACAGACTCACAGTATATATATATATATATATATACTACTTGTATCTATCTACAAGTTATTTCTTCCAAGTAAGTATTTATGACGAAGGAGGTGACGGAGCAGGGGTCGTATGGGGCGGCAAAGGACTACCACGATCCGCCACCGGCGCCGCTGATCGACGCGGCGGAGCTGACGCAATGGTCGTTCTACAGAGCTTTAATAGCTGAGTTCATAGCAACTCTGCTGTTTCTCTACATAACTGTTTTGACTGTGATTGGTTACAGCAGCCAATCGGCTGATGACACGTGTGGTGGCGTTGGAATTCTTGGAATTGCATGGGCTTTTGGTGGCATGATTTTCATTCTTGTTTACTGCACTGCTGGAATTTCTGGTAATTATATATTTATTGAATTTTTCTTAATTTTCTGAGAATTTCATGAAAAAAAGTCTAATTAAATTACTTTATTTTCACAAAAGAAATTCCATTTTTTCAAAAATAAAATTAAAATAACTAATAATGATTATTTTGAGTATGGATTAAAATGTAATTTTATATGTTGCCTTCGTAGACAAAAACATTTGTCAATCAAAACGAAAGTATAAAGTCATTATTTTACTCTAAGAATTCTTAGAATTTTCAAAAATTTCGGAATTTTTTTTAATTGTTACCCAATATATGAAGTCATGAGTAAACGAAATTTTGATCCATGTTTTTAACTGTGAATTAGGAGGGCATATTAACCCGGCGGTGACGTTTGGGCTTTTGTTGGCCCGAAAGGTGTCTTTGGTGCGGGCTGTGATGTACATGGTGGCTCAGAGTTTGGGGGCCATTTGTGGAGTTGGGTTGGTAAAGGCTTTCCAGAGTTCGTATTACAAGAGGTACGGCGGTGGCGCTAATGTTCTCGCACCCGGGTACAGCACCGGCACCGGGTTGGCGGCCGAGATTATAGGGACTTTTGTACTTGTCTACACTGTTTTCTCCGCCACTGACCCCAAGAGGAATGCAAGAGACTCTCATGTCCCTGTAAGATTAGAATTTCATGCATGCACCCACCCCCACCGAATAATTATCACATGCCCCTTGCTTGCTTTTTTATTAACCATATAATACATGATTTAATTTAATTGTTTTACAGTATTAATTCATCATGTCTTATTTTGAAACTTTTTACTCCAATTCAATTTGATTGAACGATTTAAATTTAATTTACACATGTTGTGCAATAAAGTTGAATCAGTTGGATCCCAAGTGAATATATAGCCCGACGATCACTACTTTTGATCATGCATTTTACAAACTTACACTTTTGGTTAATTTTCAAAAATATTTTGCGCTTTGGTCCATCGTCATTCGTCATGTTAATAATAAAGATGCAAAATTGTCTTATTTTAAGTCAAATAAATCCTCGGGGTACTATATATATATACAATAAAATAAACCATTTTGTCTTAATCTCGCAGTCGAATTTGATGTATATGATTTAATTGTTTATGAGGATATATCTATGTCTTGTGCATGACAGAAATAAATCACAGATTTATTATTTGATTTTAAAATGTTATATTACATATGTCAAGTGAATTATGAACATATACACTTATGTAGTGGATAAAAACAGATTCTGAATGCGAAATATATAGAATTTTCCCAATTAATCGAGGAATTTGTTTGTTTAGCATATATATATGGGTGAATAGGGAATCTGAGTCACGAAATGTGCGTTGCAATTTTGAATTTTGCAAGAAACATGTGGTTGTTTGAACTTTAGTAAATTCAAGCTTGAAAGTGGCTTTGGAATTTACTTTTATCATATATACATGCATGAACCTTAGATCCAAAGGGTACCCTACACCTTTATGTGAAGAGAGTTAAAAAGTGTACAAAGGCACCGTTTGTTTATTTTGTCGCATTTCATGTTATAAATCTAGACCTGAAAAATGTAATCCCATCTATTTCACTAAATCATTAGGAGTAACATATATTGTTCTTTTATTAATTAAAAAAAAATGCCTCTTTATTCAACTCCCAAAATAGACTCGAAATTGTCCTAATTTAATTAAATTATTTGGAAAACGATGTCTTTAGGGACAATCGACTCGGAGTACTCCAAACGAGTCAAAACATTGTTTGACGTGGATGTGATGCAACACATACACTAAATAATTTCTCTTATAATTAACTTATAATAAACGTAAATTCAATATGGAATACTATCTTTTTAAATACAATAAATTGAAGACCTTATGAATGATTATTGATTAGGTATTGGCACCTCTTCCGATCGGATTTGCTGTGTTCATGGTTCACTTGGCCACGATCCCAATCACCGGAACGGGCATCAACCCTGCTAGGAGCCTTGGAGCCGCAGTAATATTCAACCAGGACAAGGCTTGGAATGACCATGTAATAAATTTTACATCACAAAACTGTTTAAATTTTACATACATTATATTTAGTTAAATATTGATTCCTAAACATTTTTTTTTTTTTAAATTAATTGCAGTGGATCTTCTGGGTTGGACCCTTCATTGGTGCAGCCATTGCAGCTTTCTACCACCAGTTCATTTTAAGGGCAGGAGCAGTTAAGGCTCTTGCCTCATTCAGAAGCAGTTCCCATTAATGTTTGTTTGATTATTGTTCATATTATGCGCCCCTACCCCCCCAACCTATGCCCCACCCCCACCCAAAAAAGAATAGATTTTATTCCTAGTCTTTTTCATGCTTTATATTTTTATCAGAATGTAACAAAAGAAGATTTCTTCATATGTCAACTATGGAATATATATATATATAAGTTAATGCTTTATGCTAAGTTTTGTGAACTAAGTTCCCCAGGATCTCACAATCAAAATCAGTGGTCATGGAATAGTTCTTGGAGAACAATGGAAATGTAGATAAAATTGTGGCTGAAAATTAAGTGGAAGCCTTTTTCATTTCTTCTGTCTTTTGGGCAAACAATTTTCCATTTCACTCATAAATCTATAATTTATCTCTTGAAGTACCTTTTCAATAAATGGCATATAAGCTAGGGTTGAAACAAAATTAGACAACCCAATTTTTTTGGTTCAATTTGGATAATAATTGTGAATGTGAGATTTGTTGTACACTGGGGGGAATATTCATGCACGATTTGATCTAGATAGGACGTGGTCGGTTCAAATAAGGTAAGCGCACTTAATAAAATAAGACATTTAGCATTCAAATGACAAATCCGTATCCAAGAACCTTTATAGTAGAGACTGGTTATGATTCAATTCAAAATTTCCTTTGTTCGAGAAATTTTTCTCCCAACTACAACATACTTGGGTTTGGGTAGGATTTTAACCCGTTTACCTTTGTTATGACCCTGGGAGAACCACACCCCAAAAGCTAGCTATTGAAGTTGGAGAGCCCAAGGTCATATAAACCCCACATTATTATCCCATTCTACCAATGTGGGATAAGGTCCCATACCCTTCAATTAGGATCATTACATTCCACCACGCTTCCTTTGCCAACGCCCACGTTGGCCCACTCTAGTTGCCTACTCCGGTTGCCCACTCTAAGCGGCTTCACTCGTCTTTGCGGTAGCCCTTTCTTAGGTCGCTCCTTCCCGGGTCGCTCCTTCCTAGGTCGCCCCTTCCGCGTGCGTGGCAAAGTGTGTGGTGGTCTGTTCTGATACCAATTGTTATGACCCTGGGAGAACCACACCCCAAAAGCTAGCTATTGAAGTTGGAGAGCCCAAGGTCATATAAACCCCACATTAGTATCCCATTCTACCAATGTGGGATAAGGTCCCATACCCTTCAATTAGGATCATTACAACCTTAAGGGTCAATCCTTCTCCGACTTGTCGAACCACCTAAGTGTCACTCTTAATATCAATATCAATATAAACTACATTCAACTCGTCATTTGTTATTGCTAAACTTCGCACTATATTATGCTAAATTAATAAAATTATATATAAGAACTTCAAAATTACTTGAGTTATATTTGAGTCAATTAAAGTTTATTTTACTTCAATTATTTTATATTAAATTAAACTCAAAGTCTCAAACACTGCCAGAACTTCATAAAAAGTTTGTGAGTCGATTTGTTACATCCATGACTAATCGTTTTTTTAAGGTATATATATATTAAGTTCCCTCCATATATAGATATCTTTTCTTTTCTTGGGTAAATCGTGCATAATTTGTACTTAAATGGAGTATAAGGCACTTTTTTAGTGCACAAGTTATGGTCCACTGAATATACCAAATGTCAGAAGCAAACACATAAAGTAGTACTGTTTTGCAGAAACAAGAGAAGAGAAAATATTAATCCCAGCTTAGAACAAGATCCAAGACACTTCATGTGGTATTTATTTATTTGTGGCTTCGATCTGAAGTGTAAGTTTTCCGTCTCTTATTTCAGAATCAAATCATGTGATAAAAACTCTCCTCCTCCACATGGTACTTTAATGGTAAAACAATCTTTTATTACCCGAACAAGAAGAGGCAAAATCTTGAGTGCGTGTTGCACCAAAAGTATGAATATTTATCTAATTTTAATACTAGTTCTCTTAGTAATTATTTATTCATTTTATTTCTTAGTAATTAACTAATATCCTAATGTAATGATATAGTTCGCACTAGAGGCAGGAGTATTGTAGCCTAAGAAATAGCGGTTAATCATTTACATTTTGTATTCTCATTTGCCCAACTAAAAGTTTGAATTACAAAAATGATTATAAAGTGACATACACATAAGATTGATAACAATAATAAGGGGGAAAAAAAGGTACCTTAGTACCTTACCACCCATTGAAATACCCATGTCAACAATAACTTTGATCTGATGTAGGACTTAATAGGTGCCCCCGTGTAGTTTCATCTTCTTATTTAATCAAAGACATTGTCAAATCGAGAACGACGTTCATGGCCCCTACCCATCATATACTAGTTGCTACTATAACCAAGAAATATTTGCTTCTAACAGATCAATATCACTCATTTTGTTCCATTACAATTCACAAGTCATACGCGTAATCATCTTATAGTCCTATACCTGTTTAAATAGGATAAGTGAAAACTGAAAAAGCCTAGTGAACAACTTCCACTTCGTTAGCAAATAGGAACAGTTTCTGGAGTTCAGAGATAAACTAGTAGTATTATTTTGTAAGAACTAAGAAATTTCTGAACTTTCCACATACAAAAATGTGTACAAACTGAGGAACTATACATCAAAATGTCCCAAAAGAACTCAATGGCTGCAATAAAAAGCTTAAAAAGTAACAAAAAAATAGAAAAATTTATTCCGGACTCGGGAGAGGAAGCATACCTGTGAAGGCGAATGATTCAACTGAATTCATCCGATAAAAAGCTTCCGGAAAGATCCATCCTTTCGATCTTTGTTCGTTGATTCGGTTAGAGCAAGGATTCGCCGGAATCCGGTGGTAGCAGCACCTTTCCCAAGAGCAGCTGCTCTTGCAACAAGTTCTTCCTTCAGTGGGATGATTGCAGGTGGATTAGCAGCTATAACCGGTGCAGCCGAAGGGCTAGACACGGCTGGAGCCATCGTGTTCATAGGCGGTTGATAGGTCCCTGATTTTCGTTTGTTATAATCGTCTAGTATGCTTTGCTGGTCAGCCCTTTTGAGGCCCTGCAAAAGAGAGTTCTTTAGTGAAACAAAAAGTAACCATGAGGACAAAATGTTCGAACAAAATCAAAATATAAGAGCAAAAATGTTTAGCTATTCATCGACTCAGCTCTAGAATCATTAACAGACTTTCGGAAAGTTCAAAATTTAAAACTTCCAATTTCCACATCTTCACAAAAAACATATGGCCTGACGTGCTTCTCAAACACTCAGACATTAGACACACATTCTAATTCCTTTCCATATATTAAATTCTAAAAACTCTAATGGCTTCACATCTCTTCCAAAAACCCAAGATCGACGTATTTTCAAACCTATAAAAATTTTAGTCGCACTGTTTTCCCAAATCCTACATTTCTTCGTTTCATCCAAACAATGTTTCTACATTTTTTCTCGCTCCAAAACCCTGGGAACCCATGAATCAGAAAACATCTAAACAGGGTTCCAGGCATGAATAAGCAATCAGTTTGATTCTATTATGAAACTCCAGACAGATAAAAAGTTGCTTATGAACTAAAACCTGACTTTAATTCTGATTCAAGGTGATGTAACTATAAATAAGTCATCAAATAGCAAAAATAGTTATTTTTTAATTTCCTGGTTCAGAGTAAATAAGAAAAAAAAATTCAACAAATTAATCATGGTCGAAGAACAACCTTTAGATCCAGAATCCGCTGGAACTCTGAAGGAGTGCCCTCAGGCAGCAGAGCACAGTATGTATCTGCCACGGAGTCAAGCGGGGATAATATGACCTGTGTAACAAGAAGAAACAGAATGAGTAACCAAGGTATAAAAGCACCTTTTTAAGTCGCAAAACAAAGTGTACACTAAATTAAACCTTTAGCAGCGCTTCAGCTTTGCTCATTTCACGACTCACAAATTTTGAGTAGCCAGCAGCTGTGGATGTCTGTTCACAGAAGCAAACAGATTATTAGTTATGTGGTCTCATAGTGATAACTGACACCGCAGATACCTCCTAAGAGTGAGTTTATGATCCAGACAGACTAAGAATAACATCTGGTTTTTTCTTTTTATTTTTCATTTGAATGAACTAAACAACAGTCATTCAAAAATTCAAACCTAATTCTCTGAAACTTCCAAGTATTACCTGTTTCCCAAGTGAGGGGATATCCAGAAGAATTGTTTTTATAGCTTGTGTATCCAACAACATCTGCAAATTGCAAAAAGTAGATGCCATGTATCCAGGTAGAGAATAAATCATGTATTTTCACTCGTGCACGGTTTATTCCATGTTTACACATGATCATAAGAATAATTATTGCTCAAAATCAAATTGATGTGTCATCAGGTAAACTCCTAAAATGTGTTGGGAAACAAAAGGAGTTAAGATAACAGTACTTGTTGTGCTCCTGTTTCTGATATGTGTTTGCATTTGAATATATTGAGGTAGAAGCGAGGACCAAGAGATGATGCAAGCTACAAAGAACAATAACAGTATTAAATATAAGAAATAGAAACTGACGAAAATTCGCAAAAATGAGTGGCAACAACAACACCTAAGTGTTATATTCTGAATAAATTGAATAAGAAAATGGATGAAAATGAAATCACATTCACCTTATCAAGAAAAAATTGGAAATATAGAGGAGTAAGAAGCCTTCCAAGTACAGGAATGCTAGAGGCTAGAATTGTATTTATGCCATTAACATAACTGCAGGAATATCCGTGAGGTTAGTATCTAATGAGTCATACTAGGATTTCCAAAGGTTCACATAAATCACAGATCTATCTTACTCCGATTGGTCACCAACACTTTCAAGTGTGCCCCATGGAAGACGAGTCATTGCAGCCATTTCAGCATCAAATTTATTTTCTATTCCATGCACAAGAGTTACCAACGCTTTTGTTATCACTGCTGAGAATTCATCCTGCACTATGCAGAAGGGTTATGAACTTAGGATGAAGGAAGAAATATATATATATATATATATATATATATAAAGACAGCATTGGTGAAGGAATATGAATTTGTTTATACCTGTACTTCAGACATATCAATCTTATCCGCATATTGAGCATCAACTATTTTGGAAACATTTTCAGCTAATTCACCTGACTGAAAATGTAAGACGGAGTCTTGCCTAAATAAATAGAAAGAAAAAGAAAAGGTACTTTTCGATAGAGTAATTTATCATGACATCATGAAATCATGACATCATATAAAGTACAAATTGTACAGGTGATATTAAGCTCTTGGTGGTTAGACAATATTACTCAAAAATCCATGATTCATTCAAATATAAAAGATCTATCACAAGGTGAGACATCGGCCAAACAAGTAATTGGTTCACTGGATATTTAGGAGAGGAGCTTCATTAGACTAATATAGCTTGCCAAATCTTTGCAGTAGAGGTCTTAATTTGTCAATAAGCCATCACTATATTTTCAATAAACTCTTACAAATTGGGAAGATAACAATTGGGGTATCATACAATACATATCATGAAGAGTCAGACTACAGAAAAATTTATCTCCTACGTTTCACTTAGCTTGACAAATATTCTTTACGTAAATGTATTCATTATGTATCCAAGTATTTTGAGACCAGTCTACACAGCATGTAATTATAAAATCAACTGACCATTGCAGAAAAATGCAGCATTTCAAGTACCAACCGTATTCTGGCAATATTCAGCTGTGTTGACTATGTAACATATGATGCGTTCATCCCTGTCCGATGTCTGCAGAAAATAGCCAGTCAGTGGAAACGTATACAAAATATTATCGCATGACAACAAAGTAATTAACCAGACAAATAAAGAGGACTACCTTGATTTGGCCATCCATTCCTGTCGCAGCTGCTACAATTCCAGTGCCAACCTTCGGCAATCTTGCAAAAAGCTTTGTGGCATATGCTTTAAGAATTTTTTGGAATACCTATTCACAGAAAATTGGTGTTATATATAGAGTGAATGTAGCTTTGTGATGGATTACTTATGTTATGTACAGACAGAGGAGGTGAAAGGATTGAGTTTTACAATCGGTTTGGAAAACCTATTTACATCAATAGATAATGAATATTCCAGGGTCTAGACATATTGCATCACGCTTTACTCTAACAAGCGCACCTTGAATAAATTAAACAATGTCTGCTTTTTTGTCAAAGCACTGCATCTCTTTAAGCTCCTCCTAATAATCAAAAAGACCTTCATATAACAACCATCAAGGATTAGTATAAGGAATATTTATACTGAGTTCAATAATGTGCAACAAATAATAACAACTCTGAAATGCTAAAAGAAAATCATAATTCCGAGATGCAGTGATGAATGCTGCTGATTGCCAGCTACTTAAAGAAAGCAAGGTATATATATTGTACTCAGGGTGAAAGATGAGTCGTATGAGAACCAAGCACAACCTAGTTATGACTCTACAAAAGGACATATATAGCTGGTAACACCAAGATGGTTGAAGTTTAAGCTGGTAGATCGTATACTTTCTTTCCCATTTTGGGAAGTGATAAAAGTTTCCTTCGTTGTATGTAACTATGTTTTTCTTCCTTTTGCCAAGGCCAACAGGGAAAAATAAGAACTAAGTCATGCATGACTGCCAATAAGTCATGCATTGTAGCATAAGTTATAAACTTTCATGTTGAACATCCCGTAAAGTTACTTGATTTTCCTAAAGCTGGAAGAATAGATCTGAGTACTTTGACAAGCTAGATTGAGAGAGGCAATGGAAATGATCAAATCTTCTGAAATGCATCGAAAGAATCAAGACAAAGATTCACTCCATCAAATAGAAACTGTAGCAGAGGTTCTTCAGGCTACAGAACATAAGCAAATTGTTAATTTGTTTTATATTAATTGGCTGGATTTAGATATCTTGTTTGCTGCATTATGTAAGTTACAAGGACACATGAAATTAATCTCACAGACCCAGAAATAGATGAACCTGAAGCATGCCAAAATCATGGTAACAAAAAGAACAAAAACAATGACAATTTTTTTATTGAATAAGGATAATTGAAACCTTATAAATTGGTCATGAGGACCCCAAGGTTCAAATGTAATAAGATTAAACCCCAAATGCAGCCCTAAAAAGGAAACTTTCCCGGTAGCATCATGGCATTGTAAAGCAAGATTCTAGCACCTCAAACAATATGGAAACATGTTGTTTGCAGTCATCATTCATCTATTAATACAAGATAAAATAAAGGCATAAAGCAGAGCAGAAGATTAAGTAATCGACAGATGTTTTCTGTATTACCCACTTCAATCATAATTTACCTCTCTTGCAAGGAAAAAAAGAAAAAAGTAAAACACACTTGGGGAAAAAGCATAATATTAATCAGTATTGCATCCCCATATGGAAATAAGTGAAAAACCTTATCGTCTTTATGATATCGAAAGCAGAATTCTCATTATGTTTTTCATTCCATTACCTGCATACTGCTTGATAGAATATTAGTTTGAGTTCCCTCTTCAATATCCCATGTTTCTTCCTGCAGTATAAGAACTAAGTAATGCAGCACCTAAAAAGTTCCAACACTTGAACACCGAAAAAGATTTGCAATGACTCAAACCTGGACAAGTTTCTCCAAGTGTTCCATAAGAGTCTTCTCCTCCAGCTCCACGTATACCGTCAAGTAAGGTTCAAAGCACGAAGAAATGATTCCATGGAAATTAAACTGGCACGTAAATAACTAGCAGTCAATACAACACGAAATTTAGCAGGTTCTTTTGGCTCATATCCAAGAACAAACCTACAGGCTCAACTGAAATGGGCAGTGGAGTTGTTTATTACATGCTGCAAGTTAGGTGCATGCATCTGAATCAAACTGGAAAACTAGGTGGATTTAAGAAGGATTTCCTTAAAAATTGATGAATTAAAATAAACTGTAAACCAATACAATCTTAACGAAGAAAGAGCATTTGTCAGAAGAAAAAAAAACACTAATGATATGTAATGCATTAGTTATTCTTAGAAGTTTACAGACAGGAGGAAGTTACCCCAGCACCATGCACTGATAAATCTTTGCGGTCCTTCTCCTGACCAGGAAAATTTGTTGTCAGAAAGTAATATGATGAAGGCAATAAGATTAATTAGTTTTATACATTAACTATTCTAGCGATTTTAAATTCATGCCTCATTTTCAGTTCCATCATGTGCAGCAAGCTTTTTCTCATATTTCTTTCGAATGTCTGAAATAGTCTGAGTGTTATTTCCCACATTATCTTCTCCAATGTCATTTCCTGATTCTCTATTAAGACTTCCACCACCAAATTTCTCTGCCAATTCTTCCTCAAACTCCAGAGTCCGTTGCAATGCCTAGAAGCAGTCATAAAAAATTAGAAGCATCACAAATGAACAACTGGTATGTAAATATTCTTTAACATCAAGTTAGAAGATGAGAGTCTACAGAAAGCAAAGCACATACAGGGACCGAGCAACCTCAACTTTTAAAGGCTGATCAGTATTTCTGCCTAGGGTTTATGTCTACTAGAGAGGATAAGATTTTTCGTCTATATTACTAATGGAAGAGCATACAAATATTTCTAACTTTTTGTTCCTGACATAAATAGAGAGGAAATATATGGATGCATTTGGGATCATAAGGGGCAGAGGCGAGGGTAAAGATTCCCTTCACTTAAGGGAGGATATATAAAACCCTCGAAAATTCACTTTCCATTTATTTACTAATTTTACTAATTAAATCTTAATAACCTGCATTTGGAGAAAATGAAATTATATGTATAGGAGAGGAACTGATTATCCCTCTTTCCCCTTCAATGCCTATTAAACGAGGAAAAAACTTCCAACTAATCTCTCCCTTCTCCCTATCATCCCTACCAAACACATTTCAAAGCCACAGAGGTCTACAGGTTAATGGAGTACCAAAGTATGGAAAGGACCTTGAAGCGTTTCTGATTAATAAATGAGCATGAAAATTGATCTTCAAAAATGACAATTGGAATTGATTAAAAATCAGAAGAACCATGAGCTAAGTAAAGATGTCGCAGTGTCAATCCAAGGATATGACTAACAGAAAGCAAAGCTGAATACAGAAAACAAAGAAGAAGCATGCAGCTTAACTCAATTTGAGACTTCAGAAGATAATTCCCTCTCAAGTCCATGTGCAAGGATATTGACACCAATCAAACGGTTTGATGATCACTTATACACGGCAATAGTAAAGTTTAATCAATTTGAAGACCAGTTCAGGAAACAAGTTACTAAAAGAACTTACCAGCAATAATGTTCCGACATCTGGCTTTTCTTTAAGATTGTGGAGGATCTCCTCTAGTTGTGTCCTGGAGATACAAATAATACACTTATACACACAAAATATTATCATGATAATAAATGGAATTTTGTAAGAAATCCTACTGTATCTCTTAGTAATAAAAAATATGGTCAATCTTTGTAGTTGTTCTTCTTAAAGAGATAAACACCATTCAACACATCCTTAGTCACTAGGGCTTATCCTAAGGATATCAGTACCGGAATAGGTTACCATTCTTGAAAAATCTTTACTAGTAGTGATCTCATAGTAACCTCACTTCATAAATGAGCGGTACCACATGCAAGCTTTGCTGCTACAGCATTTGGAATTCTCAAACAGGGAAGAAGCCAAGTAATTTTTCAAAGTTGTATGTATGGCCAGATACTATCAAATTAGTAAAGTAGAAAGTGGACTAAGAAAATAGTTCGGCCACAATTAAACACTGAGAATCATAGGTTTGACCGGTAAACTTAAACAAGGGGTAGACCACCAACCTCGTTAACTTGCAGAACTGGATGCAGAGCAGATAGGGAACGTGCCACGATGATGGGAATATTTTCCAGATCTCTTCATTGGTCCTTAGACGACGCTTGATCCAAGCATACCTTCTTTCTGTTTTATCCAGCTTCGCCAATTCTGCCAAATACAGAAAATACCCATATTTCTTGTTCTAAGCCATCAAATCAGCTTAAAATCCCTTACGGATTACAGAAACTATATGAGTAACTTAACTAACCTGCTCCCTCAAATATTTGTTGGTACGAAGTAAGCTCCCTGCTGCAAAAATTCTTAACCAATTCCTCCCTTACTGATGGCTCCAAAGCATCAACAACTAGACATGCATCTGATAGCTGCTGTAGTAAATTAGTTTCCTCGATGTCTTTTCCTGTACCTAAGCTGTGGACAAAGAATCGTTAGCAAGAAATTAACAAATTATCATAGGAAGGGGGGGGGGGGGGGAGAGGGGAGTGAAAGAAAATAAAATGGGCAATGCACATCCAACAAATAATGGTAGAAAACCATATATTTACTACAAGCAAGATTTTTTATAAACCTAGGAAATCACATGATGCTTCAGAACAATCTTTGGATATGCAATGGAAGAATATAAGCCAATACAAGATAAAAGTTATGCTACTAGCAGAAAAACAGGAAAAGCAAATTTAAGTTAACTTTCAGAACTCGTATAAGCTATTTTCAATTGAATCACAAATTTTCTCGGTTACCTTTCCTACATTTTCAAGAAGGCCTTAGCTTACGATTGCTTTTTAACACTTGATAAATAAAAAAAGAGGCAAGTAGACAACTGCAGATAGACGTACAAGTAGGTAGCAGCATAATCACATTCAACAAGTAGAAGAACAGCTACCACTGGACTTTTCAGTAATGATATAAACGATTCTCAAACTTCAGATTTAACACACCTAGAGAAATCAGAGGATACATGTGACTTTAGGATTTGTTTGATGCTCTTAAACTTCTCCCTAAGCTCTGTGATCTTTGGAATATCTTTATAAGCTTCAAAATGGCTGCACAATTGGTTGACAGCCTGAAATCATCCAGAAGCCATGAATGAAGAAAAAACATGACTAGGCACTCATAAAAACTATGACTCATCATATTGAATAAGATGGTAAAAACACAAGCAGATAGATGCATAACAACATCTAGAGGCAGAAAGAATTGCTGAATCACTTGTAGTCTTCATTAGAACATTCAGGGTTGACTTTTTTCTAAGTTTAATACTTTAAGTTCATAACACAACCCTGCAGGTAAATTAGCATATCCATCCAAACAGGAATGAACCCAAGAGAGCCCAGGATGACAACTCAGGTAATCCAGAATTCACAGTCATGTAGACAAGAATAATCCAATGTGGCTAACTTAAACAGAGAAATTGCACATTCATTTTATGTTAATGTTTGGTGTAACAGAAAAATATATAACTGCCAGAGACATTACATGGAGTTACAGAAGCATTATGAGCAACTCATACATTTTAGACATAAATAAATCATTAATGTAATTGATCCTCATCGTATATACATTTTTCAGACAAAAGTTTTCAGTTGCGATGAACTCCTTATCACAATATTGAAGAGACTGAGAGAAAACACAGTGAAAATATTGGTAAAAGAACACATATGATAGATTAAAGTTGACCTGTTTGAATATAAATACTAACGGCCTAAAAACTTTTAATACAATGTGATGGTTTTATGTGACAGACTGCATACAGGTGCTTTAGAACATCAAGATAAGAGCAATTGAAGTACTACAATCGACTCCAAAGTTCTTAAAGTAATTAGGTTTGGATCAGTTTCTAAAAGGTTTAAGGAATTGTAGGAGTTGCACGTCCCCACATAGGATCTTATGCCCCCATGGTATGTATTGTAGGTTCCATACCACTTCTCTAACATTTTAAACCATAGATATCAAGGCCGAGTATAATACAAGTCATGAACTAAGGTTATAGATGATGCTCCTCCGTCCACCTTTGAATTTCATAATTTAGTTTAGCATGAATTTTTAGATGAACATTCATAAATCACTGTTCTAAGAAGGGACATCTTTCCTGGATGTCCAATAAAAGAGATAGATGCATCCAACCTCGGATAAATGGAGTATTAAATAGTTAAAAGTAAGTAATAAAATTATAAAATATTGAAGATAATGGGATAAATTGAGATCCGTAGATAATAACATAAATAAGAATTATGGACAACAAAGCTATTTAAAATTAAGATACATAAAAATAGGAAAATTATTATTACACACATACAAAATGCAGAGACAACAAAAATGGTTTTTGAAAGAATTGCATGAGTTCAGTGAATTTAACTTTAAAAGGGTTGTCATTTAAAGGCTGGGCAAGTGCACGTACACCTAATGACCTGGAGAACCCTCAAGCTCCAACACGTGCCCAGTAGAAGAAAGAAAACCCCTGACATTGGATCAAGGTAACATATGACCACTCGCAAAAATATTAATGCTTAAGATTTCATGTTCTCATGTTTTATATAATATTCTCTACTTAGCGTTTAAATAAAATAATTGTTATACAAGTCAGATGGGACATGACATAGTCAATGCCGTAATGTGATCCTTTTCAAATGATATATATACCATTAATTTTCAAGATCTCTATTTTCGGACGTGGAATATAGTTGGTTCCTCAGTGACAATACACTGTATCGTGATCTTATTGCTTCTGAAAATTCTTAATTATCCTACACTGAAGAGTATCTTTTTCATTTTACCATAGCAGAAACAAACATTGACATATACAAATTACCAGTAATTTCAACATTAGGGTAAAATCCATTTCAATTTACCTCAAAAGCAAGCTCATGTATAACTGATGCAGGCAATAAAAGGATCAAGGAAAGAAAAATAAAGAGCTAGTTTATCGAGACATGCAATTGTCTTCAGATAATTTTGCCAAAAATCAGTATCTAGCTTTTAGATAGGAATTTTTTTCTAGTTGAAGCCTATATATGAGTATCTTCAATTCTATAGCTGCAGAAACCAATTAAGGTCCGGGGCTCTTAAGTCCTGTTAAGTTTTGGAGTCATGTTAATACTCTATATTGAGTTTTCGACTTTTAGTAAGATTTGATTATATTTTCTTAGTTAAGTCATTTCCTAGTTGAAGTAACCTAGTAGGAGATATCTTGAGGCCTACAAATAGGTTTTAATCCTCAAGATTTCAGTAGACTTCAATTAGTGAAGATCTCCATATACTTTTGAGGCTTTTTTGATTGTGATGCAATCTAATTTGCGGTGTGATGACTGTAGGATTCCAAGAGTGATTCATAGTTTCTTAGGAATTTTTTCTTGTTCTTGATTTTTCTCTCCTAATATTCTGCATAAAGTGTTCACTAGTTGACAAGCAGCATAATTGTTCAAGACCTTCAAAAAGTGAAGATAGAAGAACTCTACAGTTCATGAACCTAAATTCGTGCTTGCACACATTAGACAACATACTGGAAAAGTTAACAACATAATGCATGTACGAAAAATGTCTTCAATGCAACAAACTAAGACTTAGATTAGAGCTAGAATCCATGTTCATAAAATGCATGATATGTAACTAGAAAAAGGCTATAACCTATTTACATAGTTATCTAACCTCGAGCTGTGCAGCTGCCTCCTTGTATTGCCTTTTAGAAGCCATAACTTGGAGTTGTTCTACGGCAGAGACTGTCAGAGAAAAGAGAGCTGTATAAATTTTTTGCAAAGAAGATAAAACAAAAGAAAAAATCAATTAAGAAGCTCATCATGACATGTTATTTAAAAAATTAGGGCATGCATGAGTGATCATCACAAATCCAATTCTACTAGACCCTTCTGAAACACTGGACAATCGGTTAACATTTAAATAAAAAATGCAGCCCTCAATTTTTGGGAGTTTTAGACGTATCCTTGATTAAATATGAGATTAGCCTAGAATAACTTCCAGGTGGACTAAAAGCAAGTTATGGTAAAAGATCAATCATTTTGATATTAATTCTTGAGTACGCAAAAAGGCATGAACAGGGGAAATAACTTCTAATTTAAGAGTTCAGATATTGAACAGTACTAAATCATTTTGAGAATCACACAACAAACAGAAAAAAGAAAACAGTAGCATGAACCTGCAATATAGCATGTTCGGATTCGAGTGGATAGTTATTTGGTATTTGTTTCTGAAATGGTGAACCAATTATATGTCGGTTTAGCAAGAAACGTTTCTCGTATAACAAAACAAAGTAGAATTTTCAAATGCCTATCAAGGGCCTAACTAGTAAAAATGCTTTTAATACCCAACGTTATATGTTATGCTTGATGGGTAAAATTACACTTCAGCGAAAAATTAATAAGTTATATGTACGTTCTTAAGAGAGAAAAGAAAAAGTAACTTTGAGTCGATATCCCAATATTACTAAAAGAGTTAGTAGTATTTTCTTACATAGCAAGTAAGTTTTTCATATAATAATATAATTGAAGTACAAAATAGTCAGCGAAACGAGTAGAGGCAAAATTTCATATTTGGCCCTCTAAAGTGGTTGCGTTTCAAAATTGGCCTTGACAATATATGTCATTATTGTGTCACCGTCATCAGTTTCAGTCCTTATCACCGGAAAGCGTCAATTTATGTCTTATTTGACAGGAAAAATTATTTTTTTGCAGAAAAGCATCAATTTAAGGCCTATTTAAACGGAAAATTTAATTTGCGACAAAATTATCATGTGTCGAGCGACACTTTAAAATTGGGGATTTCGGATTCTGATTACAAAATTTGCAAGTCCAAATCACGTGATAGGTCTATAACTTCAATTTTTTTATGAAAAAAAGGTTAAAGTTTCCCCAGATATCGAAGATACCCATTTTTAGCAATACAAATTTCACTGTAAAATTCAAATCTAATTTGAAGCAAATGTGATTGTGAATTTGACCTATTTATAGGTATCTTCGATTTGTGGGGGAAGTTTAACCCTTTTTTCATCAAAAAATTGAAGTTATAGACCTTTCACATGACTTGAACAAGCAAATTTTGGAGTCAGTCTGAAATCCCCAATTTTTAAGTGTCACTCGACACAAGATATTTTTGGCTTTCTGGTCAGATAGGACATAAATTGATGATTTTCGGCAAGTAAACAAATTTCTTGGTCAAATAAAACATAATTGATGATTTCCATCGATAAGGACTGAAATCGATGACAGTGACACAATAAATGTCGTATATTGTCAAGGTAACACAATAAAGGGACAATTTCGAAAAGCAACAACTTTAGTGGGCCAAAAATGAAATTTTGCCAGCGAGTAGAGTATACAAAAATATAAAAATGAAAAACTATATAATATCTACAAAATCACACAACAATCTATGATTTACATTTATCAAAGAAAAAGATAACAATCTATGAACCTAATCTAAAGATAGAGATGTAGTTATACTAGTTTAACTGCTAACTTCCTAAATGCATTTGCGACAAAATATATTATTAAAGCACAAAAAATGAATACAAGGAATCAATTCACCCATTATAAATTTTCACACGCATGCAGTGGGTGGTTTATTGAAACTTATAAATATACATAAAAAACCAGTTCCACATTTCCGGTTTTTTAAGTACCAAAACCAAGTCTATCATATTAATCTCTTAGCTGGTCATCGTGGTGCAGTGCGGTTGGGTCGATGGGTTTGGGCAGTTTAGCAGTTTACTACAGCCCTACCTTGAGTTCTAAAAATATTAATATTTGGACCTCTCTTTTGCCTAGCTGCCTCAAGAATATATTAAATGATAAATTATAAGTTTCCCTTCCATTTTATCCAAGTAACTGTTAGACCATTGATATTCTCTCACAAACTTAAAAGAGGAAAAGAGCGGTCAAACCAACCACCGTGTCTGGCCTCGACAAGCTCAATTAGCAAGAAAAACAGAAGGATCTTTCCAAAAACTTATGCACAAAATTGAATGGACTTAATACAGTTATCAACAAAAAAATATCATTGTTGCACTTCAAACAGGATAGCTCAAACATGATAATGATTCTCTGGTATGAATTTATCCTTAAAAAAGGTATACCTCGATGCCTATATACAACAAGATTAAAAGGACTCAACCATCAAATCTTTTAAGAGAGATTCAATAGTAAAAAGGCTAACCTAGCATAGTAAGGCGATGAAGGGCAGTAATTGTAGTAGTTATATGCTTTTTTGCGAAATCCAGTTTCTTGATGTCGCGACATATTTCCTGAACCATTGTTTCACTTTGCTCTGCTTTGGATTTAATTTCTCTGATTTTATAAATGAGTTCCTGGTTCATATGTTAAAAATAAATGAACTAAAGAGCAGCAGAAGTCGTCATGAAACAATGACCATATCACAGGAAGAGTAATTGTGCTAAGGGAACCAAATTTGTGCCGGAATATTAACTCATCAAAGGAATGGGCAAACCTGGACAGCGTGAGTGGCTGCAGCAAGATCCTCGCGGGCCTTGCTTCCTGAATTACTCTATAAAGTGGCATAGTCATATCAAGAGGAGACATTTTAAAATTCAAAGAAGTGTGTTCTTATATAAGCAAGAATTGAGTGATATTCAACTAGAGTGACTAAACCCACGATATGCATTGACCATCTTGTCATGTATGAAAAGAAGCAAAATGGTGACAGAACTATCACAACCATTACCAAAATACTACAATCTCATCAAGCAACTGATATCTCCTATCTAGCTCTGGACCTTCTGGTACTTCAACTAGTCTCCTCACCCTCTCTTATATAAATCAACTAGCTGAGAAGTGGAATAAAAAACCCAAAATCCAAAATAACAGTGAAATAGACAGGGTTGAAGGTGCCAACTCATTACTCAATAGTGATGGGTCATTACCAGTCTATATATGTGTATTTTCTCCATATTTTACATATATGAGAAGAATGCACTTAATTATTTCACAGAATTAAGAGATAGTTTCCAGAATAAATAATTTATGGTGGATTACAAATTTTAGATGAGAAATGAACAACAGATCACGCTACAGGTTCCTATAACCAAATAGTTTACTTGAGGAAAGTTATTGTGAGAAAGTCCTACACTCGTACATATGTACTAATATCTTTGACTCTGAGTTAATTACTTGACCATTTTTCAATTGTGAGACAGTGAGGGCAAGGAAAAGCTTAAATGGAAAGTTGGATAAGAAAAGCGACACATTTTTCTAATAAAATCAGGGATATGAAACCACACAGACTCCAAAGCATGTTATGAATATCTCAACAGTTGTAAGGGAGAACTGTCGGACAACCATAATCAAAAGGAATACAGTAAGATAAACATGACTCTGTAGGCAGATACTGGGCTAATTTTCCCAAGGGATGGCGAAGGAAGTACTGGTCAAGCATTTTCACCATTGTGTACGACATAACAAACAATGTTATCTTAAGCTTTCTGCTAGAGCAACAAATCTAATTTGATCCTTAATATGCTTGTAAGAAAAATGTTTAAAAATTGATAGCATCACTAAAATATGAAAAATATGTAACAGATGTATTTCTTTTGAGAGAAAGTGAAAAGTAATTTTTTCTTTACTGCTTTATTCTATTCCTATCAGTGCAATCTCTGCACTTCCCCTTGTAATATTCTATTATTAATACAAGTGTTGTTTTATTTCAAAAACTTTTTATTGTTTTCCATGAGAATCCATTTTATTGGATCAATGAATGTAATACAAAGCATTGTTAGTTTCAATGCATATAATGGAAATGACAAAAAACATATTCTCAAGTAAGGCTCGTTAACTCTAGCCAATATTGGAAAATTTCTCAAAAAATTGAACTAAGAAACTAAAAATTTTACATCAAAATCATGGATGCTAACTTAATGGATTGAAATCGACCAAAACGTTGATATTTGCAAACTCCAATGAGTTGAATTCAACTCATTGAAAATCAGATCTCAAGCACAAAAGTTGGCCTAGTTTAACCCAGGCTATTAACTCCTTATAAAAACCCAACTCATTAAAGTAAGCACTGGAGTGTTATCTAACATATATCTCTCAACTCAGCCCAACTAAGTCTACATAATATCTAGCCCAGCATGTATCTTGATGTTAGTTCAGTTACAGAATAAAGCACGAACATGGAAAATATGAATTTAGGTATTTAAACCAGTAATAAAAATGCCAACCTGCTGACGGACAGCTGCTAAAATTTCCGTATCCACTCTTCGAATTTCACTATGTATTTTCTGCATAAGGGGCTCGACACCAGATAAAGACGCCTCTGCAAATCACCCAACTTCTATAGTCAACAATCAAAACCTTTAGATATGAATATAACAATATCTGAAGGTTCAAGGTACCATTCTTAGCATAATAGCATGACAACTTCGTGAAACCACACATTTCAAACAATTATTTCACAGAACTATCCACAAAAAAGAATACTGACCTCATTTTACTACTTTTCTTCAACATTCTTTTCCAGCAAGTAAGAAACCACACATTTCAAACTATTATTTTATAAATCTATCCCCTAAAAAAGAATAGTTGACCACATTTACTACTGTTCTTCAACATCCTTTTCCGACATACTAAAAGCGTTGTGGCTTAGATTTCTTCAATTAAATAAAATATATATTGCAAGAATAAACATAATGAAGTCACAAGTATTTGAAGCCTTCAGGTGGAAATTAGCACTACTTTCAGTTAAGATCAATTCTCTCATAAATGCTAACTATAACGATTCTATTATGAGTATCCAAACAAAATATCAATTTTCTTCGCGAAATTTCTACCACATCCGGTACTTTCCAAATTTATATGTCTAAAGCCAGTCCAATTTTCCATCATAAGTCAAATTTTTTGTTGTTCCACACGAATTCATCCCACTACAAATTTCTGCGAGTTAGAACTTAAAAATGAGCACAAGCATTAGAAGACAAACAAGTAACATAACCTATTAACCTCAACATTGCAAAATTTAATGGAAATTTTACTTTACATATACAGAAACATAATTAACATCCCACATGTATATGTACGTAAATGTATATGTGACCTGTGGGGAACATCTTGTTGATGTAATCCAAAGCATTCTGCTTGTCGGTTGTCCCCATTATTCGAAATCAAAGCTGAAATGGACAACAGTGTCAGTGATTTAACAAACAAGCCACCACACAAAAACAGAGCAGTATAAATCACCAACTGGATCTGAATCATGCATTCAATTGGCAACTTAGCTGAATTAAAGTTTACTAAACCATGAAATTGCAACTGACATATAAATAATTACCTGCTGAATTATCAGTATTTTCGAGTGTGTCAGCCTCGCGATCGAAATTCGAAACTGCTTGAGATGAAAGAGCGATCCTTTTGGCACTTGGCAGCAATATGAATAATGGGACGGTTCGAATGGACCGGAACCTATGCCCGGTTTTGTTGTATAAATTGAGATTGTGTGAAACTGTGAATCAATTTTCTTAAAAAGAAAATTATGTCTAAATCTAAATATTATTGAAAAACCAAAAAGGAAAAAGAACTAGTTGCCTGAACAAATGTTTCGGATCTTTTATGGGTATGTGTAATTATTATTATTATTCTTAATTTTTTTTGTAATATTATTTTTCTTATGGTAAGAATAATATTTTTTAATGAGGATAGTTTACACTTTATATAATAATTATATTATCCTAAAAAAGCAAATTTCGTAGAACTTTAAGGGTATACGTGGATGAATTTTGACCCAGTCTCGCGGGTTTCGCAAGACCGGGTCAAAACCCTTTCAAATGAGTTTTCGTCAGAACTATCATCACAAACATATTCAGAAACTCACGCCAAACTGTTGAAACCTATAAGACTTTGATTTCATATCTACCACTACTGTTTTTCTCAAACTCTATAAAAAAATATTGATTTGACACCTATCATATTTTTTTTTTCTAAATCCTAATATTTAAACTCAATCAATGTGGGTTGGCTAAGATCAGAGAGAGGATTGATAGATCCTTGGTCAATATCAACTGGCAAGAGCTTTTTCCGGAAGGCATGGTCCTTCACCTCCCTCGTACACACTCCGACCATCACCCCATACTCACTATTTTCGAAGGTATGAGTCAGCCGGCGTCGAAAAAACCATTTAGGTTCGAATTAGCATGGACGACTGATCCAAATTGTAAGGAGTTGGTGGGCGAAGTGTGGCGTAATGCTTCGTCAATATTTGAAGCTATCGATGCCCTACCGAAGGCCTTACGTGAGTGGAATCAGAATTCATTTGGTAACATTTTTGCTAAGAAAAGGCAGCTGCTTGCGCGTCTCAATGGGATTCAGAAATGTCTTTGCCAAGGGGAAAATCAGTACTTAAATCTCCTTGAGACGGATCTTATTAAGGAATATAATGAAATTTTGAAGCAAGAGGAACTATTTTGGTTTCAAAAATCGAGACTACAATGGTTATCTCAAGGTGATCGGAACACCCGTTTTTACCATGCATCCACGGTTTGCCGTAGAAGGAGGAACAAAGTTACGGCGCTGAAAATCGATGGGGAGTGGCAAACGGATGGTCAAGTTTTAAAGGGGCATGTCCATAACTTCTTTTCGGCACTTTTTAAACAAGACATGGGGAATAACAAACAGAGTTTGCAAATGAGTAAGTTTCAAAAAAAGATTTCTACTGAAGATGATTCGAATCTTTTGAAACCGGTTTCTTATAAGGAGGTTAAAGGTGTGGTGAATAGTCTTAGTCCCTACAAGGCCCCGGGGCCAGATGGCTTGCAGGCGTTCTTTTATCAGAAATATTGGAGTTACGTAGGAAATTCTGTCCACGAGGTTGTTGACCAAGCTTTCAAGTACGGTGGATTTAATAGTGGTTTAGGGCAGTCCTTGTTATGCCTGATACCGAAATCTAACAGCCCGGAATCTGTCAATATGTTTAGGCCAATTTCTCTTTGTAATGTTCTTTACAAGGTTATTACGAAGACCATTACACAACGACTTAAACCCCTCATGTCGGAACTCGTTAGTCCACTTCAGAGCAGCTTCATTCCGGGAAGGGGAACGCATGATAATATCCTAATGATACAAGAACTCCTCCATAGCCTTAAGAAGAGACGGAAAAATAAAACGGGAAGTATGGTAATACAGTTAGATCTTGAAAAGGCATATGACAGAGTTAACTGGGAGTTTTTAGAGCAAACTTTGGGGTTCTTTGGATTGCCGAGAAGGCTTATTGATCTGATTCTCTGTTGTGTTAGAAGCTCTAAACCGAGAATATTGTGGAATGGTGAGACACTGGATGAAATTGAGCCAAATTGCGGACTTAGGCAGGGAGACCCGCTCTCTCCGTATTTGTTCGTTTTATGCATCGAAAGATTATCCTATATGATTGGTGAAGAGGTGGAAAAGGGGAAGTGGACAACTTTGAGCCCGTGTAGGGGGGGGCCAAAAATGTCTCACTTATTTTTTGCCGATGACCTTGTCCTTATGGCCAAGGCGACAACAAAAAATGCGAGGTGTATTCATAGGGTGCTTGAAACATTTTGTTTGGCTTCTGGCCTAAAAATCAGCTTTCCAAAGTCGAAAGTCTTCTTTGCGCATAACAGGGGTGGGAGGATAAAAAGAGAAATATCCTCGATTCTTAACATTGGACGAACTCAAAATTTGGGCAAGTATCTCGGTGTGCCCTTACTTCACGAGAGAATGTCATCACGGTTGTTTCGGGATATGGTGGACAGAGTTGCGGGGCGTCTCTCAGCGTGGAAAGCTAAATTACTCTCACCAGCCGGTAGAGCCACGCTAATCCAAGCGGTTACATCGGCTGTCCCCAACCATATTATGCAGACTGTACGATTGCCTAGCGCGACTTGTAACCAGCTTGACCGCGTTAATAGAAATTTCCTTTGGTCCTCGGACTTCACTCAATGTAAGTTACATCTTGTGGGATGGGATAAAGTCACAAGAAGCAAATGTCACGGAGGTTTGGGGATTCGAAAGGCCGAAATGAACAATGTGGCGCTCTTATCCAAGATTGGGTGGAAAATGATCAATGGGGCAAATGAGGTATGGGGGCAGACTTTTCGGCAAAAATATTTAAAGGGAGCGGACTTTCTGGATTATGTGCTAAAAAACGGTGATTCTCCCACATGGAAAGGTATTGTGAGAAGCTTCAATGCGGTGAAAACATGTGTACATTGGAGAATTGGGAATGGGAAGTCGATTTCTTTATGGAATGATACTTGGTTAGGTAAGGAACCTATTTGCAAGTCCCTTGAAACTGTAGTTGAGTCGATTGAAAAAGATTGGAAGGTGGCGGATATACTTGATGAAAATGGTAATTGGAATTTGGATTGTATTACTACGGAGCTGCCCGAAGGGATTAAAGAGGCTATTCGGAACACGCCGACGCCTCAAAATCTTGATCGGGATGATACGAGGATATGGGGAGGCTCGTCGAATGGCATGTTCTCTTGCAAATCAGCCTTCTCATCTCTTGGTAGGAATGAAGGTCTCCACTATTTAGAGATGGATCAGAATTGGAACTGGCTGTGGAGATTCAAATGCAGCGAGAGGATTAGATTTTTTGTTTGGCTTTGTATGCATAAAAGTATTGCAACTAACACACTGAGGTACGAACGTAGGTTATCGGATTCAAACCTATGCCAGAGGTGTCTTACTCAACCGGAAACGATTGTTCACACGTTAAGAGATTGCAACATTGCCAAAGAGGTTTGGGAATTTGTTATTGCCCCAACTCACTCTTTAAAGTTCCTTAACATTAATTCTGAGACTTGGATTCGGGATAACATTACCAAGGTAAGTTTTGAAAACATTATTGCTCCAAAAGTCCCCTGGCCTATCATGTTTACATCTGTACTGTGGAATATTTGGAAATCTCGCAATAGGTTCATATTTAAAAATGAAAATGAGACTGTTCGTGGGATCATTCTTGCGGCTAAACGGTTAGCTGAAGACTCGTGGAGTGTGTTTGGTTACTACCACGAACCTAAAGATAAGGCGACTATGGAGGTGCCTTGGAAAAAACCTAATGGCGGTTGGCATAAAATTAACACTGATGGTAGTGTTATCATCAATAATGGATCTGCTGCTGCTGGGGGTTTAATTCGAGGCGAGTATGGTGGGTGGATCGTGGGGTTTACCCGGAAGCTTGGGAATATCTCGATCACTATGGCCAAATTGTTGGCAGCTAGAGAAGGGCTGTCCATTGCTTGGGAGAGGAGGTTTCATAAGATTGTTCTTGAAGTCGATTCTGAAGCTATTATTAAACTCATTAAAGATGCGGATGCGGAGACCCATCCCTTTGGTAGGTTTATTGAAGATTGTAGGCAACTTCTCGGATTGCCTTGGGAAAGTGTGATCACTCATACAAGGAGGAGCGGAAATGGATGCGCGGATGCTCTTGCTAGGAAGGGACATACCATTCCGGGAAGATTTCAATTGTGGGATGAACCCCCTCAAGATGTTGTTTCTCTCCTTAAGGAGGACTTGTTGTAATTGTTTGATTTTGGTTTGTGTAGTTTAGTTTCCTTTGTATGTTCTTTCGCACCAAAAAAAAAAAAAAAAAAAAAAAATCTAACCAAATAGGGTTTGCAAATATTTTACCGAAATCACCAAAAATAATTTTTTTGAAACCGAGATCGGCGAAACGCAGCCAGAACTCTTCCAGATAAGCCATAATCATCTCCTCCCAAAATTTTAGGGCTATTACGATAATGTTATGGCTTTTGGTTGGGTTTCTTTTCGATTTGGCGATTAGTATAAAAAATTGGTTCTAGAGTTCTTGACTTTGCAAGTGTACTTATTAAGTTGATTGAGACTTGTATGTTGGGATTTTAGGAGAAAACTATGATAATATCAGATCAATAAATTTTTAAATGTTAGAAATATGTGACATGTATTTCAAATATGATTGAATATGTTTTGACCTAACTCTAAAATTGGAGTTTGGGCATAGGCTTATCCCAACTCATTCACAAATCAAGTTCAACCCAATTTTAATGTTTCGAAATAGGAACCATCCATTTCCAAAATAACCTTTTAAGTCTCTCTAGCTCTACAATTCAACCTAGCAAGATTTTTCTTAATTTTTTGGTTTTTCAATGGTTTAATCATTTTCGAGGCGGGTTGGTCACATTAATGTGGGTATCTCTTCCAACAGAGATTCGAACCTGAGTCCGCTACTTTGTAGTAACTAGTCTCTTCTACTAGACCAATCACCTGTTGGTACAAAATTTCTCTTAATACGATGGAGATTAACCACCCAACTCTACTTGTAAATATATTATGTATATATGGGATTATATCATCCCTTCTTATAGGGGTTACTTTTGGGGAATTATGAGGGTAGTGTAGATGGAATTTTCTTGTTTTAGTGTTTTGAAGATATTTATGGATATTCATGTGAAACTATAGAAATACTTTGTCGAGAACTTTTATCGGTCCTTAATCTTCCCGACAAAGTCAACATATGATGAAATCTAATATTTATGGATATTTATGGATATTCATGTATTTTATGTACATTTTAATCATTAAAAAAAGTCAACATAAAATATTGACCACAAATTTTTCTTTTAAAATGTCCAATGATGATGTGACATTAAACATTTAAAAATATTAGATGTTTATTGGATTACATAAATAACCTTCCATAAATACATCAGAGATAACAATCCACTGGTTGTAGTTCTTTTTTCTATCTATTTTTTTTTTTTTTACTTGAAGTCGTTTATATTAATGGTCAGTTTGACAATTTAGTGTGGCATAGGTTGGATTAGTTCCTTACTTCCTTATGAATGCTTATAGAAAAGAAGACTGAAAAATAGGAATAATTGTATTAGAAGAGGTATAGATTGCTTAAATGTATATATATATATATATATATATTTTTTTTTTTCATAAAATGTTTAAATGTTTTTGAATTCATTGATAAAATCTTAAATGGGCCGCAGAACTATGAAGGCTAGAAAGGGAGGAAATAATTTTAGAAGCATGAGAGATAATTTTGGAAAGTAAAGTTAACATAAGAGAGGAAAGATTTTAGCAGGATGATTGATTTCCACGGAATATTGTGAAGGAAAGTAGATAATTAAGAAGAAAGAACATTCATCCAATCATACCATTTGGTAGATAAGAAGATAAAGTAAAAAAGGGATAGTATGGCATATTTGTCTTTCTAAAAATAAGTGAATTAAAAATACCTCAACGAAATCTCATTTAAGTCCATTTTCAGTGATTTTAGTCCAACTTTTCCTTTCCCTTCCCATTTTTCACCCCTTCCCCTTCTCATTTACATAGTAATATCCAGTGATTCAATCTTCATATTTCAATTAATTCTAATAATCATTATTTCCCACTCTCACTTAATAATAAATAATAATAATAATAATAATAATAATGAATAGTAATACGCAAAACGATTTGAGAATAATAAAAAAATATTTATGATTAACATGATTTGAGAATAATAAAAAATAATTTAAGATTGACATTAATAATAAGAAATAAAATTGGTATACAATAATACAACCAATAATTTTTTAAAATGACATATATCGTTTTTAATTTAACAAAACGTATTTAAAATTCATTAAGTTCTTTTAAAGTTTAATTTATTAATTAAATTAAATTTGAGTTTCTAATAATTAAAATTAAATTTAACCTTTTCAAAATAATACACAAATTAAATAATTTTTTAAAAAAATAAGATTTTTTTTATTAAATTAAACAAAATAAATTAAATTTTATTTATTAAATAAGAGTTACATTTTTTAAACTAAAACTAACTTTTCTAAAAAAATACACAACTTAACTAAAACTAAAATGAAATAAGAGTTAAATTTCATTTAATAATGTAATTAAAAAAAAGGAACGACAAGTGTCGGCCACCTGCTGTTGGGCAGGCGAGTGCGTGTAGAAACTAGACCGCTCAAGTGATGTATCAATCTCTTAAGGCATTATTGCCTTTTCCTCCCCTTGCTTCATTTTACTTAACTATTTTTATCCCCCTAAATCCAACTTCCCCTTCCCCTCTAATCATAGGAGATGGCCTAAGGATTGGAAACATTTAGTGAAGTATGGTTGTAAATTGTAATATGTATATAAATGTTGTAGTTTCTATAGATTTTTTTTTTTTTGGTGCAAGAGAAGGTAAACTACAAAGCCTAAACTAGGTCCTCTCCCAACAGAGAAAGTAAATTAGGGGGAGGGTTCTCCCAAATTTGGTGATGCTCCTCTGCTTCATGTCCTATCCATGCCAACAAGTCTGCGCATCGATTACCATTCCTTCTAATATGTATGATCTTGCTCTCCCATGGCATGCCTAAAAGGCGCCGGCAATCCTCAATGATTCGACCCAAAGGGTGGGTATCAACATTAGCTTCTCGAATCATCTTAACAATAACTTGCGAGTCAACCTCCAACTCAATTTTCGGTACCCTTGTGTCCCAAGCCAGAGTTAGATCTTCTCTTGCTGCCAAAAGCTCCGCAATCGTTATCGACATATCCCCCAACTTTCGGTGAAAGCCGACAACCCATTCCCCCTCCTCATTTCTGAGTAGGCCTCCGGCAGATCCACTTTTTCTATCTATAAGAATGCTTCCATCCATATTAACCTGTGCCATCCCAGTTCAGGTTTCCTCCATGTCACCGTCTCACATGTTGTCTTCTTAGGGTTATTTTCCCCACGTGGTAGGTTTGTAATATCATTCGTCAAGCGTTTAGCAGCAAAAACCACTTGTCTTGTGTGATCCCGAATGTTTTGAAAGACTAGCTTGTTCCGTGCTTTCCAAATCGACTAAGCTATCGACACAAACATAATAGGCCAAGGCGTGTCCGGAAGGATTATATTCGCGAAATTCCACGTAGTAAGATTTCCCTTCATCCACTCATCCGCTGCACTTTGCAAGAATTCGAGGAAACGTGTAGGAACAATAACAAATTCCCAGACTTTCTTGGCCCAAAAGCAGTCCCGTAAAGTATGTACGATAGTTTCAGGCTGTTCATTACAGCAGGGACAGAGGTTAGATTGTTTGTCAAGTAATGTATGCTGGGGTTTTGGATTTGGGAATGAGAAATTAATTGGACAAATTTCTAAATATGTTGGTTAAAAATTTATAAAATGATATTATATTTTATAACATTGTACATGATGTAGGAATTAAATATGGGTCAACCCGGGTTCAAAGGTCCGACTCGACCCATGGGATTAGGTAGCCAGTATCTGCCCAACAATTTGGAGTCCCCATGGGTAGGTCCGTCTAAATGCGATGAGTGCCATCAACATAATCCGCGAGGGCACAAACTAGCAAGACTTCCCAACACCAAGTTTAATCTGATCAGGGATAGATTCATCCAACAACCACGACTTTCCTTATTTAGGGAACTTGACCACAATAATGAAAACTTCATTCCATGCATGCATATAACGTCGCCCTATCTAGGATTCATATAATCAAAAATATCTTCTCCAGGTAAATATCCAAAATGTAAGACTAATAATATACAAATACATAATTTTCAATTATATATAGTATTAATTGTTGATTTAATTATCGGATGAGGCTCTGCCTAAGTAACCCCAACGCGGTCTTTCTCTAATTCGTATGAATTTATCCAAATATTATTCATTATAGACGCGACACCAGTCGAATTCGATCCAAACTTAGATCCAGAGATTAATCTACACATTAGTACATGATTGTATGTTGTTTCACGTATTAGAATAATCAAAACTACTCTTAATTGTTCTTCAACCAAAAATTAAAATAAAATTAATTCCAACTGTATTCGAGTCTCCATAAAACCAAAGGACTCATTTTTTATTTCGAGAAATGTTATTTCATAAGCGATCCGATGAGGTTCTTCAACAATGGAAATGTTTCAACTTAGGAATATACTAATTTATTAACAACGGAACTTTTTAGCGGTATATATATCGGGGGAGAATTTCATACAATTCAAATTTTGATAAAAGAAATAAAGTTTCCCACTGAAACTAAATATATTCAAATATTTAATAATAGGAGATTAACATTTTTAATTTTTTTTAAAAACAACATTTTTATTTCATAACATATTTTTTTTCTTTCTTTTCCATGTTTAATTCAAACCAGATTCATCCCTATAAATTTATAATAATTTGGCCATACACAAAATATTGACCGGCCGAGCTTTTAAATCACATACATGATAAAAAAAAAAATGAGACAAATGCAATCTATTTTGATTCACCAATAGTGTTTTTATTTTGTTTATTTTTGTAATATAGTATTTTAATGACCAAAATGAAAAATACGAATTAGGCTCCGCAATTCAAAAAAACAATTCAACAAAAGTTGATTTTACCATAAATAATTATGAATATAATTAATTATAATAAAATCATCAAAAAGTTACATTTCTATAATTACTTGTGCACAATTAACATTTTTGTTATTTCGAAATAAGTTGATTTTAAAGGACAGAGAAAGAAATAAGTTGATTTTATGATTTTGGAGATCCCGAGAGTGACTCGCAGTAGATAAAAAATCATTTTTTTTAATTGGAAAATTACTGATCTAATTAGAGAAGTACGCATCAAAACGCCCCGTCAACTTTTATCAAATCAAACGGAAAATTAGAGAAGAATTTTGCAATCACACTTACATCGCATCGAAAGAACGTATAATCGAGCAATGAAAATGGGCGGAGTTAGGGGAATTTTACTCGACTCTTCAGTACTATTGCCGTCCGACGAAGATGATGCTAATGGAGATGCCGCCATTCTCCCCGGAGCTGATTATCTGCTTCGCAAGCTACGTTACTCCAAAATTCCTACTGTAAAGATTCTAACTCATCCATTAATTTCATCCTTTTGCTATGCATGCATCCAATTCTGGTTTTTGCTTCAATAATTTGTGATTTTTTCTTTTTCTTTTTTCTATCGGAACTAAATGTGGAGGATGCTAATGGTAGTTTGGATAATTTAATCAATTCGGAGTTTAATTGAGGTTTTCTGGACATTGATTTGTGTAATTTAAGTGCTTATGAGTTAGCTTATATAATGAGGCTAGGTAGTGTGGTTTTAAGTGCTTGTGAGTTAGCCAATGTAATGACTTCCTCTTTTCATTTTGAAAATTTCCACGCAGTTTAATACTTTTGGTAGTCGAAGTGAAATTCTTTTGGACACCAAGTCGACAAAGTGATGAGTTTAAGTGCTTATGAGTTAGCTTATATAATGAGGCTAGGTAGTGTGGTTTTAAGTGCTTGTGAGTTAGCCAATATAATGACTTCCTCTTTTCATTTGAAAATTTCCACGCAGTTTAATGCTTTTGATAGTCAAAGCGAAATTCTTTTGGACACCAAGTCGACAAAGTGATGAGTCAGATTTGAGTTTTTAATTCTACTGTTGCTACTATGAAAACTAGTGTTTTTGGACTTGAACGGGAATTTGAATTGTTGCTTGCCACTAGGTAAGACTACATTGTCTAACTCAGTTCTTTGCACTATGATAGATTTCGTATATTTGTTTTCTCTGCAGTCTTTGCAAAGTTCAAACACTCTATTCAAATAGTTAATATTAGCAATTCATCATTTGTAAATTTTAAGTATAATTTAATCAAAACATTTACACGTGTTATCCTTTCCTTTCCTTCTCCATCCTTGTGGAAAATTGAAAATTAACAGTTATTAGGTAAATTCTAGATGTCAGCTCTCAATTTAGCCAAGCATATGACCTTAATGATTCTGAACTAGTGGATTTTCCTTAGCTATAAGATAAGCCTGTAAAGTCACATAGTCTTTTGATTATGTATAGTTTTCTGAATAATGAGGTGCGACACAGTTCAGGACATGCATATTATGTGAACATGTAGAAAATTTGCATACTTGATAATCACCGCCTCCAAATTCTTTGGATATAAATTAACTTTATGTTTACACTCCTTTTAAAATTTTGCAGGGTCTATCTCATGGACAAGGTCTTTCAAATGAAAAGGTGAGGTTTGCTGCCTCAAAGTAATTTCTGCTAATTTTCAGAATCTACACCAGTTTACAAGAAATACGTACTAAATCCGTTAGCAGTAGTGAAAATGTAACTTCCCTTGGTCGAGTTTATTCTTTAAAAACAATCCCAATTACATTTTACTTTACCATGTTATTGTCAAAGATATTTCCTCCACTATCAAAAGATTTATATGATGCTTAAAACAGAATGGCAAAACTTGATATCCGTGTGAAGTTCTTCCTCAAATTCAGCCACATTGGGGACTAGTGGTCAATCTCCTATTGGAAAACTTATATGAGCAGGAAATTATATTGTTTGTAGATATTATTGTATATAGGTAATGGAGTACCATATACTGTTCTTTTTGTGAAAAGGGGACGGTGATTTGTTGCTGTATGGCTAGAAATTTCTTCAATGATATGAATTTTATAGGCCATAGAGAACCGATGAAACTTTTCTAAATCGAGTATATGTTCGTGTTGATTTACATTCAGACCTCATTGATGGCTCTGGAGGCAAGTTTTTATTGATGCAAAAAATATGGTAGTGATAAGTTTACTCAACATCAAGGGTAAGTAGTAAATTTTGAAAAATTGTACCAAAAAAATGTAAATTTTGAAAAAGAAGTTGCAAATATTATGTAAAATTGAATGGAGATAACATTAAGGACTTCGAGTTTGACCATGATAGTGTCTGACATATCAGTGACCACACAGTTTGCTGCAAATCAGCTTGAAACCATCTTCATTCTTGAATTCTTATTGTACAAGCATTTCATTATACCTTCCAAAATCAGTATTTTGTATTGTATAATCCTTTGTCTTGTTGCTGCAAAAAAATCCTTCTTGGTTCTACTATTGTTGCTGCCAATGATGTTTTACTTCGAAGCTTGAACCTCTGTTTTAGATTCACTTCTTTGCTTTCTACATACTCGAGCATCAAAATTGTGACTCGTGATTAAGTCTCCTAGCTGCATGCATTTTAATCTAGTAATTCTATAGCCAAGTAAGTTCAATCCGATATTGCCACTTCACCATAGCATTTCTCTGGATGAGATTACATATATGAATTTGTACTACTAATTTTCAAACATTCTGGAAATTGTACCAGTTTGGAGGTGAATCAACTTTGACAATACACTCCTTGACCCTTATTACAGTGTTGTCCTTATTGCATTATGTTTCTTAAAGAGTAGATAGTTAAGTTATATTATTGGGATATCATTTTTCTTCAAATCGTTACTACCGCTATATATTTCGAGTTATATTAATTTTTCATAATTGTTACAGAAAAATCTTCTTCAAGAGAGGTCTAAAATTTCCTCCTACAAATACTTTGTCTTCAACTTGTCTCCAGAGGATGATCTTTCAAGTGAGCTTGCTCGAGTTTGGGAGGACAATGGAGGAAGTTTTATTCATGTAATCTCCAGTTGTAGAGAGGATATTGTTAATATAGAAAGTAGTTTTGGCTGGTTGAAGGTTATAGTTGGTAATAACCTCTTTTAATATCTGAAAATAATGTGATCAAAGGGTATTCTCATCCTTAAGTTAATGGCATGAACAATAGCATATTATGACCATATTTGACCAAATCATTGTTCTTCTTCAAGAATTTCAACATCTTATATGATTATTCTATTTTTCACAGGGTCTGCTGAAACAAAATCATATGGTGGTAAGCATTGCCACCTTCCATATTTGTGATAATACTTGTACTCTGGTCATTATTGTCAAGGTTATTCATCCTCATGTGTATGCTATTTGTTAGAATGTTACGTTAGGGAAATCTTGGCTTTACCAAGCTATATAAGATTAATCTTCTGCTAAAAATGAGTTGTACTTTCATGACAGATGCTGAATTTGATGCGGCCACTGCGATTTCAAATGTACTTTTTATTGATAAACTTGAAGAGCTGCCTTTGTTAATCTGCCAGTTAAACAAGAAGGTATCTTAAAGTTTTCCCTTTCTCATACTGTTCAATTTTTTGAGGAGTTTTATATCTATAAAGTAAATTGAGTTACATTTATCTGGCATTACTTGGAATCTTTTTATGGGATGCAATTTAGGTAGCGCATTTCACATCTTTTGACCATTACTCTTAGATGAACTCCGCTTCAAAATGTATATGTGCATGAATGCTATATTCTTCTCAGTATCAGAGCTCCATAATCAACTTTGGTAGTGTATTTAACAATATCCCATATGTTCAAGATGCAAAAGTTCCAGGCAACCAAGTCCTGTTTTTACCCGTAAACATGTCAAACTTTTAGATTCGACTACTATAGCATGTAGACTGTCATCACATCAGCCGTTATTAAGTTAGAGCATCAGTGGCTAATATCTTTTCTATGGCTTTTGCCGAGTGGCAAGTAATAACTTTGGCAAATGACTAAGTTTGATCTCACATGTTTTGTTAAGTAGCCAACATATAACTAATTTTACGACTGTTCATTGGAGTAGGTGTACTTGAACAAAGTATTCCAATAATAATGTATGCTGTCCCCACAAGATCCCAGATATCTGGGAGGTGTGGCTGGTCATGTAACCATATTTCCCTGAGCATATATATCTGTGTTTATTTTCGCGCCACTAAGTCCGCCCTGTACTCTTGCCCTTATTCCAAAGAAGCTATTGTCTGATCCTTACTCAATGTGGATTAGTAAATGTGATCATGAAAATTACATTGTGACTTAAAGATGGCATCATGTTTTTGTATTAACTGTCTGGTAACATATCTCAATCAGGATCTCATGCTTATAGAGCATGATTTGCTAAGAGTAGAGGCCAAATAATAGGTTATAGCTCTAGAATTAAGTACAAAAATATTTGACTTTGCAATACAACCATATGTAGATAACAAGAAATTTCAGCAACAACCCCTGCACACTCAGCCTGCTCCCTTTTCCTGGCTCGGGGAAATTATCTTGTTTTTATGATATACTGAACATGGAACTGGTTCCATACTTAAGCTGAAATATTAGTATTAAAATGCAGGCAAAGTATATCACGTGAAAGGATAATATCCAGATATATTTGATCGATGTTATATATCTAAGGTGCAAGGATCATACGTGTTCTGGCATCAATAGTTTTTTATTTACTTTCTTTCTTTCTTTTTATATTTCTGCTATACATATCATTGTATGATGCTGTATAGCTTTTGCTATTATAAGAATTCACTTTTTTCATTCCTTTATTTAGTTTGTTATCCTTGTTTATTTCTTGGTTTGCCTAGGGACTGTAATTGCTTCAAGAACTTCCAATCGTTCTGAAATATAGGATTCTCTCAGATTTAGGAAGTTATCCAACATATTCAGCCTTCAGTACTTCCTGTTTGTACAGTTGTAAAATTGTACAATTATAAGGTTGCTTTCTTACGAATTTTTCTTCCATGGTCTAGTACATTTAGAAAATTCTTCTCACTTTTCCTATACCTGCTCATTTATACATCCCTAATGCGAGTTGCTGAACTCAATAACCTTCATCTAAAGTTCATTAAATATGTAAATATTTTGTCAAACAGGCATTGGGTAAAGAAGTCTTGACAGTGGGTTATGTAATGAAGCCTTCTCGTGAAGAAGATTTTGCAAAGGTAAGTTTGTCTAGCAAAGTATCTGCAGCCTATATTTTGTTGTATTAGTAACACTCCACCCTGGCTTCTTTTTTGTGCCTTCTTTGGAGTGAAACTTGACTTGTTTGGTGTAAATTTCAATATATCAAGTTAAAACTTAATATGTTGTAAATATACTCCTTATGTTCTTTGAAATAAAAAATCTTAAATATTGATCTAAATGATCGTTTGACCATTAAGGGTCAAAGAGACCATTCAATGTCAAAGGACGGAGTAGATTATCCATATATTCATCATAGGCTTGCTTACCTGAAGAGACAAAATTCCTGCACTATCCAAATGTAAATTGACTAATGATACGGCTATAGAGGGATGCTCTCATGTCATAATCAATAAATCCCCAAAGGCTGGTAGATTTGCTAAGATTGTGTTACTAATGTTTTGGATTGAAATGTTCGTCCAATTTGGTGAATGCTAATTTGTGCATTCTGCCACAGGCGTTGTCTTTGGCTTCCAATTCATGTCTGACTATGAGTTCATATCAGAAATCGGAGATTCTTACGCAACCTCTTTTATTTTGCAGAGAGGTGCCTTTCCATGGCTTCCAACTCAAAATGGACTAACTTTTTTACCCCTTAATTATGAGCTACCGATATCATCTCAGTTGCAAAAAGTTGATGCAGTTCTTCATAAGGCAACTGATGAAATTTTGGCTGTTGACATGAGTAGTTCTTCAGAATTCAGTAAAAATGTTACTTTTACAAGTAATCTGCAGGAGTTGCAAACGTAATTATGGTCTTTCAAGTTCTTCCTGTCGTCATTATCTTATTTGTTTTAGCAATTATTGTGGAAAGCATGAACAGATACGCTATGAAAATGTTTTTTTGTACAGTTTCCTGCTTGCTATTGGTTTTGTTATAAGTCGATGTGTAATGTTACCTTGGGTCTATCATGGCATATCCTAGCATGCTGATCACATGCTATATCTTGTATATGACTTTGGGATATCCTAAGAGCATTTCCAAGATTCAAGGCGTCATTCTTTGTGATTCTTTCTTTCTTTCTTCCTTTTTTTTTTTTTTTTTGAATCTTAAACACTCCTTTATGTGCAAATACCTCAGATTGTTCAGGATCAGCTTGTAAATTTACATTATTTACGGATAATTGAACCTCAATGAAATTTGATAGCAGGACGACTTGTGTACTTTAAATGCTTATAAAAACAAGAAAAACTCCATGTGCTTGTATTTGGTGTTTTATATGCTATAGCTTTTCCTGCATTCTTTAGTTGGTGTATGCATAGTATTTGTCATATAGAGAAGAGTTGCAGTGTCTCGTGTTTTTCTTAATTTTTTTGTAATTATTTCACTGGGTGAACAAAGAGATAGGGAGCTATCTTTTTTTCCTGATTTTTTCATGTACTTCTATATTCATTAAAATTATTTCGATGAAATTGGACATAAGTATGAAGAAGATCTTTCAGTCTAATTTTCAGAATTCAGTTATTGTTTAGATCTGAAATCTTTTTCTGGAAATACCAATAATAATGCTTTGCAGGAATATCAAATGGCAGCCAAATTGTTGTGTAATCGACCCATTTAACAACATATTCCCTATATTGGATCGACTGAAAATTCAGCAGATTCTAATTGGCTTAGAAACTCTTGACCATCGAGGCCGTTGCAGAATCAGAGCCCCTCGTTTTCTCAAGGTTATTCATCTATATATCTTTATTATGGGGGAATCGATTCACTGATTTGAGAAAGAAGCTCTTGAAATTTTAGTTGCCATTATTGGGTACTAATTGGGTCTATATGCGGCATGCATTACGTATGTTATTTTCAGATATTCATTAACATTACTAGGATTTGGATTGCTACTCAGCAAAATTGTAAATTTTAATATCTTAAGCTGTGATACAATTGTGGTTGTTAATCTAGAGTGTAATTACCAAAGGAAAAAAATTGGGAGTAGGAAATATATCAAAAGAATCTACAGCTGAAATAAAAGAAATTAAAATATTCTTGTCTAAAATTGCTTTTTTGTTTGATGAAAAAAGAGGGGTAAATGGAAGAAAAGCATCTTAGTTGCCAAAATGAATTACCCTGTGGCTATTATAACACCGGGAAGTTATTATCTGCTTTGGATTTAAAATTTGTGAAGCTGTATCAGAATTTAGTACAATCGAACCACATTATGCAGGTTGATAGCTTTGATGAGTCCAATTTGGAACAGAAGCTAGCAGAAGCGAACTTGTCTCTGCCAAATATAGTGAAACCTCAAGTTGCATGTGGTGTAGCTGATGCTCACAGCATGGTACGTGGATTTGATTAACTCTGCATTCTTAATCTAGTACTTTTTTTTTTTTTCATTTGAACTGTAAATACATCATTACATGATCAAATATCTTCGATTACTAGCAAAGTACAACCAACAAATACAAATAATATTCAATACCTACAAATACAAAGAATATTCACTAACAAGACTAGTATTAAACTAGAAGACTCACACTTGTGGTGGGAATCAAACCCAAGACCTTTGGGTCTTGGAGTCCCAGCTTCGCCATTAGGCTAGGCCTCTGCGACTTCTTAATCAAGTTGTTAAGATCTTAATTTTGAAGTTCTGAGCAGCTAAAGGAAATCTTTGATTGATTTAATTTGTTCTTTTATTGCAAGAGTTTGCCATTTCCTTTCCATTAGGTGATGAAATTTTACCTCGTTTCCTTCCTGTGTGTTTGGAACCTTAATGTATTGCGTCTGCTTTTCAAAATAGAAAATTGGCTCCACCTTGATTCAGTCCATGCTATCGTAATCCTTCATCTCTCCATCAGTTATTGAGACACTTAGACTTACATGTTTTTTAAGTAGTGTGAATTTGAAGATCTGCCATGTGTTTACTCAAGTGGCTGAATTAAGTGATTATCGGTTTTTAATTTCAGTTAGAGAAAGTTGACACTTAATAAACCTGTGATGATAATCTAGTAAAACTGTATATTTAATATTGTGAAAATAGATTGAATGTTGACTACCTAAACTACCTAAAGCTCATTTTCCTTGTTGAAGAATTAATGTCTAGTAGTCGATTACAAAATTAAGAAACTGATGCATATTTGTCGCTCATGCTTGGATTGGTGAAGCAGCAATGTAAAAGAGAAAGAGAACGACTCAGTAACTTGTAGTAGTTGGGTATCTGTTGATTCTTGTTGTAGATGCTAGAGTAATTTTTTTTATTTTGTATAACTCTGGCATTCATCTGTGAATACCTTGTTAGAAGTCCTGATATCAGTCTTCTAAATAATATTTTGATATATGCTATTGCAGGCAATCATTTTTAAGGTAAATGATTACAAGGATCTCAATGTTCCTCTTCCGGCAGTTGTGCAGGTCAGGATTTGCATAATTTGCTTTGGTTAAAAAGAGGTTTTACTTGTGTCCTGATGTTCCCACTCAATTCCTTTGTAGCATTTATCTTGTTTTTTGTAATACTATGCTATTATTTTCTGTTGATAATGTTGGCTTTCCCTTTTAAAGTAAACTGATTTTGAATGGATTCACAGGAATACGTGGATCATTCATCTGTGCTTTACAAATTCTATGCCTTGGGCGGAAAGATTTTTCATGCAGTCAAGAAGTCTATTCCCAATGCAGATGCCTTGATGAACTTAGCTGGTGAAAAGGGAACAAAACCATTGCTCTTCGACAGGTGGTATTGCATGTCTCAATTTCTCCTTGGATCTATACTCATTACCCAGATGTAGCATTAAAAATAATGACAACCTATTCATCCTTCTTTGCAGCTTAAAATCTCTACCTATTGCTAAAGATCAACTCAACACGAATAATCAGCAGATTGATCTCGAGCTTGTTACTGATGCTGCAAATTGGCTTAGAACAAAATTGGACCTTACGATATTTGGCTTTGATGTTGTTGTAAGTAACTCTTTGTATACCTTTTATCATAACCATTTGATTTTGTTCGATGCCATCGAAGTCTGCAGAATGGAAATAATTTGGATGAACGCAAAAACTTGCTTTGCAAAATTGCTCAAGTATTCCTATTACTTTAGCATTTTGTACATCTCTGTTTTTACATGGTTTTATTTACTGTGTATTATTTGTGTTACGAACACCAGGTTCAGGAAGGTACTGGTGACCATGTCATTGTAGATGTGAATTACCTCCCGTCATTCAAGGAAGTTCCCGATGATGTTGCAATACCTGCCTTTTGGGATGCTCTCAAGGAGAAGATCCTTTCGGAAAAGAGTAAACAAGTTGGAAAAACCTCTTAGTTTTCTGTGATTGATAGGGCCGGTCCAATATATTAAGAGGGTCTTGGGCGAAATTTAAGAAAGGGTCACATTTATTTTAACAAATAAAGTAGTATATTATTAAAATTAATTTTAATACTTGTGAAAATGTAACATTTTCTATTACGAACACATAAAATAACAAATTAATGTTTCGTTCAGTATTTTACCGTACAATTTAATTGGTTTGGTAAAAAAAAAATGAACAATGCAGTTTTTGGCTTTTTTTTTCCTTCTAAATTTCATGAAAATTAATAGTGTTAAAACATATTATTTACCCAATTTATTGGGCACGAGGAATCCTTATCAAAAAATGAACGCCGGACGGACTTAAGAATTTCAACGAAGTGAGAAATCAAAGTACGGGAACTAGACTTTTAGTGAGGATGAGAAATGCTACTTTTGAAGTGGGTGACATTTTTTTGAAAAAACCATGGTTAAAGAAGGCTAAAGAAGTCGTTGACTTCAATAGAAATAAAATTAAAATATAACATATATAACGTAAAAAATTAAAGTTCAAGGAAAATACAATTTGACTATAAGTTAAAGGGGGGAGAAAACGATTTTATCTAATTCTTCTGTCATTGGCTTATTTTTAAAAACCCCACAAATTCAAGTTCTCAAAATAATCCACATCCATTTTCAAAATAGTTTGTTGAGAACACCAAACCTGGTTTATGATACCAAAATCGATTGAAACCGAAATACTAATCCACATATATCCTAGTTTTTTATGATAATAAGATAAATGTGTATCACTCATTTTATCTTCTATTCTAATTATATGTCATGTCTCTTATTTTTTTAAGATTTTTTTTTATGTTTTAATATTAATAAGTCATATTTGAACATCTAACAATCTCGAATTAACATTGAGCATTTGGTGTATGAAACTTAAAAAAGTAATAGCTCGTACTTCTGTAAATAAAGTCACACATAAGTATAATATGATGCTAGTATATTTTTATAGTGTGTAATAGAATAGAAGTATAATAAAACATCTAACGATCTCAAATACTTGTAATTAACAGAATAAATGTAAAAACAATAATTATACTCCCTTTTTCCAGTTGTTTTGCTCCCTATACTTTTAGCACAAAATTTAAGTAAGAAATTATAAATTTAAAATGTGAAACTTTTGGATAATTATACTTCAAATAGTGGGATTAATATATTATTTTATTTGATACGATAGTTACAAGAAGAAGAAAAATTTCTATTTAGAAAACGAAAATAAAGATATTACTTTCTACATATAATAAATACAATACGGGTGAGTTTTGCCGTTCCAACCACCTCTATGCAGACAATTATTGTGCAAAGTGTTTTTTTGCACTTTGCATCCTCAAAATATGATAAATAGAAACTTTGCACTCTCAAAATATAAATTTAGCATTTGACTCCTAAAATATGAATAATTCAACACTTTGCACCCTCTTTTATTTTTCTCAAAAAATCTAAGGACAAAATCGATAATTTATTTTTGGATCTTTGGCACTTGGCATCGACGAAACATGAGAATGGGCATTTTGCACCCTCAAAATGGAATTAGCACTTAGCACCCTCAAATTAAGAATAACCCAGCAAATTGCACTCCCGAAACACGAGAAATAGACACTTTGAACCCCCTAAACACAAAATTAGCACTTAACACCTCAAATTAAGAAAAACTCAAGAACTAGCGCCCCTCATTTTTTTTTTGCCAAAGTTGACCACCGGGATAAAAAAAAAAACCTAGGGGCAATATAGGTAATTTAGTTTCTTTATTCTTAAAATTTGCAAAATATGATTATCAATACTAGAATTTTCATCTGCAAAATCTATTTTAACATATTTCTTTAATTACCAAATTTTCAAATGTCCTCAAACTATCCAATAGAACTCGAAAGTTCCAGAAAGTTAATACATAAAATTGACTGAATCATATCACAAAATAAATTTAAAGATGGAGAGAGAAATGAGTATTCATAATCGTATTTTCAAATTTAAGGAAAAAAAGAAATTGAATTATCTGTTTCGCCCCTAGGGTTTTTGTCCCCGATGGTCAACTTTGTCTAAAAAAATGAGGGGTGCTAGTTGTTGAGATTTTCTTAATTTGAGGTGCTAAGTGCTAATTTTGTGTTTAGGGTGTTCAAAGTGTCCATTTATCATGTTTAGGGGGTTCAAAGTGTCCATTTCTCATGTTTTGGGGTACAAGTTGATGAGTTGTTCTTAATCCGAGGTGCTAAATGCTAATTTTATTTTAGGGGTGCAAAATGTCTATTTCTCGTGTTTCGGGATTGGAAAGTGCTAACTATCCAAAAATAAATTACCTATTTTGTCCCTAGCTTTTTCGAGGAAAATAAAAAAGGGTGCAAAGTGCTGAAATGTTCATATTTTTAGGGTGTAAAGTGCTAATTTTATGTTTCAAGGGTGCAAAGCGCCTATTTTCTCATATTTTGAGGGTGCAAAGTGCAAAAAATCCGTTTCCATATTTCCTATTTTATGACTCCAAAATCTTATAGGGAGTGTTTGTTTGATATTTTCTAAAATCATTTTGTGTGTGAAAAATGCCAAACAAATATATTTTTTACTTTTGAAAATAAATTTTTTGTTTCTCAAATTTCTCAAACTACTCTCTCTAAAGCCTAACAAACAACAATTTAATTATTTCTAAACAAAACATATACAAACTTTACAATGATTTGACATAAAATAACATATATCTTGCATGATTTATCTTACATATCAAACATGTATTGGTATAAATACTTACACATCTTACAAGTACAACTCAACTCTTCCAAAAAAAACTTATAACTCCTTTATTTCTTAAATCACTCGCTCAAAACTCAAACAAATAATATGACTCAAATCGAAATTATTTCACAAACTTATAGATTATTTTCTCGAACACCAAACAAACATGCCCATAATAATTGCTAAATAAAGCTCCAAAATTAAATGCTCACCTTCCCAACTCCTAACCTATTAGCTATTTTCTATTCTTTTTATCCCTCTAAACTGACACCCCCGGCGCATTTTATCCAACCCCGATGTCGTCGTCCAAGTACAAGCACCCCATATCGGAAGCCAACGAGTCGAACCCATTCGGGTCACTAACCCCATCCGAATTCTACACGCGCCACTCGGTCACCCACGGCTCCGACTACATCACCAGCACCAAAGACAACCTCAAGCTCTTCACTCAATGGTGGACCCCAAACTCCACACCTCTCAAAGGAATCGTCTGCGTCGTCCATGGCTACACCGGCGAATCGAGCTGGTTCGTGCAGCTCACCGCCGTCCACATAGCAAAACACGGATTCGCGGTCTGCGCAATCGATCACATGGGCCACGGATTCTCCGAGGGCTTAATCGCGCACGTACCGGACATTAATGTCGTGGTAAACGACTGCGTTTTGTTTTTTGATGGTTTTAGGTCCAAGTATTCGGCGGATTTGCCAGCGTTTCTGTATGCGGAGTCGTTGGGAGGAGCGATTGCATTGCTGATTACGCTCCGTCGCGATGGAATTGTACCGGAGAGGAAGTTCGACGGCGTCGTTTTGAATGGAGCTATGTGTGGGATTAGCGATAAGTTTAAGCCGCCGTGGCCTTTGGAACATTTCCTTTCGCTTGCGGCGTTTTTGATACCGACTTGGAGCGTTGTACCCACGCGCGGCTCCATACCCGGAGTCTCCTTTAAGGTAATTGTTTATTTATTTGGTACTGATATTTTGTCGCTTTTTGTGGGTATAGATAAATAGATATTACGGAGAGTGGGGAATAGGATAGAGTGAGGGAATTTAGAAAAAAGAATAAAGAAATGCGTGGAGAAGATATGAAAAAGTGGACTTAATTGTTATGTTTAGAAAATGATCTCATGCTAGATAATAGCTTCTATTAGTAAATTGTTCGTCAAATCCGTGAAAGTAGGATGTAACTAGAAAAAAATACAACGCACTACTTGTGTTGATGTGTTATAATTTGGAATTAAAAGTGAAATCAGTAGAATTTAATGGGACTAATATTGTAATTTTGTCTTTTCTATATTGTTCCCATTTTCCAACATGACACAGCTACATATAAGTCTTTGTGGAAAGTCATTTGACAATTGCCCGGAAAAATTTTAAATTTGTAAAAAAAATGAACTATGAAACTAAATTTGGTGACATGATATAGTGTGGGACAAAAAGTAAAAATCGACGAAGTCTGCAAGCCTGCCCTATTTTTTCAACAATATTGTAATTTTCCAATTCTATTGATTGTGATTAATTGATTTGATCACTTGGACAATCCATGTAAGGTTGGCTGGAAGGCAAAACTAGCAATGGCTAGCCCAAGGAGGCCCTTAATCCGGCCACGAGCAGCCACGGCACAAGAATTGCTGAGGGTGTGCAGAGAGCTGCAAGGCAAGTTCAATGAAGTTGATGTGCCCTTCCTTATCGTGCACGGTGGGGATGACAAGATCTGCGACCCAGCGTGTGTCGAGGAGCTCCACAATCGTGCTTCTAGCAAGGACAAGACTCTCCGAATATATCCAGGGATGTGGCACCAGCTTGTGGGCGAGCCCGATGAAAATGTGGAACTCGTTTTCGGTGAGGTTGTCGATTGGCTCGTGACTAGAGCCGATGCTGCAGCTAATGGTGGTGAATAGTAAAATTTCGAATTCATAAACGCAAGATTTACAATAATTCACTATGTGGTAATGACCTATATATGTGGGAAATCTAAATGCTTAGATGTAATGGAAACTTTGGTCTAATCGTTATATATTCTTGAGTTTTAAATACTGACTTTTTTCTTGGTGCTTATTACATGTTTTCTAGCTAGTATTATATAGTTATTACACTAACCAATTTAGTTGGGTATTTGGATCTTTATTGGTCTACTTTGATCCTCCTAATTTTAAGGTGAGAAGTCTATCTGCTGATAATTTCTTGAATATATATATTTTTTGAGTTATTTTCCTTCTTCTACATACTCAATGGGATGTTGTATGATTAGAGTCTCTATTTCAAATTGCTACAACAGATCTCCTGTATCCACTCATTCTTTCAGGTGTACATATACAAGTCTATTCATCATCTACTCATGATCATTGACCAACATTTTGTAACTACTCGATGAATCGAGAAAGTTCTGCAAATTGCACAACTTAGTTGGGCAAATTATATAGATGTGGTGTTTGGTTATAAATTACACCTTCAAATTGAAGTTGAGCTATAACATACATATCGTGTTTGGTTGACATAATAAGAACACAGTTAGGCGAATTAGACCATGTTTACCCCTAGGGTCTTATTCTCATTAAAATTTAGTCCAGCCTTCACATTAATAAGCACATCTGCATTCTCTTTCTCGATTCTATTTGCTGCTCTGCACTTCTTTGGTTCCGGTTTTCAGCCGTCTATCTTTGTTGTCTAGAAAGTGTTATTACAATGTTTAACCAAAAAACAATAATACTCTTTATTGAAAGATGAAAACGAAAGTAAATCCTATTCAAATGAGAGGAGCAAAATTCCCAAGCCTCTCTGTATGTACCGATTCTGGGGCCAAAAATGCTACTTTGATGAAGGCAAAGTTGAATGAGGTTCTGTTTATACAATGAGTTGATGGGACCAAAAAAGCAACAAGATTTGAGAAATTACATGAATGCAAGATTTTCAAGTCTCTGTTTGTAAGTGCAAATAAGAGGCCTCATCTCATTTCAACAAATTATGACTTCTTATCGACTACAATAAAATAATAGCACCCCGGATCAAGAAAGAACCTCAATTGAATTAGTTTCTGTGGATGGACCTAAAGTGCAACAAACCATAGTCGCATGTCAAAGTCCTTTTTTCGTCTCACAGAAAGTGCTACATGTCAATGTTTATAACAGGCATAAGCCGCATAATAATCAATACTAACATATAAATATACCAAAATCCAACAAACAAAAGTATCACATACTGAAGTTAACAAAGACTCCCCGGTCATACTTTTTAATCTTTTAAGTGACTTTTCATGTTAAATTATTCACATTTGTGATGCGTTAAACCCTTTTAAATATTAATATATATGGTATCATATGATAATATCAACTTATTAGTAAGATATTTAATAAAATTATTCATTTTAATTTTTATAAATCTAGTCAAGTTGACTGGTCAACTATAACAAGGGATAAAGAAAAACCGAACGGAAGAAGTATATCAGTGTGAGTGTTGGGGCTTGTTCCATAATTCAGGCCGAACTCCTTGCTCTTAGGAAATGCCTTGTTGGAATTTATATTTTATATGTGAATAAAATTAGTTGAGAGTAAGGGGGTCGCGTTTGTTCGATCTGAAGAGGTACTCTTTGGACAGGAACAGTGCAATCCAAACGATGTGTCTCTTGCGAAAAAACATTTTTGAATCTATAAATAGGAGACTTAATTTGGCCAATTATGAATCCTTTTTTCCGACAATAATTAGAAATTACCCTCTTCTCGACTTTTAATTTATGTCGAATTTTTTGTTTGCTTCGGTTCGCCGTGGGTTCATTATTTGTGCAAATAATGAACAACAAACTGTTGTATCTTGGGAGACTAACGGTATTCAAACTGTATATCGTGACAACCTCGAAAATATTGTCTTAAAGAAATTGATTCGGCAAACCTCAGTCTCATTTCCTAATTTTCATATATTGATTGAAGTGTTTGGTTTACTTCGATCCATGTAAATATTTATTCTTATAAGTTTTTTAAGTTGATATATAATTTAATTTTATTAAAGTTAATATACGTTAAATTATTTATATTTGTTTTATGATGAAATTTAAGTTAAAAATATTTTTTTATGAAATATTTAAATACACATATTGTTACACATCAACATGGCTTAGACTCAAGAACTTGGAGGTGGAGATTGATTTGGAAGTGATTTGTGCCTATTAAGAAGTCTTCATTTATTGAGGACTGCATGAAGCTTGTTAGGAGAACATTTGATTGGGCCATATCAAAAGAACAAAAAATTCTGTAGCAGTCTAAGAAAGGCCACCAGATTGACAGGCATGAAAGCGTCCGGTTTCTGTATTTTAAAAAGAAATTATGGCATTTCATTTAGATTATGAAATTGTGTCATTTCAACAGATATAGTATGATTACTTTTTCCCCATTTAGAAGAAAAGGAAGAACATTAGGGAGGATTGGCAAGGTGACACTCAAAATATATACTGTATGTTTTGGTAAATGTAAAAATTTCAGGGAATATACTTGTAAAGATACTTTAACTCAAGAGGGGTGTAAAATTATCCCTAACTTAAAATATGTACCAAGTCCATCATAAAATTCTAATTCAAGCACAAGTTGACACTAACCTAACATAAAAAATTCGAGGTAGGGACAAATAGATAAATGAATTAATCAGCAAATTTAATAGCTATTACATTATACCTGCTCAAATATGTCTTAAAAATTGGGGTGGGTGCGGGCAGGGGCTAAATTTCACGCCTCCACAACCTCAACAACAATCATTGTACACAAACAGTGTTCACCACAAACATCCTTGAAAATTAAAAATCAAGATTCCTAACTAAAATCTTCAATTTCATGTAGCAATTTCATCAACTTCAGAATTGAAAACAAAGCTGGGAAATGTTGTAGTTATATCCCTACAGAAACAAACAAGAACCGCATCAATTCCCCGTCTGGATAAAGAAGTGAAATAATGGCATATTAGTAATACCTCAAATATGGAAGTGTCATAATCTTCATCAATGAAGGATTTCTGGACACAAAATTGTGCCATTCAGATTTGTCTATTTTTTCATCTTTGTCCATGTCAGCTTCCAGAAATGTCTGTAAAGAATCGCAGTATTCGGGACATAATTACAAAATCTATGCAAAGGCAGAGTTAACCAATTAAAGCGCAAAACGCGGCAATGAAGTAATGAATAATAGCTCGGCGGAAAGGATAGGACCTCATACCACATGACTAAATGTATAGTTTGTGTGGTCGAGTAAGAAAATGTGGGGTCCTATCTGGGATGGGTCGATCCATAGAACGTTAGGCTAACTTATTTTTGTTTACTTGAGACTCATGACCAACAATAAAACTTCACCCAACCAAGATCAATCCAACATAAAAATGATAAAAAGAAGAGTTAGGTTGGACCAGACCGGGCTGGGCCAACCATGTGTGAAGACCCATATTGCAGCACTAATACACACTACACTAACCTTGTCCAATATCATCTCAATCGTCTCATCAGCTAACTTCATCTCAGACTCACAGAGAAGTGCAATCAACATTTGCTTAACCTGCGAAAATCACAGACCATGAAGAAGCCTGCGAATAGGTTCCAATGAAGAAACAAAATGACAAAATCAACCCAATGATATTACGGATAAATTATCAAGTAATTTCATGTCTCGTGATACAAGCACAAGTGCACAACTAATAAGAATTAAATGCCTTGAAGAAACATATCCCATTCTTCTGAGGTGAATACAATATTCATGAATAGCAAAACAGGTATGAAGTATGAACATTGGAACAAAATACTACACTAGCATAGTTTAATGCAATGTAAGGAACATAATTTGATGTTCAGAAAAGATATGGCAACGCTATATTAAACTGCTTGGTTTTATGAAGTAATGCACAAAGAATTGTGTAAAATTAATCTTGAATAACATTAATCACACTTGACAGAATTTTTTTTAATATATTACCTCTTGTCGCTCAATATATCCAGTACCGTCCATATCATACAGCTTAAATGAAACTTCAGAGTTGCAAAAACCAAGAGTTAGCACAATTATGTCCATTTTAAGCTTCAAAATGAATAACGAAAAATCGAAAAAAGAATTATCAGGGTAGATGGTCTCTTACAATTGATTTTATCTTCTAGTGGTGCATTTGGGTGGAAAACATTTAGTGATCGAACAAAATCACCAAAATCAATGAGTCCTTTTCTCTTCACATCAAAGAGGTCAAAGATCTGCTAGAAAAGGAATTAGTCAGATCATACTAGTATACAAGAGAAATAAATTAAGACGGCAATCAGATACAATCCCACCTTAATTTTTGCTAGAAAAAGAAAACAAGGAAAATCTGAAAGTAACATTTACAGATCTATCAGGTTTAGTCAGCAATTTTCAGGGGCATTTTGGTGATTTCATCAACTAGATTTAAAAATTGGTCATTTTCTTTATTTATTTTCTTGTTCACAAATAGAAAATTAAGAATCATTTTTGTTATTAGGAATTAGTCAGTGATGACAAGTTGAATCTACTCTTAGTCAAAGAAGGAGCTAAGACTAACCTAGTTGAAGTTGAATTTAACTAATTTCTTCCATCTTAATTACAAGGTCCATATGTACTTCTGCAATCTTCTTTTGGTAATGATTATTATCATAGAGATTCAGTCTGAGTTTGATTCAGACCTGGTAAATATTGTGTTCATCTTCTCTCTTTTCTCCAACCCAACACCTCTCTTCCTCTCTTTTAATATTTCTTCTTCTTTCTAAACAATTCTTGCAGTCTAATAATTTCTTATAATCATAGTTACTAGTTACTTATAAATTCCACCTTCTTCATATACATAAAGATACTCTTAAGTACAGTTCAGACACTAGAACAGTAGAATTCCAGATGTCATACACCGCCAAGAAAATTAATAACAGCTTCAAAATTCCATGTCTGATATAGAAAATACCATACCCGGTTTGCAAAAAGGTTCTCTTTCTTTCTGTTCTTGAACAAAGCTAACTGAAATTCTTCCTGCACATTGTACGCAATTCAAACCACAACACTAATTATGTAATATAATTTCATTTTTTCTTGAGTGTGAAAAATTCCAGAAGTCAAACATAGTGCAGATTCATTGTGTGTAATGATTACTAAAAGAAGGGAATAATATAGCGAAAAAATAATAGAAGCAAATTTTCATAAGATTATTGACATTATTGTTTAGGAGCCAAGTAAGTTCTCCATTTAGTACTTTGCATTGAACGGATAGATTCAATACAAAGCAAACATAATGACACTTCAGTCAATAGAATTCTTATTCATATAACCATATTATATAAATACTGTACAAAGTAAACTGGCATAATAAAAATTTCCCAAGACTAAACTCTATTCTTAGATCCTTAGTTTAAATCTTTTATTACTACTGTCTTATTAGTTATTACAACTAAAAAATTAATGTAAAATAATAGTCCTATTTAATACTTTTTGACAACAAAACATGATGCGATCTAATCGAGACACAATAATTAGTTACAAAGAGAATGAAGGTTGAATTGGCCAATATTATTATATATATTACCTTATTTATAAGCCCATCATCAATGACAGAACTGCTAATGCTCTTAAACAGTTCGAATAGTGCTTCGACCTCACTCACGCTAACTGCAAAAGCAAAAGATACACCGATGCAGATTTCAGTTGCAGTAAAAAAAAGGGATTTGGTAACCAAATAACTCCGGCAATCTCAATCACAAGAGAATGCATGCCAAACTCAGGAGTTGAGTAAAATCTCAATATTAGGTACGGTAGGAAGTTAATGTAGATATTAATAAGACATTGCCGAAGGTGCATATCTATTCCATCGTGATGCAGGCACAAAAAAGAAATTGTAGCCTATACATATGCACAGATGAATAAGGGAAAACACAAGAATGAAAATTAATATGCAGTGATTCCAAAGCCAAGTACTTAAAGAGTTAAAAGCAGTCATACAAAGTGGGGATAACAGAGAATTTTCGGCTAAAAAGTTATGACCAATGAGAAGAAAGAAGACGAAATTTAACCTATGTAGTGGAGGTGAACAAAACTCTGATGATTAAGCATACTTATGGGAAAGTAAGTATTGGAGCAAGGAAGAGGCGAAGCAGACAAATAATAGAATGTAAACTGCTGTATATTTTATACCCGCATAAAAAGACATGGCTGCTCTTATGGTAACTAATAGAAAATTTAACTCCTTCAACATCCCTCCATGCCCAATAATTTGTTACCGCAGAATTTAACAGAAAGGGGAAAAGGACCAACTCACAAGCTGTTTGGGAAGCAAGTAGAACAGGGTCTTCATGTCCAGGGAACTGCCTTCTTGAAGTAGACTGAAAACAGCCCATTAACTGAAGGAAGAAGCTCCCCGCTGAACTGGCGTCTAATACCTCAGGCTTCACTACAATATATTATCAAAACCATCTTAACCTTGCAAATTACAAATCCAAATTAAAACACAAAATGTTCTATCAATTAGTAACACATGTATTACATAGCAATATGGGACAGATGTAATATACGTAATAAGGACCTAAAAATTCAGGCTTCTGATTTATAAACCCAACCCCACAGCTCAAAGAAAGCACAACAATTGGTTTGTGGGATCAAGAAAAAGATAGCAATAACCATTCCGAACATACTAAGTTTACAAAAATTAGAGTTAAATGATTTTCAATTATATTTTCTTACAAGATGTTTATAGAGTGCAGCTTGCTACGTAATTCTATTGTCCTTCTGAAACTTCTTGATTTCTACTTAATATGATTTTTGATCTATAATCTATTTCCTTGCATTTTTTATTCTTCTAGGATTTTAATGGATAAAAGAAGAGTACCTAATAACAAATCATAACACTCATATAAAAAGGTAGCAGCATCCTAACCACAACTCATGCCCTAGGGGTGACAAATTAATCGATGAGCAAAAATTTCAAGCCAAGGTCGAAGGATCAATATATTTCTCGGCTTCTTAATACTATATGTGATTGCTACTATCTGTACATTGGAAAATGCAACTATTTTCTGGAGAAACCATTGTACCTGAATCATAAAGAAAATAAAACCATGTTGCAGACAACTCTAACTGATTTTTAAAATTGCATGAATTGAAGCACTTAATTACAAAAAAGTCTATTGAATAGCACACGAACGCAGTTATACATAGAAAGCAAAATGATTGCAGCAAATCTCAGTTTCTAAGCTAAATAACAATATTACACAGAAATTCACCACCCAATAACAACGTCAAATTTCACCACTAATTTCCAGCAAACTTACAGCACGTATCGTGATTTTCAGAAATTAACACTGAATTATGGAACATGTTAGAAATTAACAAAGATTCATCAATTTTAGCTAAAAAAATACATTTCCCGAGGAATATGAATATAATTTTATGTACCAAATATGCAGTCAAACATTAGAAAAGAGAGAGGGAGCGAAGAGATCTACATACCAAGCGATGGCGTAGGATGGGGGAATGAATTTTGTGCAGGGTTTCTACTTTCTATTTCTCTTTATATGTTAAATAAAATTAACACGTTCGAGGAAAAGCGATTTCTATTTGTATTAACATTACACACCAAACGGGATTAATTAAAACGACTACTTTATGTCAATTATTTAAGTATTGATTTTATGATAGTATTACAAAAATACTGTACACGGAAATTTCCGCCAATACAATTTCTAATCTGTCGGGCTGTGTGTATATATTGAATAATAGTAATTAATTTGACCTTTTATTGACTTTATTCCATTTTATTCTAAATTTCAGTCCTTTTGTCATCTATTTATTTTTCCCCTTTCAATAACACGAGCCGGAAAAAAATAACTAAGAAGATTAAAACAATAAAAATCGAAAACTAAACTTGTTTGTAGTACAAAATAAATTAAGAGACTCGGCCAAAATTTGACCCAAATCGGTTCAAATTTACTTTTGGGTCAAATTTACTTCTAAAACAATACCTAAAATATTATGAAAAATCATGAAAATTGGAGCCGGAACAAAATAGAGATTAACATGGAGACACAAGATGAATACCAAATTATCATAATAGGATTGCAGTAAACGAAGCCATAAGATTTCAAACTTTCAATATTTCAATAATTTTTAATCAATCCCTCAAAAAAAAAAAAACATTTAATCAATTAGTTCCAAATATTCCACAAGCTATAATAAATAGTCAATAAGGGTAAAACAAAAGAAAAAAAAATATGCCAAAAATGGTAAAAAAAATACTTAACAAGTTTAAAGCAAGAAATAAAATAAATCACTAAACCAAAATTTGGCCCTCATCGGATTCAAATTGACCTCCAAAACCATAACTCAAATATTATAAAAAATAACAAAAAATGTAGCCGAAACAAATTTGTTGTTAACATGCAGGCTCAAGATTTATACCAAATTACCAGAAGAAGATTGCGACAAATGGAACCCCAAGGGACAAACTCTCAATATTTCAATAGCAAATACCAGTTAAAAATAATCCACATGCCGGACAAAATAACTAATAAGGGTAAAAGAAAATAAAAACATGTCTAAAATGAAAAAAAATCGAAAAATAAAAATGGTTGTAACATGAAATAAACTAAGACACTTGGTCAAAATTTGGCCCAAATCAAGTTCAAATCGACCTCCAAAACCATAACTAAAATATTATCAAAAGCATGAAATAAACTAAGACTACACTCGGTCAAAATTTGGCCCAAATCAAGTTCAAATCGACCTCCAAAATCATAACTAAAATATTACCAAAAATCACAAAAATTGGAGCCGAAACATATTAGAGAGTAACATGGAGACACACGATTAATCTCAGATTATCATAATAGGGTAGCAATAAATGAACCATAAGATTCAAACTCTCAATATTTCAATAATGTTTAATGGACTAGTACGAAAATATTCGAGAAACTAGAATAAATAGCCAATAAGTGTAAAACAGTAAAAATATGCCAAAAATGGTAAAATACAAAAACTAAACAATTTTAAAGGATGAAATAAAATAAGTCACTCAACCAAAATTTAACATGCAGACACAAGATGAATATCAAATTATCAGAAGAATATTGCAAGAAACGAAACCATATGAGACAAATTTTCAATATTTCAATAACAAATCCAAAATTGGTAAAATACAAAAACTAAACAAGTTTAAAGCACAAAATAATATAAGTTACTCAACCAAAATTTAACATGCAGACACAAGATGAATACCAAATTACCAGAAGAAGATTGCAAGAAACGAAATCATATGGGACAACCTTTCAACATTTCAATAACAAATAACCAACCAGTTGAAATTAGTCTAAAAACTGGACAAAATAACTATTAAGTGTAAATCAATAAAAAATATGTCAAAAATCGAAAACTAAACATGTTCAAAGCACGAACCACATTTCGCTACTAATTGAATTGTTATATTGATATAATAATCACAACATAAGGACTTGGGGAAAAAAAAACCCTACTTACTCCGATCTGGGCATGCATGTCAAGTTAAATATACAATTATTGTACGTGATTGAATATCACTCTAGTAATTAATTTGTTAATTGTTTCCATCTGAAAAAGTTTGCATATATTACAAAAAAGTTTCAATATCACAACATTAGGCTTTGGTGCTCGTTTAAGGTGTTACTTATAGTGGAAGATGTTGAAGTTATATGGAAAGTAAATTTACAGGTCGTTATAATTTCAGAATTTAATTTGATTAAATATGATGTTGGAAAAAAAAGCAGATTTCTTCAATCTGATCTTAGGAATTTGATTTGAAAGCAGATTTCAGCAATTTATTATAGGAATTTGAATTTAGATGGTAATAGCAAAGATTTTGTTGTAGTTTTTAGGTGGGTATACGTGTATTGGGTAGAGTTTGAATAAGAGAGAATTACACCTTTCATGTCAGTGATATCACACTTTATTTTATTTTACATGTTTAGTATTAAATTTTCTAAAAAACACATCTTATTCAATAATTTGACGGTTCTTGATATATATAGTTTTGCTATCAAATGTTTGAACCATTCTATTTTAATGGAGTAATGGTTGTAGTTCTAACAAGTGTTCACAATGCATCTTCAAACTCTTTTAAGAGCCAAACATGATTTAACGATGAAATATTGATGATCAAACTAAACATGTCATGGACCGTCAAATTAATTAAATAATAAAAAAATATTATTTTTTTTTAACTAAAATGGATGCTTTTTTTTATATATTTTGCGTAAGATTTAATAACAAATCTTTAAGGAGAAAAGGAAACAAAAACAACATAAACAACTTCAAAAAGACTATTTGAAGGAGGCTCATCCAAGATAGGCGACAACAATTTTGTTCATTTTGCCGATGCTTAATAGAACCTTGTTCTTTGTAATCGTTGTTGTTTTCATTATTATTAAGAATGCCATAATATTATTATTTTTATTATTGTGTACCAAAAAAATATTGTCGTTACTGATATTATTATTACAGGTAGGATGCTTAATTTTGTCTATTATAATTAATAATAATAACTTCCAAATTTATTATTGTTATTATTATTGGATAAAAGGTGAAAGTGGGAATGTAGATGATCCGATTGATTAGAGATGCTATTAGTTCTTCAAAATCCAACAAAAACTAAAGGCAAAATTGCAAAAATCGTCCCAAACTAATCACTGATTTTGGATTTTCGTCCCAAACTATTTAATTTGGCGAATTTTGTCCCGTAATTTAATATTTTTTTGGAATATCGTTCCACCATAATTATAAGACGGAATTGCGCATTTGCCGATGAATTATCACATGGCTTCTTAAGTGTCATGACATGGTAAATTTTAACAGGAATAATTATATAATATTGCAGAGTTCGTCCCAAATTAATTACAAGATTGAACGTCATTTTCATTAAATTAGAAATTTAATACTGGGACTAAATTCATACAAAATGGTAAATTATGGGACGAAATTTGGCGAGTTGATATAGTTTGGGACGAAAAATCAAAATTAGTAATTAGTTTGGGACAATATTCCAAAAAAATATTAAATTACGGGATGAAATTCGTCAAGTTAAATAGTTCGGGACGAAAATTCAAAATCAATATTTAGTTTGGGACGTTTTCTGCAATTTTACCAAAACTAAAAGAAAATTAGTAACTGCATTGTGTTGATGGACCGTATGAATATAGAGTGATAAGAGGGAAAGGCTCATTCATTTGACTGCATTATTTTATTTCCATTCTGTGGGTGGTACTACTACTAGTATTAGTATTACCACCCAAATGTATGATGCATACTAAAAAATTTGCAGCGTAACTCAGATTCGTATTGGTATCTACTCCATAATAGTTACAGAATTAGGCTTATTGGGCTGGGCTGCCATTTTGAGGAACAATTGCCTCAGGCAATATAAAACTCCTATAAAAATGTAGGAGTATAATATATATTGATACTGGGTCGGCCTGTCTTATAGCAATAAGCACCATATACGATCGATTTATTTAAAAATAGCTATAAGGCTTATAGCCCATTCAGATAGAGTTGTCAAGGGGGTAGATACCAATTCGAATAAATTCAAATTTGGTTCAATTTATCAAATTTTTTATTTTATTAGAGATTTGATTATGAAGATTTATAATTGTATGTTGGGTCAACATGACTTTAGATCAATAAGATCCGTTATGGATCCATCTTCAACATTAAATAATATATATATATATATATATATATATATGCAAATTATTTTATTTAAATAGTAACATTAATAATAATTTTTTTTTAGTTTAAGAAGATATCAGTTAAAAACTCATTTATAATTTTATTTTTATACATATTTTCATTTAAAAACATGAATATTAGTTAGAAAAGTTTGAACACGTGAGCTGGGTTATATGAAATTGTAATGTTACAAATATATATTAGAAAAATAGATGTTGGTATGAATTTTAAAAGGATCCGAAAATATACGATTTAATATCCAATCGAATTCAGAAAAGTTTCGATGTACTAAAAAAATTAAAGTTAGATCCAAACAAGATTCGAATTCGAATCGAATCTGATTCGACAAATGACGTTGGATCTATGTCGGGCTAGATTCAACCCTGACTAGCTCCGACCATTGACTATCCTACATACAACCATACATTACATTAAATTAAATGAGAGAGAGAAGTCAAAATCAATCTTATTTAATTCAGTACTAGAGATATAAAGGGCAGGGCATGCTCTTTTTGCATACAAATAAATGTTCTTAGGAAAAACAACATCCCAAGAATTTTAGCATCGATCAAGGTACTTTTGGATAACAAATGCAAACAGGAGCTGGGTAAGGTTGCAATTTCTGACATTGACCGGTACCACACTTAGATTTCCCGCAGTCTCGTGTTAGGCAAATGTCGTGACAACGTTTGTTCGTACAAGACTCTAACTGGAAGTAATTTCCAGCTAAACAACTTTGTAGTTCTCCAATTATTAACAACACACAAAACATAGAAAAAACTTGCACCATCTTCCTTTCTTCCATTGGAAATATAACGTCTTAAGATTTTCTGAATTATATTTTATATTTGCTTAAAGTTGAAGATATGAATTTATAGACGTAGAAGAGAACATTTAAAGTGAGTGATATCATAATAAGAATAAGATCACATTATGATTTGGTGTCAAATTACAATTAATATAATCTAATTATGAATATAATAGAATATGGTTTTGAGTCAAACTATTATCTTATTAATATAATTTTTTCCTAAAAAGTTGATGCAAATTAGATTTTAGTCTAATGAAAAGGGAGTGGTTGACTTGTATTTTGATATTACAAGGGGATTTTAAATAATACATAATTCCTCTCGTGTTTTCTTTATTTTATGTTGTTATCCTTATAATCATATTTTACGAATTGAAAATAGTTACTCTGAAATCTATGGTAAATTAATTGCATAAATTAAAACACCTCCTGCGAAATCACACAAATTTATTTCTGAAAATGTTAAAATCTCATGACAATTTTGATTTTTCTTGTACACGTCGTCGTCTATTTTCTGATAGAGATTAACACCGTTGGTTGATAACTAATACTATATATATGAACATATACAAAATTAAATATACAAGATTTTATAATGTGAACGACTGTGTAATTTTTTTTTCGTGATAAACATGTGAATATACATAAAAGAATTTTTTTTAATTAACCATTTCAACAGCAAGAGGAGGTTTCATGCTATAAAATAATTAATTAACAGGAGGAGGTTCTGTGCAATTTCTCTTTATCTAGGGGGTGTTACTGTTAAATTTTAATGCTATTGGCCAGAAGAATAATTAGAAAAATCTTAAAGAGGTTGATTATTGGAAAAGAGATATTAATAAACTTGCAGTTTATTACCATTTTACCAAATAATTTATTTCTCACTATTTTACCATTTATGTGTTCTTTTAATTTTATCATGATTTGCCTAAAATGGGAACGAAAAATGTTGATAATATCAACGTTTCAAATGGTGTAATAGTAATACATACTGATACTGTCATGTATGAAGAATTATTCCTTTTTTCTAGAAAATCCGAATGATAAAGAAAAATACAGCTTTCCTTTTTCAAATGGTTGCAATTCACCTGCTAAATTGATGGTATGTTGACTACGGTTTCATCTATAGCTTCTGCCTTTGGCCCATTTCATGTACATATATACTATCTCCTTTGTACTTTAATCATTAAATAAATTTAAACAATATATAATATTATATAGAATAAACATATCATAGTTATATCATGTCTTTTTAAATTTTTAAAAATTCGTATTGTGGTGTTCATATCGTGCTGTGCAACATATATAATATAGCCATATAGGTCACCATTCACCAATCTCTTTATATTAACAATAAAATAGGAAAATAAAACATTTACAAACTATAAAAATATCATAGATGATTATTTCTTAGGACACGATCTTAAAAAAAAAACACCAAAGTAAAGAGGTACATGCAACAATATAGGAGTTAGTCAATAACTCTACAAATTGTAACTAATGAAACAGATTCTTAAATGAATTCTAAAAAAATAAATGTTATTCAATTCCGAAGCTAGATCCATATAAAATAAAGAAGCATTGTAGTAGAGTACGTAGGAAATTAAACCTTTGTATAGGGATATAGTATAGAGATATAATTCTATCTTCCCAAGGGTGGTACATCCGGCAGCAAGCAAACCCACCAATTAATATCATTTTTTTAATTTCACTCTCCTTTGATTTGGTTATGGTCATTTATACTCAGAGTTTTGTCTTAATTAATAAATTATAGATAAATACCTAATGCCTAATGACAATGAAATATTAAGCACGTGAGGTAAAATAAACTAATGTGATATTAAAATTGAGCATAATAACATGAGGTTAATTAATCTTATTAATCAACATATATTATATAATATAATAGCTCAAACCAGGCCAACAAACATCATATAAATAAATTTACTCCTATATCATTACAAATTATTATAATCTTGGATTGCACTTGCAAACGGGTTTTGGACCGTAAATTCTCGGGTCACGCACACATTGGCCACCTCCACAAAAACCAGTTCTATTGCAATACACCGTCCGGCACAAACTATTACAAACGTCACCGGTGCAAGGAAGTTGACCCGGTTCATAGATCATAGTTCCGAATGCATTCTCGGGTCCATTAGCAATTAACATTGTAGATAACAACAGGTAAACCAAATAATTAGGCACCATTTTCTTTTCCTTGAATTAATAGAAGGAGTGTGTTTGAGGTAATTTTGGTGGATGGTTGGCTTATTTATATACTCGATCGATCGAGAAAATGCCCTCTTTTTATTTAGATGGAAAATATTCTTTATAAATAGGATTGTGTTAATTTAAGTTGTGATAATTCTTGGGAAATTAATTAGTAAATTTAAACATATTATTTAATTCCTCTGTGCCATTTCTTATATCTCTTGCTCTTGCTACATAATTTCTCTAAATTTATAAATATTATATATCATATGATACCATATATATTAATATTTAAAATATTTAACACAACACAAATGTGAATATTTTTTTTAGAATTTTGATTTTTTTTAATAATAAGATAGTGTAATTAATTGGCAACCAAACATTTATGGTAAATGCCATTATTTCCGGAATCTTTTAATAATGATTTCTTTCCTTTAAATAAGAATAGATTAAATATTAATTAGTCATAAGAATTTTACTTAAACAAGGCGTATGAATTGACTCTAAATTTAGAAAATCTCTACGAGAAAATGTTTTGACCCCAACTGATTGTTTTGACCAAAATCCTAATTTTCTAGAATTTTGAATTTTTTAATAATAAAATAGTGTAATTAATTGGCAACCAAACATTTATGGTAAATTAATTATCAGAAGGTTTCATGCTATAAAATAATTAATTAACAGGAGGAGGTTCTGTGCAACTTCTCTTTATCTCGGGGGTGTTAATGCTATTGGCCAGAAGAATAATTAGAAAAATCTTAAAGAGGTTGATTATTGGAAAAGAGATATTAATAAACTTGCAGTTTATTACCATTTTACCAAATAATTTATTTCTCACTATTTTACCATTTATGTGTTCTTTTAATTTTATCATAACTGCTGATTTTCCAACAATGATTTGTTCTATGGCCTAAAATGGGATTTGTGATGGAAAAAAATGTTGATAATATCAACGTTTCAAATGGTGTCATACATACTGATACTGTCATGTATGAAGAATTATTCCTTTTTTTAGAAAATCCGAATGAAAAAGAAAAATACAGCTTTCCTTTTTATAATCTTTAATCATTAAATAAAATTACACAATATATAATATTATATAAATAAACGTATCATAGTTATATCATGTCTTTTTGAATTTTTAAAAATTCGTATTGTGGTGCTCATATCGTGTCTGTGCAACATATATAGGTCACCATTCACCAATCTCTTATTGTGTCATGAATTAATCGACAAGTACTTATATATTTTCTACATTTAATTTGAAGAAAAATTAAACTAATTATAAATAAAAGTATTTTGTCTTAATAAATTATAGAAAGATACCTAATGTCTAATGACAATGAAATATTAAGCACGTGAGGTAAAATAAACTAATGTGATATTAAAATTGAGCATAATAACATGAGGTTAATTAATCTTATTAATCAACATATATTATATAATATAATAGCTCAAATCAGGCCAACAAAAATCATATATATAAATAAATATTACAAATTTTTATCTTGGATTGCACATGCAAACGGGTTTTGGACCGTAATGTTTCGGGTCACGCAGACATTGGCCGCCTGCACAAATAGCAGTTCCACCGCAATACACCATCCGGCACATATTATTACAAAAGTCACCGGTGCAAGGAGCTTGACCCGGATCAATGATGACAGCTCCGAATGCATTCTCGGGTCCAATAGCAAATAACATTGTAGATAACAACAGGTAAACCAAATAATTAGGCACCATTTTCTTTTCCTTGAATAGAGGGAGTGTGTTTGGGGTCATTTTGGTGGATGGCTGGCTTATTTATATAATGCCCTCTAATTTTTAGATGGAAAATATTCTTTAATAGGATTGTGTTAATTTAAGTTGTGATAATCTTGGGAAATTAATTAGCAAATTTAAACATATTATATAATTCCTCCGTGCCATTTCTTTTATCTCTTGCTCTTGCTACATATAAGTCAATTTCTCTAAATTTATAAATATTATATAAATCATTTAATTAATATATTTCTCTAATTAGTTGATAATATCATATGACACTATATATATATATATATATATATATATATATATATATATTAATATTTAAAAGATTTAATACTACACAAATGTGAATAATTTAACATGATAAGTCACTTAAATACATGAAAAGTTTGATTGGCATTGTAGTTAATGGAGTAAAAATAATAAGACGGATGGAGTATATATATATATATATATATATATATATATATATATATATATATATATATATATAAAAAGGTTAATAGATTTAACAGATTTCTTTACGGAGAATTCTTCCGTTAATTTGCTTTAATTTGGGTTGAAATTGTAAAAATTCCTTGCATTAACTTTCTATATTGTAGTTTCTCAAAAAAAAAAAAAAAATATTATATTAATGTAGTAATAATATTCATCCATCTTTAAAACTCAGTAGTCTAGTACGGAGGAAAATACAAAAACAAACCTGTGTATTTTTAATTGACAGATAACCCCCTATGTTATTTTTCTCTACGTACAAAAAAACGTGTTAATATGCTAATAAAATCCCCGTGTTATTATTTTATTAGCTCATTATAGTTATTAGATCATAATAATGTTATTGTCAATTTTTTAAGTTTACAAAGTTTGTCAATTTCTTAAGTTTATAGGGAGTTATTACGAATTTTTAAGTAAATAATTGGGTTCACCTTTTGTTAGGGTTTTATGTGTGAATTAAATAAATAAAAAAAAGAGATGTGTCTATTCGGTTCGAAGAGGTACCGTTTGGACCGAAACATTGTGTCTTTTCTCAAGAGGCACTATGTGTCTATAAAAATAAAATAGAATCTGGTCAATTCTGAATCAATTAAAAATACTAACTAAAAGAAAATTACTACTCTCTCTTTCTCTGACCTTCATCACATTTTAGTCTGAAATTTCTATTTATTCAAGTTCGGTAACTGTTGTATCTTGAGAGACGATCGGGAATCGAACTGTATGCACCATGGCAGCCCCGAAAATATTATCTTAAGGAAATTTGTTTCGACAAACCTCAGTCTTATTATATTTCCTATTTTATGTGTTGATTAAAGTGTTCCACAAATTAATCATAACCAAATAAATATGATTTATATGCTTTAATAATGCATGTATTTATTTGTTAGAATATAATTTATTATGTTCTATGTTTTGTGAATTTTAAATACACATATTGCTAGGCTCTATAAGCCTATCTTTGTTTCTTTCCCGACAAAATGCATGAAGATTACTCACACTCTTTAACTTGTTAATGCATGATTTTTTTTTCCCGTTAAAAATAGTTAAAAATAATATTGTTGGTATCTCACAATCTGTGTATTATTTACTAAGCAATTAAAATTAATCGAACAAAGTATTCAAGCATATAATATTGCAAGTTGTTAAAGTATTTAAATATACATATTTGGTTGGAATTAATCGGAATAACTTTTCAACAAAACCACGAAATATGAAATAATAATTAAGACTAAGGCTGCAGATGCAATCTCCTTAAGACAATATTTATGGTGCTGCCTATAGTGCACATAATATTCTTCGGCAGTATCCCAAAATACAACAATCTTGATCCTTTGAAACAAACAGAACTTCGACTTTTGAATAATAAAATAAAAATTGGAGAATAGGGAATAGAGAATTTAAATTTCGATTTTAGTTTCTAATTATTGATTCTGGCCGGCTTTATCAGATTTTGTCGAGGCAATTTCAATTTTGCCAAAGGCAAAAACAGAAATTACATATATGCCAAAAGGGTTTTTCCCTTTTAAAAAAAAAAATAAAAAATGTTAATAAAACTTAAGAATACTTAATCTATCCTAATATTTACACTTTCCCCCCTCACTTTTCTTTAACAAAACAAAACCACCCAACCCTAATTTAAACAAAACAAAACACACACTCCTCACACACACACACAACCCGCCGCACAGAGGAGAGAAAGAGCAGTGAAGAAAAAAAAAATTTCCTCTTTCAATTTTTCTCTCTAAAACAAGCAAATCGGAAATGGCACACACTAGGATCGTCGATGATGATAGGAGAAACGAACGAGCATGGCCATTTGGGGTAAGATTTCGTTTTTCCTTCTCGATTTCGTCTGGTTCTTCGTGTGCGTGTGCGTTTGGCGTGTGGCGTGTGGGAAGGAGACACACGCCACACGCCATTGATTTATTCATGGCGTGTGGCGTGTCTCCTTACCACACGCCACACGCCATGAATAGATCAATAGCGTGTGGCGTGTTCCGCTCCCACACGCCACAAGCCATTACTTTGGTCATGGCGTGTGGCGTGTGGGAAGGAGACACGCCACACGCCATGAATAAATCAATGGGCGTGTGGTGTGTAGGATTTTGTACATGGGCGTGTGGTGTGTAGGATCTACTCACGCCATGTGTGAACTCATGGCGTGTGGCGTGTTGAATAACACACGCCACACGCCATATATTTACACACGGCGTGTGGCGTGTCGGATAACACACGCCACACGCCATGTGTAAATACATGGCGTGTGGTGTGTGTTATTCCACACGCCACACGCCATGAGTTCACACATGGCGTGTGGCGTGTGTTATCCGACACGCCACACGCCATGAACAGAATATTAATTCTATTTCGTTTTTGTTGCTTGTTTTGTAGAGATACGCTACGTTACCCACATCGGCCCTACATGAAGAAGGAGTAGTACCCTCATTTCACTACTCTAGTGTGGTTTTAAAAGGAGAAGTAACACAGCGCTGTGATTGGAACGAGATTCCGCAGCTTGTAGAAAGACTAAGGCGCTCGCATTGGCAAATTATAGATCAGTACCCCCAGATTGGGAGTTTTTTACGCCTAACCGGAAATGGCAAATTTCGAGCATCGGTGTTTCACAGTATGGTCCTCCGAGTATGCGAACGACTGGAGGGTAAAAGTAAATATGAATACTGGTTTTTGGTAAATGGAAAGCCAGTCAGATTCGGTGCCGAGGAATTTAGCCTCGTGTCAGGGTTGCGATTTGGGAGTTTGAGTGATGAGGACTCCGAAATAATAACACAAAGAAGCCGCTTGAAGAGACGACATTTTGGCAGCTGGGGGGAGGGGGAGGTCAGTGTTCATGGTCTCAAAACAAAAATCACTGATTTGTTGGGTCGCAATAATCCAAAATACGACGAGGCCGTATGCAAGTTACTTTTTGTCTGGGTTGTATCGGCATTGTTGATACCCCTTCGGCCACACAAAAATGTTCGTGACGAAACATTCGCGGTAAGTACACTTTAATTTTAATTGTTATTATTTCTTTAAAGTTTTAAAATTAACAAAACTGTAAATTTGTATATATTGAATATATGTGACGATCTCGCGAGATGCGAGAGACATCCTTGGGGACAGAAGGTATGGGCCAATACTTTTGATGATCTTGTACAGCATATGACATCTGGCCCAAGCAACACCCGTAGATGGAATGCCCACGGCTTTCCACACATTTTCCTGGTATGTTTGTAAAATTAGTTCGTGATTTCCATGTATTTTTTTTAGTTATTTTAGCGTAAATGTTGGATGTCTTGAATGTGAACAGTTTTGGATGTTGCAAGCCATTGATGGCTTGCCCAATGCGGGCAATTTTACTGGAAGGTTCGACCCAGATGTTCCTCGATATCCGCGAATGTTACGTTGGGATATGGGCGGTAGTGGGCCCAGCTGTTCTGAGATGGACACCTTTTTTAAGAATGTGCAGGTATGTTAATTGTTTTTATTAATATTTTTTTCGACATATAACTTGAAATATTTATTCTAAATAACTTGTGTATTTTTTCTTCAGGCTGTGATCCCACGGCTACGGCCGGATGACTTTGAGTTGGAGACGGCGTACTATATATCGGCTAGACAGTTATCAATGGGCGTTAGTTCAAGAAGCCGCGTTCCAGTATATTGCCGATTAACTGAGTATTTGGGAGACCTTTTCGTGGTTCTTCGGGATGAAGAGGGACCTCCCAAATTCCCGAACCGGCCATCCGCCCCAACTGATTCTGCCCCAGATGCCGAAGCTCCTGACTCTGCTCCTGCGCGCCGACCTAAGCGTCTCCGAAGACAAGACGGTGCCTCTACTTCTCAAGCTCAATCACAACCATCACAACCATCATCTTCGGAAGGTGTTCCTTTCTGGGCACAGCAAATGGAGCAAAGAATTATGACAAGGCTCGATTCTATGCAAGTAACTCTGGAAAGACTCGAAGCCATGGCGCTGCAAGATCGAGCCAGACATGGACATGAGGGAAATGAACAGGAGGGAAATGAACAGGAGGGAAATGATCAGGTTTAGTTATTTTGTGGATTTTTTTAGAGACATTATTGTATAGTTTTTTGGATTTGTGTTTTTTCTGAATTATATCGAATGTTGTGATTTTGGTTTTGAATTATATCGAATGTTTTGGTTTTGTTTTTGAATAATGGATTTGTGTTTATTAAATTGGTTTTGGTTTTGAATTATACGCATTTTCAGGGAGATCATTTGGGCACACATACGCATTCTACGGTTTATAATGCTGAAGATACTTGCCTGAATGGTGATCAGGAAGTCGATAGTGATGATGATACTACGGGTTGGAGAGAACCAAGGACAAAAAAACGCCATGAGAGGATGAGAACACGTAGTAGGCATTTAAGAAGTCCTTTTACTGCTAATGATGGGAAAAAAAAATCCACTAAGTAATTAATTTTTTTTTTGTAATATTTAATTCGGTTAGGATTTCTATAAAATTCGGTGGTAAAATTGTAACTTTTGAATGAACATTTTAATTTTGTGCATCTAATGTTATTGAATCGCAATTGTGAATCTTTATAAATTTTGGGTGTAAAACTGTAATTTTTGAAAAGTTAGGGACCAAATTGCAAATTCGTGTTAAATGCAAGCTATAGTGAGTGAACATTTTAATTCGTGTTAAATGCAAGCTATAGTGAGTGGACATAAGTATAATTCATAAGCTATTGTGAGTGGACATAAGTAAATGGCGAGTGGCGAGTGGTACTCCCACACGCCACATGCCATAACAAAGTAAATGGCGTGTGGCGTGTGGTCGCACGACAAGCCACGCGCCATTACATGGCGAGTGGCGAGTAGTACACCCACACGCCACATGCCATTTACTTTGTTATGGCATGTGGCGTGTGGTCGCACGACAAGCCACGCGCCATTACATGGCGAGTGGCGAGTGGTACTCCCACACGCTACACGCCATAACAAAGTAAATGGCATGTGGCGTGTGGGTGTACTACTCGCCACTCGCCATGTAATGGCGCGTGGCTTGTCGTGCGACCACACGCCACACGCCATTTACTTTGTTATGGCATGTGGCGTGTGGGAGTACCACTCGCCACTCGCCATTAAATGGCGCGTGGCGAGTCGTACTCCCACACGCGACGCGCCATTTATAAAATTGATCAAAATTCACGAAGTTATGATTTACGGAGGACATAATGTTTCTATAAGTGTTACTTCTCCATTTGGGTGAGAAATTGACAAAAACTTATAAAATTGATCAAAATTCACGAAGTTATGATTTACGGAGGACATAATGTTTCTATAAGTGTTACTTCTCCATTTGGGTGAGAAATTGACAAAAACTTATAAAATTGATCAAAATTCACGAAGTTATGATTTACGGAGGACATAATGTTTCTATAAGTGTTACTTCTCCATTTGGGTGAGAAATTGACAAAAACTTATAAAATTGATCAATATGTACGAAGTTATGATTTACAGAGGACATAATGTTTCTATAAGTGTTACTTCTCCATTTGGGTGAGAAATTGACAAAAACTTATAAAATTGATCAAAATTCACGAAGTTATGATTTACGGAGGACATAATGTTTCTATAAGTGTTACTTCTCCATTTGGGTGAGAAATTGACAAAAACTTATAAAATTGATCAAAATTCACGAAGTTATGATTTACGGAGGACATAATGTTTCTATAAGTGTTACTTCTCCATTTGGGTGAGAAATTGACAAAAACTTATAAAATTGATCAATATGTACGAAGTTATGATTTACGGAGGACATAATATTTCTATAAGTGTTACTTCTCCATTTGGGTGAGAAATTGACAAAAACTTATAAAATTGATCAAAATTCACGAAGTTATGATTTACGGATAACACAATGTTCCTATAAGTGTTACTTCTCCATTTGGGCATTGTAGTTTGGTTCTCACGTTTTAGGGTTTAGGGTTTAGGGTTAGGGTTTAGGGTTTAGGGTTAGGGTTAGGGTTTAGGGTTAGGGTTTAGGGTTTAGGGTTGCGCCATTGTAGTTTGGTTATTACGAACTTGCATTTAACATTTTGCAGTTTGGTCCCTACGAACTCATAATTAACTCGAAATTGCAGTTTGGTCCCTGACTTTTCAAAAATTACAATTTTACCCCAAAATTTATAAAAAATTCATAATTGCAATTCAATCCATAATTTGCTCAAAATTGACATATTCACTCCATTCGAATTTGCATAGAACTTGAAATTGCAGTTTGGTCCCTGACTTTTCAAAAATTACAATTTTACCCCAAAATTTATAAAAAAATTCATAATTGCAATTCAATCCATAATTTGCTCAAAATTGACATGTTCACTCCATTCGAATTTGCATAGAACTTGAAATTGCAGTTTGGTCCCTGACTTTTCAAAAATTACAATTTTACCCCAAAATTTATAAAAAATTCATAATTGCAATTCAATCCATAATTTGCTCAAAATTGACATGTTCACTCCATTCGAATTTGCATAGAACACGAAATTTCATAAAACATCCATTACATCAAACGTTGTTCAATAAACATCAAATACAACTTACAAATTCACTAAACATCTAAGATTCACTTTCGTGGTTGCCCGAACTTTGGCCGCGTTGGGGACATCTACTGGCGTTGTGATCGGTATTTCCGCAAATTCCGCACTTGTATTTTTTCTTCGATTTTTCAAGGCATGATAAATGTCGTGTCTTTTTAGGCCTTTGATAACGCTGCGAAAATGTCGTTATTACGTCTCTTCTTAAGCCGAAAACAACTTGCTTTGATTCGAGTTTTGCGTGCTTTTGTTTATTTTCGCGTTCTTTTGCGTTTTTGGTCCTTTGTTGGACATTTGTTTGTTTTGGTTGTTGTTTGTGTGTTTTATTGTTGTTTTGTGTGTTTTTGTAGGGAGATGTAGAAAAGGACTTCAAAGGAATGAAGAACCCGGAGCAAATTGTACAAGAATGTAGATAGCTGCTCACTAGAACATGCATAAATATTTGATGGATGATCCAAATGAGCTGAAATTTTGATATGTCATAGATGAGTGAGTTAGCTACGCTACGGACTTTACGGATCCGGATTCGGAGTTCGGAATCAAAAGATATGCTGCTCGGAAAGAAGTGCGGCAGAGCAGGAAACCTACTGCATGTACCTCGCGGCCGCGAGGTTTAACCTCGCGGCAGCGAGCTGGTGGCAGAAAGTTTCTGCCCAGGTCTCGCTGCAGCGAGGTTCAACCTCGCTGCAGCGAGGTGTTCACCGACTGCAGTCTCGCGGCCGCGAGCCCTGGTCTCGCGGCCGCGAGGCCTGCTCTGTTTTCTGCGCGTTTTGGAGGGTGTTTCTTGTACTTTGCCTTCTTTCTCCCACTTGTAATTAAAACATCTTGGGGGGCTTTTGGTCTTGTTTTCCCTTAGGTTAAGAGGAGAGGAGGACACAACTTGCAAAATATCTTGGAATCATTCCACTCTTGAGCCTCCCTTTTCCTCTCAAGCCTCCATCAACTCTCTCTTTAGTTTTTATTGCCTTTTCTTGTATTGAAGGCTCCACCAAGGGGGTGAGTTAATCACCACCCTTGGGGAGTGATTAGGTGGTGATTAAAGGGAGGAGAATCCTTGTCTCGATTCCATTTCGATTAGGTGATTTCTTTCCATTTCTTAGTTATTTATGATTAGGAGATGAGTTTGTTATTTTCTTTTTGGATGAATGATTGTGTATTGGAATTCTCCGGATTTATATAAATTTATGTTATTGTTTGATTAATGATGTCTTGATGATTAGTATGGTGCTTATATGTGTTCGTTAATCCGATTCTGTGTTTATTGTTCGTCTTGTGGTTTGACAACCCTTTGAGATGAGTGTTATTGATTCTTGATTGCTAGATATAGTGATTTTGAGGATTTGATTATGAATTTGGATTGTGAATCGATTTTAGGATAGACATATACCTATGTCGTTTCATATTCGTTTAAGGTTTGAGTTTAAATGACATCGATTAGATTTTAGTCCATTTATACGTAAATTGACTTAGTTTAATTTGATAGGTTGGTATGCTATCGAAAGATACATATGAATGTCATTGAATCCTTGAATAGCAAACACGAGCATAATATATTAATTGTCGAGTCATTGTTATCGTTTGATTAATTATGTTTGATGTTGGGTTATGTTTGATTCGTTGGGTTTATTGTTTTATCGCACTTTTGGCCATCTACATTTAATGCAACCTAGACATAGGTTAGGCGAGTGACGATTTGTGGATTTCAACCTAGGATAGTCATATACCTAGTTTGGTCCGTGTTTGTATAATGGGTTCGTCCGTTAATGCATCAAATAACTTAGATTCTCTTTATTCGGGGATTTGGGTTAGTTTTAGGTCCCGGATGACAACGGTACGCCTTAGAATCCTCTTTTGGGTTCGGACTTCCCTTAGAGCATCGGTTGACAGCGATGTTCGTTCTTGATCCGGAGATGGAGAGTTTGGGTAGATTGGTAGAGTTAAGTCAAACCGATGGGGAGACTTAACTAATTTGAACTCACAAACAACAACTAAATCTAGGATTGTTTGCATAGCTAACCTAACAACCGCATAATTTATCTGCTTTAACTAATCGCTTATAAATCCTCCTTACCACATAATTAACTCCCCATTTACTTGCTTTCGTAGTTAGATTTACTTTATCGCTCGTAGCTAAATAAAATCACCCTTATCATATATTTGGGTTCGATAATATTGTATCAAGCATTCTTAGATAAAATAAGCCTTCGATTGATTCGTTTATTCCCACCTTTTACCCATTCGTTGGGATTCGATACTCGGTATGTACTTATCGTTTTATATTACTTGTAACGACCGTATACTTGCGTAGTTTACGTACTCGTATAAAGAGCGTAACAAGTTTTTGTCAGCTCATTTGGATCATCCATCAAATATTTATGCATGTTCTAGTGAGCAGCTATCTACATTCTTGTACAATTTGCTCCGGGTTCTTCATTCCTTTGAAGTCCTTTTCTAAATCTCCCTACAAAAACACACAAAACAACAATAAAACACACAAACAACAACCAAAACAAACAAATGTCCAACAAAGGACCAAAAACGCAAAAGAACGCGAAAATAAACAAAAGCACGCAAAACTCGAATCAAAGCAAGTTGTTTTCGGCTTAAGAAGAGACGTAATAACGACATTTTCGCAGCGTTATCAACACCCCCAAACTTAAACACTTGCTCGTCCTCGAGCAAAGAAAACAAAACAAGTACTAAACGTGCATGCTTAAGATCAAAATGCCAAAGCTTAACACTTTCAAATTATTCTTTAAACAAGCTCCACGTGTGTGCGTGATGGCTTCGGCTAGATTCTATTTTAGGTGAATACGCCCCAATAGATTAAAATCATCGGTTCTACTTGCATGGGCTCCTCACGTTAACTTAGACTATCTCCTAACCTTAGGTTTAAAACCTCATGCTCCAATCACATCATGAAACTAAGTTGTAGGTAATTTAAGAGTATTGTCCCTATTCTTGAATTAATTGACAATTTTAGTCCCTAGCTCTTTTCTCACCATACTTTGCTTTTCTTTTGATTTACAATAATAACATATCACTTTGTGCTTTACAATGATATTACAATACAAATCTAGCACTATTGATGGTTGCTTGTGATTCTAAACATTTAACTTTGTGGGCTACTAGCACCATTCATTTCCTTTGTGCATTATATTTGAATTTTTCACTACAAAACTTGCACAATTATAATGACATAGAGTTATTACAAAAATCATCCATGAATTTCATCAATGAAGGCTTAGCCTTTCTTTTCTCTCATAGAAGGGCATACATTTTAGCAACTTCTCTACTCATTTCTTTTAAGAGCTAGGTGTTCAAAAGTTTTTCATTCTTGAAAAGGGTTCACTCCCCCAAACTTAAGTCATTTTGCTCTTTTCACACTTAGTTTTCAAACTAAAGTTTGGAGAGAAACTAAGTTACGCAAGAGGAGTCCTAGATCCTATTATCACTAAAGTTCTTTATCCACCCCAAATACAACCTAGCCTTAGCCAATGTGCTCAAATTTTGTAGAAGCATACTCAAATAATAACAAGAATCTGAAAAAATTTGGCGGGTCGACCTAGCATGTATGCAAGTACTTGCGACCTCTCTCCCCCAAATTTAAAACGCACAATGTCCCCATTGTGTGAATTGAGAAAAATGGAGGGAGGTCGACACGACAACCACGCAAGCACACAAAGAAAAGAAAAACAAACAAAACAAAGAAAACAACAAGGTAAATGATCGAACACGGCTTTATCCAATTCAAGCAAGCATAGATAATCAAAACCAATCAAGTACGGACATATAGATATAGCATTGTAAGTGTAAAATAAACCAAACGGAATGCAAAAATGTAAAGGTTACGCCCTTTTGTCGATCATGGAGTCCGTGCATCCCGTGGTTAACTTCCATCTCGGATCCTCAATCATGCTTGCCATTACTTCTTTATAATGCACAATCAACACCTACAACACAACACAAACAAAAACAAAACAAAACAAAACAAGACAAGATGATGAAAAAGGGAAATAATGCTTGTTTTAAGTCACGAGCTTGACTTGATACGAGGGATGAATTGATTGTCACCAAAACTACTCCCATCGTCCATGATTCCACAAAACAGGCTCATCAAAATCCTTAAGCTCTTCGCAATAAGCTGATCAAACCTCACAAAGAAACAAAAAGATCAAAATTAGCACGAAGTATCGAGCTATCAAACACAAAACTAGCCATCAATATCGTCATTTACTCCACACGTTACCACATTCCCCGGCAACGGCGCCAAAAACTTGTTACGCTCTTTATACGAGTACGTAAACTACGCAAGTATACGGTCGTTACAAGTAATATAAAACGATAAGTACATACCGAGTATCAAATCCCAACGAATGGGTAAAAGGTGGGAATAAACGAATCAATCGAAGGCTTATTTTATCTAAGAATGCTTGATACAATATTATCGAACCCAAATATATGATAAGGGTGATTTTATTTAGCTACGAGCGATAAAGTAAATCTAACTACGAAAGCAAGTAAATGGGGAGTTAATTATGTGGTAAGGAGGATTTATAAGCGATTAGTTAAAGCAGATAAATTATGCGGTTGTTAGGTTAGCTATGCAAACAATCCTAGATTTAGTTGTTGTTTGTGAGTTCAAATTAGTTAAGTCTCCCCATCGGTTTGACTTAACTCTACCAGCCTTCCACGGGTTATTTCTTCGGTTGGAGGTAGCACTACTCTCGCCATAACATGATCGGGAATGTTAATCCATTGGTCTTTCGATGGAACGGGTTGTATGAGCTCAAAGTATGCTTGACGCATATTATCGATCGAGTAGTATTCGCTAACAAGCTCCAACACATATGCCCCACTATCTACTGGTCGTTTGGCCATGGCAGCTGCAATTGCGTGCTCACACGGTATTTGCTCAACCTGAAAGACGCCACATGAACAAGTTCTTCCAGCTAAATCCACAATTCCGTTCCAGTCGGTAGATTCCACTTTCCATATATCTTGCCCTATTTCAAATTTGCGCCACCGATACGCCTTTTCATATCGCTCATTTATCAACTTATTCTTCGATGGGATCAATACACCCGACCGGGACCATCGATCAGCCTCAGCACGACGCTCTCCAAACCACTTTGACATCAAATTAACAACAAATTCGAGAAAGTAACATATGGGAAAATCTTTGACATTTTTGATACGACTATTAAGGACCTCAACATGGTTAGACGTCTTTATCTCATATCTGTTCACGCGATGGTGGATTCTCGCCCATTTCTGAAACATTACCTCGTTTTGTAGCCAATCTGCACATCTCGGGTTCTGGGTTTTCAAGACACCCCAATATTTTTCAAACTTACTCTCGATGTACGCGCGCGTAAGCAGCTTTGTAAAAGGACTCGACTATCGTATCTTTCTCTTTCCCTTTCCCAAACCTTTTCGTCAAGTTGCCTTTGAGGTGAAAGTAACATGCCCCATGTTCAGCTAAAGGGTAAACTTCTTTTACCGCTTTAGTAAGACCCGTGCCCCTGTCTGATACAATAACCAGATCGGCTCTGTCTGGTACACCCACTTTCAAGCCCTCGAGAAAATAAGTCCAACATGCCGCATCCTCGCTGCCATTAGCTACCCCCCATGCAATTGGATAACAACGATTTTCACCGTCCGTCGCAGTTGCAATTAGAACGGTTCCTTTATATCTATGCCCCATAAATGTTGCATCAATTACAATTACATTTCTTAGGAACTGGAATCCTCGAGTAGCAGCTCCGAAAGACATGAAGAAATACATAAACTGGTTTTCGGAGTTCGTATGGATGCGAGTGAGCGTACCAGGATTTTTTTGCTCAATCATGTAAGCAAAGGAGGGTAGATTGGCAAAGTTTTCTTCGAATGTACCCATAATGTCAGCTTGAGCAATTTGTTTCCCCCTCCAAGCTGTCATATAGCTAATGTTAACACCATTTTCGGCTTGCATGAAGTTTATCAGTGCATTTGGTGTTGGGACTTCATTGGGGTTGATATATAACCCCTTTGTCCGTAAACCAACCATCCGACTTGTTGCTTGTCTATGACGGGCACCTCTATTTGCTATCCCACAAGTGTGAACGTTTGTATATGTTCGAATAACAAATTCTGGGGTATTTGCTTCCTTAGTTGCATATATACGCCATGGACAACCAGGAGTCGTACACCTAGCTATCCTCCTCTTTGTGTCAGACTTACCTGTAAGTTCCCATTTTTTATCTACAGCAACTCTACAAAGTTCATCCCTGAACTCTTCACTGTTTGGCCACCGTTGACCAACTATCCATCCCGTTTCATCACTCCTCCCCTGAGAATAATCTATTTCAACCGAATCAGCGTTATCGAAGCCTTCGTGACTAGGTGGTTCGTAACCACTACCACCAACATCACCATCACCATAACCATCGCCACCCACATCGTCACCCACATCGCCACCCACATCGTCACCCACATCGTCACCCACATCGCCACCCACATCGTCACCCACATCGCCACCCACATCACCACAGTCGTTGTCAACGTTACAGTGTTCACCATTTACATCAGCACCACCATAATCATCTCCGCCGTCAAAGTTACGGCAGTCATTATGACCTTCGTTGTCATCCAGATGCCACTGACTATACGGAGGAGAACAACGTAGTGGTTCAACTTCCTCCACTATACGTATAGTTGGATTAGAGGCAATGATCTCCTCATTAACATCATCTTCTGCACCCGATCCTTCTATAACACATCCTTCAGGTTGGTAACTGAAACTAACTTTGTCCATGAGTTTTTTTCCTTTACCCCGGGTCATAAGTTTCTTCGCTTTCTCTTTTCCAATCGGAGATGCCTCTATCCTCAAAATTTCTTCTCTCGGAGAAAAAATCACGTACAACTTTAATTTAGCAGAATTACAGACAAAGTGCTTCGTTAACTCCCAATCTTCTTCATCTGATATTGTCGTTACCAAGTTATCAATTTCTTGGTACTTAACCTCAAAAATATCAGTGTGCCGATCCAACTTCAACTTCTTGCAAATTTTGTCGAGTAGTTCCTCAAACGAAATTGCCCTATCCACCATTATTGGTTTATTCGAATCTCCACTCCAATGCAATTTATTATCGATTTGGCGTGTAAATTCACCGCCATATAGAAGAACTACTAAAAGTTTGTCCATTCCTACAAGTAAGAACAAAAATTAATACACAAGCTATCTAAATAAAAAAAAAAAAGCATGAATAAGGACAATACTGCCAAGTGGCGTGTGGCGTGTCTTCATGCCACACGCCACACGCCATGCATATAAGCATGGCGAGTGGCATGTGGCATGAAGACACGCCACACGCCATGCTCATTTTCATGGCGTGTGGCGTGTCTTCATGCCACATGCCACTCGCCATGCTCATATTTATGACATGTGGCGTGTGGGCAAGAAGACACGCCACACACCATGCTCATATTAATGGCGTGTGGCGTGTGGGCAAGAAGACACGCCACACGCCATGCTCATTTTCATGGCGTGTGGCGTGTCTTCATGCCACATGCCACTCGCCATGCTCATATTTATGACATGTGGCGTGTGGGCAAGAAGACACGCCACACACCATGCTCATATTCATGGCGTGTGGCGTGTCTTCTTGCCCACACGCCACACGCCATGAATATGAGCATGGCGTGTGGCGTGTATTTTTGCCCACACGCCACACGCTAAAAAACGCGAACTACAGTTCGTTTCTTTTGAGCAATTTTGAGCCATTTTTGTTAAGTAATTTGCTAAAAAATACATCAAAACTTCAATTAACTTGCAAATGCTTACCTTTTATGTCGTTTTTCCTCCTTTTCTTCCTTGATTTGAGTGAAATTTGTGTAAATTGGGTTAGGATTTAGGGTTGGATTTTTGGAGAGAAATTTGATTTTGGGGTGGGTTGATTTTGAAGTTTTTAGAATTTTGGGGTATATTTGTTAAAATTTGATTTAATTATGAAGAGTTAATTATATTAGATTAGTTGATTAATTAATAATGTGGCATTTGAGTAATATTGGTTTTGTGTTTTGGCTTTTTTGAAAATAAAATTTTACTTAATGGCAAATTTGAAAATGTCTTGATTTTGTCTCAATTTTATTGATGTAAAAATTCATTTTCGCAAAAGATATTCTTCTCTCAACTTATTGCTTTTGTATTTTTCTAGTCTAACGTGGGTGAGCTTAATCACGTGATCGATAAACAGGCTCGTAATATTAGGAAGAAAACTATTTTATAGAATTACAATTGCCCATAAACTTGTTTGAACTAATAGTAAAATATCATCATCGATTATCCAATTTTTTCTTGTTTAAAGAATATTTTTATCTGATTAGCTTCACATCCAATGTGTTCTTTGTTTGATTAACATATTTTTCATTAAAGTGTAATCTTCTCCATAAATGCAAAAGAAAAAAAAAATAGTGAATAAACAAAAAAACTCAAGCTGTTATACGAAAGGGCATAGTGTGGCAAAAAAATTGTTAATAAATATGTAAAAATAAAATATTTTTAGTATTTTTGGAAACTTGTGTGTAATTATACAATTTTTCAATTTTTGCGGAAAATATATAAATATATAATTATCAATTTTATAATTTATGAGATAATAAAATTAACACCCAAGCTTTAATTTTTTTAATATAACCCGGTAGGGACAAAGTTAGAACTTTTTAGCATTGAAGACTTAATTGTATGTTGATGAAAAACTTAGGAGGAATTTTCGTAATACTCAATATATGTGAGGGAGATTTTCGTATTCATGTCTTATCTTTGTGATATTCGTAATATATCCATGATAAAAATTACAAAAGGGTATAGTTGGTATTTTACATTATTTCCGCTTAGCAATAAACTCCATGAAATCTTCATTGAATCAATCGCACAAACTCCGATCCTCCAGGTGCAATTTCCTCTCTCTCTCTCTAAATCTTCTGCTTTTCCCTATATCTTCTAACCGCACTTTTTTCTAAATCTATATTTGTATTGTATCCGCGTTACATGTTTGATTTTGCTTATTTTACTCGTTTATGATTACAGATATAGGTTATATAATAACTCTGCAATTGTAGATTTACGACGAGGATTAAATTATCTTTAGTTTGAAGTGTTTAATGAATCTAAATTCTTAATCTTTCTTGTTATTTGTTGTGAGAATATCTTTATAATAATGAGATTGATTTGTTGTGTAAAATTATTCATCTAGGGATTGTTTTTAGATGTGGTGATTTCCTTTATTATAAAATCAACTTTGTTTTCTTCGTATCAGACTTGAGCTTTTTGATATATTTGTGTAGCACGAGTATTGTGGTATACAATGAAGGATAATTCTTGAATATTTAACTGAAATACTTATTAAGATGTGATTTTGCATTTAATTTGGTTAATTAACTGAATTGGGGAGGAATTTGCCTTTTTTTTTTCTTTTTTTTTTTCGTGTGTATGTAGCTTTAAATCTAGTTTTATTTTTGTGAGGTTTCATATACTTATTCATTATAATCTCAAGCATATATGATGAATTATTGTTGCAGTCCTTCTTCAGTGACTCGGTATGGCAGCCAACAGAAGCCAGAATGGTATTCAACTTCTATTAGCTGCCGAACAAGAAGCTCAGCAAATTGTCAATGCTGCTAGAACCGGTGATTTTTCTTTAACATATCAATTATTGTGTCTTGTTTTTAAAAGAATAATGACGCAACTAAAATATTTATTTGGAATATGATACTCACCATTCGAAAAATTTCAGTAGTTTGTGTATCGTGGCTAACAAGATTTTGAAAGTTTTAGTTTGTCGCAACATTTCCGTTAAGTGTATGTGCCGGTCAATATTCAATTAAGCACCATTGATGTAAACTAGTCTGTGATTTGGTCTTGGTTTTGATTTCATTAGAGTGATCAGCGATGTAATTGGTTTAGCTATAAATAAAAGTGACGTTGTATCTAAATCAAGAGAGACTTTGGGAATTTTATTTAGTGGATGTAGGTCAAATGGTCTAACCACATATTTTTTGTTATCACTATCTTCAATTAATTCTTCTTTGGCTTTCATGTGCAGCAAAACAAACTAAACTGAAGCAGGCCAAAGAGGAGGCCGAGAAGGAAGTTGCTCAATTTCGTGCTCAAGTGGAAGCCGACTTTCAGAGGAAGGTGGCTGAGGTAGGAGTTTTTTAAGACTTAATAGTTTGGATACTTTGTGATTCAATTTATATCATTTGCTGTAATTTAATGTTTATCCTTAGTAACGGCATGAATACGTTCAAGTTTTCGTTATATCTTTCAGTCATATTCCAGGAAGCACAAATTACTTAATTTAGCATGACATGGTGTATGTAGTATATGCAATTTTTGGTTTACCGAATTTTTTGGAATTTTTTTCAAAGTTGTAGATTCTGTGTGTGAGTTGGGTAGAGTTGTTTAGATTTACACATTGCAGTTTATTTCTGTATTGAACAGAGTAGTGGAGACTCGGGTGCTAATGTGAAGCGTCTTGAGCAAGAAACGGATGCAAAGATAATTCATCTGAAAACGGAGGCTTCAAGAATTTCAACCGATGTTGTCTCTATGCTTTTGGGGCATGTGACCACCGTAAAGAACTAATGGCCAAGAAGAATGAGTAATTTATGGGTTTCTCCGATATGTGGGATATTGTGGAATATTTTTGTTTACCTTTTATCGTTGAATGTTTTTATTACTCCCCTTCAACTGAATAAAGCCATTTAGTTGTTGTTTTATAAAAGATACGAAAGTTCGAGTACAATTTGTGCTCTTTCCACATGTAACAGTGAAATTGTACTCGAAGACTCTTGTACTTTGAAGATTCGTACTCAAATCTAATTTGGTTAAACTTATCCAAACTTAAGACAATGGTATTGTACGCGTCATGTAATTAGTCACTCTTTTTTTGTGAGTGTTATCTAAGTACGGGCTTGCTAATTGCAATTCACGTTTGGCGGCACTGCGGGCAGTTCACCACTTACCGGGCGCCATGAGGCAAAAAGTTCACCACTTATCCCAAAAAATGATTTCGTGCTGTGTCTACAAGACATTATTAATCACAACTTCAACATATTAGCTTGATATACATATATACATATATATATATATATATATATATATATATATATTTAATTTGTCATGTGTACAACATGACAAAGTATGTTCTTGAAAATTTAAGTGGAAAAATATATGACTTTTAGTGGTTCAAACAATATATATTAATTTAGTACCAAATGTTAAATTCTCTCCTTTTTTTGTTGGTCAAAATATTAATTAAGTTTGAAATTAAAGAAGCACTATACAATTATTTGATGATGAAGTTAGTTTTTGGGATTTGAGAGCTCAAGTAATAATAATATGAATGGCAGAATTAATGTAAACTAGAGAACTTACATATTCTTCTAAATGGTGAAATGTAAAAAAGAAATTGTAAGAAGAAGTATTTGTCTACTTAATTAATCTGCGAAATGGTAGAAATAATTTTGCATTTTGATTAAGAAATGCTCTTTTTCTTCGTAGGACTCATTTTCTTTTTTTTTATTCATTTTATATTTTTGCAATATAAATTTAAGAGATTAGTTAAATTTATGAGCCCACGTCGAAACATACATAGAATAAAGTAGATTATTATCTCTGGACTTTCCTTAGTTTCACAAACACTCTCCAATTATAAAGAATATTCAATTTGACAAAATATAGAGAAGAGGAAACGAGCAACAATTCTCCACAAACCTACAAATTAATTGTATGCAATTATAATCGGTTCCTGCTAGTTTGTATTCTCTTGTACATACACTAAAGTGTATGTATTGTGAGCAGCAAAAGAATACATATTTTATTAGATATATATCAGGTGTAAACAGCAATCAAAATATTTTATATGATTTTTAATTGTTTTCAAGTTCTTTGGAAATGTGTAAACAGCAATTAAGTTTTTTCGTATGTGTAAATACTTGCCTGTTTTCGCACGTGAAGTTATAAATTATGTTGTAAAATTAAGCTTTCTTTGTTTTCGTAACAGGTGCCATTTAATTATTTTACCTGATAAATATTTTCGTACATGATATAACAAGGAGGGGCAAATGTGTAAATGAAATAAATATTACCTGCTATAAGTGACCTGAACATCAGGTGACTTTTTTAATATTAAAAAATTCCAGCAGTTCAATTTTATGGAAAACTGCCAGCAGTTTTTCACAAGTTGAACTGCTGGTAGAAGCCCCCATCTAAGTATATTGCACTTGTTGTATGGTTCATCGAAACATACAATTGTTTGTATGAATGTTTGGGTGCAGCCAAATTTGATGCTGGAAGAAGCCCCCATCTAAATATATTGCACTTGTCGTATGGTTCATCAAAACATACAATTGTTTGTATGAATGTTTGGGTGCAGCCAAATTTGATTTGGGCAAAAGTAACTCGTACTCTAATTGAATCATTCTTCAGAGTCGATTTGGGATTTCCACATAAAATTAGTGGTCCATTTACTTTTCTGCACTTTATCAGTGATGTGGTGTACGAGATTATATTTGCTCCTAATTTATTTGAGATAATTGCACTTTTAGTACCACACTTTATGTCAATTTTCATTTTTGATATATCGTTTTTTGTGTCTAACATATTTAATACACCGTCTTAGCAGATTGTAACACAGTCGGTACTGTCGTTAAAAATCACTTTAAGTGGTGACATGACAGTTAAATTTATTACAAAGTTGATGTCATTACATATATTGACTGACCATTTTATCCCAAAACATTTCAAACTATCAAAATAGTTCCACATCTCCAAATTTAGTAATGATTTTAGTCCACATAGTTGTCAGATTTAAAAATTTGGCTCAAATAAGACCACGTCCGGACCAATTTCGAGATTTGGCTTATTTATTTATTACGTAATTAATTTATTTTTATAAACAATATATATGAATTAATATAAATCAGAAAATATATGATTTTCGAATCTAAGATTTATATAATAGTATTAATAAAAAATCGTCACTAAAATGTTATAGGGTAAAAATGTTAGTCAGTATAAGTAATGACATAGACTTTATAATAAAACTTAACTGTCACGTCACCACTTATGTATTATTTGGTTGTCGCGAAAGTGAAGGAAAGTCAGTTTTTTGTTCTCTCACGTGGTGTTTGGATAGAAGGAAAGGAAGTTAATATTTTCCTTCAATTTTCCTGCATAAAATTTTGTGAAGAAAAAATTTCTCAACCAATTTGATGGGAAAATCTTGGAAAAATTTTACATTAAATTGCAAAACACTACTTGTACTTTGTATAACTATCAAAATCCCTATTTGTGATTTTTTTCTTACCGAAAGCCCCTTTGTGCTTATTTATTATTAGCAAAAAAACCCTTTGAAGTCACATAGCAATTATATCCCCCCCCCCCCAAAAAAAATGAAGCAAAAACACCCTTTTTACCTAAAAAAATTATCAAGAACCCCCTGTTAACTTTGAAGATTGATATAAATTCGGTGATTAAAAAGTATACGACAGTGTCAAATTAACTCATAATAAAGTTAATATAATGAAAACGTGATTATTCATTCAATATTTTATCAACAAAGAAAACATAAACATAATTCATAATAAAATTTATTTTATCAAAAATATTATGTTCCTAAACTTTCTGAACAACCATACAATTACAAGAAAGTAGTTTTCCTCACACCGAAACATGCTGAGGAAAATAATTTTCTTTTCCTTTCCGTTTTCTTTTCCAACAATTTTCCCTCACTTTTCTGACAACCAAACAAGCTTTTACGGCGGTCCTAAATATGTCATAATTTTTTAAAACGGTGTACCAAATGTTTAGACACAAAAAATGATGTATTAAAAGTGGGAATTGACCTAAAGTACGATACCAAAAATACAATTCTCCCTAATTTATTATATTTAATCCTATTTTAGGCATCCGTTAACAAATTATTTCCATTATTACATTAGTTTGATATTTCTTACAAAAAATATAGAGTTAGGGCTATCGGGTCGGATTAGACCCTACCCATATCCATCTTCATTCATGTCGGATGATTTGGTGTACGGATCTAAATTCTTCAAGCACATTAGATCTTGTTCAAATTTAGTTGGATATCGAATTTTTCCGGATTCACTAAAACCTTCAGTTTCAAAATTCACACTAGTATTTCATTGTAATTAGTTTTTACATGAAAATACGCATGAAAATCAAATAATGGATGAATTAATAACCAGTATCTTCTTCCACATATGGTAAATATTATTATTGTTATTTAACTCTATAAGGTTTTTATTTATTGTCGAATATTGATATTTAACAATTTGAATCGACCTATGATCCATATTATTTGCTCCACATATTTCAAATTACATATCTTCATAAATAATCAAATCAAATCCATTTAATTTCTAATAGGACAAAAAATTCAAAATACAGGATTAGATTCAAACGGGATTCAAATCCATTGACACCCCTTTATAGATAATATAGACTTTTTCTAGGATCTTTAGAAGCGAATAAGCTTGGGCCAATGAACACAATTAGTAGATCTAGTTTACAATCAAATTCCAATATTAGCTATATATATTTCAATTAAAGACAGTGAGTATATTAATACAACAATTATTACATTAAAATATTTTTAAGAACTAACTACAAACACTAGTAACCAATTTTTTTTTTTTAGATGGTGAATATATAGTTACATCAAACACTATATCGAATCGAATATATTACATTGGTATCAAAGTAAATTAATTATAAATGCTAGTATTAAACTAGAGAAAAAACACCCAGAATAGTGGGGTTGAACCCCATGATCTCTTGATCATAAAACATCATCTTTAACTACTTGGCTAAGGCCTCCTCGACCTAATAATTGTCAAAGTACAAAGAATAGCTAACTACAAACACTAACCAAAATATTTTAATTTTTAGGGCCTCAACTTTACTAATCAATTAGGTATCAAGTTTTGTGATCATTTCAATTATACAAATTTGTCAATCATAACTCGTCAAACATAAGTATTATGATTAAGTATCAAAGTCGTTTAATTATTCCATTATATGAAATGTCTGAAAAAGAATGGAATAGACAGAAAGTTAAATCTTTAAAAAATTATGAAAGAACGCGTTACTTTGCAACAGAAAAAAGTAGCAACTCTTTCCCAAATCAACGTTTCCGGCATCCCTTTTTCCCGCGTTTACCGTTCAAAAGCAACACGCCTTAACCAAAAGCTCAGCTGCCTGAGTGTTGTGCATGTTCGAAGAGTGGATGGGATCGATGTTTAATAATGGGGACTTTGACTGCAAGAATAGATTACAAAGTGAAGAAGCTATAGATTAATTATAACTTAAGATATTAATTCTTCTTTATTAGGAGTATAAATTGTCGAAAGCGAAAAAAAAAGTGGAAATTCGATGGCTTAATTTGCAATGCACAAATTGCTTGAAACTAAAAAATAAAAAACAATTTCACAAATTCAAATGAGCAATTGGCCGCTGATGAGACATTGTTTTAATGATATTTTAATAGCTCCAACACTTCAAATGTCATAGCCTTGCTAGCTAATTAATTATTTATTCAGTGTAATCATAAAATTAATTTTCTGGTAAAATGATATCATTAATTCTTCATTTCACTGAGAAAACGAACAATTTCCCTTAGAGGAAATCTTTAAATCACATTTATCTAGGGCTGGGCGGTTGGGTCGGGTTTTTTGGGACCCGTCCCGATCTGATGAAATATATTTTTGGGTCGGGTATCCGAACCCGAAATATATTTTTGGGTCGGGTTTCGAGTATCATATTTACATTCGAACAGGTATTTCGGGCGCCGTTCGGGTATTAAATTAAAAAAAATTGGTCCAATATTATTCTATTTGTGTCTATTGTAACTTTGAATTTGATTGTGATATTTTGATGCTTGTAATATTGTTGAACGTCGAAGGCTTAATACTTGTATGTTGTGTTTTGTTAAGGAGTCCTTGATTGTAATATTGTTGAAGACTTGAGAAGTTTGTGTTGTATTTATTTTAAAGTTATTGTGTATAATTCAATATTTGAATTCAATTATTTTACAATTTTACATACATATAGTTTAAAAGTAAGATTTTTATACATATATATATAAACAAAACTAAACAAATAAAAAAGTTGAAATTTCGGGTACCCGAAACCCGAAATATCCGAAAATTTCGAGTACCCGAATTTCGGGTACCCATCAGATCGGGTCGGGTTTTTTGGGTGTAAAAATTCACTACCCGCCACATCGGGTACCTACCCCGAAATACCCAAATTCCTAAATACCCGATCCGCGCCCATCCCTACATTTATCTTTGTTTTGATATAGGTGCTTACTTAGACTAAAATTTCTTTTGACCAGTTTGATCTTTGAGACAACCCACAATTTAACCAAAATTTGCTTACATTGCTTGATGGAGGCACATCATGTGATTTACATCCTTCAGGGTTCTGAGGATTCAGGATTAGTCTAGTAAGCTTGTACACCTGAGTTATCAAAAAAAAAAAAAATTGCTTACAGTATAATTAATTTCACAACCTCAATTCTAAGACAAACAAGTTTGAAGGCACATACCAATATTTGGGTTTTTGGCATTTTGCACCCTGAAAATATAGGGTTTTGGCACTTTACACCCCAACTTAAAAGTTTTGGCACTTCGCACCCTGAAAATATAATTTATTTGGTACTTTGCACCCTAGTGTGTGTTTTAGTGAGAAAATTCATTGATAGAAGGGTATACTAGTTATTTTCAATTTTTTTTTTTCACTTTGCACGTTTGCAATATTGATTTTTCACCATTAGAATATAGAATGTTGGCATTTTGAACCCTTAAATTATAAAATATTAGCATTTTTCACCCGATTTAAATTTTTTGGTACTCTGCACCCTAAAAATATAATTTGGATGACATTTTGCACCCTAATGTATTTTTCTCAAAAAAAAAAAAAAAAAAAAGACAGACTCATGAATGTCGGCGATGTAGAGATAAAATGGTCATATCTATGCACAACAATCATAAACTTGTTATTCTGAATTTATTTTACTTTACAATAACTTATTTTAACATTTTCTCTCTGTAAAATTTAGATTAAAAAAAACATTGTCTTCATTTTATTTTAAAGATCCTCAAGATTATTTACTTTATATCTAAAACACACGTTTACATATCTAACATATTATTATATTTCATGTTATTTATATAATTTAGATTATCATATTAAGTCGGGGTTGAAACTGCCAGAAATTATATATTTTGGGTGCAAAATGCCAATATTCTATATTTCATAGTGCAAAGTGTCAAAATCTATACTTTTAGGGTTTAAATTGCCAAAAATATTAGAAAATAACTATTATGCTCTTGATTCAATTAATTTTTTCTTCAAAACACACACTAGGGTGCAAAGTGCCAACTAAATTGTATTTCCAGGATGCAAAGTACCAAAACTTTTAAGTTAGGGTGCAAAGTACCAAAACCCTATAATTTCAGGGTGCAAAGTGCCAAAAGCCCCCAATATTTTTTTCCTAAAATATATATTTATGACCTTCGTAAATAACTAACATGGAACTATATATCAATTTGGATAAATATATATATATTGAAGTTTAATGAGGATACTTTATATGGATTGGGTTATCAATTTGGAGTGGGGTTGATCCGGTAGTATCCGTTATCAAATTAGTTGTCATCGGAAGCTCAGGCCATCTCCAAGAGCTATTGTAAAAGTTAAAATTTAAGAGTTTTGCTAAAATTTTGATAAAAAGTGCTCTCCAAGAGCACTTCTATAATTTAAGAGTTGCTAAATTTTATAAGTTTGGCTTGCCAAATACCCATGGCCAAATTAGAATTGCTATATGCAATTGTTTGTAGGAAAGTACAAAAAACTTTTGTACTTTTATGCAAAACAATAAATTGGAGGCATTGCTAGTTAAATTAATAATAAATTTAAATTCATAGTTTGTACTAACTAAATCCATATTGCTTGTACATTCAAATACATATTAATTAAATTCAAATGCATACAAATTTGAATAAAAATTTTAAAATTCAAATTTATAATTTGAATATCATTATAAAAAATTTGTCACTATTGACAAATAGTGGAATCTCTTTAGCGATAATTAACGAGTTACAATGATTTAGTGATAATATTTTGATTATAATTTTTGGGGCATCGCTAAATGCCAATACTAAAAATTAATATTTTTTTAAAAAAAATTATTTTTTCTATTATGAAATAAAAATCAATTAGTGTTATAAATATATTATTATTTATATAAAATAATAAATAAAGTTATTTGTTAAAATATAAAGTAGTTATTTGAGTGAAATGATATGGTTGTTAAAAAGTAGTCTCTTAAAATATAAACTAGCTGTTGGAGTGCTGAGTAAAAAATGAAATTGTATAACACTGTTCATTAGTTATATTTTAAGATAAGAGGCTGAAATTTAAGAGAGCCGTTGAAGATAGCCTCAGTAATAATAAATTTGGTTTAAAATTTCGGAACTATTATTATTGTGCTTTAATAAAATTGTTATTTACAGCCAGATTTTAAATAAGAGAGAGATCCGTTTCTGCAAAAAGATAATCGTCTATAAGTGGGTCCACCTGTACCACTGGCCGGCAACGAATGAGAGAATGTTCCGTTTATGTCGACCCAATCCTATTCACTCCAAACCGTTCGGACTCTGACCCACGTTGTACCGGTCACCTTCACCACACCTGCACAAAATGGTTACACATATACTATATGGTACCAACTCCCATGCATAGACTCATCAGTGATCACCATCCACTCATATATACTATAAAATCGTTAATACTTAAAATTTAAAAAAGAAAGAAAAATGAAATTAATTTTCTTAATACTTTTACTTATATGTGACACTTTTTAGTTTATCAAACATAATTCATCAATATTTGAGTGAGTTAATTTGATTGTCATCTACATTCCTTCTTCTCTTACATAAGTGTATCTTGGAATGAAGGTGCAAGTGCGTAATTATTAATTCAAAAGGCATTGTTAATACTCTTTTACTGTTTTCTACAATATATGTCATTTTCAATATTTCTAATCCATTTTGAATTAATGTGTCAGCTCGAAATTAATACGAAGTTTTAAATAATAGTTCAAAATAAAATAAAAATAATTTATCTCAACTTTTTATTTTGTTCTGGTAGATAGTAGTTGTAGTAATTTAATTAATTCTTTATTTTATTTACAATTGTATTGTTGAAAAAATAAATATCTTAGGAAACCCTAATTTATAGTAGATGTTTTTAAAATGAAAAATTCTAAAAGGAGACAGTAGATCCTTAACCATACATTGAACTAGATAAAATTTGATAAAAAGAAAGTTGATGGTAAAGAAATGAAAAAGGAAATAATGAGAGAAGCTAAAATAGGCTGCATTAATAATTTTTTAAATGGTTTTGGATTCAATTATCTAACTAATAAATTTTTTCTCTAGTTTAACAGTACGTACTAGTCATGTTTAGTTTAATTTAATTTCATTATATGGATGTAATGATTGATTTCTTTTCATTATATTAGCTCCAGTAGTCATGAATAAACAGTCTGAAACTATGATCATATTACAGTTATAACTACTTAACTAAACATCTTACCCACAAAACCTAAAATATTTTATTGAGAATAAATGTCCCACATGAATTGAAAATTATAGTTAAATTCATTTGATAAGGTATTGATCAATCCTCATCTTACAAGTTAATTTTTGAGGTTGAGTTAAACCCAAGCCATATAATTGAACTTAACACAATTCATGAGGTGAATTCTAACACATTTTTTCTTTAATTTTTCACATTTTATTGTTACACTTAAATAAAAAACATTATACATTAGTGGGCACATTTATAAATTATTGATAATGATATTCACTAAATTTGATTGAGCTTATACTTATATTTGTCGATGTATATGTTTAACACATTCTAGATTATGAAAAAATCTTGTTTAGGCATGATTTGGTCAAACTCATCAAACAACATGGTAAATGCATTTCACTCGCTTAGTGATTGGTCTAAGCGATTGGTCATTCTCCTAAACTTTTTATGAAATTTCTAAGTAAATGTATAACACTTACCATATAATTTTTTTTTACTCGATTGAACCCAATTTAGGATATAATTTCCCCTAGATTATGCTATAAAAACAATCTATTGTAACCTCACTAAGTATTACATAAAATTTCTATTATAGTGTTTGATGACCTTTTTCTCTGGATATAAGAAATATAATAAGAACCACTGATTGGTGTAATGTGATTCTTGTTTCCATTTTTCACAACATACATGGATGAACTTGCTTTTGGTGGATGAAAAGTGAAAAACAAACTGATTTTTTAGTATTCGTCTCTTTTTAAATTTTTTAACATTTTTTTTATTCTGAACTCAATAAAATTATAGAAATCATAAAAAAAATATAAAGTAGAATGGTCAAATCTGACTTCATATGTGACTAAATCAATTTCAAATACTATCTCAAGGTAGATATGAAAATCCCACTAGGTTTTAATGAATATTTACTATACCATTACTCTTATTTCTTACAAGGTAAAAGTTGTAACAAAGGTGTAAGTTCAGGGGGAAAGTGCAACTTTGGTGTAAGTTAAGGGGGAAAATCGATTTTTTTACAACTAATTATAATCTATGATACACATATATTTAGAAAAAATACAAAGTACTTTATCGGATACACGAATACGGCTCGAATATGCGTGAGGTACATAATCGATATGCCACGTGGCATATCTCTCCTAGCTAGGTTAAACATCAACGACCAGTACTCAATCTCTAATTCATATCTCTCTCCTAGGTTAAACATGAACTCCCAATGATGAAGATAGATTATAGAATAAATATTCCTTCTATCGTTGCGCTAATTTGTTGGGATTATCTAACTTAGTTTGACTTAGATTACTACACAACTCTTCTTGCAAAACTTTTGTGTATGTAGGTTAGAGTGGATTATTTTTCACTTTTGAGGCCTAAATTAAAGGATCAAGTTGTTAATGCATAAATATAAATTATATTTTTACATTCGTATCCATGGTATATTTTATTCAATAAATTTTAAAAATTTGTATCGTCGTATTCATTATATATATATTGTATCCGTATTTCCGTATATGTATCCGTGCAACATAGATTACATTTCAAAGTGCAAAAAGACATGAAAAATTTTAAATTATGTATAATTGTAATAAGATATATAATACAGAAAAAATAAAAAATTTAGGACAACATTTACAAATATATAAAATCGAGCATACACTATGCTTTCATGTTTAAATTCACCTCGCACAAAAAAAAAATGTTTAAGTTCACCTTGCAAGTTTCGCATTACATTCTTCATCAAGTTGTTAAATTTGTAATAAAAATTAAAAAAATTGACATTCCAAATTTGTGGATTTTTTAGTTGATAATTATCATTTGAAGAACAAATAGGTGAACTTATTAATTAAAGAAGCAAATATAATACTTTTGATTCCTGAACTTTTGTGTTGCACTTTCTCCCTTGTACTCTTTGACCGGTAATGTAAAGAATTTGATCCACTTCTGGCTTTGTCAACATTGTTAGGCTCTAGTACACTAGCCCAAAATGCTTAAGTCAATATTGACAAGTAGAAGTAGATCAAGTCTTTACTAACCATTCAAACAATTCATCCACAATCAATATGTGATTGGGGTGTTACAGGTAAAGTAGTAGGTAAAGAGTTGGGGAGGGGGGGGGGGAATGCAACAATAACATAAGTTCAGGGTGGGATAATGCATATAATTAATGTTCAAGGTGGAAAGTGCTAACTCGAAAATATGATTTTCCCTTTCCCTTTCTTTTTCTTAATTTCTACAGTTCTTTAATTAAGTATTTTTTTGTTATTAAAACCAAATCCATTAAAAACAGAACAGACATGCTCTGCAAAAACTGCCTTATGTTGTTCTCTGCCTCTCTCTCCCCTCTCTATCACGTCCACCTCCTTTTTGTCTTATTCCAATTTTCTCCTTGGCCCCAAACAAACCTTTTCTCTATTCTTCTTCTTCTTTCTTGTTACTAGTAACAACAAGTATAATAATCTTTTGACTCCTTCCCCTTTCACAATCAACATATTTAAAATCCATTTCAACAGATAAAAGTATACAATGGTGTAAAGAAAGGTTGTTTAGAAATGGCGCTGATTGATAACAAAAACATCAATCCAATGTTGGAAATGCAGGAACCGAGTATCGATTCGGATAAATTGAGCTACGAAATTTTCTCTATATTAGAGAGCAAGTTTTTGTTCGGTTACGATCATCAAAAGCTTTGGGTTCCGAAACAAATCCCTAACGCCGCTGAAGATAACAGCGTTCAGGCGATGAAAAACCAAAGGGGGAAAATATGCGTTCTAAGCGTTGACGGTGGCGGGATGCGTAGCATCCTTTCCGGCAAAACGCTGTCGTATTTGGAAAAGGCGCTGAAAAACAAATCCGGAAATCCAGACGCCAGAATCGCCGATTACATCGACGTGGCCGCCGGTACTGGCGTCGGGGGGATTTTCACGGCGATGTTATTCGCCGCGAACGATCAGAACCGTCCGATTTTCAATGCTGACGACACGTGGAAGTTTCTCGCGGCGGAGGGGAAGAAATTCTACCGACGCGTATCAAAAAAACGTGGTTTCTTAAACCGAGTTTTCTCCAAAACAGGCGGAGCAACCGCCGCCGCTGCCGGTTCGACCGGTTTGGAAAAAGCGATGAAGGATGCGTTCAAGGACGAAAAATCCGGGCGGAGCTTAACGTTGAAGAACACTTTAAAACCGGTTTTGATCCCCTGCTACGACTTGACCAGTACGGCGCCGTTTGTGTTCTCCAGAGCCGACGCTCTCGAAACCGATAGCTACGATTTTAATCTATGGGAAGTTTGCTTGGCCACGTCAGCGGAGCCGGGTTTGTTCGACCCGGTTTGCATGAAGTCGGTGGATGGGTTGACCCGGTGCGTGGGTGTGGACGGGTCCCTTGTCATGAGTAATCCAACGGCTGCGGCGATTACGCACGTGCTGCATAATAAACAGGAGTTTCCCTTCGTGCGAGGAGTGGAGGATATTTTAGTCCTTTCGGTGGGGGCAGGGGGAGGGGTTGTGGAGGGTAGTTTTGACTATGAACAGGTGAAGAAATGGACGGCTAAAGATTGGGCTCGGCCGTTGGCGATAATTTCTGGCGAGGGCTCGGCGGAGATGGTGGACCACGCCGTAGCTATGGCTTACGGGCAGAGCCGAAGTAGCAATTACGTCAGAATTCAGGTAGGTTGAAAGAAGAATTAATTACACATTAAACGTATCGTATTAAATTAATATGTGCTATTTTAGTAATTCCATAATTTTTGTCTTATCTTGAAAAATAAAATAAACGTGAGTAGCCACCACCCTCCACTTTTAGGAGGGTTGTCCCTAAAACTCTGTTAAAATGACGGATGGTGGCTACCGAAAATCTCTGTTAAAATGACGGATGATGGCTACCGAAAATTTCAGATGCTGAAGATGTACATTCTACAAACAATGTTCTCCTGTTCTTTTATTTAGTATATTTACTAAGTTAATTTGTGAAAAAATAAAACATATATCTGAAAATATGTCATTCGAAGAATTTATTGCAGTGACATCATGTAGCATTAAGTTCTCATAAAAGATATTTATAATAAATTGTTCAAATTTGGTTAGATATTTTATGGTGTTTGAAGTTAATTTAAAATGAGGAGGAGTTTATACAAACTTAAATTGTTTTAACAATTGTTATTTTTAAGTTAAACCAGTTGAGTTCGCATTGATGAGTTTCAAAAACTATCGAATAATATATGTTATTCAAGTTTTATTAAATAGGTAAATAAAATGAGCTTTTAACGTTAAAACTAGAGTAAATATACTTTAGGAATCTTTATAATTTTACCATAGAAAATATCAAATAAAATGCCGGAAAAAAGGTAGTTCAAAAAAGAAAAGAAAAGAAAAGAAAAGAAAAAAAGAGCATTGGTTAATTAATTAATGAATCTATTAGGAGTTTTGGAGGTGAGGAGACAGGCTGGGGGATGGGGATGGGGATGGGGTAACGTGCCGTGGTATTGTATTTGGGTGCATGCAATTTAATTCGATCTCTGCGCTCCCTTGTTTATTTGGGAGGGTTTAGGGGAATAGAAACTTTGTCGTTTTAGCAAAAATAGTTGTGGACTCAAAGCCATCTACATGCCACCCCAAACTGGAGTACGTACTACTATATAAACATTGACATGTATAATTATATAATTAAAAAATATTGGAACAGATTAAAGTTAAAATATTTGATAGTATACTTATATTTACCTTGATTAAATGAATTTGAGATGTTACTTTGACATGTTTAGCTACTAGCATTTATTACCTATAGATACTAGCTAATATTTTTGTATTATATTTGTTTGTTTTTATATGTATCCGAACTTGATATGGTTGCACTAAAATCATTTATTAACAAATGCAATATCATGACTATCTTATGACTAGATGACACTCAAGGTGATAAGCATTAACATGATCATATGCATGAATTTGTTTCGAGATTAAGTGGGTGTGTTCTAATCAAATTTGGATTGAAATTTCCTTTTGCCCATACTATCTTAATTTCTTTGTGGTTGATTGTCAGTTTGTCGCTAAGCCTTTTTTATTTGAAATTTCTATGTTTTAAAGAAAATCTTGGTATAATGAATGTAATGAGCGAGGTTAACTCTAACTGCACTTTTTGTTTGCCTTATTCATCTTCACATCTTTTAACCAAAACTAGTGGTAAAAGAATGAGGTGCATCAATTTTCAGGGCCTTGTCTATGATTTGTCCATTGTGTCATTTTCTGTTTTTTTGTTTTTGGGAAATAATGAAAAAGATGAAAGTGTAAACTTAATTTATACACAGCTTGCAATCTTGTCAGTTGGGGTTGGCATTTTCTTTCACCTAGGAGTCCTGTCCTTGAGCACCACAACAAAAATGCAGTTTCCATAACAATAAATTAAAGATATTGTCATCATGAGTGCAAATTGGACCTATTTTTACACATATTGCCTGCCTGTTGGGATTGGATAAGAAGAAGAAGTCAATTCTTTTTTCTGTTCTTGTATTTATTATGGCAATGTATGTATGGTCCTCCCTTTCTTTAAATACATTTGGACATGCAATAAAATTTTCTTGATTTGGTTAAACATTTTTTAGGTATGGACAATTGGTTTTCTTTAAATTTATAAGATATGATATGGTACCACATGGATTTGACTAAAAACAAATCATATGATCATTTTCTCTACTGAAATTAATTTGATGAACCAAGCACAGGCGGCGAATGGGTCGAGCTTGGGCCCGTGTGGGGCAAATGTGGATACAGACCCGAGCCCGAGCAACGTGAAAAAGCTAATTGGAATGGCAGATGAAATGCTGAAACATAAAAATGTAGAGTCTGTACTCTTTAGTGGAAAGAGGATTGGAGAACAAAGCAATTTGGAAAAAGTGGAGTGGTTTGCGGAGCAACTAGTGCTTGAACATCAGAGGAGGAGTTGCCGAATAGCTCCCACTGTTGCATTCAAACAACCTACTTCTACTACTACACCACCAAACAAATCCTAATAGTGAAAAAAGATAGGTAATTAAGTTTTATTTGACTACCTACTTTATACTTATATATATAGTCTGCTGATGTGAACTAGCTAGGTCCCATATATGTATGAAAGTCTAATATTTGGTTCGTAATGTTTATCCTTCTAAATACATTTATAAGATTTTGCCTTAATCACAATCAAGAAGATTAGATATTGGTGTTGTCTGTTTCTCGTACTCAACCGTGAGCAATGTCTTGTCATTTTCTATGAAATAAGAGAGTTTTAAGTAGAATTGTTCACTTTTGACCTCTTGTCCATTGTAAATTCATAATTTCCGTTTCATTAATGCAGGTAAATATGTATGAAGTAAGAAGGAAAAAAAGGGAAAGATATTGCAGCTTTTACTTATAGGGAGATAAGTGGGATTTAAGTGTGAAAAGGACAGTAAAAAAAAAAAAAAGTAAAAAGAAAAGAGTGATCTTGGTGGGTCTATTTGCCGGCCAGGGGCCATACATGGTGGTGGTCAGAATTTAAGTAGTACTATTTTCTTCACTACCAAAAAAAAAAGTTTAACTAGAAAATTTTGTACTCTTTATTCTTGAACGTTATTGCTTTCTTGGTAGGCTTGATCCCTAGCCTTTTCCTTTTCCTTTTTTATTTTTTGGTTTGGGGGGAATGTAATTTTGTTTGACATGCCCAAGCCCAATATGGCAATATGTATTGAGTTGTGGTCAACTACAACTTAAAACGAAAATCTGAGAGCTTATTTTCTTGTATTAATCTTTGTAAATTTTTATTTTCCTGTACGCTGTATTTTCATTTATTTTTAAAATTGATATTCAGATATTTTGAATTCTGAATAATAGCTTTTCTAAATTGTTAATTTGTTATAGCTTTCCTCGAATTATTTTAACATTGTAAGTATTTGATACATGATTTTTTGGATGCTAAATGATTTTCTTGCCAAGTTGTTTTAAACTGAAATCAAGTACAATCTACCCAAATATTTTGGTTGAAAACAAAATTGGATTTACCTTAATGGAGGTGGAACTTGAAACAAACAATCTTATGTATACAAGAAATAATCTTTAATATTTGAGGTGATAGGATTTATCAATTTTTTTTTTCTCAATTTTTTTTTTCTCAACCAATGATTTTAGGTTAAACTACAGTTTTTAATACTATTAACTTAAAGGAAATTTACAAAAAAATGACTCAAAACTATACTTTGTCATCCAATCTTTGAACGTTTTCTCATTTTATCCCCCTAGACTTTGAACATTTTTTCACTTTAAATCCCAATCTTTGAATATCCATCCTGCCCTGAAGATTCCGCCAATGAACGGAATATTCTCGAAGAATCTGCCAACGAACGTCCAAAGGTAGCTGACTTTGAATATTTTTAATAATTGAGGGGGTTAAGTGGGAACTTTCAAAGGTTAAATGGAAAAGTAAAAAAAATTCAAAATTTAGGGGGCAAAGTGAAATTTTACCTTCAAAAAATTCCTGAAACTAACCAAATTTGACCTGTATATAGATTACCCATCTTATCTGTCGAACACATACTGCAACTATTTAAATTTGGAACGATAAATTTAGATATTGAAAACTAAAGTTTGCAATCACTTTTACATATTTTTTCTACTGTAGTTGAAAATAAATAATATCCCATTAATCAATAATTTATGTAGGGAGGATTATTTTGAGATCAAACAAAACCATTTAAAAAAAATGATTCTTTTTAAGACAGATGGAGTACGAGGATATGGAAAGTGTTATAAATTGATAAAAACGTCCAGAGTGAGGGATCAAAATATTAGCAAGAATTAACAATTATTATGAAATGTTGAAGCAATACGAAGATACACAAAACCTGTTTTCAAAATAAAACAAACCTTTGAAAATATAAGAATGCAAGAGAAAATTTTCTAAAGAAAAGAAATAACACAAAGAAGGGAAGACCTTTGCCTTAGAACAAGTAGCTCATAACTGCCAAAGAACTCACAATGTAATTAATCGAATGAACGGCCAGCAACTTTGGACAATCAAAGGGCATATGTGCCTGCTGCGGACTCCAAGGCATTTCCAAGGGGTTCTTGTAATTCTGGATTGATAGGAAACAACATGCATTGAGCATATTGTGCCATTAATTGATCAACAAGCACCAGTGCTACCATTGCTTCCACCATTGGAACAGCTGCACGATAATTTCAATAAAGTATTAGTCCAATAAAGTAACTCTAAAAGGGCAACATAATTCAAATAAAATTTAATGTGGAAAGCTTATAGAGACAAACCTCGTGGGACAACACAAGGATCATGTCGACCTCGAGCTATGAGTTCCATCTCGTGTCTGTCTCTACTAACAGTATTCTGCTTCCTCTGCATTTGATTGTGAAATAAAATCGTTTTCATCAGTAAAATATATTCCCGAGGGAAAAGTAATAATAACTCTACAACTTTGCTATGTGCAAGAAACATAGTTCACAAGCATGAACTTGTATAGGCTGAAAGTGGGGGACCACTTATTGGTTAAGAAGACATACGGAGATAGTTGATGTTGGCTTGAAAGCTATTCTCATGTTGATGATTTCTCCATTTGAAATTCCGCCCTGAAAGTGAAGATAAAATCATAAAAAACAACATATTAAAATTAAGGAACATTGCATTCCATAAATAGGTTTGACAATCAATCATGTCATATTAGTGAAAATAAAAATAAACACCTGTATTCCACCAGATCGGTTGGTTTTTGTCCTAATCTTGCCATGTTCATTCATGTAGAATTCATCGTTATGTTCACTACCAGTCATGAATGTACCTGATTGATTTTCATTAAAAGGAACATGCATCTCTCAGCAAAGTTATTTATGCACAAAGTTGTAACTAATCAGCTAGTCATTGAGTCATTCAAACATGAGAAATATAAATCACAAAATCAGTATGCAGTTGCACCTGCGAATCCACTGCCAAACTCAAATCCCTTTGTTGCAGGTAATGACATAGCAGCTTTAGCCAACTCTGCTTCAAGTTTATCAAAGACAGGAGAACCAAGTCCCTAACAAAATATAAAGTAGTGCATATGAATTTCAGAGAACTTGCCAAAACCAAAGAGTGATAAAAGGTCTGAAACTTGGAAGTGCAATAAATAGACAGCTGCAAGGATGTGGAAAACAGTGAGAAAAGACAGGGTTTTACCCGTGGAACATTTCGAACAATGCAGGTGACAACACCCCCAACAGAATCACCTCTCACCCTGACAGCATCAATAGCAGCAATCATTTTTTCTGCATACTCAGGATTCGGGCATCTTGCAATATTACTTTCTATCTGTTAACAAATTGGATGACAAGAAACTGTACTGATTTTCAAGGCTTATGTGACAATTACATGAAATAGATAAGTTGAAATGTCACAAGTATGGGGAAAAGTGTGGAGTTCTATATGTCCACTGTGCCAACAATATGTCCAGCATCTTGCCTTTCTCTGTTCAATCTTATGCCCCACTATCACATGGACTGAACTCACTCTCATTATCATACATGTCTGTATTTTGTATATATAAAAAGACATTAGAAACTACATCACAATTTCATACTTAGCCATAACGACATCATCATGAAGAGGTAGTCTGATATTTTCTCAACATCTTGATGCTTCGTGAGACCTTATGACTCATTGTAACAACTTCACATTGAAATAATGCAAAACAAATAAGTTATGCTGCTAAAGATAACTCCTGTAATTGAGTCATTATTATTGCTAATATGCAAAAGAAACCAAGTGATTCGGTAGCATGTATACCTGATCAAGTGTCAGAGTTTCATGATCAACCAAATCTTCGGGAAGGACAACCTTGTGCGCTTGTGAAACGTAAGCAAGAATCTGCGACACAAAAGGATGAATAAATACAAACAAAAATAAACGAATTACCATAGTTCATCAATTAAACATTTCGTATCTTCCATGATCTTATCAATTTCGGTCAATAATAAGTGCTCTTCCCACCCCTTAATCCATATTAAGATGAAATGTGAGTTATTCGACGTAGACTTCTGTCAGAAGAAAATTCTCATATTCAAAAGCAAATTTCCGGTTTTGTAAAGAACGAGACCTTCCTGAGACTGTGGAAGGCCGTTACATTTTGATCTTATAATTTGTAGTGACTGTCGAGGATCCATTATGCTATTTTAATATTAGCTAAATTGTACATCTTGCATTCCCATGTTCATTTTTTTCTTTTTTTTCCTGATGTCCAACTATATTTTCCACGACAAAAGAGAGGAATATCATGCGATCTGTGACTTAATTATAACCAACCATAGAATGATATGATGCAATATAAAGTCTCATTAAACTGGCTATTAAAGTTAAGACCAAATTGTAAGTTGAAAACTACAGGCAGGTTTCTAGGAAGAAGAAGGGTAAGTCGTAAGCAGACATTCTCTAAATGTTTTTGGCTCTAACAACAAAGAATCAAAGATATATGGGAGTAAACACTAAGAAGGAAAAGTAAGCCGTAAGTAGTCATTATTTAAATGATATAACTCTGTGAACAAAGCTATATGAGACTGAGTACATTAATGAGATTTAGTGCAAAACTGAATTTGCACAACATCATAAATATCATCCGGAAGTATAGAACTAAAATATTTTACATTACATGTTTACAACCCAAAAACTCACTTCAGTTCCTGCATATTGCTTCAAAATCTTCTTAGCAACAGCTCCAGCTGCAACCCTCCCAATGGTTTCTCTAGCCGAAGATCTTCCGCCACCCTAGATTCCAGCAACACAATTACATAAACCAAAAAAAATGATTTACATGGATGTCATAAGAATTTTATGAAGATATTGATAGTATCACTACCATATAAATGAAATCATGCTACCTGTACAGATCTCACGCCATACTTGAAATCATAAGTTGCGTCTGCATGAGAGGGCCTATAAGCTATTGACATTTCATTGTAGTCCTGAATAAATTCATAACAAGTTTATAAGCAGCTAGATCATAGGCATGTTCATCCTAAAATAATCTCTATTTCCGTCTCTCTGATGCTTTCCTTATATTTGAAATATATGTATTGTAATGCCAACAAATGGACCCTATCATTTCCCCTACAAATGGAAACTAAGTCTTGAGGAAAAACAAATCTTAAGAATCTTTTCATAAGAAGATCATACCTATCAACTATAAAGATAAATAATAAAAGAACCATAGCTCTGCTGTCTAAACTAGCCAATACAATTATCCTATAATTTTCTTAAATTTCTCCTTCTCAACATCGTCGCCCCACCAACCCCCAGCAGCAGCACCAGAGTAGGAAAGCTCATGAACTTACATTTCCTCTTTGATCTGTATTGGGCACTTCTACTTTGATTGGAGATCCAGTGGTTAACCCTGTAGTGAGCATAAGATACATCAACTCACTTCAAGAAAATTTTGAGGGTCAATTTAAATTGAGTTCAAGGTAAGCCAATCAACAACTAACCGTCAGAAATTCCCGAAGCTATTTTACATGTATCGGTTTCTTTTCTGGGGGTGGTGATTCTACTCTGACCTGGCCTCCTAAATGAGATAATATTAAAAATTCATGATCAGACTAACGAATTGATAACTAAATCTTCCAACGAACACATCATGTCAATAAAAAGTTACTGCAGTCAGATCTTATCTCAATTATTTACTTGTTATTAAGCAAAATTCTGGGTCAGAGCTACATGTTCACCAACAGGACCATATGAACCAAACTAATGAAGTTTTCTTTTTAATGTTTCAGATATAATAATAATGCACTAACAACATCATAGGGACCACATCAGCTAAGAGTATACCTTCTATCAAGATCTACTTGCATATCAGATTCTGAGAGAGGAAGCCTAGGAGGGCATCCATCAATTATGCACCCTACGCCACCTCCATGAGATTCTCCAAAAGTTGTAACTCGGAAGTAAGTTCCGTATGTGCTTCCGGAGGCATTTATCTCTGTTAATTACAAACATGTAAGCTTTACGATGGCATCAGCTACTGTATTCTTATTTGAAGTTTATAAGTTAGCCTTTTGTACTGACATAATATTAATAAGTTTTTCATTGCCATGTTAGCCTCATAATTAACAGAGGCAGGGCACAAATTTAAGTAAAAGATGGTTAAGCTCAATATTTCATACCCTGAGTTAAAATGAACATCATATGCATACGAGCCAAATAATATCGTACCGAGGCGTTTCGGTTGGGATTTTCTAGCAGGAAGCTGAAGGCTAGGAAATGATAGAATCGCCGGCGACTTCAAGGATCCGAGACGGGCGGATCCATCAGAAGAAGATGGAGCTCCGAGAAAGTGTTTGGTAGAGAGGGAGGACGCCATTACTCCGACGTCGTTTTGGTTGTGGATTAGGTCTAAATGTTTGTTTTAGTTTGGTGAGATTGGGGAAATATTATATTATTAATAAATAAATATGTACACACACATTACAGGCACTTGGTAGTTGGTTTGCAAAAATGGTTGGGTGAAGACTGAAGGGACCTACGGAGGCCTTGCCACCTACCCTTCCTTTTGTGGTTCATGAAAATTGAACTGTTGCATATATTGAAAAAAACACTAATAAGGTAGTATTAATATTAGTATTTTTTAATATTTTTCAAAAAACAAAAAACAAAAAAACAAAAAAAGGTTGTATTAATGTTTCTTAATTTATCAAAAAACAAAGTATCAAAATGGAGAAATTATTTAGTATAATTGTTGCACCACATTATCAAGTATACGTGGTGCATGATGATGTGGTGCAGTCGATCAATGTAGTTATTACATGTGGAGTGAAATCCAAAATCATCCATGTTCTGGGTAATGTAAACACAATTTTTAGAATCTTATATTTTAGGAGAACATCATATATTTTAGGAGAACATGAGTGATGTGGGATTTCACTTCACATGTAATAAATGTATTGGTTTGCTGAACTATGTGTACTTGATGACGTGATACAACGGATATACTATATAATTTCTAGTCAAAATGGAGCGGATTTTACTTTGGTTTTGGAACGACTTGATTTATTAAGATTTTGATCTACATGGAGATCCATCGGATGGAAAATATAATTGTAATTTTAAATATATGGAATAGATATAAAATCAAGATTGATTCAATTCGCTAAAATATGAATTTAATAATAAGTATTTATAAGTAATGTTATATAACAATTATAATGTCTAATTCATTCATGATTTCATATTTTATTGTAACATGAATTAGTTGTGATGATGTATCAACATTGTTTTTCAACTAGATATGATAGGTCATTTGAAGTAAGTATTGATAATATGAAATATCTGTATATATGTATGTATTTGTATAAGACTTGATGTAAATAAACTTGAGAGAATTTGTATATTGAATATAATAATCTTGTGTACATAATGAGCTGAACAAAGCAGCTTAAATAGACAAAATAAAGAGGGGTAAATAAGTAAAGTTACAAATGTATAGTAGGCGGCTAATAACAGAATAACAACTTAACTAAACTTAATTAATTAAATAATTATAATAAACTGAGCCCTAATCTAGAAACAGAATTGGGCGTAATAGTCTCCTCTTTTATTCCTGCAATTCATCTTCTTCTTCTTTCCTTTGTAAATTCTGATTCAATATGGTTGAACTGTCCATGTATGATTATTTTCCAGTGCATTAAGTTCTTCATTCATGGCATGAACCCATTCAGGGTATTTTGATGCTTGTTTATAAGAAGTAGGTTCAGTAGTGGATGTAATGTTAGCAATAAAATTTTTATATGCATGTGTAAGAGTAGAGTAATTTAAAACAGATTGAATAGGATATCTTGTAGTGGTATTCCTATGTATAGCAAGATTACAATGATAGTCTTTGAGATAGGTAGGAGGTTTGTGAATTCTGGAAGATTTCCTAATAGTTTCTGAAACAGAAGTATCAGGAGGGTCAAAAGTAGAAGAGGAAGAAGGTAAATCAGAATGTATAGGATTGTCAATAGGTGTTGATATAGGATCCATGAAATACAAATTATTTTCAGGAAAATGATCAGAATCTGAATTATTATTGGTAAATTGTGAAAAAAGTTTAGAATCAGTAAAAGGAAAAATATTTTCATAAAAGAGTACATTTCTGGAATGTAAAATAGAATGATCAGATAGATTCAAAAGTTTATATCCTTTGATTCCTGGAGAATAACCAAGAAACACACACTTATGTGCCCTAGGGTCAAATTTAGTTCTATGTTGTTTAAGAGTAGAAGCAAATGACAAACAACCAAAGGATCTGAAAAATGAATAATCTACTGGTTTGTTGTATAGTTTTGAATAAGGAGTTAAATTTTGTAAAGTAGGAGTTGGAATTCTATTCATTAGGAAGACAGCAGTAAGTATACTTTCATTCCAATATTGTAAAGGGAGTTTAGACTGGAACATGAGAGATCTAGCTATATTTAAAATGTGTTGATGTTTTCTTTCAACTTTAGAGTTTTGTTGAGGAGTTTCTACACAAGCAAATTGATGTATAATGCCTAGTTTTGAAAATAAATCTGAAAAAAATAGTTCCTTTGCATTATCACTTCTAAATTTCTTTATTTGGAGATTAAATTGAGTGTGAATTAGATTGATGAACTTTGGTAAAATAAAATGAACATCAGATTTAGATTGTAACAAAAAAGTCCAAGTAAATCTAGAATAATCATCCACTAAGGTGAGAAAATACCTAAAACCATTATATGAGGTGACCTTAAAAGGTCCCCAAATGTCACAATGAACAAGGTCAAAAGGAGCAAGAGTAATAGAAGTACTTAAAGAAAAGGGTAAAAGCTTTTGTTTTGCTAAAGGACAAATCTCACAAACATGATTATTTTTAACTTTTGGTAATCCTAATACAGACTGTAAAGTAAGAAGCCTATCATGACCAGGGTGGCCTAATCTATTATGCCATGTGTTTATGCTAATATTATTGCAAGTTGTAGTTCCATGTGGTAGACTGGTGTTATGTAAGATGTAGAGTCCTTCTAATAGGTCACCCCTGCCAATCTTCTTCAAAGAGGTCTTGTCCTGAATGAAGAAATGATTGGATTCAAAAACTATGTTGTATGTAGAGTTATGTAAGAGGGCACTAACTGAAATTAAATTGAGTTTAAATTGAGGAACATATAGGACATTTTCTAAAACAATGGAATTTTGTAGTAAAACAGTGCCTTTATAAAAAACAGAAATAAATTGATTGTTTGGTAATGTAATAGATGTATGAAGTGTAGGAGATAAATTTTGAAAGAATTTAAGATTGTTGCATATGTGATTAGAAGCCCCTGAATCCAAAATCCAAGAGTTAGTAAATCCTGAATTTGATAAAAGAAAAGTAGGAATATGTGTACCTGTTTGAGTGGTAACAGTACAAGAGTGTGAAGATGGTGTTGATGAGGTTGATTGCTGTGTAGAATCAGTACTTGCTGTAGGTGTCAATAGTTGAGATAGTTGACTGAATTGATCAGGGGACATGGATTGTATGAAATTGTGGAGATTCTGAGAATGTGATTGTATATCAGTAGAGATGTTGTTCACTGTTGGTGGTGATGGAGGAGTAAATCTGGGAGTGGGTGGTCTGTATCCAGGGGGATACCCATGTAGTTTAAAGCAGGTGTTGATGGTATGGCCAGGCATCTGGCAGTGAGTGCAGTAGGGCCTATTTGGGCGGTTGGGATTGAAATTTGGTCTAAAGGGAGGTCTGTAGGGATTGGATGGTGGTCTGAAGCCAGAGGGATTAGTGTGAGATGAAGGAGGATAAGGAGAATTTGGCCTGGATGAGGAATAAAGAGGGGCAGATTTGGTAGCAAAGGCCATGGTGTTGGTTTGATCAGAAGAGGGAAGAATGTCTTGAATTTCCCTCTGAGCTTCTTCTTGAGACACTAAATAGTATGCTTTTGTAACATCAGGAAGAGGGTCCATTAGCAACAATTGACTTCTTGTATGTGATAAAGAGTCTTGTAGTCCCATAAGGAAAATCATAAGGTACTGGTTCTCAAAGTATTGATCCAGCTGACCACATGTACACTTAGGTCTAAAATTACATATTTCATCCCATAAGACTTTAAGTTTAGAAAAGTAGGTACTAACAGAGAGAGACTGTTGTGGAAGATTCATTAGATCCCTGTGTAGTTTGAAAAGTCTGGGTCCATTAGCCTGTTGGTATCTAATTTTGAGTTCTTTCCAAAGAAATGAAGCATGAGTATGATACTGCACGGTGTGATTGATTTCTTTAGTTAAAGAATTCAAGATCCAAGTGAGAACAATGGTGTTATTTCTATCCCAATAGTTTGCCAAAACTGGGTCCTCTGTTGGTCTGATGAAGTTAATGTCAATGAATTGAAGTTTGTTCTTGACTGTCAATGCTCTTTCCATGGCTTTTGACCATGTTTGATAATTTTTGCTGTCCAATTTTTCAGAGACAAGGATAATTCCAGGGCCATCCGCTGGATGGAGGTAAAATATGGAAGAAGGATCTTCAATTTCTGGTCTATTTCTTAAAGTGGTAGATGAGGTGGTGATGGAATCAGTATTTGGTCCAGAAGAAGCCATGAAGATAAAGACAAATGGGATATGAAGGAATTATGATCTGTGAATTGAGAGATAAAAGAATATAGTGTGCAAGAAAGTGAAAAAGATGAGGAATCTAGGAATTCTTGAAGTAAACTTTGATGAATGTGAGAATAGTAGGATTAATGGTGATTTTGTGAGAAGAATTTGATGGAAGAAATTAAGAGAATATCAGAGAATAATAAAAAAATATGTAGAAGACAGAATTGTAAAAGGAAGAGAATACCAGAAAGATGATGATGAAGAAAATCGTGAAAGAATTTTCAAGAACTGGTAATGATAAAAGCAATGAAACTGGTGGAACCTGTAACTGCTGTTTGTTGATGAAGGAACCGCCGGAGATGAAGAAGGAGATGCTAAAGAACAGAATAAAGGAGAGGAATTTTATCAATGAATGTTTCAATTGGGTGCGGAAGCTCTTTAGAATACTGCTGATACCATGATAATATGAAATATTTGTATATATGTATGTATTTGTATAAGACTTGATGTAAATAAACTTGAGAGAATTTGTATATTGAATATAATAATCTTGTGTACATAATGAGCTGAACAAAGCAGCTTAAATAGACAAAATAAAGAGGGGTAAATAAGTAAAGTTACAAATGTATAGTAGGCGGCTAATAACAGAATTACAACTTAACTAAACTTAATTAATTAAATAATTATAATAAACTGAGCCCTAATCTAGAAACAGAATTGTGCGTAATAGTCTCCTCTTTTATTCCTGCAATTCATCTTCTTCTTCTTTCCTTTGTAAATTCTGATTCAATATGGTTGATAAGTATCTAAATGCGTTGAAGTATGATATATTTCTAGGTTATAATTTAGTGGATTAGGAAGAAAGTTTAAACACGAGACCCAAGTTTATAACCTGAAAAATAATCATTATATACAAAAATATTTATGAGAATTTTAAAAGTGCAAATTTATCCGATTCAAATATATATATACGTGGATCCTAATAAATTTGGGAAAAGTCCATCATGGACTGGAAAACTTCAAGGGCCTTAGAAAAAGAGTGTACTCAGATTCCATTAGTACTCGATCCTCCTAAAATAAGCCCAAAGGCCTTAAAATCAATTGGCATCCAAAAGTAGTACTAATAATCGGGCTTTGGGTCTAATAAATCGTTTCTGGGTTTATAATTCACTCCGCGCGCGGGGATAAAATAAAATGATGAATTAAGATGACGTTAGTCAAATAGTATATATAGAGAGTAAGATATATTATTAATTACTACTCGTATATTAGTGACTTATGATTTTCAGAGACGAGACTCAAGTTTCGAATTTTACCGGAGACACTAAATTGAAGAGGATCTATACCTTTTACATTATTTGGTCTGAACTGTAGATTAAAAAAAATCATTTAGCTTTAACAAGGTGTGGAAATGATATAAAGCTGAATTGCTGATTGATTATTGTTCGGTTGCTGTGTCTACTGTCTAGTCTAGTAACTGTATCTTTAATTTGGAATTAAACTTTTAATTCGAGATAAAGCAATAATGTTATATATGTAACATTAATAGTAAATTTACCTTTCTAAACGACATAAGTTAAGTGATGTAGTGAGTGATTTTATCTTCACAAGACTAATTAATCTATTCATGTTTTCTTATATAATTGGTTTGCTATAAATAGTAAATGTGTATGTTAAAAAATAAAGAATGTTAGCGCATGATTTGATTTTAAGCATTGGATAATCGTGTCACCCACTGAAATCCAAGTTAATTATATATTAATTATATCCCATAAGTTTAGAGTCTTACAACTTGCAAATTAACATATCCTACACATGATAGAATTAACTGATAATTGTATATAAATTTACAACTCACTGGGACCAGGTAATTTTATTTTATTTCTAGTTTTTTAGAAACCCAACATTGGGTGAATACGATTGAGTTTTAACGGGTGACAACGAAAAAAATCAACCAGATCCGCTTTCAAACTATACCTATTTTTTTAAAGTTCATAAATCGCACGATTCGGATAAGGCAGGTGCGGGCGGTTGGCGGGTTGAACCATTGAATATAGTATGTTCAACTAACTTATACTACATAAAATTCAATCTGACTATGAAGAATAAAAACAAAATAAGATTGGGCAAACTCATGGTTAATGGCCCATTTTGCCAAACACAACTATAATTCCTAGCTACACAATTCTTCAATCCGGTTCGGTCAACAAAATTAATCACTGGTAGGGTGATCTTTATGGGTAGGATCAATTCCTACAATTGTTTTATAAGAAGAAACTACGTATATACAGTGCAAAATTAATTAATTAATTGATGCATAAGTTACATTACTCATTTTTTTTATAGAAATAAAAAAATGATTTAAATATATATTCTAAATTTGAATGTTCTCCAAACTCTTTTTGTGTACTGCAAAAGAAAGGGATCTACGGTTAACAAGAGCACATAAAATAAGGTAGGTGTGGCAAGATCTTTAAACTAAATATCCGACAAACGGAATTGAGTACTTGGTTAATAACTATGAATAACTTAAACTTCGAAACCTTTGATGTTCCTCTTTCCTCTTTCCTCTTGCTCGCTCAAATTTCCTACCCTTGGCTCGCACGTATGGCTTGGTGTGACTTATGAGTTATGAAAATTGAGAACTAATTTTGAATCTTGATTTTTTAGGAGAGGCGTGATGGAGAATAGAACTGGAGAGTGGAGCAAGCATGAAGCCTAGAGATGGAAAACTTATTTTTCAATGTTTTATTTGGTAAGTGGTGTTGGGTGAGAAAACATATAATATTTGGATGGGTTAGATTATGGTCAATTTTTAACCATTAAAACTGCAATCCGACCCCTAACTTTCGGGTAATCACAATTTCAACCCGTTACTAGTTTTATAAGAATAAAAACCGTCGGGTTTGGATCGGGTCGGGCGGGTTAATGAACACCCCTACCCAACAATTATATTAATACTTCAAAGAGAATTGAAAATTACAATGTCAAGAACCGAACTAAGAATGTTTAATGATCTCAATTTTGGATAAAACCAGTAAAAGAAAGAATATATATATATATATATATATATATATATATATTGTAACAATGGCAAATTATTCTATATTAGACTATTTTTATAGATCATATCTAACAAAAAAAGAATTCTGAATAAATATGTATTATTGAATGCATGGTTATTAGCTATATATAAATTACAGACACACTTCTTAATCCCATTCATGTCCCATTTATTTGCAGATAGATGCATATATTTGTAAGATCAAGCTAAAAGGAGTAAAGCTCATAAAAAGTTTTTGTAATTATACAAAATCGCAGGGGATGTGAGTGTATTTATCCCATTAAACCCTAGCTAAAGTAATAAATTAATACTTAAATGGAAGTTATATAACTATATATGTTGGTTAATTTCCATGTAAAAAATATTCATATAGTATAATACTAGCTAGTACTTTTGAGTAAATTAAATATTGCATGATAATTGGATGAATGACAAAAGGACAGTACGTAAGGTTGAATATTGTGAATCTCATAACATAATTTGATGAATGGGAAGGAAGGAAGTGTCTTTTTCTTTGTAATAGTTTTCTCAAATGTCATTTAGTGCCAATCAATATATCCCCTGGAGAATTTTAACTTTTGTATTGGAATATAATATTATATTCAAAAGATCGAAGTATGTGAACAGAGTCATATATGTTGATATATTTATTTTCTATTCACATCTCTATTTCTGGAGATTCATGAATGCTATAGAGGTATAGATAGGGTTAATTCTCATTTATCCCGTGAAAAATATAATGTTTAATTAAATTTTTTTTTATTCGAAAAATAATATTTTATTCCATTTTTCTGTGAAAAACTTGAAAGGATCAATTTACCTTCTTCAAATGGAGAGCGTAATGCATTAGCTCAAAATTGAAAGTGAAGTTAAAGATGTTGCGTAAAAAGACAAAATTATCCTAGACAAATTGTTCCACATAAAATAATACATTAGGTAAAATGCCTTATTTATAGTAACACAAGGGTAGAAATTGATACACATAAATAATATAGCACAATGGGTAAATTGACACATACAACAACAAAGGGGGCAAATGGCTACATATATAATAACACATGGGATACCATTTTTTTTTATATTAGTTGACTATATGACTAATATATGAGGGTGAGTTTGTCAAACCATATTTTTTTAATGGTTTGAAAATGTCAGATTAAGTATAAGAATATAAAAAGGTAAGAAAACATATTTTCATTTAACTTAGTGATTAATTGATTATTACATAGAGTTAAATTAAATTGTCATTAACTCTAGAAATCTACGATAAATAAACATTTTCATTTGTTTATTTTTATATTATTTGTTTATATAGTAAATATTTGTATATTTCAATTTGCACCTCAAATATTATAAGGAGATAATTTGCATATTTTGGGTCAAAAAATTAACAGAATTAAACTTTCCCACATTGACTTATCGTGTGTACTATAATTTAGAGAGGTTAACTTAACACTGCAGGCTGCAGCTCAAGCAGACAAGCAGTATAATATGATATGAAAACGGTGCTCATCAGAAACAGTGTTCGTACAAAATTAAAACGATAACACAATAAGTACTTAATTAATTGTGTGGGATTTATTAATTAAATGCCTCCCTAAACATTAATTATATATATGTATATGAATATGACCCACGGTACCACCCGAAACATCTCATCTCATGCCAAATTATTAAGTGACATCTAACAAATTGCTAAGACAATCAATATGCATATACTTCAATCAATCATGATATAATTAATCTATGAATGAAAGACCTGCAAATTAAGATATACTATATGGAATATAATTAAGATCGACTTGATTATATAAATAAATTAAAAAAGAAGTAATTAAGAATTAATTATCATCAATTAATTAAAATCACCTTCAGCAATAAATTATTTATTTTTCCAGGAGTTTGGTACATATATATGATCACTTGTTTGAACATAGCAACATTAATAATGTCACATGTAATACAAACATATATATCGAGACCATTAATTGCTAAGGTAAATATATAGACTAAATAGTAGTTAAAATTAATTTAGTAATGTGGCGTTAATTATTATATTACATGTTACGTTGTGAACCGTAGAAATTAGATGTGTTGGATTGGATTGGATTGGATTGGTAAGACAGCAAAAGATTCTTCTTTATAAGATTTTGACAATTCAAAGGAAGAAGAAATAAGGTTAAACGAGTAATACTCAAGTCTTGCTATCTTGCCATACACATATATATATATTAATGAGCCAATCTGACCCTGCTACTCAGATCTATTGTACTCCCAACTCTTGCCGCCTCCCCCAACCCAACTTGTTGAAATACTCCTACTATATATATATATATGTTAGTTTCACACTAGCTGGCTATATAAACTATTTATTTATTTATTCAAATGATCCATATGTTGTATATATCTTGTACAACTTGTACAACATGATGCATGTACTCGTTGTATATATCTTGTACAACTTGTACAACATGATGCATGTACTCGATAAAGAATATGTAATTTGAAGAGTGAATAGCATTTTTGGTCCTCCTTATGGGTCAAATTTTGTATTTTCATTCCTCTTAATTTTTTTGTAGCAGATTGATCCCTCTTATCAATGTAATGTATCACATTCGTCCCTCTTATAACACATTATTACAAAATACAGTACATCAACTTTTGTCCACTTTAGTATTTTGAACTTAAGTGATGTATATTGTATTTAAGAGGGACTAATATGTTACAATAAATTGATAAGAGGGATGAATGTGTTATAAGAGGCACTACAACAAATACGATCTATAGTGGCATCATGCTTGATAACATTATAAAGAAAATGTCACAAATTATTAATATAGTCACATTTTTGAAAAATGCCACAAAGTATAAGTGTTAATTTTACTGATTAGTGACATTTTTATACTATAGTGATATTTTATAATGTTACTTTTAAAAATAATTGTGATATTGATACATTTAGCCACACCGCTACAAGTGGCACTTTGCTAGTGACATTTTATATATAACGACATTTTCCAAACTGCCACTTGTAGCGGTGTGACTAAAAGTTAAATGTCACTATCATAACAAGATGTAACATTATAAAATGCCATAATATATTAAAATGTCACTAAATAGTATATTTAACATTTATAATTCATGACATTTTTAAAAAATGTAACCGTATTAATTTTTTCTCACATTTTCTTCAAAAAGCCATCAATCTTGATGCCACCAAAGATCATTTTTGTTGTAGTGAGGGACGAATGTGATATACTACATTGATAAGAGGGACCAATCTGCTATAAAAAATTTGAGAGGGACGAAAGTGCAAAAATTAATCCATAAGGAGACCAAAAGCGCGATTTACTCTAATTTGAATCTACAACGAGCATATAGTTAAATTTCAGGCAATTACTACAACGAGCATATAGTTAAATTTCAGGCAATTACTTTGCTTTCTAATTTGTTCTTTTAGAATTTCTCTGAGAAATTAAAGAAACCAATTAATAATATATATTGAATTACACGTTTCTGAAAAAATCTAGGAAAAGCATTTTTCTTTAAACATAATCATTAACAATTATTGTCATTAACAATCATAAGCTAGCTAGAGCATATACTGATCTAGACGAAACATTATCATAAGGTCCTATATATATACCCTATATATATATATCCTTCTTGATTAAAAACTCTAGGGATCGACCTACTCTAGCTAGACTTTTCATTTTATCTCTGTCTTCACCGAATTTCACCTTTTGGAACAAGAAATATTAAAATCTCTCTTATATTTAATTTATAGTATAATTTAAATCAATTGCGTGAACCTTATTTAATTATTTTTTAAATGAATTTAAATACTACATTAAACATGAAAAACCACGGAATTAACTCATCCTTAATTAAAAAGTATATATATATATATATGTTCTCTACAAACAAATCCAAACAATTAAAATCTATACATATTTTCACCTTGTCAAATAATTAATAGCAAATCTATACAAAATTTCACCTTGTCAAATAGTACAAAAAAATTCCAATCCTGTACATAGCGCGTTTTCTGACATGATTTACTGTCTTTAGCGTAATAGTTATAGTGGTATACTATACACTGTAATGTAATTATGTCTCATAGATTTTATTACAAAATAGTAGTAGCTTAACAAAAATTAATTAATCTGAGACATTACTTGCAGTCATCTTTGATTTTATTTTAACTTAAATTATTAAACATTGTTTTTACATTTGCAAAAGTTATACTATAAGATGTCACTAGGTACTTATTATTCAGAGAATATGGTACCACACATTAATTTCCAAAATATATATATCCAAACACTTTTTAATATTTTTATTTTCGAAAACTTTGAATGACACCACTTGTTTCTTATAATTACATGAGCCATACATAATACACCTAAATTAAGTACGTAGTCCCGAACTGAATGCTGGATATTCAATTTACTGATCGATCTCCTATATATATATATATATATATATATATATATATATATATATAGTTGACATGGGGAGGAAAAAACATACAGTATATATATTTGTATTAGGATAACTTTTTGTGAAATGAGAAGTATTGTTGGACTAAAATAAATGTAAAAAACAGCGTTCTGAATGAATAATTGGGAAAAAGGAAAAGAAAATGTTTTTGGTAAATTTTAAAATTGGAAAAATGGGAAAGCTAGTTTCACTATGTCATTAAAAACCAAACACTCGATCTGTTTGTCTCACTATTCAAATGGGTACCAAATTAATTAAGAAATGTGATACCAAATATATAGAGGAAAAATGAAGAAGATTATAACTAATTAATTAAGGCTAGGATTAGCAAAAGAATATATACGGAGTATATATTTGTGCTAACAATTTTATTAGCCCATTCAAAAGGTTATAATTAAATAATGGAAAAAAAAATAATAGAGGGCAGGGTATAATTAATTAATTAATAATAATGGTAATGCTACTTTTTTTTATTTTTTGTTTGGTTGTTTTGGTTCCAGAGAAGAGAAGAGAAGAGAAGTAAAAGAGGGTTGGGTTGGGGGAGGGGAATCCATGTCGTCCAAACACTTCCCGACAAAAGGAGGTTCAGAATAGAATAGAAAAAGCAGCTAGCTAGCAAAGGAGCTTTACGACCACACCCAGCTCAATCAAAAACATTTCAAAAAACAGAGCTTAGGACCCAAATACTACTTCTACTAGTTACTATATATTTATCTCTATCTATCTATTTATCTATCTATCTATCTATATAATTTGAGATTGAATTCCCAACCCCACAACACAAGTACACAACACAACACAACACAGTTCATTTCTCTTTCTCTTTCTCTTTCTCAACCCCCAAATGATTTCTAGCTATGCATATATATATCCTCAGCTCAGCTCCTCCTTAATTTGATTTGTCTTGTGGTTAATTAATTAATTACCCATTTCATATATATCTCTGTGAATTTCTTCTTCCCTTTTCAAATTACTATTAATTATTTATATATATGTAGTTAATTAAGCTTTGATTTTAACCTAGCTACCTACCTACTTACTTCATCCTTAATTCATATCTAATCTCTTCCTCACCTCTCCGTTCCTTATAACTAATTAATTACTTAAACAAACCCCATTTTTTTAATTTAATATTAATATAATATTGCATGTATATATACTATACGTATATATATGCCTGGCTCCCTGTATGCCATTGGCAGCTAGAGCCCACCGGAGAGACGATGGCCCTCTGTCGATGGCGTATGAGGAGCCAAGCATATTTACATTTATGTCACTATAATTAATTAATCTTAATTACTTAATTAATTGCTACTTATTCCGCAATCGTCGTACGTGCCAGCCAGGTTAGTAATCCATTCGATCTTACATTTTTTTTTTCTTTTATTTAATAATTACTATACTTATACTAATGTTACATCGATTTATATATGTATATTTATACATACTGAAACTCCTAAGTACTTAAACAATTTAATGTGATTTTATGGGAAATGTTATGTCAAAATAAATGATGCGGTGCATTATTAGCGATTGAGAAATTTTTCTAAGAGGTAAAGGTAAGAATTTTTCAATACTAATTTCATGCTAATTTTTTGTTTAAATCAATTAAGTTTTAAATAGTCTATAGCTAGATCTAGCTTGAAATTTTTGGATCTGCTGGCTGGTCAACCCGGCCACGACAGGTGTAGTTTACACTACAGTGTAAAATTTACTGAATTTTCAAGTATTCAAAAATTTATGATGAATGCGATTTTATTTTACATATAATAATACTAGAATTGAAGAAAATATATATATATGGATGAAACAACTTGTAAATTTCACGTGGCAAAAGGGCAGATCAGTAATAATATTATTTACTCGTAGTCCGATAAGGCATCCGGACTGAGTATATACCGACAACATGAAAGTTACAACTTACAACCTAAGTACGTACTGCCTAATCAACTTCAATTCATCCACTCCCACAATCTTCTACTAACTCCACCAGACAGTAGTATATATATATTTTGAATTTTGTTTTACTTTAAACACGAGTGTACTCAAATATATAAGTTAGTTACTTTAATTTCAATTGATTAATAGTGTTAAGTTTTCATGTAATGCAGTATCAATATTGTAAACCTAATTTGTTGTTCGGAATGTATCACAATCATGCTCCCACAATGATGTTATTCTGTATTTATAGCCACGGGGTCTAAGAATATTCTTTTGAATCAGGTTTAGATAAGAAAATAAAATATGATTATATATGATAAATTATGGCTTATGATATTATTAGAGCAACAATTATTGTTGCGTACTTTTTAATCCCACAAATGCCCTCTCTAATTAAGTTGTAGGCTAGAGATATTGTCAGAGCAATAAATGTTGCTGCCAGAGCAATTTTAATGAACTTCCTAATATGTCCTTCATGTTCAAAGCATATTTATTGCATAGTCATTAATTGAGAAAATATGATGCTCTCTTTCTTCATAAATACACATCTTTCTTTATTTACTTTTTTTTTTTTTTTTTGATAACCCAGGTGTACAAGCTTACACTTGACTAATCCTGGACCCTCAGAACCCTTGCCCTAGAACCCTGAAGGATGTAAATAGCAGGATGTGCCTCCACAACACTAGCTTGCTGCTACCTTATGTATTTTTAACTAAGAAACATATTCTTCTATTTTTTTTTAAACTTAATTACAATTTTTTTTTTTTTTTTACTTTTACTAATCCAAATTATGTGAAAATAGATTCTAGCTGTAATCAAGAAAATCTGTTAATCTTTTTTTTTGGGGGTATTTAAAGCCTTTGTTGTCGAAAATGAGCAATTGTGATAGAATTAGTTATATCGTATTTGTAGTGATTGAATCCATTACTTATATCTCGCAATATTAAATCAAACTTTAATTATAAAAAAAATAAAAAATAAAAGCAGAATTTAGAAAAAAAAATCTCTAATATTTTTTTTTGTTATTCTTTTTCAATATTATTTCATTTATATGCAACTAAAACATAATTGACAGAAATCCCACATACGATCTTAGAATCTTCGTCATATTGAAATCATGGATTAAAATTTAATCGTATCCATTGAAAACATTGAAATGTTTTCGTTTTTGAATCAATGGAAATGAAAAATAGGGTGTAATTTCAAAACTTCTTGTTTGTCTTTTGATTATCTTATTTTTCTTAATTTCGTATTTTCTTGAAGTTTACGGGGAAAAAATCGATTTTTTTTAAATATGTGGCTGACCGAAAGATAACTTGAAATAAAATTTGATCCATGATCCGAATCATTATCTCATACCACAAATGCAAAATAATTTGTTACACATGAAAAACTAATGGATATAAAGACAAATTGGCATAATTGTTTTTTGATAAATGGCAAATTGGCATATATATAATTGAAAAATGGCATAAGTGTTCATAACTTTTTTTTTTACTCATTCAGTTAGTTCACGGAAAAGAAAATGAATAAAAAGGTAGAAGAAAATGAATTCCATAATTGTATGATGATAATGGTAAGTACTGAAAATGAAACAAATATACATATATATTAATGAAGAAAGAGAACATTTTCAATAATAATTGGCTATGTAATTAATATGTTTGACCATTAAGGGTAAGGTTGGAATTTTTAAAAACTTGCTCTGGCAGCAATATTTGTTGCTCTGACAATATCTCTAACCTAAGTGGTATAACTCAAAGGTTTTAGGTACCATATAAACATGATATTTAACTTGGAAAAATACATACTAGTGCATGTACTACATTCCTTTCTCCGTCGACATTGAATTTATGGCAAGTAAAATTGAATGTGATTCCACTTTTGCATAAAATAATTGGAAAAGTTCTTTTTTAAAAACCTATAGAAGTATATTGATACAATTAATTCGTTTGAATAGTTCAAGAAAAAATCTCACTAATTTCATTTTTCAATTATTTGTTTGAATTTAGAAGCACTCAGAAAGACTTAAAATGTTTTGTACCCATAAAATAAAACACCCTGAAAATAATTTGTTTAGTAAAATTCCTATAGCCCCTTTCATCGGAGATTTTTCTTTTTCTGAAAATTTATAGCAATATTGTGTTTTAAGGTACAATTATCTTCTTTGAATAGATATTGTTCCAGATCTTCTACACCATTATTTCATGGGTGAAATATAGTTTTTCACCTTAAATAGGATGGTATCAATTATCCCCGCCATAAAGTATCAATTGTAACACTTACCCTTTTTATTATTGCTTTATAGTATTTATTCCAAAAATACCACATAAATAATAAATTTCTTTATTAATTTTTCAAAACTGGTCTTTCGGAGACGAATTGAAAAGGAATGGAATACATGTGCATGCTCGAGATTAGGGCTGAAAATCAAATCAAGTTACTCGATACTCGGCTCGAATTCGGTCGATGAAAGCTCGTTTGAGCTTGGTTCATCAAACAAATCAAACAAGTTTGAACATGATTTTTCGTTTTATAAGTTTTGAAGCTCGACTCGATAAACTAAATATAAAAATATCAAGCTACTCGATACCCGGCTCGAACTCGTTCGATAAAAGCTCGTTTGAGCTCAGTTCGTTAAGTAATCAAACCAAGTTCAAACACAAAATTTCAAGCTCGATAAAATTCAAAACAAACTTGAAAAATATATGTGGTGTTCGGTACTACTCGACTCGTTTACATCCCTACACAAGGTAGGAAGGAAATGCTAAAAAAATTCAACTGACTTGAAGGGTAAATTAGACAATTTTGAAAAATTGCTCTGACAATATTTTTCGTGTTTGGGGTATTAGGTTCATCTGCATAGGCTCATAGAGGCTTGTCCACCCCACCCCACACACACCCCCACCACCACACACACCCCCACCACCACCCCATGTTCCAAGAATTCCATCCCCATTTGCTATATACCTCAATTTCTTGCTCTCCGGTTGGTTATTTGGGAATAAATAAAGTTAATTATGCAGGTGAAAAAATGACATATGTTTGGGTTCTGGAATCGAGACAAAGGGACCACCTTTGAAGATCTCCTGAGACCAACTTGACTTTTAATTTGTTTTGTATCCTTTTCAATTGAAGAAAAATACTCTTTCTCCTATTTTGGTTCTCTATTTTCTTTTCTTTTTTTTTTCTTTTTTTTTTTTTTTTGAGAAAGGTTCTCTATTTTCTAAATCAAACAAATTTACTTTGAAACTTCTGATGCATCAAATTGAATTTGTTGGTTTAATTAAATTTACTTTTATACAATTTCTTATTAATATTTCCTTATCTGAAAGAATGGGGACTCTATGTGTTTGTTCAAAAGACCATATGATCAGATGTGTTGAAATATAAATGATTTAAACTTGTTTAAGTTATAATATGTGTCGGTTTTTTTTTTTTTTATATCATATATTTAAAGTTGTTAGAGTAAACCTTTAATTTTATCTATTTGTTAGTTATTTTTTAGAATAATTGCTCATTTATCCCCATTCTTTATTTTATTATATCATATTAATTAATCAATCGCGCGTTTTTACACTAGATTACCCACATTCTTTGTCCTTCACTTTCCATACTAGAAATTTAGTCTACGTCAAACTCGATTGATAAACTCAATATTATTTAAGTATATATATGCATGTATAAATATTAAATACATGTATATATATTCAGACATCAAATTAAGAAACCAGGCGTAACATGGGTATCTGGAGAACAACATTCCCCTGGATAAATAATCAGCTTTGTCTAAAAAGAAGGGAAATAACAAATACTTAATATGTTAAGGGAAAAGTAAAAAGAAGGCACGGGGTATCAATATCACCTTTATTTTTGCACTGTGTTCAGACTGTACTTTAAAGCAGATTCTATTCTTTCCCAAAGTTTGAATTAATTTGAATCAACTTCTGACCTGGAAATTTTGAACTGAACCCCATTAATTATTTCTTTAATCTTAGGCCATCTAGGTGGGGAGAGAAGCCGTCTCCAACGGCTGGGGGCGGGGTGGGAATCGGGGCAGAGCCGGTGCTCACACGAGCCCTGGCCGCGGCCCGGGACTCGTGTGAGTGAAAGAAGATGAAGAGAGGTGCGTGTTTTTCACGCGTCCCTCCTTAAGTTAGGGGACGCAAAGTGGTGTCTCCTGATTGGACCCATTTTTTTTAATTTTTTAATTAACTTTTTTTAATGTTTTTAAATTGGTAAAATGAATTATTTAATAACAAAAAATATGGAGATAATTTGTTTGCATTTAATAAGTTCATTAATTGTTTTAATAAAAAAAATGAAGATATGCAAAAGTTGCGCTTGTCCGAAAGCTAGAGAATAGGACTGCATTCGTGTCCGCATGTTGCAGGCTCGTACAAGTCTTGAAGGTCTGAAGTGAATTTCGATCCATAATTTGCACCCCTCACCCCCTGCGCGTGAGGGAAGAGACTTTTGGTAGCTAGATTGTTATACCACTAGGTCCACTACATTGTCAAATCATGTATAAACTTCAAGATTTTTCCTTCCAATTCTAACGTGGGATAAAACCATTTCTATTTTTTTTCTTCCGTTTCAAAGGGTGATCTTTGAGAATCAATTTCTCATTCACCCGAACTCCGATTTGGACCAATGTTTTTGGAACCGGACCGAACAGTAAACCGGTGAGCCGATTGGCCACTGGTTTTACTAGTCAAATCGGTCGGACCGAATGACGTCATAATAATGTAATAAGTATATTTAATTTTAAAGTGTATGTAATATGTATAAAATTTAAACATTATCCTACAATTGATTAAAAATATACAAAATCTTATAACATATTTAAATTAAATCATATAATATTTATCTAACTTATATCATAACGGTAATATTATACTAATTTAAGCTCATGTAAATATAATATGATTATATTTCTTAATAAAAATATAAAAGTGTAAGTTAAAAATACAACAAACTAAGAAATTCAAAAATTTTAAAATATGGTTATGTATAAAAGTCTAATATTCAAAATTAAACTTGCATAATATATATTTGACTATTTATCCTAAAAATATTATTGAAAAGAAATATTTTATAGAACAAATTTTAATAAAAGATTATCATTTGAGTTTTAATTTTCATTGATAATGTGTAAAATGTTAATTGGAGTTAATTATCTAATTTATAAATAAATTTGGCTACAAGTTTATATAATTTATAAATTTTTGTACTAAAAATTCAATAAAAATTATGTAGTTATGTTTCATGTAAAAGGTTAGGTGTTCAAATCCCACATTTTACAAGAATTTTTAGTTTATTTTTAATATTAAAAAAATTTAAAAATCGAGAAAAAAGGGGGAAAAATTCATAATCGGATTGAACCAGTCCAAACCGGTTGGCCACCGGTTTTGGACCGGTTCAATATGGTTTTTGAATCAGGCTGTTTTAGGGAGTAAATCGGACAGGACCAACCTTCGGTTTGCAGTCGGACCGGCCGATCCGGTCCGATTTTAATACTATTGATTTGGACATATCATATACCGTTTTAATCTACTAACGGAGTAAATATAATTCCGCAAAATCCCGAATATATTTTATACTTATCAAATTTATTTAATTATAAGTGAGAGAGGGCAAGAATTAGAAATTAAATTGAATCAATTTCGAAGCTCTACCATTAAAGACAACCAAACAGAGCTCGAGGTGGGGATAGGGGCAGCCCCAAAGCTCCGAAACCCTGAGCCCTCCCACCATTGGAGATAGCCTCATGTTATGACATTCTCGACTAGGTTAGTTTGTTTAGGCTATCAAAGCACAATCCAATATTTTAATTCCAAACAACTTCTGCGTCTGTTTTGTAAATTAATTAGTAACACATTATGATAACAATTTACGTTTAAGTATTACATTATCTTTTTTATTTTGCACATTTCAGTTCTTTTGACAAGGAGTTCGGGCACTACTTAAAAAAGTTGAAGGTTTTTTTAATAGAAGTTGAGAATAAATAGTAGGGTTAATTACAGCGACCTCCCCTGAGGTTTGGTGAAACTCGCGTTCATTCCCCTCTAAGAATACTAATTACTCGGACCACCCCTGAGGTTTGCAAAACCTTACAAAACCCTAACGGAGACTAACGGAGGTGGATGGAATGCGTGAAATTACCCTCTTGCCCTCATCAATTTTAATTACTTCGACCTCCCCTAAGGTTTACAAAACCTTACAAAAATTTATATTTGCCTATTAGTCCCCAAACTTTAATAAAATTAAATTTACACATAAAAATAAAAGAAAAACTGACCCCACCCCGATTTATATCACATAAAAAAGAAAAAAAAATAGTTTATTAATTATGCAATTAATAGTAATAATAAATATGTAAATAAGATTTTAATTTTGTATTTTATAATAAAATATTATTTAATTGTATTGTATTTAAGTAAGATATAAATTTATGATTTCATTGTTGAAAATATTAAACACTTACTTACATATATATATATATATATATATATATATATATATATATATATATTAAGTTTAAAACTGAAATAACCCATAAATTTAATTATTTACAAATACCTCATAGATAATTATTTTATAAAAGGGTATTTGAATTAGTATCTTAAATTTTGTGAAAAAAATATTTATTGATTATTTTAGTTAAATTTTTATAAAATACATATTTCAATACTGTATAATTTATCAATAGTGTAAAAAATAATTTATTAATTATGTAAACAAGATTTATTTTAGTATTTTATAGTGAATATTATTTAATAGTATTGGGTTTAAGTAATCAATAAATTATTGTCTGGGATCGCTGGTTCCAGGCCGGTGACGGCCTGGGATATTCTCCCCAGGTCGTCGCCGGCCTGGATCCGGTGATCCCAGGCCGTCGGGACGGCCTGGGAAGGTGGTGGTGGCGGGGTTGGGGGTTTGGGGTGGGGTGGGGTGATTTTAGGATTTTTAAAAAAAAAATTATAGTTATATTTTTATTATCAAAATTAAAATATTACTGAATATATATTTTTTTCTTTAAAAATTGTTACGTTATATTTATGAATAATTAAAAAATAATAATTTTCCAACAAATAAGTTCTTTAATTATTTCATATCAATAAAACTTGAGTTGATATATGTGTAATATGTGTAATATTTTTTCTAAAACATTATTGGCTAATATAAAATTTTATAAACATGTGTAATATTTTTTCTAAAACATTATTGACCATTATAAAATTTTATATTTATAGACATAAAAATTAAACTTGAGTATTTTCAATATTTTTCTATCAAGTAAAATATAAGAACACTAAAAATAATAATAAAAATAAATTTGAACGTTTATATTTATTTGAATTTATATACACAAATAAGAGGGACAATGTGGAAATTTATACATTAAAATTAAATTTCAATGTTTATATTTATTTGAATAAAAATAATTTTTTGTAAGAGTTAGTTGTGTATTTCTCTTTGCATATATTTTACAATAAGTAAGAAAATACTTTAGAAATATTTAAAATGTTATTTTAAATATAAATATACATTAATAAAGTCATTACACATTTTATATAAATTTAACAACATTTTAATCCACAAATGTAATTTGACATTGCTACTAGATCCATTCTCATGCAACAATGTAACATTTGCTGAGAGGGGTAATATAGTCCATACATATTTGCTACAGTAAGTCGGGGGCAAAATTGGCAATCTTAAAAAAAATTATGATGATGTAAGCAAAAATTAACGGAACCCTAACGGTTGTAATGTTTTTCAAACCTCGAGGGAGGTCCGAGTAATTAGTATTCTTAGAGGGGAATGAACGCGAGTTTCACCAAACCTCAGGGGAGGTCCCTGTAATTAACCTAAATAGTATCACGGCATGATATTATATCTTTTTCTCTTAGCTAAATTTATAGTAGCTAGAAATAAGTGAAATATAACTGCTGTATATTATTCTCTTTCAATTTGTTTTTTGTTAATTCAATTTTATATTTGTATTGAAAATAATAAGTTAGATTCACATTGACGTTGTTATTAAGTGTAGCCAACTCATATTCGAACTTATGTTTTCTTGATTACATAAAGTAATAATAATATCCCAACTCGTATAGATATTCTCTATTTCTTAAACTTTATTTCACGATCAGCTCAAGAAAATTACCTTAAATTCTTGAAACAAATCACCAAACACAATTTCATTCACCTATACCTCTATATACATCTCAAAAGAAACAACCCAAGATATACACACCCTTTAGTTAATTATTAAATTGCAAAAAACCTCGGAAAAATGTTGGGGTTACGTTTCTTCCAGGTTTAGTTTTTGTTCTTTTGGTTTGATTTTTGCATCTTTTCAGGGAGAATACAAAATTATTAATGCTCAACAAGTTATTGCCAAGTGTGACTAAGCAAGTTGCAAGGTAACATGTAAAGATGCATATGGGTCACGATTTAAGTCCTCATCTTGGAGAGATTATGTAGTACAACCGCTGCACCACGTCATCAAGTACACGTGGTGCAGCCCACCAATACACATGGGATATGTTGATTATTAATCCACATCATCCCATGTTCTGGCCATGTTCCAAAAAAATAGGGATTCAGAAAGTTGTGTTCACACTGCCAGAATATGGCCCTCTACCTCCACACCGGGCAAAGGCAAAGGCACAGCCACATTTACTCAAAAACTATGTTTCCAATTAAGCAGTAGTTGTAAGGGCAAAATTGGAAATTCATAAAGGAAAAGAGAAATAGATAGATAGAATAGGAAGGGATAGGAATGATTCGTAGTTATTGATCATTTTTCAATCATAATGATCAGTTAACAATTTCTTCTCAATTTGTTTTTGGTCTTGAGGAATTCTTTGAATTGTCTACTTTTATTTGTTCATCTAATATATATCCGGATAAAATTGTTTCAATCAATATATTAAAATTTTATACTATCACTATCAAAATACAAAAATAATCAACCAACAGTACTAATTAAACTATAAAAATACTTAATGTAGGGAAACTCAAGCACTTGAGACCTCTTGATTTTGAGACCTCAATTTTTGTCACTAAATTATGACCTCAAGCTTAATACTAGCATTCTAGCATATAAATTTTGGAAAATAAAATTAAAACTTAATTTTGGGAAATTTCTTTTTCTTTTTGGTACCTCGTGATAGATCACTTTACAACTTTGTTACCATAGGACATGAAAATGAAAATTTGCTACCACATTTTAAGTTTTCATTGCAACTTTCATATCAAACCTAATTTTTTTTGTGTGTTAATGGTAATTTACCCCCTATGAATTGTATAATGTTCAATTTACCACACTGTGATTTGAAGAAGAGCATAAAAGTGTACAGAGTATCATTCTAAGCCATATGATCAAGTTGATCTTTGCAGTCCATTCGAGAATGTGGTGTATAAATAGGACAAGACCTCATTTATAAATTTTCCAAAATTTGATAGCAATAAAATATGAAAAGTGTTCTACTTAATTACACAATTCACATTTACTTCTTAAAAAATTAGGTTGTATTGGTCCAAGAGTTTTTACAACCTCATTTGCCTCTACTTATTGCAACTTACTTATGTAAATCTCTTATTTTGTTCGACAAAAAATTATAACATTTGTTAAAATGAGAAAACTAATATAATTATAAGATTTGAGGCCCCAATGCGAGGTCCTAGGTAACCTAGCCATAGGGGTCGACCCTGCTTTTAAAACTTAAATAATCTCAAGAATGAAAAATATACTTATTCGAAATGTCAAAACCAATCATAGCAAAAACGGAATTTCTCATAAAGTAGGATTGCAAAGCCCTGTAATTCTCTTGTTCCGCTGTATTAGTAAGGTATTAAGAATGATAATCACCAAAACTTCATAGCTACATGTCCTTGAGCAAGGTTGATTATATTGGATATGAGATCAATAATAAGGGTTTTTGGCATTTTGCACCCCCAAAACATGGGATATAGGCACTTTGCACTCTCGAAACTTAGATTTAGCATTTTACACCCTCAAAATATGAAAAATACAACACTTTGCACCCTCAAGACTTGAGAATTTTGCACTTTGTACCTCCAAAATAAAATTAGAACTTAATACCCTCTAATTAAGAACAAATCAGCAACTTTCACCCCCAAAACACAATAAATGGGCACTTTGCACCCCAAAACACAAAATTAACACTTAACACATTTAAAATTAAAAAACCCAAACCCCTCATTATTTTCGTCAAAGTTGACTATCGGAGTGAAAAAAATTTAAGGCAAAATAGGTAATTTATTTTTTTACTTAAATTTGGCAAAATACAATTATAAATACTCGAATACTCATTTCTCTCTCAATCTTTCTTTTCAACAATATAATCATAAATAACTAAATAAAGTACAAGTAAACTTCTCGAAGCCCATTGTCTACTTCAACATATCAAAGACCCATAAATAATTACCTATTTTGCCTTAAAAAAAATTCACCTTAATGGTCAACTTAGCCGGAAAAAATGAGGGGTCTGAGTTTTTTTTTTTTTTAATTTGAGGGTGTTAAGTGTTAATTTTGTATTTTGGGGTGCAAAGTGTCCATTTATTGTGTTTCCGGGGTGCAAGTTGTTAATTTATTCTTAAGTAGGGAGTGTTAAGTGCTAATTTAATTTGGAGGGGGGACCGGAGATCTACAATAGAATTACCTATTTGCCTGTGAGTTTTTGCTTGAAAATGAAAGAGGGTGTAAAGTGTTGTATTTTTCATATTTCGAGGGTGCAAATTGCTAAATCTAAGCATATAACAAATAAAGATAATCTAACATATATTAACTCTAATAAAGTTAGATTATATAGCAACGTAAAAACTAGTAAGAAATACTTACTTGGATCGAAATAAACCAAACAACACTCCAATCAATATACAAAAACTATGAAGTGAGACTGAGGCTTGCCGAAGCGATTTTCGTAAGACAATATTTCCGAGATTGCCACGGTGCATGCAGTTTGATTTCCGGTAGTCTTCCAAGATACAACAATTTGTTGTTCATTATTTGCACAATTAATGAACCCACCGCAAACCGAAGCAAATAGAAAATTCGACATAAATTTTAAGTAGAGAATAGAGTAATTTTTTTTTATTGTCTGAAAGGATGCTTAATTGGCCAGATTAAGTCTCCTATTTATAGGCACATAAATGTCTATTCGCAAGAGACACATTATTTGGATTGCACTGTTTCGGTCCAATGAGTACATCTTAAGATCGAACAGACGCAACCCCTTAATTACTTTCAACTAATTTTATTCACATATAAATTATAAAATCCAACACGTACAACCTTCTGGAGACTTCCAAGAACCTCCATTCCATGCCATTTCGCCCCAAGGACCAGCCTCATGGGTTGAGCCGTCTCGGCTACCAAGTTGACCCGTAAGTTGATCAAGAGGTTGGGCTGCCCGTGCCGCGAGCCTACCGAGCCCGTCGTCCCATCCTTGTTGTTTGGCCAACCCGGCCATCTGTTGGGATTCTGTAAGAAAAACAGCCCTAGGCACAGCGGAATATAAAAAATTTCTAGGGCCTCTTAAAGAATCTTGCCAGGATATTCTCTAGTTGCATATATATGAATATAAATAAATTGTTGGGTTTATGCCTTGATTGTCAATACAACAGAGTGCGGAAATTAAAATTTTTCAAGGCACACCCACAGATCCCATAATAATATCTCCAAGTTATATATACGAAAGACATAAAACAAAGCACAGAAATAAACTAATAAAGGGGGTTTTCGATTTTACCTCACCACAGGCAAGGTGGTGGAAACCTCCAACTCTGATTCTGAACTCTGATTAAGGTTCTGGTTCACTGGAGTGATCCAAGTGTCTCACCTCCAGAGAAAAGTCCACACCAACTGGATTATGATGACACCTCTTAGTCTTAGGCTCAGAACTAGATCTAAGAGGCTTGTTGATGTAGGATTGTGCAGATCTATTTGACAGATCAAAATTCTGCACAAAAGAAATAAAGGAGATGATTTGCGGCGGCGGCGCTAGGGCAATCACGGCGGCGGTGCGGCGGTTTTACGGCAGCACGGCGGCGGCGCTAGAGCTTGGGCGGCGCAAGGGAAGGGGGCGGATTTCTTAGGGCAGAGGAGACTAAGGTTTTTGCTTAGGTGTTGTATGTGTATGTCTCTGAGTTCTGTCAGAGCTCTATTTATAAGCACTCCTCAAGACCTAGGGTTACAAGATTCCTAATGGGCTTAGGAGTCCATCTCTTGCAAGCCCACCTTAATTTAATTAATTACTTAATTAAATATCCAGCCCATATTAATTAATTACTTAATTAATATTTAGTTTAATTAATCAATTGTCATTTAAATCAATTAAATCAATTAATTAATTTATCTCCCACTTGAATTAACACTTTAATTCACTTAATTGATTTAATTACTTTTAAATCAATTAATTCCTTTTATATTCCTACAGAACAGTCACCGTCCAATTGTATTGTGTGTGACCCTCTGGGTTCACCATCAATTGGCAGCAGGCTCACGAAACCTCGTGATTTAATTTATGAACAATAAATTGCTCCGATCAATTAAACTACCTTTAATTGACCATTCCTAGAATCAGTTCCTCTACTAACTCAGGAGTACCCACACTTCATGGTCGATGTCTAGCCACAAGCCCATGAAGCCCAACATCAGGTGAATTGATATTTAGTGAACCTCACCTCATATAATTACCATGTACATACGGTCCTTCTGTCGACCAATTTCCCGATCAAGACTTAGGGTGTGTGAATTGATCGGCACCTCTAAATTTGTCTCGATAACTATACTTTCTAATTCAGGATAATGTTCCAGTGTGACTGCCTAATTTGGAAACCCCTTTCCAAATCCGTCACCGACTACGGCCGTAGATTCATTGGAAACATTATCTAAGAATCGTATAGGAAATATTCTCATCCATTACGATGAGTCAACAGATTCCATCTTGGTACTAACCACTCGCGTACATGTCCATACGCACCCAACCTAGGCATTTTTATGACCAAGCTAAGTGGCCTATACCTAGATCTAAGTACGCACTTTCATGCACCGAATTCGCCCTAGCACCTCAAGTCATAGGACTAAATCGTACACTATTATAATCCTTTGAGAAACATCCCATCACCGATATGCGTCATGCGCTTCCACAATGGGTTTCTCTGTTCGGGTCGTTCGATGCATTCGATCCTCCATCGAATCACCTAGTCATATGCACTGGCCTCAAATTCCTTGTTCATGAAACTACAACAAATTCACTCCGTGTGAATCATGCATAATCGTACAAGTCTTGACGATTCATTCGATACCCCGTCTCGATATGAATCTATGACTTGGAACATTTTCGAGATCACGACCTTTGAGACTGTTTCATGATAAGTGCACTCAGTACTGAAGTGTATAGTCCCATAGTCATGAGTGATCTCAGGGTTTCAACCAATCGCTTAAATGTATTCGCGAGAGATGAAGTTTGGCCATTGTTTATCCTTATACATATATAAATAAACATGCGTATTATTATAAAATCAAAGATTGTTATATACAAGATAGATCTATTACAAGCTAATTGAACTGGCTTGCAGGGCACTATCCTATCAATCTCCCACTTGCCCTAAAGCCATTCACAAACGTTTCTTAGACCCATCTTATCTAGATGTCCTTCGAACACCTTTTGCGAAAGTGGCTTAGTTAGCGGGTCAGCTACGTTGTCTTCCGATTTGACATACTCCATGTGCATGTCACCTCTACCAATGATCTCCCTGATCACGTGGTATTTCCTTTCTACGTGTTTGGATTGATGGTGTGATCTCGGCTCCTTTGCTTGAGCTATTGCCCCGTTGTTGTCACAGAAGACGACTACAGGTTCAGCAATGCTAGGAACAACATCCAATTCCTGGACGAAGTTTCTCATCCATACACTTTCTTTTGCTGCATCTGATGCTGCGATGTATTCTGCTTCTGTGGTTGAGTCGGCAGTGGTAGACTGTTTACAGCTTCTCCAACTGACCGCTCCTCCATTGAGGCGGAATATGTATCCAGAGTTGGATTTGAAGTCATCCACGTCAGACTGGAAACTTGCATCAGTGAATCCTTCAAGTTTCAGTTCTCCACTACCACCGTAGACCAAAAACATATCCTTAGTCCTTCGCAGGTACTTTAGGATTGCTTTTACGGCAGTCCAGTGCTTCTCGCCTGGATTTGACTGATAGCGGCTCGTTACACTTAGAGCGTGTGCTACGTCTGGTCGAGTACACAACATTGCATACATTATACTCCCTATAGCAGAGGCATAAGGTATGATAGACATTCTCGTCTTTTCTTCGTCGGTTGTAGGGCACATAGACTTAGAAAGAGAGATACCATGTCTCATTGGAATAAATCCTTTCTTAGATTCTTCCATACTAAATCTCTTCAAGATCGTGTTGATGTACTGAGATTGGGAGAGTCCTATCATCTTCTTCGATCTATCCCTATAGATACGTATTCCCAATACGTAAGATGCGTCTCCCATATCTTTCATAGAGAACTGCGCGGATAACCACGCTTTAGTCTGCGCTAACATCTTGATATCGTCTCCGATTAACAAAATGTCATCGACGTACAAAACAATGAATTGTATTGAGCTCCCACTATTCCTTTTGTACACACAAGGTTCATATACGTTTTTGATAAAGCCAAAAGCTTTGACTGTCTCATCAAATCGTATGTTCCAGGTTCGGGACGCCTGTTTGAGGCCATAGATTGACCTTTGAAGCTTACACAGTTTGTGCTCACTTCCTTTGGACGCAAAACCTTCAGGTTGTTGCATAAAGATCTCCTTATCAATGTCTCCATTGAGAAAGGCGGTCTTTACGTCCATTTGCCATATTTCGTAGTCATGCCACGCGGCTATAGCAAGTAATATCCGAATGGATTTTGACATCGCCACGGGAGAGAAGGTTTCCTCATAGTCTATACCAGGCCTTTGAGAATACCCTTTCGCCACTAAGCGAGCTTTATGAGTAATTACCTCTCCATTCATTCCAAGCTTACGCTTGAAGATCCATTTACATCCTACAGGGATAGTTCCCTCAGGTGGATCGACCAAGGTCCAAACCTTGTTGGAATGCATGGAATCCATTTCGGATTGCATGGCTTCGAGCCACGCACCCGAATCTATGTCAGACATCGCTTCTTGATAGGTCCTTGGATCAGCATCAACTTTCTCGTTTTCGTGAATGAGACCAAATCGCTCTGGCTCCTTACGAATTCGATTAGACCTTCGAAGCATAGGTGTACTAGTAGGTTCAGTTAATTCTGGTTCAGCTCCCACTGTTTGTGGGGATGGGTCCGATTCTTGGACTTCATCAAGTTCTACGATTGTCCCATTTCGGTTGGTGAGGAAATCCTCTTCCAAGAAGTGGGCGTTCCTAGATACGAACGTATTACGTTCTTTAGGATCGAAGAACAGGTATCCAATAGAGTCCTTTGGATAACCCACAAATTTACACAAACTAGATCTACTATCTAGCTTATCTCCCTTCTTGTTCTTTACATACGCAGGAGATCCCCATACTCGTAAAAACGAATACACGGGTGCTTTACCATACCATACTTGGTGCGGCGTTGTTGGCACTGACTTTGAAGGTACTATGTTTAGTATCTTCGAAGCAGTTAATAGGGCTAAGCCCCAAAACGAAAAGGGAAGGTCAGCAAAGCTCATCATGGAACGAACCATGTCTAACAAAGTCCGGTTCCTCCGCTCAGACACTCCATTGAGTTGAGGTGTCCTAGGGGGAGTTCGCTGTGCGAGAATTCCATTCTCTTTTAGATAATCAAGGAATTCTTGGCTTAAGTACTCACCACCTCTATCAGAACGAAGTGCTTTAATACTATGTCCAAGTTGGTTCTCTACTTCCATTCGAAACTCTTTGAATTTCTCAAAAGTTTCGGATTTGTGTGTCATAAGATACACATATCCATAACGACTAAAATCGTCGGTGAATGTTACGAAGTAAGAGAATCCACCTCTCGCATTGACACTCAATGGTCCACAAACGTCAGTATGGATAAGATCCAATGTCTGTTTGGTTCGCTCGGGATTCCCGGTGAAGGGTGATTTGGTCATCTTTCCTTTGAGACAAGATTCGCAAGTCGGGAGTTCATCTAAGTTCTTTATTTCAAGAGCCTTAGAGGAAACCAACTTTTGAATCCTACTCTTGGAAATATGTCCAAGTCTAGCGTGCCAAAGTTGTGGAGTTTGATTATCATATTTCCTTTTTCTAGATTGAATGTGCATGACGTTGGAATTTATAGGTTCTAGGGAATATAGACCATCTATCAAAGTACCACGAGCATACATTAAATCACCTTTAAATATGCAAAAAGATCCATTTTGAATGGAAAAATTAAAACCATCAATGTCTAACATAGGAATAGAAATGATGTTTTTAATAATGTTTGGTACGTACAGACAATCCCTTAAAATTAAAGTAAAATTCCCTAAGACTAATTCCACGTCTCCTATAGCCTCGGCGGCGATCCTAGCTCCGTTTCCAAAACGCAGGATTCTATCCCCGGGCTTCAGGGTTCTTACTGCTCCCATCACCTGCAAATCATTGCAGATATGAGAACCTGCTGCGGTGTCTAACACCCACGATGCACAGTTAATAGAAATATTAACTTCAACTAGAAAAATACCTTTGGCTACCAATTTCATCTTTAGGTAGTCTGGGCAGTTCCTTTTCCAGTGCCCTGCTTTCTTGCAGTGGAAACATTCGTCTTCTGGGCTTTTGCGCTTTTTCTCGACTACCTTGGTGACTGCCTTTGAAGAAAATACCTTCTTCTTTTTCTTACCTTTCTTAGGCTTTGCAGCCTTCGATTGGTGTGCAATCATTACAGGTTTCTCTTTCTTGAGAGTCGATTCTGCCGTTACCAATAAATTGGTCAGTTCGTGAAGAGCGAGGTTTCTATCCTCCATATTGAAGTTCAACACGAACTGGTCAAATGAACGGGGCAGCGTATGGAGAAGGAGGTCAGTGCTAAGATCAGCGTGCAAGTCTACTTCCAATCGCCCCAGTTTTTCAACCAAGTTGATGAAACGCAGACAGTGATCTTTTACACTGCTTCCCTCAGCCATCTTGAGATTAAACAACTCTTTAGAGGTCGCGAATCTTTCAGCGCGAGATCTTTCCCCAAACATCTGCTGGAGATGGAGAAGTATATCTCTAGCAAGCGGCATAGCAGCATGCTGTTTCTGCAGTTCGTTTGACATCGAAGCTAGCATGAGGCAACGAACCTGAAGATCATCATCAACCCTTTTAGCATGGGCGGTTCGTTGTTCCTCAGTAGCTCGTGCTGCGGGTGCAGCAGGCATGGGTGTGTCGAGCACATAACTGCGACGTTCGGAGTCTAGGACTATCCTCAGATTTCTCAGCCAGTCGACAAAGTTTGAACCATTTAATTTGTTTGCGTCGAGGATAACAGATAATGGATTCTTAGACATTGTAATTAATATCTACAATAGGAAAGAAGACAACATTAAGCTAACTGATCTTATGTCTAATACTTATAATTATCGAAGTTGGACTTAGTTTCGAAAAAGTTCTCCCACTATTTTGTCGAAACAATCACCCCTTTGATTGCTCGGGAAATTCTATTTCCTAGTAGGTCTTGACGTCCCAGCAGCAATTAATTGCACCCACGACTCGTGGCCATACAAGTAATTCTCCAGGTAGGTATACTTTTACCAATTGTGTTACTCCACAACCTTCAAGCTATTTTGCCTCGATTTTCGCACCTATCTAGCACTGCTACATCATAGATGTTACTCCTCGTTTAAGTCTGACCCAGTCAATCTTGATGAGCAACAGGCCCGGTCATGAAATCCCCGTAACTAGTTATCGGTCGATTTTCACATCCCGACAAGTTCCCACCCTTGTCTTGTTTAGTTAAAAAAAAGAATCGAGGAATTTCGTGTATTGTCCCTTTCTTCGACTCGGGTGCCAGACTCTGGATCACCTCTATCGATAAGTAGACAACATACACTAGTCCCTATTGATGGAAGGCTTGGATCTATAAAACTTCATTTTATAGTTTACCCAATATGACTTAATATTTTATTTCGACAGGGGTATTTCTGGTTTGAAAGTTATACTAACTCTCCTCGAGATCTCACCGTGTAAGTTATGCTTTATTCTTTTATTACGATCTAGATTCTAGCGGGTAGCCAAATATAAATCGACAAATAAATAAAAGCCATACAAGCCTAGCATGCATACTACCACAATATGTTTTCGATCGGGAGCCTCCTATGTGGGCCATCATCGAGCCATTGATGTTGGCCCTATTGGTCAATCTAAAGGGTTCTCAAACAGGCCTATGCTATTACATTAATCACCATGCATACATGGCCTTCATATCTCCTTGGGCTCCCATCTTGCTTGTAACGGGCCTCCATCCTAGACTAGGAAAGCATTAAAGCCCTATTCTATTACAAAGCCTTAAAATTGGCCCAAAACATAAAAGGCTCGCAGGCCTTAATAAAAACCAAACATTAAATTAAACCAATCACATCTACCCTAAGGTCAAGGCTCGGCTCGATCGAAAACCACGTAAACAGTTCACGTAGAGCAAGAAACATGTAAACAACATTTTACTTTCTCCTTTCTTTAATTTTAAAACTTCCTTTTAAAACTAACTTCCATTGATTCTTACTTTTAGTCACTACTAATTATGACAAAATAAACTTTCGGGTAAACAAAATAATTTTCTTGCTGAAAATCTGATTCTGTTTTTCAACTTTTGAAAATTGCATTTTCGGCCCCTCAATTTTCGAAAATTACACTTTGACCCCAAAAACTTTTAAAAAGTTACAAAAACACCCAAAGCAGTTTCGGCCAGCATTCCAGAAAATAAATTTTGAATTCTGAAAATTTTCGATTTTCCAAACAGATCCTTGAATTTTCGGTAATTGCAAAACAGTCCCTAAACTTTCGGAAATTACAAAATGACCCCAAAAGGCGTGCGACCAGTTTTGCGAAAACAGTCCAGAATTTTTGAAATTTCCAGATTTTAAAATTTCGAATTTTTAAGCCCTTTAAAACCCTAGTTTGCGATTTTGCCCAAAGAGTCCTGAAATTTTCAAAAACTATGAAAACGCTATAGATCTAGAAAAACAGTTTTACCCAATTGTAGATCTAGTCATAACAAGTAAGAATCAATCGACAGAACATAATTATCATGCGTTTTAATATACATAATTAAACATATAATATAAACACACATTATGTTCAAGCCTTTCGTATAATAATCATGGAGTTGGCTCTGATACCACTGTTGGGTTTATGCCTTGATTGTCAATACAACAGAGTGCGGAAATTAAAATTTTTCAAGGCACACCCACAGATCCCATAATAATATCTCCAAGTTATATATACGAAAGACATAAAACAAAGCACAGAAATAAACTAATAAAGGGGGTTTTCGATTTTACCTCACCACAGGCAAGGTGGTGGAAACCTCCAACTCTGATTCTGAACTCTGATTAAGGTTCTGGTTCACTGGAGTGATCCAAGTGTCTCACCTCCAGAGAAAAGTCCACACCAACTGGATTATGATGACACCTCTTAGTCTTAGGCTCAGAACTAGATCTAAGAGGCTTGTTGATGTAGGATTGTGCAGATCTATTTGACAGATCAAAATTCTGCACAAAAGAAATAAAGGAGATGATTTGCGGCGGCGGCGCTAGGGCAATCACGGCGGCGGTGCGGCGGTTTTACGGCAGCACGGCGGCGGCGCTAGAGCTTGGGCGGCGCAAGGGAAGGGGGCGGATTTCTTAGGGCAGAGGAGACTAAGGTTTTTGCTTAGGTGTTGTATGTGTATGTCTCTGAGTTCTGTCAGAGCTCTATTTATAAGCACTCCTCAAGACCTAGGGTTACAAGATTCCTAATGGGCTTAGGAGTCCATCTCTTGCAAGCCCACCTTAATTTAATTAATTACTTAATTAAATATCCAGCCCATATTAATTAATTACTTAATTAATATTTAGTTTAATTAATCAATTGTCATTTAAATCAATTAAATCAATTAATTAATTTATCTCCCACTTGAATTAACACTTTAATTCACTTAATTGATTTAATTACTTTTAAATCAATTAATTCCTTTTATATTCCTACAGAACAGTCACCGTCCAATTGTATTGTGTGTGACCCTCTGGGTTCACCATCAATTGGCAGCAGGCTCACGAAACCTCGTGATTTAATTTATGAACAATAAATTGCTCCGATCAATTAAACTACCTTTAATTGACCATTCCTAGAATCAGTTCCTCTACTAACTCAGGAGTACCCACACTTCATGGTCGATGTCTAGCCACAAGCCCATGAAGCCCAACATCAGGTGAATTGATATTTAGTGAACCTCACCTCATATAATTACCATGTACATACGGTCCTTCTGTCGACCAATTTCCCGATCAAGACTTAGGGTGTGTGAATTGATCGGCACCTCTAAATTTGTCTCGATAACTATACTTTCTAATTCAGGATAATGTTCCAGTGTGACTGCCTAATTTGGAAACCCCTTTCCAAATCCGTCACCGACTACGGCCGTAGATTCATTGGAAACATTATCTAAGAATCGTATAGGAAATATTCTCATCCATTACGATGAGTCAACAGATTCCATCTTGGTACTAACCACTCGCGTACATGTCCATACGCACCCAACCTAGGCATTTTTATGACCAAGCTAAGTGGCCTATACCTAGATCTAAGTACGCACTTTCATGCACCGAATTCGCCCTAGCACCTCAAGTCATAGGACTAAATCGTACACTATTATAATCCTTTGAGAAACATCCCATCACCGATATGCGTCATGCGCTTCCACAATGGGTTTCTCTGTTCGGGTCGTTCGATGCATTCGATCCTCCATCGAATCACCTAGTCATATGCACTGGCCTCAAATTCCTTGTTCATGAAACTACAACAAATTCACTCCGTGTGAATCATGCATAATCGTACAAGTCTTGACGATTCATTCGATACCCCGTCTCGATATGAATCTATGACTTGGAACATTTTCGAGATCACGACCTTTGAGACTGTTTCATGATAAGTGCACTCAGTACTGAAGTGTATAGTCCCATAGTCATGAGTGATCTCAGGGTTTCAACCAATCGCTTAAATGTATTCGCGAGAGATGAAGTTTGGCCATTGTTTATCCTTATACATATATAAATAAACATGCGTATTATTATAAAATCAAAGATTGTTATATACAAGATAGATCTATTACAAGCTAATTGAACTGGCTTGCAGGGCACTATCCTATCATAAATGACAGTATAAGTTTTCTCGTTTATACCTGTCTCCTTGCAAATCCTTGTTGACTAAAACGAACTCTGAACTCTCCTTCACAGAAATCGATCCAAGCTCTGCAGTAGCGCCCCACGTGTTGCGCCTCTACGGATTGATACACCACAATATCACGAAAATTAATATACCTAATCGACTAGAACATAGGCTATATTAATATCTAGGTTTTAGGAACGATTTGGGAACAAAAATCGAAGACGAAAAATTCTTCCTAACACTGGAAGGGTTCGGCCGATTTGGTGGGAGAGGAAGAGAAAATTTTTGCTCTTGCAATTTTTCTTGTAGAGTTGTGTGTGAGATATGAGACCTAGTCTCTTATTTATAGATATCTCCCATACCCTAATCCTTCTAGGATTAGGATACTAATTCTCCTACATGGGCCATGGCCCTTTTAATTAGAAGACTAAGTCTTCTAATTAATTCATGGCCCACTTTAATTAATCTTTCAGGACTTTATTTAATCTCCCAATTAATTAAATCATCTCCCAATTAATTAATTAAACTTCAAGTCCAATTAATTAATTATTCCATTAATTAATTAAATCCTTAATCAATTAATTTACTCATAAATTAAATTCCAATTTAATTTATAATCTTGATCCAATTCTAATTGGATCCAATTTCGTTCCACATGGGTCGACCCAGTTGACCCACCCATTTAATCGACCCAGTCGACTGGTTCGTTCTTGTTTCCTCGCTTTCGCTTCATGTGTATTGTGTATGCCCCCGTAGGTTCACCACATAATTGGCCGTGGGTTGTAATTAAATATTATTTAATTACTCGAGCAATTAATACTCTAAATTAATCGAACACTCTGTCGATCAATCATTCCAAAATTAGCACCCCTGCTAATTTGGGAATTCTCCCACACTCCACGGTCGATGTCCAGTCACAAGCCCATGGAGCCCAATCACTGGTGAATTAATTCAGTGAACCTTTTATCATTTACAATTTCCATATACGACATAATCTCTCCATTTATCAATCTCCCAGTCGAGACTTAAGGGCATGGTCTTTCATCGGTTTCCCTTTCATTTCGTCTCGACTATATGCATTCTGATCTCGAAATAAATTCTCTCTGACTTATTCTTTATGAGCTACTTACATAAAGTCGTCAGTTACCTTGGCCAAGGATTTCATCAGAATTAATTTCTCACAGAAATCCATAGGAGAATTTCTCGACCTATCAAGTCGAGTCAATGGATCATTTGTTGATGATATGAATCTGCACACGAGTTCCTCTATACCCAATGTGAATCCTCAGAGACTTTCTGGTTGTCCCCAGTCAGTCGGAACTCATATCAAAGTACTGAAGTTCTCGTACCAGATAAACCCTATCACCTCAAATAGTTAGGGATCGTTCCTCGTATACTATTATAAATTGGAATAACTTCAACCCCGATATGCGACTACCGCTTCCATGGTGAGTTATTTCCTTAATGGGGTATTCAGTGCGCTTGCCATCCCAGCAAGCCACCCACTTATGTGTGTCGACTATCCCAGTCACGCTCGTGGACCCCAGCGTCCTCCAGTTCATCGGAGTACACACAATAGTGAGAGTCTAACCGAATCCAACGATGTCCCATCTCGATTGGATTCTACGACTCTTGAATATGTTCTAGATCACGGCCTTGGGGATCAGTCCACGGGTTGTCCCACAGCCCTGTGATCTAAGGACTTCTATCCTTATGCGTAGATAATTATTACATAAGATAAAGATGACCATTTAAATAAAGTGCATTTATTAATCTAAATTGAATAGTTCCTCATTAATTACAATTAATGCTAGCCATACAGCTGGCTTACAGGACACTATTTCTATCACCATCTGCCTGTCTGCCAAGGCCATTCTTCGGGTCCCATCTCTTCCGAGCAGCGTCCCGTCTAAGCATAGCCTCGACCCTGCTTGGCTACATGTCTTCGCAAATCCTTTGGAATATCCCGTCCCAGGCTCCTCGAGCCACGTTCTCTAATCCACTGGGTCCTTGTGTCGCGCCATTTTGTTCCTGCAAAATGTCGGATCGTGACATCTAGCTATATATAATTCCCCTTTGCATTTATCTACCTAAATCTTTGAGGTAGAATATATATTGAAGAAAGAAAATAAACCAAGTCAATCTTAACTATGACTTGATGAAAGCCATTTTCAAGGATTACTAAACAAATGATATATATCTTGTATAACTTCCTCATTTAGATCGGTACTTTTTATCCACTTTGAATTGCTGTATTTAAAACTACTGCAATTTATTTGCATCATATTAGATGTATGTTTGTTATTCCATTGATACATTGTGTTAAGATTGAGGTTTATAAAAAGTCAAAGAGAAAAGTAGGGGTGCACATGGTTTTCAAAATAGTACCGTCCCGTACCGTACCGAACCGTATCGAATGTTAAGTTTTTTTCTCAAAATCGTAGGTCTTGGTATGGATGAAAACCGTACCGAGTATTTTGATATGGTTTTGGTTTTAGACTTCTCATACCGTAAAAAACCGTACCGTACCAAAATTGAAAAGAAACATGAATTAACTATTCATTTTTTTATATTTACAACTAAATTTCATAAATTTATATTTTTAAATTTGTAATTCAAATATTATTGAATACTATATTAATAATTTATATTATAGTCCATCATAGTTTATAATTACTACATTGCTAGCGTTCAATTAAAAAAAGATATGCTCTCATTTAGCACAAATTAAACTTGTTAATTATATGTTGAAAACTTAAAATGCAAAAATTCTAGACAACAAATACAAAATAGTAAGTTTCTTCACATAATAAAAACAATGATCAAATAATTAATCAATTAATTTTATTCAATTAGATCGAACTACAGCGTCAAATTTGTGAACATTTTCTTTTCCAATGTTTTATTTAATGTAAAAAAATAGTTTGTAAGATATTACATTGTTCATTTTTTATATAATTGTCAACTATGTAATCAATTATATAAGAAAAATTGCACAAAAAAATTTGTTCGAAAAAACCGCAAAACCGTACCGTACCGTACCGGAACCGCACAAAACTGAGTTTGTTGGTATGGTTCAAAAAACTCTAGTTTGGTTTTGAGTTTTTTAAAAACCGCACTAAATTGGTACGGTACAAATTTTGTTAAAAATACCGCAGAACCGTAACATGTGCACCCCTAGAGAAAAGGGATAATTTTTTTTTTTGTTTCCCAAGGGTTTAATCCCTTTCGAGGCGCGTCGGACACATAAAGTGGGAACCTTTCCCAACAGGGATTCGAACCTGAGTCCGCTACTTTGTAGTGACTAGTCCCTTCCACTAGACCAATCATCTGTTGGTGAAAAGGGATAATTATTCATGACATTTAATAAGATTGTATTAATTAAGATTGTGTAACATTTAATATTATTACATATATAGGGATAATCTATATTAACATGTGTAACTCCATTCTTATTACATATATAGGGATAATCTTATTAACATGTGCACCCCTAGAGAAAAGGGATAATTATTCATGACATTTAATAAGATTGTATTAATTAAGATTGTGTAACATTTAATATTATTACATATATAGGGATAATCTATATTAACATGTGTAACTCCATTCTTATTACATATATAGGGATAATCTTATTAACATGTGCACCCCTAGAGAAAAGGGATAATTATTCATGACATTTAATAAGATTGTATTAATTAAGATTGTGTAACATTTAATATTATTACATATATAGGCACACACCCTGCAATACTAACAAAACATTTCATTAATCAGATTTCACAGAAGATGTAATCTATTCAACCAAACATAATCTGATGGCCATTATCTGATGTAATCTATACTAGTAATATTTTTCAAAATAGTTAATTAATATTAATTACAACACATATCAGATTTGTCACTCGTCTACAAATATTTTCCAATCACAAAAAAACTATATTGCACTTTCTTTATGAATTGCTTGTTGGAACCACTTAGAATTCCTCACTAATATCTCCATTTCCTTTCAATCGCAATCAGAATTTTTTAATCTCAATTCTTCCCAAGTAATTTTCTTTTTCTTCCTGAAACATAAATAAAATCTCAATGGAACAATCTTATCATCCTATTAATTTGGCAATAGTTTTTCTGCTGATCTTGGTTTCTGGGCCAAGTTTTGGTCATGGAGTTCACATCACAGTCACTTGTAATGAAGCTGAGTGTGCATCTTTATGCAAGCAAGCGTATAGGCAGACCCTAATCAGATCTTATTGTCGAGTTTTACCATTTAATCTTGGCAGAGTTTGTGTTTGTGAACACAACCCAGTAAAAGGTAGTAAGAATGTAGTGAAAAATTACATATATGGTAAGCCTATTCACAACAATTGATTGAAAAATTAAAATATTAATTAGGTCAGGCTTGGGCCTAAAGTCCATTCATTTGATTGTACCCATTTCACCTTTATGAAAACTGATAAATAATGATTCCATATTGAATTGATGAATGTGGAAATGTTGTTCTTTGTAATGCAATCGAAACTCAATCTAAGGCCATCTCCAGCCGAAGGGGGAGGCAAGCATGAGGGGGGTCGTCGGCTGGAGATGGAATTTTTTTTGGAGGGCAAGCAGGTATGAGGGCCACCGGGGGGCATCTAGGCAGGCCTGACTGCCCCCGGGCAAGCAAGGCCCAGGCCAATGGGTGGCCGCCATTTGACGCTATCCTATTTTTTTTAATTTTTAATTTAAAATAACAATTTAAAATATGCATACAAAATTTAATTGGTCACTTTTAAAAAAATAAAATAAAACATGTATATGTGTGTGTAAAAATCCTCAAAATTTTTGTGTAAATTTTTTTTTAAAAAAAATAGTCAATTTTACGTAATTGGTCACTTTTTTTTTAAATAAATTAAATATTTATGTGTGTTTGTAAAAAAATGGAGGGAGTTTGATAACTACGACTTAATTTTAAATAAATAAATTATTGTTATATAACTATGACTTAACAAAATTTATTATTATTGCAATTTAATTTAAAAATATACGGAGTAATATGTTTTTCATTAATTGTTGTTGTTTTTCATTAATTATGTTTATTATTAATTATTTTTGATATTGTTATTGTTATAGTTATTGTTAAGTGAGAGTGGGTAAAATTTGAAAATAAATTAAATATTTTGGATTGTTGGTTCGATTGGAGATAATAAACTAGATAAGACAGATAGGCAGACAGACAAGCAGACAGACATGCAAGCAAGCATGAGGAGGGCTATTGACTGCTTCGACTGGAGATAACCTAATATAAAAAAAATCATATCCTTCAATTAATTTTCTCGAAATTCCATTATTACTTATATATTTTGATAGTGACTGCACAAATTTTAATTGATTATGCACAAATTTTAATTGATTATGATATAATATTTACGTAATAATGTACTATTGCACCGAAAAAATCTGTATCACTCTCAACTCACTAAAATTGAGAAATTAAAGACTAAATCGGAATAGCTCAATTGAATTCGAGTTGATCCAGACCCTGTGACCCATTATGCCAACTGTTTGGATACACGTGGGCATTGGACTTTAGGATTATTGTATGGTTACTTTTTAATTTGTCATTAATCTTCGTAATTAATTTATTTTGTAATTTAATACTAACTTTATCCCAAATATCTCTTATATATATAATTGAGATCAGTCCTTAACTGCCATCTATTAATTTTGACTCAATACTATTTTTATAGAATTTAGAATTTTATTTATTCATGAAAAATAAGAGAGAAGTTAGTGAACAACTTTTAAACTCCACGTTTCTCCAAAATTCCTAATTCCCTCCCTTAAATATCTCCCAAAAGAAACCCACTTCCCCCAACTGCCTTCTTCCCCCTTCTCATTCTCGCGTGAAAACAAAAAATCTGATAACTTCTACATTCACAACATAACGATTTTCACAAACAATACAAAAGTTAAGATCAAAAAAATCAAAACCAAATTTTAGATTAACGAGACAAGCACAAAATAGATAAAAAGGGGAGGCGACTTCAGTCTTCAGATTTACTCTTGAAATATCAAAGCAGGATGCTGACTTTGTTTGCTACTGAAGGCGGTCTAAAATCAATGAAAGATTTTAATCAGTTTTCTCTCTTTAAAAGTATGCTCTGAAAGGCCGACAGTGAGTTCTTCTTCAATTTTTTTTTGGTAACTGTTCTTCTCCAACTTGCTTAGCTTTCAATTTGCTATATAATCATTATCATTAGCTACAAGTTTTATCTCCGACAGTGAGTTCTTCTTCAATTTTTTTTTGGTAACTGTTCTTCTCCAACTTGCTTAGCTTTCAATTTGCTATATAATCATTATCATTAGCTACAAGTTTTTCTTTTAATTTCATATGTGAGGATGTTTATTAACTCTGGCATCAATTTGTATATCTATATGATTTCATGTCCATTTTCAAAGGTGTATTTTGCTTTGTTCTTGGGTTTTTCAATTTTGTTTTCATGAATCTTTTATCATGAATTTGGCTGACATTGAGTAACTTCATGATTTTAATTCTATCAAAAAAAAAAAACTTCATGATTTTAATGTTTTTTAAGATAGTTAAAGATATGCATAATGTTTGAGCTTAATGACTGCCATTAATATGATTTTTTTCACAGAGAACCTCTCAGAAGTCTTCCATCACTCCGTTCCTTTATCGTATTAGATGCATGATTAGAGATGATTATTTTATCTATTCTCATAGTATAAACTTTCTTGATGATGTTATTATATGTTTTGAATAGTTGGATTCAATGGCAAGAGTGAGTGGTATTTTGTGTGGGTAAATATGAAGGTGAGTGGGGGCGTAGGATTGGCAAAGAGAAGAGTTGATGTGCTTTTCGTGCATATTTTGGGGTGTTTTATGGCAAAATATAAATATTTTTATACATGAGTCAAATTGGAGATAACTCGATCATTGGAACTTCTTAAATGTTTATTCTCTACAAGGCAAATTTCTATTTATTGATTTGATTGAAGTGTGTCAAAATATGTATTTCTGTGTTGTGTCACATAGTTTATCATGATTTCAATCATGGTTATAGTGATTAACAACAATTTATATGATCTAGGGCCCTTCATTGTGTATTTTTCCAGGACTACTGAGCAACAAAATGTAACCAAAATTGTGAACATTGCGTTATGTCGAAGTTAGCACAAATACTTTTTTTTTTATTGAAGTTAGCACAAGTACATTGTTGGAGTTGTTGGGGGGTTGGGAAATAAAACTTGCAAAGCACAAGGAAATGATATTTGACAAAATTGTATATCTCTTATATATATAATTGAGATCAGTCCTTAACTGCCATCTATTAATTTTGACTCAATACTATTTTTATAGAATTTAGAATTTTATTTATTCATGAAAAATAAGAGAGAAGTTAGTGAACAACTTTTAAACTCCACGTTTCTCCAAAATTCCTAATTCCCTCCCTTAAATATCTCCCAAAAGAAACCCACTTCCCCCAACTGCCTTCTTCCCCCTTCTCATTCTCGCGTGAAAACAAAAAATCTGATAACTTCTACATTCACAACATAACGATTTTCACAAACAATACAAAAGTTAAGATCAAAAAAATCAAAACCAAATTTTAGATTAACGAGACAAGCACAAAATAGATAAAAAGGGGAGGCGACTTCAGTCTTCAGATTTACTCTTGAAATATCAAAGCAGGATGCTGACTTTGTTTGCTACTGAAGGCGGTCTAAAATCAATGAAAGATTTTAATCAGTTTTCTCTCTTTAAAAGTATGCTCTGAAAGGCCGACAGTGAGTTCTTCTTCAATTTTTTTTTGGTAACTGTTCTTCTCCAACTTGCTTAGCTTTCAATTTGCTATATAATCATTATCATTAGCTACAAGTTTTATCTCCGACAGTGAGTTCTTCTTCAATTTTTTTTTGGTAACTGTTCTTCTCCAACTTGCTTAGCTTTCAATTTGCTATATAATCATTATCATTAGCTACAAGTTTTTCTTTTAATTTCATATGTGAGGATGTTTATTAACTCTGGCATCAATTTGTATATCTATATGATTTCATGTCCATTTTCAAAGGTGTATTTTGCTTTGTTCTTGGGTTTTTCAATTTTGTTTTCATGAATCTTTTATCATGAATTTGGCTGACATTGAGTAACTTCATGATTTTAATTCTATCAAAAAAAAAAAACTTCATGATTTTAATGTTTTTTAAGATAGTTAAAGATATGCATAATGTTTGAGCTTAATGACTGCCATTAATATGATTTTTTTCACAGAGAACCTCTCAGAAGTCTTCCATCACTCCGTTCCTTTATCGTATTAGATGCATGATTAGAGATGATTATTTTATCTATTCTCATAGTATAAACTTTCTTGATGATGTTATTATATGTTTTGAATAGTTGGATTCAATGGCAAGAGTGAGTGGTATTTTGTGTGGGTAAATATGAAGGTGAGTGGGGGCGTAGGATTGGCAAAGAGAAGAGTTGATGTGCTTTTCGTGCATATTTTGGGGTGTTTTATGGCAAAATATAAATATTTTTATACATGAGTCAAATTGGAGATAACTCGATCATTGGAACTTCTTAAATGTTTATTCTCTACAAGGCAAATTTCTATTTATTGATTTGATTGAAGTGTGTCAAAATATGTATTTCTGTGTTGTGTCACATAGTTTATCATGATTTCAATCATGGTTATAGTGATTAACAACAATTTATATGATCTAGGGCCCTTCATTGTGTATTTTTCCAGGACTACTGAGCAACAAAATGTAACCAAAATTGTGAACATTGCGTTATGTCGAAGTTAGCACAAATACTTTTTTTTTTATTGAAGTTAGCACAAGTACATTGTTGGAGTTGTTGGGGGGTTGGGAAATAAAACTTGCAAAGCACAAGGAAATGATATTTGACAAAATTGTTTTTGAAGGAAACTTGATGGACGATATAGACTAATTCTCGGAGGAAAAAGTGTAAGTAAGATGGCATTGGCTCCCAGAATTCTCGAACCAAGGAAAATGGTTAGAGAAGCTTAAATTAATACATCCTTGCATATAATTGAAATTGCAAGTATGTAGCAGATACCAGGATGCACTTTTACTTTATTTGGTCATTATATTTTTTCATCAATTGTATAGTTAAGAGTTAGAATGCACAAAAGTTAGAGATTGTGGAAGCTAGGAATTATTGTTGAGTTTGTATTCATCATAGATGAAAGAATCGATATTGTACTTCGAAATATTATGCTTAGCTTGATGTATAACTATTTTGGTTATTTTAAAAAATTCATTACGTGGTCTTTTTTTTTCCTTTTGAATTGGGCTTTTGTTTCTTTATTTTATAAATAATTGTAGAATATCATTGTAGTCTTCGTTTTCTTTATATGTCAGAATCATTATTAATCTCCTACTAATTTAAAATAAAATTTAACATGACTCCGTGCATAGCACGGTGCGTATACTAGTTTTACTTATTCTAGTACAGTTAACCAATCAATTACTTGATCAAATTTAAAAGAAAAGAAAATGAATAAATAATTTAATTAATTTATTTTAATAATAATTTAAAACATCATATTTTTTTAAAACGCTATGAATGTAAAAAATCTATTTGATAAGTCATTTCCAAAATTAAAAAATTTAACTCTACATCGGAAGTAATGAAATAATAAAATTGGGATAGACTGAGTAGTAATTAAAAATATTTTGAACACATTTTAAAAAAGAACAAATTATCCTACGTGCCTAAATAACTACACTAAAAAATGTACCTAAATAACAAGTGATTTAAAATAATTCAATCAATAATTATAAAGTATTACAAATTACAGTATTAGATTTTTGTCATCTGAGAAATCGACCGGGACTTTCTTCAACCACACACACGCTTACACACACTGGGGTGCGCCAATGTCATCAGCGTCGTCAATGGTGTCCGCTTTATGCACCTCTCAAACCACTACAAGGATTCAGAAGAAGAATCACTATCATAGAAGCAGTGATAATCTCAGTTCTAGTAAGCAGAACAATTTGAGTAAAAATGGCGGAGCAGTAGGGAATATAGTAGATGTGGTGCAAAAAGACGTGGCGTTTATGAAATTAGGTTTAAGCAAAGGCTTGCAGTGGGCAAACAAAGCATTTCGCGTTCCTCAGGTTTCGAAATCGGTGGAAGATTTTATCTGGTTGCGGAATATAGAGGATCCGAAGGCGTCGTTCCTCCGCTTTCCCTCCTTTCCACAACCTTATTATCCAGGTAGCTAAGAATTGGACTGAAGTTACGGTTTACTAATTGAATTTACTTGTTTGAATTCGCTTGAAAAGGTGAAAATTGTATGTGTTTTAATTGTGAGATGAAAGTGACAAAGTGAATGTTTAGATGTTTGGATTGCGAGTTTAAGATGAGTGTTGGAAATTAAAGTCTCAAATGTTTTGAATATGAGAGTTGAGAAGTGAATATACTGTATTACTGTCAGTTGTGGAGAGTGATGGGTGGATGTTAGTGTTGGTTTAAGTGTAAGAAAGTTTGGAGGTGATTTTATTAGGAAACTACAATCTATAACTGGGATATCTAATAGGAGCATTGGAGAGAGTGTTGCTTGATTTCCTTATTGCAGTTTAGTGTCTATTAGTGCTTGAGGGTGTTATTAAGCTGATCTTATGACTCTCCAGAAGGTTTGAGCTTATTGTCAGTCGTGGAATGACTATATTGAGTGTAATGGCAATGATGATGATGATGATGATGATGATGTAAGGCGGAATGAAACTGAAAAATACTGTAATCGTTTATAACAGAGTTGACATGTTGAAACAGTATCTCGCCACGAAGAGAACAAAAGTTTTGGAAATTGTATTGTTTTTTAGTATGAGCGAATGCTCTATTTCTCCTTTCTTAAACCATTAATTCTAATCTTGTTTAGGTGCGTTAATATCAGTAATCTAACAGTTATTTGTTATATAGACTTTTCTAAGGACATTTCCAAGTGAGGTTCTATCTTTAAAGAAAACTCCAAGTGAACTGTTTTGAAAATTCCTTTTATTTACTCAAACATAGTCTGTCAAGTTAGTTCATGAAGATTGAGAATCTGAATTATTGTTGGAAATTTGTTGGGTTGAATTGGGTGCAAATAAATATGTATTTTCCTGATTTTGAGTAATTATGGGTTGAATTGGGGCACAAATATCAAATATGCTTGGGAAGGATGTGAACATATGCACGTTTCCGTACATAGGTGCTTCTTCTTGAGCACCATTTATGATAGTTATCAGAATTCACTTCTTTTCCTGATTATTTTCTTGATATTACAGAACTCTTTGGTTTTGATTTGTTTCTGGCTGATCTCAATGCCTTGGAGGTTTATGTTGGCTACGTGTATTATCTATTCAAGATGTGGACCAAGCCTCTTCCTGAAACCTATGACCCACAGGAAGTAACCGAGTATTTCACTTTGAGGCCTCACCTAGTGGCGCTCCGTTTTCTTGAGGTAATCTGATATGTTTTGACATATATGGCTTTTTTCTTATTTTTGTTTATTTTTTATAATTGGGTTCATCAAAACCTTATGTGCTCTCTATATACTAGAAATTAAGCTCTTCAAGTTCTATCGAGAAGAGAATTCCCTAAACACAAACTTAAGTTTTGGTAGCTTGCAGTGAAATTTTTCATTCTCTAACGAATATATCTCTTCATTTTTATGATGGCACTTTGTAGATATTCCTTGTTTGGTCTGTAATACCTAACAATTTTAACCTTGCATGATCCTGAAGTAGTGAAGTTTGAAGTTAAGTTCTTCTGTTCTCGCCTCGTACAGTGGAGAATCTTGAGTCTGTTGAAGTTTTGTATAATACAACACCAGAATCTTGTTTCTTCAATTTACCTGTCATGCGTTATCTTGGCTGGCACTATAAAATATATCCTCTTTTGATTCTTTAGTTGCTTTAAATTACAGCCAGCGCAATGCCGCAATATTAACAATTATAGAACTGGAGATTTTATTTTATTTGTTTTGCATATTTCATGCCTGAAAACCCCTCTATGTGATAACGTTAGACAATTTATTCCCAACTTATTGAAGGTTCTTTGATCTTTTAGAGAGAATTCATTAAAAGTACCCATCTTTTTTACATGACAGCAGCGTTTGTCTATTGAAAATCTAATAACTGTAATCCATTTGGCAAGAGCATATGTGAATGCATTTTACACTATTTTTGTTTCACATAGCTGTGTAAGGTGGGAGTGGTGGTGAGAATAAGAGAGATGGAGGTTCTTGGGCATTATTTTTTTTTGATTTATTAGACAGTGAATTTACAGTTCGGATCGAAGAGTGCCAAGGGTATAGGTCCTCCGCAGTGTGGTATCTCCAGTAGGATTCGAACTTGAGTCTCGCCTCTGGGGGTCACAAGTCACTACCACTTGGCCCAACCACCTTGGGTGGTTTTTGGGCATTATAAGGTCAGGATAGAGGGCATTATATTGCTCAAAGATGTTTGAGTATATTATTTGCACCAATGCAACATCCCTAACCCTCTATATGTTTGCAATATCCAATACATTTCCATTTCAAAAGACCTGATGTTTTCTTGCTACCATTCACATGATAGTTGGATTTAATTCTATTCTACGTGAGAGGCAAATCGAGGAATTTTTGGACATTTGCATGATATTTCTATTTAATTTACCCCTACTGCCATCCTGCCATGGCATTTCATTTTCACCGTCAAAAGTTCTTCTTGTTTCTCTTTGGATCATTGTACAATCAGTAGGCAAGATCTATCCACTGAGATATTATTCATTGAATTGCATCCTTACCCGGTTTTATTTTGTGAAAGGTCTTTACTGCCTTTGTTTCCGCTACAATCAAATTCAGGATTTCTACGATTAGTTCTGCTGCAGATGAGGATGCTCATGGAAAGATTTCTAATTACAATTTTGGGACAGTATTAAAAGAAACATTGCTAAATTTGGGCCCCACTTTTATTAAAGGTATATTTCTGTGTCATTATTATAGAACTTGGAATACAATATAATGACGAGTTTATCTACTATTTACAATCACATTGAAGTTTTTCACGCTATAACTTTCATATATAACCTATATCCTAAGCATTTTTTGTTCGTGTGCAGTTGGTCAGTCCCTTTCTACAAGGCCGGATATAATTGGTTCAGAAATTTCTAAGGTCTGGTGACTGGAACATATCATTCAATTTAAATTCTATGTGGTACCAAGATAATGTTTATATTGAATTATGGTTTAGCAATCATTGGTGAATACAACTCGTACAAACACTTTAGTTATTGGGTTAATGTTTCACATCTTGATTGAAGATTGTGCATTTTCAGCTACCTTAACTGGTGATAGCACACAATTATACCTGATTGTCTATCTTTTGTGGCCCATTTTTCTATTAGCAATAAGTTCCACATTTCATGAATAGTATATAACAAGCTCAGCCATAACCGATATTGTGCCTTTTGCTAAGGACAAAGGGCATAAAAGTGATGATTGGTTTCTATCTCCTATGAGTCCATCGACAACCCAAACCCAACTACCGCTCCTAAAATAAAATGAATTAAATTAATTCTGAGAAATTATTTTAAACAACGCACTTTTTGAGAGAAACCTCATCATCAATTTCTACTAGTTTCAACTTGAAGAAGATCGCATCATGGGGCACTTTGGATCTTTCTATTACTAGGTAAAGTTGTTTGTCATTTGTATTATGTGTATATCTAAATCTCTTGGTAGAAATTTGGTAAATAGTAATAATGCAGCCCATTTATTGTTCCCTCCAGTAATTAGAATATTCACAGCACAAACATATGTTTATTAATTGAATCAGTCACATCAAAACATTCATTAGCATCTATTCTTCCAGAAAGAGTTCAGTTGCTATTACTTTGTAGGCAATTCAGTCTAGACGCAACATATAAGTCAAGTTATATCTTTCATTTTCTGGTTTAAGTAATGATTGCAGGCATTATCAGAGCTTAATGACCAAGTCCCTCCGTTCCCCACGTCTGAAGCGATGAAGATTATCGAGGAAGAATTAGGTTCTCCCGTCGGGACATTTTTTAGCTATGTATCTGAGGAACCTGTAGCTGCAGCTTCATTTGGGCAGGTGTGAAAATTTATTGTTTCATATCATTGTCTTTAGACTTTATGTTTGCAAGAAATCAAACATTGGTAGAAAATGCATAATAGTATAGTTTGTTGTTTTATGTTTTTGAATCGTGCCACCGTTTATATGTTCTGATTGGTTGATGTATTTTACAGGTTTACAAGGCACGCACCTGCGATGGGTTGGATGTCGCCGTGAAAGTTCAGCGTCCCAACTTACGCCATGTTGTTGTTCGAGATATTTATATTCTGCGCATAGGGGTATGTCTCAAACTCGACTGTTTGTCATCTCTTAATCAAACTAATACACGATGCTGAATTTAACTTTGAGTAAATGTTCAGCTAGGGCTTTTGCGAAAGATAGCAAAAAGAGAAAATGACATTCGCCTGTATGCGGATGAGCTTGGAAAAGGCTTGATTGGGGAGTTAGATTACAACTTGGAGGCAGCAAATGCTTTACAATTCCAGGTAGTTATTCTGTTTTTAACTTTTATTTGTTTGTCATGCAACAACCCTCCCCAATCCCAAGCCATGTGTAGAAAACTTTCTACAGAAAAGGGGAAAAACTTTTCTTGATTCGTATTCGATAGAACAGTCTGCTACCTCAAGGTTATAATTAATTGAACTGCAATATGTCCAAAGGTTATAGATTTAATTCGTAGCACTATGACAATGATTGGAAGACTGTACCTTTTACTAGTTTGCCCCATATGCTGGACTTGACTACATCATTTTGAACAAACAAAAGTGCTTGACAATGTCTGTCAAGTGCTATAGTAATTACTTATGAGAGGGGATATTCTTCGCCCTTTATCATTATTTACACACCTGCTTCTGCCAATTGTGATTCGAAGTGTGAGAATCGTAGTACTTTGCGAAGTTTGTGTTCAGTGGGATTAGGTACTGGGAAATCGGCTTTGTATAGCATTCTCGTTAGAAGATGTGTTTCATACCACTTTGATATTATGATAACTCTACCACTCTTTTGCTTATTTGTTTGGTACACAAAAGTACAACTCTGCAGCAGCTTTATATCTGTAAGATATGAGACATGGGGAGGAAGATTCCATCATATGTAGTATATTAAAATGTTGGAAAGGACTTTTTATTATAATTTGTGACTCTTGAAGATTTATCATCTCACAAAGATAACCCCTTTAAATGTGGGGTTTCAGTATATGACATGAACTTTTATAACATAAAATATTGGGATCAATAATTGTAGTCCCATCATCATATCTAGTAATCATTGTCCTAAATAAATCTAAACCATCCAATTTTCTCTTTTGCTGGAAAATTTTCCAATGTCTGGTGATGTGAATTTCGAGTATGTATTGAATCTACATGTTTTTTATTGTAAATTTGTAACAGAAAGTGTTTGGTAGCATAAGTTGTTTACTAATGGACATTTTGTTGGTTCCTTCTTGTTAAATGAAAATAAAAAATGTAGACCTATTTCTAGTCCATTTTTATTAAATTGCTTTGACTTCCGTTCATTCGTCTCTCTGCAGGAAGCTCATTCTCGGTTTCCATTTATTTGTTCACCAAAATTATTTCAACATTTGAGCAAGAAGAGAGTTTTAACCATGGAATGGATGGTTGGTGATAGTCCAGCTGACTTATTATCTGTATCTTCTCAAGAGTCTAAGAGAAAGCTTCTGGATTTGGTATATTGATTTTTTTAAATTGTTTTAGTGTGGCAGTTTTTTTCTTTCAGTGCGATTACAATGTTATATCTACAAGAGTAGATCCTTAAGATGAGTTTTTTTTTTAATAATTGATCCGTGAGATGAGTTAGATGTTTTAGAGCTAGTAAGCTTTTAATTATTTAAGATATGACTAATTATAATATTTCAGATACCAATCCAATAAGTCAACCCAATCAGGGATGGTCATTGATGCGAAAGTGGTATGCAAGAGATGCCTAATAGTTATCTTTCAGAACATAAAAGAACTTTTCTCCATGCTTCTATAGCATGTTGGAGTGCTGATACTTAAAACAAAGCTATTGTAAAGATTTCGAAATGAAAATATTAGATTTCCTCCTTTTTTCTCTCGTGTGACGCACAGATTTGTTGACTTCACAATGCCATAATCTTGCACCCAATGACTTAGTGGAAAAGAAAATCAAGAAGCAGGTTATAATTTTCTTATATACTGGACCAAACATACATTTGTTTTCAAATGATTGGTTTGTGAAAGAGCAGTCATATGCTAGGACAAATGAAAGCTATGACGTTTTAGTCAGCAGGAATATATTCATTTAGTTTGGACATTATAGGGGTGTTGGACAAGGATATGCGCCAAAGGGTCAAATCATAAATGAAAAAGGCCATATATCTTGCTTAAAATGAAGGATGGTCATATCCTTATCTCAGAATTTTGTAACCAGACAAGTGTATTTGATCCTCAAATAAAAGTGTTTATGGACTAATAAATCACTGATAGAAATTTTAACTAAAATGGAGAAATTTTTCTTGGACCAAATGCCTGTAATTTTCAGGATATTGATCACATGTCAGTATTTTCTCAACTACACTAGTCTATTTTTTTCTTTATTTAACAGTTTTTTCTTCTTTCATTTTATGTTAACTGATTCTTCTGCCTCAACTTCTGTAGGTTAACAAAGGCGTGGAGGCAGCACTGGTTCAACTACTAGAGACTGGCCTGTTGCATGCTGATCCACATCCAGGAAATATACGTTACGTATCAACTGGGAAGATAGGGTAGATTAACCTATTGCTCATTCTCTTATTAAAAAAAATTGCTCTTTTATGCTTGTTTATCATTGATATTCTTATTACAACATGAAATTTATTGGTTTGGATTTCTAATATATCAATTGATATCTAACACATGTATGCTTCTGTTTCACCTCTTTATTCTGAAAGGTTTCTTGATTTTGGCTTACTATGTCGGATGGAGAAGAAGCATCAGTTTGCCATGCTTGCATCAATTGTGCACATAGTAAATGGTGATTGGGCATCCCTTGTGCAGGATTTGACTGAAATGGATGTTATAAGACCTGGAACCAACATACGGCGTTTCACCATGGTAGTATCTGGAAAATTATGTGTTTCTATAATGCATAGCTATAATCTTCTTCTTGCTTTATTTATTGACATATCTTTTAGTGGAGAAGGTTCTCTTCTTTAGGGTTTTTCCTTACAGAATTTTATTAGCATGCTGACATGCTTTGAAATAATCAGGACTTGGAGGATACCCTGGGAGAGATGACATTTACCAACGGAATGCCTGATGTTAAGTTTAGTCGGGTGAGAACCATATGCATGTCCGTATGATTTTATTTGTGAATTGTCAGAAATGAAGCTATTTTTTTAGTTCATGACTTCAATTCATGGTTGTAGTGTATATTTACTATTTCATATTTAATGTTATTCTGTGCAGTTTAAATTATTTTTATATTAATTAGTGAATCACGTTTTTTTGGCTTAAAAAGTAGCCTGACCAAATGATTTCTCTAGAAGATGCTCTATTTTGTTACATTTTGTACGGGAGGAAATTTCACGTGAAACTAGATGTACTACAATTGTTAAATCAGGTGGTCGGTTGGCTGATCTGATTACAAAAGTGTTAAGTGGGTCAAGGATCAATTATATATTCTTCACTTGAATGGGAGTGTTAAGAGCGTTATTTTCATTGTAATGGTAGTGTTTCTAGTATAAATAAAAGTAGGGCCAGTCATTTGACACATTACCCAGATCTTATGCATTTTCTTACTTTTCTCTCAATACTTAACAGCAGATTAAGTAAAGTATGTGTCCCATTTTTATATGAGCAATTAAGTTAGGCGGGACATAGTTTGGCGAGGGTTTTGATAGTTGCTTGCTAAATGCAACTTTTGAAATCTCTCCAGGATTCATTTTCTCGAGTTATACCTGAAATCTCACATTAGCAGTTGTGTAGCTTTCTTCATTATTTCTTGTGAATCAGTCTTGCTGTTTAATGCATATGCATATTGAAATTTTAGATTCATATTAATTAGCCAAATTTGAGCTTGATGCATTAGACAGTACTTCTAATCGTATTTAACTATCGCAAGAGATTTACATATGCTTATGATTTTTCATCTGAGGAACGTCCCATGATCTATGTTGCAGATCTCTTCCCAAGTTAACTTGTTTGAGTAGATATCAGAAAATCTGAGAATACCTTTTCACTCAGCATGCATTTTCTTACTTAGTTTTCTGAGTATTTTGTCTCATTAATAAATTTAAAGGTTCTGGGGAAAATATGGTCTGTAGCACTGAAGTATCATTGCCGCATGCCACCTTACTTTGTACTTGTCCTGCGGTCTCTGGCGACTCTTGAAGGTAATTTGTCTTTCTCTATGTTAAGAAGAAAATGCACCCAAATTGTGTACAGTATCATGGACATGCCTCTTATATTATATTTCTGTTAAGAGGATTTGTATGAGATTAAGAAGTGGGTGTGCATATTTGCCAACATAAGTGTTTATAATTCGATTAATTTGTATATTTTGTATAAATTATAAAAAAAATGTAAAATATCTAAATTAAAACTAAGTCCTTTAAAGATTTAATTTAAAATAAAAATTTATTAAATCATACACAAAATTTGAAAATCAATTTTTTCCATTCTAAGTTTAATTTAATAAAATAAATTCCATTTTTTATATTATTTAAAAATCTTTTATAAGAAAAAAATGATTGTTTGAGTTAATATTATTTATAAGAAAAAAAATAAAAAATAAGAAGGTTAATCATTAAGATTTTATTAAGATTTTTTAAAAAATGCTTTTATTAAGGTTTTCTTTTAAATAATTTAAAAATTAACTAAAATTTAAACAATTTAATTTGGATTGATTATTTTAAGAATAAGAATAACTAGATAAAGACTACTTTTAATAGTTAGTACATTTACAAATAAAAAATTTACTCACTACATATAAAAGAAGAATAAAAAACAATGGAAAAAAAATTGGAACAAGCAGGTGGCGCCACCTGCTTGGCTACAAGGGCGCGTGCAGCAACTGAGAATCGGAGGGGGGGGGAGCCTTTTCCCTTTCTTTCCCATTCCCCTCCCCTTCACTATTGAACTACCTGGCTGGACAAGAAGTGCCAAACTTCAGTCAGTGAGGTTACCATAGAAAAGCAGAAGCTAACTGAACAATATATTTAGGTAGTTGCTGTGAAAAAAAATTGTTACCGGAATTATCTTAACTTGAACAGATTTAAGCTTTAGTAAAACTTGAATTCCCTTCCTTCATTTTTATCGTAGATGCTTACTTGCTTAGTTAGATTGTTCTATTTGAGATTAATGGGCAAGTCAAGAACAATTTATGCACCACTTTACTGAACTGGGACTACTGTAGGTTCATTTCAAATTGTGTTGACTTTTATAAATAAAACTATTTTAACTATTTGATATTTGCTTTCATCAATATATATCCATTATCTTAAGGCCGGTGATTTTTTTTTCATGATACTCATATTTTATCATAAAAGGTCTTGTCTGTCTTACATGGTGTGATTACCACCTTCTGAATATTTATTTGATTCTTTTGTCTATTTCATAGGATTGGCAGTAGCTGCAGATCCAAAATTTAAGACATTTGAAGCTGCATATCCTTATGTTGTTCAGAAGCTTCTTATTGACAATTCGGCTGCCACGAGGAGAATTCTACACACGGTACAATTTATATGAAAAATTAAAATTTGAATTCGACTATTCTGCCAGTTGCTTTTAGTAATCTGCTGACTGGCTATAATGGTTTAAATGGGTGCTATAACTGTAACTTGACTCTTCATTCAGTTGCTTGTAAATAATAGAAGATTTCGGTAGCTGCACTATGTTGGCTATATGTAGTGGTTTACGTCTTCCCTTCTGTTTTGTTTTTCCTTTGGTGTGAGGTTTTTGTATAGGTTTTATGCTTGTAACATACACACATTACATCTCGTGTCATCTAATAAAATGCCAAGTATTTTGCTTTTAACAGTTACTGTTGGAAATATATCTCCAGTTTATGTGAACCTTATATTGGTTTTTTTACTCTGATTTGAAATTTCAGGTTGTATTCAACAGAAGGAAAGAATTTCAATGGCAAAGGCTTGCTGTTTTCTTAAGAGTTGGAGCAACTAGGTATATTACTTCTGGATCTTCTACTCAAGTTTCAAGTTAAAAGTAAATATTTCCTGCAGTAAATCATTGAAAACTTCTATTAGACCAAAAATCATGGTTCTCTAAATTGACCGTTTGCTCAGTTCATTTTAGAAATATGTTTCGCTTGAACGAGGGTTAACGTATCTCATTGCTTTAATCTACATGTAAGAATATCATTTGATTTCCAGGAAAGGGTTACATGCATTAACGCCATCGAATGCTCAAATCTCTCTTTCTCATTCTGCAAATGGAGCTACCCCTGAAGTTAATCTTGCTGATCTTGCTTTGAGGCTCTTACCATCCAAAAATGGTCTTGTCTTGAGGAGACTGTTAATGACTGCGGTGAGTTCTTATTGCTTGCTCACTAGTGAAATTATGTCTCATGGTGATGATACATATAATAACATTAACCCTGGTCTACTAATAACTATCCAATGTAAGATTGGAAGAAGTTGGTTTCTCCATTGGTTCAGGTAATTACTTGTTTTGCTTCTATTTCTTTGTAAGAATGGGAGAATATTATGTCAATCTATTAACCTTCCTATGTTCATATTAGAACAAATGTGATTTGTTAGCTTATAATTCTGAACTTGAGCCTGACTGTATCTCTTGAACAGGATGGCGCTTCATTGGTAAGGGCAATGGTCTCGAAGGAGGCGAGCTCTGTTCGTCAACAACTTAGCAAGATCATCGCTGATATACTTTACAAGTGGATGTCTAAAGCTTTGTCAAAAAGTCTCAACCTCTCCAAATTTGATTCCCCAGTTATGGCAATTAATGAATACGAGTCTATCCTGAGCGATCGTAGACTTAGAGTTATCTTCTTAAAGGCTTTAAATTCTGCTAAGAAAGATCCCTTATTAATGTTGAGGTTCTCATGGGCTTCGTTCGTAATGCTCTTTGTTGCATCAGCTTTGGCTTGTCACAGAGTGTTGGTTTCCCTCAGCGGAGCTTACTTGGATAGTTTATCCTTTGGTTCGAAGAAAGTTGCTATGAGTGCTGCTTAAAATATATATATATGGCTAGTATCTTATTGACTGGAGAAGTACTAATCAGGTTTGTACAATATTTCAGTTCATGTATAGGAGTTGGCAACCAAAGATTGGCAAATGTCATATAGATAAAGGATCATACTATGTACACATGTATGTCGGTGTGTTTTTTGATTACTTTTATTGCACAATCTATATTGGAGCATTTTGTTTAAAGTGAACCGCACTTTTAGTTCTCCTTAAGGGCCGATTTTTTCACATTCGTCCCTCAAAAAAATTTCGTAGCATATGTAATCCCTCTTACCAAGCTTTAAGGAATAAGGATCTCTTTAGATGAATTTTGGCTTGATCAGGTTTCAAGTTTTCAAAATTTAAAATTTTCAAAACTCTATTTTCTTTTCTGAAACAAAAAAGGTTGATTAAAAAACCTAGCATTTGGAACACATTGCAATACGCAACATATTTAATATCTTTAAATTCTAAAAAGTTGCGTAGTATCAACTCAAGTACTTTGCCTGTTTATCATGAAACTATATGATGGTTTTAAAGTAAAAATACAATCCTCCTAATTTTATGATTGTCTGTATTCAAGGTAATTAATTATTTTTGGCTATTTTTTTATTTTTTTTTTGGTTTTCCAATGGTTTAATCCCTTTCGAGGCGGGTTGGGCACATAAAGTGGGTACCTCTCTCAACAGAGATTTGAACCTGAGTCCGTTATTTTGTAGTGACTAGTCCCTTCCACTAGACCAATCACCTGTTGGTAATTATTTTTGGCTATATATTATTGTTTTTGTTACCGTTTCTTCCTTATCATTCTCCTTAAAACAAATCCCTATAATAGCCTAATTTCGTTGTATTCACAGTAAGGAAGTAGCCAGGTTATACGATCTTAGGTTTTATTTGTGTTGATGAATTTCAACCCCTTAATAACAAATCTATATTGTATACTCGAATGTATTTTAAATCCTTAAGTAGTCATCTTTTGAGAATTTTGGAATTGAAAATTTTATTAGATTCTGTAAAAGATTCGAAGCTCAATCGAATTTGAGCAAGGTCAATTGGATGTAAACCTTACAATATCCAACAAAATTTGATTTTAATTTTGTATTTATGGAGTTAGTTATGAATTTGACCCGACCTGACCCGAATTATATTGTATCAATATTGAATTTTGATTGATTTGATTCACTCAAGTCAACCCTAATTTACTAAATATGAATTACTTTTAGATTTCAAATATATTCCCCTATATAGAATAAAATTTCTACTAGTATAATATTTTGTAATTGTTTACCTATATTACTTTATTCATAACTTAGTGAGCTTAAATGTAAAAAGATCAACTATCAACACATTTAATCATTTACTTAAGTGATTTATAGATCATCTCTACAAGCAATGCTATTTTCTTTTTCTTTTTTAACATAGTAATTACATCGATACATCATCATTATATATTAAAAAATACATCATTATTACATCAAGAACCAATCTACTATATTACTCTCTTCATGACTCAGTGAGCTTAAATGTAAAAAAATCAACTATCGACACATTTAATTATTAATTAAATAATTTATCAGATCATCTTATAAAGTAATGCTATTTTCTTTTTCTTTTTTGAGATAAAAATTACATCAATACATCATCATTAAATATCCAACAATACATCATTATTACATCAAGAACCAATCTATTATGAAAGTAGAAAGGAAACCTAACAACAACTAGTAATAAAATTAGAGAAAAATCCACACTTGTCGGAAGTGTTGTTATACAAAAATAAGCATAATAACGAGATTATAAATGAAATACACTATATCTATGCTACTAATAGAAATAAAACATAATTTTTTTTATAATTTTCTAATTTATAATTGTATTCAAATTTTGAACATATCAGATCGGCTTAGATCCATATTAATTCAATGTGGTTTAGATAACATATCTTAATTAGATTTCTAATTGAATTAAAAATATATTAACTAGTCGGATTCAAATCAAATATGGATGAAAAATCAGTGTGCTAAGATATTCTGGATTCAACTTCCACTAGTGTGGATTTTCTTTTAGTTTAATAATAGTATTTGGCAGTTGTTTATTATTAGGAGATCTTGGGTGGATTAACCTATATCAAACATTAGGCTAAACTCACTCTAAAAAGTGGACTAATAGCTCTATAGCAAACGTTAGGCTATAACCACCCTATATACCAGAAAAATTGGATTAATAGCCATATAGAGCAAATATTAGGCTAAACTCGCTCTAATTATACAAGAAAGACGAGGATGCGTGCAAAAATCCCCCTATATTTTGCTTAATCAACCAAAAAAATTGTGATATATTTGCTAGAATACTTTGTGTGTTTCTTTTATTATCATTTACTCCATTTTACGCTACAACGTATTTTACTCATTATAAGTGCATATATCTTTTAATAATGTTTAGGAAAAGTGATAATGCTACTCAATAATAAAAGTGAAAACACAATTTTCCATTAAATGTAATAATCTATCGATAATTTAAAAATACATAAAATTTTACAATAATAATATTTTAATAATATTGATTGAGATTAAATTTCAAACACGCTCCAAGTCACCGCGTTTGTTTCAAAATTCACGTTTATCTTCTCTTTTTTCTTTTTTTTTTTTCTTTTTTGATAAAAACGATAATCTTCTCTTTCTTAATTATAAAGCAAACAAAATCAGATCAGTAATCAAATTTCAATCAGATCACACAACATAACATAAATTCCAAATGAGCTCTCCGCCACTTTCAGGAGTAAGTAATCGTCCACATGATATGTTAAAACAATGCATGCATCAAACAGATCTGAAATTTTGATTTGTAAGGTTTTAATCAATTTATCAAATTGTGAGCGTTGAATTTTGAATTATTTTTCTGTTTGGAAATTAGGGCACGATGAGCATTTACAGTGGATTTACGAGACTGTGCAAGGGGCTGGCTGTGGTATTAATAGGCGGTCACATTGTCGTGCAGATTTTGCCCTCTGCTGTTTCTTATCTTGCTCTTATACCCGCCAAGTACTCTCTCTTTTCTCTCTATATGTCTCTCTCTCCTTGTTTGCATGTTTATTTGTGCATTTGTGTATTTTAAATGATTTAAGCTGAGTTGATGTTGGTTTGGAAAACTTGATTGGATATTTAGCTAGTTTAGTTGGATTATCTATTAGGATGGGTTATGTGTAATTGGAGGATCGAGATTTTGGTGGTTGTTTGGTATGAATCTGCAGCATCAGATGGTGAGGGTTTGAGGGAGGTGGGGTGGATTTTGAGGGAAATGAACTTTGTCAAAGAAATGGAATGATTATGGCAATCAAAATTGGGTGATTTGATTGGAAGCTGCTGCTGCATTGTGATGTGGGAGTTTGAAGCTGATTAATCAAATGATGAAGCACAGAAAGTTACATTGTTAGTTTCCTAGAAGGTGAATGTCAATGGAAATACTCGCACCCACGCATAGAGAGAAAGAGATGCATATAGTTTGAAGAGTGACAAAATTTGACTGTAGTTTCACTAAAACACGCTTAGTTTAAGTTTGTTAGATGAAATTAAACGAATCTTAGCATAATCAGCAATGGATTGGTTTTTGATTCATAAAATGAAACTATGAGTAAATGCATGTCACACAAGTTGAAGCAGACCGGTCTCTTCTGCTGCTAAAACATTGGAGTTAGAGAGATAGCTTCAGGCAATTTAGTTCTTCCAATTACCTTTACAGTTAGATTCAAAAGTCAAACCAAAATTATGACTTTTAAACTGTTTGATATACTTCAGGACCATTCCTTTTGGTTGGAATCTTGTTACAGCTGGATATATTGAACAGTCAATCTATGGGGTATGTAGTTTTTGTTTTTATACTCATCTAAATTAAAGTTTGTATCGTTCCTTTCTTCTTTATTTTAGGTTTTCCAAGTACAATTACTGTTTTGCAGGTGGTCACCAGCACAATTGGTCTTCTTATCATTGGGAAGCTGCTTGAACCCCTGTGGGGTTCTAGGGAATTTTTGAAGTTCATATTTGTAGTTAACTTTCTGACATCAGTTTGCGTCTTCATTACTGCTATATCCTTGTACTACATTACATGGCAGGAGGCTTACCTGTAAGTAAGAAGTATTTTCTGTAGGAAGCATATATTATCGTGTTACATTTCCCATTACCATTTTTTATTTCTTTCAGGCTTGTGCATAGGCCTCACTGTAATGTATATCAAATTTTGAGCGTTTTTATCATATTTTGCATTCAAGCAAGTTCTAATACATTTTAATTCATCAAAAAGAAATATACATTTTAAGTGAGGACAAATTGGAATAACACTCAGCGGAAGCAACTCTTTTAGCCTTAACTGTGAGGACCTATGATCAAGAAACTGCCATAGTGCCATGTGAATGAATTCAAAGTGAACTAAGAGAAGTTTTTGTCTCATAATACTAGACCCTGAACTGAGATTCCGATGAGTATCTTCAACTTTTTGACATATCGTGTTTTTTCAGTAATGCACTCATTTTCTTTGTTTCTTTCTACTATCTAGGGTGAGAGTAAAAATACCTGATTTCTTACTGGTATTCTTTTGCAGTTATAAGCCTATTTCTGGTTTCCAAGGGGTCCTTGCAGGATTTTTGGTTGGCATAAAACAGATAATACCTGATCAGGAGCTGTCTTTGTTAAAAATAAAAGCAAAAGTATGAACGTTATATGTTTGTAAATTCTTGTTTGCTTTAAATATTACAATTTTACAATGGCACTAGTTACTAAGGTAATATATGAACTCTAACAAGCTAAACAAATTGCCTTTTTCCTCCTATAATTATTTGTTCTTACTCTCTTGCAGTGGTTGCCCTCTCTAGCACTATTGGTGTCTGTTGTTGTAAGCTTTTTCACAACAGAGTCAGCATCATATCTTTCTACCGTAATATTTGGAACCTATATGGGTTGGATTTACCTCAGATATTGGCAAAGAAAAACAGAGACGAGACTGAGAGGCGATCCAAGTGATGAATTTGCTTTCTCAACCTTCTTCCCTGAATTCTTAAGGTAGTTCGATGAAGTTCCCTTCATATTCCCTTTCCTTTCTTTCTAGTATCTGCCTATCAAATTTTAATTTTGGTTGATTACGTGCAGACCAGTAATTGATCCTGTTGCTACAATTCTTGGGCGGATTCTTTGTGGAAGAAGATCCGAAACCTCTGATGAGTCTGGAGGCTATACCTTAGGAGGTACTTCATTGCCTGGTTCAGATCCTATTGAAGCATCTAGGAGAAGGTAATTTCTCTTATTTCTATAAACAAAAACGGATATATCTAGTATATAATGAGGAAGATAATTGATATTATTGGTTAATTACATGAATCTGCTACCAGTTGGAGCATTTTCCGTGGAGCCATCAGTTTTCCTTATTTGGTGCATCTTCATTAACTCTCATCATTCTATTTGGATCATTGTTTCTTACATTTATTAGTTGTACCTATGAAGTGTATGTGTCAAAATAATAGTATATAATTTCTTTTACATCTGCCTTTTGAACAAGATACACCAGCAAGAGGATGGATGTTTAATCTAGCATTTTTTTTTCCCTTTATGATGGTCTTCTCATTCATGAGTACGGTATTGACATTGTGTCTTGTTCCCAAAGTCCAATAGTTAAGTGTGATTTTCTAAGGCTCTTAAAGGTTGAACTTATGGGATAGAGTTAATGTAAATGGTTGTGACTGTGTACAAATTCATCAGTGGGGATTGATGGACCAATAATGGTGGGATGAGTTGCAGGAAATATGAACTAGTACTAGAGCTGGTGTTTAGGAGGAGGCCCAAACCTAGTGGCTGTAGTCATTAGGAGTTTTAGAATCTGACAAATGTGAGGCGGAAAATATGACTAAAGGAGAGGATGGAGCCAAGTATACTTGTGATTTGTAGAATTAGGTATTTCCTTTAGTTCAAATGAAGATAGGACTATAGGAGGAGGAGTTAATTAGGAATTCTCTTAAATTGATGTTTATGAGACTTACACGACTAGGTTAAACTTCTTTGTAATGAGTATTGGGTACTGTAGATAACTTTGATGAGTTTTCAGGAATAAATTTCTTTCACGTCAGAATTAATAAGTTGGTTCAGAAGTTGTCTTCGATGAATTGTCATTTGATTAGAGATCTGCACGTCGAATTATTTTTGTATGGGTTAAAAACGAGAGGCTTGTTTCAATGGTGATTATATGTCATCTGCTAGTTGCTTTAATGAACTTATTGAATTGTGAAAAAGTGCAAGATTCATATATGAGATGTAACTAATTCCTGCTTAACTGCAGGGAAAGAGGTGCTCGGGCACTCGAAGAAAGACTGGCTGAGAGACTGGCTGCTGCAGCAGGAAGGATAGAAGAGACACAAAAAGATGCAACAGAAAATGTCTAGAAGCTTGGAAATGCAACTCGATTATACTGGTCAGTTGTTTTCAGATTTTGGTCTAATTACATGTTTGCCCAAAATTTGTCAGTATATATAACATTGGATTCAAGAGAAATTTTACCGTAATTTTTCTTATGTTATCATGCAAGTTTTCTTTGGTTCGGCCTATTTGTACTTGTTTTTGGCACAAGAAGTGTGCTGCGCATCTTATATTAAGGGTGCTGTTCAATGGGCGGATTTTAATCCAGACTTGATTTAGCGAATTCACTTATATTGGGTATGCATCTGTAATCTGTTAAAGGGATTTGGTGAATCATTGATTCATATCCAAAATGGTTGGTGTGATCATGGAGTTGGAGTGATTTGTTCCGTTAAAGATCATTGAATAAGACTCCATGGACAACCCTAGTTATATTTACGGGGACTTCCATGAAAAGAATTTCAAGTACACAGAAAATGGACATTTACATTGTTAGTATGATTTGAACAACATGAAAATAACCATTTATTTGACACTTACACACCAAAAAAAATATCTATATATATATTATGGAACAAATAAATTACTCCATATTTCTACAGCCAAAATCTTCAATGTCCCTTTGCTCTCCCTGGTTGTGATATTTCTCCAGAGAATCATTCATTTCATGCTTGTCTTAAAATGGAAATTTGAAATTAGAATCACATATTACTTCGTAGTGCATTTTTTAAGTGTACCCTATAGTGAATAAATAAAGGAAGATCTGTACGTCTTAGGAAAAAACAGATGAAAAAGTAAAGTCTTATAAAGAGAATGCAGAAGCTTTAGCATGAAGGAAGAAGTTTTTAAATTCTACGAGGACAAAGTTACATATTTAGTATGGTAAATAGTATTCAATTTTGACCATAGGCAAAAGAGTATTTATTTTAAAGAAAATTCTGACCGACATAAACGGATAAACCCTGAAAATTGAGTCAAATGGGGAGATTATGTTGTAAGATTTTTTTATACCCATATATTATTCGTCATTTTGGGTTTCCAAGTTTCAACTTTCAAGGATCTGTAAGATACGTAAGTGGACACCAATCCCATCAAGAATTCGAACCTCAGCTTGTCATGTTATTGGGAACTTATTATTTTCACTAAATTCAACTTTCTTTTCGACTCAAAAAAAAAAAAAAAAAAAGAGAGAGAGAGGGGCTTCCTTTTAATTGTTGAAATCCGATTCATATTCTGAGAATTCGACCAGCCTAGAACGGATTTCGGACCCATCTATGTTGACAGCACAGCCCTACGTATGGTGAAGAAAAATAAAGAATGGGCCGAAAGCCCAACATTCCAAAAAGATAGTAGCATGTTGATGTAACAAAGCACATGACCTCCACCGTAATATAATCTGCTGACCAAGGGTAATCATGGGAATAAACAACGTGAACGAAATGAGCGCTAAAGTAAAAGACACGGTACTTTAAAAATATTGTAGTAACTCATTTTTATATTAACGTATGCAATAAAAGAATTGAGCGGACGCGAGGCGCAATTAAATTGGAATCAATAGTTCCATTGAGATCCGTAAACCTACACACGGACACACACGTACGAAGCTTCAGTCGGCTGCACGTCACTCACCTGAACTAGCTTCTCGGGGATTGTACATAAGGCAGCAAATGCTCATTGAGGAATCAAAGAATATTCAACTCTTAAGTCAAACAGTAACTAGATAGTCAAACTTCATAAAACAGTTAAAGTAATAATCCTTTCATTTTATATTAATTTACATATTCTTATTTTTCACACATATTAAAAAATCTTATAATTACATATTTTTTATATGATAAAATCTCTCAAATACTCTTTACAATGTTGATTATATTTTAATTTTTTATTAGTGAGTTGTGACCATTGAATTTTTCAACAAATGTTTAGAATATGCAGTTTTACGTTGTGATAATTGATAAATATGAAATGGTCCTTTTTTATGAAAATTGAAATTTTTGAAAGTTTATTGTGAAAAGGGTAGAAAAGTACATAATTATTTTTAAAATTGATCACTAGGTAATTATTTGAATTATGTGTTGGTAGTGTTCACATAATAAGATTTGTAAATTCCATTAATTTTAGTAAAAATCTAGACAGGCAATATGATGTTTATGTTAAATATATGGAACACAATCATTAGTTAACTCTGTAAACCAAATTTATAAAGGAACACAAATTTACTACTCCATCTTAAAGAAATATCACATCCACAAATTTCTAAAAAGGACTCCCATAAATCTCATATTAAAGTTTTTGGTGTATTTAGAACATAGATTATGGATCTTGCCAATGTTACCACTTTTTCGATAGAAATAAAAGAATAATGAAAAAGAAAAATAATTATTGCTAGTATTAAAAGTTTAAAACCTCCACAAGGTCCACAACTACAGCCAATAGAACTGACCTGAAGGTACAACTCTTTAAAATTTCTACATACGGCACACCACATAATAACTCTCACGTACATCATATAATGTCCCTAGACTATTTTATTAATACACCATATTTCAAAATAGGATATCGGATTTATTTTTTAAAATTTAAGGTACGAATTATATTTTCAATGAGCTAAGGCATCCAATCCAAACCGCATATTTGATTGTTAGAAAAGTGAACAAAAACTAATGAAATGTGGCTTTTATTTTTCGAATATTTGAATATGAATTTGTCAATGCCAAATGTTGGATGGGCTCATATCATATCAATTAAATCAAACATGTTTTTTATATGAAATAAAAATAAAAATTTAAAAATATTTATATTGCATTAAATTTGAAAAAAATATTTCATTCATCCATTGCAACACGACATCACATACATATTGTAATAGACTGTGGAGTGCGAATCTACACCATAAAAAAATCTTGTTCTCTATGAATGTAAATTTTGTAAATTATTTACACATAGATGATATGAATCTAATTTATTTATAAGAAAATATATGTATTTCATTTTACATATAATCATTGCATTGACCGGCTTCACCATGTGTATTTGAAAACGTGGTCCTATAAATTTTTGTTCAATTTTGAAAATATGAACGTAATTTTGTTAAACTTAATCAGATTAAAGAAAACGTATACTAAATTATATTGAAAACGTATTTAGTAGTCAGTACTAAAATAAATATATATAAACATTAAAAAAGAGAGAGAGAAAAAAAAAATAAAAAAAAGAGTTCCACCCTCCACTTCAAGACTCTCTCTTTCTCTTTCTCTCTCCTTTGGCTCTTATCACCTCACAATTTCTCACTTTCCCTAACCCCACAGATTATTTTCCCTTTCCTCCCTTTTCTCCACCAACACACAAACACAAAAATTTATGGAAAATAAATAAATCAGCGCTGCTCCCCTCTCATAAATATATATATATCTATTCCCTTCTTATTCTTCAAACCCTAATTAATACACAGCCGTTGCTCTTACAGACACCAAATTCGCAACGGTTTGTTTGGATGAGATTGAAACAACGCCACGTAATTAGAAGAATCAGCAGTGGAAGTTGAAGTAGTATAGTATTTGATGCCGCCGGAGCCATTGCCTTGGGGGGATCGAAGAGATTTTCGGAAGCACGAGAGATCTGCTTCGGACCCTCGCCTTGCTGCCACCGGAGGATTCGGAGGCGGTGGTCCCCACAGGTGGCGGGAGCAGCACCACGCGCCGCTGCCTCACCCCTACCACAACCGCCATCAGCAACAACAGCAGCAGCAGCAGCAGCAGCGGTGGTATTCTGATTTTCGCTCCTCTCGCCCTATTCCTCCTGGTTAGTGGTTTTTTTTCTTCTTCTTCTTTTTCTTTTTCTTCTTGTTTTGAATACGGAGATTAAAAAAACCTTTTGGTGATAGGAAATTGAGTTTGGTTATATTTAAGACAAGTTTTAGGTTTTGTTTCCTCGATTTTTTTTAATATTCTGGGTTATTTTGCGGGATGGGGAGGTAAACTAGAATTTTTTGACTGATATCTTTAGGTTTATGAATTTGTGTCTAATTTCCATGGGGGAACGTGTTAATGACCATTCTTTTTGGTTATATGACTCTGTGGAGTCGTCTGGTGGATAAATTTGGAGCAGATCTGATATGTGGAAAAATAAAAATATTGACTTAATCAGTTGATGATATTTGTATCCTTATTCATTTTTTTTTACTTTGTAATTTACGATGTCTTAGAAGTTCCGCAAAACATTTAAACTGTTATATTTTTTCATTATGATGTTTTATTTTATGAATTTTGTTGCTTTTGTTGATATTTTTTGCCCCTATTTGGGGTTTCAATTTTTTTTGCCTGAAGGTCATGGTAAGCAGGGTGGTTGGCACATGTATTCTGATGACACTAGTCATGGATTTGTGCCATTTGGATCTCGGTATGGAACTAGGAACTTAGAAGATGAGAATTGTCGGCCTTTTGTGTCTCGCGGCGATGGAAGGTATATCAGGAATGGTAGGGAAAATAGGGCCGTGTCCTTTAGCCAAAAAGACTGGAAAGCTCCTTCTTGCGAACCTGCTGCATCCATGAGTGGTCCTGGGAGACCTACCACTGAGGCTAATAATCAGAGGTCAGCAGAGAATACCCATGCATGCCTCAACAACACAAGCAAGAGCAACGACGACTCCAATCCTCATGATTCTGCTAACCCGTTGGGTCAATCTCATTCTCTTCCGAAAGAGGAACCAGATAAGAGTGGAGTCAACGGTGATGTTCTAACTATCGCAGATCCGAAATCTGAGAAAGAAAATGGCCTGGGGTCAATAGATTGGAAACCTATGAAATGGCCACGGTCAGGGAGCTTGTCTTCTAGGGGCTCTGGCTTCAGCCCATCGAGTAGCTCAAAGAGTATGGGAGTGGAATCTATGCAGACAGTGGCTGAGGTGCAGCCGAAGAATCTAACACCTGTTCAGTCTCCTTCTGAGGATGCTGTGGCTTGTATCACATCTACTGCTCAAGCACCGTTGGACGAGGATAGTTCTAGGAAGAAGCCGCGTCTTGGCTGGGGTGAGGGACTGGCAAAGTATGAGAAGAAGAAAGTCGAAGGCCCTGAAGATTGTGGAATGAAAAATGATATGGTTGTTAGTGTGATAAATACAGAAGCTGTGCAGTCTCATGTTGGCAACCTGCTTGATAAGAGTCCTAGAGTTGCCAGCTTGTTGGATTTTGCCTCACCAGCTACTCCATCTTCGGTTGCCTGTAGTTCTTCACCAGGTAATGTGCATGGTTCATTGCTAAGCGCCTTCTTTTTTCTTTTTTTCTTTCATTTATTTTATATGACTTTTCTATCTACCTATTTTCTTGATTTTAGCTATCAAGAGAACAGATGTATTTTATATCATTTAGGAGTTGAAGTCATATTTTGGATTAGAATTTGTTACTGAGTTCAAGCGCAGAAATAGAGTAGTTGAAAAGCAATCATTATTGAAAATATGCTGATATTATGCTTAATAATGAGCTTTTGAACTTTATTTTGAGAGAACTTATGTGAAGCTTTTCTCATGGTTGACTGACGATGGAACAATGTTTACTTAAGTGAAGCAATCCATATGGAAAATCAACTGCACTACATTATTTTTTTAGAGAATATCATTTCAGCTTCTGAATATTCTGCCTTTCTTTTATTTTTTATCTATTTTTCCGAATTTCTTTTTGGCTTGTCATTCTTATTTTTTCTTGCTTTCTGTTGGAGTAGACCTGGTGCCCTGTCAACAAATTTTGGCAGGGAAACATTTGATTTACTCTAGTGCAAAAAGACCATTTTGCAGTCCATCCCGTTATCTAGTATGGTTCTCAATTGCCAGTAAATGTGCATATATCCTGTAATTTACATGCGGTTGTTTGGTCGAAAGCTGTCTGTGCCATCTAGAATTGTCAAAATATGTGACTAGTTTGCCGTAGAATCTTATGATTAATAAATAAGTGATTGGCTCTATTTTCAGTGATACATTTGCTTGCAACTTTGCATATGATTTTGGGTTTGCCTGTTCTCACTACTCCATGGCGTGGATTTTTATGATGTAAGCCTAAGTTGGGATATGAATATGGTTTTTGAGAGGATGGTCATGCTGGTTTATTCAGTCTCTACTTGCATGCAACATAATTGAGGTCATCACTAATGTGAATTGATTTATCCCTACGGGTGAAGTTCTCTTTTTCTTCCTAATGTATTGATTTCTGTTTTTTGGTGTGGACCTGCTTGCACCAGAAGACATTTTTTTTGTTTATTCCTTTGGTAAAAAAAACTAGTCTTGTTACTGCTCCTGCTTCTGTCGTTCTAGTGAACTGGTTTCTGTTAATTGTGTCGACCTGCTTGCAACAGAATTGAAGTTGTGAATATGTATTTATTTTCCTTATTTCTGTAAGATAAAAAGTTCTCATCACCTTTGCTCGTTCTTATAATAATAATCTTCCAGGTGTTGAGGAGAAAGAATCCACCAAGGTAGCTAATGTTGATCACGACACAACTAATTTGAGCAGTTCACCTAGTATTGTGTCCCAGATGCACTATGATGGACCAACTTTTAATTTAGAAAAGTTGGATATCGCTGCAATTGCCAACTTGAGCACTTTGATTAATGAATTGATATCTGATGATCCAAGTTCTGCAGAAACTGGTTATGTGCAGACCTCCTCGATGAACAAGTTGTTACTTTGGAAGGTTGACGTCCTAAAAGCACTTGAGACGACTGAATCTGAGATAGATTCACTTGAAACTGAACTTAAGTCACTGATTACTGAACCTAAAAGTTGCTGTCTGCCTGCTTCTTCCAGTTCGCTTCCAGGAGAGTGTGACTTAAAATCAAGTGAAGATCCAGATAATCCCTCCAAATTTTCTGTCAGGCCTGCTCCTTTGCTGGCTGTTTCATTCGGAGACATAATTGTTGAGAATATGCCAGTTGCGTTGGAACGTGAGAATGTAAATGAGGATGCTGATAGTCCTGGTAGTGCTACTTCTAAATTTGTTGAGGTTCAGGCTTCTGAGGAGGCCATCTTTCCTGTTGAGACAGCAGAATGTGTTGAGGGTTTTGTGAATTTGAATTCGAACAATTCCAGTAATTTGGGTGAGAAATGCTTAGAGAATGCTATCAAGGATGAGCAAATCGCTGGTCACATTGTTAATTGTGAACTTACTGTGGCTAATAGTTATCAAGACTTTTCTAGAGGTAGCAATGTGTGTTATGATGTAGATAATATTTATGACACTATAATTGCGTCCAACAAATATTCTGCTAGTAGAGCTTTGGAGGAGCTGAATAAGTTATTGCCTTATAAGCAACCTTACAATGATACTTTAACTCCATCCCATGCCTCTTCTTTGCAAAGGGACGTCTCAGTTGTTAAGGACAGATTCCTAAGGAGGAAGCGTTTCATTCAATTTAAAGAGAAGGTTATAACCCTCAAGTTTAAGATACTTCAACATTTCTGGAAGGAAGGTCGCATAGTTTCAGTCAGGAAACTTCGAATAAAGTCACACAAGAAGTTTGACCTCAGCCGAACTGGCCACAAGAAGAATCGTTCCTTCAGTCGCTTACGATCTTCTTCTTCTGGTAAGTAATTTTTGCTTTATGTCTCCGTTTATGGTTGTATATTCCGTCAGTGGTTGCCGCTTTTTAGTTCTTGTTAAATTGTGATAACCTTTATTAGTTCCTGCATTTTTAGTGCGGTAATCTCTTTGGCATTTTAGGAAATTTTAAATCATATTTACTTTTTGTTTCAATTCTGAGTGCTTTCATCAGAGTTTATCTTTAAAATGTAGTGTATCTTTAAAATGTGAAGAGGGTGAACGGAAGATCCCATATCTTCAAAATCCTCCAGGTGTGTGGTTATTGAATTTTATATTCATTAAAATAGTGGCCTTCAGTATAACAAATAGAGAGTCATTAATTGGGATGCCTGTTTCTATGGTTACCTTCAAGCAAGACCGTACGAATTGTGCAGGTCATTGAATTCTACCAAGATAAATCCTGAATGAAAAAAAGAAACTCTTCAGGCATAAAACAGCTATATATATATATATATATAGGTTCAGTGACGGATATAAGGACTATTGGCTTGAGGAATAGCAGAAGGAATCTCGATATCATGATTGGCATAGGATACTACACCGTTTGTTGGACCACTAACACCATGACTATTAAGCTACTTAATTCCTTCTCATTTCAAGATAAGTCCAGTTCCCGAATGGTCTTACCCTTGCACCCTTGCCAACCTTCTGGTGCTCAAGGACCTATTTCTAGTCAATTATACCCAAACAGACTAGGAAGTTAGCCTGAGAACCTGAAGGGGCAACAAAAATTACTTTATTTTTGCGGAACCAACGATTATGGTTATGCAGAGTTGTAGTCGGTCCTTAACTTTTACAACTTTGTATGAGTGGACCGTAGAAGTTGAAAAACGAAGTCGGAAGTCCTACATATTTGTCTCATCATAGAAGTCTTTAAGTTCTTGTGTTAAGTTGAATTTTCTGTTGAATATGGTGATGGGATATAATTGCGGCTAACTGTTCACTGGATTATTGGCCTTCATGCTTTTACTAGTTTGCGGAATATAGATTTTTGACGACTGTGATTGGACTCTGTAGTTCATAACTTGCTCTATTGTTTTTTTGATTAGCTTGTGGTACTCCTGAAGTTAAATTACTTGCCTAATCAACTAAAATTAATTGCCACTGCATTTTACGTGTATCTGATTCATTAGGCTGGTGCTAGGAAAAGCAGTCGCCGCAGGATTGTTGTGTCAGCCCTTGGTCACTGTCTACATGTGTTTTAGGCCAAGCTTATTTCTGGTTTCGTGAACCCTTCCTACTTTTACAACTTTGTTTGACAATCTCCTCTATATTTTACACATTTTGCAGTCTTTGCTTGAATATTTTTTTCTTATAACTATTGAAATTTATGGGTTTCAGAATTAATTTTGCATGTGGTATTCCTGACATTCTTAGTTTATTCTCTCTTAACTTTTTGCAGCTGGGAGTCCTCAAACAGTACCCCCAGATGAAGTCATTGAATTCATAAATGGGTTGCTTTCAGAGTCAGCATTCAAACCCTATAGGAATATTTTGAAGATGCCAGCTTTAATTTTGGATAAGAAGGAGAAGATGATGTCAAAATTTATTTCAAATAATGGTCTAGTGGAAGATCCTTGTGCTGCTGAAAAAGAAAGGTCTATGATAAACCCATGGACATCCGAAGAGATGGAAATATTCATAGATAAGCTTGCTATTTTTGGAAAAGATTTCAAGAAGATAGCTTCTTGTCTTGATCATAAAACAATTGCAGATTGTGTTGAGTTCTATTACAAAAATCACAAGTCAGACTGCTTTGAGAAGGCCAGGAAGAAGCCAGGTTTCACAAAGCAAAGGAAGTCCCAATCTACCACATATTTGGTTCCCGGGAAAAGATGGAATCGTGAGCAAAATGCTGTTTCTCTCGATATGCTAGGTGCAGCTTCAGCAATTGTGGCTAATGTTGACAATAACATGGAAATTCAGCAGAAATGCACATCTAGATTATTTATCGGTGCTTCTAGTTCTTACAAAGCATCAAGGGGTGATGATGGTTCATTGCAGAGATCAGAGAGTATGGATATGTACACTAATGAGAGGGAAACTATAGCTGCTGATGTGTTGGCTGGTATTTGTGGTTCCATATCATCTGAGGCGATGAGTTCTTGCATCACAAGTTCTGTGGATCCTGGTTCGATGGATCCTGGTTCGGTGGGTCCTGGCGATGGGTATCAGGAGTGGAAGTATCAGAAATCCAGTTCTTCTACGAAGCGGCCTTTGACCCTTGAGGTTGCACAAAATGGCGACGAATGCTCAGATGAGAGCTGTGGGGAGATGGATCCTACTGATTGGACTGATGAGGAGAAATACACCTTCATTCAGGCTGTCTCATCTTATGGCAAGGATTTTGTATTGATATCTCAAGCTGTCAGAACAAGGTCAAGGGAACAGTGCCAGGTGTTCTTTATGAAAGCGAAGAAGTGTCTTGGATTGGATCTGATTCAGCATGGAGCGGGCAATACTCTCTCTGGTGATGTTAATGGAGGAGGTAGTGACATTGAAGATGCTTGTATCAGTGATCCAGGATGCAAGATGGAAGAAGACATTGCACCTCCAGATTTGAAGTTTAATCATGAACCTGACATAGTGAGAACACAGGATTTGAAGCCCGATTTTAAGGTATGTGAAAAAAATTATGGACCATGTCTCCTTGATCCTATGGCTAGTGGGCCAGTTCTAGAGAATTCATTAATGGGTGATAGGCAGGTGGATGAGAAGCCTGTTACAGACTTCATTGTGGCCAGCAAAGAACGGAATGGTGCTAATGATGCATGTATTACTATGCAGAAACTTGGGACTACTGGTGCTTCCTCTAATGCAGAGTCTGTACGAGTTGTAGAGGGAGATGATAATGCGCTGTCTAACAGATCGTGTGAGGCCGAGAGCAGGGATTTTGGTGGGATTTCTGATGGGAATTGCAGGGAAGAGAATGAAGGAAAAGGCCCTAAAGATAATTTGGACCATAAGAAAGATGAAGACAAAGATGCTAAGTCTACTCAAGTGAATGACAAAAACTGTGCAGTAAGTGAGATGAATTCTTATCCCAAGAAGGCTGGACATGTTTGCAATCCTTCTGGTGCTGCTGCACATTCTTCCATTCAAGTTGAGAAATTATCTGAGAGCCACAAGAAGGCTGACTTTGAAAACTCTTCTGCAGAAAAATCTCCTTTCATGCCATTGCAAAAGAACGGTCACTTAACCTCAGTAAAGTCATCAACACTTTTTCCTGTTCCAATTAAATATCAGAAATATAATGGTTTATCAGCTGTTGGAACTAATAGGATAAGTGATAAACATTCTCAGAGATTTGTTCGGACTGGCGAGAGTCAGCAGCACTTTTCGGGTTACTCATTGTCAGATCCTGTTAAACCTGCTCAGATTCTCAGGGGTTACCCTGTTTCAGTGCAAACTATGAAAGAGATGAATGGAAATGTTAATAAAAAAAGATCAGTTTCACTTCAAAATTTTCCGGAGAGAGATGGAGTTTTCCATTCAGGTCGGCATACAGAGTTTTCCCTTCAAAAGTGTAGTAGTAGTTCAAGACATCAGAATAAAGCTGTTGAAGCTCTGTTTCCAGCCCAAGAACAGGGCAGGGATAGTTCTAGACCACATTCAGGTTGCTCGTCTGATGGTGATAAACCTCAAAGAAATGGTGATGTGAAACTATTTGGCAAAATTTTAATATCCTCACAAGAGAAACTGGAATACTGTGACCAACAAGCTAATGATAACAACAATAGACAGCATCGTGGAACAGGTTGCCAGTCACTAAACCTGAAAGTCAGTGGTAATCCGAAGGTCAATTTAGATTCAGCAGCTCAGTCAAAGTTCGATCCTAACAATTATATTGGCTCTGAGAATTTACCTGTTACAAGTTTTGGTTTTTGGGATGGGAATAGGATGCAGAAAGGGTTCCCCTCTCTGTCTGATTCTGCTCGCTTATTAACCAAGTATCCTGCTGCATTTGGTAATTACACTTTGCCTACAAGGAAATTTGAGCAGCCATTATCATTACATGGAAATGTTAAATACACTGATTACCCGTTGGATGGTTTTTCTGTTTTTCCAGGCAGGGAGTTAAATAGTAGCAGCACTGGAGTGGCCGACTATCAGTTGTTTAGGAATCGAGAAGTGCAGCCTCCGTTTACCATAGATATGAAGCAACCACAAGATGTATTATTCTCTGAGATGCAAAGAAGAAATGGTTTTGATATAGTCTCAGGAATGCAACATGAAGCAAGAAGCATGGTTGGAATTAGAGGTGGGGTTCTTCTTGGAGGCCAGTGTTCCTCTGGTGTCTCGGATCCTGTGGCTGCCATGAAAATGCACTATGCTCAAACCGAGCACTTTAGTGTACACCTCAAAGATGATGATAAATGGAGAAGTAATGGGAATGTAGGCAGGTAGCACAAGTTGAGGGGGGCTATTAGCTTAAGGAAGCCCTCTCTGCGGCAAAATCTCTTATTTTTGTCGCGTTGTACTATAGTTTTTTGTGTATGAACTCAGCAATGATAGGGTAGTGGACAATTTTACATTCATCTTTTGTTAGGAGATTTGCTAGATCTTGTATTATTATTGAAGGAGGTTTTTATTTGTTGTATTGGGTGAAAATACAGAAATAATCTGTCGAAGATTGGGAGGAGATAAGAGGAATTTCTTTTGGTGCATAGAATTATCTCAATTCTCAAATTCACCATTTTTTTGGATAATTCTTCGATCATAATAGTGAATGCAGTACTAACCCTTAATTTCTATAAGTGATTGTCTTTCTCATTCTTACATATATCTGCAATGGTTTATAGTCATGAACGACGCAGTGGATTGAGTCTCTGTCCTTTTTCCCTGAACTGGATGCAGTAGCTTAAAGTTTTGTTTCTTGACTCTTGTATGCATCGGTGCTGCAGTTTGGCTCAACTTTGATCAGTCAGTATGTGTTGAAGCATTGCAACTGCTATTGGAACTATGATTATCTTGCGACTTAAAAATTATTTTGAAAAAATGGCAGTTAAATATCATATAAGCTTCACATTTGATTTTCGATCACTGAAGACTAAAATGACATTTCAATAATTGGAAAATATACAACTGGGTTTGTGCTATTCTAATCTATATCCGGATTATATCGATGTATCAAAGACGACGTACAAGTGCATATGGAAAGAAAGCGGGTTCAAATATCAATGGAAGTTTAATTAGTGAAAGGAACTAGATTTCACAATGGCGTGTCCAGGTTTTATAAGACATTAAATTATGTCTTACGATTAAAAACCCACGAAAAATATAAAAAATAGAAAAGAAAGAAAGAAAGAAGAAGAAGAAGAAGAAAGAGTCTAAACAAACCATTTGGGGATGGTGATATCTGAAAGAAGTCAAATTAAGTGGCGTTTGTGGACTGAATATGGTAGATTAACAAACCTCTCTTTTTTTATTTAACAATTTGGGTACAAGTTGCATGTGATGAGTGACAGCTGGGACAGCAAATTGTGGATTTCTTTCTTTCTTTTATGTGTAGTTGTTTCTACTAGATCATGACCTGTTGGATGGGACTCTTAGGTCAACTTCTTATCTACTAATACAATTATTCATTGCTTGCGGCATTTGATGCTCATAAATATCTATACCCTCTTACCTCCTATAAATGTGCAGTAAATAAAATATGGGAAAGAAAATCCGGCTATTGGATATAGATTTTTTCTTTTAGATTCTATCAACTTTTGTGCTATAATTTCAGCAGCGTTCTTCAAGTGACATGTGCCAAAGATTTTATTAATTATTATTATCTTTTTGTGTGCAGATTTTAACCTCTTAATATTAGTTAACAAACAGCTTCTTCAAGTGATCATGTAGCATTCAAGTTCTCGTTCGTTTGACCAGGTCATGTTTATATTTCCAAATTTTTCTCCTTGGTTTTCTAAGAATAGGGATTCTTAAAATGTAATTAAAGTTTTACTTAATGAAATCTTATGTAAAACCATATGGAACATGGGTTGTATTCCCCCTCTCCATCGTGCACTGCTAAACAGAAAGAAAAACTGCCAAATGTGTTGTATTACATCAAGTCATCAAACGCCAATATCACCATATGATTAGTTCCTTTCTCAATATGCAGAAACTTTTTGATGAGAAATCAATTTAGAACACAGGCTTCCTTTTATTATTCATTCTATTTCCTATCTTGATTTCAGATAAATACTATAAAATAAACATTCTCAAGCAGACAGTCATCGACTCATAGTATGTCCTCATGATTCAGATTTTGTGACAATACAAAATGCAAAACACAAAACGCCCCAGCAATATAAGAATGCTAGAAAGAAAGAAATCCTGGATAACTAGCTTTACATTTGTTCACTCCCAAGGAAAAAACTCGAGTAACATACAACAGACAGCTTGACAGCAATTGATTATGACATCATAGATTTTCACGAAATATCTTTCGGCTCTGATTCTTTTAGAGTACGTAAAGTAGATGGGAGAGGTGCTGTGATTTCAATTACCTACAAAATAATTTCAGTTTGATCAAACTTCTTATCTACAAAATTTACTATCGCAAATTGATTGTTCTCACTATTAAACATTTTGTTACTTGGCTTTCATAAGATAGAGGTGTTCAAAATCTGCTCGAAAATTAAACAATCAGTTGAAATATTTTCAGGGCCAGCTATTCATTACATTCCATTATAATTTCCCTTAAAAAAGAAGGTAATTTCTAAATTCACTTTCATTTATCAACAATCTGAGTATTTTTCCTCTTCAATATACTGTCAACTCAAATGGTATAAAAGCTTTACAAATGACTATCAATTCTCCTCAATATTAGGATCACAAAATGCTATACTTAAAAAAGATTTGACACGCGAGTAGCAACAAAATATTATGATACTGATTGTGTCTTGTAAATAAAAAGCTCACTACACTTGCAATTTAACGATTTCCAGAAGACAAAGTACTTTGCCTTAAAATATGGTCCGACTAAAGAAAACAACTTTGTGGAAACCATTTTACCTTCACCTGTTTGGATCTTGAAAATTCTTTGCTTTCGCTACTTATGTTGAACATATGAGAATGAAATCTAGAGCATATTTCTTTTTTAAACTATGTAGGTAGACTGATGCTTGCGATAATTGTTGAAAAAAAATGACATTTTACTTTTCCAACATGGGAGCACAAGTGGTTACGATAACGCAGCTCTTCTTATTGGGAGAACTAAGAATTCATTTCATGTACTATTTCATACAACTTGAATAGCGAATCACAATAGAGTATGGTGATTCTCTTTTAGGCATTTGGGAGACAAACTTCTATCATGTAATGTCCTTTTACTACTCCCGATAAAATATTTAGGATATGACAAAAGTAAAGCACATGCTCTGATGCAATGGAAAAATGTGTTTCTGAATTAAATTATGCCCTATTGATGTAAATGATACAAATAGATATGTTATCGTAGTGTTAAAAAATAGGTCAATTGTTTAAGCATGTAATGTACCAACCAACTGTGATAGAAATGTAAATGTGTGCAATTTGTAGAAATTATAGGCTTTCATGAAACTCAACCATGCACATGAAAACAATAAATCAAATTGCATGTGCATCAAGGCTTATGTTGACATCTTAAAGTATGATGATGCATGAACAAATTTCTATACCAACCTCATTTGTTACAGGATGGGCAAAAACTACATGATGCGCATGCAAATGGTATCCACAGTCTCCGGGAACAGGTCTTTCAGGCCTCTGATATCCTCTAAAACAAAAATGAACAGTTAAATTCTGCAGGTACCTGGATTCAGGAAAATAAAACTGAAAGCAATCTATATAAAAAGTGCATTAGTAAAAGAAAATCAAGATTTCTTTTCCATTAATTGAATAAGCAATCACCCTTCAATCTTCTGATTTTAATAGCTTTCCATAAATTGACAAATATCTGATTCTCAGAGTCTACAATCCACATGTATACAGTTGTAAAGAAATGATTAGTAAGCCATATAATTCAGAAGCACTAGATATCTAATTGAACCAGCCCCACTTTCAATGTCTCTTGTCATCATTTTAAAAGAAAAAAACGTTTGCAAGTGGCTGTTCGTTTAACAGAAACAGCAAGGATTCAGTATGGCTGTTAGCCATGGCAGGGAAGTTATGGCTCGAGTCATAAATATTATACCACGAAAGTTAAAGATATGTTTGATGGTACAGAAAACAAAATAGTCCTTAATCAATGTTATCAACAATTAATGGTCATGCTAACGCCTGTCAGTTAGCAACTTGTTCAGCACACAAATCATTTCAAGAGTTAATGTTTTCAAGCAAGAGCAGCTGAAAAATAATATTTATGACAAGAAAAAATAAATGAAAGAAAATTCAGAACCACTTTATACCCATCTTGAGCAAAACTTTCATCAACAAATTCATGACTGGAACACTTAGGTTGCCCACCTATAACGTAAAGAGGATCACCTGCTATGCATGGAAAAATAAGTTAGATCATGACCCCTACAAGGTACAAGCAGACAAATATGCACTTCAACAGAAGCAAACTATTCATCTTAAAAAAGATCCGGAAACGGCACATACATTTCTTGAAAAAGTAAAAACCTTGATTGTGTAACATGTTTGTGTTAAACATGCAAAAACTTAACACAATGTATTGTTGTCGAATCAGTCTATTTTACATATATTGCTTAACCAAAGAGCTGTTCAAATGTTTTTTTAATCATTCACGGGAAAAAGTTACTATAAGAATATAATATCTTTGTAAGGAAGCTTCCAAATGTCGGACGATCATGAACTGCAGAGGAATATGCACGTTGAACAGTTCATAAACTATTAACTGTCTGACGAATCACAGCATAATGTTCCAGAAATCAACCCAAGGTTGCCAGCTCATAATTTAAGATCATACGAATTTGTGATCAACAATTTAGTTTAGAAATATAGTAATCACACATGCCATAATGTTGATCAATTAAAAGAAGGGATAGATGTGTTAAACAAAACTGGTTCTGCTGTCAAACAGAATCACGGAGGCAGGGAATTACAGAATAACTAAATAACGCATAAGGAGCCACTTTGTGGGTGCAACCAAAAGTGAGCAAAACGCTGAAGCTTCAATGAACTCCTTCACAGGTTTTATAGCTCTTCTTTGAACATGAATACAAATGTTTGATGAAAGAAAACTTTTAGGGTTTACCTATCAGTGGATGCCCTATAAACGAGAGATGAATACGAATTTGATGTGGCCTTCCAGATTGTATTTCAACCTTTGAATACAAAAAAATCAAAATTTGAGTAAACGCTGTTAAAGGTCAAAGAAATACAGACGTAAATCAAGCATCACTCTGTGTTGAAAATAAAAGGTTCAACCGACAGTTCTAAGCCAAGGACCAAAACAAATGTGAGGCAAATTAGTATAGTTGTCAAGATTTTTCCCACCCCTATTATAAGATTCTGGAAAACTTAGATGTGCATCTCTCATCTGAACTTCACTGAGCCAGCATGCTAACTAGAAGTACAAACTCAACTTAAATCTTACATTATCTATGTATTTTGGATCGTGCAATAAGTTTCAATATTATCACCCGTATAAGATTTCTTCTCTTACTAATCACCAAGTTATGTAGTTCAACTTTAAATTAAGGGTAAATTACAGATACCCCCTGAGGTAAGGTCAAATTACAAAAATCCCCCTCAGGTTTGTCACCATCTTACACATAGGCCCTTACCTCTGAAAATATCCAATTTTGCCTCTAGGGGATTATTTGTAATGTTTGTAATATCTTATAAAATTTTAAGACTTAATATCTCATAAATTATAAAACTAAAAATTAAATATTTAACACAAAAAGTTGATGAAACTGTAAACTTGAAGTCTTGAACATAAGTTTCAATAAATACTAAAAAAATCTAATTAACGTATTTATATAAAATTTAATTTTTATAAGAATAAATTGGCTAGAATCTCAACAATAATATGTCATAAATATAAAAAATTAGTTACACATTTAATTGGATAAATAAATTTTTAATGTTTATAACAGTATACTTTAAATAAAAAAATTATTTACACATTCAATTGAATAGAAGTATTTTATGAATACAATTAAATTTATGTTTATATTATTAACTTCAATTAAATTTATAAATATATCAATATAAAAAATATTAATTGAATGTGTGAATAAAAAATTTATATTTATAAAATACTATAATTATTATCAAAATTCTAAATAATTTGTTATTATTAAACTTAAATTGTTAATAAATATGTAAAAAACTTTATTTTAATATTTACTGAAATATGTGCAATTTTACAATTTATCAAGTTTTGTGGTAAATATATAATTACCAGTTTTATAACTTATGAGATATTACAATAATAACCCCTAGGGGAAAATTGGAACTTTTTAGGGGTAAGGGGCTAATTGTAAGACAGTGACAAACGTGAGGGGGATTTTCGTAATTTACCCTTACATTAATAGAAACCATATCTCTGTTCTGTTCTTTTTGAAATGTTGCGTTACAAGTTACAGTTTACCCCCTTGATGATACCCTCTGGTAAATTTCACCAGTAAGACCACTAAATTGCAAGGCATTGACATATATCTATTTTATACAATCTTCCATTTAGAGTTAAATTCATATATGAAGCACGAGGTCTACGAAATTATAAAGTTTAAGTTGCTAAGGAAGAGTGGCATTATCTCATGGGGATTTACCATCAAAACATATGCATAAAACTAAGAAGACCATTAAGATATTATTAATAACCAACATACATAATATCAAGCACAACTACAGAGACAGGTTAGAATTATGCAGGCATATCTTGTATTCAGCACACCTGGATCAATGTCGAATTTTCCAGCATGTTTCTCTCCAAAACAGTAACTTTGCTCAAAGATGGTTTACCTGGAAATTTTCATTTTTATGGGTGAGGGAGGGTGAGGGTGAGGGGAAGGGGGGATACACTTTAAGAACATTAGAATGGTAGAATTGGAAAAGGTACCAGAAGAAGAATCGGGAAATATTTGTTATTCTATATTAGAGATAATTTTCAAAACCTGAAGGAGAGGCAACATACAACCCCTTGGCTTTGTACCAAAAAAACCACCCTCGATTAATCGAGAAATGACGGCTCGATGACAAGCCAAAAATGGCAATTGTACCGAACCCGATTGTGACAAACGGATCGGATCAGCTCGGATCCAATCTGATCCAGAAAATTGATCCGACCGAAGCAATGATTTGGTCACGAGCCCAATTTCGAAACTCGACCCAATTTCACAATTAATTGATGTTTGGGCCAAATATAAATTAATTGATAAAGTTAATTAATTTATGGGCCAAGTTTAATTAATTAATAATTAAAGCCAAATTATGGTTAAATACAAATGAGCTCAATTAACCCAATAGATTATGTTGGCTATATGGATTAATTAATTAAGTTAATTAATTGATTGGGCCAAGGCTAATTAATTGGCCCACTTGATAAATAAAGCCATTAATTAATCAATTGGGTAAATTATAATCATCACACAAAATCAACATGGCTCGACCCAAGACCAATTCTGGTCCGACAAGCACAAGGCCTCGGCCATCACTAATTTTTCGGCCCACTTGTGTTTTTTATTTAATTAATAATTAATGGTTGGAAAATTAATTAAGAGATAATGATAGGCTACATTAGTTGGCTAGTAACAAACTCCTTGATTCTCTCATAATTAGTTACCATATCAAACTGAAATTCAAATTAAACAAAACACACGTCTTCTCTCCCAACTGCCATTAATTTTCAGCAAAGCAAGAAGAAGAAAACTACTTTCAAAGTAGTGGAGATAGTGGGGAAGTTCACAAGTAGTGGGGAAAGTGGAAAGATAGGCCATCAGCCCATCAATTTTCGGCCATCAGCTCAATTTCCAGCAACTATAAATACACACAGGCCGCCATTCGCGCAGGACACACACAACTCAATCAACAAAACTCAGTCTACACTGATCGGCTCTACGCCTCACCGGAAGTCCAGCGCACCGCTGCTTCTCTCGTCAGCAAACACCTGTTAATCCCTTAATATCAACCGTCCCTCCTCAGCCACCAGCGATTCCTGACCGCCTGAAGCCTTGCCGCCGCCGCCGCTCAAAGTCAGCCACCGCCGCCGCCACTTCCGCCGTCAGAACGCTGCCTCGAGCGAAACCCCTTGATAGCAAGCAGATAACACGCTGTTTCTGTCAAGTTATCAGCATGCCAACTCCTTGATATCAGTCTGTTGATTCTCAGCCACCAGCGATTCCTGGCCGCCTGAAGTCTTGCCGCCGCCGCCACTCAAAGTCAGCCGCCGCTGCTGCCACTTCCGCCGTCAGCTACGCTATCTCGAGCTAAACCACTCGATATCAACCAAGTAGCAAGCTGCTAACCGTCATGTAAGTGCCCACGTATTTATATGACAAACTCATCGAGTAGCCATCTGCTTGATGAGCTCGTCGTCAAGTAGCCATCTGCTAGACGGCTATCGATTGAGTAGCCATCTACTCCGTCGATGCCCTTTTCAGTGGCCACCCGCTGATTAGGAGCCCGATTGATGGTCATCCATCAAGGTTGGGCGAACCATTGATGGTGGTCTTCCGTCGTCAATGTTACTTTCTGTCAACAAGTTGTTCTATCATGCATTATCAGCTCATCGGCGGGTTTACCTGCCGATCAAGGAGTTAATCTTCAACACTTAATAGATTCATCAGCTCATTTGGCAGATCATGCCAAAACAGGAGACTTTTATCGTTTTGCATATTGTTGTAATACTTGTACATCGGGGAACTTACTGAATTCCTTTTATTGTTAATGGAAGTATTTTGGCTCGTATTTCATGATTCTTTTACTGTGATATGCTTTACGTCAACGAATTTCCATCGAGGTGTAACCGAGTCAAAATTTTATGCAAACAATGAGTCGCTGGTGGCTGAGGATGGATGGTTGATATCAAGGGATTAACAGGTGTTTGCTGGCGAGAGAAGCAGCGGTGCGCTGGACTTCCGGTGCGGCGTAGAGCCGATCAGTGTAGACTGAGTTTTGTTGATTGAGTTGTGTGTGTCCTGCGCGAATGGCGACCTGTGTGTATTTATAGTTGCTGAAAATTGAGCTGATGGCCGAAAATTGATGGGCTGATGGCCGAAAATTGATGGGCTGATGGCCTATCTTCCCACTTTCCCCACTACTTGTGAACTTCCCCACTATCTCCACTACTTTGAAAGTAGTTTTCTTCTTCTTGCTTTGCTGAAAACCAATGGCAGTTGGAGGAGAAGACGTGTGTTTTATTTAATTTGAATTTCAGTTTGATATGGTAACTAATTATGAGAGAATCAAGGAGTTTGTTACTAGCCAACTAATGTAGCATTTATCCTTATCTCTTAATTAATTTTCCAATCATTAATTAAATAAAAAACACAAGTGGGCCGAAAAATTAGTGATGGCCGAGGTCTTGTACTGGTCGGAACAGAATTGGTCTTGGGTCGAGCCATGTTAATTTTGTGTGATGATTATAATTTACCCAATTGATTAATTAATGACTTTATTTATCAAGTGGGTCAATTAATTAGTCTTGGCCCAATCAATTAATTAACTTAATTAATTAATCCATAATAGCCAACATAATCTATTGGGTTAATTGGGCTCATTTGTATTTAACCATAATTTGGCTTTAATTATTAATTAGTTAAACTTGGCCCATAAATTAATTAACTTTATCAATTAATTTATATTTGGCCCAAACATCAATTAATTGTGAAATTAGGTCGAGTTTCGAAATTGGGCTCGTGACCAAATCATTGCTTCGGTCGGATCAATTTCCCGGATCAGATTGGATCCGAGCTGATCCGATCCGTTTGTCACAATCGGGTTCGGTATAATTGCCATTTTTGGCTTGTCATCGAGCCGTCATTCCTCGATTAATCGAGGGTGATTTTTTGGGTACAAACAATGCCCCCCGTAAGTTGTATCTGATAAATTTTATCTGATGATAAAATTTTATCGAATAGACTTAGCTTGAAAAATTCCCCCTTTTTATCGCTCGATTGGCATTTAATTTAAGTATGTTTTAATATTTAGAATTGTCCATAATTAGCCAATTAAAATATATCAGCATTTTTGGGACTTTCATATATTCCCAATTTGTTGATTCCTATGCCAGATGTCAATTCCCCACTTCAGTTCCAAACTTCCCGGATATAACAATAATAAAGGCCTATCACTTTCTAGCTTCCGACCTTTATTAGAAGTCTATTTAATACACTCTTCCCAAGAATTTATTTTTCCCTTTTTTCAAACAACTCTTACACTTCTCCTGGGCCCCACATTACTTTACACTATTCATCTTCTCTCCTACGGCCGACTACCCCTCCCCAAAACCTCCATAGCCAAAAACTCCTTCACCAAATCAAGCTCATTGCTCTATTTTGCTTCCTTATTTTCACGAAATCGAACTCTCTCTTCCCCAAAGAACCAAAAACCGAACTCACCTCCCCAAAAGGACCCCCAAAACCGAAAACCCATCTAAAAAATCCTTCAACAAAACCGAACCCCAAAGCTCCGAAATCCCACATACCCATTGTAGAATCGAGCCAATTTCATAGAGAAAACATGGCTGGGGTCATTAATCAAAAAGATGTGCGTATTGACACTCAATTCCTCCAAGATACTCCTCTTGGGACTACAATCGGCCCTTTTCACACCATAGCCGATTTGCCTCCGGCGGATAAGCACCCAATCATTTGTTCGCAAGAATCACTCCCATTTGCTACGGGGGTGAAGGAGTTTTCATCTACGACGCGCGGGTGGCCATGGGCAGGTTCCCCGACGCACTCCGAATGGCTCATTTGGTGCGCTCGGGTCGAGAGAACTTTTGCTTCGATTTGGCGGGACTGTGGTATCTATGAAGCCATTCAGTTTTGTAAAACGGGGATGTCTCTGAATCTCCCTTTGATTCGGGCGGCTGTCCTTGGTCTAAGGAGGATAACACGTTCCACTTTGCCCATGGCCCGATGACGCCTACTCTCCTTGATATTTTAGTCATTAGTGGTCTTGGTCCGACGGGACGCTATGTTGATCCGTTGCCGTCCGCGAGTGACGATGCATTCCATTTTCCGTCGGCTCTAGGTGTTGGCGATAGTGCATTATCTTATGGCCCCGTAATCGGCCGATATAAGGATCTCTCTGCAAGCGTCGAGGTTTCCCATACCGAACACGTACACTTTCTGACCCTCTGGCTATCGAGGTATATCTTTTGTAACTCTGCTATGTCGGTAACCAAGGAATATAATGCCATTGCGATCTCCCTTGCCGGGGGTGAACGAGTAGCACTGGTCCTGTAGTGTTTTCAACTTTTTGTACTGGTATCGAGGGATTTTTAGCCTCGTCCTGCAGCTTTTTACAGGGGCCAATTTGGCTATTACAAGTTTGGTTACTTGCATATTTTCCTGACTTTCGTGTTTTTGAGGGTAGTCCTGTTGGTGATGAGATATATGCATCGTTCGTGGCTCGACAGAGAATGCCACCATGCGATTTCTATTACTTTTTTTAGCAGGTTTTACAACACCGTGAAAGGTCCCGAACCGGATTTTTCGATTTTCTACCAGTCGATATTATCAGCCTACGACCCTTCGATGTCAGCCGAGGGAGCCGAGGGTTTTAAGGATTATCAAAGGTTGTGGGCCAGCTTCTTGACATCGAGAGATATCCCGTCAGTGTTAAAGGTTACCGGGCCAAAAATACGACAAAGCGTAAGCCTTTCAAATGTTCGGCCCGCTTTTACCCTGCGCATTATGTGGCCCATCAGTTCGGACTGGTACAAATGATCCCTCGATACGGCGTTTCCTTGGCTGAGAGGAACGAGAAACTTATGGAGGTAGCCGATATGGACAGTTTTGATGAGTTGCGGCGCTGTTGGCGCACGGCACGTGATGCCTTTGTGTTTCGTCCTTTCGTCCCTACCCCCGTTGGTTCTCCTGAGTTTATCAAGTGGTGGGACAGCTACATCGCACTCACTCGTCGGGACACTTTTCACGCTGCTGCTGCCAAATTCCAAGTCCCTAACCACCCGGAGATCATTTCCACCGACGGCCCTTTCCTTGAACAGTCGGCTGCTGCCACTGTCAAGGCATCAAAGAAAGGTAACTTTTACATCATTTCTCGTTTCGAACGGTTTTATGACGTAGTTTGGGACCCTGATAATAGGGATAAGGTATATGAAAGTGCTGCCGTTAACTTTGCGTCCTTGAAGAATATTAGAATAGGCAAGGCCATGTTGGAACACTCTAGGTTAGCCAAAAAACGAGGGGGCCCCGGCGAGGTTCCTCCTTGGCATACTTTTTACAAACAGTTTGGCCCTTCCCTTCCTTTACTCCCTGACTTTATCGAGTCGTCGGGATATGTGGCTCCCCTGGTCATCCCTAGCACGAGTATTAGTTCTCGTCCTCGTAGTCGTCAAGTCAGTTCCCATGTTACCTTTACGGGATATCAGGCTGATGACTCCCGAGATATGTCGACGATTTACCTTTTATGTGAATACAAGGATGGGGGCACCATTGCCCTCGACGGCTCAGGTAGCTTTTCCTATTCCCTTCCTTTGATTACTATTGTGTGCTGATATGCTGATTTCCTTGCAGGAAAGAAACCGACGGCTCCTCCTGTTGACAAAAAGAAAGTTGTCAAGGAACCCATCATCCCCATGGCCATCCCTCTGCAGATCATCAGTCCGACGGGACCCTCCCCTGCCGCTTCTCAATCAATCCAGGAGTCCGAGGCTCACTCTTCCGTTGAAGGTAACGGATCCTCCCGTCGTGTACATCCTACGCTCTCGTCGGCTTTTTCATCAACGAGGTGGCACGAATGCCATAATCGTGAGCAGTTCCGACGAGGAGGTAGTCCTTAGTTGGCTTACTTTATTATAATTTTTGGACTTACAATGATGCCTTGTTTTCTGTCAGGAAGTGAGCTCCAAGGGCAAACGTCGAGTCGTCAAGGTTGATTTTCCGCCTCGGAAGAAAGTCTGGGATGATGGCTGACAGCTCGACAGACAGTGATGACGACGCGCAACAGTTTGAACGAGTGGATATTCCACCTCGTCAGCCTTCTCCGATACCAGTCGAGGAACCTCTTGTCGTCGCTACTATTGACGAGGCATCAGGAGACGTTGCTACCGCCCCTCGACAGGTTGAGGTTTTTGCTCATCAGGCTGCTCCTGTCAAGGAGACTCTCGTCTCGGCCTCTCCTCCTTTACAAGAGGTTAATTTCATAACTTAGCCGTTTTAATTTTCCCCTGTTCACTTTATACCTTGCTGACCTTGTTTCGATTTTGATCTTGCAGACCCCTCCGTCTAGCCAGGTCTTGGATAGTTCCCAACGGCTTGCTCAAGCGTTGGTTCGATTTGCTAATACCCAGGCTTTGTCTATGAGTTCATCTTCTCGATCATCGACAGTATCTGGGCCATCAAGCCATGTCCCCTTCACTCCCGAGGAGATTGCTAAGTTCAAAGAGCTGCTGTCAAACTACGAAAGTCAGCCGCTGGAGGTCCTGATGATCAATATGGGGCCTTCGCTTGACGACTTGATGAACCGATTGTCCTCTGTCAAACCCCCTGATGACAAGGCGACTTTCTATTCCGACTTTGTACAGCGGTTTAGCCACATGAGGAGTGCATTTAAGGACAACGATCGAGCTATCAAAGCGAGGGACTCATTCTCGTCTCCTGTCGAAGCTCTCCTTGTGCAATTCAATGAGTTGTACGCCCGGGGTTCTAGCCTCAGCGACTCACTCAAACATCTCAAAGACTCGGAGGCTGATTTGGTCGCGGCCATAGCTAAATTGCAACAGGACCTAGACATGGTTCGGGGAAAAATGAAGGATGCCTTGACGGAAGTAGATTCAATCACGGAGGAGCTGTCCAACACCGACGAACTGATCAACGAAGCAAAGACTGCAGAGGATCGAGTGATTGAGCAGGCAGCGGTAGCTGCAGCCGATCAAACCAAGATCGAGACGTCGCTCAAAGGGTTCTTAGGACAGTTTGCTCAAGACTTTCTTTACTGATTTTATCTGGCCTGCGAGCCACCGATATCGGCGCATGTGCCTCTAGATTTTCAGTACCAAGGACTTAGTTTATTTTCTGGTTTGTTAAGTAATGGCCTGATGGCCACAAATTCATTTTCTTTTCTGTCGATGCAATGGCTTGATAGCCATAGACTATTTTTTCTTTTCGTCAGTAAACTTCTCTTTTGGCTTTATATTATATTCTCTTCAAATCAAAGCAAAATAAACTACGTACCTAATCTCCAAACCATTAATTTGATCCCTTGACAAACCATTTTTCGCAAGCAAAAGACACAACTTTGTTATTCTATATTAGAGATAATTTTCAAAACCTGAAGGAGAGGCAACATACAACCCCTTGGCAAGACCAGGATATTTGACCAGTCCAATGGGTTGCTCAATGATAACCTACCAAGAATTAAATCAATGTACGAACATTAGAAACAAAGTGGAGGAGACAGGAGTTTTAATTAGGAAGTTCAACAAGTCCGAAAAAAGAAAAAAGAAAAAAAAAAGAATGATATTGGAGAACCAATGACTGAAAGAAAAAGAACAGTGGACCAACGTTATTACCTCATCCTCAATGAATATCCCACTTACTAGTGCTCGATATATTTTTGTAATATTCCTCCTTTTTTTCAAATGTGAGTCATCTTTCCTGTACACATAACCATAAGTTGCATCAACAACTATCTACATAAATAAACAAAACAAAAAACTAAAGACCATCCACCTAAGCGCACATCTGCAGAAAAGAATGGGCTTTGAAGAGACAACTCAGAAACTATAGTAGCTTCATTGCTTTACAACGAATTATCTAGAAAAAGCATCATGATTTGGAATGAGGAGTATCAAAACCAAGTTATCGAAAAGTAATTTTCACTTACCTACATACCCCAAGAACTGATGTCCCATCTGCAAAAAGCGCTGCAAGACAAGATTTGGCAATTTTCGTCTTGGCACAAAGTAAAATCCCTAGTGCCAGAGATAAAATGACAAATTTCAATGTTTGAGAGATTATCAGGTACCGGGGAGACAACTGGTATTTATCAGTAGAGAAAAGTTTCAAACAAACAATGATTGCGTGCCAACTAAATAATAAAAAACTGCTTGCAGCCTAGAAACAACCATAACCTACTGTCTGAACATCTGCAACCCAAATAAGAGAAATCCTGGTTTGTCCAGGTATTAATGCCATAGTAATTGCAGAATTCTCAAGGTTTTTCATTGATCTGTGTGCTAAGGCACACATGCAAGATACTATATAGATATATATATTAATTAAGATATTGTATAGAATATTCAAGGACAAATACATGTTTAATTTTATGTATAGCGTCTCAATTTACCCGATAAACTAACAACATCTGAGCATTCCATCGGAAAACCTCCATGACATACATAAACTAATAATTCAATTTACTTTACAGATTGAAGTCTGAATTACTTCATCATTAACAATACAATCCATTTTTGGGCAGCTTCAACCATCTATTAGTTTGGATAAATGTAGCTCGTTGATACATTCTTACTTACTACTACTCTGAAACTGCCTTGAAAGAAAAGCCAGCATTGAAAAAATGCAAAGGGATTCTAAATATGCATTCTTAACCTGTACCTGATTCGACAATGATTATGAATTTCAATTTACAACTAGTATTTGTGGTTGAAGTATTATACAGACCACCACTAACGAAGAGAATTTGAGGCAAATATAAGCTTTAATATAGGCTAACCTGATGTCCCTCTTCCAAGTCGATGAACTGGAACAGGATGTGGCTCTTGACTTCCTGACATTGTCAGACTCCCTGCATGCCGCTGGAGTTGCGTCAAGACAGTTCGTTGCTGGAATAGTCCTCCAGATAAAACTTGTAATCCTGAGGGTTTGTTTAGAGCAATCTGAATGCAATAACAAAACATTAAACATAGTGCCTGGGTAACATATAAAGTGTATCGATCAAGTAGATATGTTGAAATGTGAACTTGACATTTCTTTGCTGTAGTTAGATTTTCGATCTATGACAAGATTCTTCTGAATTATGAATTGGTTTTAACATCAAGTTGGAACAATATATTCAAGCTTAGTGGGATTTAAGATAATATCCGCATCGTAGATTAACAACTACTTGCTTGATGATTAGCTTTTCCATTTCTATCCATTTTTGTTTTTCCACAATTGATTTTCTCATTATTTATTTACTTGTTTCTTAGCTGATTAACAAAAAAATATACAAAAGAACCTTCACTTGAATCTGACAATAAATTTTTAGATATTCCTCTTCACTTGAAGTTGACAATAATTTTATAGGTAAACCTTTTGTGTATTTCAAGTAGAAACAATAAGTGACTTTGCGGTTTTCAATTTCTCAATATGCCAAACTAATCCATACCTGTTGAATCCAGGTAATGAAAGCATCTAGCATCATCATTACAATCGTAAAAAATAAACAGTTTATATGATTTCTATGGACTAAATTAGTAATGAACCGAACAATAAAACATTTAACTTTTGAGTTTATTCTTTTACCATATCATTATCCTCATAGAGTATTTCTAGCAAGTACGGAGCATCAGGCTCTTTCCAAGGAAGGCGGTGATATACTAGCTCTGCCCCTCCTCTACATAAATGAGAATTTACTTACAAATTCACGATCCTCATAACTTCAATTTGAAGTAATATGAGAAACATACCAAGTGAAAGCATAGTCAGAACCTGAGAATTGTATTAGGATTCACGACAATGCAGCCATCAATTGTCACTTGATTATTGTTAATTCTCTGCAACCAGCTGCTCAATAATCAGTACACCAATGAAATACAATTCCACAATGCAATCCGTAGCTTGTATTTTGGTTTATCCAAATTAATAATTCAAAGGAACTAAATAATTCCAAACATTATTTGCAGTAATTGAATAACTGAGCTGTTACCCGTGTAGAGGAGCTGAATGCTTATACTTTCGACGGTAGTACTCTATTAGCGTCGAACCTACGAATTGAAATAGATACAGTACATAATTCAAGTATTCATGTATAAGAATTTAATACAAAATTTTATATGTACCTTCGTCGGAAGGTGAGAGGACGTCTCGGTAATATATTCCGTCGTTGCATTCCGGCCATGGCTCTCCGAATGAGAGCATTTTGCAAAAGAATTTTGTAATTCTGCTTTTTTTCAGATTTTTAAGAACCCTGAATGCTAATTTGGTTGGCCAATAAAACCTGTTTGTAAATTAATTTAGGCTAAATTCATGTTGCCCCTTAATGTTTGGTAGATATGAATCAATTTTCCCATAAACTCTGAAATACGCCACTTTGCCCCTTGTTTTGATAATCATTAATTTTTTTAAGCACAAAACATATATTACTAATTCTGTTTTCTAGAAAAGCAATATCATAATTCCAGTCGAAAAAAACAATTGCAATCGTTTGTCTTTCCACCTTGTTTAGAATAAGTAGAAGAAGAAATAATAAAGATAAAAAAAAAAAAAAAAAAAAAAAAAAAAAAAAAGAGGATTTTGGTGAAGGTGGGCTGCTTCGGAGAACCTACTAGTCCTAATTAAATCTCTTTAATACAATATACAATAAACTTGTCTAAATTTGACACTATTAAATTACTAAATACAATATTGTCCACATGACCGATTGACACAACATGTTATAAGATTTTAACCACAATTTTATAACAATAGTGTTGTAAGTACATAAATAATGGTAAACTTAGATATTACACACAGTGTGTAATATATATGTGTATTTTCCTCCTAATGACACGTATTTAATTTAAATTTATTTTTTATTTATAAAATTTAGTTAATCAATACTAATTACACGATAAGAACACGTGTCATTTAAAAAAATACACACGTACATTGCATTGAACACGTATTTAATTTAACTTATTTTTTATTTTTAAAATTTAGTTAATCAATGTTAATTTACAATAAGAACACGTATCATTATAAAAATGCACACATACATTGCACTGCATGTAACATCTAAATTTCTCAAAAAATGGGATACCAACTCAATGCATTTTTAAGTAAGTTGTGTTTTCTGACTTTACACTCAATTCAGTATTTAGTTATAAGCAAAAGAAAGAAAAAAAAAACAGATAATTAAAATTTACAAGCACACCACATCAGTTATATTGAAGTTATTTTCTTCAAATCATAGCCCATTTTCAAGTATAATACATTGCAATAAATCTTATTCCCTCACTTATATCACCAGTTCTTGATATCCATCCCATCACTAAAGGCATGGAAAACAAAAAGGACATAACATATACGCAGGCCAACAAAGCTGTTACAATAATCCATAAACAATGAGGTACATGATCAAACACAACAACCCTCACCCAAATACATCAGTCGATGATGTGGCAACGGACGATTTCCAGTCAACAATTTCACCGCAATGCCCGCCTCTAAGCCCAGAAACGGCTAACTCCTCTGATACAATACTCGACTTCTCAACAACTGTCTTAAGTCGATACCTCTCGGCCCTTGAACCAATCACCTGTCCTAAAATAGACGCAGCTATCGTTAATGCCATTGCTGTCTTAGGCATCAAAACGGATTTTCTAAGCATGCCTATGAATGGCACAGCTGCGTGGACTGCAACAAACCACGAGGGTGAAAATTTCTCAGTGTGTTCTCTCCAAATGCCTAGAGGTATATTAGCAGCCATGCCTAAAACGCCGATAACGAGTATCTTTGCTGGTAGAGGTTGAGGTCTGAGGTTTTTAGCAAAAGCTGTTTTTGCTATGGCACTTCTTGCAGCAACGATTGCTGGGGGGCATTTGTATTTTATGCCGGGAGGGGGCTGAAAGGCCTTTGCTACAAGAGGAAGGACGTGGCTTACGGCTCGATATGACTTTGCGATTGGGCAGTTTCCGTTTTGTAGCCACTCGTTGCTCATTGCCTCATGTTCTGATTTGCCTCCCTGGGAAGGAAAAAAGAAAAAGAAAAGAATTTCGGTTTACGATTGAATTGAAAATGTTATATGATGGGTTTGTTATATTAACCTTTTTGCACAAGGGCTGAAGATCAAACCAAACTACTCAATATTCAAGTCGACTTCGATAGGTAAAAGCTCGTTTGAGTAAAAGCAAAATGATAAAATAGATACAAAAACATCAAACTATTCGAGTTTAACTCATGTTCAGTTCGAATAAAGCTCGTTTCAGCTGGGATCGTTTAAAAATTAAACCAAGTTCAAAAACAATATCAAGTTCGATACTTAAAAACCATACTTACCAGCTAAACTCAACTCACCCCCATAAGTATATGATCATTCTGCAATTAGGAAATTTTACTAGTCACCAATGAAAACTAGGAGACTGAAATTACAAGAAACCCTCAGTTTAGGCGAAATTACAAAAGACACTCCTACAAGTATTTTATTCATCAAAGATTTCAGGTATTTTAATTTTTCACCAATGATCGAGTTTTTTTAAGGGAAGCTAAAGGCAGGGGAGGTATTGGTAATTATTGGAAGGGTTTTTTCGTAATTCCACCTAACCTCAAAGGTGTGTAGGTAATTATCCTTAATTTTAATTGAGCAAAATTATTTTTATTTTACGTGAATAGATAGAAAAACATCTCTGGGCTACAAATACGGAACTGGTGAAAATCTAATAAAACATAAAAATCTAACTACCTTAGAAGAAGATTCCTTTTTGGAGGAATTCGATTTTTTGTTATCTTTCTTCCACATCTCAGAGAGAGCATCAAACCCAAAAGGTCCGCCGGGACCAAAAGAAGAGAGGCTGATGCTGGCTGCCTTTGCTGCCAAAGGATTGAACTGCGCTGGCGATGGTTCAGATGGACATTTCTCGGGATTAATAAGTGACCTTCCGGAAAGTGGGACGACACCATTCTGCCCATGGAAGACCCTAAAAGCCATATCAAAATTGGGACCATCCTCAAATATAGGACCTTTCCCATCTCGTACCTGATAAAAGATAAAGAAGATGATTGAAAAACGTGATAAAGTCTACTTCATGAGTATAGGAATTATAGAAAGAGAAATGGAGGTATAAAATTTACAGGCATAGGGAAAGCCATTGAAGTTGAGAAGGAGAAGTTAGTTGGTTCATTGATGTTCCTCAAAAATGGACACCTAGCAATGTCCTCGTTACAATGTGAGGATCCCCCATTGAAGTTTCCGAAGACAAAATCCATTCTAGATAAATGTCCTGAACAAGAATAAAAGAATATGTAAATAGTATGAACTGACATGGGCTGTAAACAGAGAGACACGTAACTGTGAATACAAATCCAGATGAAACTTATATTAGCAGGGTAAGTAAGAGCTTAAGTCTTTAAACAACGGTCTTCATCCTATGTACATAAACTAAATTCAGAGGAGAGAAACAAAAGCGTACGGAAATCCATATCTAATAACATCCCAAATATCAAATAACATCCCAAATATCAAGTAGCATCTTTTGAAGGAAAACAAATCAAACCAAACATTTTATGTATTGACACGTGTGTAAATTAGGAAGACATGTAATTGAGAACACAAATCCAAATCAAACTTTCACTAAAAGGAAGTAACAGTTTAAAGCTTTGAACAATGATCTTCATTTTAAGGTAAACTAAATTTAATGGATAAAAACAATATCCTATTAAACATCTCATATATCAAGTAGCTTTTTAAGAGGAAAACCAACCAAACTAAAAATTATGCTTAAAGAAGTATCATTTAATCTATGCAAGAGAACAATATTATTAAGAAATGTCCTACAACGTGGAGGAAAGGTCGCATATTTTGTAAAGAGGAGAATCACGAGAAAAGCAATGGCTGCAAGATAGATAAATCTTAGGACAGGCAAACCTTCATTCGACTCAACCAAACAAAGGTATCAAAGCAATCAAGGTTCTCAATTATTATATATCACATAGTTTGAGCAACTTTTTCTGGTAACCCAAAGATATAAAAAGCATTAAATTAGAATATAACGCATTGGACTTAGGAGAGATTCTTATTTTATTGCTAAATTAACCTGAATATCAACTATTCAAACTAGATTCTGTTAAGCCATACAATCCTACAATAAATTAATTATACCTATGATTTCTTCGTTTTCCATTAAGGCTAACTAATCCAACTAATAAAATAAACATAACTTGTTACAAGCAGAAGATACGAAACAGAACCTACAAAGAATATCATCCAAACAAATATAAGGATAGCATATGAAAACAAAGATGAGAGAATTAACCAACCCTTAAATTTAACAATTAAACCCAGGTATTTACAGCAAAAAGTCAATCAATTTCCATTCACAGCATCATAAAAACAATCAAAACGCAAAATCCATGAATCAGAACTTGATAGCAAGTCCAAAGACAAATCTTTTCACAACAGATCATCTCTACAAATACGAAAAAATAAAGGAACTAAAGAAAGACAACATAATTAACCTTCAAAATTCTATAGTTAATGCTCAAATGATAAAACAAAAAAAAATCTTGAGCAAAAGGGATCCTTCCCCAGAGAGAGATGAACAAAATTGTAGTATCTAGGTAAGGGAAAACGGTCGTGAGAAATGAGAGAATTGAAAGAAATTATATACAAAAGTTGGTGTAATTAGAAAGATAAAGTAAACGACGCCGTAAAGGGCCACATCCACGGCACACGCCATTATAAGGGCGAGTGTACGCCACACGCCTAATAAAGTAGTATTTTAAAGTTTTAACAAGTTGGGAAATTCACTATTGGTATTACCAATCTAGTTTGTGTGTAATGATGTAATCGTTGCACTTTAATTATAGTATTGGATTATACTAATTCTAAAATTATAGGATTTTTTTATTTATTTTTTCCTAAAATTTTAACTTTATATTAGTATATATTTACATAGAGTGGTAACGTAATTTGAGACTTGAAAGCTTCGTTTGGGTGTGCCATGTAGGGTGTGTGTGGATGGGTTTTGGCCCAGTCTTGCGGGTTTTGCGAGATCGAGCCAAAACCCTTTCAAGTGAGCTTTCGCCAAACCCATAAAATTATCCAAAACCTATTCAGAAACTCACACTCAAACTCTTCAAACCTATAAAACATTGATTTGACACCTACCACCTACTTTTTCTTCCAAATCTCACTAAAAAAAACATTGATTTGACACCTATCACCAAACCCCAACATCCAAACCCAATCCAAGTGGGGTTTCAACTTATTCAAACCACAAAACCTAAGAATCAAAACTCATCCAAATGAAGTCTCAAAGGTTTCATCGAAACCACCCAAACCAATTTTTTTAAACCGAGACCCGCGAAACTGAGCCAAAACCTATCCAAATAAACCCGTAATTCTAGGTGAAACAATTAAAACATTATTTAAATTGGAGTTTTACATATAATATAATGTTAAAAAGGAGAACTTGAATTAGTAATGCTTGAAATTGTACTACAATAAATATTTTAAATATTGAAATTGCTCCCCTCAAACAACCAACCAAAAAGCCATTAAAGGAATTGAATCTTGAATCACTCCCCCACAACATTTTTTGGATATATAATTATAGTGTTGTTAGTGTTCATAGACCTTTTGAATTGGTATAGAATCATCGTAGACATCAACTATTGATACAATAATATAATAACATCAAATTTACGTTGGCATGTTTCATGCATGATGCATGAATAAACAAATACAGTTTTTAAAAACACACCCTATCTGGTAATTAATTGATAGTTAATAATTAAACACTAAAAAAAAAAAACTCCCTAAACATGACTTTTATATCAACTAAATAATGGAATACTAATTTGGCCGTTAGCATGCATAAAAAAGGTGCTAAACATGATTTCCTAAAAGTACCATCTACCAAACCGTACACAAGTTTACATTTTATTTTCATCAAAATTATATGTGTCGGTACGTATAAAAGTTATATTGAATAATTTGGCGCGATATATATTTTAAATGTTGCATAGCATAAAAAACCGTACGGTATACAATTAGATATATGATTTATTCCTTTCTAACTCAATAATACTATACTCGGGTAGAGCATTTAATTGTGTTCAAATTAAATTATCCTTCTGAAAAAACTGACAAGTAAAAAAATAACTTATTTTAGGAAAAAACAAACAACAAATAAGTTATTGTTAAAGTCATTTTTCTTAAGTGACATTGTTCTTATTTGCTTTTATGATGAGAGGGGGGTTGCTAAATTTAAAGTTCAATTATCTGTAAAATATCATTATGTTTCTTTCATAGAGCAAACGGAAAATGTTATCGGCTCATTTAATTTAGAAAAACTACTCATTTAATGGTTAATAATATTTGATACTATATCTACTTATCAACATGAGCTAGCATTTTGGACTAGTGAATTATAGTCCAATAATATTGATAGGCCTAGGAGTGGACCAAAGTTTTTACAAATAGTATCCAGGCCGACTTTATGGTGTTATCCTCAATAACGGTCTTGGGCTATTAACTTGAACTCGACGAGGACATTGAGTATCGGAGTTGGGGAGATTGTAACGCCCCAACCTCATATTAATCGTGGAAGAATTATTTTAATGGTTAATAAAGACTTGATCCACTCCTAATTATCAACATGAACTTTAAAATATTTTGGACTAGTGGCTTAAAGCCCAACAGTGTTGACAGGGATAGGAAAAAAATATATTCTAAAACCGTAAAATTGTCCCATACCATACCGAAGTGTATTGGTACGACATTCAAAAGTCCTATTTGGTATTGAATATTTAAAAAAAAGACAATAATCAGTATGGTACAAATTAAGTTAATTAACAAAACCGCAACATCGTACCATATGCTCCCCGAACTCAAACTATGACCTGTTAATCTCTAATATCTAGTCTACCCTCAAATCTCCTCTAATATCTAGGCTACTACTTCAGATTTGACCTCCTCAAATCTCCTATATTCAGGTTTCAGCTCATAAGATCCCTGATTAGCTCCCTTGTTATTGTACACACAAAGAAGCTTAAGCATGTCTTTCAAAAATTGCTGCAAAAGATCATGTCCAAAAACGATATATCAGTCGATAGCGTTAAATATATGACAAGATCCATCACATTATCATATTGAGTTGAATATGTTGAAAAATATTGTTCATGTACCATAATAATTTCAATATCTTTGGTAAAAATATATATCACCATTCTAAGAATGGGAGAAGTTGTACTAATATATATGAATTTATATAACAAACCTCAGGTTGATCTGTCTCTTGGACTAGTTGTTTTAATGTCCAATTTGGTTGTCTTTCAAAAAGCTTAAACATAATCTTTTCCATTTCATCAGGATCTCTTCTTGTTCTTTTTGTATCCGACGCCTTTGTTGGCGTTTTCTTCTTATCCTATAATTTAAACAACTTTTACGAGTAAAAAGGAGGACAACATATCTAAGTCCAATAAAATTTTCTCTAAAAGAAGACGATGGTTAAGTACTGCATTTCCGAAGGCCTTCATATCAAGCATCCCAGACATAGGCCTCATACGCATTCCACTATCATCATCGATAACCTGTGCAAAGAGAAGATAAACGATTAAGTCATTCCAGATTATAATTAGTCTTTGTCAGAGAATAAAAAAAATGATAAGTTATTACCTGTATTTGTCTAGTTCTAGTGGAATATTTATTCATCCTTTCACGACATAGTTTTGAATAGTTTTCAATATTTTCATTATGAGGCTTCATATCAAATTTGTGATAGATTTTTCCCTCCGCAAAAACCTTCCCTGCAAATGAATAAATTTTGTCGAACATGTATAAACATGTATAATGAGCAGAGTACTTAATATTCAGAAGACCTTGTTCAAAATTAAATTAAACAATATGCACATCATAGGTCGATTGAAATAGCCATTTCATTTTCATAATGTCACTTAATATTTAACTAACCTTCATAAGTTAATATTATAAAATACACATCTTGAATAATTGAAATAGCATTTTTATTTTCAAGAAAGAAACATTTCCAAAATATACATAGGATGAACCCTTTCCTGCCAAAAAAAAAAAAAAAAAAGTCTATTACTCAAATATTGGTCCTGTTTGAATGCATCCTGGTACTCCTGTGAGGTAGCAGTAGTCCTCATTTATGGGAATAAAAGATTTGGAAAATGCATCAAAAAATGGGTTAACATTCTATAAGAATTTCAATGTACTCTGATATCTGTCTCCCAACCAGATTAAAGACTATTTGCTGCCAAGCATTCCTATATCTCAGGGCTATCACAATTTCTAAAGCCTAAAACATGATGGAGAGTGAAACAAGTGCTCCCAATTCAACTATCAAACACGTACTAATCGAAGTATAACAGAAGTATTTAAAAGTTGAGCTTCATAGGTATAAAGGCTACAAGTAAGATGGTACTCACCCTGAGATGACTCGGAAAATACAGACATAGGCACAACATCTGTGGACATGTCCATCATGTAGGCCTTGGGTATGTTTACATTTCCAGTGCCAGCCAACTCCATTGTGAACTGATAATCATCACGCCACATTTTGTGAAAATTGGAAGAAAGAAAGAAAATGAGGACTACTGCTACCTCACAAGCTTGTCTTAACTTGGAGTAGATGGCAAATCAAAATAGTAAGCCAGTATCAATAGGTGATCGATTTTTTGCACACATAAGGGTAAAGGATATAAAAACAGTTAGTAGTCCTTTTAGATGGTTAAGACATCTAAAAGTACTATAGTTAACATATATACCTCATCATATATGGTATTTAACTTAAAGCATTCAATATATAGGGAATGATGCTTCAAAAGAAAGTATGCTAAAGCAAGAACATCCATCCACACAAGTCATTCTTGATTCATTTGTTATTTACTACTCTGCCCATAGTCCCATAGCAATAAAGAGACTAATAGAACCACAATACCGATGGTCCAGCATAAAATCTCTCTCCGACATATGCTTTTGAGCATAAATCCTATGCCAGGGTGCTCTTCCCAAAACAAGTATTTAACCTAGAAAAAATAACTGAAGCAAAAACAAGATTGTTTTAGGGCCAGACAATTCAAAAGCTTGTAGCATGTTCGTTCTACTATAGAATTTTCCCATACGATTACACAGATTCTACATGTTCAACACAGATTCAAAAGCTTGTAGCATGTTCAAGAGAGGAAAGCACAAATTTCTCATTTAGCAGAACTCCAGAGTCTATAGCCTAGATAATAAGCTACAGTTTTTTTTTTTTTTTTGCTACAATAAGCTACAGGTTTCAACATAACAGAACCGCAATGCTATGTAACTTATATGATACACCATCATCTTTTATAGAAACTTCAAATTAAGAACCAATCTCAAAATATATGCCAACCCAAATGCATGCAACACAAAAAATCGATTATCCGATCAAGATCCTTCTCTGATTTTTCCCACAAAAAGGTTAAATGCTACTAATCCAACAAAAAAATTAACACAAAGCCCCCTCAAATTCAAGCCGCATAATGAAATTCGTGTCATCAAAAAAGGAATTGGAAGGTAATTAAAACATAAAAACAAGGAAATACTTCACATGCATGCAATATCAACATTGAAAAACCTTGGAGAATGCACTTAGTTAAAACAAAATCCGAACTCTAATCAAGCAAATTGAAAAAATATCTAACAAAGCAGAAATTAGCACGTCAGCACACCCATTAATTGCCTAGTGTATGTACGTATATGTGTCAATGTGTGTAAATATTAATTAACCTGGGTTGAGGAGAAATCCTCGTTAGGGAGGAGAGGATCGACGGCGACAATAACTTTGGCGACGTTGTGTCCGGAAGACGCGGCGGAGGACGGCGGTAGAGGCTGGTGGTTTTCGGGTTGGCGCATGGTACGTGAGACGACGGGAGGGCATTTCATTAGCCACACGTGCCGTTCCGCCTTGCTCAAATCCAAATTGTTTTCGTCATTGTTCTTTGTCACCGACGACGGAGGAGCGGCGGTGGGTTTCTCCGCCATGGATTGAAGTGGTGGTGGTTTTTTGATTTTCTGATGAGTGGAGAAGTGTGGTTGTTGATGGCGATATACTCAAATACATGAATTTCATTTCAAGGACGGGGTTATATTCAGATGCTTTTTGTGCAGTCGAATTCACGGTACACCGGTTTTGAGGAGACTTTATCAGGGCCGTTCAATTTGGATGTGATTCATTCACCTTTAGTACCTGACATTTAACATTTTCTATGTTTACGTTTTAAAACTGAGTTGCCTTAATGTCAGCAATTTACTCCTATAAATTAAGTAACATAACATAATTACTTATAGAATATTAAAGCAAAAGAAAGAAATAAAATAGGACGAGGAAAATAGATTTTTTAATAGACTATGCCTTATTATTTATACAAAATACTATTCCCTCTGTTCCAATTTATGTGTAGTTTTAGAGAAATTTTTTTGTTCCAAATTATTTCAATGCACTATTAACTACATATTTTCTCATTTTGCCCTTATTTAATGTATCTAAAACTCTCTCTTTAAGAGAAAAAGTAAGAGAGAGAATGTAAGGGTATTTTAGGAATATTATTTATTTTTTCCCTAAGATTGAGGCAATTTAGTAGGTACATTAATATGTGTGAAAACACCTAAAAGGACACATAAATTGGGACAGAGGGAGTATATGCTATAAATTCATTTGGAAGAGTTTATGTAACTTCACCGCTAATTTTGCTTAAACAAAGTCACGTCTGTAAATAGATAGATAGATCAAAATTATATACTGTGTTTTGTTTGATAACTTTGATCTAAAGACAAAAATAACTTTTTTTTGGTTTTTTTGGAGTTGATACATTAGCCTAACTTAAACAGGTTTAAACTTGTAATATGTGTTAGATCAACACATCAAAACATTTTTCTTCTTCTAAGTTAGACACAACTGAACTTTTAGTCGTCAACACTTATCTATTATTTTGTAGCCCTGAGAAATAAAACGGAGCAACTTAATAATATGTATTGTTACCAATCACTGTTTGGTATCAATTATACTTATCATAAATCCAACCTAAAATTTATGTAGTGCAACTTGCATCTAAAATGTAATTTATGCACCACCCCAAATTATCCAAAACTATTTTATTTTATTCCTTTTTTTTTTTTTTTGTTGACAACTATCTTATTCGTATTAATACAATGAGCACCATCGCCATTACTAAAATTGCTACCGAACAGCAATTATATTGTTGCAGATTCAGATGTTAATATCCCCGAAAACGAAAGACTTCTCTTTTTTGCATTTTTCTTAGGATTGAAACAAGGCAAAATTTCATCTATAGCCCTTAAAGTGAACGCGTTTCAAAATTGATCATTTATCGTGGTACCTCGACAATATACATTATTTATTGTGTCATCGTCATCATTTTCAATCCTTAATTTTGAAACGTATATTATCAAGATTCAATCCTTAATTTTGAAACGTATATTATCGAGATACCACAATAAATGATCAAGTTTAAAATACAGCCACTTTAAAGGATCAAAGATAAAGTTTTACCGTGTATAATATCAAAGTACCACAATGAAATGCTAATTTTGAATTGCAACCACTTTCTAAAGGCCAAGAATTAAATTTTGCTGTCACTATTAAGAAATATTAATGCTAACTTCGATATACCTTTCTATTTAGGAGCAAAGTTGTAATTATTTATCATGTCCGTGGCTCAAATCCAGCAGCTGAATTCAGGTGAATAAGTAGTGGAAAAAATCATTCAAAAACTAACACAAAAAAGTGATTATCATTCCTGGCAACAGATTATACACAAATATTTCTTATAATTAACACAAACATATATTCTGATACACTACAAACCCACCAAATCATGCCAAAAAAATTGTGAGGACAACTTATGGATTACATTAAAACATGATTTATGGTACAAGCTGATGATCCATAAATTTAATTGCTACTAGATGCAGCTAAAATTCATTTATATTCGAAAACTTAAACTGGGAGCGAATCCAGACTATTGCTTCCAACAGAAGTTGCCTTCCTCTCTGCTTGAAGCGATCGACATAATGATTCAAGTTTTTCTTTTTGATTCCTTGTTTTTTCCAGCTGTTTCTTCAAACTTGCACGCTGCTCAAGAGACACGTAAATGTATGATTATGTCCATAAATGCAAAACAACAGGCATGAAGAAAGTTAATGGCAGAAAGCATGAAGAAAGTTAATATGTATTGCAAGAACCCAATGGATATTACCATCTACCATAAATTCTCAAGAAAAGGTATAGTCGAACTACATAACTTGAGACCGTTTTCTACTTCATTCCATAACTATTTTGTGTTTGAATTTGCCCTTCCCAAACTTTTAAATTATTGAGGTTCACAACCTTAGACCTTTAAGTTATAGTCGCTACAGAGTTAAGTGTGAAACGGTTGTAATGTTAGGGAGTGAAATTGCAAGATGGGTGAAAGGTTGTGTTGTAAAGTGCAATTTTATCTTACAATAATCATGTACAGTTGTGCTACCCTTGAACGGCTAAAGGTGGTGGACTACATTAATTTATAAAGCTGATGGAGGTAAGAGCAACAACACAAAAGGTTAGGTATTGAAGTGCAATTTCCCTATACTCAAGTCTATTGTTAATAAAACAAGTATAAATATGCTTTTCAAAAATGGTTTTTGTTCCAAATGTGTGTAAGCAATCCTTACCTCATCAGCAAGTTCAATAAGAGTGACATCTGATTTGTCACATTTGCTCTTCAAGAAACTGTTTTCCTTTCTGAGTTCCTTGATCGATTTCGCCATCTGGTTCCAAATACATAAAAATGGAGTATATGAAAATGAGAAATTGTCTGCTATAGAAAATTAAATATGCTTCATGAAGGAAACATTTTGACAAAAGGAATTTGGATATGTACCTTCTCAATTTCTTGCTTAAATGTTCCAAAAACCTCATTGCTTTTCAATAATGCTTCCTGGAAAAAGAACAAAAACAAAACTGGAATCAATCTATGCAATCTATAGTGTACCAGATTGTGCTAGACATTGGCCAACAAATCGACAAGAATAGGGACCAAAATCCAATGCAGTAACAGAAAAAGTTAAAAACAAGCCAACCTGGAATTGTTGGAACTTTTCACCGTCAGCAGTTAATTGCAACCTCAAATTCTTTTCAGTTGCTAACAATTGTGCTACTTGTTCTGCATACAATTTCATCTGGGATTGTTCTTGCTTTAGTTTATCTTCATGTTGCTGAAGTTTCAAATCAGCAAGCTGCAGTTCAAGTGTTTTTTGTTTCAACTGCAAAGGCAAAATATGAAAGATCAACAACTTTACAAAAATAAAGAAACAATTAATAATTTGTATGGATATTTAGATTAACCAGAAACTCTATACTTAGAGAGGTGCCTACTTCCTGTTTGTGCTGCTGCTCAGAAAGAGAATATTGATCAACAAATTGCTTTAACTTGGTCTTCAACCTGAAGTTGAAATTTTTAATATATCATTTAGAATTAGTAAATATACCAATAACAAATGTTATGTCTCGTGATTTTCCTAACAAATTATCCAAAAAAGTATATAGAATCAATTTCTATCCATAGCCATCTTAACAAGATAACATTAAATAAGTAGCAAAACGCGCCAGAAACAGAAAATCAAATTGATTCGTCATAGTAATAAAATTAACGACGTAAGACCACACCTTTAAATTTTCACTCAACTGAAGTCACATAAAGCCAAGGAGTCCAAAATATGGCAGGTGACTCTTGATGTGATTATTGGGACTAACATTCTAATTAAGAGAAAGCTGAGAACTATCTTAATTATGAGCACACTGGACAGAACAGATATCAACTCAATCTAACGGAAATGGCTAAACCTAATGCAATCATCCAGACTCATAATATATTTCTTTAAAGTAATCGTCAGGCTATTGTCTGGCTTGCATAGCATACTGCTTTTCTAAATAAATATGTCCCAATATCTAAAACAAAGAAGAGAAAGCATCCCTACACATTAAATGCATGGAGGTTTGAGTGAGAATCAGAAAAAAACAATGTCAAGGGTCTTATTTACCAGAGGTTTTTCGTAATTAACAAAAACTCTAACTTCAAGTTGTTAACTCCATTTAAATAATTTCATACGCATGAAAACATGTCATTGCAAAGTCCTCATCCATGACAAGGTATTTAAAGGTATTAAATGAAATAGAATATCGTGGATTATGTCTTACATCTCATTCTCTTTTAGCTGAGATATACAATCATCTTTCTGCTCCTCCAGCTTACTGCTTACTTCCTGCAACAGAGTGGGGAACATGAGCGTGAAAAAGAAGAAAATGAAAAAAGATGCATTGTTTGAGCATGATCCTATATATTAATTTGGATACAGTGTTCCAAGAGAAGTGTTAGAATAATAGATGCCACAAGCTATCATCATTCTTATAGCCAATCAGTGCAGAAAGTTATAGGCCACGTTCCTCAAATCATAAAAGGAGAAAATCTTTTAATTGATTTCTCCACTGAACAATCTCTTGAAGATAGCCTTGCTCTTAATATAACGTTATTGAACTCTTCAAGGTTTCATCATAGATGATAGTACTTGTCCTTAAAGTCAAACGTGTGGAACAAATTTCAAAACTAAACACTGCCACCACCAAGAATTAAAGAAAAAATATGGATACTCTGTACTCATCAAGGTGAAGATGAAAAAAGGACATGATTATCATAACGAATACAGCAAAAAGACTTGAGAGATTTTACAGGAACTCATTTAAATCCCCTAAAACTATCAAAGGAAAATAGAACTCTAAAACAGGTCAAAAAATGAAAAGTTAAGCAAACCTTGATTGCGTCTTGAAACTTGTTTGACAGATCTAACCTCAAATTTTGACCTTCTGTTGAAACTCGTTTACATTCATCCTGTGAACCAATGATCAGTGTTCGTTTATTTTGAAGTGGAGAAAACTATATAACAGTTAATAGAAGGAAACACTCCATGTACCAACACAATAGCCCATACTTGAAGTTGTTAATGGTAATGTGATAAAGCTTTTGAAATACTCATGGAACGATAAGCTCGCATTGAAATCTTAATTTAACTACAGGTACAACTCCAGGACACTTTAGTTGATAAGAATAACTTAAAAGTTAAAATTTTGACATGAACATATTGCATAAAACCACAACCAATTCCCCAGCTTGTACCTAGCAATTTAGTTGAAAAACAAGTCTTTAGTGCAGAAACAAGAGAATTCCATATTGTTTATTCAAGATGTCCAGGGATTTGCACAAGGATCCCATAGATTTGAGATGGGTTAAAAGTAGGAACCTATGATGTTCTATTTAACTAGTGTTTTGTAAACTACAAACAACTTCTAACCGTAGTCAGTAAAGTTCTCTTGTACCTAGATCCTAATTTTTCGTCAATTCTCTAAAAGTTCATTTTTTTCCCTTACTCTGTCTCTAATTCACAGAGATAGTTCATTTAAATTGACCTATCAACCTATCATGTACTAATGTATGATATTCAAATAATGAACTACTTCAGGTTTATGACAAGTGAAGCTTATTTTAAATACAGAGAAATTAGTTGTCTGTATAGTGTACTAATGCATAATCAAGACTGAAGACAGAGGTGGGAAATTTTTTGACTAACAGTATTATATATTTATGTGGAATTAAATGATTACATATAGAGGGCATAATGTTTACCTTGTCATCTATCACTGCATTATTTGAAATAATCAACAGCAAAAGGCGTAAAACTAAGCTATTGCTTGGAAGTCAACTATTTGTCACAGAGATGAGTAAGTTTAAACTTTGCAAATTTTCTAGGCAAGCAAATATAGCAGATAAAAATTTAAATAGGAAAGGGGGTCTACTTATTGCAAATCCCAGATGCAATGAAATATGAATCGCAAGAACTACCCCCATCGAAACCTTACTTCAAGCTTGAAAAGGTACAATCATTTCATGGCATTTCATTGTGCATAAAAATGAACAAAAGAAACAGCAAATAAAATGTCACTTATATCAAGATTGATAGCAAATATCAGGAGAATTTGATTTTTTAGTCTGTGTGAAGTATTCAACTTGATCCAATAAATAAGCAAGAAATGTAACTTATAGATAATAACAAACTTTCTTCACATGCCACACCAGGCATCCAAATGGTCACGATAGACGGGAAAGAAAAGCTTCCAAATTTTTTGAGGACAATGATGATAACTCAATAAATTCCACTATGACCATCTAGGAATTTTATAAACTGAAGCATGTGATGTGAAAAAACCAAGAGATTACCATTAACATTTTATTTTGGCGTTGCAACTCCCTGCACAGTGATTCAAGTTTATCTCTGACAGAAATGGCTGCAGTTGAGAGGAATATGGAGATTCAGATTAGATAATGAAAAAGAGCTTACCTAATTTTACAACACACGAAGGAGTTTATTTTTATTTCAAAGCAAAATATTTGGGTTCTGAACTCAAACTTGCTCAATGTTATTAAGAGTTATTGGTTAACATCGCTAAATTAGTACATAACTACAAGCCATGTCATAGCATTTAAGATGGAACTGTAATACTTTGCTTATTGAGACGCATTCTTCTATCGAAATACCAGAATTAGAATATTAACATGACAATATGGCTTCAACTATCTGAACTACAAAAAAAAATGTTAAAAGAATAATGAGAACTTTATCAAGGTTATGATAATCACCTACCAGAATCTCTTTCAGCAACGACTTGTTGATAATTTAAAGTAAACTCCAAGAACTCTTTCTCTGATTTAAATGTGCGCTTTGGATTCTTACGCTTTGCTTCAGAAACTTCCTGACAAAAATACATTGAATATAAACAGAATTAATATATTTATGTATAAACAAACAGCCTCTCATTTAAAATAAACTTCAAACTAAAGTCAATTTTCAAATGATAAAGAGTTCAAGAAGTTCAAAACAAACTGAAAGAAGAAAATCGAGCATATAAAAATTGAAGCAAGAGGAGCACAATATAAATAACAATATGGAGACAGAAAATATTATTTATAAGACAGTGAAATTATTCGATACTTTTTTGTTGTTTTCCACATTTCCTGCTAATGAAGTCTCCTCCGAAGAAATTGTTTGTAGATCCACGCCTTGAACAGCTGCAAATTTTAGAAAAAAAAAAAGGTAACATTAATTTTTAACATACATATCAACAAAAGAAAAAGAAAGTCTAAATCAGTTGTTCTCAGACACCATGTAGCTCCACCAAAAAACAAATGTAAGCAAGCTAAACAAGAAATGTGCGATAATCATCTGGGTTCTTTATTAAGTATCTGTAATCAAACCATTTAACTAAATGATTAGCAACCTTTGAATAACACGTATAAACTTTAAATACTTATAATGTTGGGAAAATGATGCTTTTGCAAGAATGCTATCACATACAAATCACGGATAATGGAATTCTTAAGCTGACCTAATTATCATCTAGAATAGAGTAGTTTCAACCCCCTTTTTTTAATCTAGGACTCCTACGTATGACAACATTGTAGTTGTCCTGTGACATCTACTTGCACGAACAAAAAGCAATTACTCGGTCAAGAAGTGGAGATTAATTTATAAAAAAAAGTCTGTGAAATTTCCAACTTTAATTACTCTTCAATAATCATCTACGTATTCAGATCAAAGAACAAACAGTCCCCATTTCAATTCAAATCCATAAGCCATTCCAATTCAAATACATTTAGCTACAAGTATCAGTTTAACTCAGAATCAACAACCTTAATTAAGTAAATGATCCATTTAAAATCCATTGCATCAAATTGAAAGAAAGAAAATCAATTACATTTCTTCTCAACAGTCGATTCATTCTCGTGGCAGCTTAATTTGCTCGAGAAAGATGCACCACTACCATCCTCTATCACAACTTCGGGCCGTGAATCGGGCTCCAGTAATTTTTCCTCCTTATAATCCGTCACTTCCTCATCCGCCGAGGATTCTACGAATCCATCAGGCAATGAGTTAGCTCCCGGTAGCTGATTCACTTCTGGATTCGGGTTCAAGTTGGGATTTTCCATTTAAACCTGCATATATATCAAAAATAAAAAACAATCCGCTTTCAGAAACCCTAGTTTTTTTATTGTACATACAAAGAAACAAGATGCAATTTAATTTGCAATGTATAGTTACCGTATATACGCAGGTATACGCATGTACTTGTACATTTACCTGTGGTGATTTAATCGAAAGATTTCTTCGAAGTGAGTCGAAAGTACAAGACAATCAAGCAAAGCGTACGACTCGAGTTTGAATTGCTCTAAATTATACTTAATAATTATGAAGCATTCCTATTTTGATAATTTATATACTGCTTTTTTTAACTTAAATTTATTACATTATTTTTTTCGAAATAGTGTGTCTATTTCGAGCAATTCATTTAGACATCTTAATATTATAGTTATACGTAGGTTGAAGTTCGAAATTAAAGGTTTAATAAATAGTAATTGAGGAATTATTTAGTATGGTTGAATTGCATTTTGCAACCCAGAAATTCAAACAAGCTGACTAATGTCGTCACATTGTATAAATGACAAAACGCAATATCAAATTATATTTCTTTTGATTAAATAAAAAATTATATCAATCAACGTTTGTCTTCGCAATGTAAAATTAACAAAATACAATATTAAATTATATTTCTTTTAGAAAATGCACCCTCGTTTATCTCGCACAATATTTTGCACTAATTTTTCATGAAATTTTCACATGATAATTGATAAGATAAATAATTATTTGTCATCCAAGCCTTTAAATACATTCTATCAAAAAAAGCCTTTAAATACATTTTGACATGTAGAATTTGCAAATTAAAAAACGTAATTGTAATTACTTTTGTTCCGCCAAATTATTTTTTGTCTTTCGTTTTCTCTTCCAGTTTCATTAACATCTATATACAACAGTCATAAATAATCAAGTTTTAATATAAATTTATAATGGCATCTTTCCATGAAACCAAATTAATAAATAAATCAGTAATTAACCTCCTCTAGTTTTTTTTTCAAAAAACATCAATTTGTCTTCAATTAGATTTAATATAATTATTATACTTAAACAACCGTAACTAATTATTGCATGAAGTAATTTGTAGATTATTAATATCCAATGGTGGCAAAATGCCATTTACTCTATAGTATTATCAAAATTATAACTGAAATAAACTAATTAAACATTTAGTATATCAATATCAATAAAAATTGTTATATCAATCACACTGTGAAGTCAAACTTTTAATCTTTCAAGTGATTTATTAAATTAACTTTTTTTTATATTTATAGTGTTTCAAATTTTTAATATAAAAATATACATTGTTATATAATATTATCAATTAACATTGAAATTAACTTAAGATATATTAACATTGTCAATTTTTGGAACTTAATCGGGTTGACTCGAAAGGATAATAAGATATGGAGGACGGAAAAAGCATGTGAGTAATAGGATATAATAGGCTAATTTGCAGTTTTGATACCATTGAATATGAAAATATAAAATTGGTATCTATGATAGGTTTTTATTGCAATTTTGGTACAAAATCCAATTTTTCAACAAAATTAATGGCTATTTACCCCCTATAAAATGCATAATGTTCAATTTGCCCCTCTATAATTTAAAAAAATCAATTTATCCATGTAAATTTTTTAATGAAGCAATTTAACCTCTTCAATTGGAGATTATATCTCATTTGCCGAAATTGAGAGTAGACATGCAAACTATTTTATAACATAGGGCGATAAATCGCCACATTTATCATAACATAAGGAGTAAAATGTTACATTATCATAATAAAGTAGATAAATTGCCGCCTGCAAAATACCAGGGAGGCGCTGTGAAACTTTTACAAAATTTAAGGGGGTAAAATGCTCTTTTTGAAATCACGAGGGGGTAAATTGAACATTATGCATTTTATAGGGATTAAATTATCATTAACTTTGAAGATAACCTATCCTATGATAACAAATTTACATTTTCATATCTAATAGTACTAAAATTGCAAGTATGTCTATCATGTGGTGAAAAAAAAGAAAACAATTTTCCCAATCCCCAAGTAAGAAAACACATTGTAAAATATTTTTTAGTAATGGCTTTATTGGATTTATGGTATTTTGCACCATTGAATTATAGGATTTTGGCACTTTGCACCCTGACTTAAAAGTTTTGGCACTTTGCACCCTGAAAATATAATTTATTTGGCACTTTGCACCCTAATGTGTGTTTTCATGAGAAAATTAATTGGTATAAGGGTAGAATAGTTAATTTTAATTTTTTTTCACTTTGCACCTTGGCAATATAGATTTTGCACCCTTAAGATTTAGAATGTTAGCATTTTACACCCTAAAATTATAAAATATTAGCATTTTCACCCTAATTTAAATTTGTTGGCACTCTGCACCCTAAATATGTAATTTCTATGATATTTTGCACCATTATTATTTTTCTTCAAAAAACAAACTCATGAATGTCGGCGATGTAGAGATAAAATGGTCATTTCTATGCACAACAATCATAAAGTTGTTATTCTAAATTTATTTTACTTTATAATAACTTATTTTAACATTTTCTCTCAGTAAGATTTAGATTAAAAAAAAAGACATTGTCTTCATTTTATTTTCAAGTATCCTCTAGATTATTTACTTTATATATAAAATTCACGTTTGCATATCTAACATATTATTATATTGAATGTTATTTACATTATTTAGGTTATCATATTAAGTCGAGGTTGAAAATGCCATAAATTATATATTTTGGGTGCAAAATGCCAATATTCTATATTTCGGAGTGCAAAGTGTCAAAATCAATACTTTTAGGGTGCAAAGTGCCAAAAATATTCAAAAATAACTATTATACCCTTCAATCAATGATTATTTTCTTCAAAACACACACTAGGGTGCAAAGTGCCAACTAAATTGTATTTTCAGGGTGCAAAGTACCTAAACTTTTAAGTTAGGGTGCAAAGTGTCAAAACCCTATAATTCTAGGGTGCAAAGTGCCAAAAGCCCTGGCTTTATTATTAGAGTAAATCATTCCTCTTATGGATTAACTTTTGCACTTTCGTCCCTCTTAAATTTTTTGTAGCAGATTGGTCCTTATTATCAAGGTAGTATATCACATTCATCCCTCTTAAATTTTTTGTAGCAATTTCGTTTCTTGTAACACATTAGTCCCTCTTAAATATCAAATACATCACTTAAATTCAAAATATATTTTAAAGTGGACGAAAGTTGATGTATTTTGTATTTAAGAGGGACTAATGTGTCACACTACATTGATAAGAGGCAATAATTTGCCACAAATAATTTAAGAGAAAAACATGTATTATAAGAGGGACGAATATGATACATTACATTGATAAGAGGGACCAATCTACTATAAAAAATTTAAGAGGGACGAAAATATAAAATTTGACCCATAAGAGGACAAAAATACTATTCACTCTTATTATTGCATTGCGATTTTACATCCACACAACACAATGGTGGAGAAAATGATAAAACAAAGGGGCATTCCGAGAATTGAACTCGGGACCTCTCGCACCCTAAGCGAGAATCATACCACTAGACCAAATGCCCAGGTCCGAACAAGAGTTGATTACTTAATAATATAAATAAGTCTATCTAATTTCTTACGTGGTAATTGGTTGTGAAATATTAAATGTGTGCATAAATATTTTTCAGATCCCAGGTGACTATACTTTGATTTGTCTCTAATTTTCTTTCCCTTAATTTGATAAGGAATCTCACCTTCTCTTCTTCCCTCAAATTTTACCAAGTTAATTAGGAGATTTGAAGACGTATTCGGTTATAAATACTTAGTTGGTTCAACCCTAACAAAATCGGGGGCTTCTAGGAGCAGTTCACTTTGTGGAAAACTGCTGACAGTTCTCCACAAAAATGAACAGAAATATTTTTTTATTAATAAAAAAGTCACCTGCCAAACCGGTTAATAATAGCATGTCATAATTGTGGAAGTTACACTTTTGCCCTCTCCTTGTTAAAAAAAAAAATTAAAACTTTGGTCATCTTCTTCACCAAGCTAAGCGAACATGTCGATCCCAATTCTGTCCAGCTGATTTCTTGAGGTTTGTGGACAATTGCTGCTCGTTTTCTCTTCTCTAGGGCATGGGCAGAGTGTTTCCGAATTTAATTTCGCATTACATACACTAATTGAGCTGGAATTTAATTCGGGCCCTGAAGAACTTGAACGGGCCGTGAGATTTCTGTTCGATTTTGATTGGAATACACTCCTGTAGTGTTTAATTGTTGTTTGTCGTGTTCATTTAAGTGATTCAGAGGTTCGGGCCCTCAAGAACTTAAACGGGCCGTGAATTTCATTCAAAATTGGTTCGAATTTCTTGAGGAATCTTCTTCTTTTTGTTCGGAGGTTTGATTACAGCCTATTTTCTACGCAATTAACAGCTGCTCTTGTTGAATTTTGCAAATTAGGCTTCAAATCAAATTTCGGGTTCTTCGATTCTAGCGGTTTTTTGAGTGTTTTTGTTCTTGATTCTTGTTCTACATTGCTTGTTTTGGTTCGTAGTGTTTAATTTCAGGTGTTGTTTGCTTCAATTTGATGATTGATTAATTAACAGACCACATTTTTCTTCCTATGTTTTTTTCAAGTTTATTATTGTTTCAAAAAAATAAATCTTTTAATATTTGTTCCACAATCTGCTTGGTGTGAATAAGTTGTGTTTATTTTGATTTCCTGTTAATCACTCTTGAGAATTTTCAAGATGCTCAATGAATGGAACAGACATTTTCCTGTTAAGAAGAATGGGAGAAGAAGAAGAAGGGAAGAAGAAGAAGAAGAAGACAGGGGCATATAAGTCATTTCTCATGACCCTATGTGTAAATTTTCATCAGGTAACAGGTGAACTTTTTGCCATGTGGCGCCCGGTAAGTGGTGAACTGCCCGCAGTTCCGCCAAACATGAACTGCAAATAGCAAGCCCGAGGTGTCAAATTAACTTTTTATGAATAGTATGGTTGTTTTACATCTCTGTTCAATGAATAAATAATATCTTTTATTACTCCATTTATTAATTGGACCGAATAAATGTTTGAGCAATGAAATTTTGCTTTGTTACTTTTGGACCTATTTTGTGAATTTTCCTCTAGAAACTTTGAATATTCTATAATTTTCTTCTAGAAATTTTGTAAGAATTTGATGTGTGTTCTTAGAAGGTATATGCTTTTGCACATAAGTTAAGGAGAATATCATCTACATTTCGCATCTAGGTGACTAAGTATTAAGGACTAGTAGCTATATACATATGCCGGCCGGGGTTTGAAAGTCCTTAATTATTGGGAACTTATCTTCTTCTAGAAAGAATAGGCAATTACGCTTCAACAAAATAGAAAAAAGGACAACATGCAATATAATTTAAGCTCGGGAACACAATCGGTGTTCAAATCTAGGTCAGAAAGGCAATTTTAACCCTATTTATTTCACACAATATAAATATATACAGTGGCGGAGCCAGAAAATATATTCACCAGGGTCATCATATATCAAGCTAATAATAATTTAAATTAAATTACATATTTTAAAATTTTTAAAAAAATCAATAACAACAATGAAATTTGAACAAAACTGATTCAAACTCAAATCAGTTAGATATAATGAAAAAGTTTTGTTTACAAGTGTCCATCACACTTGTTTTAAGTGTTCTTAATTTTTTTTTTTGCCCCTTTTTTATTGGATTTCTTTTGTAGGAAAAGAGATAAAGATGAGTGAGATTGATAAAAAATTGCATTGATTTTTGTGTTTAAAAAGTGTCCCCTATATCTTAAAATCATTATTTGTCATTTACTATAATTCACATTAGAAATTAAGAAGAATATGTAGGAGTTTGAGTTGAAGACAATTTTATGCCTTTCACCTATTAGGTTTTTCGCACTCTAATAAACGTGGACCTTTTTCACTTGAAATTTTTATACTTCATCCATCTCATTCTTCTTTATCTCTTGTTACAATTGATCAGTCAACACAACTAAATTTATAAAAATTAGAATAAATCTTTTAATTAATATATTTCACTAATAAGTTGATAATGTTATATAACATCTTATGTATTAATATTTAAAAGATTTAATACACCACAAATATGAAAAATTTAGCATGAAGTCACGTAAAAAGTTAAAAAGTTTAATTGGGTACTCTAACTAATGGAATAAAAATAATTGGATGGATGAAATATTAATTAGAGGGCCAGGATCCGTTAATTTTTTTTATAAATTATACTAAGATTATATATATTCTAACAGAAAATAAGGTATATATATGAACTATAGCAGTATAGCTAACATCGAAATTTCAGGGGGTCCATGCACCCCCTGGCTTGAACGTAGCTCCGCCGTTGTATATATATATATATCCTACAATTAAAAATGATACAATAATTATTTTATCTAAAATAAATTTAAAAAGACACATAACAAACCCATCCAACAAAAATGATTAGTTTGGTTACCATTTGCCTAACACATCCAAATAGACGCACTTCAAATGAATCCATATCATATCATATCATATCATGCAACATGAGAAATAAAGAATATATATATATGGAAACCCTTTTTCATACTAGACTAGTCAACAAGTTGCACCTCAAACGTGCTTAATATGCTCAATCCCTTGTAAAATTGCATGATTCTATATAGTATTATCACTATCAATTAGTGGTACAACGTCGACCATTAGCATATTTATTTTTACTTAATATGAAGTACTTTTTACAATAATAATGTTTAGCATCTTTGCTTGTTTATATTGAATAAGAGTTAGGAATTAACTGAATATAACTGTTAAATGATATTTGAATTAGTGGAATTATTTTTTCATTATATATATAATTGAATATATATTTTTCTTTGTATATAAATATTGTTATTCTTATTATATATATATATATATATATTACAATCATTCTATATATTAAACAAGGTACATATATGCACGGATTATGCTAGTTTTGTTTATTTGAACCTTCTATTTATCTAGTTAGTTAAGGCGCAATAACCACAGCTGCATAACTAATTTTACTGGTTAAGAAGTTTAATCAATTATTAGATGTTGGGCCGGCGGCCCCGTACACGACAAAGCCCCTTTTTGGGGTTCAAACTTCAAGGGCGGCAATTGGGACCCATTTCTAGAAACAATGATTAGCCACATGGCAATATATACGTACAACAATATGGATTCAACCAGCCTTTTGGTTGAAATATAAAAAAAAATCGTTATTCAACCGAAGCGAAAATAATTTCGAAACTATCTTTTGACCATAGACTCTATTATTATTTTTTAATTTGATAATTCTTTTTACAATTTTTTCTAATATTTTTGAATTATTTTAAAAAAAATCTCGAATAATTTTCAATATTTAGCTAACTGAAACACACAACGGAAACGAAATTTTGATTCATGACTCAACTTGGAAGTGACCAAATATGTAAGCAAGAAATTATGACTTCATTCTAGATGCAATTCATCACGTTTACATTTTGATAAAGTAATACAAATAATGTAAAGGTTAACTAATACTAGGATTTTATTATGAGTAAAGTTGTTGGAGTATCTCAAAAAGAAAAATAAAAATAATTGTTGGAAGGAGCCATAATTTACGTTCTAAAATAGTAGTAAATTTTTTGGAGCTGCTGCTCTTCTAGAAACCAAAATAAGATTCAACCCTCTGTCAGCTTTCACGGACGTCCGTCCAGAAGAAAGCCAAAAGCCTTCAGTCAACTCAGCAACAAATTATTTTACTTTCATTATTAAATTAATATTATTTTTTAAACTAATAACATTTCTCATACCAAATCCCTTTTTTTATATAAAAACCAAACATACTCTAATATCCTCTATGTCCAACTTAAATCTAATCAAATAATCTGAAAAGGCTAGCCCTTGAAATCCACAATGCAAACTGAAGAATCAATTTTAGAAGCAACTTTACACGATGAACACATACAGAGTATAGCAGATGAAGAAGAAGAAGAAGCCGAGGAAACACTTTCCTTGTGTGATCTTCCATTGTATAGTAATCAAGGCGTTACTGAATGGGAGCAAGATTTGTCCATGGAAAACCACGATTATTTCGAGTTCAGCCAAGAACTCGATCCTTGCACCATCTCCGCCACTTTAGCACCTGAGAATATCATCTTCTGTGGAAAACTTATTCCTAACAGACAACCAGATATCTTCGGAAAAGATTCATCAAGATTGGTCGAAACCAAAAAGAAAAAACGTGGTTGGAGCCTATTTAGATCCAGTACAAGTTCCATGGAGCAAGTTGCACTTAAGCATGACTCGAGCTCATTGCACAAATCACGGAAGAAAATGTACTATAAAGATAAGAGTGGAGAACAGTACGATTTTCCAGTGCATAAAGTGTCCATATTGACATCCTCATCTTCAGGGAAAGCTAGATGGTACTTTTACTTGTTTGGGATTTCAAGATTTTCAACAAAAGTAGAATGGAGGGATATGAAGAACAGGCAAAGCCGCCGCCAGTATCCATCACCGCCATCATCACCAATCTTAAGATTTCAGAACGGAGGCAACGAGAAAGTTAACAGAGGCAGAGATAGGGGCTGGAGATTGTGGGGGCTGATCAGGGCACTAAGTTGTCATGGAAAGCACCACGAACAGGAGGCCGCATCTATATGTTACTCTCCAAGAAAGCCAAGGGTGTTAGCATAGTCTTCTCTACGCTGCTACAAGTTGACATACATCGAGTGATTAGCATCCATGTGTTTAGCAAAGATTTTTCACAAATACCTAAATATGTGAATCCTATCAATCAGAATTATATGTCGCTGTTGAAAGTTTCATTATGATGCCTGCTAATTTGATGTTAACAAAACCAAAGAAAGGAACAAGAAGTTATATATCACTCAAACTTTGGTCTCATTTTGAATTCTAAAATACAAGGTTAAACACATTGGCATGCAAATGCTCTAATTTCCAAAATTGTGGTGCCAAGGCCAGTGTAATGAGAATACTAAGTTTCAAAATTATCTAAAATGTTACAAATAAATACTACTTCTAATATACTATTTTACTGTGTAAAATAACTGGGGATTAGGAATCCAATATATGAATTTGGCCTTATAGAAAGAAATTTTTGCATTCTACTCATTCAATTCCTTATGCCGTACCCCTTTTGAGTAATCAATTGACTTCAATAGCTCTTCTTTTCTGCTTAGTATCAACAAATCCATTTTCAACTGTGAGGTGATGTGCATCAGCATGCAGATCCGCAGCTACAGTTTTTCTTTTATGTCCTGCTCTATCTCTCTTCAATTTTGTCTGCTCCGGCAAACTGCAGCAATATAGTAACAGAATAAGGATTGGTTAAATAGATCTGGAGAGGGAGAGGTTAGAAGACGAGAATTTTGTTTTCATAATTGTGGACTCCAACCAATATGTTCTACCAAAACACAGCCCTAAGAAGAATGAAATTCAAGAAAATGATAAACCAAACCAACAAATACAACGACACAGATCTGATTGAAGCAATCGATAACTGATGTACAGTGGAGGTTGAGGAGAATGACCTCCCTCACTGACTTTTTGAGTTTTGATTAAAAAAAGGGTACAAGGTCTTGATGATGATTGGACTTCTAGGTCCCGAACAAGACCAAGATTACAACTACAACTAAATGATAGAAGATATAAAGCAATTGCAGCTGCTCAGTTAATCAAAACAAGACTATAAGTACTTCACCTTGTCTTAACACTTTTATGCAAGTTCCTATCAGCAGCCTTTTCCAGGACACTTTTGTAATATTGAGTAAAAGAAGTGTTGGGACTTGATTTTTCAAGCTGCAAGTTGAAGATGAAACTAGGTCAGATTATATCCCCTAATTACGGAAGTATGGACAGTTAGATTTGGAGCATAAACCTGAAGGAAAGATTCCACGGATTTGTGATCGTGTGGAGAGAAAGGTACATCATCTCTTTTTTTCTGCACAAATTCCACATTCTGTTCCACCTGGAAGATTCATAAGAATGGCAATTCAGTACCAAGATTTTTTCTTTAAATCTTATGCGGACAATACATAGCACCCTTAGCATCGAAGTGGGTTTGTTCTTATTTTATTTTTTGTGTGTGAATGTCATGTGTGTATAGGCACATTTGATATAACTGTGAATGAATGCATGTGCATCAACTAGAGTTCAACCAAGATTTTGTACCTGGTCAATCAAACGCTTCACCGTACGACGCAAACTTTCAGTCGTCGTAATCTCATGGAACTTCCTCAAACGAATTAGTGGAATAGCAGCTAGGTCAGGGAAGGAAATATGATGACTCCACTGAGCAAAGTGTAGTGATAGCTGTTCAAGAGCAGAGTGAAAGCATTCCTCTTGGAAGTTTTTCAATTTTAGGTTATGTTTGGGCAACTGCACAAGCCAAATTCCCAGTAACAAGGTTGGAAGATTCAGAAGTCCGCTAAATCACAAGAATTGAGAAAAAGTAACAAACAACTATCTTGCATATAAGCTAGTACCCTAACCTTCAAGACTGATGCAAAATTGAAGGCAATTTGAGCTTTTTTACCCTCCTTGCCAACCTTATATTCCAGAATATCCAGCAGTAATGAAGCAAGAGGTATAAAAGTTTCACTGGAACTGGCGAGATAATTGAGCCACTCAATGCACTTGAGCCTCAGAGGAATATATCTTGGACCCGGAAACGTATGAGCCAGACCATTTATAAGTTGAATGATCATAAAGAACAAAGGCTGAAGATCATAGTCGCGTATATTTGCTGATATGAACCTAACCCAAAGTTCAATGCAGTTAACAAATTCCCAACTACATATCTTTTTAACAGCTTCCTGTCTCGCAAAAACATAAACATGAATAAATCAAGAGTTGTAAAATATAAATAGCATTAAGGAATAACAGGTGTATTGTTAACCTTTAGCCAAAAGTATAAGTTTCATATTCAATATTCTCAATGAATATAAAAACGATAAAAACAAGAATCCATACCTTCTTCTTTGTTTGCACCCCCAACTGCAAAATTTTGGCCAGTTGACTAATAGAAGCAGCAGCCTTAAGAGAAGATTTTTGCATGTCAAGGGAGCAGAGTTCCACTATGCAATCCCTCAAAAACTGCATATGTCTGATATCGGAAATTTCTAAAACTCTAGAACAAGAAATAAAGGCTAAAAAGGATTTTGATAGGCAGGTGTCAAAGTAACTGGAACTAAAGATGGCAGTAACATCCCTTGTGATGTGAAAAGAAGCTAATGATAGAACCTTTCCACCTGTTGCCCACAAATGCACAGTTGCCTGTTTCAAAAAATTAAAAATGTTGGAAAAGGTTGACAACAACTGTAATGTCAAAACTAGCAAATCCATCATGAAAGTATCCTCATTGTTAATTGCTTGACAAAAAGAGCCTATTGACACAAGTTAAATTCATTTTGTACTAATTTGTCCTTTTGAAATCCCTTCACAGCATCCACAGACACTTCTAGCGTAGAATGTAACCAGGTCAAGGGAACTTATAACAATCTCCGTCCCACTAATCATTCTTGCTTTACATAAATATGCTAAATAATCTATATTTCATGTATTAATTTCACTCTGAGTCAATTCAATCAGAAGATATCCGAAAGTCAGGTTCTTGTCACTCAAAGAAACAGAGAAAATTAAAAAAAAAATCTTACGTAGCTATGTTACTTCCATGAAGAATGATTAACAACATAGCAACATTCAAACATAGTAATAAAATATTCAAAGTTTTTGGAGGTTTTCTTTTCAAAGAAAAATTATCGTCAAATGTCAAGTCTAAAAACCACAAGGTTTGGTCTTCATATATATTTTAGACTTGATTCAGTAGAATCCAGGCTTGATTCCACCACACCACTGAATGAAAGGAAGCATGCTTTATGTACTAAATCATCAATCATGACTTAGATTCTGCCGACTAACTAGCACAAACTCCAATTGTTTTCTCCTTCCCCTGACTTGTACTATATGAGTTAAATCTTACAAATTACAAACCGCAACAAATTGGACTATATCCTTATCCTGTTAGAAATACTAAAACCCAGGTTCTTCCTAAAAAGGTGGGAGAAACAAGTAAAACAAGGACAGTGGAACTCAATAAGGCAGGCAAAAATAATAATAAATCAAACATGAGATATAAATAAAGATCCCAAATGTAGCGGGACAAAGAACATGGAAAATGAAACAACACAATTTAGGACGAAATATTAATACGCTTCTTTCAGATACCTTAATGAGCCGCTGTATTAAAGATGGAAATGCGACAAAGAATATCAGAGAAGCTCTGACTCTCGTCATTGCAAGAGCTAAAATGTCTGTGTCAGTAACCTGATTCAAAAGAAACAGTGTACTTCTCACATAAGACTTGATGAGCGGCTTCAAACTTTTCCATTTTGAGGTTTTCTTCAGCTCCTGTAATGTCTCTTTATTGCATTTCAAAGATGATATCTGCAATAGGCCTCTAAATGTATCATCTGCATTAGAGAGCACAAAAAGCAGAATGTTGCAAAAGGTTTCACTGTTGTTAATCTTATGGCCAATTGATTCGGCTCCATAGTGACAAGCTGTGCGATAAGCATTTATTAGACTAATGAGGGCTGACTGGCTATGCTCTTCTTTGACCATTTGACACCATGTCTTGATGACATCATTTGTCAAAATTTTCTTTTTGTCATTGTTCAGGTCATCTTTTCCTTGTTCCCCCTGATCACTTGCGTCACCTTCATCCGAGTACTGTTGTAAAATTACAGGATTGTTAACAAGAGACATAACTGAATCTAGACAATTTTCCATGTCTTGGCCTCAAGTCTGAAAGGCCAGCAAATCATCAAGCAACTTCAGTAACATTTTATCAAATATCAAATTTTTAGTAAATATCAAATCTTAGTTCTTTTTTTTTTTACATATATGTGATCATTCACTACAGATTCAAAGCCCAAAATAGTTTAAACTTCATTAGCGTGATTTTCTTTTTCCTTTATCTGTTCAATCAGCTCTCTGGGAAATAATTCAACTGGTACAATAAAGACCTAAAGTAAAGCATAATTTTTAAAAGGGAAAAAAATCAAAGAAATCTAGGATCCATAAGCAATGAGCGTAGATATGATGTTCTTTATGTTCATTATCTGCAACGTACATGAATAATGAGTTCTGTAGAAAACTTTAACCAGAACAACTTGAATTCACTTCCCTGTATCGAAGAGGGGGAGGGGAACAAATACACAATATCTTACCTCGTCTTCATTTTGAAATGTTTCAGCACGGGTGTCATAGCTTTCTAAGAACTTGCTGAATTCTGGGTCCTGAAATTCCCAATGAAGTTGCTTTCAACATATAAGAAAAGCCTTCCTTCTAACATATTCATGAAAGATCAAGAACTTAAGATACATTAAAGGAGCAGTTAATGAACAACAAAATGTAACAGAAGCTTTTCGGATACAAAAAATCCTTACAAGCATACAACTTTAAAAAAAATGACAAGATACGAGGCGTGTGCACACACACATGAATAAAGGAAACTAAAACAAAATGTATGATAACCTAAAACTTTTTCTTTTCTCCTTTCTTCTGTCAAGTAAGTGCACAACTCTCTCATAATCAAGTTTATGTTAGAGACGACGAGGAGCCAAACATAGTGGCTCAAACCTCAAATAAGACTCAGACATTAATAGTGAGGTGAATTAATAAAATAAAAAGGATGATCAAGAAAATCTACAGTCCCTATGTGCCACAGACAGGCAGTGTGAGAGATGGGAAGCATATAAATGGTTAATTAAGTGGAATAACCTTTACCTAGATTGATAGAGGCATTCTTAAATATTATCTACAGTCACAAGATGTTTCTATAAAGAATAAGCAGCTAGTGTCTTCTTCCACGTGTTTCTCCTTGTGCCCCATATGCGGGTCCGAGAGCATAATGTAGCTGTTCTTGGTTGTCACTCCCGGGGTGAGGGGGTGTTGGTGCAAGGATGAAAATTCAATTAGTTAAGTTTTAATGCAACTAATGCCTTTGGAAATGTGATCTCATTAAAAATCAGAACAGCATAATGAAAGTTTGTTAATCGACGTGGCACAAAAGAGGTACTTCCTCTGTCCATCTTTTTTACTTCTATTTCTAATTTGGGATCTTACAAAATAAAACTCTCTTTCTTTAAATGAAAAAATTATTCAGTAAGATACCCTTACCATAAAGTTAATGATTTGACAACACTACTTTTGAGGGCAAATATGTAAAGATACCTAAAAAGTTCCACTTCTTAACTCTCACCTAAAAATCCGTGCCAAAAGTTCAAGGAGCAAGAATATTGGGATGGAGGAAGTAATAAATAAACAAATTATAAAGGAGATAATCACCTTCTTTCTCAACCTATCCAATTTCTTCATTTGAATTGCAAGATCAGCATGAATTTTATTGTTCTGAGCAGAATAAGTACTAGTAGCAATTTCATCTGCATGTACATTAACATTGTAAATGATTATATGATGCGAGAGTATAAAATATGCGAACAAAGTTGCAAAATCCAGAACATCTGTAGGCAAGATGAGACCTTGTAGAGCATTCCCAGTCTCACTTTCCATGACATATGGGCAGCTGGAATCCTAAATACAGATTACCCAATCAATAGCTGGCAAGAAAAGATAGTCATTTAAAGTGATCGAAAAACAAAAGAAGAATCAAGTATAAAACCTCTGAAAGATAACCATCACTATCTGATGCATCTGCATACTCATCCTTATCATTTTCAATGAACACCACATCAAGTGAAATATTTTCAATGCCTTCAGATCCAGTGCTCCTAAAAACAAAGAGTATGCATAAAAAATCATCATCGCATACTACTCAAAAAGTCATATACAGTATGTACAAGAACACGAGTCGAAGAAATGTATGGAACACATAATAGTGTTGATAAGGACCAGAGTAGATATAATATTAATGTTTAAGATATCAAAAAACTTAGGTTCATTTAAATAAGATCATTTTTTGCAGGACTGGAAAAAAATTTGGAAGTTTTTGATCCATAATGAACGTTTAGTGACAAAAACAGCCTGAAAATCCTTAGTTCTCCAAGTACTAATATTACAATATTACTTACTTCATTGAAGCCTATATCAACACTGTAAGTGTAACCATAATGTATATCATTGGGATTTCATAAAAAAACACAGATGCATCAAATTCACCCTTTTTACCTTTCATTAGGAAGCCCCACTTCATTATCCACTTGTTCTTCAACATTTTTTTTCTTATCTTCTGCAACAAAATATATTACGAAATTCATAAGGACTTGAGCAAAAAGGTTGTGAACAACTACAGCTAACTACACAACTAAAATTCCATGTAAGATAATTCCCAGGATTCATATAAATATGACATTAATGCGGTCAGCAATCTTATTTAAACCTCAGCAATCAGTTTAGATTTAATTAAAATCTGAACTGCAATCAATTCATAATTTAACTTCCACCATTTCCAATTTCACTGCAAACTCCACCCTATTGCACCTCTCACCCCCTAAAAAACAGAAACAGACAGATAATGTTTGTGGGAGTAGATGATGAAAAACAGAACGAGCAAAAAGACAGCTTCTTCCCCGAACTAATAACCAATACATGCTAGTTGTACCCAAGTGCTCGGAAAACATAAATGTCCCATACAATCTAAGATATTGCCATCGAAACTGTATCACAGAAAATTTCTCAATGCCTAAAAAGCCTGAACGATTGTAAGGTGTATGAGTACATATATATTTTAATAGATATATATACTGCATATATGATGCGTAATCATACAGCAACGGAGAGTACTGTCGAAAAAAAAAAGAACTTGCCTGAAAAGAGAGCAACAAAACATACATATGCATTATGCATACGTATAAATTTAAGCAATTCAATGTGCATACATAAAAATAAACACAAAGAATTAGAAAGAGGAGCAAAAGCAATTAATTACTGGGCGATTTCTTCTTGAATGAAGCCTTTGTTTTTCGCCTCCTCCTCAGTTCAGATTGAAGGTGTTTTTTTGCAAATTTCCTTGCTTTCTTCCCTAGCTTCCCCATTTGCTTTATCTTGTTTGCGACTTGAATCTATTACACTTGAATTGATATATTAAAGAAGGGTTTAACTAGGGTTCAAGGTACAACCCGCAATGAAAATTTAATTTGGACCCTGAACAGTAAAATTTGGACTATACGAATTCTAGCGTATCTAACGAATTTCTTATGGGCTTATAAAATTTAAGAGCAAATGGGCTGGACCTTTATATGTTGTATTTTGAGGGATGAAAATTTCACCAAGTATGAATAATGATACAAAGTCCAAACTAATTGTGATGATTGGACGGGCTTATAGGAGTATTTTTTATCCAGAAAATCCAATATGACCTTCTTTAATAATTAAATGAAACCGAATAGATTACAACCGAATATGACCCGTTAACATACCTAAATTCATCACTTTTTCTTTTTTGATATTGCACACGAGGTTTAAAAATTGATGTTGAAAAATGAAATTTTATATGTGAAATACTACTTAAATTTATGGGTAAATTACGAATACCCCCTTCAGATATGGCCTAATTACAAAAATCCCCCTCACGTATGGGGTATTACAAAAATCCCCCTCAAGTTTGTCACCTTCTTACAATTAACCTCTTGCTCCTAAAATGTTCCAATTTTACCCTTGGAAATTATTTGTAATGTTTATAATATATTATAAATTTTATAATTTAGGTGTTAATTGTTATATATTGTAAATTATAAAAATAATAATCATATATTTACCACGGAAATAATTGATATAATTTATAATTGTCCATAAATTTCAATAAATACTTCAATTTATAATACAATATTAACTTTAATAAACAAAAATATCTTATTTATAAAAAAATATTAGTTTATTAAATATACTATTTTATAAAATAAATTCATTCAACTAATTTGTAAACAATTTGTTCAAATTTATAAAATATATTATTAAAATTCTATTTAATTTAATGTTTTGCAATATAAATTGCTAATATATATAAATATTTTTTTTGCAATATTTATTAAAACTTATGGGCAATTATAAATTTTATCAATTACTTTGGTAGTAAATATATAATTATCTTTTTTCTAATTTATAAGATATAATAATTAGCACCCAAGTTTTAACATATATGAGACATTACAAACAATACAAATAACACTCAAGGGCAAAAATGAAATATTTTAGGGGCAAGGGGTTAATTGTAAGAAGTTGACAAATCTGAAGGGGATTTTTGTAATACCCAATACGTGAGGGTGATTTTTGTAATTAAACCTTACCTGAAGGGGATATTCGTAATTTACCATGAATTTATATAATATAACTTTATTTATTACCCCGAGTCATTATACGTCCTTATAGCTTTTAATTAACATATGATTCAAGTTGATATAGAAAACCTTAAAGTGGATCAAATCTATAATAATATAATATTAACGCTATGTTTGGTTATTTAATTTTGGTGAATAAAATTCAAAAACAAACGAAAAATGAAAATGAGCAAAAAATTAAGTATGTAGTTCTATCATTTGGTAAAGGAAAATTAATTTACTTGTGGACCATTGAAATTCTAAGATCAATATTTTGATAAGATTTCACCATAAATACCATATTTTTGTTTTTTATAAATCGAAACAAAAGATTGATTAGTGTCTGTTAGATGAAGATGAAGAAGTGAAGAGAGGTTTTTGATGATTTCCAAATGTCATCAGCTAAGTAATAAAAGCTTAGTCAACCTCAGAAGATATTTAATCAAAGAGACAAGTACAAATCAGAAGAGTTAAATATATGGTCCAGAAGACTAGTGATCTTATGTTTAGTTCGAAATCAGACTGATGAATTTTAGCAGAATCAAATCAGATGAGTTCGATTTGAATTAACAGAGTGTTCATCAGAAGAGTGGATTCGACCAGCATAGTAGAAGTGATCATAAAATCTCTACAACGTTAGTAAATGCACTTGGAGTAATAAATGCTGAAAGAGAACGGTATTAGAGACAAATAATTGAAGAGAAACATCGGATCAACATAGTGCATTAAATGCGACTGAAAGTACAACAAAGTGTATAGTGAACAGTTGCAGAGAGCCGTTCTAGAAAATGGGGACTAGTACTCGGGGAGCGTGATTTCTGTTTCACTTCAACGGGCATATTTCAAATCCTCAAGTATAAATAGTTCGTAATTCAAGAGTTAGAGACAAGCAACACAATTGAGGCAAATCAAACGAGCAAATTTTCTAAGTCTCAAACTCAAGAACAAAACACTATCAGCTTAGTCATCTGTTGACAAAAGTCGGGTTGAAGGAACAAGCCAAACACTTAATCTGAGTGATTTTGTAAACTAAGAGTGTTGTGCGGAGTTTATATTCGTCTTTGTGAGTGATATAACTTCATAGTATAGGTTTTCTTGTGAATTCCTGTAACAAACTCGTGCCTTTATATCATTTGTTGTAAAAGTGCAAGTAGAGTGTACTAGGTTACTTAATGTTTCTAGTATAACCCAAGTCTTCATGATTTGGAAGAGTGGACTAAAAGACATTCTTTCTATGTAACCACTATAAAAATTCATTGTGTTTGATTACTTGCATACTTTAAAAAACATACAAACACTTGAATTAATTAAAGATTTTAAAAAGAGTTTCAAAAACTGGGGATAAATTCTTTCAGTTGAAAAATAACTTGTTTGAAAAACACTTGATAAATCCGTTGCATACAAGTTTCAAACTCTGATTAAATTTTGAAACAGATAAGTATATCAGACAAGTGGTCAACTCTGCTGATTAAGCTAAGTGCACAATCAGCTAAGTAGTCTCATCAGTTCGATCAACTTACCCTGCTAATAAGTAAAGTTAGAGAAATTTCTAAAAGTTTCAGAGTTCTATTTACCCCTCCCTCTAAACCTCATCTGACCATTTGAGACCAACAATGCCTCTTTCAAATATATACATTGGATTTATTGTTTTCGATAAGTTTGACGAATATGAAACTTTAATATATGCTAAAATTTACGAATCAAACATACTGAAAGTTATTCGTGTTCGACATAATTAAGACTCTTCAAACTCGGTTCATGTGTCTGTAAAATAAAAACTCAGTTGATATATTGATATATATGATCATTAATAGGATAAAATATGCTTGACCAAACTATACTTATTATAAGAATAATTTAAAAAAAAAAAAAGAAATTTACTTCCCATATATTTGTTGTTTGATCCAACCACTACAATCAAACTTAATCAAATTCTAAGATGGATGAGGAGCAAGGCTGCCCTAGACATTCGGGGGTCTTGGGTGAATTCTAAAAAAAACTTAATTTGTTTAAATGCAAAAATGAAATTTAAATATTGGCATATTATTTTCTAGATTAGATAATTAAACAACAAATTCACTTTTTTTTTTAAACATAATTAATGTGTATATTTTTAATTTTGAAAATATTCTTGTAATGGAAGGAATACAATACATAACAAGTTATACATAATATATGAATTTTTTTTAGGAAAACAATACATACAAATATAAACATGGACGGAGTTAGACAAATTTTGTTGGGGGAGCAAGATCATTATTTGCAATGTACCATGTAAACAAAATAACAAACAAAAAAACGTATAGAAAATAAAATAAAAAAATATAATTTTTTTAGTTATTAAGAAAGAAATTAAAAGAACACTTTTTATTTTTTTTAAGAATAATTAAGAATGGAAAAAAGAGTAAAAGAATGATTATTATGAAAGAAGAAAAAGGAGGAACACATTGTTTATTATTTTCAGAGCGAAAATTAAAATAATTATTAAGAAAGAAAAAAATTAAATAACATCGAACAACTAAATATAAAAGAAAAGTCATTGATGTAATTTTTCCAATCATGTAAGGGGCAGTGTTCTTAAAACCGGACCGGACCGGCCGGTTCGCCCGGGTTAACCGCTAACCGGTCTTCAATCCGGTCCGGTTTACCCTTAAAAACCATCTTCTAAATTAACCGGTCTGAACCGGTCAAAACCGGTCCAAAACCGGTAAAACCAGTGAACCGCCGGTTTTCGTGAACCAGCGGTTCACTGAAAAAACTTAAAAAAAAAAAAAAAAACTGAAAATCTGAAAATCTAGGCTCGATTTTTTTTCCAAATGCTCTTTAAAAGATCCTCCATGTTCATAGATCCAAAATCTTTTCCAGATCCACCACCCAATGTGTTCTGAAACTCATCAAATGTCAAGGAAAATACGGAAGACTGTCGAGCCAATGGATAATTAACAGCTTGCTTTCCACCATTACTATCTGCCTGTACTGTGTCCCCAAAGTTCTTGAAATTCAGGAAAGACCCCATGGTAAAGAGACTGCAAAGCGGCGCTGTTGGACATCAATTGAGCTTCATCTATTCATCAATTGATCAGAATCTGCAAAACCACAAAACATGAAATTGATGTTAGCTGCTGTGTGCGTGAAAGAAGAAATGAAAGGCAGAAATGAAATGCCCTAATTTGAGAATTAGCTATTAAAGAGATTAAAGTTTATTTGTATTTTATTTTTAATGTATAATTGTCAATTACTTATTTACCCTTCTGTTAAGTAGCCGCCTTAGATAGATAGCTAGATTAGTTATGTATAAATACTCTATTTTGTACTTGTAAACACACACAATTCATTATATACAATTTAATATACAAGATTTCAGTTCTCAAATTCTCTCCAAAAGTTTATTTTTCTCCATTCATATTTTCATGGTAGTTCAAATTCTATTAGGCGCTACTAGATGAAAAAAAGAAAAAGTCATTGTTAGAATTTTAGCAGTCATACAAGTTAATTGGGTAAAATTCATTATATATACCTTAAATATATAAACTGTTTCTTTCTTTCCCAAACTTCAAAAGACTCCATGGAATTTTTTTTTTATATTTGAGTCATTGTTATTTATTTATGTGATACTTTATTCTATGTTTTGAACATTGAGTTTTTGTTTTTAACAATGTTGTCATGTTTTGGATATATGAATCCTTGAAGGATATTTGAAATTTATGATTTTGTAATTGTTCTTGATTTTTGAGACACTTTAATTATTTGCATGAAATAATTTGAATTTATATTGACAAAGAATGACATTTTTTAATTATAATTGTATTTTATATATATATATATATATATATATATATATAATTATTAAATAATAATTACGTCATACCGGTTATTCCGATCGAACCAGTGGTCGAACCGATCTAACCGATCGAACCAGTAACCATTAGAGCTTCCGGTTCTCTGACCGGTCCGCTTTTGAAAACACTGGTAAGGGGTCTACTATGTATATGAATTAATAAAATTGCTAATATTTAGCTATATATACAATTTTGGAATCCCTTTGCACGGGACTTAAACGTTGGCTCAAGTTACCTAACATTTGGACGGGCATTGACGATGAACCGTATTATTGTATTAAATTATTAATACCTCCACAATATAATGGTAATATTAGTAGAAACTAGGATTTCGTTTAAGTAAATACATTACATTACTGAAAGAGTCCCTTTTATTTTTTTTTTCTAGCTAATAAAATGGTCTAAAGGAAGGCTAGTGTTATTGCCAGAGCACCAATTGTTGGTGCCAGAGCAATTTTTTTATTATGACTAATTTACCCTTCATTATTATTATTATGTGTGTTAAATAAAAGTTAATGAATGTATTTTCTCTCTCCTTCTCTCATTTCTCGTTGCACGAGTTTCCTAACAAAGTCAATTCATTATTGTTTTGTAAATAAACTCAAATCACCTTTTTGTCCATATTATTCTTATATTTAAATAGTTTGTGACTTCAATTATTGTTTTATAAATAAACTCAAATTATCTTTCATCCATCTCATGCATTATTTGATATCTAGATACATTTTTCACTTAGACATATACAATATTTAAATTTAGTTTTTATTGCTTGGGGAGAAAGATAACAAATTTCACTCTTTTCTAAAGCTTTCGAATCCTGAGAAATCCAATAGTAAATGTTCTAATGAATATAATGAACCAATACGAAAAATAGAATATGGTTGTTATACTCCCTCCGTCCCATTTATTTTGCTCCCTTTGCTACAGTACTCGGTCAAACTTTTTAATCTTTTAGGTGACTTATCATATTAAATTATTCACATTTGTGGTATATTAAACCTTTTAAATATTAATATATATAGTGTCATAAGATATTATCAACTTATTAGTGAAATATATTAATTAAATTATTTATTAATTTTTTTACAAATTTGGTCTAGTTGACTGGTCAACTGTACCTGGGGAGCAAAAAAATTGGGACAGAGGGAGTATATGTTTATTGTTTGATCAAATTTATAGAGTGATCAATTTCTTGGTTTCTATTTTTATTTTTTATTTTCTATTCTATTTACATCCTGACGGGGGCCTCAATAATAGAAAATATACCTATGATATATGGATACTCCATTAATTTATAGAATATATATAGTGGATGTTGGGTATTATATTCCATAACACATTCGATACGTAAGAGAATAGTCACGTGGCAATTAAAAATAAAATAAAAACAGTATCAGACACAACTTGAAGTTGTGTCCGATATGTTAAGAATACATGAGTGATTCTTGTTTGATTATTCAAAATTACGGGGTATAATTTTTATTGAAAAAATCAAATTGAAATTAATATTCCTTTTCTTCTAATGTTCTAATTAAAACTCATAATTCAACCATCATTTATATTTTTTCTGAACCGATTCTTTCATTGAGAGATGATAATCAAAGCTTAGTCTCCAATTATATAATTAATTATATTAATGAATTCATTTTCATGTTGTATTATATCATGTTAGTTTAAAATCAATAATGTGGTATTCATGTCACATATTCCGTATCCGTATATCATAGGCATAATAATAAAATCTCTCAGGTATTATATTCATAGACAAAATTTTATGATGATATTACATAAATAAATAAATAAAGGCCTTTATGATAATTAATAGAATAAATAAATAGCTTAGTAAAATAATTGTTGATTGAAGAGTACACTTCTTGAAAAACTAAATAAAAAAGGCATTAATATTTAAGAAGGCAATTAAGGAGAGAGAGAAAGAATTAATTCTTAAATGCACTTGGAGGGGCAAAATTGTCAAGTAATAATATTTGTTCTGACAGCAACACTTTGTGCTCTGACAATATCACTTGCCCTAAAGGAAAAGGTAGAAAATATTTATTACTCCCTCCGTTTCATTTTAGATGTCGTTTAAGGTTGTTTCACAAGGATTAAGAAATTATTTAATGCTCTAGATTTTAGGGAAATTAAAGGATAGTTGGACACAATTGCCCTTAATAAATGCATGGTTATTTGTTTTGAAAATTGGGAGATTTTAAGTATAGCATTTAGGATTAAAGAAGGGTAAAAATGTCAAATTAGCATTTAAACTATCTTGAAATTATAAAGTGACATGTATAATGGAATATTTTTTTTTCTCTAAAGTGACATGTAAAATGAAACGGAGGGAGTATTGATTAATTATGAAGTGTGATTACTGCATATCTCATAAGTAGCTCATCCTTTCCTCATTAATATCACCATCACTAGATTTCATTATCTATAAAATTTGAAGAAGAAAATAAAAAACAAAAAAGGAAAATCAATCCATGTGCACTAATTTTACCTGCAGTAATCAATTAAACCCACTTTCCTTTTCCAAACACACTCATTAAATTCTCCATTAATCCATTCACACCACTTTATCGTGCATGCTTCCCCACCATATATTCTGTGTGTAAACAAATCGAGTGGGAGTTTATCTCGAAACTTTTTTTTTTTTTTTTTTTTTCATAATCGAATTTGATATTGTATTGAGTTATTAATTAAAGTATTAAACTCAATAACATTTTTATAGAATGAGTTTGATCCAACTACAAGTTAAATTGTTCTTTTATCAAATTCTAACTATTTTTCATATATGACCTTTTTTTGTAAAAATTTGTTAAAGTATGTTTAGGTTTTAAATACAATTTAATTTTTAAAGCATAAAAAAAACTAATATTTCTTACTAAATCAAACGCACGTTAAAAAAAAAAAATTATTAACTTAATTCCATTGAAGCTAGTGCTTTTGTTCAATTTAGACTATGACCGAGTCAAAGTTAAAACCATAAAGTCATCTAATCTAACGGCTGAAATGACTTGTATCAAAGATTCCCACTACTATATGACTGTACCCAAACTTTTCTCTCTTTCTTTCTCACTCTTTTCTGGCGTTGTTTTTTAAGCCATACATCACAACAGTTCACACTAATACTGCAAAGCAAACTGCAAAAGTCCTCTCTCTCTCTCTCTAAAAAGCTCACCAGAAAACTTCACTGAAAAATGTGATAAAAAACCCTAACCTCAAAATCCAGAAAAGTTAGCAGAATCACTCAGCTGTAGTATTTTTTCAGTCAGTGATCTGATGCATTCTCATAGGAAACACAACAAATAATCTACACAAAAAATTATACGTTGTTAGTTTTTTATTTTTTTTTTACTTTTTTTGAATTTTTTTTTCTAGGAAAATGTATAAGAACCAGCTGCAGGAGCTGGCACAGAGGAGCTGCTTCAATTTGCCTTCCTACACGTGCTTTAGAGAAGGTCCCGATCACGCGCCGCGGTTCAAAGCCGCCGTCAATTTCAACGGCGAGACTTTTGAAAGCCCTAGTTACTGCTCTACGCTTCGTCTGGCGGAACACTCCGCCGCTGAGATGGCATTAAATGCGCTCGCTAGCCGCGGTCCTACCAACTCCCTCGCCGCTAGAATTCTGGTAAATTTTACTTATTTGTTTTTGAAAATTTTACTTATTTGTTTTTGAAAATTTTACTTATTTGTTTTTTGTCTTTTTCTTCTTTATAAAACTTCTGTGTGGTTTTAATAAATGTGCTTTCATTTGTGAGACTTACTTACCATGCGAATTAGTAAGTGGAATTTAATTTTAGATAAGAAAAATGGAGAGCCTGACTCGGATGAGTTCTGGTGCAATTAAATCCGTGTGGTTTTCACTGAAATTAGGTGAGATTATGATAACCGGATAAATAATTTTGGTATTTGTTTGTGTCGAATGAATCTGAGGATGAACGAGGCTCATATTTGGTGCATGTCTGTGCTTTCAGTTTTTCATTTCGAGTGAATGGTTCATTTTTGTCATGTGAAATCTCAGTTAAATTCATTTTCCTTTGGTATTTAGGTGCTTACAGCATTATAACTTCTTTTGATTATGCTTTGGGTATTATGTAGATGCTTTATTTGCCTTCATGTAATGGAAATATACTTTTAACAAAACTTAGTTTTAGTTATGAAAAATGTTTAAATGTCTTACTCATTGGTTGGAGGGTATGTGCATTTTGATGTGGATCTTTTACAATGAATTAATTTTCAGTATTCTTGCTATTAATATGTGACTATTTGGTTTACTTCAAGTTAGGTACAATTATTCATGATTGGAATGGTTATATTAGATTTTACTAAATGACATTATCCATGTTCTTTTAGCGTCATCAAATTTTGGCTACTTTCAAATATACGAGACAGTTGCCAGCTTCGAACTGGTTTGGAATTTCATTGAATTCAAATTGAAGCAGAAGATCCACATTTTGAAAAACTATCATAAATTCTATGGATACTTTTTGTCGGTTGGAAGCATAAGATTCTCGTGTTTTACATTTCATATTTAGCTTATTTGCATGATTAAATTGTTATTTATGCTTTACCTACCACACCGTGCAGTGGGCCCATTTGATGCAATGAATCCGTGACAGATACAGGTAGGATCTAGCTTGAGCAGTTTCATTAATTCAGCTTTTCCTACTGAACATCTTTTAAACTTGTTATTAATTTTCTGGGCATTGGGCTTGAGCCAAACAGGGGTGGTTCTTTTATGTGTTGAGCTCAGCAGAAGCCAAGGGCTTCATAATTTCTTGTCAAAACAATAAATGGAATGAACAATGTGCAACTTTGATTCCTCTATTTTTTATTTTCATCTGAGAAGTCTGAAAGGTCCTACTTTCCAGATTATTTTGCCATGTTGAATATCTCAATTCGATTCCAGATTATGCATGGATTTTGCAATTCTTATAAGGTCTCATGATCTGGTATATGGAGTATGTGCCAGCATGAATTTTACTTTTTAACTTATCCATTAAAGTAATTCAAATAATAAAAGTTTTGCAGGTGTTGTGCCCTATCTTATTGCTTTGTTAAGCATGCTTTGACAAGTTTAGCTGGACAGTGTAGAAAGTAGTAACCGTAACATATTGGTGGCACAGGCTAGATCTATATTGCTTAAACAGAATCCAAGGGCCAACCTAGCCATGGCCAAATGGCAGTTACTCTTTGAAGATCACTTGCCAATCTAACTTTGTTACCAAGTCCTTTTAAACCTACTTAGCGAACTTGCAAGAGCACGAGAGTAAGAACAATAAAAAATCGTGTAACTAAGTGTTCTTCACTATCCTTTGTAAATAAGTGCAATCAATTAATAAATGTAGATAGAAACAGTGGATTTGCAAGATAAAGCGTTGATAAATTTGATATGCTGAACAATAATCTGAAAACAACCTATCCACATGATGGCACCGTGATTCAGTGGCAAAGTCTTCGACAAACTCTAAGAGCTTTGACTGAAGTAGAACATTCAGTTGGTTCTTAGGTGTATTACTAATCTGATTCATGATCACTGTTACTGCTCACTATGAGCTTTCTTCCTGTGAGAAAATGCCTTTTGCTAAGGGCTGAAATGTTTCAGGTTAGTTTGACCGAAATTGAGTGCAGGAACTATAGGAAAGGATGAATGACAAACCATTAGAACTTAGAAAAAGTATATAAAGTGCTTGATATGAATGTCAAGGTGTCCAGTAATTCTCCATGATATTCTGGGACTCTTCCCCAAGTTAATGCTTGGTACATGCATCTGAATGTATTCTGAACTTTGCTGCTCAAGTGTAATATTATATAATGTGCAGTCTTCTCTTCTTTTTTGTGTTTGGCTTTCTCATTTTTTGATGATTGCTCGCTGATGCTTTTGCTGTGCTAAACTTTGAAATGCAGGATGAGACAGGGGTCTATAAGAATCTCTTGCAGGAGGTCTCACAAAGAGTAGGAGCTTCATTGCCTGCTTATACGACATTTAGAAGTGGTCTTGGCCACCTTCCTGTTTTTACTGGTACCGTAGAGTTGGCAGGCGTTATATTTACTGGCGAGCCAGCTAAGACCAAGAAGCAAGCAGAAAAGAATGCAGCCATGGCAGCTTGGTTGTCTCTGAAATCATGTATGTAAACCAATTCTATATAATCTAGATACAAATATTGGGGAATACTGAAATATCAAATCTTTAGTGCCGTATATCTATAGGTATTATTTTATTAAATCATACATGTGAGTTAGGTTCATAAATATTTCCCCACTAGAATGGTGTATTACTCTAGAACTAGCAGCAGAAGGTGGAGCGGATGGAATAGAAAGAGTAAAGAAAGCTGTTTCTTGATTTTCTTCAGATCATTTCGAAGTCATTTTACAGATTGCTAGGAATATGCATGATATTACTACTTTACCTATCTCCAGCTCCCTCAAATGTGAATGAGTAAACAAAAAAGAAAAAACCTGTAAAGGAAAAATCATATTATGGTTTCTGTGAATTTACTTCTCGTCTTATTCCGAAAACTAAGGATCCTGAACTAAGCTTTTATGAGTGTAGGGTCATTGCTGTCATGTTCACTATGTTTAACCATGCGAGATAGAGATTTATGGATAATATATTTTCTTTTTGCAATGTTGATACAATGGTTGAATTGAGTATATGATACAGGCAGTAACTATGTGAGGCTATTAATTTAAGTAGAACAGTGCCACTCCTATTGCTATTAATTCAAATACTGACGCTATTTTTTTTAATGAATCTCTGTGGTTTCCGTTTGCAGATCTACCACATTAGTAGTTATATATGCTGAAAATAGTGAATGTAGTAGGTTGCTTGTGATACATGCATACCCCAGTATTTGATTTTTAAGAGGTCCTGATTTGGTGTACTCTTTGCTAAAAAGTGTGGCAGACCTAGGCCCTTCAATTATTAGGAGCAGGAAATTAATTTTGTTTGTTAGTTTATTAGAGCTGAAATCATCATAATTTTATGCCTCTAGATTCATAAAAGCTGGACTCCTAGTTGATCCTGATGGCAATAAAGTTAAATTGATTTTTCCCCAATAACCGCATAATTTTATTGTAATTACTGCATAATTAATTATGTAATTATGTGATTGTCCCTGAGTGTGTGTGTGTGTGTGAGCATTGGATTGATCACTTCTTAACCCAAACTTAGGGTATCATTTCGAAAATTTTGCCTAGACAAGATATGCCTTATACAATATGGAAGACCTGTTGATATGGTCTTCAACCCATTAGGAGTACCTTCGCGAATGAATGAAACTGATCGCTTTACCGAGTACTATGAAGTAGTCTTCTATCTTAAAAAAATATAACTGCAACAAGATGGTATTGAAGATTCAACTACAAAAAACATCTTTGGAGGTGACCTCTTCTACCTTAGCATATATCTCATATGTTTTGTTCTTTTTATTGTCTTTCTTGCAGTGCAACAATCTGAAAGTTCAACTCCTGAAAAGACCCACAAAGATGAGCAAGAGCATGTGACAGTAGGTCGTGCTTTTCAGAAGTATCTAATAAAGGCTAGACTTGCAAGAACACCATTTCCCATAAAATTTCCTACGCTAAGTCCAAGGCCATCAAGTACACAGCAGTCTCCTCCAGCTACAACATCCAAAATTCTTCCCTTCATATGCCCAAAAACAGCTCCTCGATTCAGGCCTGTTGTGGCTGCAAGCAATAACCCAGTCTTGCCAAACATAGTCAAAACAACTCAAAGCCAGCCAAAAATTACAGTTGCAAATGAGATCCAGTCATCAGTTGTGGACAACCTTAACATCCAACCTCATAAGTTCCCTGCAGCAGGAGCAGCCCCCTACATTCCTGTCCGGCACTGTAACCCACATAATAAATTTGCACCACCCGTGACAATACGAAATACAATTCCCGTTTTCTCTGCACCACCACTTCCTTCACCCCAATCTTCACTAGTAATGGGGCCTCCAGCATTCAGTAAGGCTTCACCTGTGTGTATAAGACAAGCTGTTCCTGCGTTTTCTGCTTCTCCTGTTCGGGTAGATGCACTTCCCATGGTACACCCGGTTGTTAAAGTAGAGGACCCAAGACGCTCGATATCACTCACTGGTCGAGCAGAGGAGCTACCAGTTTCTAAAGCCGCTGCACCAGGTAAACTTGAGATGTTTCCTTTTCCCAAGCTTTCTTTGGTTCGAATTGAGGAGCCATTGGGCTTTAAGTTTTTGCCTGTTTTTGTAGCACCAAAATTTGAAGTCGCAAAAGTTCAAGTAGAATCTCCAGCTTCTAAGATTAGTAGTCCAGCAGCCAGTTCAAAAGCATCTGCAGAGGAGACTAGGATTGCAGTTCAGCACAAGCTGCAGGAGTCGGCAGAAATTGAAGGCTTAAAAAATTTGAAGATATGATAGGTAATGGGGTTTGAATTGCAAGACTACACCCGGCTTCTTCAGATTTGTACTATGTAGGTTTTGATTTTCCCTTCATTTTTGGGTTAATATGTTTCTTTTATTTCTTTTTTGGGAGAATTTATGTCTTAAAGAGTTAAACCTCTCTATAGTTTCTGAGCAGTTCGTCTCAAAACCCATAAAAATTGATTGTCTTGTAGTTTGACTAGCTTTTAAAACCGAGCTGCTAGAACTTAACTGTGATGGTGTGTGATACAGGGTTATTCACCTCAGCTAATTTTTTTCTTTCTTTGGGTCATTGGGAAAAATAAGCGGAAATGTGAGTGTTGTTATTAAATAAATTCAAGGCTAAATCACCTAATTGGTCCCTCATGTAGATTCTTTTGTACCTTGCATGCCCTTTTCAGGGTAGTTTACGAAATTTACAAAAGCAGTTTAAAAAAAGGGGCTAAGGCATGCCCCACCCTCCCCCGCCCATATCTTCCCAACTGCACTTCCTCTGCCACCCACTTTCAGACGGCGACCAGGTTAGTTATGGCCATTATGACCACAAACTGAATGGTTGCATGCTTAATGTCCGCTAGCATTTAGGCCACGGTAGGATTGAGAGGGGATGGAGTTGGAAGACGAGGGTGGTTGGCAGGTGCTGTACTTTCTTTTCGGTTTCTTTTTTTTTGTATAAATTTGGGCAAGTGATATAGATCAGGAATGACCATGACGAATTTGTAAGACAAAAGTGTAAAAAGGTGCTGGGACTATTTACGTGATGCGGTCTAAAGTCAATTTAGTGGTAATTATACAAGTTCTTAGTGGAATGCATGAGATTGGTTTGGTCTAAATTTTGTAGAGATTGTATCTTCGTTTGATTTTTGTGTTTAGAAATTCGTGTTTAATGTTTGTGTCCAATTGAATTGGTTGAATAATTATATGGTCAGATCAGATGTCTAACATTCCTTATATGTTGTGTGACGAAATGGCACTAGCAAGTAGCATCCTGAGTTTATATGTTATTTCACGAGGAAAATGACTATACTATTACTAGGAATGATCTTGGAGTGCATCTACTCCTAAAATTTAGAGTAACATAATTCATGTGTTTGGAAAATTCTTGTCCAAGCCTGGCTTGGCCAAACCCATCCAACCACTAAGCGAGTGTATTACACTTGCTTTGTGATTGGTCACTTTCTTGGAAGCTACATCCAATCCCAAAGCAGTGTATTACACTTGCCATATAGTTACTTTGGGTTCGGCCAAACCCGGTTTGGGTAAGAATTTCCCGTTACATCGGGTCAATTAGCCATGCAGCGAATGTACCCTTTTTTTTATTATTATATTAAAAGAGATGAGCGGAAGACATATAAATCATTTTTTTCATGTCGAAATGGAGATTATGTTTGAGTTTAGTTTCATTGTTAAATGAATTGGCCAAATAAGTCTTAATCGATTCAACCACAAATTAAAACTTAAGTGAGTTTTGATAATTAATAAATTAATTATATATTAGTATTTCTTTTGGGGCCATCAAGTTAAAATTTCATAAAAGAACCAAGTTGAGATCCAAATTTTGAGTAATTTAATTTGATTTTAGGTTGGTCTCCAAATTCCTGAGGTTGTTTTTCATTTTCTGTTCATTTTGCATAGGGTTCTCTGTTTTCCTGCGCGTACGTGTCGTCTAAAAAGCTTAAAGGCTGAAAGATTAAATTTTCAAATTGAGCTCCACCAAATATCATCATTTTGTTTTTGGCAACTTTAGGTGGCAACATTTTTAATATTGCAAGTGCGCTCAAGACTCAGTCCAGAAAATGATGTCCAATTTTTTTTGGGTCCTACCAATTTTGACCATAATAAAGGGGACCAAAATGTTCTCATACTTTTTGGTTCAAAAAATCACGTCCTGGGCGGGCGCGCGCACTAGCCAGCACTAGGTAACTAAAACGCGGAGCATGAGCGTGAGAGTGTGACATATTCAAATTTAAGAATATGAGAGTATCTATTAAAATAATTATTTTTAATAATATTGAATAATTAATTTATGGTATTAAAATAAGAAATATATAATAAAGAGATAAATTACAACTACATTTTTATAAGATTCAAGAGCAAAATGTATGTCATTCAACTAATAAGTATAGTTTATGATGATCAATATGAATTTAATTATCTAAAATGATTTAATATCATGAACAAATGTAGGGTAAACACTACTAGTGATCCTCCTTATCATTAGTTTTTTATAGAGTGACACCTCTTGTGTTTTTTTCCCCAGTTTAGTCCCCACTATGAATTATTTGTTTCACTTTGGTCATTTACAAGGGGTCTTTTTTTATAGTGTTATACTTTAATCCCTCATAAAATTATTTTGTATTAATTAAGTCCCTCATAAAACTATTTATTTATCAATTTAGTCCCTCATAAAACTATTTTGCAACTTTAGATCACATTGGACCACCTAAAAATGACCAAATTGAAACAAATAATTCATAGTAGGGACTAACGTGGGAAAAAAAAATACAAGAAGGACCACTCTGTAAAAAATTAATGATAAGGAGAACCATTAGTGGTGTTTACCGGCAAATGTATTTTCATTGATATAGACATATGTTTTCTCAAATGAATAGTTTGATTTGGACACTGATATCTATTATTTAGCTCTTTATCAGTTTAGTGTATCAAAATAACCTGCAAAAGTACAAAGTTCAAACATTTACAACTTCACAATGTTTTCCCAAAAGTGTCACGCTATGGTGGTATCTAAATTCTTACATCTAGCACTTTAGTGCGTCAAAATAACGAACAAACATTTACAACTTAATTTGTTTTGGTAGTCGGCAAATCAAAAAATAGCTTGACATGGATGAGCAGTTGTCAAAAAGCTAATGCATCAATTTTTTTTTTTTTTTTGATGAGGCTAATGCATCAATTTTAGTGCATGCATAAATGCATTATACTATTAGTCTCTAGTCTACTCTCTTACAAGTATTATTTGTGTTATTTTTTTTGTATGGTTGTAAATTGATTAACTTCCAAGTTAAAAGTATTTATAAATGACAAAATAAACCATAAATTATTAAACTTTACAAAATCTATATAAAAATTATTCTTAAAATTTGTGAATTTAAGTTGTGTAGTGCGTATTCTTTATAAAGATAACACACGCTCTATAAAAATTAAAACGGCGCTCTATATATAAAAAATCCGCCCTCCCAAAATTATAAATTCGTGCTCTCACTTTCAATAATTTGCGCTTTTTTTGCGAATTTCACAAATTGCGCTCCAATTCGCGAATTCGGACCGCGTCGACACCCTGAATGCGCGAATTTAGTTATTTAGAGCTAGCCAATGGCACCTGCTGTTTTATAATAAAAAAAACTTAAACAAAATTTGTCTTTAATTTTACAAAACATAGTGTTTTTGCTTCATGTTTTATATTTACTAGAAGCCCATTCAAACACTATTTTTAAATCGATATGGGATAAAACACAACAAACTCTTCTTCTTAATTTTCTTTCCTTATATATTAAGTTATCTTCAACACAACATGGTATAATATGAATTAATTTAATTAATAAAAATAAGTTTAATTTAATTTTTATTAATGAACTTTAATTTAAGAATATGAAATTTTAAAAATTTGTCATTAACTATTATATTTTGAAACATTGGGTTCATATTTAGACAACTAAATAAAAATGATCTATTATTAATGTTTGGGTATTTTTTTTTTTTTTTTTAACTATTTAAGTATCGGTAATTTTGTTTATTTTGTTTATTATTATTTTTATTAGGTGAGAGTAGGAAAAAATTAATTGAATTTAAATTGAGGGGGAAGATTGATACATTAGAGACGACCATGCTCGAGGGAAGGGGAAGGGAAGTGGAGGGAAAATACTTTGGAGATGGCCTATAAACAATAACTATGTCCACAAATCTCGACCACAAAAACACTTTACTTACAGGTAGGGTCGACCCTATAGCTAGACAACTTGAGTCCTGGCATAGGGCCTTGAAAAATTTATAAGTGTATGTATATTTATTTTTTTAATTTAGTAAATATATATATTTTTTAAACATATATTATGTATAAGAGAGTTAAAGTTGTAAGTTTGACAAAATAAAATCCTAAAATATTGTAAAAACTTTTGAGATTAAGGCAACCTAAATCTTGAGAAATTAAGAATGTGAGTTGTGAAAAAATTGAATAGTTTACAAATGAGGCCTTGTACTTATTTATTAGATAATTACATGATATTTTATGGACTTTTCTAGAATTTTTGAAATATTAAATTTTTATGTTGTGTTTTTTTTTTTTTTTTGAGACAAAATTTTTATGTTGTGTTTGAATGCCATAAAACCTTTGAGTCATTATCTAAAACTACAAAAAAAAAATGTGTAATTACTATTTCTTTTTGATTTCGATATTACTGATAGGTTTATCAAATCGAAACGATAATACCAAAATTATATATATATATATATATATATATATATATATATATATATATATATATATATATATAATTTTTTTTTTAAAGTAGCTAACCACTTCTTTAACCTTTGAAAAAAATGTCACCCACTTCAATCAAATTACACTTCTTCTCCTCACTAAAAGCCTAGCCACAATTCTCTGATTTGTCAGTTCGTTGAAGTTCTTAATTCCGTCCGACATTCATTTATTGGCAAGGATTTCTCGTGCCCAATTAATAGGAAAATCAAATTTTTTAAAACTATTAATTTACATGAAATTTACAAAGAAAAAAAAGGCAAAAAAGTACATTGTTCGTTTCATTCTTTGGTATCAATAGTTTGGTAAAATACTGAACGAAACATTGATTTACCAGTTTATGTGTTTGTAATAAATGTTAAGAAAAAAACCAGCTTGTAAATATTTAAATAAGCACATTTACATTGTCAAAAGTAATAAAATTAATTTTCTAAATTTCTCCTAGGCCCCTAATATATTGGATTGGACCTGCCAATTTGTTCATTCAAGTAGAGAATGCAGCTTCGGCCGCTTGTAAGATAGGAGCAGTATCAAAACGGAAGTTTCTGAAACTCCTTCCAGGACATATGTCAAGAGCCCCCATTGCTGATGCTTTACTTAGTAGTTGGCTCTCGGCTATTGAGCTGCCTCCGCTAGAACTATTTCTTGCCCTCCAAACGCTAACTCCTTCACAGTTGAATTGAATTGAATCGAGTCACCCAAAAAGAAATCGTCAAAACCCACAATAATTTCAAGAACATTATTGTAACAATTCAGTTGAGCTTAATGCAAATATGCCCAACTTTGCCTAAAAACCCTGTGTTGTTTTTATTAGTAAAAACCCCTGTATCCTTTTTTTATTAGCAAAAAACCCATTCGAAATTGGGAGGTTATTGCCAATATTTTAAGTGCACAAGGTGGTTATTGCCAATTTTCAAAGTTAACAAAGGGATTATTGTCAAGTTTTTAGGTGAATAGGGGTCCATAGAAATTATTCTTAGATGGTAACCTTCTCTGAGTAGGTGTAACCCCAAATACCAGAAATTCAAAACAAGTTTATTTCTCGAGTAAAGTTCGAAAATTAGATACATATTTGATGAGACGCAATTATAATTTTCGAAACTGGCATGCTAAAAGTTATAGCAACTAACTGAGTAATATTAAATCGACAGACTTCTCTAACTGCAAAACAGACAAGTGACGCAAGCAAACTCAAAAGGTTTTATGGCATTCAAACTTGTACGTAAAACAAATTTCTTGGTACAGAAGGCCATGCAATTCCTATTCCCCCACCATTTCATGCATCAAGTGGACTAAATCAAGCTTCATGCATTTATCTTTTCCACAATGAAAGCAATCAAACAAATCTAGATTCAAAAAAACAATGTGGAACTAGGCACGGATTCAATGCCTTTTGCTGTGAGCCACAAGAATGGTGAAATGGCCATGGATATTAAACGCAGTAGACAGAGATTGAACAAGCAAATAATCAGCAATGAATAATTCACAAAAGAGTAGCAGAAGAGATGACCTTTTGGATGTTTATCTAATTTAGATGCCACAGGAGGGGGATGCACTGAAATCCACGACCTCAAAGATCTGCAAAAAAGACCCAACTTGTTTTAATATAGAAATCACAAGTTCTGGGGTATTTAGAAATAATTGATGCCAATATACTTACGCCAAAAATGGAGCAACCATGTAGAGCTTCATGCCGGTAATCCCACGAGATATGACATCATCATTAGCTGGTTGAAGTTCATCAAATCGATGCCACGCAATTTCCTGCAAAAGGTAACCATAAAAGATACAACACATATTTTTAATTATCCATCAGCCAAATTTTACATTTTTGAGTAGGAGAAAGGGCATACACTTATCTCTTTCTTAGTGAGAGGGGCAAAGGACGTGTCATCTTTCACCCCAGCGATTATGTACAGCCTCACTCTCTGCTGTCCAAATATCATTTCAATGTAGTCCTCTTTGTTAAGTAGTTTTGAAACATCGAAACCGGTTTCCTCTAGGACCTGCATCTCATGAAGAATGAGTTAGTTTTGCTTGAGCATGGCGCATGCCAGTAAAAGGAATGATGAGCTAAAAAGTAATACAGTACTAAATAAAATAAAATAAAATAAATAGACGACTCTTTACATTGTAATAGGTACATTGCAATTGCCAAAAATCAAACGCTCAAGGTCGTAAAATTAATTGGTATTTTAGAATAAGCAGGTGGAGACTCAAAATTAGTTCCCCTTCAAAACCAAAACTTGGAATCCTAATGCATCATAGAAAACTGTAAATACGAAAACCAGAATGAAAAGAGTTGTAACTATATTCATATGCTTCAACGGATATCACTCACAATCGAGCAATGAAAAAGTATATACACAAAGAGCAAACTTCCTCTCAAGAAAATTATATGTGCATTACCAAGCCTCGTGTATGACTACAAAGTATTTACCCCGATGAAAATATTACAATCGCTTATACATAGGTAGCTAACCAATTGTTTAAGTTATATGATCTCTTAGTGTTCCAGATATTACTCCTACCAATCATCAAGACAATGGTGTATGCATAAGAAGAAGATACACATACTTCTCTAATGGCACAGTTATGGTCTTCCTCATCTTTATTCTTTTTTCCACGTGGAAAACTCCAACTTGCCCCTTTCCATCCCTTAACTAGTAAGCACTGCAGATGAAAAAATGAACGCTAAAAACAGGCGAAAAAAATTCAAAACAAAAAAATTGGATAAATAAACCAGAAATATAATTAGATGTCAATGATTTTCAGCCATCTACAAATAAGAATTAAAGCTTTTTAAAAATTGTGTCTTTTTGGGTCAAATATAATAGTAACAAAGTTACTCTTTTTATGCGAAGGACAAAATTTCATCTTGATGGAGTTAGTCCTAAATGGCACACTTATTTCTTTCGAAAATCTCGAATGATATTACTAGGTTAGGCAGTATTGTCATGAAAATCTTCATAGGTATTTCATGTCAGATGTTGTATTACGAAGTTGTGGTTGCATTAGTCTGATGTAGCACTTCTCAAGAGCATTACAATATACAAGAGAACAACCAATTAGGATTCCTCAGCAGGCATCACCATAGGAAACAAATGAAAAGTATTTACGAGAATCAATAAAAAAGAACATATCTTTGGAAATTCCAAAAGAGAACTACTTCTGCTTCTTCCTTTCAGTTGGAAGGGTTAAATAAGCATAATAAACCTAAAGGAGTGTAGCATATATCTCTTGAAAGTTACAATTATGAGTAATTGTCAATATATCAATCAGAACATGCACCTTCAATAAATAAATTGAAAGCACAAAAGAGTGAACACAGAGAGCTAATCGATAATGATGAACACACCTATATACCTTCTTAAAGGACCAAACATTAAGTTCTAGCAGTAATCATGTGCAAAATGCCTCACCCGTTCATAGGTTTCATCCAGTATAATGGCTCCTGTAACCGGGACTCGAACTTTATAGGAAGTGAAATCCTTAAAGATGTCATCAATATGCGCTACATATGGCTTTAGAACATCACAGTTGTTAAACACTGCAGCAGATTAAGGAGAACTGGGATACTCAAATTAAGACACAAACTGATGAGCCATCTATGTTAAGCTTCTCAAATATATTAAACATACAAATGCAAAGATTTAACCTCGCAGCATTAATCCTTTATCCCAAGTAAGTCACAAACAACAATGTGAATAGTTGGTGAACATATTGCCAAGACCTCAAATTCCTTAAGTAAAAAGACATTGAGAGACTGAATGTACAATGAAACAACAATATAAACTCTGTTTGAATTTAAATGAAAATGCAAAAATATGCATCTGAATAGACATTGGTGAACTGGTGAAGGATACATAAAGAAGTGAATTCCTTTAAAGTTAAGGACTTCAAAGATGGATTCTTTTCAACTGAGTTATCTTCATAAAACCAATGTGCATACTCCACAAGAAACAAGATCCTCTCAAAAGACTGCTGGTCTTCCTTAGGTACATTCAGAACAAAACGACTGCAAAACAAATGAAATTTTTTAAACAAAACATAAAGATAATCTATGAGTGAATAGTAAATTAACTCCCCGTGTTATTCTAAATAGGCAATTTAACTCCCTGTAATAAATAAAAGGGCAAAATACCTCCCTGTGATATCCTAAATAGGCAATTTAACTCCTTGTGATAAGAAAAAGGGCAAATTACCTCCCTGTGTTTTTATAAAAGAAGCACATTTGCTCCCTCTAAATTGCTCATTAATTCATATCACAGAAAGTTAAATTGCTCATTATTTCATTTCACAGGGAGGTAAATTGCCTATTTTTATATCAAAAGGAGGTAAATTGCTCGATATTTCATTTCACGGGGAGTTAAGTTGCCTATTTTGAGTTCACAAGGAGATAATTTGCCCAGATATATCACATAAAGTTAATTTGCCCATTAGACATATTACATGGTTTTTGTGAGAGATCAAAACCAACCAAACAAATCATTTACAAAACATCTTTGCTAAATTTCAACAATTCTTATGAAATTTCGACCATTTCTACTAGTTTCCCAGATTTTTCTCAAAATCTCATAAACAATAATTCTTCATAATTAATTACAACTTTGCCTGTGCGCTCGATCAAAACAAAACTATGCACACTGAAGAAATCCCCTAGAGTTACTAAATTCAGGCATATATTCAAATTAAAACAATTCGAACATCATAACATTCACCAATTCAATTCCTAACATAAACACTTAAAAATTCAATCATGAAATCTCAATATTTAATTGGTTATTCATCAATATACCAGACAAACCCACATTTAATTCATTTAACAAGAATCTTACATCAATTAAAAAAGAATGTATACCTGCAGAGATCGTCGAGGAGTTCTTGAGGAGGGAGTGCATTTTTGAAAGGAGCGCTCGACGATCGATTAAGCCCACCTGGCATTATTTTTCATTAACAAAACGAGATTTTCACTATATACATGTATTTGTATCTATATTTTTTTTAACACCAGAAGTTCCTATAAAATTTTAATGGATATTGTATGTTCATCCCCAAAAACTATGTAATGGACAGTTTGATTAAATTTAAAATTGATAACTATGTATTTACCCCCAAAAGTTAGATTAAATGGTGTAATTATTAAAGTTTCAATAAGATAAATAATTGAACTAATATATGTTTATTTTTCGATACGAATTATCTCATTTAATTTTCGATACGAATTATTATTCAAAATGTTGAGTAATTCTTCTTCAAATTTTTTCTCACAAAATTCAAGTTTGACATCAAACAATATTATGTTTCAATTTCTTCATTTATTTTGCTTCCTTTGATTAACAAAAAAATTAGATGGAAATAAAGAAAATATTGGAGATCGAAAAAATGAAGGCAACAAAATGAATGAAGAATTTGAAACATAATGTTGTTTGGTGAATGAATGGATTCATAATTAATAAAGAGGCAATTTTATTTGATAAATTATTAAAGAATTTATTATTTATGAAAATGACGAAGTATTTTTGGAATAAAAACTAAAAAATTATAATAAGTGTTACAAGTAATACTTTAAACACTCCATACTTCAAAGGAAACTTTTCATTTTACCCATCATATTGTGAAATATTAAAGCTAAAATAATACTAATAAAATTAGTTTCATGAAGGAAATTATTATTCAAACCGGGTTTGGCCAAACCCAAAGTAACTAAAAAGCAAGTGCAATACACTTGCTTTGGGATCGGATGTAACTCCCAGGAGAGTGACCAATCACAAAGCAAGTGCAATACACTTGCTTGGTGGTTGGATCAATTTGACCAAGCCAGGCTTGGACAAAAAATTTCCTTCATTAGTAAGAAAATTAATATAAGAAAAATGAATAATATCAAAATTGACATTTATATTCGTCACTTCGATTACCATCAATACAATTATACAACATACTATACCCTCATACATTTTTCATTTTTACTGAAATGCTTGTCAAGGGAGGCAATTGGAATTTAATTAGTGTAGCCAATTGAGTGTTTTGTCATAGTAAGGGATCAAAATGAAATCAACCATTTTCTAGAATTCAAGTAGATATATCATGCATTCATATTATAAAAAATTAAACCCTTCATTTTCTTAAAAAAATAATCTAATAGCATTAATCGGTGTACTACTTACGGAGTAATATATCATCTTTAACAAAAAAGAAAAGAAAAAATAGAGATTTCAGTAAGTTGTTGGCCCATAATAAAATAAAAGAAAATCTCCTGCTAAAAAATACTACAGTACTGTAAAGATTCTTCAGAAAATTACTGCACTTTGGTTAAGACAAATTAGTACAGCCTGAAAATCTTAATCCACTCATGAATTCCAAATTCAACGAATGAACAAATCTATTTATTGTCAAGAAGCACAATGTGTAGAAACTATAATATGTCATTTTAAACAAAGATAACCAAAAATGATTACAGAAACAAATTATGACTATATTTTTAACATAAACATCAAACAAGAAGAGTTGGCAATATGTGATCAAATCTCTATTCATATTAAGATGGTAAAACAATTGGATAATGTGTTTTCACCGTAAAAAAAATGTAAAGTTATGGTATAAGACTCCAAGCATTCTGCATTATATCGTCGTCTATAAAGGGGCGTAGTGACCACATTTGGCAATATGTCTCCAATTCTCCAGGTGATGACTTGAGCGTGAGAGATGAAACAATCCGATCCTACAAATGCATAACAATACACAGATGATTACATACCCTTTAGAAGCAACAGAGTCAACCACATACACACCATAACAAATGGGAAGAAAATGCAGATTACCTGCATTGTGTAGTCTTGTTTCACCATACCGTATATAATAGCCATCAAAGCTACATAATCAACAATTTTGGGTTTTGAAGGATCTGACCATGAAACTTCCTCCTGTAATGTCAGAAGATAAGATTTACGCATGTAAAATGCATTTTACTTTTTTTATGAGAGAGAGTGAGAGAGAGGGAGAGATTTTACGTTGGCTATGATTGGGTTAACATCTTCATCTTCCTGCATTATCGACTGCAACATGAGTGCATCATTATCAACAAGGCATTTGAGTTCATTGAGAATACTTTTGGCTGCAAAATGAAGTTCAGATTTAGTTATCAACTTCTGTCTCAAAACGAGCTAACGCCAATTTACCCCCCTTTGAAAATTTTAAAGGAGAACTTTACCTCCTTCAACCGGAGAGTGTAACTCACACGCTAAAATTGAGAGTTGGCATGAAAAGTGTTTTTTTTAACGTAAGGGGGTAAAGTGCCACATTTATCATAACACAAGGGGTAAAAAGTGCAACATAAAAGAGGGTAGTTTTGTCAGTTCATATCTTTTTTAAGTTTAAAAATGTCAGAGAGGCAGTGTGAGACTTTTATAAGACCACATGGGATAAATCGCTCTTTTTCAAATCACAGGGGGGTAAATTGAACATTATGCATATCACAGGGGGTAAATTGCCATTAGCTCGTCTCAAAACTGTAGAATTGCTAACATGGCAGATGCTATTCTGATACAATGCTTTCTATTTAGATACTTTGACAAAATATTTCTTTTATTATATAATACTACAGTTTAGGACTTTATTAACTCAAGAAACTAAACATAGCTCACTGTATAATGGATAGTTTAAAAATGAATAACTGTAATAACTCTAAACAAATTTTCGAATATTTTCTTGTGTAATAATTTTAGCAAAATAAGTGCTACTTAGAACTATTTTCAAAAAATATCTGATGTAATTCCATGACTTCAGGACAATTCTACCTCTCAAATAATATCTAAAGCAACTAAATAAACTAAGAAGAAATTCACCTTTACATATGTGCTCCTGAAGCCCCGCATGACTTGTATGCACTTCTGCATGTAATACATGAGTTATAGTGGAATTAACTAGAGAAATATAAGTTTAAAGTTAAAGTTGCTATACTGGAATCAAAGAGGACTGACCCGTATAAATGTGAGAAATAAAGTGGGCCAACCTGTAAACAAATGAAAGTCCGCCACGTCCCCCACCCCCCCAACCCCACCCCAACATAATCTTCTCGACGCAAGAACAGATGAGGTGGTGAATTTTCCTAACTTTTCATGTAAGTGTTGCTTCATTTTACTACTTTGGCACTAACCTATGTTTTGAATGCTGCTACTAAGAGGCCCGAAAATAAATTAATTTAGTTGCAATAACATGATTAATATTCTCATCATTATTCTACATTGCTACCCAACAAGTTCTTAAAGATACTTACACTTGCTAGCATTTTGTATAGTGTCATGAGAGTTCAAGGATCCAGCTTCAAAATAGGATAACAACCTTTTTGTTCCATGACCTTTGATAATGCCCTTAACCAATGTAGATGTCTTGTCAATCGGAGGTCTCCCTATAAAACCTGTGCAGTAGGGTGACATTCGCACATAAACAATTTTAGAGCAAATTGCGCAATCTATAATCCAATCACAGAAAGAACCTTTTCATGTAAAAAAAATAAACACACACAGGCTCTCACCAAGTGCTTGTCGGAATTCACCGAGCAATACGCTTCCTATGGTCATTAGCTCTTCATATTCTGCAATTCTACCATTGAACCATTGGTGTAAAAGATAACGGCAGGGTACATAGCTAAAGCGCGCAAATAAATATATTTTCTGGAAGAAAAAATTGGAATAGAAGTGATGTAATTGAGAAGAAAGAGAACAAGTTCTGAGTTCTGACTTTGTCATAAAATCTGAAAATGTTCGTAGAAATTTCTCCTTTGATTGCCTCTGTCCATCTTCTCCTATTTCCATTCTGCAATGCAACAGGATTTTGGTGGCACATAATCATCAACTCCAGACAATAATCATCTATAAATTCACCAGCTTATCAAAAGTCCAAGCACCAAAATCTAATGCACACAACATATCAGGGCCGGCCTGACATATTACGGGGCCCTAGGCGATATTTAATATCGGGGCCCTCTTTTACAAATTAGCTTATACTTTTCAGATTCAATTGTAATATATTTTTATGACATTTCATTCTTAAACTTTCTCTTAACAAAACAATATATATATATATATATATATATATATATATATATATATATATATATTCAAGTATCATGAATTTAGTTATATAACAAATGCACACGCATATAAATTGTTATGTATTATATATATATTAATGCAGCAGAAGAAAATTCAACCAATTACATTAAACTCCATAGACATCTTATATTATATACACAACACAAGCTTTTTTTTTTTTCTTTTTTTTTCTCAGAGGTCTGAATCCGTACAGTTGAAAATTTCAAAATAACTTGGCTGAGCTTGCAAATTCATTCATCATTGAATAGTTTTCTTTAGTTCAAATCCAAGCATTCTTGACAAGTTAAGTTTATCAATATGCTTATTTTTAATTTTAAATTAATGGCTACAATATATAGAACATGGTTTAAGAAGTTAGTATTCAGTAAGATAAAAGAAAGATAACATTTATTGAATTCAAATACTTTTAACTTTTTTTCTTTTAGGTAAATAGATTGAATTGAATATGGAAGTATAATATTTCTGCTCACACTACTATCTTAGGTAGGGCTGTACAAATGGTAGAACCGAACCGTACCAAATTTCGTTATACCGGCTGGTTCGGTATTTTGAAATCTCGTACCATTTGCCAAACATAAAATTTCGGTTTGATTCAGTAAATTACCTATTCAGTACGGTACAATTTGATTCGGCACAAAAAAACCGAAAAATTATTGAATTAAAAATAATTTGCTTTGAATACATATGTAAATAATAATATGCTTCCTACCACTCTAACCACTAACCATCCAATGAAGTTGAAAAGAAATTATAAAGAATACATCAGAGACCCCCTAGCTTCAGTCCCCTCTCCAAAAATTACTTTAGCATCATACAAGTTTTGGGTTTAAATACACTTAGAACCCAATTTATTAAGAGAAAATCAGAAAAAGAATAAAACTGGGCATTTAGAATTTGGACTGTACCTCTGTAAATTACAAACCTGGGCCGAGAGAGAGATGGTGGAGGCGCGATGGGGGTAGGTGATGCGGCGGCGCGGTGGGATTTAGAATTCAAGAAGAAGAAGATTTGGGTTTTGCTCTAGGGCAGTCTGTAGAAGAAGTGATCTTTGTGCCAACCAGCCCGTAGAAGAAGTGCGAAAGTGAAGTGAAGCTTGGATTGGAAATCTGGAACGCTATCTTTACCTTTCAAGAATTGGGATTAAAAAAGGCAAAATTGCAAAAATCGTCCCAAGCTGATCTGATTTTAGATTTTCATCCCAAATTATTCAACTTGGCGAATTTCGTCCCATAATTTAATATTGGAATATCATCCCACTGTTAAATATAAGATGGAAATTGTGCATTTCCTATTAAATTACCACATGGCTGCTTATGTGTCATGACGTGGTAAATTTTAACATGAATAATTTATAATATTGTAGAATTAGTCCAAATAAATTACAAAATTGAACCGTCATTTTCATTAAATTAGAAATTTAATATTGGACTAAATTTATACAAACTGGTAAATTATGGGACGAAATTCGACGAGTTGATATAGTTTGGGACGAAAAATCAAAATTAGTAATTACTTTGGAACGATATTTCAAAGAAATATTAAATTGCGGGACGAAATTCGGTGAGGTAATATAGTTTGGGACGAAATTTCAAAATCACTAATTAGTTTGGGACGTTTTCTGCAATTTTTCCTTAAAAAAAAGGTATACCAATTCGGTTGGGTTCGGTAAGGTAAATCTACTGACAAAATAAAAAAATCGATTTTTTTTAATGGTTCGTTAATGAATCTAATTTAGTATATTGAATCGAGATTTCAATTCGGTATATTATGGTTAGGTTTACCGGATCGTGCACACCACTAATATTAAGGGTTTGTTATTGTCGCATTCAATATAACTGAACCATACCAATTTTTGGTATTTAGTCTGATGCGGTAGTTTCAAAATTTGTACAGTACGTAAAATTGAACTATTCGGTTCGATTATCAAACGGTACAGTCCGCTACAAAAAAATCGAGACTTGTATGTAGTTTGAGTATTCTTTATGATAAATTAATAAAAATTATAGCTTGATTCAAACTCGTTGAATTTAAGTTACATCAAATTCTAATTTATTAATGCAAAACAACAATATTATAATATTTATTTTTCCAAAATAATGAGACACAATAAAACAAAATCACTTGTACTATCAATCAACATATTCCCCCTCCATTTTTTTATTCGCTTTGGATGATTGAAGATGGATTTTAAGAATTATAATAAATAGACACTTTCTTAAATAAAAGTCCCAAAACACCCCTTTAATCAAATAATCATAGCATTAATAAGAAGGGTGAAATTGGTATAAAAATTAATTCTAGATTTTAAATTTTAAATCAATAAATAAAAAAATCGGATGAAGTAATCTTCATCATTTGACACCAATAATATGAAATAATCATTTCAACATAAATTAGATCAACAGAGCTTAGATAACAAATACAAGGAGAATTTCAATAGAATGTGTAATGTTAATTGAAAAGTTAATTTGATAGGTTAAATCTATTTTAATGTCGCGCTAAGATAATTGTCCAACGCATCTTAACCAATACATGACGCATTGATGTTATTATAATATGATGCATGTAAAGGGGGCAGACGTAGCGGAAATATATAGTTGTCTACAAAAATATCTAGGACATTCTTTTTGTATATACATGGTTCTAAATTACGAAGTAAAACGTCCTAGACAAGTATATATGAAAATCCTTTAAAGAATCACTTTTAGCCACTAGATCAAGTTGATTTTTACCGTCTCTTTAAGAATGTGATTATATAAATAGGGCAAGACCCTATTTTAAAATTTTCATTCTTATATTATTTGACAAAAACATAAAAATTCACATCTACATTACCAAAAAGAAAATTTTGAAGCCCCTCTATAGTCGGGGCCCTAGGCGATGGTCTAAATTGCCTAGCTATAGAGCCGGCCCTACAACATACTACAGGGCAAGAAAGGTCTCCTATTTAATACATTATATTTACCAAAATGAAGCATAATACCATTTTGACCAGATAAAACTTCAAATTATACAAAATTTCTATAATCCAATATCCATTAAAGTTCTTCTGACATCAATAAACCAAACACATATGACTTCATTGAGTTATATTACTATTTTGTTTCTCGGTGAGCTCCTTTTGAATGTAACATTCAATTTGGAATAACAAAAGTAGTATCAGAATTGAAGGAAATGGAAGAAGAAGGAAGTGGAAGGAATTTGGTCTCAAGTTCAAACGGCAACATTTCTAGTTAGGGTTCTAATTGGGGATATTACGTAATTTACTTATTTAATCGATCAACTTAATTATTTAGAGTCAGTTATTGGGTTTTTACCTTATTGCCCTTCTGGTAGTCTATTTAAACAGATTGTTGAAACTGTATTGTACACAATTGATCAGTTTAATATAATTTGCACAGTTTATTTACTTTCTCTCCATAATCATCTATACAAATATAATTACATATTCAAGAATATAAACATTTATATGGTATCAGCAGTTTAATTCATATTAAACTTCCGCTGTAAATTTCCAGTTCATCATCTTCCCTATATCAAATCATCCTAAATTCTTCATTCTGCCATCAATTTTCCCTCAAGAAATCTTCTTCCAGATTTACACTTTGCCTACGGCTCTCAGTCTTTCTTCCAGGAATCTTCATTTGTCCACCAGCAGTTCATCCTCAAGGATACCACCAGATCAGCGTCACCACCAGAACTTCATCAGCACACCACCAGATCATCACCATCATCAGATCATTTTTTTTCGTTCACTCTTCAAAATTATGGTTTCTTTCTTCTTGCACCTGCATATCATCATCAAGTTCATCACAAGATTCAACAGTACCATCAGAAAATCCTAAGATCATTCCTCTCCTACAAATCACTACCAATATTACCATACAATCTTCTTCATCAGATCAGGTTTCCACTCTTCAATTCTTTTTCCTCATTTTCTGTTTTTCTCAAGTATCTCCCTAATCTTTCTTGTTTCCTATTCTGTCATTTGTTCACACACACTATGTCTTCCTCCTCATCCCTCTCAGATTCTACTATTTCCTCTTCCTCAACTTCAAGAACTAGACCTGAAATTGAGGACCCATCTAGTCCTTATTACCTACACCCTGCAGATGGCCCTGGTTCTATTCTTGTCCCAGAAAAACTCACCCCTACCAACTACCAAACCTGGTCCAAAGCAATGACCCGTTCACTCAAAGTAAAAAATAAACTGGGTTTTATAGATGGTTCCATTCCTCAACCTCTTGACAACCCCATTCTCTCCAACTATTGGGAAAGAAACAACACAATTGTTGTTGCTTGGATCTTAAACTCACTCACTCCTCTCATTAATCACATTATCGAGTACCATACCATTGCTACTGTTTTATGGACTGAATTACAAACAAGATTTCAACAGGCCAATGGCCCAAGAATGTTCTCCTTACATCATGACCTATTCAATCTACATCAGAAATCTTTAAGTGTCAATGATTATTACTCTAACCTCAAGATACTTTGGGATGAAATTTGCAATTTCAGGCCCAAATGTACATGTGGTAAACTAGACAAATTTTTTGAAGATCAGTATTTGATGATATTTTTAATGGGCCTCCAAGAATCCCTATCTCATACTAGGAGCCAGTTACTACTAATGGATCATCTTCCTGAAGTCTCTAAAGCATATGCACTAGTCTCTCAGGAGGAAACACAAAGGGTTGTTCACTCTCAATCATCTCCCACTAACACCCTCAATACCATGGCTTTCGCTACTCAAAAATCATTCTCCAATCCACCCAGAAACCCATCCCCTAATTACTCTACACAGCCTGGTCCTCCTCCTTACAGAAACCCATCTCCAACCCCATTCATACCCTCAAACAGACCACCATTCAATAACACCTTCCCAAGACCTGACAGACCCTATTGTACACATTGTCAGATGCCTGGACATACTATAACTACCTGTTTTAAACTCCATGGTTACCCTCCAGGATATAGACCTCCCACACCCAGATATACCACCCAACAAACCCCACAAATCAACAACCTTACTACTGAATTTGCACCCTCAGAATCATCATCCTCCTTCCAGAACTTCATTCACGAACTATCACCTGAACAGTTCACTGAACTTTCAAAGTTGTTCACTGCTCAACTCACTACCACTTCTGAGATTCAAGAATCCAAAGAACCTACTGCCTCCACAAACACATGCACTATTAACACTCATACGGGTAAGTGTTTTTCAACTCATAATCCTACTTTTTCATCTAAGAACTCATGGATCATTGATTCAGGTGCCTCTAATTATATTTGTAACAATATTGATTTTTTTACTAAACTTTTACCTACATCTAACACCACTATCACACTACTTAACAATTTTATTGTCCCTGTGTTTTTTAAAGGATCAGTTATTCTCAATCATCAGCTTATTTTACATGAAGTCCTATATGTTCCTCACTTCCATTTTAACTTACTTTCTGTCAGTGCTCTATTAGACTCTTCCAATCTTAGTATTCATTTTGAACCTAGTCATTTCATTATTCAGAACAAGATATCTTTGAGGAAGATTAGCAAGGGTGAACTACACAATGGCTTATACATCTTACAGAATCTACCACCCCCTAAGAATTTTAGTTGTAATAAAGTTTCAGTAGATACCTGGCACAGTAGGTTAGGACACCCTGCCATGGATAGATTACATATTCTACTTTCTGTATTAGATCTCCCATCTCTTAATATTTTGCATAAACACATTTGTGAAATTTGTCCATTAGCTAAACAAAAATCTTTACCTTTTCCTATTAGTTCTACTTTTTCTTCTAATAAATTTGATATTGTTCACTGTGACATTTGGGGCCCCTTTAAATTTCAATCTCATAATGGTTATAGATATTTCCTTACTTTAGTGAATGACTTTTCAAGATTTACATGGGTCTTTTTAATGCAATTTAAATCTGATGTTCATTTTCTTATTCCTAGATTCATCAAAATGATATCTAATCAGTTCAATTCAACCATGAAAATATTTAGGAGTGATAATGCAAACGAAATAGTTTTTTCAAAATTATTTTCTGAACTTGGTATCATTCATCAAGTCTCTTGTGTTGAGACTCCTCAACAAAATGCTAGGGTAGAAAGAAAGCATCAACAAATCCTAAATATTGCTAGGGCTCTAATGTTTCAATCAAACTTACCAATTCAATACTTTGGAATGAAAGCATACTCACAGTTGTTTACCTAATGAACAAAACACCAACTTCTCTTTTAAATAATGTTAGTCCTTTTTTCAAACTATACAATTCTACTGTTGATTATTCATTTTTAAAAGTTTTTGGTTGTCTTGCATTTGCCTCTACCTTAAAAGAACACAGAACAAAATTTGATCCAAGAGCTGTTAAAAGTGTTTTTCTGGGTTATACACCTGGCATCAAAGGTTATAATTAAGCTTCTAAATCTCCTTACTCATTCTATTTTTCATTCTAGAAATGTAATCTTCTATGAGAATACATCTTGTATGATCTTTTTATTAATAAGAGTCCTCCATCAAACCCCCTTACTCAAGACTTTTATACCCTTGACCTTTTAGACTCTACCTATACTACCACTGATATACCATCTACTCCTATCACATCCCATCATTTACCTACTCCAAACATTACTCCATCAGACGTTAGAAGGACCACAAGAACCACTAGACCTCCTCCATATTTACAGGACTATCAGTGCCATCTTTCATCTACTAATCCCCCTAAATATCCCTTATCCTCTGTTATAGATTATTCTGCTACTTCTAATTCACATCAAGCATTTATCTCCAACATATCCTCTATCACAGAACCACATACATACAAACAAGCAATTAAAAATCCCTCATGGGTACAAGCAATTTCAGAAGAGTTACAAGCAATGAAATCTAATAAAACTTGGGTAGTTCAACACCTACCACCTCATAAAATTCCTATTGGTTGTAAATGGATTTTCAAAGTAAAAAGAAATGCAGATGGCAATTTAGAAAGATTCAAAGCCAGACTAGTGGCTCAAGGTTTTACCCAACAAGAGGGTATAGATTACACTGCAAGTTTTTCTCCTGTTGCTAAATTAGTATCTGTTAGGGTTCTCTTAGCATTAGCTATGGCCAAGCATTGGGACTTGCATCAGTTAGACATCACCAATGCATTCCTTAATGGTGACCTTGAGGAGGAAGTATACATGACTCTACCAAAGGGATACACTCCTACTATCACTCCACAAACAGGTATATCTACTCCCTTGGTCTGTAAGTTACAAAAATCAATCTGTGGCCTTAAACATGCCAATAGACAATGGAACTATAAACTCACAGAGGTCCTACAAGCACTAAATTTTCAGCAATCTAGGTCAGATTACTCATTGTTTACTTATGGTGAAAATTCAAACTTTTTAGCAATTTTGGTTTATGTGGATGATATTCTTATTGCTGGCCCTAATACTCAACTTATTAATGATATTAAACTTAAACTAGCATATGTTTTTAAGTTGAGAGATTTGGGAAGATTAAAATACTTCTTGGGTATAGAACTTGCCTATTCTTCTACTGGTCTTGTTCTATCCCAAAGACAGTACACAATTCAAATTTTGCAAGACACTGGCTATCTTGCCAGCAAACCTAATTTTATTCCTATGAACCCAAAGAATAATCTCAAGTCTAATGATGATGACTTACTACCTGACCCTTCTCCCTATAGGAGGTTAATAGGTAGATTAATTTATCTAACCATCACTATACCAGATATATCCTATATTGTCCATAAGTTGAGTCAGTTTCTAGCTAAACCAACTTATGAACATTTGGCAGCTACTCACTATTTATTGAGGTATCTTAAACATACTCCTGGACAGGGACTTTTTTATCCTACAACTTCTAATCTTCTCCTATCTGGATTTTGTGACTCAGATTGGGGGTCATGTAAAGACTCGAGGAAATCCACTACTGGCTACAGTACCTTTTTAGGAAATGCATTGATTTCTTGGAGAGCTAAGAGACAAAACACAGTATCTAAATCTAGTGCAGAGGCAGAATATCGAGCTATGTCAGCAATTACAAGTGAAATCCTATGGTTGTCCAATTTATTACAGGAATTGAAAATTCAATTAAAATTACCTCCTGTGGTATTTTGTGACAACACATCAGCTATACATCTTGCGCACAATCCAATCTATCATGACATAACGAAACACATTGAGATTGACATACATTTTGTACGCGAACACATATCCAGAAAGAATTTGAAGATCTTACCTATTTCTACCTCAGCTCAACTGGAAGACGTTTTCACCAAGCCCTTTCCACGCACTCAACTTGAACTAATTTTGTCTAAGATGGGCGTAATAAACATTTACGCTCCATCTTATGGGGGGGGGGTAACATAATTAAAGGAAATGGAAGAAGAAGGAAGTGGAAGGAATTTGGTCTCAAGTTCAAACGACAACATTTCTAATTAGGGTTCTAATTGGGGATATTATGTAATTTACTTATTTAATCGATCAACTTAATTAGTTAGAGTCAGTTATTGGGTTTTTACCTTATTGCCCTTCTGGTAGTCTATTTAAACAGATTGTTGAAACTGTATTGTACACAATTGATCAGTTTAATATAATTTGCACAGTTTATTTACTTTCTCTCCATAATCATCTATACAAATATAATTACATATTCAAGAATATATACATTTATAAGTAGAAGTCAATTTCTAAGCAAAATCTGGAAGTATAAACCATTAAATTCAATCCCTATTCAGGAAAAATAAGAAAATGGGTTCTAAATTTTACTTTGGATTTGAACTAGCTGGTGTAAAACACGGGGCTGCGGACGGTGAGAGGCGGTGGTGGTCCACGTAAGGACTGAAAGTCCGTCGGGAAGTTGCGATGAGGTAGATCTGGTGGTTCTAGCATTGGAGAGGAGATAAGGACGCTGGTCATAGAGAGAGCGAAGGCGACGAATAGGGCGGGCTGTTGAAGAGAGAACGGACGCGGTGGGAGAGGGAAGTGCGGCGGTGGGGAGACATGTGAACAGAAAGTCGGGGGTTAGGGTTTTTTAGTTATTAGAATAATACTACCCTTCTCAATCCAATATTTTCTTAAACTTTTTCATATTTTTACATTTAGTCGGAAATTCGAATTCAAATTGTTATTTATATGTGAAGTATCTTTGTTAATTTTTCCAAAAAAAAAAGTAGCTTTGTTATAATTTTTATATTTAAGGTAATATTATTTTGAGACGTGTTTTTTTATTTTCCTCAAGGGTTTAATCTTTTTTGAGACTCTTAAGTGAAAATAGAAAAGAAACTAGAGGGAAAAAAACTTGTAGTTTATTATTAAAGGAATAAAATTGATTTTTGAAAGATCGATCTCCCCAATTCAAATACTTGACATTTAATCGAGTCCAAAATTAATAGTCCATCACACTATTGTTGTCAATAACAGCACGAAATCGGCCCGGATACCATTAGTAACAATATTGATATATATTTGAATTAATCAATATTGTTGAACTCTAGTTAAGTAGTTCAAAAAATTTATGCTCACCTCTCCCCCCTCCCCCGAAATTTGTCATTTGCAAGGCACATGTCATCGAACCCACCTCATTTTCCTCGAAAAAGTGTAAATTGAAAAAATAACTGACTACAATATAATTACTCTGCCTAAAATTATAATATACATTCATAGATGACTTCTGGAGTCAATTGCAAGCAATAAGAAACTTGAGTATACATGTTATTGTAATTTTCAAATAAAAAAATGGTGAAAGAAAGGGGTGCAAAAACGTCTAAAGGATTGGGAGCAGGGCCGATCTTGGGTATTTCGGGACCACCCTAAGCGAACTCTAAAAGCGGATGCCTGTGTTATAAAATAATATACTTAGATTTTATTTTCAAATGCAAAAATACTAATTAAATATTTACATATTAATTTTTCTAACATACAGATAATTAAATAACGAATCCCTTAAATCTTTTTGACAGAATTAATCGTGAATATATTTTTATAATTTGTAAGTTTGAAACATTCTTTTGACGGAAGCAAATTTTACGAGTATATGTACTTAACATAATTCCATAGTCACACTTTTTGTCCTTCTAATGGGCCGCCTTATGCAGATTTGTCCCTCCTATTTTTTTTGTAACATATGCATCCCTTTTATCAATGTAATGTATGACTGATTAGTTTTTAGGCTATTTCATGGCGGAGATGGCTTCACGTGCAAAACACATGCATAATTTGAAGGTCTAATGTTAGGTGTGAAGGGAGGAAAATGCCCTCCAAGTAACACACGTGCTTTGCACGTGAGACCGTCTCCATCGTGTAATAGCCGAAAAATGAACCGTTGATACCCTACATTGATAAGAGGGATGCATCTGCTAAAACAAATTTAGGAGAGATTTTATGATTTTTCACGCGCTTATTGATTTATTAATTTTTGTATGGTATTTGGTGATTAAATTGATATATTTATAAATTAGGGAATATAAAAAAAATTAAATATTTAATTAATTATTGATTTCAATTTAATTGAATTCCGATGGGATTTCAACGGGCATAAACCGTAGGAGAATAATTTAAAAAAAATTTAAAAAAAATTAATTTTTTTCCAACGGGAATCACCCGTCGGAATTTTCTTTAAAAAAAATAAATAAGAAAATATTTTCCGACGGCAAGATCCCGTCGGAAAATTTAAAAATAAAAATAAAAAAGAAAAGCCATTTCCGACGTGTCTTCCCGTCGGAAAATGTTTAAAAAAATTAAAAAAACATAAAGACGAAATTGTTTGTGACGGAACCTCCGTCGGATTACCCGTCGAAAAATTTTCCCGACGGTTCCCGTAAGAAAATTTTCCTACGGATGTTTTTCCGACGAAATTTTCGACGAGCAAAATCCGTCTGAAATCCGGTTTTCCGACGGAATTTTCAAAATTTTCCATCGGAAATTCCGTCGAAAAAAGCTGTTTTTCTTGTATTGAGATGAATTTGCAAAAATCAACTCATAAAGAGGACGAAAAGGGTGATTCACTCTTATCAACAATGTATATGTATGATATAGACATGTTTATGTGTACATTTAGCGATTAGTACTCCAAGTATGGTTTAATTTTTTTTTTCAATGGTTTAATTCATTTCTAGGTGTGTCGGCGATAATAAGTAGGAAGCTCTTTCAATAAGGATTCGAATATGAGTTCACTATTTTGTAGTGACTATTCTCTTCCACTAGACTAATATCAAACTTGTGAATATTGATTTTTTTTTTACCATGTGTAGAGTGAGTAATATTTATGTAATATTTATTGGTAATAGTTGGCAAAGGAAAATGAAAAGGAAAAAGACAAAGTAGGTGAGGTTCTGGTAATTTTATTTAAGATTGTTAGTGAAGAGGTTACATGTATATAAATATATAATGACTTTATTGAGGAGCAATTCTGGCGCAGATTAAATGTGGTGGTACCTACATTATTATGAGGTAAGTGTAGCGCACTTGTCTTGTGATTGGATAACACTTATTTGAACGGGACCAATCAAGAGACATGTGTAAAATAATTAAATTATGGTTGAATGACTGTGACCAAATTGTGTCAGAGTTAGATTTTCTTTAATGAGTTAGTATCAAATTCTAGCAATCCTCAACAATTGCAACATATGCATATGAAAATTAGGGTAATTTCAAAATAGATTTTAGCAATCTACTTAACTTTAACCGTAGAACCCTCAAGTTTGTTGGGATCATTCAACTCTTTCACTACCAAACAAAGGGTTTTAAGTCTTTTTATGTTACAAAATGCCAATAATTATGTAATGTAACAGTGCATTCAGATCATATTTTGAGTTTTGAAACTGAAAAAGCTTCATAGTTTTTTCTTTTGTGGTTATCAACTCTCTCGTCAAGTTCTACAATACAATTTTAGTTGTTAAAATGACGAGAGGTGAAACTACAAGCGGCGGGAGTGACAAACAGCCTAAAGGTGTGAAAAGAGCACGTGAGAGCACAAAGTATACCCGATATACAGAAGAACAGATTGAAGTTCTTGAGAAAATTTATGCTAAGTGGACAAATCCGAATAGCGCTCAACGGGCACAAATTTTGGATGAAGAGCCTGCTTTGAAGGGCATTGAGAACAAACATCTTAAAGTCTGGTTTCAAAATCGCAGGTGAATTTTTCTTTGAGAAATTGCATTTGTTGCCATTAATTCAATTTTTTTTCTTCCAATTTTAGTCTTAGTAATATTTACCACTTCGTCACATTTGGTCCAATAATATGTTTGTTAGCATATCTAAGACTCTTATCATTTCCTTTTGACTTTCGGGAGGAATTATCACATAGCAATTAATTAGTATATTATAACTTTTGTCCTTCAATACCATCGTGCATTTAAGTTTTATTTTGCCACATAAAATCTTCAAACACATTACCAAAAAATACTTTAAATGTTAGTTTTTTTGTTTGCAAGCAATAATTTTATATGTTGTATTTGCAGATTTGAAAACTTCATAATATTCCATGCACATTCAAAATTATATGACTACAAGTTTTCATCATTTTCGCAAAACTTTATACTTCAATTTGTGCATTATATTTGGTTATCATCGATGTTGTAGATAAATGCTAGGTTAAAATAAGGTGAGCACATAAAAATAAATAAACCACTGAATTATTAATTTTTATTGAGGGATAAAAAAGTCACCAAATGATTTGCCAAAATTCTTGAAAGTGGCCAACTTCCATGTTGTTGTACACATGTGCACATAAACATAAAATAAAGTGGTCAAATACACACAACTATAGCATCTATGTCATTTAGAATAGTAGAAATGATAGTAATTACATTTTAATTTGGAAAGAGTTTAAACAAACCTACCTTCAACCTGTTAAGTTAATCATAGTTTGTCAACTATATATTAAATGGTTTATTATTTGTACACTCTCATTTAGTTGAGATATTCCTTGTGTGTTGTGTAATTGTTTAAAAAAAATAGATAATCCTCTTTTTCTCTCTCTCACACACAAAAAGGAGATTATTGCTTATGTTGGTTAATTACTCTTAGGCTTAGCTTTTTGTAACACTGAATTTTCATTTAACATTTATGAGGTAGTTCATGATTATGTTAGGTCAATTAAATTATGGGCATCTCCAACAGCCCGAAAAATGGGAGGGGGAGTTCAGGTTGTCGTCTCCAAATGGGTGGGGAGAGAAAAAATTACCCTTGTCCTTCCCCCTAAGCTTTGGGCGGGCTGCACGAGTGCAAATATTTTTTATTTATTTAATTTTTTAATTATTTTACTTAAAATGGGATTTTTTTTAAAACTTAACTTAAAATGCTTTAAATTTTAATTTAATTTAAGAACATTGTAATTTATACATTGATAGTTTAAATTTTTAAATTTTCTACGGTTATTATTATTATGGCAATTAAAGATGTATTATTAAATAATGATAAGAACGGTGGTGAATAAAAAAATAATAGTGCCCCCTATCAGTTGAAAACAAGGTAGGGAGGGTGAGGGAGAACCCTCAGACGATTGGAGATACCATTAGGGTACAACACATATTGCTATTTGTTCTAGTCCATCTCCTTTCAAAATTCAAAATAACCAAAAATTTAGACCCCCTCTAAATATACTTTTTCTCTGTGTATTAAGTTTGAGAATCTAAAATTTTAAAATGTTGCAATTTTATAAATGCACATGAGCTGACATGTTTTTCAAATGCCCAAGAATGAATTTAGCGAAAATACAATCAGGCTATTTTCACATATTAAATTTAATTACATACCAACATGTGATTGGTAGTGAATCTATATTCGAATTCATGTTGAAAAGTATTCTCATATCATGTACCCGGCTCATCTTGAAAAAAATTAAACCTTTGAAAAATAAAAAAATGTTAAAATCCACATAATCTCAATTAGCCCCACATAATTCTTCAATCCTATATTTTGACATTGTAATCCAACATGTATTGATGTTCTTTCCCTCATCTAAACTCCAAATAATTAAACAACATGAGCCAAAATTCATCCAAATAAACTCTAAAACTAAAAGAAGAAATGTAAAATTTTGAGGAAAATTTGCCATTGAAATTTTGTGGGTTTAGAAATGTAAAATTATATTTTTGATTAATTTTCTATGTTAATTGGATTGCACAAGATCATGTGGAGGTCGTTGAATATATTTTTAGTTTAAATTAATTAAAAATATATAAAACATTAATCACCTCAAATATTTCCCCCAAATTAATCATATGTTCTTCCAAATCCATTTTCAATACATTTTATCTCACTTAAAATTTCTTAAACTTGTACTCGTGCGAACCAAATTAAGTCACTTGAAAAAACACACTAATTTGTGCTTTTCCCATTTATTTCTTGAAAACCTGGAGAACAAATTAACCCGACCGATCGACCGAGTAATTTCATGTAAAAAAATATAATTAATTTAATTTCTGTACCTAGCTATTTTACTTTGATGAATTTTCAGAAGTCGCGAAAAGCACAGGAAAGGAAATGATGAACTTGCAGCTGAGAACAAGAAGTTAACAACTATGTATAACCATTTAAAGGGACACAATGACTCTTTGGCCAAAAAGGTGGCCGAGCTAAATCATGAGAATGGAGATTTGCGTAGCCAATTCCTCAATGTATGTTAAATTAACATCTCTATATATATTTATTTATCTCCCCGTGATAAATAAAAGGGACAAATAATTAAATATCTCATTGTGCTTTTGTAAAAAAAGATTTTTACATTTTTACGAGAGGATAAAATAAATGGTGATCGATGGGTGCAGGTGCCTAATTGTACAAATGTTGCCCCTGAGCTTTCCATTAGAATTGATGATCTAAACAAACAAGGGTACGTACGTAATGTATATAATGTACGTAATAACTTTTTCTTACTTTAAAGTTTATTTGCATTAATGGTAATGAGTCAATTTAATTATATTTTTGTAGTGTATAGTATAACTAGTCTCTTAGCTTGTATGTAGGCTTCTTTTGTTGGCTACCGAAATAAAGAACGAGTTCACCTTTAAAGCTATTGGAAAATCTATTGGCTGGATTTCTTTCCCAATGAAGGAGGTTTTGAATTGGGTAATTAATTATTATTTGCAGTTAATTACTACTTTTTCATAGGAGGATATCATAAAATTCTTGTCTAGCTAAAAATTAATGTATTGTCTATGTTTAATTCATTGAATTAAAGATTTAATTACTTTGATCAGATGCCTAATCCAGATTCAGTTTATCCTGCCATTTCAATCTCATATACTTGCATTGGAGTGGCAGCACGAGCAAGAAATATTACAGTACATCTTGATCTTAACAAGGAAAGTTCTATTCATAATTATCTCATTAATTTAACATTACCTTAATTCAATCCACATTACTATTATTTAATTTCCAATAAGTTTTGTGATATAAAATATAAAATATGTAAATGTTAACTTGTTTCAAATTGAGATCAATGATTGCTATATTCTTGCTTTAATATGTCTCATATAGCATTGCTTAATATAATAATTAATGCATTTTGAGTCGTAAATATATATGTTGAATTATGTGTTGGAATTAGGTAGGGCTGTCAATGGGTCGGATTCTGGTCGGATCAGGTTCGTCCAGATCCGACTCCATTTATATCGGATCGAATCATGTCGGATTCGGATCTTGCTCGGATTATGCTCGGATCTAGATTTTTTGAATCCAACGGATTTTGGTCGAATTTGGCCGGATATCGGATATTTTTCGGATCCAATAAATTTGTATTTAAAAAGTTAAATTAATATTTTTTTCCTAAAATAAGTTTATTATCTTTTCAATTTTATTTAATTTTAGCTCACATTTTCAAAGTTTCTTTACTATATTCATATTTGTAGAATGAATATATTGGTTTAAATAAATTTATAAACGAATTATAAATTACTATCTTCTTAAATTGACGTTGAAATATTATCAATGATACTTATTTTTATAAATCATTTTGTATATATATCTTTCTTTTATTTGTTGCCGGATACGGATCTTCAACGGATCGGATCGACCTAAATCCATATTCGCTCCATGAGTTTCGGATTTCGGATCTTTATAATCGGATCAGGTCCATCGAATCTCTAATCGAACAATTATCCTAATAAATCGGATCGAATTCGGACGGATCCGGATTGAAATCCGCCCCATTGACAGCCCTAGAATTAGGCATACACTTTTAATATATAGCTATACAAAAGTAACTATAATTTCTCATTGTAAATGTGAGAATTCTTAAAATTAGGTGAAATATTTTCTACTTAATTAATATTTATTTTTTTTGTTATTTTTGTTCAGACTATTGATATCCTCAAAGACAAAGTTTCCTGGTCTAGGTATTGCCGAAATATGATTGTCATTGCCATTTATACTACCGAAAATGGGGAAACGATTGAATTAATCTCTACACAGGTACACAAAAATTAATTGATTGGTTATATTTTAGCTCATGCATGTATTCCAAGTTCTGGAGTTTTTGAATGAGAATGAATTTCGAAAATTGTTTTGGATGAATAATAGGATTTTAGGTAACATATGGGGACTTATCATATTCTATAGGTATGTGAGAATATATATATTTGATTTATTTTTAACACATTTATCATATTCGATAAGAGATTTTTAGAGCTTAAAAATGTGAAAATATGTTGATATTAATGTTGGATGTTTGACAAATTGTTTTTATTTTTTTGAAAGCGATGTTTGTCAAATTGTTAGACCACATGTTTTTCTTAAGCTTTAAATTTTGGATTCCAAATTTATTTGAAAATTCAAACTCACGAATTTGACTTAATTATCATATAATTCATGCATAATATTTGAATAATTTTTTTGCAGTTAATTAATTTCATATATTCTGAACACTAGTTATGTTGTGCAGTATTATTCTCCTACTACTATGGCCCGTCCTCGAGATTTCTGGACATTAAGATACACTTGTCCCCTAAAGGATGGCAGCGTTGTGGTAAATTTTTTTTTTTTTTTTTTTATTTTTTGGTATCAAACTATACTAAACCATTAATATTATTTTATTTTTTCATATTATATTTATGACAATCTTAACAAGAATTTTTTTTTACTAATAAAAATAACACAAGAGGTATTCTATCAGTTAGAAATATTATTACTCTAACTTGAATTATAATATTATGTCTTGCATAAGTATTATATATCTAAAGTTGAATCTTGTAGATATATAATTAAACAATTTTTTTATTGAATAAAAATCTTTAGTAATTAATATATATATAATTGTATGAAGGTTTGTGAGAGATCAGTGTCTAGTTTGGATGATGATGCCGTCCCAAGTTCACCCACTGCGCTAGAATATGTGAGAGCCAGGATACTAACTAGTGGCTATTGGGTTCGCCCATCTAAACCAGCTGGCTCAATAGTGCAAGTTATTCAACACTTGGATTTGGAGGTACTTTTCTTTTCTTTTCTTTTTCTTTAGATATATATATATATAAAAGATTATTAAGTTTATTTCATTGGACTAAATTAAATACATATTTCTAGTTTTCTTTGGAAGTTCAGTTAATTTAACTATCCCCAGTGCTAAGGATTAAGTAATGTACATTTAACTTTAAACTTTTATTTTTTTCTCTAATTTTTTAATTTCTCTGGAACTTTTTCTCCTTCATCTTCTTCTTCTTCTTAACTTTCCACCTAAAGCATTATGCATTTTTTTTTTACGTACTAATAATATAAAGGATATATTCAGAAACAATTGATAAGATTATTTCATACTTTTATAAAGCATTTAAGGTCCATTCAAATTCAAGATTCTTAATTAATTATAGCTATTAATATAATTCGCTATAATTTTTATTAGATTGTGGTTAGCTCTAATAGACAATCTGTTATGCATAATATGGCGTGCATAATTCTGATAATTAATTAGTTTGACTGGATATATAATATCTAATGCAGATGTTTACATGTTCAAGATTATTGACATAAGTTGTTTTTTCTTGTTTCAGGATTTTTCAACACTTCTCTTTAATTTTATTAATTTTCCTAATAAGTCTGAAATATTTTCCAAAAATAGTTTGTAATATTCAGTGTAGTTTGCAGTACACAGGCCATCACACAACCTTGAATCATTATATAAAATATTTATTTGACACCATTTCTTAAATTCTTGTTGTTTATCTTTTCCAAACTTGTATTCAGGCATCATCGGTTCCTGAAGTGGCACGACCTCTTTATCAATCGCCTGAACTTGTTGCCAAGAAAATGGTTCTTCCTGTAAGTATATTCTAAAACATCATTTTTTCGATCAAATGTTACCTTCATATGAACTTTTTGAGTTGGAGTTTTCATTATATGTTGGGAGTGATTTAAATCATTTTAGCCAAGGCTTGAAAAGGTAATTAGAATTACATTTTATCAAATTAATTGAATATAATAAAAATTGAATTTACACAAATCGAGTTGCCAAAGTTATATACATTTTGTAGCTTTTGAAAAATATTGATTTTTGATGTTTGGCAAATTAGAAGTAATTATAGTTACTGAGTTTCAATAATTATCCAGGATTAGTCAAGTGTAAGCTTGTACACCTAGGTTATCAAAAAAAATAAAAAATAATTAGGTTGGGTTTGTAACGGACAAAGGAAGATCTTTCACCCAATTAAAGTCAATTATAGATTAACAGTGTACCAAATGAATCTCACTTAAGTTATAGACATCTTAAATTCGCGTCAAAGACGTTGACATGATTATGAAAACTCTCAACGTGAATTTAAATTCACTTTTTTTTTTTTTTTTTTGAGATGGTGTATATCAAATATTATATCGAATAGAAACTTTACAATGATATCAAATTAAACTAATTACTTGTATTAAATTAGAGAAAGACTAGTATTAAACTAGAGAAAATATCGACATTAATTAATGTTCTTTAAGACTTCAGATAAATGGAGAGGTTGTGATTCTAATAATATATTCATAAAACTTGCTTTAGATATTCTGATCTTATATGTATTTAATATCTCAAGTATTTATTTTGTATTTATTAGCCAAAATGATTAATTTAAAATCTATTCAATTTTGAAGTTGTTAAAAATCATTTCTTGTTATCCTTATCAAATCTAAATCCCTCGATCCAAATAAAATCTTATTGCAATTTGTTAAACATGAAAAATACTAAAGAATTATTTAAGTAATTTGTTTTTTCTTTTATTTTTCTTTAAATACTGTGCCATTTACATGAATACATTGAAATATTTATGTGAATACGTGAATCCAAATAAAATCTTATATTGCATATGAAATATATTTATTTCATAAAAAAAATTCATTACTTAGTTAATTTTTTGTAATTGATTGTATTCAAATTAATTTCTGATTTTGATGTAATGATATAATTCGAATTATTAAGAAAAAAAATGAGGTTGGACCCAATTTAGCAAAACTAAGCTATTTCCAAAATAGGTCTTAAGCATGGTCTTGAATTATTATTATTATCCAATTTAGAATAAATATATACTATTACTATTATTTAATATATATTCGTCATCGACATTTGACTAGTGAATGCTCGGAATTACCTGGCCGAGAATTACCACACTTCTGTAAGTTGTAGAGTATTAATTAGGCAAAATTGTAAAAATCGTTCCAAATTAATTTTGAATTCTCGTCCCAAACTATTTAATTTGATGAATTTTATCCCATAATTTAATATTTTTTTGAATATCGTCCCACCATAATTATAATGCGAAATTGCACATTTGCCTATGAATTATAATCCAGTTGACACTCTTTGTCGATTCTTTTTCCTCCCACGGCGGCCGCCACCACCACCACCTCTATCATGAAAGTCCAGGTTTTCTCAACGCCTCGGCCGTCTTTGGTCGCCCAGCCGCCGGAGAAGAAAACCCCGCCATTTGAAATTTAGGGTTTCTGATTCCCATCTTTCCCGCCTGATTTGAAACGATTTAATTAAATGTTACTGTATTATTTGAGGCTTTCTGTTTAACCTGGTAATGTATTACTATCACCAGCTTCAAATTGCAATGATTTAGTCTTTATGAAAGTGACAAATTTTAGGAATTCCATATCTCTGTTTGAATTAAGCAATCTAATTTGTTCTTTTACTTTTGGAGTGGCACAAAGATGCAGTCTTTCTCTATATCTGCTCTTTTGTTGATATGCTTTTATTAGTTTTTCTTGCCTTAATTTTTGTTGTTTTTGTATGCAAATGAGTGATTGTTTGATTAATTAAATGGCGACGGTCTTATAGGAGTAAGTTTAAATTGCGTTTAGGTGTTTCTCGATCCTTAATAGGCTAAACAAGTTGAGCTCAACAGCCCCTAACTATATTTGGTGTCCTTGCTTTTTCAATAAAAACATTTTTACTTGCAAGTATGTATAGTGTACCTACACAAGATTCCATTAGAAGTTTCATTTGGCTGTTGGGTTAGATAGAAAAGATCTTGCAAATACTTTCTATGATATGCATGTTTGTTTACATTACATGGTTGAATAGCATTTGCACGTCACTTCTGCATGGCAAGGTATGATTTCTGATCTTCAATATCCTCCGCATTCGTGAACCTCAGAGAGCAATTGGTATTCGTGAATCTTAGAGAGCAATAAGTTGTTAGTTGTCACTAGTAAGTGCATAATAATGGGAAATTAACTTTATAAATCTTATTAGATTAAGATATCAATTTATTGTATTATTTTCTGAGTAGATTAAATGAACTTGAGACAAGTGTAGAGCTATTTTACGTTCCAAAATCCATTCCTAATATATGGAATTGCCATCATTGAAACAAAGTTGTTCTGAGATTATGATAATCGGAAAACTTTCCATGAAGATTTATAGTAGCTTCCAGTCTCGATCTACTACAGGTTTGACTGTAATCATCTTGAGAAAGAAATAGAAAGAAAATATGGACCAACTATTCTAGTTGTGTCCTTACTACGCTACTCAACCATTTGATAGAAGGTTGAGTCTATCATGGTCACAAGCGCAAAATAAAGAAATTAATAAAAGAACTCTTAATAAAACCAGGCGAACAAGAAGATATGAATGAGTTGATGATGGACCGGATCTCGAAAGGTGAGAGGTTTTCATAAAGATTTATGTGAAACGAAGGGTCGAGAGATTATTGCACTATTCACTCTAAGAGTTGGTGAAACAATTTTGTTAACCATTTGTAAGATGGAGTATATAAGCATTGTGATCTCGTTAATCGTGGATTAATTCCTTCTGGTCTCTCATCTCTTTCACCCCCTTACTCCTCCTTGTCCTCCTCTACTGACATATGGTGATTTTTAACCGATGGTGTACGTTGGCATCATTATTCCGTCAACCGTGAATTGATTCCTTCTTTATGTTTTGTCTCATCCTCCCCTCCTTTGTCTTCTTCCACTTACTCCTCTTCCCCCTCCTCCTCTTGTTATTAGATTGAGTCGAACAAGTTTATTACATATCAAGTGATTAAATTTGAACTCTCATTTCCTAGTTTGATCAGTATAATTTGAAAAACACTAGTTTTCTTTCCCTCGCTATGGCGGCAATCCACCAAATTAGATTGATAGGGCATCAAAAGGATCTCAGAGACCATGAAAGATGAAACCTAAATCATGGATCAACAAAGCCCTATCGGGTACTTTCTTAAATTACCAAGTTGATTGGAATTGAACTTGTCTGGTTCTACTAGATATACAAAAAATACCAACTTGAGTTCCCCATCATCTTTTTGCGAAAAGCCACTCCACAATGATACATCTCGTGTGTTAGACAAAGTGTCAATAGTCATACTGAATCCTCAAATATGTTTGAACGTCTGAGCGGCTTAATCAAACCCAAGACTCCATAATTTCAAAATCTCCATGCCAAATGGCATTTCTCCACGAGTAGAATATGTGGATTAATTGCTTCCCTCTTATCGAGAGTTTCCTACCTCATACGACTCATTAATCCTTTGGTGTGCAGATACCTCTTGTTTCATCACTGCATACCTTAAACTATCATTACTACATGGAACAAGAAAAGAGAGTTAACATTCAACTTAAGACGGCAAGCTTAGCACTCATTTCTTCGTATTGAGCCAACTTTATTGCGTGACAGCATCCATTCTTCCATCTAATTTTTGAAGTTTGGTTAAATTTATAAACGATGCTAGAGTCGTGCTATGTGATATGTACATCAAGCTATATTAGTAGAGTTTAAATCCAGTGTCAAATGTTATGTCATCTTTGATGGCAAGTATAGCAACCAACTCTTCAAAATTTGCCAACCGTATTCCCTCACAATATATCATATTCTTTGGTCTGCCTTTTGAAATATAGCTGAACGACGAAATTGTGCTAAAGTTCATTCTATACGAGGAAGATGGCAAGCTTTATTAAGAGAATATCTAATGATATGTCAAACTAGATTTTCTGCCATCAAAGCCCATAGGCCGATAGGAGATGGGCCAATATTGACTATGCTATTTAGTTTTAAAGCACTTGTATGTTTAGTTACCATGGCCAAATCCAGGGAAGTTTTCTTCTACAGGAAAATATTCAGTTTTGGTTTTTGAATAGAATTTTCCTTTTTGTCCGATTGGCTCTATTTAGCTGTTTTTCTTAAAGACTCGACTGGACTAGTAAGCTATTCTTCAAACTTTAGAGAATAAATTATGTCTCTCCATCAAACTGACATTATCAGATTCTTGTATTGAGTGAACTTGATCAATGAATGTGTCAGTGATGTTTTAATAAGATGGATTAGGCACTCGAGGATAAGATTAGGTGTTTTGTATTTATTTCTATTAAAAAATAAAATGACCTCTTGATACAGTAATATATGATGTTTACCGAAAATGGATCTAATATAAACATGACTTTAAGTTCTCCATGATATTCTTTGGCGTTGATATTAGTGCATCAAGATAATATACTAGTTTCTCTTACTTTGTGCTAGACGATGCACTACATATATTTCCTTAATCATATTCGTTTATAGACTTATAGCACTAATCAACTTAATTATTTGTTTATCTCATCTACAAAGGCACTTCAATATCTAGAGCATGTGGCAAGTGAAGCAAATAACAAAAGGAAACGTGATTTTGGCGAGGGGCCTACTTTCTTTAGAAAATTTGGCGATACACTCAGTCGGTAAGACTCCCAATTCCACATGTCAAATCATCATTTATTGATTTTATCTTCACATCGTTGTAGAATAATAAATATATGTCTATCTTGTGTGGATCATTGCATCATAGTTTTCGAAGATCGCACATCACAAAGTTTTCAAATTAAACAACCCTATCTTTTTGTGTTTTACCAAGTATCGCAAAAAAATCTTTTAGTGCATAAATATCGCAGTTTTGAGAAACACAAGCTCCTTTTAGCTTTGACCATTTTATTCAAGGACCAAACACGCATATTAGAAATGACTATATGTATGACTTATGTTAGGGAGGGTATTTTAATCAACAAAAGTTTGAAGAAAATGACACTATTCACATGTGTACTTTAAGGGTCTAGTTCTAAACCAGCAGATTTAGTGCATGTTTTCGTGCTCTTAAGGTATATTGCATATGAAAACCATAAATGACTATGGTGTCATTTACTGAAGCTAAATATGCTTAAAGTATATGTTGTTTTGTTGTTTAGGGGCTTCAATGATGCTGTTCATGGTTCTAGTGATGATGGGTGGACATTGATGAATGTCAATGCCCCGGATGATGTTTATATGTTTATAAAGGGAGCTGCAAATAGTACCAATGAAAAATATGATGGGGTCGTCTGCACGAAAGCCTCATTGCATCTTCAGGTAAGTTATTGCATCTTATTGATAAATTTGCCTGCTATATTGTTTTAATTCATTATACACAAATGTATGTAGGTATACCGCACAAAACTATGCATTTATCATTTGCCTGGTCTATTGTGTTATTACATGCAAATGATATTAGAGAATGAGAGAGAGTGAGAAAAGAGACCAAATGCATATTCTAAGCATGTATTTATGTAAAATAATTAGGTGAATCTAGTCATATTTGAGAATGTCATTTAATTCAGTGTATTTTATCGGCGGCAGAATGTTTACCCTGCGAGCTTTATGAAATTTCTGAAAGAGCGTCGCTTGGCTTGGATACGTTTCAACTTTGGTGAAATTTGTCCATCATATTCCGGAGCTTCTTGCTTTCCGTTTCCAGTGGAGGAGATCCACGATTTATCTGATACTTCCATGTTGCTTGGAAACACCAATTATGAAGACGAGGTTTTTACTGAATATTTTTCTTTTTTCAAACTTTTTTTGATAAATTAAATTTTTGGAAGCTGGAGTTTAAGCAATGTAAGTTACGTTTCTTTATTTATTTGCCTTTACTGAGTTTGTTACATATCTCAGATATTGGAAGTAATTAGATTCGAACGTCTAGCTCAGCACAAGCGTAATTTTTCTTCGCGAGATTTATATCATTTGCAGGTAATTCATTGTTCATCCCCTTCTATCTTTCGTTTTTGTTCATCTCTCCTTATATCCACTACGAGCCAGGTCTATTTTTTAATTAATTTTCGGGACCTGATATAGAATCTTGTTTACTAAATGCAGATTACCACTGGTTTAGAAGATACTGAATTTGGAGCTTGCTCAGAACTAATCTTTGCTCCAATTCACCGAACTTTACCAAATGATGCTATTCTATTTTCATCTGGATTTCGAATGATCTTGTTGCCTTCAAATACAGTTGAGTTTCGGTTTTTCAGTTTGCATATTTCTTAAATTAATTCTTTATAGCTAAATTTTAGATTTTAGGTACAATGTAGATATTTCTATATGAAGCAAATGGGCTGGATTTAGAGTTATTCTGCATTTAAAACAACTGGAAAATTGTTTATTTCTTTTACTTACTTTTATATCTACAGAATGGTGGGGAGGGGTTATCTTCATCAGCAACCAATTTGACATCAAATGAGGCATCTAATACTACTGGCCACCACCCGCACTCGATTATGACATTGGCTTTTCAGTTTCCTTATGAATCTCATCTTCAGGATGAAGCTATAGCAATTGCTATGCCGTACATGCGCCATGTAATTGCCAACGTGAAAAATCTTTGTTTGGAAATGACTCTGTCACGACCAGTTCCTCCAACAGTGCCAACAGAAGAAAATTCGAACACGGAGCCCAATTTAAATCCAGATCCAACTTATGCCGTTGATCCTACTACAACAAATCTAAATATGGGGCTGAATATCAATCCAAGCTCAAGTTATGCTGTTGATCCTACTATAGCAAATCCAGACTCGAATTGTCTTGTCTACCTTGCTAGCTTGATGTGCCATAGCTATAGGCAAGTTAAACTATCCGCCGATTCCCACGTGTCTCATAATTTCTGCTCCCTCCTTGGTTTATCGCAGAGGTCTAATATGAGAAGTTAAAAAAGTGAAACTTTCATTTATCTTTACATTTGTATTCCAAAAAGTAGTTGTTGAGCATTAAATGTCAAATCATTACTGTAAGACGGTAGTTTGTAAGGGGGAGGGGGGGGATTCCATTTTAGGAATCCTTGTCTTCGTACATTCCAAAAGGTAATGTACTTCGAAATTTTGGACAGTGAGTACTTCTTAAATATCAGCTCACGGCATTGGGAATAGCAGAAATTATATTATGAACAAAATGCCCTTAATTTTCATCTCTATTTTAAGCATATTTAGCATGTAACAGTTTTCAAATAACATGATGCAACATTTTTGCTTGATACAGATCAAGTTTAGGTGTGGAGTTAGTCTGCATCGACAACCAGAATCCGAACCTTGTGTTTAATATGATACAACATCACCAGCATGCTGTGTTGTGCTTCTCATTCTCGGTCAGTTTCTTTACTACAACATATTTTATATCTGATGACTAGACATTGATGCACGTAAGAATGTTAGTATGCATTTATAATGTAGTTCATGATGCAACCACGATATTCTTTGCTGCTCGCACATCACACATGTGAAACCTATGCTGCCTAATCATAGGGGTATATACGAGTCAAGTAGAGTCGAATTCTTATTGAACTTGAAATTGTGTTTCAAGAACCCTAGCCATCCTTGAGTAGTTTGATAAATTTAGATATTCTTTTTGTTATTTTCTAGCTTATCAAGTGCGAGCTCGATCTAACTAAAGCCAAATATCGAATACTTGTTTTTTTTATTTTCTGCGCTGCTACTCAGTTACTCAATTTTTTGGCTGCAGTCAAACCCAGTGTGCCTGTACGCCAACCTAAGCGCTTTTAACATGCTGGAGACAACTGCTGAAATGCTGTCATTACTCTTTATCGATAAAATACTCGATAGCACTAATGACGTATCACTATACTCTATCCTCCCAACTTTAACTCAGCAGGTACACACATAACGAGTTCCAACGTTGATCCCTGTTTTTTAGATATCGTAGCTTCTTATGTTGCTGCACAAAAACGCTCTCATGTTTCTTAAGGTAAATAATTGACTTGAGAATATTGTTACTTGGCAGGGGTATATTATTCTGCCTCGTGGATACTGTCTAACAGAAATGAAACGTTTAGTTACGTATGAACAAGCTGTGGTGTGGTTAGTGTATGCGCAAGATGGTTCTATTCATTGCTTCGCATCAGCATTCATCAACTGGTCCTTCGTTCCAGTAGTTTGAATTGTCTTTAACTTGCAAAATTTGTTTGATATATTTTTTACATATTTTGGAAGATTTATGTCGTTTTCGTTCAAGTAACTAAAATTTAGCTTTTATGTCTGGCATTAGTATTCATATTATGACTGAGTGTACCAAAAATTATTGACATAGATATTATGTTTTGTCAATATGAGTTGCGAAATCTTCTGCTGATACTCTATCGCAATGAAATCAAATCATATTCAATTGCTTCTTTCAATTCAAGAAAATCGATACATTCCTCGCCCAAATAAGGCAAACTTGGGCCAAGATAAAAATCAGACAAGGCCATCATATTTCAACCAACTCCAACCAGTCGAGAATAAACACTTAACATTAATTTTGACAAATTCTATGGACGAGTTTGGCATGACGATTAGAAAAGTAAATATAGAAGAATTAATTATACTAAAATCGATTTTGACAATAATTGATTATAATAAAAAATTATTATTTTTGCTAAAAATGATAATTTAGTGACTTTTTAAATTAGTTTTATTTTGCTATTGGAGATCTCAAAAGTAACTATGACACCAGGGTCAAACACTGCAAAAATCATGATTGACAAAAAAAAAATTTAATTGTAGGATCAAATATTTTAAAAATCACTGTATAAATCTATTATTGCTTTCAAAAACTCATCTTAAATACTAAATACAATTTTAAAACAACAAAAATTTACATTAGATAGCTTCCCTTAAACATTTATTTACACTCTTGAACCTCATTTTTCCCTTGAAAAAAAAAAAAACTCAATTTAGCTATGTTATATTACAACAGATGCATCCTGAACTTCAATCGAGTAACTAAAGTAGAAAAATACAATTTTTTTTTAAGACATGGGTAAAGAGAAGAGAGAGGAGAGAAGGAGAGTTTTTTTTTTCTTTTTGCAAGAAGATAAACACCTAATTGTAGTATCTAAACGGCGACGTATTGTCTTCCTATTGACTTTCGGCTACAGCTGAGCATATTTATATCTGAACATCCATACGTCAACTATAAACAAACAAACATTAATAACTCCGAATCAAAATTCAAAAACAGAGCCCCATACTCTTACATTAACTCCTCCTTATTACAGCCTCTTTATTTGGTATTTCTTGGTTTCATACAAATCTATTATCAAGATTCAGAAATTCAGGTACTTCAAATTCTACTCTCTTTTACACACTTGAGATTTATGTCTATGTTTTGTTGTATGCAAATTCGGATAGTGTTTGTAGTAGGAATCTTTATCATACAAAATTTCCCCTTTTAATAATTGCAATACTTAAATGACCCCATTCAGCAATTCACAATTTTTTTTTTTTTTTTTTTTTATGTGTAGATCAAGTATAATATTAAACAATATTCAATGAACCCTTTTTCTGAATTTTCGATACAATGCTCAATTTCAACCACAGGTTATAATTTTTTTGCTTAATTGTTACAGAAAGATGAAACAGAAGCACAAGGGTTCTTCATCAAAGTCAAATATATCATCAAGTGGTGAGACAAACAATAGTGAAAAGATTAGTAAAGTGAACAATGCTGTCAAGGGTAAGAATGTAATTGTGGTGGCTAAGAGGTCGTCGTACGTGATACTGACATTGTTCGTGCTGGTCTTGTATGGGGCGTGGAGTGTGTACCACTATCAATTTGAGAGTTTGCCTGTTCCTTTGACCCTCGAGCATGTCGGAAAAAGGGGTTTTTCCGAGCATGAGGCCATGAAACATGTTCAAGAGTTGACGAGATTAGGTCCGCATCCTGTTGGGTCCGATGCCCTCCACAGTGCTGTAAAGGTAGTTTTTGTTAGATGGGATTTGGTTTGCTTTATTCATTATTGGAATTGTTAACTTTTTTGTATTATATAAGTATATGTGATACATGTCACCAAAAGTAGGGATTTTTTTGGTTTTCCAAGGGTATTCAGGTCTTAGACCTGACTTAATCCTTTTCGAGGCACATCATACATATTATATTGGAACCTCTCCCAACAGGGATTTGAACCTGAGTCCGGCACTTTGTGGGGTTAGTCCCTTCCACTAAACCAATCACCCGTTGGTACCAGAAGTTGGGATTTAGATATGAGTAAGCTCTCGGTATTTTTGGTCTGTTTACAATCAAATCCAGGAGCCTAAGAATGATGAATAATATATAAATCATAAAAATGAATTCAATGAGCATAGATGATAGATCAACTTAAGTTGATTTTGATTTGATGGAAATATCCCTTGTGCTTCCTTCTTGAGCCTCATATTGACTCGTGATCCATAATTAATCTCTTTTGGTTACATGCATTATTCATGCCTTTTGGTTTCATTGATATCTTGAATTGCATATGAAATTTCCCCGAGAATGTTAGTACCAGTTTCATTGATCTACATAATTTTGATATAAATCCGAACTTCGTATTATCTGTTGCTTTATGTTATGATGATCGATTCATACTTCTTGACACATTCAAACCAAATTTTACTTTTTATTCTATGTTATCTCAATTTCCAACTCACATTACGTTTGGATAAGGCGTATTTCTAATAGGAATTTGTGAGGTAATTCTTAGAACTTTTTCTATATGATTTTGTTTTCTTGTCCTCCTGTTCCTGTAGTATGTAGCCGAAGCAGCGGAAATAATTAAAAAAAACGCTCATTGGGAGGTTGACGTGGAAGTGGATCTGTTTCACGTAAACTCGGGTGCTAACAACCTGGTTGGTGGTCTTTTTAAAGGGAAATCACTTGTTTATTCAGATTTGAATCATGTTGTGTTAAGAATCTCACCCAAATATTCATCTGAAGCCGGAGAAAATGCTATTCTTGTTTCCTCTCATATCGACACCGTTTTCTCAGGGTATGTTTCCAATATCCTTAAAATTTTATACAATGATAGAAATAAATAAATTATTAGTTCATCCGTTAAGTTCTTTTTTGCCTTTCCTTTTTCAGTGAGGGAGCTGGCGATTGCAGTTCGTGTGTGGCTGTTATGTTAGAGCTTGCTCGTGGAGTTTCTCAGTGGGCTCATGGATTTCAGAATTCTGTTATATTTTTATTTAATACGGGAGAAGAGGAAGGTCTAAATGGTGCTCACAGCTTTATTACTCAGGTAGCAATCAAGACCCCTTCCCCTGCATATTATGATATATACGTGAATAAACTTTTTCAATAATTACTTCGGTATTTTTCGACATTTAATTACTGCAGCATCCATGGAGTGATACAGTACGAATCGCTGTTGATTTGGAAGCCATGGGCATAGGAGGCAAATCTGGTATTTTCCAGGTCTGATTTTGTTAATGAGTATGTTTATTCTATAATATATGCTAATTTTTCTATTCCAATTTGACTTTTTGAATGCTGTTTTTTCTACAGGCTGGGCCACATCCTTGGGCCATTGAAAACTTTGCTTTGGTCGCAAAGTATCCAGCTGCACAAATCGTTGCTCAGGTTATTGAAAACCCAACAAGCTTATCACCATTTTTCTTTGTATTTTCAAAATTATTTGATTCACACTTTAGGTGACTTAAATGCTACAGGATCTTTTTTCTTCTGGGGCTATAAAATCTGCAACTGACTTTCAAGTGTACAAAGAACTTGCCGGACTTTCGGGCCTCGATTTTGCATACGCAGATAATACTGCTGTTTACCACACCAAAGTAAACTACATTTACTTCGATTCCTTTTTAAGTGTGCATTCTTTGATTTTAAGGATCTTCATTTTCTATTTATTTATGGAGAACTTCTGAACATTTTTTTAATTTAAATGCAGAATGACAAGTTAAAACTTTTGAAACCTGGTTCACTTCAACATCTTGGAGAAAATATGCTTGCTTTCTTGCTTCACGCGGGTGCTTCCTCTAGCCTCCCAAAGGGAAAGACAACTGAATCAGATATTGAATCTACCAAGGACAAAGCTATATATTTTGATATTCTGGTATCTTCACAATCTCTTAATAATTTATTGGGTGATTTACAACCGGACCCGGACCCCCTGAGGTTTACTGGTATTACACGAACTACCCCTGCTGTTTTGGAAATTTCAAGAACATTCCTTATGGTTTAGACTATTTACCAAAACATTCTTAAAGCTTCAACAATCCTTACAAGAACACCCTACAACTTCTGGAAAAATATACAAACACACTCCCTATAAGGTGTTCGAGTATATTCTGGAACTACAGGTTTCTTTTTGTAATTAAGGTTTGCCTGAGGGTGTCCGAGCGTAAATCACCCTAATTTTTTTTCTTGGGATTTCTTCATATTCTTTTTTTTTTTTTAATATATAAATTATCTTGTTTCCTAATTTCAGGGAACATATATGGTCACTTTTCGACAACGCCTTGCCGATATGATTTACAATTCAGTAATATTGCAATCTCTATTGATATGGACAATGTCGATTTTGATGGGTGGTTCTTCTGCAGCTATATCATTGGCTATATCATGTTTAAGTATCGTACTTACGTGGGTATGCTCGATTAGTTTTGCCTCTATCATGGCTTTCATTCTTCCCCTCATATCTTCTTCACCAGTGCCATTTGTGTCAAGCCCGTGGTTGGTACTTGGTCTTTTCGCGGCACCTGCTCTTCTTGGGGCATTTACGGGTCAACACATGGGCTATCTTATACTCGAGTCATATTTATCTCGTACATTTGTTCAAAGCAAGAGAAACCTCTCTGCTAGTTTGAGGGCCAGTGTGGCTAAGTTAGATGCCGAAAGATGGATCTTTAAATCTGGTTTAGTTCAATGGCTTGTTCTTTTGATGGTTGGAAATTACTACAAGATTGGTTCTACGTATTTGGCTCTTGCTTGGTTAGCCTCACCTGCATTCGCATGTAAGTTATGGTTCATACCCGTTTCCTGAACGGATATATATGATTATAAATGTATGATTTTTGTCATTTTAAATTCGGGTTAATGTTCATTTTCCCCTCTGTGATATGTATAATGTTCAATTTACTCCCATGTGATTTGAAAAAGAGCATATTAGTGAAAATTTCGAAGGATCAACTTACCTCCTTCAATGTAGAGTGTAACTCACTCGCCCGAAATTGAGTGTGAGAATGAAAAGTGTTAGCGTAGAAAGACAAAATTACCCTACTCCATGTAATATAATACATCGGGGTAAAGTGTCATATTTATAATAACATAACGGGGTAAAGTGATACGTATAAAATGCTACAGGGGGAAACTGGTCCATATAAAATCACAGGTGGTAAATTGCTTCATTTTTCTTTCCAGGTTTAAAACAAGTTTAAGTATAAAGTATATAGTGGAGAGTATTTTTGTCAAATCATATTTTCTTTAAAGTTTAAAAATGTTAGGGAGGCAGTATGAGTCTTTTATAAGAATATAGGGAGGTAAAGTGCTCTTTTTTAAATCACATGGTGTAATTTGCCATTAACTCTTATAAGTTCCTATATCCAACATTGCTTTAATTTGCATCCATTTACTTAAAGTCTTTTTGTAAATTAATTCTATTGTGAAATATATAGATGGCTTGCTTGAAGCGACATTATCACCAGCGAAGTTGCCAAGGCCACTCAAAACTATTACCTTGCTAATCAGCTTGTTTGTGCCGTTTTTACTCTCTTCTGGCATGGTTATTAGATTATCAAGCACTGTAATTGGAACCGTCGTTCGCTTCGTAAGGTAAATAGTCAAGTTCTTGATTTTTGAATTACCAAAAGTTAGATTAAAAAAATTTAAAATGCTTATGAAAATTTGGATTTGATAATCATGTTTTCTTTTAACTTTGTTATACTTAAATAGGATCATTCTTCAATGAGTTCTAGGATTACCGAGTACCATTTATGAAGTTGATTGCGTTCTTTTTTTGCAGGAACCCTGGTACCACTCCTGAATGGATGGCGAATCTAATAATTGCTGTGTTTATTGCTGCTATAGTCTGTCTGACAATGGTTTATCTACTCGCATATATTCATATCTCGGGTGCAAAAGTGCCAATTATTATTGCTACAAGCATTCTATTTGTGGTCTCACTCGGTGCAGTTTGGGGAGGTCTCGTACCACCATTTACAGAAGATATCGCTAGAGCTGTAAATGTAAGCAACCTATATTCCTTAATATTAACTTAATCAACTAATAAAACTTTGTTTATACCCCCTGGTTCCCAGGTCGTACATGTCGTGGATGCAACAGGAATGAGTGGTGAAAAAGTTGAACCAGTCTCGTATATTTCTCTATTTTCAACGACTCCTGGAAACTTGATGAAGGAAGCTGAGTATATTGGAGAAGGATTTGTTTGCGGCAAGGATAGATATATAGATTTTGTTACTTTCTCCGTTAATTACAGTTGTTGGATGGACACGAAAGCTGAAGCTGGCTGGATTAAGTCTGATATTCCGAAAATACTTGTGGAGAACGATAAGAATGGGGAGAGTAGAGAGACACTAATCTCGATTGACATGAGAGTTTCTACTCGATGGACACTTGGAATCAATTTCAGAGAAATTGAAGATTTCCAGTTGAAAGGTATGTGCAACATTTTTTTTCTTTGTTTTGTCTCTCAGGGGTCTTGAAGTCAACTTAATATCTTTCGAGGCACTTTTGGGCACATTACGTGGTCACCTTGAACTTGGGTTCACTACATTGTGGGAACTGATCCATTCCACTAGATTTGAAATACGCGAATACGATCTCTGATTTGCCCTAATTAGCAAAAAAGCCCTTTGTGTTATTTTAATTAGCAAAAACCACCATGTGTTATTTATTTTACTGGCAAAGAAGACCCCCTCTCATGCCATAATTCATATTTTGTGGGTAAAATGTATCCCCGCAAGAAAACATGTAAACACCCTCTTAACCTAAATATTATCAATAATCTCCCCGTTAACTTTGATAATAGGCAATGACAACCCCCCTTTTCAAAATTATCTCCCTATTGGCCTTATGATGAAATTTCAAATAGGGTTTTTTATTATAAAGAAAGAACACCTTGGTTTTTTTTTTGCTAATTAAAATAACATGGGGGTATTTTTGCCAGTTAGACAAAGCACATAGGTTAGTTTTGCATTTGATCTTTGAAATACAAAAACTATCCGATTTCACTTTCTAATATTTCATTCCATTTACAGATGCGGAGAATTCCGAGGAATTGATCTCGTTTGGCGAAAAGACGAGTGTAGACGGATGGCATACCATTCAATTTTCAGGCGGGAAAAACGCACCGACCAAATTTGACCTCAATCTATTCTGGATAAAAAAAGATACTAAGACGACAGATGAAAACGGGACAGAGGAGCACGTTCTTCTAAAGCTTAGAACCGATGTGGACCAATTAACACCACCAATGGAGAATGTTCTCGACAAGCTTCCTCCATGGTGTTCACAGTTCGGGAAGTCTACGTCTCCCCATACATTAGCGTTTTTGAGTAGTTTACCGGTCGAGTTCTAGTCGAGCGAAAATGAAATGATGCTAAAATCCTTTGTACACCTCATAGTTGCTTCAAACATGAGTTTCAGCTGTAATTCATGGATTTATGCGATTGCTAATTACAAGTGAAATAGAGTTTGATATTGCAATAATTTGAGACGGTAATCGTAATTTACACAATTGTTCAACCGGAATAGAAAATGCAAGAAATGGTAGTTCAATTTTCGGTGAGTGGTTTGGAATTTCAACATTAGGATTTCAATGAGGCGTTCATCTAAAATTGAAATTGATTGAGTAGTTCTTATATATTGTGGTGATTTGAAGTAAAAATAAATAAAAAGAGTTGGATGTAGAAATATCTTCTACACTCGATCTCGAAGAAGATTAAGATATTTGGAACTGAATGAATAAAATTTGTATCAACGGTCCATGAGAAAATCAAAAATCAATATCAAACATAATTATTACGTGGAGTACATAATTGTCACTTGTCTATTTTCACCTTAAAATCTTATCTTGGGGTAATAATCTAATCTGCGAAATTTCATTTTTTCCCATTAAAATAGTTGCATTTTAAATTGACACTTAATTGTGATACCTCGATAATAATCATAATTTATCTTGTCATCATCATTAATTTCAGTTCTTATTGTCGATTTTTTTAATTATTGTAAAAAATCATCAACTTATGTCTTAATTGACCGAAAAATTCATTTTTTGGTTAAAAATCACCAATTTATATTTAATCTGATCGAAAAATTTAATTTTAGCCAAAAATATCATTTGTCATGTGACACTTAAAAATTAAGAATTTCACATTCTGGCTCCACAATTTGCAATACCAAGCCATGTGATAGATCAAATATGACATAAGATTTGATGTTTTTTTGCGATAATTAAAAAAATCGATAACAAGGACTGAAATTGATGATGTTGACACAATACACTACGCATATTGTGATGTACCATAATAAAAGGTTAATTTTAAAATATAGCCACTTTAGAGGTTCAAAAATGAAATTTTACCTAATCTAATCCAGTCCTCTCCCTCATTCATTAAAAACAAAAAAGCCATTGTCTCTCAAAATCAAATTAAAGAGAGCAGAACCCAGATTTTTATTAGTAAAGACAAGTCTTTTCTTTTTTTCATCCTTTTCTTCCTTCTCCATCTCCACCTATTGTGTTGCTGGAGGAAGGGAGGGAGGGAGGAGAGAGAAAGAGAGTTATAAGGGAGAGAGAGAGAGAAGAATTGCAAATCTGCAATTGTATTTTATTTATTATATCTGGGCAAAGAGAAATGCAGACCATTAATTTAGGAGGGAGAATATCAATGGCAACAGTAATCCCTCAAAAAATCAAGAATTTTAATCATCATCCTTTCTCTTTACTTCCCAAAATTTCTCATCAGCAAAGCCCCTCTTCCCTCTCTTCTTCCCCTGCCCTCAGATCAGGTATATCAATATTTAATTTTAATTATATATATATGATAATGGATCAATAAATTCAAGAAAATCAAACTACTTACTATGCTTGTAATTCAATTTAATCTGGATTTTAGATTGTGTCTTTATTAGATGAAAAATTCTTACCTAGACCTGGTACAAAATGAATGATGCAGTGCTTTTGTTAAGATTTTTTCTGTTAATTGAACAGTGCCCTTTACAGTTATATACATGACAATGGCAGAGAAACGTGCTGTGGGTTTGGGTAGGTGGGGTGCTTAAATTTGGTGTTTTGCTATTTTTATGACTCATGTGATATCTTTTTGAGATTAGTGTAAGGAATCTGATAATGTGAAAGAATTTTGTGAAATGAAATAAAAAATTTCAGAGGGGAGGTTGGTGAAAGATTTCCATTTGATGAGTGAAAATGGTGAGCCTCAAATAGATCATTTGGTGAACTCTGAAACGTCATGACACATGTTCTTCATTGTGATAATTAGAGGACTTTTCAATGTTAAGTTGTTTAGTAGCATATAGCCTTTGGAATTGTGTAAATCGAAACTGAATTCAAAGTTTCTTTAAAGGGCTTTGTAGGGCAAGTCAAGTGGTGGAATTGTTCCCAACAATTTCACCCGAGATTATTGTTCGTGAAGCAAGGATAGAAGACTGCTGGCAAGTTGCCGAGACCCACTGCAGTTCTTTCTTTCCAGAACATTCTTTCCCTTTAGATTTCGTATGGAGAATCGATAGGCTTATTGGAATGCTCTTTGGATTCTCAATACCAAATGGCTGCAAAAGAACTTGCTTGGTTGCCGTAACCGGAAGTCCTGGTGAAGATTCTTTCCTTTTAGGGAGTAATGACTTCAAAATTGGAGTTTTTGATGGAATATTTAGACTAAATAGAGGTAATATAACCGGGATTTTGACTGTGGATACTGTCGCGGACTTTCTTCCTAGAAAAGGACCTCTTAGACAGAGAAGGTAATAAGTTTTTAGACTTCTTTCTTTGGTTTTCTATCTTAGTTCTTACTGTCTTTACTTGTAAGTTCAATGCTACTTATAATTTTCTCATATGTTATACATACTAATCCAAAAACGGCCTAATACTTTCCGACGTATAATCTTTCTTTGATCATCTATGAATTGTAAAGTCATTAACTTTTGCTAAATAAGTTGGATCATATGTAAACCTGTCTTAGATGAAGGGTAAAGACCCTTGAAATACTATATGATATCTTTTGTCTTCATGGGCGACTTGTGGCCAACATGGTTGGGGCTCTCAAATCGGCATTTTTTTTCTAACTTAAGATGTCAGCTAAATGCAAAATTACCCCCCGTGAATTAGCAAAAAACCTCATTAAATTCATTCATAAGTCAGAAGGGAGGTAATTGCCAAATTTTCTAGTGATCAGGGGATTATTGCTAATTTTCAAAGTTAACAGGGGGATTCTTGTCAATTTTTTAGGTGAGTAGGGGTGTTCTCGCATTTTATGGTGGGGTATAATTGTCATTTATCCTGTATAATATGTATTCCGGCTTGCGAGTTTTTTTTTTTTTTTGCTAATAAAAAGTAGCATTGGGTAGATTGTTGCTAATATAAAAAATGCAGTTTTTTTATTGGGCCAATTAGCCAAAACATAGGGGTTATTTATGCATTTCACTCGTAACTTTTTGTGGGAAAGTCCGATTTACTTTCTGTAAATTGAAGATTGCTTAGGATTCTAAATACTAATACAAACTACTTTTGTGCATTTTGTTTTCCAAGACATGAAGCTATTTCGAACAGCCGTCTAAGCCTAAGGGTGCAAATAACTTTCATTCTTAACTCTGAATTTACGAGTTCATTTCTGAAAAGTAAAAGTGAAGTATGCTTTCATTTTTAACAGGACAGGAATTGCGTATATATCAAATGTTGCTGTCCGAGAAAGATACCGTAGGAAGGGAATAGCAAAGAAGCTAATAGCTAAAGCAGAAGCAAAAGCCAGAAGCTGGGGATGTCGTGCAATTGCTCTACATTGTGAACTTAACAACACGGGAGCTATAAATCTGTACAAAAACGAAGGCTTCAAATGCATTAAGGTTCCAGAAGGAGCAAAATGGCCTCATCCGAAACTTTCACCTGATATGAAGTTCAACTTCATGATGAAGCTACTTCAACTTCCCAACAACTAGTGTTCGGATTACTAATAGGCAAACAAAGAATGTAACTGTGTGTAAAATGTGAAATAGATTTATTTGTAGATATTGGACAATTGTAGATGATGGCATGCATGTAATTATTGTGTCTGTTGTTGTATCACGTACAATTAGTTTGTGTTGTATGTTTTTTTGGTTTATAGAAAGGTACTTTGATTGTATGATTCGAAGTTGTCTGATTGATGAGGGATGTCGGGTCGGACTTGGATAAGATTTTTCCAACTCTTTGTCTGTTTCAAATCATGTTTTATCGGATTCGGATTCAGATTCAGATTGGACTTGGATAAGAGTTTAATATGAAATTATCTTCCTGTATCATGTAGTATTTGAAATTAGTATATATTTGTAATTTGATACATGAAGATAAATTTGATATAATGATTGATATAACGACATATTCACCATCTCTTAAAAAAAAATTCATGTACAGTTGAAAACAATGGTGCTGATAATGTTCAAAATTAACTTACTTTTTTTTTGGTGAGAATTAAGTTACAGAAATACGATTATAAATACACATATAAGTCACATCATTTTAAATTGGCTTTTTGATAATTAATTAATTTGGCTGACATTAGGCATATGTGATTAACTATTGTCATTGTGTATCCTTCACTTTCCTTCCTTGTACACTTTAATGCTTCACTTACCTCCCTTATATAATTTAATAACTCACTTACTCCATAATAATTAATAAGTGTAAGGTGTATAAATTGTTATTTTTTTTAATGGAAATTGAAATTTTACAAAAATAACTCAGAAAGAAGGGTAATATTTGAATGAAGACTAAACATATATATAATCTTTTTCTTTTGCCATATAAGTCAAGGATAATATATTCAAACGGAAAACATAAGTGAAATGACTAAATTGTACAAAGGAGGCAAGTAAAAAAATTAAATAATTATTAAATTGTATAAAATAGATAAGTGAAGCAATACAGTGAATAATCCACTATTATATTTGGTTCTTAAGGGTAAGATCAACCAGATATATATTCAAATTAAGAATTATTTAGTGGGGATCGATCAAATTCATCAAATCTTCGATCATGTCAAAATCAAATAATGTGAAATTGGACTAAAGTCCATACCGTTGACAGCCCAAGAGTAGGATCTTTGCCCATCTTTATTTAGGCCCAATTTCGAGCGCGTATGAAAGGTACTATAATATCCAACAAAAATATCAGATAACTAACTTTTGGGTCCAATTGATATTCATGATTAGGTGAAAGTTCTTATAGTTATAGGTCTAACAAAAAATTGAATTTGGACAACCAACGTCTCAATTAATTAATTGCATGAAGATGAATAAAGAATCCTTTTGGGTTTATTATTGGGACAACCAAAGAAAAATAAATTAACTTTTTTGATCTTTGATTGTCTTGAAATTGAAATAGATGGGGAAATAAACATTGGATGCTATATTAATCCAAAGCAAAATGTTGTTGGTGCAATGTGTTGAACCTAGAGAAAAGTAAGAAGAACAGTTACTAACAATCTTCCATGAGTTTCTGTTCCCATGCAATTATATTTAATTTCTTGGGTTGTAAAGTACCTTTCTTTCAATTCGACTATATATACTCAATTTAATAAACAGGTCGGATATGTCCACAATGAACCCCAAATTCTAGGGTTGACTCCAACGTTTCTGAATTCTTGGATCTTGTTATCAACTAGCAGTACTACTACTACTATATACATATAATAATAATTAAAATAATGCATAGAGCAAGTTTTTCTCTTGGAATAGCCTTAATTTGTCTATTATATATTTTTTCAAATATATATATATATATATATATATATATAATTTCTAATTTATAAAGTTCATAAATAATTATAGGTGATAGCCGATCGATAGGACTTTGAATTTAGTTCTATATTTAATTACAAAATAAATATAATTAATTAAGTATTATTTTGTGATTAATTGGTCGATAGTTAGCTTACTTAATTACATAACTTAAAGTTATATACTTAAATTAAACAATTTAAATGCAATCCAATTATATTGGGTATGCTTTTTTTTCTTTTTTTTTTCTTCTAGTAAAGGTAAAAGGCCAACGAATTATGCAATAATAGCGTCTGAAATTCAACGCTTTTCTCCTCGTGCACATCTCTCTTGGAAAATCAATAAAATAGGGTCGTTGAGTAATTAAGATCATCAATACCATATGCTTCGTTTGGCAAAAACAAATGCTTTCTTCATAACTAAGGGTTTAATTAATCACTCCTTCATTATTGCTCTTTTAATGGTTATGTCCTAAGCTATCCCACTTCATGATCCCTACAAAATAGTAGAATAATTTAGTCTCGTGATTGAAATTTTCAGTTCTGTTTATATATCTCAATTAATATTGTCTCTGAAATCATGAAGTATATAGATAATTAATAAAATATGCTACTATAAATTTATTTTCTTTTTAGTAAATGGATTAAGTATAGTGTGAGAGACGGATAAAAGGCTCACATGGATTCATTATTCATACTAAGTGTTCCATAAATAGTTTTGGATAGTCCTGGACTTTAGAGCTAGCTTTTGAATGAGTTAGACTTAGCTAGCCCATTGAGGTGGATTTAGTTTCATATGTGATTTAACATGATCTCAGAGTTTTTTTTGTTAATGTGGATCGTTTTCATAGGCTCCATTTGTTAATGTCACGAGTTGGGATTAATTCATAGCTCATACAATTAATCTTGGTTGATCCACGAGTTGAACACTTAGTAAAGTTGAATTTGCTTAATTCACATGTTCAACCCCCGTCGAATGTGAAGTGATCTTGTTAAGACTAAAAAGTCACATGCATGAATTGAATATTAAGGCTAAGTGTTTCTTAAATGGTCTTGAACAATATTCATCTCTTGAGTTGGCTAATAAATTAATTTCTTGTTCCAAAAGGTGAAATCGCTCATCCCGAGCGCCCCTCACCTCCCTGTCCGATGGGATTGTAAGAGGAGGTAAATCATGGATGATTAATTACTGCACAAATAGTTTAGTTCAAATTGATCATACTAACAAAAACAATATTAACAAAACTCTTGTAGTTAGTTGAAATATTACTCTTCATCAAATTCAACACGAGAAGCGGAAAACTTGCAATGTGAAAATTTTCCATTCTAGTATGAAGCAGCAATGAGGAAATTTCTACTAGGACCCTAATCCGGTATTTACATATATTTATTTATTATAATTATTTACTCTCTTAAAAATATTATTACTCCATCATAATGCATTTGATGCGATACTTGGGGTAATTTTACCTAAAATGAGTCCAATTACCACAATATCAAATAATTTAAAGGCATTTTAATCAATGTACATGACTTCTTGGATTAAATGCTTTAGATGAGATCTTTACCAAAAAAAAAAAGTTTGCTTAGATGAGATCAAACTTAGACATTGTCCTTACATTTACCTTCTAAATAAATACGAAGTATAATTAAATTAATTTTTTTTATTAGAATTCACTATATGAATTGGGCTAAGTCCACTTACATGTTTTGTGCCTAACTCAACCTCATAAACTAGCTTCTAAGGTGAGGATTGTCCAAAACCTTATAAGGTGTGTGGGTGAAACCCACATAGGAAAGCCCAATTAACGAATAATGACATTTTGAGCCTTTGTTAACCGGAGGAATAATGACACTTCAAGCATTGATTAACTGGAGCAATAATGACAAATCAAGTCTTTGTTATCTGGGCGAAGGTGTGGATAGATATTGAAACCCATCATGCGTACAAGGAAGAGCTCTCACGAAAGGAGGTGGCCCACTTTAACCCGAGACTTTGATATCATATTAGAATTCACCACATGATTTAACTAAGTCCACACTTACAAATAGTTTGGGTCTAATTCAACTTGAAAAAATAACTTGTAAGATAAAAATTGTCCAAAATTTTATAAAGTGTACTTAACTATTATTTTCAATCAACTTGGGACATTTGGTCTCAATTATTTTCAAACAAATATATTCAAATATTCTATATCAAACATATATGCACTATTGATCCAGCTCATTCCTAGGATTGTTGTATCCACATTAATAATTAAGTCGGTTTGAGAATGAGATGTATTTTGTCATACAGTTGGATATATTTTTATTTTTTAATTGACAAATAATTATAATTTTATTTTATAGGAGTATTTATTTAGAGGGAGGAGGCCCAAGCATCAACACGGCGCAAACGTTGTTTCTGGGCCTGGAGTAGGGGGTTGACTATTCGAGGCTTCTCACGTGAGGGACTTGTTTATAATTTACATTTGTTATTTTTTAATTCGTGTAGTTGCATGGGGGATGCGTCTTTAATTTACTTTTACTCTTTTCCATATAAAAAAAATAGTGGGAAAAATATTTTTGATATTAAACTTTAGTTCAAAAAATACATTTGGTATTAAATATTTTGAAAAAATATATTTCATATTCACACAATTTCGACACATTTAGTTTTGCCGTCAATTTTTGGACGAAATTCAGCACATGTCGGTCATGTGCCCATTAAATTGACAATAGGAGGGAAAACATGCACAAGTTTTAAAGACCTATAATTGACGGCACTTGCTGAATTCCATCCAAAAATTGAGGGAAAAAGTAAATGTGTCAAGATGATGTGAATCATGATATAAAATGTGTTTTTTCAAAAAGTCTGGTATCAAATATGTTTTTTGGACTAAAGTTTGGTATTAAAAGTATTTTATCCTAAAAAAATGTATATTGACATCATAAATCAAATCGAATTTCAAAGATTTTGTCGAAACTTTTGAAATCACTTATTGAGATCAAATCGAGATTAAATTCAGTGAAACTATTTTGATATTAATCCTTAATGTTTTAATAGTCATATGAATTCATTTCCTTGATCACTATCTCCACATGCACAATACAACACGAGGAGTGCAAAATTTGAAGGAAGATTATTGAAAACAGTACCTTCATTTTTTTTTTTTATATTCAATGACGTTTAAAAAGATGAAACATGGGAAATAATTAAAATCATGAAGAGAAACAATTATAATATGATTATGTTTTCTTTGTGATTCACTGCATTGAGAAAATGATGTACATGCATTAATATTCCTACATGAAATCCTTTATATATAGTTTGCAATTTAAAAAAACTCTCTTTTCAGTATCTAACAAAACTGAAATATGTTTGGAAATCCAATCAGTTATAGTATATTATTGTATGAAAAGCACTATTTAGTTTAACTATAAAAAGTGCATGTTTGTTGCACTCGACTTGCTAATTTTATGTGTGATCCTAAAATTATTATAAGATTTAGTTTTAATTTATTATAAAATAATACCAGAGCATTAAAATTAAAAGTGATCAATATAAGTAATGATATGATAAAATAAAGAAATAAAGACCAAATGAAATAAGATATTAGAATTTTATAATTGAGGGAACCAACGCTAGAAATATTGAATAATTAAGTATTTTTTCAGATAAAAAATAAACAAGGATCTAATACATGTCTCTATCAAGTTGAATTTTTAGTTTCTCATTTTGGACACCCTAATGATGTATCAAAAACTATTAGACTTGTGTCATAGACATATTCACCATATTCGTATTGTGCATGACATGCATTGCAAATTATTTAGGAGTAAGGTAGACAAATTAAAGAAGAAGTCAAGACAAAGAAATACATAAGCTTGGTGATTTTGTTTTCTATATTTTGTATTTATTTATTTGGATTTTACTCATATTAATATATATTAAACTATATTCATTTTCATAAAACAAAATAGAACAATTGATTTCATTAAGTAATATTAGCTACTACTACAATTTTTCTACTGGTGTAATCTTTTAAGTGGCATATAGAATATCACGCCGAGTGATTAACAACTAAAATGAAAATGGGTTTATATGATCTAGTCTATTTTGATCGGGATCATTCTAACTCAATTCGTATCTTACCCACAACAAAAAACTCATTTTCGAACAAATCTATAGCTTAAACTCGACACAACCTACTCATTCGCCACCTAATAAATAAGAAGAAAATTTTAGTTTAGATTTTTTTAGTAATATCCATCCAACCAAATGACAAATATATTGCACTTATTATATGATTGATCATTCTTCTGTATATTACATTTAAATGTACTTACTTTGTGTTAGATGAAACCCGATTTGGAACAAAATATTGCCATCTTTAACACTACTGCATCTTAGTCCAAAAAAGGGGGTATATGTAAGTCAAAATCTAATTCATAAAAAAAAGAGGTCTATATAAATATTTTCCTAGTTAAAATTCGGAACGTGTTCAACACGTTGAGACTAATGAGCGTGGTGAGGGAGATTTATTCATTATATTTCCCCTTTTTCTTTATTCTTTTATGTTCTGATCCTATAAATCTTTGTTTGTTGCAGAATTCACTGCCCAATGAGCAGCTGGAATTAGGATTTTTATCTGTAGACATTTGACCGACAACCCTCTTAAACATTATACTTGGGGATTAGAGTCTAATTATTTATTTAATTAACATACTATTAATTGCTTAGTAGTAGTAGTAGTAATATTAGGCTCAAATCCCAACTGATTTTGCCCTACTCTTGCGGCTTCATAGTAGGTTTTTATTGTTGGAAGTTGAACTCTTGCTCCTACTTGGGATTTGAGTTCAAAAGTCCAACTTGCAAATTCTCATAAATATTTTTGAATATTCTCATAATTGAAAATAATTGTTTGAATGATTTTTTATGTTGAGAAAATTGATAAAATAGTAAGTTTATAAGTTAATAACACAATTCGTAGGCCTGAACAAGGTGAAAGCTAGCACTGGAAAGTTTAGAGAAATTAATAGTGTACAATTCAATCGTGAATGCTCCAGATGAAAAAATTGTGTTAATCGCTTGAAGTTCGTCACTACATACCTTACTAATTGGTGTATTTTTCTTATTTGGTTACATTAATTCGTCAACAAAAAATTAAAATCGTGTGAGCATAATTTCGAAACAGGTTGAGGTTAAGACCATGAACCTTGACACAATTTGTCAATGCTATGCTCGAGACTTCAAGTGAAGCTTAAATGATGAAATATGGGTAGTTGTATTTAGCCTACAATTAAGTCGAATCGTAATAGAACATTTTACAATGGTCGGTGTCTCAACCTGAAAACATGAGGTTACAATATATAGAATAATTTACCATCAATGAGGATTGAGGAGGGAAACATGATCCCATAAAGTTGTTCACACACATGTTAAAAGAACTTTGATCAATTGATGCTTGATTTTACATTAATAATCACATGTATATATGTATGAAAGAGTTGAATTTGTCTTAATTATACTGGCATCCATTAATTAAGTACATTTCACTTAATTATGCATGTGTTCACCATCACATGTATCATTTATTAAGACCTGTTTGTTTGTAAATGAGGAACAAAACTGATTTCACTTAAATATGGTGTACCCACTAATTAATACTTATAGAGTTGTTTCTATGGAGATTAAAAATCAATCTGGCATTCTGAGTAAGCATTTTAACTTTATCAGCTATATTATATACATACATTATTAGCTGTCAGAAAATAGCTGTGGCCATGGCTTAAAAGTTAAAACTCCCTCTTCTTTGCCATTTGGCACTTATTATGGTAGTTGAATACAAATGTTAAACAATTCAAACTTGAATTTATTTGTTGAATCCGCTCAACTATTAAAAAAATGTGTTTATAAATAATTTGTGATTAAAATTGAAATAAACTAATGTTATGTTCGAGTTGGATCAGGAAGATCATTTTATTTCAGTTCATTATCACAGAAGGTTTGATCTCAACCCAATAAATAAAAAGTAATAATATATTGATGGAATATAATTAAATCAAACTCAATTACAATATCGAACGCGTAGATTAAAACGCGTAGTAACCTTGTACTCCTACATTATGACGTCAATGATGATTAGTGCCTAAGCGCTTTTCGGCATCAAAACAAACATTTTTTGTTGCAGGAGAAGTTGCTTATCGATTTTATTCGATGTTTATTTTTCTACTTGCGATTGATCACGCTCATATGTTTTGTTTTATCCAACTATATGTGAGTATTACAGATTTAGTTGAACCAAAACTATCTTAAGAATGTATCTAATTAACTAGTTATATATTAGTAATGTGGATTAATTTGATTTAATAATTACCTTAACAAAACTAGGCTGAAGCTCTTATTTTGTGAAAGAGAAACACTTTTCTCTGAACTCATTAATGGCTATGGTTAACAAAATGAAGAAAGATTGTACTTTGGCACTGCATTAACAAATGCAGGAAAAGCATTTATCTGATACACTGCAAACAACTGAAGCATATTTAGTTCCTGGAGAGAGTTTAAGGTGTACAAACTACAAAATGCAACAACCTCCAGATATAAACGAGTCGAGCAGAGTCAAAAACTTTAATGTTTCATTTGCAATAATTCTAAAATACTCCGAAACAAGAAACGTTTTCTATTGAGTTAATTAACATTGTTAAGACATAAGTTTTGAGCATAAATCATAAATTTAGTTAATCAACTGTACAAATTAAGCGAGCAGAATCCGTCTCTAGTTCCCTAGGTTAACACTGCAATGAAAAACAGATTCAAACTCAACTTTCCGATCATTGTACATTGGAAACTCTATGTCTGAAGAAGCTTCCGGAGGAAAGTTCTGAATAACTCCTGATCCTGAGCCGTTTGATACATTTGCCGTATTCTCTTGATTCCCGTCTGAGAAACTGTTGCCTCCGGTATCAACAGAGTAGCTTTGAGAGATTTGTTGTTCTGTTAGAATTGTTTGACCAAACAAACGAAACTTAGGCGTTTTTGGGTCGTTATCTTTCTTCAATTCTTGGGTCAAACTTCCTATTTTCAGTGAGCAAGATAAGGAATCGAAGTTGGGAATTTCTTGCGGGAATGGATGTAGTTTCTTGAACTGGAAATGTGATGAAGGTAAACTAAATTGAGCATGCCTGGCTCCCTGTATGCCTGCAGAAATGCTGTCATGTAAACAACACAAGGGGCTGCTGGGACTGAGGGGGTTGTTATTGCTAAGAAGTGTTGGCATTGGAATTTGCCCGATTGGATATTCGGAAGGTTCCGGAAACCGTGGCCTCTTCCTTGGTGGAGAGAAGGGACGGCAAAGGTGAAGGGATGGTATATTCGACACCAATTCAACCAACCACGGGTTAACTCGCTTCACGTTTTGTAGTAAATCCGGTTCATCCCACGCCACCTACAAACAAATTTTTCGAAATTTAAATAAAAACACTAACATTCAAAAATATTAAAAATCATTTTATAGTTCGTTTTCGCTCCATGTTCCTATCTTTACACAGACAACGGATCAATTATAGCTATAAACAAGATCATCAGAATGAAATCTTATCTACTTCTCAAGAAACAAAAGAAAGGAGTTCTTAGTTAAGTTCGTGCGGTAAATAGGACTTCCTAAAACGAGAACAAATTGGACAAAACAAAATCAAAATGTGATTTACCTGAAGAAGTCGCCAAGGAGAATTAGGCCAATGAATTGGATCCTCAACACAAACACCCGATATAGTTCCCATAAACCAACTTATCCGAGAAGAATCTTCCGTCTCAAAAGGCATTTTAAACCTCATCCCTGCACACCAATTGACTCTCATTGCAGCCCTAAAAGCCGTAGACTTCACCACAAACTCCGGTGAGCTAGCACGCGGAAAATAAACCACCTCAAATGGCTCTCCGCGTGCAGCTAGGTTAGCCGCTTCAATAACCGATTCACCCCTCACATTACCCTTATCATTATCACAACCCACATTCCTTTTCTTACCATTTTCACTCAAAAAGCTGGAAAGCCCCGGATATAAAAAAGAAGACGGTCCCACGTTCCATCCATTCGAAACCTCAGATCCTCCACTGATCCCACGATTTGCCCTACGTATCCCGACACACAAATCTCCGTTATCCGCCCTCAAAAACACGATAGAATCCCCGGCTATAAGTTTCTTTCGATTCACGAAATTACTCCATCCGGTAGTCAAAAGATGGCGTCTTGGCGTCCCTCGATATATATGCCTAAATTTCCAAATATCGCCATGTACATCTTTAACTAAAACCGTTTGAACAGGGGGGTTCACGGAATAATCCAACCTAGGAAATATGGTTTCAGCACAGTATCTTGGAACAGAGAAACCTCCACCATTGTTTGCATCAGATTGTGTTAAGGTCTTAGCAAATGAATTGGTTTTCTCATTTTCTCCATTCTTATCAACACCAAACAATCCACCCTCATCATCGATATCACATTCGTTTCCTCTCAAAGGGAATAATCGGATTTTCGCATACACTTCATCTGTATCAGTATCAGCTAAATAACTTATGTAGGATACTTTACAAGGGATAAGAGGTGGGATTCTTAAAAATCCATTCAAGTTAACATTTTTATTTGAATGTTCGGCGTGACCTTGAGGAAAATAAAAGACTTTGGAATTTTCAGGGGGTAATTGGGTCATTCCACCAGCACAAGCATGCCATAGTTGGGGATCCAATTTTTTTTCAGCTTGATTCATTGGTTTGGTAACTGAATGCATAACATTAATCATTCTTGAAAAAGCTACAGATTTTAACCACGAACTTGGGTTATAAATCCAGAATGAAATCCCTTTCTTGGTCCTTGATGATTTTCTGTAACAAACACAAAGAATAAAATCTTAAAACAACACACAAATGGGATATGCTAAGATAAAGAAATGTAAAGAATTTAGCCAAGAACTAAAAATTGCAATTGGGATTTCCTTTATCCATTTCAAGTAAATCCCAGATCAAAAATCAAACCAAACATACACAAATCTGAAAAATAGAAAATGGGAAGATGAAATTACACAGAAAAAATTCCAAAGATTCAATCTTTCTGAACAATCTAAAAAAAAAAACCTTGCCTTTACTCTAATTCTCTGCTCTTCTTAAGCCTTTAATTAGTCAAATCAACAGAAAAAAGTGTCCTTTAACTTGAAGAAAAAGCAATGGGGTAAAGAAAGGATTGAGTGATGGTTGGTAATGTGTATGTGTAGGACTTTTAGAAAACATAAAACTGACACTGTGAGTGAGAATGAAGAGAGTAGTGGGAGTGGGATTTTAAACACAAAAGAGGAAAAAAAGAAAAGAGATAGAGATAGATACAGACATTGTGTAAGTAAATGTGTGTGAGTGAAGAGTTGAAGGAGATGGGGACAGATGGAGACAAGAGACAAAAAAAACACACACAACACACAGTGAGAGAGAGAGAGAGAGAAGAGACACCTGAAGCTTCGTTTGCCGACCAGAGGGTGGCAGAGGGGAATTGATTTTGACAATATTATACAGTAAACACCAATATATATAGTAGTAGGATTTTAGGCCATCTCCAAGAGAATTGCTAAAAGTTAAATTTTAAGAGTTTTGCTAAAATTTTGATAAAAAGTGCTCTCCAAGAGCACCTTTATAATTTAGAAGTTGCTAAATTTTATAAGTTTGGCTTGCCAAATACCCATGGCCAAATTATAATTGCTATATGCAATTGTTTGTAGGAAAGTACAAAAATTTTTGTACTTTTATGCAAAACAATAAATTGGAGGCATTACTAATTAAATTAAAAATAAATTTAAATTCATAGTTTGTACTAATTAAATCCATATTGCTTGTACATTCAAATACATATTAATTAAATTTAAATGCATAAAAATTTGAATTAAAATTTTATAATTTGAATATCATTATAAAAAATTTGTCACTATTGACAAATAGTGGAACCTCTTTAGCGATAATTAACGTTGTCATGATGATTGAGTGATAATATTTTGATTATAATTTTTGGGGCATCGCTAAATATCAATACTAAAAATTAATATTTTTTTTAAAAAAAAAACTATTTTTTCTATTATGAAATAAAAATCAATTAGTATTATAAAAATATTATTATTATTTATATAAAATAATAATTAAAGTTATTTGTTTAAATATAAACTAGCTATTTGAGTGAAATGATATGGTTGTTAAAAAGTAGTCTCTTAAAATATAAACTAGCTGTTGGAGTGCTGAGTAAAACGTGGAATTGTATAACACTGTTCATTAGTTATATTTTAAGATAAGAGGCTGAAATTTAAGAGTGCTGTTGGAGATGGCCTTATATTAGTTCATCTCTGTTATCTTTCAGTTTTGTGTATGAAAATTGGAAATCCATTTTCTTTTTCCAGAGTTTTTATACTATTATCTTTTCAAACATTTTTTCTTTTCTTTTGGGGGTGTGTGTTGGTGGGGGTGGGGGTGGGGAGGGGGAGGACGTGTTGACACAAGAGGGGGGTTTTCTGTTCCGGGAGGCTATTAAAATGGGTTATGTATAGCAAGATTCCAAGTACAATAAAATCAAATGGTAATTATGGATCTATCTTGGCTTCATTTTATTTAATTCGGGTCTTGCTTTCTACAAAATCACTTAATCACTATTTATGATGTTATCATGTTGAGTTTTGTAGATTTAAAAATTGAGATACGATTTCAGGGGGAAAATAGATGATGTGTGTTAATATGGATCAAAATTTTCATCATTTATGCTAATAACATTGAAAATTTATGTTTTTCAATCAATTGAAACGAAAATAAAGTGTAATTCAAAAACTATTTATTTGTCTTTGAGACATTCTCATATTCTTAGTTTATCATAGTGTTTTCAAAAAATTCGAATATCTTTAGAATTTTTTTCATTACTTACCTAACCCAAACATATACGAAAAATAAAAATTTGATCCATGCATATTGATCAATCATTTTTATAGATAAACATGTAATTGATATGTGTCAAATTATTATCATCGATAGTTTTAATATTATTTAGGTTAAATTAAATGGTCGGACCTAAGTTTCGAAAAACCCAAAACCCAAATATTGTTTTGATTGGTTTTGATCCAATTTCGTGAAATTGTTTTTTTTTTTCCTTTTTTGGTTTTCCAAAAGTTTAATCCCTTTCGAGGCGCGTCGAACATATTAAATGGAAATCTCTCCCAATAAAAATTTGAACCTGATTTCGTTATTTTATAGTGACTAATTCATTTCACTAGACCAACCATACGTTAATATGATATGTTGGTAATTCGTGAAACTGTCAAATTGGCCAACACCAATAGAAAATTTGAATTTTTTGTGTGTGTACATTTCACTTTTGCTATTGCATCACACTGTATAGTGCAAACAAACGCGCTAAAATTATAGGAACTATTTCATGAGTTTTTTTTTTTTTTGCTTTTTATTTTTATTTCTCAAAATTGAACAATTCATGAGTTCGGAACTAATTAAATGGAACCAAAGCATGTACATGAATATCCACGAAGATGTGACAAACAACATGCGGAGTAAGATAAGCCAAAAGAAATCGGCAGTATTATAAGCTAATATGAAATAAAGTTTTGTTTACTTGAATTTTTTTAGTCAAAATAAAATACTATGCTCACATTTCATTTTTGGAATTTCCCAATTTTTTAACAACACTATGTTTTAAAGTGATTTTTTTTGGAAATATATGAAAATTTTAATCCATATTACCAATTAATTGCATAATAATCTACTCTTGAATCTTGATGTAGGTGGTCTGGTACTCTAGTTCAATTGACCTAATTAACAACCAAATTAACCAAATTGTCGGGTGTACTTGCGCGAGTAAGCACATTCCTAAATTGGAATTTTTTTTAGATGATGAATACATTGTTACATCAAACACTATATATATCGAATCGAAACTATTACAATGATATCAAAGTGAACTAATTACTAGTATTAAACTAGAGAAAGACTAATATAAAACTAAAGAAAATACCCACATTTTTGACCTTGAACCCATGACCTTCTGATCATAAAACATCATTCTTAACCACTTGGCTAAGATCTCATTAGTCATTGTTAAATTGGATTTGACTTTGTTTTATTGAATTTGAAATTGCATGTGATTTAATTTGGTCTTATTTTTTAATGAATCAAGCTTCAAATAAGAATAAGTTAAGCTCAAGTACTTTGACATTTTTAAATAAATTGAATTATTTTTTTAAGTTATTAGGTCGAGTTTAAACTGAGCTTTAAAAGTTATCAAAATTTTCATTTGAAATGTATAACAAATTGAGATCTTTCATGAAATAAAGTTGAACTAAACATATTAATTATACTTACGTAGTACGTCAAGTCTTTATTAATCATTCAAATAATTCTCCACAACATATATGAGATTAGGGTGTTACAATCTTCCCAACTCAAAAATTTGACATTCTCGTTGATTCCAAATCAATAGCCCAAGACCATCCCCATGGATAACAATACAGAGTCGGCTCTGATACTATTTGTAGAGACCATGATTCACTTATGGTGGTCTTGTAAACATTGTTGAGCTCTAGATGTATGTATAACATGGAGTTTTTAAGCCCAACGATCAAAATGATATCACCCACAAGGATCCAAGAGGATTGATGTTAGCTCGATTTCACTTAATTTTATTTTAAAAAGTTAACTCGAGAGGGTTCAATAGAAATTCACTAAACATCATTTGAACTGACCAATATTGAGCTCTAGATGTATGAGTTTGAATGTTGAGTTTTGTGAATGATTTTTATGAGTTTGATGAGATAAAATAAGTGGTAGTTATTAAATCAATATTGTCTTTTATAAATTTAGAATTTGTTAAGCTTGAATAGATGAATATTTAATGAATTAAGTATATTCAAGATGAATATTTTGTTCAATACGGCATAATTCAATATTTTGGACTATATAGTGAATCAACAGATTAAAACAAGTAAATGAGCCATTAGTATGGGGTACAAGATAAGCCAAAAGTGACCTGCAATTGATTATTTTATTAAGGGAAATAAGTGCTAATCTTTGAGGTAACAAAACTAAATAAATGCAATGGACGTAATTTGATTCCCTTTATTACAACAATTAATTAGCCGGTCGGAGGTTGCCGTTTCATATGATTGAGTTATAGGTCGCTGTTAACTTTGTTAGTGTGGTACTAATTTGTTTTCTTTTTCTTGAGTTTTATGATACTTTACAAGAATTAATAATTGATGCTAATTCTACTCTTTGTGAGCAAAAACCAATGTTGTGTGTCATTATTGTGGTGGTACGTAATGAGTGGTGGGATTATGATCAGGCTGTTGTTTTAAGTGTGAGTATAGAGTCAGACAAATGTTGTTTAAACTAAGTTTGAATTTCTTAAAAAAAAGGTTAATTTGATTGTTAGATTTAACTGAGAAAAAAGTGAGTTGAGTTTGAATATCTTGTCATGTGTATATATTGTTATTTTTTATATTTTTTATATTTAAATTTTAACTTTTTAGTTATCTTATTCGGTCAAGGCTGAATTTGTATTATTTAATTTTTTTATTGTTATTCCTTTCGTTTCATGATATCTGTTGTTTTAGAGTTTTGCACGGGTATTAAGGAACTTTAATAAATAGCATGGATATATATATATATATATATATATATATATATATATAAAATACCCTTAATTAATTTTAGGTGTAATAATTGAAAGAAAAAAAAAAGGTAATTAATAATATTCTGAAACAAAATAAATTCGTATGTACAACAAAGGAGCTCAATTCGATTTTTACTCTTAGAATAATGAGTCTTTTATTCATAATTCAGTGTTGTTTGCAATATCTTATGCAAATCGGAAGTTGATTTTTTGTAACCATAAGTTGGGGGTGTTTGTGTCCACGCTAATAAATCGACTTTAAAAGCTCCCAAAATCGCAAAAAGAGGCATTTAATTTGGTAACTAATTTTGTCCGTGCTTATTTTGGTATAGCTTATATTGTACACCGTCTTCATTTTTATATCTGTTTTGAGTTCGAGTCAATGCTAAAACTAATTATCATCATTCCTAAAAGAGAATTTAAAGTCGAATATTTATTGAAAATAAATATAAAAGTCATGAAGAATTAATATGGCTTTCTGATACCTAAGAGGGGGGGTGAATTAGGTATATAATTTTTTCAAAGAGTTTATTTCCCAGAAGACAATTAGTAAATAGTTTCAGTAACTTTAAATAAAAGGTAATCGTTCCAATGATTTTAAGATTAAAGTTACGAAGGAAGTAAAGTGCAAAAAATAAAAGGAGAGAAGGCAAACACAATTTATAGAGGTTCGCGCCCCAACGGCCTACTTCCTCTCTTCCAGCACCCCTGGGTAAAATTCACTAATATACCGTGGCTTGCAGGACGAACCTTCGCCACTCGAGATTACAAGATCAATTCTTTCTCTCGAAACGAGCTTGCTAGGCCTAACCTATCGCTCAACAAAAACCGTGCTTGCTAGGTTCCCACCTATCGCACAAAACAGTGCTTGCTAGAACACTCAGTCCTATCGCACAAAAACAGTGCTTGCTAGAACACTCAGTCCTATCGCACTACGAGCTTGCAAGTACAAAACTTTCGCTCAAAAACAGTAGTAAAATTTTGATTACAAATATATGCTCCAAAATGAGCTGATTTTGCAAAGTAGTAAACACTGATCTTTTTCTTCTATAACTTAGAGTATATTCAAGATTTCAAGAGCAAGAAGAAAAGATACTTTAAAAAGCCCTTTTGAGAAAAATGATTTTAACAAACTTAAGAGCACTCAAAGACTTTAACTAGGAGAAATGATTTAGCAAGTGAAAATGTAGAGAATTAAGTTGTGTAGAGCTTTGAGAAATGAACCACTATTTATAGTTGAGTGAAGTTGGTTCAATAGGGAAAGATTTTGAAATTCAAAAATGATTTTGTCACATTTAAAAAGATGTTGCAAGATTAAACCATGTGACTAATTTTCCAATGAATGTGGACAAGGTTTAGTAATTAGGTGGAGATGAAATCTTTCCAAAAGAATTGATTTTACAAATAAGGGTAAGATATTTAACTAGACAAATTGAAGACAAATTGGAGACAAATTGTTTTGCTAGCTAATCAAATGATTTGAAAGAAATCATACCTTTAGAAAATGATTTGATTTATAATTCAAAAATCAATTGCCAAATAATTAAGTATTAAAAATTAATGGCCAAAATTAAGTTTAATTTTCAAGAGTGATTAAGCTTAATTAAAAAGGATTTTCGGCCAAAATGAAAAAGGCAAGGTCACGCTTATTTTTTTAAAAAGAAAGGTAGGCCATTTTGATATAAAGCATTTTTTAGAATAGGGCAAAAAAAAAACTGTTGGACTAAAGGTATTTAAAAAATGGTTTGGGCTAGGAAATTTCTTGCTCTTTTAATCAATTGAAAAATACTTACTAAGTAGACCACAATTTCCTTGAATCGAAAATTGGGCCCTTCAGGGGTGCTAGGGGCTTCGGTCTTGATCTTCATTCATAACGAGCCTTTAGCTAAAATTGGCCTTCTCATGAGCTATCTCCCAATTTCGTACAAAGTCATTTCTTCCAAATTGGTCCTTCTTCATTGTTGGACTTCAGGAGTTCTTTATTGGGCCTTTTCTTCTCAATTAAGCTATATTTGCAAATGGGCCTCTTTCTTCAAATAATGAGCTTCTCAATATCTGTTAAGATCAAACTCAAGAGACAAGCTCAAATATCAAGTTGTTTGTTAATCATAATCATTCGGCTAACAATCTCCCCCTTGATTGACAAACAACTTTGATGCAATAAAATAAATTATTAGGAGGAACTCCCCCTCAATTTATGCATTCATGAAGCAAATATAATGAGGCAATTATATCAAGTAAATGCATCAAATAACTCCTCCCCCTTTTTTGTCAATCAAATATATTCTTCTTACTCCCCACTTATAAAAGTTCTTTAATCAGAGTAACAATATATCTTCAGCGGAATTCAGTTGAGCATAGTTTAAGAACATTTTCCAAGATGAACAATTCAAACATTTGATTATTCAAAGCAACAATATATTGGAACAACTTGTTTCGAAGGATTTTTAGTCTCAAGTTCCGAAGCTCAAATATCACATGTAGCACATATAACAACCTCATAAAGTTCAAAGATAGATCAGATAAGCATATAATGCTCCCCTCAATTATATGTCTTCATACAAGAATGACAATCATCAATATAATTTCAATTTTAGCAATTAATCTCATAGTGATTATCAAATCCACAATATAATATGTCAAGTATTAGCATGTGTGGAATTTCCTTCGTAAATAATTGCAAAAAGGCATTTATCATTATGTAAGCGAAGTGCATGTGAATCATTTAAGGGCATGGAATGTTCAACAAGTGCAATATAAGTCATGAGGTTAAATTTTAGCATGTGCGGATATTTAAGAAAATGTAAGGGATATATCGGTATTTACTTACGTACTATTACCTTGATTACCTCAACGTGGAGTATTTTTACCTATCATTCTTATGGTATCTCTTTGCTCGCTTGATGCTTGAAATCCCCTTAGGATAGATTTAACCGTTTCAGAATTGAAATCCTTCTGGGATAGTTCTGCTTTCTCGTCCTTATCAAGTTTCGAGGTAGGGCTCATGGGAGTACCCATTTCTTTGCACTCGTCCATTCCAAATCTTTTGATGAGTTCCTTTGTGTATTTCGTTTGGCAAATAAAGATTCCCTTTTCATTTTGTTTTATTTGAAGCCCAAGGAAATATGTTAGTTCGCCCATAAGACTCATCTCAAATTTATCCTGCATACACTTCGCAAAGTCTCGGCAAAGAAGATCATTAGTAGCACCAAATATTATATCATCAATGTAAATTTGAACAATTAACAAACCATTTTCATTTGCTTTTAGAAAAAGTGTTGTATCAACAGTACCAATAGAAAAACCATTTTCTAAAAGAAATTTACTTACCAAGCCCTAGGGGCTTGTTTTAATCCATAAAGAGCTTTTGACAATTTAAAAACATGGTAAGGAAAATTTTCATTTTCAAAACCCGGAGGTTGCTCCACAAAAACTTCTTCATTCAAAAAAACCATTTAAAAAGGCACTTTTAACGTCCATTTGAAAAAGAGTAAATTTTCTAAAAGAGGCATAAGCGAGTAACATACGAATAGATTCAAGTCTAGCAACAGGAGCATAGGTTTCATCGAAATCGATACCTTCTTGTTGATTCCTTTAGCGACTAATCTCGCCTTGTTTCGAGTAACCTCACCTTCTTCATTGAGTTTATTTCTAAATACCCATTTTGTTCCAATGATGGTGTGCTTACTCGGCCTTTCGACTAGAGTCCATACCTGATTTTAATCGAATGGAGCGCTCATCTTTCATAGCGGCAACCCAAGATTCATCCCTTAGTGCTTCATTAACGTCTTTTGGTTCGGTGATTGAGAGTAGGATGAAATTGGCACTTTGATGTTGTTGTACCTTTGATCTGTTTTGAAGTCCACTCCTTAGATCACCAATCACTTGTGTAGTGGGATGGCTAGATGCATGTTTGAACTTTCTGACGGCTGGTTCATTTTTGGTTCTGGAACTTCCTTCTTCAGTTTCTGTTTCAGCTTCAGCTTCATGTTCCGAATCCTTTTCGGAACGTTCTTCTATTTTGGTTAGTTGTTCCAGTACTGGTTCCGGCAGTTTCTGTTTTTCGATTGTGATTTCGTCTTCAACATCTGAAACATTATTGCTCAAGGATTTCTTGGCACTATAGAGGTTAGAAACATTAAGCTCATGCTCATTTATCAACTCATAATTATGATATGCAATTAGATATTCATTGAGATGAGAGAAAATAATTAATAACATGTTATCACAATATTTTTGGCAAAATAACTTCAAGAACATCAAGAATCATAAATAGTTCAATAGTCAAGTTAATGCATATGTGATTCTTGTTATTATCTCAACAGATAAAAATTTATTCATGCCTTAAAGTTTCATAGCAAATACTTTTCAATCATGCTTCAAATAAATAGTTAATCTCTTCACGTTCAAGATAATAATCAACAAGATATAGCAAGACAATGACAATATGGCAATATTATAGCACAATTCTTTAAATATTCTTATTATTATCATCTATAAGCAATTAAGGAATAATTGTAATAAACAATGCATCTAATTAAGAAATATGAATATCATTTTGCAAGGTAGGTGCAATTATGTGATCTAAGATAGATGAGAGCAGTAATGGAGAGCACATATATTGTATATGATCAATCAAAATGTAGCTTGAATCTAGATGATCATGATATTTCATTCTTTATAAGAATTGATGCACACTTAAAAAATAGAAGCCATTTTATTATTCAGAGGTGCACATAATTCATCCATGCTAATTATTAACCAAAGCAAGAAACCTTTTATTAGGCTAATTTGACAACTTTATCTTAGTATCCCATTTACCTTTGCCATGTAGATCATTATTGAAATTACCAAAAACTAAATCACTGGAAGATATTCTGATGAAAATTCACAGGTATTTTCAAAATCATCATTTTCAACATTTCTTTCCGGCACTATGCAGGTCCTTTTATTATATGGCCATCATATGCTTCCTTTGGACCTGCAAAACATAATTCTATAATCTATCTGGTACCCGTTTTACTTTGGGTCCACAATGGTTAGTTATTTCATTTTTCACAACCCATATAAACTTAGAGCCAACATGTTTCTTGTAAGGACAATGATAAACATAATGTTGACCTCTTCTACAATAAGTACAAGTATGACAATATGGTGTTCGAATATTTTGAACAAATTTATTGCTCGCCTTTCGAGATGAAAACCATTTCACATCAGATTCATTGTTCAACTTCTCTTTGTCTTTTGGAAATTTATCATTAGTAAAATCAGAAATTTGGGATTTGAAATAATCATCTTCCTCTTTAAAGGGATCAAAATTTTCTACGAAATTGAAAACTTTTTGTTCAAGCTCAAATTTTTGTTTAGAAATCATTTCAATTTGACATTTCAAAAATTTATTTTTGGTAGTAAGGTTTTGAAAATAATTCTGACACTCTTTAATATCTTTTTGTAATTGATTGTCATCTATACAATTTTTATTATCAATATCACAATAAGATTTATTAGAAAGAGAATTATTTACCTCCTTACCTTTCGTCAAGAAGCATAAATTTTCCATCTCATCATCACTTTGCTCTTCACATGAGCAATACGGATTATTGCAAATATTATTCTTCTCATCGATCAAGCTTTTGGTTTGTTCATCTTGATTGCATCCTCTAAAATCAGATTCATCTAGTATGATTGAATCTTCACAACTTGAATTGTCTCCATAAATTTGATCCAAGACGGACCATATCTCAGATGCCGTCCTTAATCTGCAAATATCTTTCAAAGCCCTTTGATCAAGTGCAGAATAAAGGAAATATAAAGCTTTAGCATTTAAGCACATATTATTTTTATGAAAATCATGATCGTCATATCCATGCACAACAATACTCCATAAATCAAAGTCTAAGGCAATTAAAAAATCTTCCATTTGATTTTTCCAAATAATATAATCATTGCCATCAAATATAGGAGGTTGTGTAATGCATCTTCCTTCAAGAAATATTTCACCTTCTAAGGCCATAGGATCTCTACTCAGGTTGTTAGACCAAATAAGAGCACGAGGCTCTGATGCCAATTGATACCTAAGAGGGGGGGTGAATTAGGTATATAATTTTTTCAAAGAGTTTATTTCCCAGAAGACAATTAGTAAATAGTTTCAGTAACTTTAAATAAAAGGTAATCGTTCCAATGATTTTAAGATTAAAGTTACGAAGGAAGTAAAGTGCAAAAAATAAAAGGAGAGAAGGCAAACACAATTTATAGAGGTTCGCGCCCCAACGGCCTACTTCCTCTCTTCCAGCACCCCTGGGTAAAATTCACTAATATACCGTGGCTTGCAGGACGAACCTTCGCCACTCGAGATTACAAGATCAATTCTTTCTCTCGAAACGAGCTTGCTAGGCCTAACCTATCGCTCAACAAAAACCGTGCTTGCTAGGTTCCCACCTATCGCACAAAACAGTGCTTGCTAGAACACTCAGTCCTATCGCACAAAAACAGTGCTTGCTAGAACACTCAGTCCTATCGCACTACGAGCTTGCAAGTACAAAACTTTCGCTCAAAAACAGTAGTAAAATTTTGATTACAAATATATGCTCCAAAATGAGCTGATTTTGCAAAGTAGTAAACACTGATCTTTTTCTTCTATAACTTAGAGTATATTCAAGATTTTGTTGGATGAAGATGAAGATGAAAGAAGACAAGTAATTAAGGGAAGGTTTTGATGATTTCCAAAACATCATAATCAGCTAAGTATGGAAAGCTTAGTTCCCTTAGAAGAATTTTGAACAAGTAAAAGAAGACATCAGAAGAGTTCAAAGTTCAAAGCTCAGAAGACTAGTGATCTCTTGCTGAATCAGCGAACAGAAGGGTAGATCATCAGCCGAGTCAAATCAGATGAGTTCAGTATTTGATCAGCAGAGTATCTATCAGTAGAGTCGTTTTGATCAGCAGAGTAGAAGAGGTCAAGAGATTAGTCCAACGGTAATAAATGCACTTGGTGTAATAAATGCTGTAAGAGAAGGGTAGTAATGGCAAATGATTGAAGATATCCTCGGATCAGCAGAGTGCATTAAATGCAGCATTAAATGCGATGGACAGAAAGGTACTGTACACAGTACGGAATGCTGCAGGGAGCCGTTTCAAAAAGAGCTGAAGGATGGATTTGATTTGTGACTTGCCTTCAACGGTCATAATTTCATCTCCATGTATAAATAGAGCTGAATTTCAAATCGAGCAAAAACACAACAACAATCAGAGATCGAAATTTTGAAGCAGAATTTCTCTAAGTCTCAAAAGCTCGAACAGCTCACTCGTCTGGTGGAAGTCATCTGTTGACAGAAACCCAGTTGAAGAAATCAGAAAAACATTATCTGAGTGATTTTGTAATAGCTGAGTGTTGTGCGAAGTGAGAATCCATCTGTGTGAGTGATTCTACTTTAGAGGATATGTTTTCTTTGTGAATTCCTATTGTGAGCTTACAGCCTTCTCATTAGTTGTTTAGGTGTAAGTGGAGAAATATTGTAATCTTTGTGATTATAGTATAACCCAGAATCTGTGTGATCTGGAAGAGTGGACTAAAGGATTTTTATCCATATAACCACTATAAAAATTCTTTGTGTTATCTTGCATTTAAGGTTTTCTTGCATATTTTAAAGTTTGCATCTTAAACACTTTGAATCAAACAAAAGATTTTATAAGGAGTTTGAAAACTGGGGATAAAATCTTTTGGAACTTAGTTTACTTGTGAAAAACACTTTCAAAGAATCCGCTGCAAGTATACTCTTGAAAAACTGTTTTGCTGAAAAACAGCTAAGTCATTGTAAGAAGAGTGGTCAGTCGTCTGTTCAAGATTTGTTCACGATCAGACTAGTCTGCTTACTGTTCTTCATCAGCTTAGTCTGCTGACAGAAGACTGACAAGTTTTTAAGTTCAAAAATTTTCAGAGGTCTATTCACCCCCCCCCCTCTAGACCTCATCTGACCACTTGGGACCAACAAGTGGTATCAGAGCAGGTGGTTCATTAGAATCAGCTGCCTGATCAACGAGCTTGATCCGAGTGTTTTTCAAAGGTTTTCAAAACTTTTCAAAAGAGCATCTTTTTGAAAAACAAAAACTTTTTGAAAAATGGATTGTATCAGCCATGTTCCCCACATTGCTGGTATGTCCTTTGAGGACTGGAAAATCAGAATGGAGATTTTCCTTGCTGCCTATAATGACAACATGCACACATGTATCATTAAAGGTCCATTCAGATTCACAAAGACCATAAAAATAAATGAAGTAGATACGGTTGTGGAGAAAGACCTTCATGAGATGACTCCAGAAGAGATAAAGCTTTACAATCTTGATAAAGTTGGGAGATTCATCATGACCAAAGCCCTGGATAATGATCGGTTTGACAAGGTCAAACATTGCAAAACCGCAAAGGAGATGTGGGACAAGGTCAGAGACATGAGTGAAGGAAATGATGCTATTAAAGAGCATCAACTCAGTGTTGCATTGGAAAAGCTGGACAACTTCAAGATGAAGTCTGGAGAAACCATTGATCAGATGGATACCAGATTCACCAGAACTCTGAACGAAGTTTTGAAGCTGGGAAAGACTTTCACTGACAAAGAGATTTCTGTCAGAGTACTGAAGGCTCTACCTTCCAAGTTCAACATGAAAGTGACAGCAATGGAAGAATCAAGAGATCTGGGCAAGATTTCTCTAACAGAGCTGTTCTCCGTACTCAAGGCTTATGAGTATAAACTGCCAAGGATGGGAATTGAAGAAACCTCAACTTCAGGACCCACAGCTGCACTTGTTGCTGCTGAAAACACCAGAAGACCAGCCCAGAAAAGCAAAGAAGTGGACTCATCTGATGAAGCCACTCTACTCAACAAAAAGGAGTACACTGCTGGAGATGTAGCATTATTGATGAACAACTTCAAGAAGTTCTATAAGAGAAAGATGAAAAACAAATACAATCATGCTGCTTCTACTTCTAAACCTAACTTTTCTTCTCAAGATAAAGAGGATTATAAATCAAAACTGATGTGTTACAACTGCAGGAAATTGGGACACTTCATAAGAGACTGCCCATATCCAAAAGCAGAGAAGTACACTGAGGAAGAGAAGAAAATGAGAAAAGAAAGAAAGCATCAGAGAGGCAAGGCAATGATGGCTGAAGCAGAAAAGCCAGCTGCTGTCTACTCATCTGATTCAGACTCAGACTCGTCTGATGAAGAATCTTCTGATGAAGAAAAACCTGCTCTCCTGTGCCTGATGGCAAAGGACTCTGATGACTCTGAGGATGAGGTAACTCCTCTTAATGATGAATTATTTAATTCATTTGAACAAATGATGCTTAACAATACTGGTATTGCTGAAGCATATAAAAAGCTTAAGGAAGAGATGATCCTGCTAAAAGAGCAAAATAGTTCACTGAAACTTTTAGCTGAGAAGCCAAAAGAATCAGCTGAATATAAACAGCTTGAGCAAGAACATGAATCTCTGAAAGCTGAGTGTGAGGTTTATAAAGGAAAAATCATGGAACTTGAGAAAATTATTGAGTCTCATGATAAGTCTACTGTTGCATCCACGCATACATCTAAGAAACAGGAGACACCTTTAGTAAAGGATAAGCTAGAATTGAATCATACTGAAAAATTTATTTCTGCTGACAATAGTAAGGTCATTCTGTATGTTCAAACCTCTAGACCTACCTCAACTGAGAAAGTGGTAAAGGAGAAGAAATCTCCTAAGGCTAAAAAGAGCAAAGAGCCTAGTGTAGGAAATCAGACTAGTAAGACCAAACAGCAGAGTCCTAAGAAGTCTGCTGATAAAGCTAAATTGAACCAGTCTGTTGGTAAAGCTAAGTCTAAACAAGTTGAGCAAGCATCTAGTAAACCAAAGAAGCATAAGAATAAGAAAAATCAAAATGCTTGGTATGGAAATGAGTCATATTATGTGCATCCTGCTGCATATCATCCCATGTATCATGCACCTCAGTTTCCTAATTACTATGCACCTTACCCTGCTCATCAAATGCATGCATACCCTGCTTATCATGCATCTTACCCTGCTTATGAACATTATTCATATCATACTGATCATCAACATGACTTATCTGATAACTATGATAAAAATGAAACTGTTCATGCTCCTAAAACTCAGAAACCTAAGAAGCCTAAGACTTCAACATCTTGGGTTGTCAAGGGTGGAACTAATCCTTCAGGACCCTCTCAATAAGGGTACCTAAAACAATTTTATTTTTGTTTTGTAGGTTAGGATTAGGAGTAGGAGTAAAGTAGAGAAGATTTGGTACTTGGACAGTGGATGTTCAAGGCACATGTGTGGAAACATACATGAGTTGACTGATGCAGTTGCTGTGGATGGTCCAAAAGTCACTTTTGGAGACAGCAAATAAGGCAAGATTAAAGCTAAAGGAAGATTAATCAAGGGAAACATAGAGATTTCTGACGTCTCCTATGTTAAAGGCCTAAAATATAATCTGCTGAGCATAAGTCAATTTTGTGACAAGGGATATTCAGTCATCTTCTCAACAGATAAGTGCTACGTTGAACAAATTGGTACAAAGAAGGTAATTTTATCTGGAAGACGACAAGGAAATATCTACATAGTTGACTGGAATTCTGCTGACAAGAATTCAAGTGTTTGTTTGGTGGCATCTGCACCAAGTGAAGTCAGTTGGCTATGGCACAAGAGGATGAATCATTTAAACTTCAAGACCATAAACAGATTAATCAAGAATGATTTGGTAGAAGGGATTCCAAAAGCAGTCATGAGCAAAGACAAGCTCTGTGATGCATGTCAGAAGGGTAAACAAATCAAGTCATCATTCAAAGAAAAGAAGCACCAATCCTCTGGGAGAATATTGGAGCTACTGCATATGGACTTATTTGGACCCATTGATCCAGTCAGCAATGGTGGAAAGAAATACTGCCTAGCTGTTGTGGATGATTATTCAAGATATACTTGGGTGATTTTCATGAAAAAGAAAAGTGAAACCAAGGAACATCTTACCAATCTGATGGAACTGATCCAGAATGAAAAGAGTATTAAGATATTGAAGATCAGGTCAGATAGAGGGACAGAGTTTACAAACTCTACTGTTGAAGAGTATTGTAATATCAAAGGAATACATCATGAGTATTCTGCTGCAAGAACCCCTCAACAGAATGGTGTTGCTGAAAGGAGAAACAGAACACTAAAAGAAGCTGTCAGAACCATGATAGCTGAAGCTAAGCTGCCTCAAAGATTTTGGGCAGAAGCAACAAACACAGCATGCTTCACCCAAAACAGATGTATGATCAACAAAAATCAGAACAAGACTCCATATGAAGTTTGGAACAATAGAAAACCAAACATTCATTACTTTAAGATTTTTGGTTGTAAATGTTTTGTATTGAATAATGGGAAAAATCACCTTACTGCATTTGCAGAAAAGGCTGATGAAGCTGTCTTTGTAGGATACTCATCTGTTAGTAAGGCTTATAGAGTTTTTAACAAAAGAACATTACTAATAGAAGAATCTATCCATGTAGTATTTGATGAGCCAAGTCAATCTTCTGAAAAGAATCAAAGTGTAAATCAAGATCTGTCTGCTGATTTACAGAAGTTAGACGTTGGAAGAAATGAAGAATATGTTCCCATCATACTACCTAATCTAAGTTCAGCTGCTAACTCAAGTGCTGTTCATAATCACAGTGCTGATTGTCTAACAGACGAGTTGCAAACAGCTGACAGACCAGAGACTGTTCAACAGACGGCAAATGTTCAACAGACTACTACTGGAACTCCAACAGTAGTGTTGCAAGATCAAGACAGAGGACAACATCCTGATTTGCAACCTGATCTCAGATGGCTCAAGAATCACCCCCCTGAGTTAGTCATTGGTGATCCTTTAGATAGAGTGAAAACAAGAAGAGCAGCTGCACAAGATGCTATGTTTGTCACATTTCTATCTCAAATAGAGCCCAAACAAATTGAAGAAGCTCTAAATGACTCCTTCTGGATAGAAGCTATGCAAGAAGAGTTGAATCAATTTGAAAGGAATGAAGTCTGGTACTTAGTTCCTAGACCAAGTCATCAAAGAGTAATTGGCACTAAGTGGGTATTCAGAAATAAAATGAATGAAGATGGTGTTGTCACCAGAAACAAAGCAAGACTAGTGGCCAAGGGTTATTGTCAAGAAGAAGGAATTGACTTTGATGAAACTTTTGCACCAGTAGCAAGACTTGAAGCAATCAGACTGTTTCTTGCCTATGCTGCTCATAAGAACTTCACTGTCTATCAGATGGATGTGAAGTCTGCTTTTCTCAATGGAGAATTGCAAGAAGAAGTGTATGTTGAACAACCTCCAGGATTTGAAGTCTATCAAGAAGAAGACAAAGTATATCGTCTGAAGAAAGCCCTTTATGGACTGAAACAGGCTCCAAGAGCATGTTATGATACCCTATCTGATTTTCTTTTAATTAAAGGATTTCGTAAAGGTAAGGTAGATAAAACCTTGTTCACAATTGAATGGGAAAATCATATATTACTTGTGCAAATATATGTGGACGATATTATTTTTGGTTCAACTAACCAACAGATGTGTGATAAGTTCTCCAAGCTGATGCAGAATAAGTTTGAAATGAGCATGATGGGTGAACTTAACTATTTTCTTGGATTGCAAGTTAGACAGTTGCCTGATGGGATATTCATCAGCCAAGCAAAATACACAAGAGATCTGTTCAAGAAATTTGGTATGGAAACTAGCTCAACAGCTACCATCCCTATGTCTACAAGTCTTCGTTTGGATAAAGATGAAGATGGCAAATCAGTGGACATAACCAAATATAGAGGCATTATTGGTTCATTGTTGTATCTAACAGCAAGCAGACCTGATATAATGTACTCAGTTGGAGTCTGTGCAAGATTTCAATCAAACCCCAAAGAATCTCATCTCTTAGCTGCCAAGAGGATATTGAAGTATGTTAAAGGCACTCAAGAATTGGGATTGTGGTATCCTAGAGAATCTGGATTTGAACTAATTGGCTATTCAGATTCAGACCTTGCTGGCTGCAAGATTGACAGAAAGAGCACAACAGGTGCCTGTCAGTTCTTAGGCAGTCGTCTGATCTCATGGATGAGTAAGAAACAAACCTCAGTTTCTATATCTACTGCTGAAGCTGAATATATAGCTGCTGGAGCTTGTTGTGCACAGATACTTTGGTTGAAGCATCAACTAGAAGACTACAACATCAAGATCAGTGGAATTCCAATCTACTGTGACAATACAAGTGCAATTTCACTTACTCAGAACACTACAAGTCATTCAAGGACTAAACATATTGAGATTAAACATCATTTCATTAGAGATCATGTTGAAAAAGGCAATGTTTTGATTGAGTATGTTCATACTGATAATCAGATTGCTGACATCTTCACCAAACCTCTTAGTGAAGCAAGGTTCTCAACTCTAAGAGCTGAGTTAGGATTACTTAACCTGGATGCATAAGCTGAGGGGGAACTCATCAGAAGACTGGAGTTCAACAGCTTAGTCATCAGATTATTTCATTCAAGAATTAACTCTCAACAGACTAGTTAACTTATGAATTCTTAAAGACAGGGGGAACGTGTAAGACTAGCGGTACTTCTGTTCTAAAGATGAAATCTGTTAATGTCAGTTAGTTGAAGTTAAGTGTATCAAGAAGACGTGTTCTTAATTCTTGAAGATTGAAGATTATTTTATCTTGCTGGATTGACAAACAGCAGAGGAAGATTACTAGCTATTGGCATTCTCTAGTAATATCAGATAACAGATCACTTGTCTGTCAGATAAGTTAAACTCTACTCATCTGATATCTTATATAAGCATGGTCATAAAACGTATCTTTAGAAACACGCTTTTATAAGTAAACAGATTAGTGTCGATAGAGTTTCCCGCCCATCTGACATTAAAATAATAAAATTGAAATCCGCGACTCTCATCCGCACGATTAAAAACTGTCAGATTAGATCAACGGATTAGATAAATCACGAAAACCAAATCAAAAGGAAACCTATAAAATCCGATCTGAACAGAATAGTCATCTTACGCACTCAAAAACTCTCAAACTCTCTAACTCTCAAACCCTACTGCTTCGAAAGTTCACTGTTCTTTTGCAGAATCTACTCTCAAATCCTTGAAAATGGACAAAATTGTTGAGGGAAGATACTTCAACTACAGCAAATTTCATTTCTCTGGCACCGATTTGATGCGCTCTCTACTGGTAAAGATCAAAGAAGCATCATTGGTTCCTGTTTTGGAGGCTCACGAAGATAGAGTCTACTTAGAGGATGTCTACCACTTCTACCTGACCAGAAAATTCAACGATGATGACACTGTTATGACTGCTGTCATTGGTGGTAAGAAAATCGCTGTATCTGCTGCTGTTCTTAATGAAGTTTATAAGCTGACAGACAAGGGAGGAGATGTGACCTCGTTAGGGTCAGAAAAAGAAGAGGAATTTTGGGAAATTTGTGCTAAGAAGGGAGAGAAGATGACTGGGACTTTGATGAAGACCCAGCTGAAGGATGAATACCAAAGATTTGCTGATATCATAGCAAAGGTTCTAGATTGTGCTACGGGTTCTTTGGATGGGTTACCAAGGAAAAGACTCTACACCATGATATGCATCTACTATGGGATGAAAGTGAACTGGGCTGCTCATGTTTATGAGCTGTTAAGTGACAAAAGGCATTCTCATGCCATTCTGCTGAGTAACTTGTTTGCTTCTCTGCAATGCCCTATGGGTGGAGGAAAGCAAACCCATGGAAGCAAAGAATTCAAACTCTACGAACCAGTGAGGCAACTGGTGGAAAAACCAAAGAGAAAAGCCCCCAAACAGTCTAAGAAGACTCCTTCTAAGAAGAGCAAGAAGGAAGGTCAGACTAGTCAGTCTGCTGAGCCAACAGCACAGTCTGCTGTTGTGGCTGGATCAGCAGAACCCGAAATTGAAGTCTCTAAGAAGGTGGTAGATGACTTCACTGTTGAAATTGAAAATATGAAGACAGGGTCATCCTCTGAAGAAACTGAATCTGAAGAGGAAATTCCACTTCAAAGGTTGAAGAGACTAAGGACTAGGAGTGAGGCAAGGGGACCTCCTACTGCCAACCCCCCTGCTGTCAAGAAAATTCCTAAGTCAAAGGCCAAGAGAAAGGTCACTTTCCCTGAAGAGCCTGTTGAAACTGTAAGAAAAACAACAACTGATGCAGAAAGGCCATTAAATGTTGAAGAACCAGTTGTTGAAGCTGCTAAGGCTGCTACTGCTGAGCCTGAAAGTGTTCCTACAGTTGAAGTGACAACAGAAGCCTCAACTGCTGCACTATCTGCTGATATAGAAAAGGAACAGCAGACTAGTACATCACTAGAGGGAAAAATTCTGTTGCTGCATCCTAATCCAGTTGCTGCAACACCTATCCAAGCAGTTGAAAGCCCTGAATCTAGAAGAAAGAGGTTAGGCAAAACCTCAACTTATGTGACTGCTGCAGAAAAGATGAAACTGGACGCTGCTGAAAAGCAAAGGATTGCTGCTGAGAAAGCAGAAGAAGATAGGCTGAAAAGCCTAGAGTTAAAAAGGCTGGAAGAAGAAGCCAGCAAAATGACTCAAGAGCAGAGAGATGCTTTTGAGGCAGCAGAGTTGGCTGCTGTCATTGAAGCAAGCATCAAGGATGCTCATGGTCCTCAGCGTACTGGTGGGATAGTTATTGGTGAGCAAAGAGATCCAAACAAACCAATCCCAGCTATGCCTGCACCTAAGATTAAGGAAAAGAGAAGAGAAGAAATAAGATTATCTCTTGAAATTGTCAGGGAAGATCCTGCAATTTTTGAAGAATTTCTCAGAAGACTGGACGCTGAAAATGAAAGAGTCAACCGTCTGACACTCTTCCATTCTGAAAAGATTAAATACAACAGATGGAGAGAATTCAGATTAACAAAGAGTCCTGCTGAAATGGCCAAGTGGAAAGAATTCAAGGCTACAGAAGATTGGGTATTGAAATGGCTTGAGACAAATTCACTTATTCAAGCACTTGATTCAGAATTCTTTCTGGACAGGTTAAGGATGAGGATATGTCACTTAGTCAAGGAAGAGGCTAAGAAGATCTTTGCATCCATTTCTGAGGATTTTGATGACTCAGTAGATCTCAAAGAAAGATCTATTAAGTTGGCTATTGCTCAAGCAATGGAGCTTTGGGCCAAGAAAGCAAGGAAGTTAAGGGGACAACCAAGCTCACTGGTCCCACTTCCTAACATCAAGCACATTGTCTATGGACCAAACATCAAACCCTATGAAGAGCTGCCAGAGGAACCAACAACTACTTTTATTCCTCTTGACAACTTTACTTGGATTTGTAACAGGTCAGCAGTGGACAATGAAGGACTGATGCAGACAGTTGAAACTGTCAAGAAGATAATATCACCTGCTAATGAAGAGAAAGACAAGTCTTCTGATCAACCAAAGCAAATTGAGGGTACTTCAGACCCATCTGATCAAGACAAAGTGCAGGATGATAAGTCTGATGCTGCTGATGAATCAAAGAAGGAAGAAGAAATTCCAGCAGATCAGTTAAAGGAGAAAGAAGTTGCTGATAAAGGAGATGATCAGGCTAAGGAGAAGGAAAGCACTCCAAGCCTTGCTGATAGCTCAGCAGATCAGTCTCTTGCACTGACAACTCAACCAACAGAGCAACTTACAAAAGAAACACCTGCTGCTACAACAGAGACAAATCTGTTAAACTCCATTCATCAAATGTTTACCAAATCCATGAAGGAGATGAAAGAAGAGTTAAAAGCAGAAGTGTTAGCTGCTGTTCATCAACCTATTCAGAAGGTTGCTGCTGCTGTTCCTACTGATTTAATGAAAGATACTGCTCAGAATGTACAATCTATATGTCAGGATATGGATATACTAAGGAGAAGGACACAAAGCACTACTGAAGGTTGGAAAAACATCGAACAGACTGTTGAATTGGCACTCCAAGCAGAAGATGAAGTCATGGGCAACATGATGAACGACTTCAAGGCTTCATCAAATTGGATTCTGGGAACTCAAATCCAATTAGGTGATCAAGGAGAAGATCTGCTCAAGGAGATGAGAGCATTCAAAGCCAATCAACTCAGACAGCAAGCTCAGATCAATGCAATGGAGGAGAACATCAAACTTCTATGTGATTCTCTTCTAATTACACCAGTTGTACCACAATATCCACTTGTCCCTGCTGATGATGACAAAAAGGGGGAAGAAAGGATATTTGGACAGATGAGAGTTGGAACTTCCTATGAAAGAGTCAGAAGATCTGTTGAAGAGGAAGAAGACAACCAAGATTAAGCAACTGAAGTGTTAGAAGAATCTGCTGGTGAGACTGCTAAAAATATGGAAGAATCAAGCAGACCAACAGATAAGAGAATAACAGAAGAAGAAGACCAAGCTGAAGAGGAAGAATCTGAAGCAAAAGCCAAGTCAGACAAAGAACTAGCTGCTGCCAAAGATTCAGCTGAAGAACAGCTTGATCCAGATGCCAAGAAAAGGAAGTTAGAGCTGCTGAAGAAAAGATTCATGGAAAATTTGGAAGCTGAGACTTCTAAATTATCTGAAGAAGAATCTGAGAAAGAAGACAAGGAAACTAAGGAAGAAAAGAAGACAGAAGACTAGTCTTGGCTAGATTTTCTTTATGTTAAAAATCCTTGTAATCTTTTAAAGTATTTTGTACTTTTCATCTTTCAACTTGTAAAATGTAATCAGTTCATTATCTATAAAATTGCAAGTTTGACTCCAACACATCATTTCTATCTCAGAAATTTTTGAGGATCAAAACTTTAGTTTAGGTACAGGTACTTAGTTGGAGTTTTGTCATCATCAAAAAGGGGGAAATTGTTGGATGAAGATGAAGATGAAAGAAGACAAGTAATTAAGGGAAGGTTTTGATGATTTCCAAAACATCATAATCAGCTAAGTATGGAAAGCTTAGTTCCCTTAGAAGAATTTTGAACAAGTAAAAGAAGACATCAGAAGAGTTCAAAGTTCAAAGCTCAGAAGACTAGTGATCTCTTGCTGAATCAGCGAACAGAAGGGTAGATCATCAGCCGAGTCAAATCAGATGAGTTCAGTATTTGATCAGCAGAGTATCTATCAGTAGAGTCGTTTTGATCAGCAGAGTAGAAGAGGTCAAGAGATTAGTCCAACGGTAATAAATGCACTTGGTGTAATAAATGCTGTAAGAGAAGGGTAGTAATGGCAAATGATTGAAGATATCCTCGGATCAGCAGAGTGCATTAAATGCAGCATTAAATGCGATGGACAGAAAGGTACTGTACACAGTACGGAATGCTGCAGGGAGCCATTTCAAAAAGAGCTGAAGGATGGATTTGATTTGTGACTTGCCTTCAACGGTCATAATTTCATCTCCATGTATAAATAGAGCTGAATTTCAAATCGAGCAAAAACACAACAACAATCAGAGATCGAAATTTTGAAGCAGAATTTCTCTAAGTCTCAAAAGCTCGAACAGCTCACTCGTCTGGTGGAAGTCATCTGTTGACAGAAACCCAGTTGAAGAAATCAGAAAAACATTATCTGAGTGATTTTGTAATAGCTGAGTGTTGTGCGAAGTGAGAATCCATCTGTGTGAGTGATTCTACTTTAGAGGATAGGTTTTCTTTGTGAATTCCTATTGTGAGCTTACAGCCTTCTCATTAGTTGTTTAGGTGTAAGTGGAGAAATATTGTAATCTTTGTGATTATAGTATAACCCAGAATCTGTGTGATCTGGAAGAGTGGACTAAAGGATTTTTATCCATATAACCACTATAAAAATTCTTTGTGTTATCTTGCATTTAAGGTTTTCTTGCATATTTTAAAGTTTGCATCTTAAACACTTTGAATCAAACAAAAGATTTTATAAGGAGTTTGAAAACTGGGGATAAAATCTTTTGGAACTTAGTTTACTTGTGAAAAACACTTTCAAAGAATCCGCTGCAAGTATACTCTTGAAAAACTGTTTTGCTGAAAAACAGCTAAGTCATTGTAAGAAGAGTGGTCAGTCGTATGTTCAAGATTTGTTCACGATCAGACTAGTCTGCTTACTGTTCTTCATCAGCTTAGTCTGCTGACAGAAGACTGACAAGTTTTTAAGTTCAAAAATTTTCAGAGGTCTATTCACCCCCCCCCCCTCTAGACCTCATCTGACCACTTGGGACCAACAGATTTCAAGAGCAAGAAGAAAAGATACTTTAAAAAGCCCTTTTGAGAAAAATGATTTTAACAAACTTAAGAGCACTCAAAGACTTTAACTAGGAGAAATGATTTAGCAAGTGAAAATGTAGAGAATTAAGTTGTGTAGAGCTTTGAGAAATGAACCACTATTTATAGTTGAGTGGAGTTGGTTCAATAGGGAAAGATTTTGAAATTCAAAAATGATTTTGTCACATTTAAAAAGATGTTGCAAGATTAAACCATGTGACTAATTTTCCAATGAATGTGGACAAGGTTTAGTAATTAGGTGGAGATGAAATCTTTCCAAAAGAATTGATTTTACAAATAAGGGTAAGATATTTAACTAGACAAATTGAAGACAAATTGGAGACAAATTGTTTTGCTAGCTAATCAAATGATTTGAAAGAAATCATACCTTTAGAAAATGATTTGATTTATAATTCAAAAATCAATTGCCAAATAATTAAGTATTAAAAATTAATGGCCAAAATTAAGTTTAATTTTCAAGAGTGATTAAGCTTAATTAAAAGGGATTTTCGGCCAAAATGAAAAAGGCAAGGTCACGCTTATTTTTTTTAAAAAGAAAGGTAGGCCATTTTGATATAAAGCATTTTTTAGAATAGGGCAAAAAAAAAACTGTTGGACTAAAGGTATTTAAAAAATGGTTTGGGCTAGGAAATTTCTTGCTCTTTTAATCAATTGAAAAATACTTACTAAGTAGACCACAATTTCCTTGAATCGAAAATTGGGCCCTTCAGGGGTGCTAGGGGCTTCGGTCTTGATCTTCATTCATAACGAGCCTTTAGCTAAAATTGGCCTTCTCATGAGCTATCTCCCAATTTCGTACAAAGTCATTTCTTCCAAATTGGTCCTTCTTCATTGTTGGACTTCAGGAGTTCTTTATTGGGCCTTTTCTTCTCAATTAAGCTATATTTGCAAATGGGCCTCTTTCTTCAAATAATGAGCTTCTCAATATCTGTTAAGATCAAACTCAAGAGACAAGCTCAAATATCAAGTTGTTTGTTAATCATAATCATTCGGCTAACACTTTCCAACCATCTACAACCTCCTCCAGGATTTATCTTTATCTACTAGATTGTGTATTTACCATTTGAATTGTACAGTGCAAAGGGTATATGTCCTTCCCAATATGATATCTCCATATTAGTTGCTATTTTAAATTAATATAATCACTCCTAAACATGTTAAATTCATTGTCTAGCTATATATTATTATTATCAATAATAATTCTTCTCCTAATAAAGTTCAAATCATTATAAGTAAATCACATCAACTATAATTATAAAAAAAAATTACATCAACTATGAATAACTTGAATCAGATTATTTATAAAGTACACAAATCAAACACAAGCAATATATTTGTTAGGTCATCTCCAGCCGAAACAGACAATAGCCCCCTCATGCCTGTCTGTCTGCCTGCCTACCTGCTTGCCTGTCTTGCCAAGTCAGTTTTCCCCAACCGAACCAAAAATCCAAAACATTTATTTCAATCTCAAACTTTCCCCACTCTCACTTAACAATAACATCATCAACAACAACAAAAAATAATAATAATAAAGGATTCATAAAAATAAAAATAAAAAATGAGTAAACATAATTATTGAAAAACAACAACAATATTAATGCAATTGGAGTGAAAAGAAAAGCAACTATTATTTTATAAATTCATAATCTGATGGGGTGTTTCTACTTGTGAACACGTGACAAAAAGATTGATGATAGTATGTATAGTCGAAGGAATTTGTTTCTTATTGTTATTGATTAATTATATATATATATATATATATATATATATATATATATATATATATATATATATATATATATGGAATAATTGCTTAGTTTTTCAAATGATTTATTTTGTCAATTTAGGCTAAAGTTTGTATGTAAAGAAAAATATAAATTGAGAACACCTAAAATTAAGCTACATATAAAATTCTCAAATTGCAAATCTATATATATAATGACTTTTATATTTTTGGACAAAGAATGCATTTCTTAGTTTGGATGGATTCTTTGAACTTATGTCCATCCATCCAATTTAAGTTCTAAACTACGAAATTGGTGTGATTATAAGTTCTAAACTACGAAATAAAACAAGACGATTAGCGACCTCGTAATTAAATAAAGAAAAGTAAAAAAAAAATGACAAAAAGTAACTAAAAAATGCACTTTAGAGGGAAAATGAATGAATTTGAAGTTGAAAATGACATTGAATGGGCTTTACTTGTTCACCGCGATGTGCACGCCGTCGAGATTTTCGGATTGGAGTCTTATGCTCGATTATGATAAACGTAACAAAAGTTTCCAAAAGAGTTAAACGTGTCAAAAAGAGTATAATTCAAAAATGAACTTCGATTATTCTCTGTTTTTTGTTGTTGAACCAACCAGTTCTTAATATTTTAGCGCTCTATATTGAATCCTCTTACGTCATAAAATGATGCAGTTACACGTAATATACCAACATATTTTATTTCGTAAGTATGAAACTCCATCTAGATTGAATAAACTACAAATACCAAAGTATAAGTAGAAACATCGAATTATTCATGCTCAACTAGTTTATTACTCTACGAGCTCGATTCATTCAATATTCTCCGGACTTGCACACAAACTTGATACGGGGATTTGGTCATTTGGGTGAAAATTTAAATATCAAACATTTTTTTAGAATAATATATTATTTTACTCTAGCCAATTTGTCTGCACTCTCTCTGTCTAGTATAGTCTATATGTACAAATGGTCCTAGAAAAAAATGTACCGATGTACGAATATTGGACGGACATATGTAAAAACAAAGATAGCCACATACATAAAGGTCCATCAAAACTGAAGCCTCTTCCTGCACCTAACCCACAAGACTTATTAAGTTATTTTGGTCCCTCTATTAATTATTTGTGGTCTACACATTGTCCAAACATACGGAATGGGTTTGTCAAATATCAGTAATAACAATAATTATTATTATTATTATTAATGTCACATGTTCCCATCTCATCCAATTCATTTTAATTTGGATCAAACGTTCATATTTTATGTATTTCTTTCTTTCTTAATAACAAGCTTTAATAACAATAAGACTTATCAAATTGTAGCTAGGGTTCATGGTTTAAATAGTATTTTGCATTTACGGGCGGGCATTGCGTATTTAAGGCTACATGAGCGGTGATTGACGTGTAACGACATGTTGGATCCTTACTTGATTTTTCAATTTTTAGCACGAGTGCCTATTTACCTTGTCAAATTATTTATTTTCCCAATGTTGTATGGCTATTGCAATGGCATTCATCCGGATGAAGATGACAAGTCTCCACCAAATACTGCCTCAAGGTGGAACCAAATAAAAGCAGCTGGCTTGCTTGCTGTTTCTCAAACATTTAAATAAAATAAATTTTTCACCGAATTGAGTTTTTTCACCATATGATTGATATAACCTTTTAGAAAATTAAGTAAAATTATATTGGATAATGAGATATTTCGTGGCCATATCAACTGAAAACTAAAGTTCTTGAAAATCGCCTTCCCAATTGTTACCAAAGTTGATTGGCAATCTACTGGATTGTCTATGTGGAAAAATTTTATGTAGCTTGCAAATTCAAAATGGGCTTGTCATAGAGAAATTGGTTTTGCAATATAATTTTATGGCCCAATCCTCTAAAAAAAAAACGCCAGTTACTTGGTAATAATAACAAATGGGCTGCTCTGCTTCACTAAAGCTGGCCCAAATCTTGTTATTTATTTGGGCACCCATATTTATTCTAAGAAGAACACATTGTTAAAAATGATCCAAAAATTATTAAAGGACTATATTTAAGTTGAAAAAATAATAAATAGTTTGTCAGTTTCGGTTTCACATTTACATGTTTATTATGCTTTTTTTATAAAAATAATTAACACTTCATCATATATCTTGATGTCCCATTCAAATTTCAAATGGGTTAATGTCAATTTATCCCTTTAACATGCATAATATTCAATATTTTTTGTAATTCGATAAAAAAAGCTTTACCCTCGCTATAATTTTTTTAAAGGAGCAGTTTACCTCCTTTCAACAGAGAGAGAGTGTTCCTTTCACAGAGAGAGAGTGTAACACCGAAATTGAGAGTGACAGAAAATGTTGCACAAAAAAATAATTGTATCCTTACGGGATATTACATTTATCATAACACAAAGAGAGTTAAGTGCTACATTTATCATAATTTAAGAGAGTAAAGTGCTAACTTTATCATAACATGTGATACATTTATAATAACACAAGGGATAAAAGTTTTATAAGATTATATAGAAGAAATTAAAATACTCTTTTCCAAATCATAATGATAACGCCATTAAAACGTCGTTATTACCTATCTCTTTAAGCCCAAAAAATTTTGTTTTGATCCGAGTTTTTGTGTGTCTTTGCGAGTTTTCGTGTCTTTTGTGTTTTTGGCCCCTTTGTTTGGCCTTTGTTCGTTTTTGTGTTTTTGTTCTCGTTTTGATCGTTTTCTCCGTGGTTTGTAGGTACTGACATCTTAGAGAGATTCGGAGTTGTTTATCAATGATACGAGTCGCTCTACCCACCCCGCGAGTCAAGCTTGAGCTTCAAAGCAATTAGAACCCGGAGCAAAATGTATAAGAATGTAGATAGTTGCTCACTAGAACATGCATAAATATTTCATAGATGATCCAAATGAGCTGAATTTTGGATATGTCATAGATGAGTGAGTTAGCTACGCTACGGACTTTACGGATCCGCAATCGGAGTTCGGAATCAAAAGATATGCTGCTCGGAAGGAAGTGCGGCAGAGCAGAAAACACCGGCTCACCTACGGCATAAACCTCGCCGCGGCGAGGTGGAGGCTCGCCGCGGCGAGTTGGTGGCAGAAAAGGCAAGTTTGCCTACGGCATAAACCTCGTCCACCTCGCCGCGGCGAGGTCTGCTCTGTTTTTCAGCGTTTTTTGAGGGCCTTTTTGTATATTGCCCTTCTCCCACTTGTAAATACAACTTCCTTTACGACTTTTTGGCCTTTGTTACTATAGTTTTTGGGGTAATTTTGGCATGAGTGGGTGATAGTTTGCTAGGTTATAAGGGTAGAAGTTGGAAATCATTCATAACTCATTCTACACTTCATCACTTTGCATTTTCTCTCTTGCCTCCCTTTTGAAGAAAAAAGAAGAACTCTCACTTGGACTCCCCAAAGAAGATAAAAAGGCATTGAGGGAGAAGTTGTTGAAGACCTCTTCACTAAGCTTACTCTAAACTCTTTTACTTTGTTCATTTATATTGATGTCTTTTAATGTAATGAATGATATATTATTGTTATGAGTGGCTAATCTCATTTATTCTATGTTTTTATTGATCCTATGTTTGGTTCTTGATTCTTGATTAAATGATGAGTTAATGGTTGTTGCTATGCTTGTATACAAGTGTTTGTTAAACTAGTTTGAGCTTTTGTCAATTTATGGATTAGCTAACCATAGGATGAAATGGATTGATCTTTAATTGCTAGACATAGTGGATTAAAGATTAGATTGAAAAACTAGGTTGTGATTTGATTTTAGGATAGAAATATACCTAGGTCATTTCATGTTCTAACAAGGTTTGGAGTTAATGCATCACTTAGGCTTAATCCTCTTAGACATAAATTGGATTAGTCTACTTTGGTAGGTTCGTACGCTATCGAAAGATACGTATGAATAATTTACGAAATCTTGAACAACAAACGTGAGTATGGTTGTCAATTGTTGAGTCGTTTGTCTTGAATTGAACTAGGTGACGTAAAAGCCTAGAAGCCTTTTACATATTGTTAAGTCAAGTGTTAGTTTCAAAATCACCTTAATTTGAGTTGTAGTATCAAAACCACAATCACCTCACCAAATTCAACTTACGAATCTAAGTCGAAGTAACAAGACGTTAGTTGGTAATTAATTGAACAATTCCTCGTGGGTTCGACACTCCTTATCACTTTATTACTTGTAACGACCGTATACTTGCGCGTTTACGTACTCGTATTTGGAGCGTAACACATAACAAATGATCGTTATCTACATAACAGAAAGTAAATTATTATTAACTCTATAAGGGAAAAAAGGAAAAAAAAGTTTTATAAATAATATTGTTGCAATGCAATGTTAGTGTTTAATCTTATCCGTTCTGAAACGCGATGGGCCAACGACATTAGTAAATCTTTGGTGAATCGACATCCTTTGGGCCTCAGACGATACAGTAATAACTTTATGTACAAAAGTTCAAATAATTTCCGTAAATTGAAGGTTGAGGAAATTCTTACCTACACCGAGTTTGGTCAAGTTCAAGGTAATTATATGATAAGTACAATATACTTACTTTAGGATTGAATGTAACTTTTAAAAGAGTGACCAATCATAAAACAAGTGCGATACACTTACTTGATGATTGGATGGATTTGACCAAACCAGACTTGGACAAAAAATTTCCGACGTGATTGATCCCAATTCGAAATACTACTTCCAAAATTTGGTTTTCAACACATTTATCAATTTTTTTTCTTTCTAGAATACACAGTTTTCAATTTGAAGGCATATAATTTGGTTTTCGGGTTTGAGGCAATTTAAGCCTACATATGGCCATGGGTTAATGATCATTCATCTTACCAACAGGTGATTGATCTAGTGAAAGGGATTAATCACTACAAAGTAACGAACTAAGGTTCAAATCCCTGTTGGGAGAGGTTCCCACTTTATGTGTCCGACGCGCCTTTCGAGATTAAACCCTTGAAAAAAAAAATATCATTCATCTTACTTGTCTTATTGTGATTGGACATGTGTAACCAAACCCGATTTAGGAATAAGGATATTTCTCGTTTATAAATGACCCAAGAGACAGTGATAATGGAGAAGCAGAATAAGGAAACAAAATCAAAGGGGCAATTACATAACAATAACTCAATACTAATTAAATCCCTACAACAAATATCAACTGCAAAAAGAATTCCTGACAAAAAAGAAACAACACTACTAAAGAGTACATACCGACCTTAACCCGACCCGACCCAGAAGCCCGACTCGAAAGCTACAACCTTTTTCTTTTCTGAGGACCTAAAACAAGATTAAAGCTCAGCCCTAGTCCTAACCTTTCCTTTTATCTCTAAACTTCCTAGACTCACTTCATTCCTTCTCTTTTACTAGCTAAATTACATTACTGTACAAAGAACCAAAGAACCAAAGAAACCGAACTTCAAGTGTAGCATAAGATATCGAAAATGGGAACCGAGAAATGCTCCTCTTATCATGGAGTGAGCTCGGATTTCGCAGCTGTTACTGTAATTTCAACATTTTCGGGTGCAACCACCTTGGCCCTCATCTCAACAACTTTCTTATGGGAATTTGAGTGCACGGATGGAACGAAGGTAGGACTCGCAGCAGGACGGTATTCCGGGAACAATCGACCCGACTTGTAGCGGACCCCACACGCATTGCATAAGGTCTTTGGGCCCATAGGCCCAGCCCTCCATTGGGGTGTCTTAGTTATCTCACAATGCAAGCATTTCCGAACGGCTTGGGCCGAAGTCGGGTTATGTTGAGTCTCGACCGGAGATTCGATAGGAAATTTCACTTTGATTTTCTTTTTCTTCTTCTGTTCTTCTCCAGCTAGTTTCGGGATTTTCTTCATAGGTGGTGACTCCGCAAAATTCTCGGATTCCGTAGAGAATCTTGGAGGAACGAAAAACGGTTGTGGTGTCTCAATGAAGGATGATGAAGGGGAGATAAGTTGAATTGCGGCTCGAGGGTTGAAAGTTGCTGGGCGAGGGCGCTTGCTACGAGCACGTTGTGGGCCCCGATGAGTGGGGCTGAGTGGCATGGTCTTGGCAATAGGGCAGGAACTGGAACTGCTGCTGCTGCTTTCTAAAACGGAGACGGGACTTGAGCTTTGGAATTGGTTGTGTGAGGAGGGCTGCTCTTTGTTGATGCATAAGTTTTCTTTTCCGAGGGTCATTCCTCCACCGGAAAATGAGTCCTCCACAAATGTTGAAAGCCATTCGAGTTGAACGATATCCTCGTACTGAGAGACAACAAGACAGAAAAATTAGACAAAATTCACCTTCACATAGAATTATAGGTAAAATTGCATTGGCAAAGTTAAAAAAGAGCACATCAAGAAACAGATTTTGTGCAAGGAAATGCAAATCTATAAATTTAATCCTAGTCTAAGACAAACCTATACCAAGATTTGAATTTAAACTCTAGCGTAGAATTTTAAGTTTCAAACTATAACTTAGGAGTTTACAACAAGGTTTTCTTTTTCCCTATCAAATATAGATGGGGAAATGGCGTAATTTAAGCCACAAGTTGCACCGAACAATCCCCGCTTTACCATACGATTAAGACAATCTTCGAAAAAATCAAAAAAATTAAATGATAGAATCTGCATCAGATATGTCCCACGAGAGAAATTATTTCATGCATCCGTTGCACCACGTCATCAGACACAAATGGTGCAACAGGTCCAATTACACAGAGACATTTGAAGTAAAAGTCCACATCACACCATGTTCTGGCTCATGTTCTCCGGTACATGGGTTTTAAAGACTATTTCCATATGGTCCAGAACGATGTGATATGTACTATTACTCCACCTACACCACGAATGTTTGATGGCACCGACAGTTCATAATTAGAATATACTCCTATAACAAATAATAATATATCCAATTTACGAGGAAAAATTAATAAGGGGGAAAATGATTGCTCACCGGAACAGAAAGCTCTGCGGAGAGGTCCGAAACAACATTGCTATGGCTGCCGGAGAAAAGAGGGTCGGAATCCGGCAAGGCCTCGTTCCACATACTCGGAAAGTCCTTGCAATCATTTTCAGAGCTAACCAAATTCCCAACTCCGGATTCATTTTCAGGGGGAAACTCAATTAAGTCATCAATTTGATCAAAGAAGTTACCACAGTCAAACTCATCCATGAAATTTGGCTCCATCACCTCTTACTGTACTACAATATATATATTCTCACAAAACTTTCCTGAAAATAAAACCAAAAAAGTTATTACGAAAAATGGAAAAAACAGACATAAGGAAATAACAAGAGAATATGTGGGATTAGATTAATATGAATTTTGAGATGGGGCTTGATGCTAACGTGCACATGAGATGGGGGCCACAAAGGGCCTTTGTTGGACAATGCTTGCCAGCTTAGAGGAAGCTGGGTTAGCGTGGCGCATCTTAGCAGAAAAGGCTGAAAATTTTAGTTAAAGCAAATTTTGGATTCTTATTCACAATAATCTGCTAAAATTTAATGTACTTCACTCAGATTCCTAAAAATCCTTTGCATTATATACATGAAACGGCAACTAATTATTAATTATTGAATTTGAATTAAATGTGAACACAATGCTTACGTTAGACTGCACCGACACACGAAATTCATTCAAATTTTTCAACAAAAAAACAAAAATGGACAGGATTTCAGAGCCCAAATTATGAATTTTAGAACAAACCTTGAAAACACAAAATGGAGATAAACGTGAAGAGTTTAAATCTCAGTCTCCACTACAAAACCTGCAAGAAAATAGTAGAAAGGAAATGGTAAGTAAATTAAAGAGAAGATTAAGTTATTCAGTCAAGTAATTTATTTACTTACTGAAAATGGTGAATTTCAGAAATCAAAGTATTTAACAAAATATTACATTTACCAAGAAAAGTAACCCAAAGACCACATTTTCTTGACTAGAATTGCGAAAAAAAAAATCAAATTTATGCTCATTTGAAAAACAGAGACCCATAAAAATTCAAACTTTCCCATTTTTCTTCAACAAACAGAAAACCACAAAAATTCCTGGAAAAAAAACCCAATTTTGTTTGTTAAAATGGGAATAGGAGGGAAAAAAAAAAAAAAAAAAAAAGAAGAAAGTCTCAAACTGCAACATTTTCACATAATTTGGAAAACAGAGGTTCAAGGCAAATTGTCAAAAAGGGGACAACAAAATTGGAAATGTTTCAGTAATTGCAGTTCCAAATATGAAATTGTAAGAGAAAATGCAGAGAGAAACCTCACCTTTAACCCCTGAAAACTTCCCGCCCAAAAAGAATCAAGAAATTGGCAGAATTAAGATCCTAAACTAGTAAACTGTTTATATATTTAGATATGAGGGTTTGTATCTATATATGTATGTCTACTTTTTTTTCTTCTTCTATATATGCATGCTAGTGTTCCTAATTTTTAAAGAGAATGAGAATGAGAGAGGTTGAAATGGGTATATAGTGAAGAGTGATTGAAATGAAGAAGAGAGAAAAGGTGAGGCCTAAAAAGAAAGAAAGAGAGAAAAATATGGTAGGTGAAGTTTTTGCTTCATTGGCAGCTGTCTTTTACACTCACTCTTTCCTGTCGTGATGTTTAAGTCTTCTTCATTACCACCTCTAACCCCACCCCCCCACCCTCTGATTGCGCACGGGTCCCACGCCACTCCCACCGCTCTTTCTTTAAATTTAAAATCCCTTTTCTTTTTCTCTTAATTATTTTTCCTTTTCTTCACACTTGCTATACGCGTAGATATATATGTAAAAAGATATTGGTATTCTTGTAATTTTAACCAGTTGAAAATGTGATATAGATTCTTTTGCCTTTTGCTTCTAATTTTTTCTAATTTTGTTTTGTGTATAGGTAATAATGTTATTATTATTGTCGCAAGATTAGTGTTACATACTGTTCAAGATTATGTTAATGTATGAGATTATGGTCCCACTGTAAATTCTTTGACATTAATGGGAATAGAATGTTTCGGATTTATTATTGACCTACGGTTTCATGGGCAAAAATTCAACTAATTAATCTAATTACCATGTCGTTTGATTCAATCCTACAACAAATTGTGCAAACAAAAATTGGATCTTTAGACTCGGTGGTGTAAATGTATTAACGTGTTATTTGACTTTCTAATGAAGCTTTAGGTTCACAATATTTGCTTTATGAGTTTGCTTTAATTGTTAAATAATTTTATAGATTATCGTATTCGAAATTTAAAAGAATTAACAATTATAAATATCATGGTGCGAAAAGAGTTTGTATTTTTATAGATTGAGTTTGAACAAGATCTCAAATAATCTAAATTATTTTCAAATTGCTAATTTCTTGCAATTGTTATGATGTTGAACTCTTAATTTGGTCTAATATTTTTCAAATCTTAACATATTTTTGTGATTAAAAAATGAATTTAAAAGAAATATAACCTCACCCTTAAGGCAAAAAATATATTATTGGTCCATTATTTTTGTAGGCATGCGAAAATATATAGGACATATGTAGTTCTGACAAGTAATTTACATTCTTCGGTACTTTTAGTCCTCTTACATGCAATTTTAGTCATAAACTTGTCAAGATCAAAATCAGTACCTAGAAATTACAGTGCAAGCAAACAAACTGGGGATCTTGTCGAGTCAGTTTAAATTAGAGAAAAAATAACATCGTATTTCTCTCTATTTGTTCATCTACCTATTGATTATTAGGACAAAAATATTAGAATTCTCCTTCATTTCTTTCTTCCCCATAAATTTTGACAAGTTTGGGCACATATTTTTAATTTCAGCGAATTTAAGACTAAAATTGTGAGCCAATGAACAAAAATTGCAACAACTTATAACATAAATGATAAAGGGATTAAAGCCTTGAGAAATAAAAAAAAAATATCTACAAAATTTAAAGGATTAACATTGTTTTTTTTCCACCCTTAATCATCCCTCTTGGACTAGACTTTTCATAAGTCAAGTTAAAGTAGTAAGGCCAATCGTTTACAATTTGTAATTAAGTGCACTAGTGCATGACAAAATTAGTTATTGCATTATGCATTATTGCAATCATTATAGCTTATATAAATGACGTCCAATGAATAATTAGAGTCGTGATTATGCGCAATAAGTATGTCATATATATATTTCATATATAAACATGTTAAAGTACGAACCTAGGAAAATACTCCCTCCATTCCACATTAGTTTAAGGTTTTTTCACAAGGATTAAGGAATCAATTAATACCCTAAATTTTAGGAAAATTGTTGGACAAAATTATCCTTGAGAAGCAATTAAATTTAGGGGTGTTCACGGTTCGGATAACCGATCGAACCGAACAGAAATGAGTTCGGTGAAAACCGAACCGAACCAAAGCTATTCGGTTCGGTTTTCGGTTTTGAGATTTGGCCTAATTCGGTTCTTGGTTCGGTTCGGTTATTTTTGTACGGTTAATCGAACCGAACCGAAAACCGAATTTTTGATTCAAAGGTTAACCTTTTTTGTTCGATTTAATGGACTTTAAAATTCTTTAATCTTATGCCTATGGATATGAATTTTTTTTAATTTACGTCAATTGAGGATTATTAAATGTTAGTTTTTGCAGTTGTATTGTAAAATTCTTTAATTTTATGCCTATGATATGAATTTTAGTTGTTTAATTTATGTCATTTGATGATTATTAAATGTTAACCACTTTACTATTTAGTTTTATGTAATGTTTAGTGTTATGGTTACCTATTAATTTGATGTTTTTTATGATAAATCATGATTTAGTATTTGATTATATAATTTCAATAAATTATCAATAATATAAAATTTCGGTTAAACCGAAACCAAACCGAACCGAACCGAACCGAAATTTTTCGGTTAAAACCGAAAACCGAATTAAGATGTTCGGTTCGGTATTCGGTTCGAAAAAATTAAGAACCGAAACTTCGGTTATCCGAAATTTTGGTTCGGTTCGGTTCGGCTTTCACCGAATGAACAGCCCAAATTAAATTATGTTTAACTCCCTATAATCTATTTTTCTCGTTCCCAATTCCCATACATCTTTCCTCTCTCTCTCTCTTTTTAATGAAGAAGGGCAAAAATGTCAAAATCGCATTTAAGTGACATGCATTTTGAAACAAAATATTCTCTCTAAAAAGACATATTAAAATATTTTTTATCAATAATATTGTATACTTTATTGTGGAATGGAGAGAATATTGTATACTTTATTTGGTTATATTAAAATATTTTTTATCAATAATTTTATAATTAAGAATACAACAATCATATTTAATTTTATTTAAAATACCAAACGTGACCTTCCGAAATCAGAGAATTTCAACAATAAGTTATGTTTGTTTCTTAATAAAATGATAAAGCACTAGAAACGTGGTATAGCTATTACATGTTATATACATATTACCAACAGAATGATAAAATCAACAGGTGATTGATAAGAGATTATTTACTATAAAGTAGCGTACTCATATTCAGATTTTTATTGGGAAAGGTTTTCACTTAGTATCTGATACGTATCGAAAATAATTAAACCATTGAAAAATAAAAAAATTATATATATATATATATATATATATATATATATATATATATATATATATATATATATATAAATGATAAAAATATAGCTCGGGGACAGTCCTTATATAACAAGGTAAGAAGGCATTATATGAAACTGATCAAATTGCTACTTAACAAAGAAATCCAAGCTAATAAAATTGACTTCACAGCTGCCTATCTAAGAATATTTATACATATAAGGGTGAATTAATCGAGCTTGAACAACCTTATAAAATCTGAAATAATAGTGATATAACTTTCTTGCCATTACAAATAGGAAAATTCTAGGGTACCGCTACGTTAGGTGTCGCTAATACCACATTAGGTGGTATTACCACACAATGTCTATCACATTCTATGGTACATAATCACATTACATAGTATTAACCCCATATATTTAGTATGACCCCCACATCATGTAGTATTTATTCTAAATTAGGTGGTATTACCACGCAATGTGTGTCACATTCTATGGTATAAATTATACTCCTTATACCATATAATGTGATACACATTGTATGATAATACCACCTAATGTGGTATTAACGGTACCCTAGAATTAATTAAATGAAGCACGTAGTTGAAGAGCCAAAACCATAAAATAACATGATTTTAAATAATATCAGAATATGAATTGATTGTACTAATAAATTATAATGAAAGCCCAAACTATAATGATTAAAAAAATTAGAAAAATGCCTACGGTGAAATTGGAAGAGAAGACTTTATGTCTCTAGACCTCAGCTTTTACAACTAAGTTACGATCTCATCTGTATTCTTCAGGAAAAAAAAACCAATAAATCTTTAACGATAGAACATTTTGTAGAACTAACCAAATAACAAGATTGGAAGATGAAATTTATTATAAAATAAATAAAAAAAAAAAATCATCTATATTCTTCAGGAAAAAAAAAAACCAATAAATCTTTAACGATAGAACATTTTGTAGAACTAACCAAATAACAAGATTGGAAGATGAAATTTATTATAAAATAAAAAATAAAAAAAAAAAAGATCGATCGATCGGAAGATGAAAAAAATATTAAGCCTGCCAATTCATATATCTCTTACAATATGGTGGGCTTGTGCAGGCTTGCTTTCTTATTTTACTTAGGATGCACTCTTGGAATCACTTCCTCCCAAAAGACTTCTCTCCTTTTTTAGAATTAATTATGACTAAAACTATATTCAATTTTAATTATGAGTTCTTGTGAGGGTCTTGGTGCAAAGATATTCATGACTAGCTTACTAAACAATAGGTATTATAGGTTTATATATTAATTACAGTAATTAACTTTCGATTTCGAGTTAATTCAATTATATGGCTAGCGATTAGTCACTATCAAACAAGTATTACTAAATTCTTAATAAGCTGCATTCGTCGTGTAAATAATTTAATTAAGTTTAGTCGAGCTAGCCTAATTCATTTGCTTGAATGTTTTACTTAAAATTGGGATCTAATAATTTAAATGTCCCACAAATCATACCCCACAAAATTATGAGTTAATGACATATGTATGGTTGGTTGTTTATTTTTTGCTTTCAAAACTTCCAACTTTTTGTGTTACCCAATTTTTTAATTTTTATTTGTTTGAAAGGGAGAAACACTTATCAGGCTTTAACTTTGTAATTATAAAAAGAAATATGGTGTGTCAATATTTTTATGTAAACAATACTCACTAATTATGATTGCACATTCAAACCTTCCCTTCAAAGATACGGAAATAATATTCATACATATATTCTTCGGGACTAACTTAATTAAATTAGTGATAATGTTTAATTACCACATATTATAAGATAAACGAGACTTCAGGTCTAGATGGACAAGTTGTAGATAATTTACCGGTAAATTGCATCCACCTCCCTTAGAACTTTAACATTTTCACAACTAGACCCATGTATTTTTGTTTTCCTTTTAGCACTAACCTACCCTTTATTGACCTCTCTTTCAACAATCTTTCAACATAGTATTATAATCTTGAGTTTTGGATTTGAAAGAATTTAAGTTTTTATATTTCCCATTTTTTTTACCTTTTTCTTTTCACTTTTCTTTCCCCCCTCTCCAGCCCCCTCAATTTCCATTCAATTTTAACTAGTTCACGTAATTTTCTAGAATACATTCTTTATTAATCATCATATCATAAATTATTTTAATAACTGCTCAAGTATGAAGAATTATAAATAATAGATAACTATCAAATACTATAATAAACTAGAATAAATATTCATATTATTAATTATGAGTAAATATCCATATTAGTGAGAGTTGACTCCATGACCTCTTAGTTTTGGGACATCAACTTTGTCAGTAATTAAATTAGTTCACATGATTAAGTCTTTTAATTTTTTAGAGGTTACTCTCTACAAATTACACGGATAATATTTACAAAATTCTAGCTCAAATATGATATGGTCACACCATCAAAATATTTATATAAACATGTTATGCATGCGATGCAAACAAATTACATTGACGGGGAAATATGTAGAGCTTTCAATGCACTAATTAGTGCTGTCACTCATATATATAATAGACCTAATATATTAATTTTATTAATTCGAAACTGATTTTTCATTGATTGGTCCAAAATTATTCATTGACCTAATCGTTACTTATCTGTCGGTAGACATAAGAAAAAATAAAAGCTATATATATAACATAACAGAAAATAAAAAGAAGTGAAAATCTTGTCGCAAAGGCCACATAGGAATAATGTAGCTTATAACAATACTTTTCTTCAAAAAAGAAAAACAAAGGAAAAAGATGGATCGGAGGAAACACAAAAAGGGAATAGTGATATATGAGATTGCATTTACTGATTTTGGTCCCATCTCCAATAAGGTGCTAACAATTTGGAGAATTTCTAATGAAAAATAATAAATCATGGGAATTACAATTTTGCCCCTAATTCTTAGACTGTTTTGCAATTCAACATCTAATCTAATCATTTTATGTTTCCACTTGTCTTTTTAATTTTATAAATTGTTGTTGCATTCACTTTTTTTTTTCTTTGTCGAAACGTTCGAAAAAGACGTGCCACATGATCATGATCTAATTAAATTAAATATTATGAATAAACAGCAATATATTTTATATATATATATGTCATAAGCTTGTCCCAAATCAAAAAATAGTAAACATTAGTGAAATGCATGTGATCGCACCATGTAACCAAAAGTTGCAATCCTGACTATTTGAAATATTGTACATGGGCACATGCAATCACAAAAAAATTATGGACTGAAGTGCAAAAAAATCTAAAAAGAATATTTTCAAAATTGACGATAATAATAACCAATTGCGGAATAAGTTTGATCTTATGCAATAGCTGCAGTTGATGCCATAATTAAATATATATTCCGATCCATCATATCGTGCAACAATAGCTGCATTCATATTATATTATTCTCTATATATTCATGTCAAGAAAAAATGAAACGAATTTCTTGAATTTAAATTCCCGTTTAAATTCGCTTCTCTTGGTATCATAAAATATTTTTAATCTGAATTGACCAAATTAAAGTAATTTAGCTAGAACAAACACTACAGATCATACCACATGCATAATTTTGCCATTCAACTTATATAAGTAAATATTCTAACAGTTGTCTTCCCATTGTCCTCGAATTATTCCAACAAGCTCACTTATGTATGCATGCTTGAACATGTTGTCAACTTAACATTTGAAAAATGCGATAAGATAATTTTTTAAGCTATTTGTATACCAAACTATATATTTAAATTCTTACTAAATCTAATAATTGTAACTTAGAAATAAAACAAGCATAAATTAAAAACAAAACGTACGGCAGAAATAAAACATTCACACTTGTTCTTCAACTATAATTTATATAATAAATTTCATAATTAAAGTATATTTTGACTTCTCAAAGATAAACAATAAAATTTATGTGAAAAGAGTCCATGTTTATTAGAGTGCGATAAATCTAATAAGTGGATGTTCATAAAATTGTCTTCAACTCAAACTCCAATATAGTCTTTTTAATTTCTAAGATGAATTATAGTAAATGACCAATAATAATTTTTAGATATAGGGGACAATTATTTAATACAAAAATCAATGCAAGTTTATACCAATCCCACTCATCTTTATCTCTGTTCCCACAAAAGAGGGAAAAAAAAACATTTAAAACAAGTCGATGTGGTCACTTGTGAAAAAACTTTTTCATTATATCTAATGATTTGAGTTTGAATAAGTTTTGTTCAAATTTAATTGTTTTTGATTTTTTTAATAGTAATTTTTCATTTGTAATTAAATTTAAATAATTATTCGCTTGATATATAATGACCCCAATAAAAATATTTTCTTGCTTCATCAATTATAACAATAGATTGTTGACATCAAAATGATATTACATTTTATGGTTCCATGAAGCTCAAAATGAAAGTTATGTCCATTAAATGGCCCCAATGAAGTGCCCTAACCTCGTATGAGCTTCGACCAGATGAAAATACCCCTTAAAGTGGGGGGCAATATAAAAGTGAACTGAAGTGGCACAGCTGCGGCATTGGTCGTGCACGCATGTACGTATGACCCACGTTCCGGTGTGGGTCTTTCACATCCACGTTACGGCGTCGGTCGGATCACGGCCGTGGAAGAATCTTAGGGCATCTCGGGGTTCCGGCAAAGCGAGCCTCCCGAACTCTGCCTGGTCATCTCCAATGGCAGGGCTTCAAAATGAAATTAATTTCATTTGAAACAATGCCCACTCTCACCTATAATTATAATTTTAATATTAATATTAATAATAATAATAATAATTTTATCAATATAATTAAATTAATAATAATATTGAAATATTAAAATTAAAGAGAGTAAATAATTACGAAATTAAAATTCATACATAATAGGAAATACAATAAAAAAGAAAAAAAAATATAACAAACAACATAGGAAACAAGAAAGGAATTATAATAAAAGAAATTATAATAAAATGTTAAGTTAAGTTTCTTAAATAATTATATGAGTGAATTGCATTTTTAGTCCTTCTTATGGATTAAATTTTGCACTTTCGTCCCTTTTAAATTTTTGTAGTAGATTGGTCCTTCTTATCAATGTATATCACATTTGTCCCTCTTAAATTTTTTGTAGCAAATTCGTCCCTCGATAAGAGTAGTGTAACACGTTAGTCCCTCTTAAATACAAAATACATCACTTAAATTCAAAATATATTCTAAAGTGGACGAAAATTGTTGTATTTTGTATTTAAGAGGGACTAATGTGTTACACTACATTGATAAGAGGGGCAAATTTGCTAAAAAAAATTAAGAGGAAAGAATATGTTATAAAAGGAACGAATGTGATATATTACAGTGATAAGAAGGACCAATCTTTTACAAAAAATTTAAGAGGGACGAAAAGTGCAAATTTGATCCATATGGAGGACCAAAAATGATATTCACTCTTTTAATATTCTAAGTTAAAACAAATTAAAGTTAAGTTTTTAAAAACTAATAAATTTCACACAATAATAAATTAATGTTAAGTTCATTTAAATTTACATTTTTATTAATTAAAACTTAAATTTGTTCTTAAAAAAAAATTAATGTTATATTTTGTAATGAACATAATGTTTCTCCTTAAAAAAAATGTTTCTTCTTCATGCTTTATACTACTAGAAGCTCATTAAAAAATGATCTTTAAACCAATGTAGGATAATAACTTAATCTACAAATAAGGAATTATCCAACAATGGTTTGAAGAAAATGTTGTAGTGTACTTCTATAGTATAAAACATTAAGAGAAATACATGTATATAAGGGTTTTTTGCACTTTGCACCCCCAAAACATGAGAAATGGGCACTTTGCACCCTCGAAACTTAGATTTAGCACTTTGCACCCTCAAAAATATGAAAAATGCAGCACTTTGCACCCTCTTTTATTTTCAAGCAAAAACTCAAGGGCAAAATATGTAATTCTATTGTAAATATTTGGCACTTTGCACCCCCAAAATAAAATTAGCACTTAACACTCCCTAATTAAGAACAAATCAACAACTTGCACCCCCAAAACACAATAATTGGACACTTTGCACCCTAAAACACAAAATTAATACTTAACACCCTCAAATTAAAAAAAAAAAAAAAACTCAAACACCTCATTTTTTCTGACAAAGTTGACCATTGGGGTGAAAAAAAATTTAGGCAAAATAGGTAACTATTTGTGGGTACTATTTGTGGGTCTTTGATATTTTGAAGTAGACAATGGGTCTTCGAGAAATTTTACTTGTACTTTATTTAGTTATTTATGGTTATATCGTTGAAAAGGAAGATGGAGAGAGAAATGAGTATTCGAGTATTTATAATTGTATTTTGCAAAGTTTAAGGAAAAAAATGAATTACCTATTTTGCCTTAGATTTTTTTCACTCCGATAGTCAACTTTGACCAAAAAAACGAGGGGTTTGAGTTTTTTTGATTAGAGGGTGTTAAGTGTTAATTTTGTATTTTGGGGTGCAAAGTGCCATTTATTGTGTTTCGGGTGTGGAAGTTGCTGATTTATTCTTAATTAGAGGATGTTAAGTGCAAATTTTATTTTGGGGGTACAAAGTGCGAAATTATCAAGTTTTGAGGGTGCAAAGTGCCAATACTATTGAATTACCTATTTTGCCCTTGAGTTTTTGCTAGAAAATAAAAGACGGTGCAAAGTGCTGCATTTTTCATATTTCGAGGGTGCAAAGTGCTAAATCTAAGTTTTGAGGATGCAAAGTGTTTATTTCCCATGTTTCGAGGGTGCAAAGTGTAAAAAACCCTGTATATAAATAAATTTTTACTTTAAAAATAATTATTTTTAATTTATTAAAATCCATTAAATACGTGTATGGAACACACGCTCCTATTTGGGGCGCTTTCCAAACGCGCGTCCCGGGCTTTGGACAGGGCTCCCCCTCCGGCAAGCCCCCTGCCCCCAACCATTGGAGATGGTTTTTTCTCGGAACCTCAAGCCTCCCGCCCCCTTCGGCATCATTGGATATGGCCTTAAACTTATGTGGGTCCCACACGGCATACTCATCTGTATGCTGTCAGCTAAGCATTGAACTAAAGCACACAGGAGACAAGGGTCACGTGATATGGCCTAGGGATTTGAGCCTGACATATTCGTGTTAATATTTTTTTTTTGTTTTTTTTTTGAGGAAACAGATATCGTTTTAATAATAGAATAGTACAGGAGTATTTCCTTAAAAAGCAAACGTTTGAGAAAATTCCTAATATGACCTCGAATTTTCGGTTCTTTATTTCTTTTAGAAATAATTTTGGATCTTACAGTAACTTACAAAAAAAAAAAGGTCTGGATAATAAAGAAGAGCTACGAATATATATGTGTACTATTTGACTAGATTATTAGAGATATGAAGAAATACTCCAAACATATACGTGAACTAGAAGTCTACGTTCACCTCATGATATTAGATGTAATTATAATACTCCCTCTCTCCCTTATTTTTTTTTCTCCTTTCTGTCTTGAGTTTTGACATATATATATTTATGCTTTTCAAAGTAGAGATAGAGAATTAATGATGTCAAATAATTACTTTATATAAAAAAGTATTTTTGAGAAAAATAATTTTATATTAAGAAATTGAGTATTATTTTGAGAAATTCCAAACAAAGAAAATAAAAGCAATAATAAAAGGATGGATGGAGTATTATCCTACGTGCTATAAATTCCAAACATACATGTGAACAACAAAAATCAATAATTATTGGTAGTAATGCACCCTCGTTGCTAGTTAATTAAGGTTAAAAAAATTGTCAGATTATTTAAAACATACTATTAATTTTGTTAAGCCAGCTTATTATACAACAAATGTGGTGAAAGTTTTCATATGGTGGATGCCTAATATTGCATCCAACGCGGAGTTATGGAGTTTTGTATCGGATTCATCTTTGAGCAAGTAAATATTAAACTGAAGAGCGTTCGATGGGGTAATTCTGAAGATCGAAGTTTGAAGTGTTTGATTTATAATATTCCGTGAGAAATGTGAGAGAATACGATGAAATTTAGTCTCATTGAATAATATGAACCTGGAGAACTATATTGACCAACAACGACGATTTTTTTAAATTGCAAATATAACTATAAGTACATTTCTTTCTTTTTTATTATAAATTTTGAGATGGTTGGGATTGGGCTCGGGGTTGGGGTGAGCAGGGAAATGGTCTCCAGTGGTTGGGGTTGTGGGGCGAAGGGAGGGTTGTGGTTGGCCCTAGCCCCGCATGCACCCCTCTTTAAGACAGGTGGAGCCATTACTTTATTTGTTTTATTTAATGTTTTTAAAGATTTATTCAAGGAAATATTTAATAAAATTAAAATTTCCTCCTAAATTAAATTAACTATGTAGAATTGAATTATTTAATAAAATTAAAATTTGTAACTATATTTGCTAGTATTATGTAAAATATACATTCACCTATTTTTAATTGAATCATTTAATATAATTAAAATTAAAATTTCTTCTATGGACAAATCATTAATAATTGGCGAACTATTCATATTAGATTCACCGGCTAGATTCAGGAAGCGTGAAAGCTGTCAGATGGAAGTTGTTCTTACTTTCGAACGGAGAAGGACCAACTCCAACTATTCATGCCATCTTTATTGGGCTTCATCAAATCTTTTTTATCACCTTCGAAAACAAACCGTAATCCCGTGCTTGACCAACGCAGTTAATGGATTCCACAATGAGCCGGGAGCGGCCGAAGACATGTAGCTTCCATTTTCGGGGTACACATTCAGCAAGGATTAAGGGGATCTCGTTGTTGCATAGCTCAGGTTGGAGCAAGGTGCCATCGAATGTTCAACAGACAGTCTCACTTACGGGCACTCATGCCCGTAAGTTCCGCCTTTCCGCTTCTGCAATCAGGAATAGGTCTAAGGTCTACTGTTCAATAATCGGTTTATGAGATAGGCACAAGTGCTATAATCTAATTAAAATTGTAATTAAAATATTTAAATTCATAAATTAATTAGAATTGTAAATAAAAATATATAATTAGAATTGTAATTAATATTTAAAATTAATAATTTCATTTAAACATTTATTTTAATTTCTTTTATTGTAATTAAAAAATTTATCATTTAATTACAATATTGGTGGTGGCTATATATTTTTAAAAATATCTAATTAGTTGAAAATATAATTATAATTTAAATTAATACTTCAATTGAAAAATATTTAAATATACTTAAATTAATAAGATTAGAAAATTCATACAATTTACATACTCAAAGGGAAGACGTCACAATGAAAATGACGCAATGAAAGGGAGGAACGAATTATGCCGATTGACTGATCTTTATTCACTTCAGATACAAAGGCGTATTGGAATAATAAAAGAAAGAAAATACAACAAAAAGATCTTTCTCGGGACTTATATGGAGGTACTACATCGAATGAAGGAAACGTCTAGTTTCAGGGGAAAAAATCATTACAATGTTGTAATTCGTGTCGTTTATTTAAACTTTTTTGTTGGTCCCAAGTGGTCAGATGAGGTCTAGAGGGGGGGGGGTGAATAGACCTCTGAAAATTTTTGAACTTAAAAACTTTTCAGTCTTCTGTCAGCAGACTAAGCTGATGAAGAACAGTAAGCAGACTAGTCTGATCGTGAACAAATCTTGAACAGACGACTGACCACTCTTCTTACAGTGACTTAGCTGTTTTTCAGCAAAACAGTTTTCCAAGAGTATACTTGCAGCGGATTGTTTGAAAGTGTTTTTCACAAGTAGACTAAGTTCTAGAAAGATTTTATCCCCAGTTTAAAACTCCTTATAAAATCTTTTGATTGATTCACAGTGTTTAAAATGCAGTCTTTAAAATATGCAAGAAAACTTTAAATGCAAGATAACACAAAGAATTTTTATAGTGGTTATATGGATAAAAATCCTTTAGTCCACTCTTCCAGATCACTTAGATTCTGGGTTATACTATAATCACTTAGATTACAATATTTCTCCACTTACACCAAGACAACAAATGAAATGGCTGTAAGCTCACAATAGGAAATCACAAAGAAGACCTATCCTCTAAAGTAGAATCACTCACAAAGATGGATTCTCACTTCGCACAACACTCAGCTATTACAAAATCACTCAGATAATGTTTTTCTGATTTCTTCAACTGGGTTTCTGTCAACAGATGACTTCCACCAGACGAGTGAGTTGTTCGAGCTTTTGAGACTTAGAGAAATTCTGCTTCAAAATTTCGATCTCTGATTGTTGTTGTGTTTTTGCTCGTTTGAAATTCAGCTCTATTTATACATGGAGATGAAAATATGACCGTTGAAGGCAAGTCACAAATCAAATCCATTCTTCAGCTCTTTTGAAACGGCTCTCTGCAGCAAACCGTACAGTGTACAGTACTTTTCTGTCCATTGCATTTAATGCTGCATTTAATGCACTCTGCTGATCCGAGGATATCTTCAATCATTTGCCATTATTACCCTTCTCTTCCAGCATTTATTACACCAAGTGCATTTATTACCGTTGGACTAATCTCTTGATCTCTTCCACTCTGCTGATCAAAACGACTCTGCTGATAGATACTCTGCTGATCAAATACTGAACTAATCTGATTTGACTCGGCTGATGATCTACCCTTCTGTTCACTGTTTCAGCAAGAGATCACTAGTCTTCTGAGCTTTGAACTTTGAACTCTTCTGATGTCTTCTTTTACTTGTTCAAAATTCCTCCAAGGGAACTAAGCTTTCCATACTTAGCTGATTATGATGTTTTGGAATCATCAAAACCTTCCCTTAAATTCTGACTTCTTTCATCTTCATCTTCATCTTCATCTTCATCCAACAATTTCCCCCTTTTTGATGATGACAAAACTCCAGCTAAGTACCTGTACCTAAACTAAAGTTTTGATCCTCAAAAATTTCTGAGATAGAAATAGTATGTTGGATTTAAACTTGCAATTTTATAAATGATTGAACTGATTACATATTACAAGTTTTAAAGCATGAAAGATGCAAGATACAAAAGAAAATACAAGAAAGAAAAGAAATCTGAAAGAAATCTGCACTAGTCTTCTTCCTTCTTCTCTTCTTTTCCAGATTCTTCATCAGATGACTTGGAAACCTCAGCTTCCAAATTTTCAAAGAATCTTTTCTTCAACAGCTCTAGCTTCTTTTTCTTGACATCTGGATCAAGCTGTTCTTCAGCTGAATCTTTGGCAGCAGCTATTTCCTTATCAGACTTGGCTTTTGCTTCAGATTCTTCAAATTCAGCTTGCTCTTCTTCTTCTGTAATTCTCTCATATGTTGGTCTGCTTGATTCTCCCATGTCTCTTTCAGTCTCACCAGCAGATTTTTCTAACACTTCAGTTTCTTCAGCATCTTGATTTCCTTCTTCCCTTTGGAAATCAACCCTTTGCTGTCCAAATATCCTTTCTTCCCCCTTTTTGTCATCATCAGCAGGGATAAGTGGATATTGTGGCACAACTGGTGTGATTAGAAGTGAATCACAGAGAAGCTTGATGTTCTCTTCCATAGCATTAATCTGAGCTTGTTGTTTAAGTTGACTGGCCTTAACAGTTTTGACTTCCTTGAGCAAGTCTTCTCCTTGATCACCCAATTGAATTTGAGTTCCCAAAATCCAATTTGATGAAGCAGTGAAGTCTTTCATCATGTTTCCCATGACTTCATCTTCTGCTTGGAGAGCCAATTCAACAGTTTGTTCAATCTGCTTCCAACCTTCAGTAGTGCTCTGAGTCCGTCTTCTAAGTATATCCATATCTTGACAGATGGATTTAACATTGTGAGCAGTGTCTTCTATCAGATCTGTTGGGACAGCAGCAGCTTTCTGACTTGGTTGTTTAACAGCAGCTATCACTTCTGCAGCTAATTCTTTCTTCATATCCTTCAGAGAATTGGTGATCATTTGTTGGATGGAGTCCAACAGATTTGTCTGAACACCATGAGAAGTTGAAGGCATATCTGAAGTAGCAGCAGGTGTATCTTTCATAAGTTGCTCTGATGGTTGAGTTGTCAATGCAAGAGATTGATCTGCTGATCCATCAGCATGGCTTGGAGTGCTTTCCTTCTCCTTAGCTTGATCATCTCCTTCAGCAGCAACTTCTTTGTCCTTGATCTGATCTGCTGGAATTTCTTCTTCTTTCTTTGAGTCATCAGCAGCATCAAACTTATCACCCTGTGCAGTGTTCTGATCAGATGGGTCTGAAGTACCCTCTTTTTGCTTTGGTTGATCAGAAGACTCTGCTTTCTCTTTATCAGCAGGTGATATAATCTTCTTGACAGTTTCAACTGTCTTCATCATTCCTTCATTGTCCACTGCTGACCTGTTAGAAATCCAAGTAAAATTATCAAGTGGAATAAAAGTGGATGTAGGTTCCTCAGGCAGCTCTTCATAAGGTTTGATATTTGGCCCGTAGACAATATGTTTGATGTTAGGAAGAGGGACCAATGAGCTTGGTTGTCCCCTTAACTTCCTTGATTTCTTTGCCCAAAGCTCCATTGCTTGAGCAATAGCCAGTTTGATAGATCTTTCTTTGAGGTCTACTGAATCATCATAGTCCTCAGCAATAGACTCAAAAATCTTCTTGGCTTCAGCTTTAACTAAGTGACTTATCCTCATTCTCAACCTGTCCAGAAAGAATTCTGAATCAAGTGCTTGAATGAGAGAACCCGTCTCAAGCCACTTCAGTACCCATGCTTCTTCAACAGCAAAGGCTTTCCATTTGGTCATTTCAGCTGGACTCTTTGTCAGTCTGAATTCCCTCCACCTGTTGTATCTGATCTTCTCATTTGTGAACTGTGTCAGGCGGTTGACCCTTTCATTCTCAGCATCAAGCCTTTTTAGGAATTCTTCAAAGATGGCAGGATCTTCCCTGACAATCTCTAAAGACAGTCTAATTTCTTCTCTCCTCTTCGGCTTTGTCTTAGTTGCAGGCATAGCTGGTATTGGTTTGTTTGGATCCCTTGGTTCACCAATAGCTATCCCACCAGTATGCTGATGTCCGTGAGCATCCTTGGTGCTTGCTTCAATAGCAGCAGCCAACTCTGCTGCCTCAAGGGCATCCCTCTGCTCCTGAGTCATCTTGCTGGCTTCATCTTCCAGCCTTTTTAATTCTAGGCTTTTCAGCCTATCCTCTTCTGCTTTCTCTGCAGCTATCCTTTGCTTCTCAGCAGCATCTAATCTTTTCTTTTCTGCAGCAGTCAGATAAGCAGCAATTTTGCCAGTCCTTCTTCTCCTTGTTTCAGGACTCTCAATTGCTTGAAGAGGAATTGCAGCAACTGGAGTAGGATGCAACAAAGGTGCATCTCCTTCAAGTGTTGTGCTAATCTGCTGTGCTCCTTCAACTTCAGCAGATAGTACAGCAAATGAGTCTTCTGTTGATCCTCCAATTTCAGAAACAACTTTAGCTTCAGCAGCAGCAACTTTAGCAGCTTCAACAGCAGGCTCTTTAATTGTCAATGGTCTTTCTGCTTCTGATGTTGTTTCTCTAACAGTTGCAACAGGTTCTTCAGAGAAAGTGACCTTTCTCTTAACCTTTGACTTTGCAATCTTTTTGACAATGGGATTGGCAGTAGGAGGTCCCCTTGCCTCACTCTTTGTTCTCATCCTCTTCAACCTTTGAAGAGGAATTTCTTCCTCAGATTCTGTCCTTTCAGGAGAGGAAGCAGTACTCATCTGCTCAATCTCCTTAGTAAAATCTTCAATTTCTTTTTCAGAAACTTCATCCTCAGGAAGTGCTGAAACAGTCTCATCAGCAGACTGTGCTGTTGGCTCAGCAGACTGACTAGTCTGACCTTCCTTCTTGCTCTTCTTAGAAGGGGTCTTTTTAGATTTTGCAGCAGCCTTCCTCTTTGGAGCAGCCACTAACTGTCTCACTGGTTCATAGAGTTTGAACTCTTTGCTACCATGGGTTTGCTTTCCACCTCCCATAGGGCATTGTAGGGATGCAAACAGATTGCTCAATAAAATGGCATGTGAAGGCCTTTTGTCACTCAGCAGCTCATACACGTGAGCAGCCCAGTTAACCTTCAACCCATAATAGATACACACCATTGTGTAGTATCTTTTCCTCGGCAACCCATCCAAAGAACCTGTAGCACAATCCAGAACCTTTGCTATGATATCAGCAAATCTCTGGTATTCATCCTTCAGCTGGGTCTTCATCAAAGTCCCAGTCATCTTCTCTCCTTTCTTAGCACAAATGGCCCAGAACTCCTCTTCCTTTTCTGACCCTAACGAGGTCACATCTCCTCCCTTGTCTGTTAGTTTATAGATCTCACTGAGAACAGCAGCCGAGATCGCAATCTTCTTTCCACCTATTTCAGCAGACATGATCGTGTCATTCTTAGAGAATTTCCTGGTTAGATAGAAGTGCTCAACATCTTCTAAGTAGACCCTTTCTTCGTGAGCCTCTAAAACAGGAACTAACGAAGCTTCTTTAATCTTTTCCAGTAACGAGCGCATCAGATCAGTGCCCGAGAAATGGAATTTGCTGTAGTTGAAGTACCTTCCTTCGATAATCTTCTCCATTTCTGAAATTTTGAGAGTAGAAATCTACAAAGATGCAGTTAACTTTTTCGCAACAGAAGGGTTTGAGAGTTAGAGAGTTTTGAGAGTATTTGGGTGCGTAAGACGACTGCACTGTTTAGATCGGATTTTATAGGTTTCCTTTTGATTAGGTTTCCGTGATTTATCAGAACCGTTGATCTAATCTGACAGTTTTTAATCGTGTGGACAGGAGAAGCGGATTTCAATTTTATTATTTTAATGTCAGATGGGCGGGAAACTCTATCGACACTAATCTGTTACTTATAAAAGCGCGTTTCTAAAGATACGTTTTATGACCATGCTTATATAAGGTATCAGATGAGTAGAGTTTAACTTATCTGACAGACGAGTGATCTGTTATCTGATATTACTAGAGAATGCCAATAGCTAGTAATCTTCCTCTGCTGTTTGTCAATCCAGCAAGATAAAATAATCTTCAATCTTCAAGAATTAAGAACACGTCTTCTTGATAATCTTAACTTCAACTAACTGACATTAACAGATTTCATCTTTTAGAGCAGAAGTACCGCTAGTCTTACACGTTCCCCCTGTCTTTAAGAATTCATAAGTTAACTAGTCTGTTGAGAGTTAATCCTTGAATAAAATAGCTGATGACTAAGCTGTTGAACTCCAGTCTTCTGATGAGTTCCCCCTCAGCTTATGCATCCAAATTAAGTAGTCCTAACTCAGCTCTTAGAGTTGAGAACCTTGCTTCACTTAGAGGTTTGGTGAAGATATCAGCAATCTGATTATCAGTATGAACATACTCAATCAAAACATTGCTTTTTTCCACATGATCTCTAATGAAATGATGTTTGATCTCAATGTGCTTAGTCCTTGAATGACTTGTAGTGTTCTGAGTAAGTGAGATTGCACTTGTATTGTCACAGTAGATTGGTATTCCACTGATTTTGATGTTGTAATCTTCTAGTTGATGCTTCAACCATAGTATCTGTGCACAGCAAGCTCCAGCAGCTATATATTCAGCTTCAGCAGTAGATATAGAAACTGAGGTTTGCTTCTTACTCATCCATGAGATCAGACGACTGCCTAAGAACTGACAGGCACCTGTTGTGCTCTTTCTGTCAATCTTGCAGCCAGCAAGGTCTGAATCTGAATAACCAATAAGTTCAAATCCAGATTCTCTAGGATACCACAATCCCAATTCTTGAGTGCCTTTAACATACTTCAATATCCTCTTGGCAGCTAAGAAGTGAGATTCTTTGGGGTTTGATTGAAATCTTGCACAGACTCCAACTGAGTACATTATGTCAGGTCTGCTTGCTGTTAGATACAACAATGAACCAATAATGCCTCTATATTTGGTTATGTCCACTGATTTGCCATCTTCATCTTTATCCAAACGAAGACTTGTAGACATAGGAATGGTAGCTGTTGAGCTAGTTTCCATACCAAATTTCTTGAACAGATCTCTTGTGTACTTTGCTTGGCTGATGAATATCCCATCAGGCAACTGTCTAACTTGCAATCCAAGAAAGTAATTAAGTTCACCCATCATGCTCATTTCAAACTTATTCTGCATCAGCTTGGAGAACTTATCACACATCTGTTGGTTAGTTGAACCAAAAATAATATCGTCCACATATATTTGCACAAGTAATATATGATTTTCCCATTCAATTGTGAACAAGGTTTTATCTACCTTACCTTTTCGAAATCCTTTAATTAAAAGAAAATCAGATAGGGTATCATACCATGCTCTTGGAGCCTGTTTCAGTCCATAGAGGGCTTTCTTCAGACGATATACTTTGTCCTCTTCTTGATAGACTTCAAATCCAGGAGGTTGTTCAACATACACTTCTTCTTGCAATTCTCCATTGAGAAAAGCAGACTTCACATCCATCTGATAGACAGTGAAGTTCTTGTAAGCAGCATAGGCTAGAAACAGTCTGATTGCTTCAAGTCTTGCTACTGGTGCAAAAGTTTCATCAAAGTCAATTCCTTCTTCTTGACAATATCCTTTGGCCACTAGTCTTGCTTTGTTTCTGGTGACAACACCATCTTCATTCATTTTATTTCTGAAAACCCACTTAGTGCCAATTACTCTTTGATGACTTGGTCTAGGAACTAAGTACCAGACTTCATTCCTTTCAAATTGATTCAACTCTTCTTGCATAGCTTCTATCCAGAAGGAATCATTGAGAGCTTCTTCAATTTGTTTAGGCTCTATTTGAGATAGAAATGTGACAAACATGGCATCCTGTGCAGCAGCTCTTCTTGTTTTCACTCTATCTAAAGGATCACCAATAACTAATTCAGGAGGGTGATTCTTGAGCCATCTGAGATCAGGTTGTAGATCAGGATGTTGTCCTCTGTCTTGATCTTGCAACACTACTGTTGGAGTTCCAGTAGTAGTCTGTTGAACATTTGCAGTCTGTTGAACAGTCTCTGGTCTGTCAGCTGTTTGCAACTCGTCTGTTAGACAATCAGCACTGTGATTTTGAACAGCACTTGAGTTAGCAGCTGAACTTAGATTAGGTAGTATGATGGGAACATATTCTTCATTTCTTCCAATGTCTAGCTTCTGTAAATCAGTAGACAGATCTTGATTAATACTTTGATTCTTTTCAGAAGATTGACTTGGCTCATCAAATACTACATGGATAGATTCTTCTATTAGTAATGTTCTTTTATTGAAAACTCTATAAGCCTTACTAACAGATGAGTATCCTACAAAGACAGCTTCATCAGCCTTTTCTGCAAATGCAGTAAGGTGATTTTTCCCATTATTCAATACAAAACATTTACAACCAAAAATCTTAAAGTAATGAATGTTTGGTTTTCTGTTGTTCCAAACTTCATATGGAGTCTTGTTCTGATTTTTGTTGATCATACATCTGTTTTGGGTAAAGCATGCTGTGTTTGTTGCTTCTGCCCAAAATCTTTGAGGTAGTTTAGCTTCAGCTATCATGGTTCTGACAGCTTCTTTCAGTGTTCTGTTTCTCCTTTCAGCAACACCATTCTGTTGAGGGGTTCTTGCAGCAGAATACTCATGATGTATTCCTTTGATGTTACAATACTCTTCAACAGTAGAGTTTGTAAACTCTGTCCCTCTATCTGATCTGATCTTTAATATTTTAATGCTCTTTTCATTCTGGATCAGTTCCATCAGATTGGTAAGATGTTCCTTGGTTTCACTTTTCTTCTTCATGAAAATCACCCAAGTATATCTTGAATAGTCATCCACAACAGCTAGGCAGTATTTCTTTCCACCATTGCTGACTGGATCAATGGGTCCAAATAAGTCCATATGCAACAGCTCCAATATTCTTCCAGAAGATTGGTGCTTCTTTTCTTTGAATGATGACTTGATTTGTTTACCCTTCTGACATGCATCACAGAGCTTGTCTTTGCTCATGACTGCTTTTGGAATCCCTTCTACCAAATCATTCTTGATTAATCTGTTTATGGTCTTGAAGTTTAAATGATTCATTCTCTTGTGCCATAGCCAACTGACTTCACTTGGTGCAGATGCCACCAAACAAACACTTGAATTCTTGTCTACAGAATTCCAGTCAACTATGTAGATATTTCCCTGTCTTCTTCCAGATAAAATTACCTTCTTTGTACCAATCTGTTCAACATAGCACTTATCTGTTGAGAAGATGACTGAATATCCCTTGTCACAAAATTGACTTATGCTCAGCAGATTATACTTTAGGCCTTTAACATAGGAGACGTCAGATATCTCTATGTTTCCCTTAATTAGTCTTCCTTTAGCTTTAATCTTGCCTTCTCTGCTGTCTCCAAATGTAACACTTGGACCATCCACAGCAACTGCATCAGTCAACTCATGTATGTTTCCACACATGTGCCTTGAACATCCACTGTCCAAGTACCAAATCTTCTCTACTTTACTCCTACTCCTAATCCTAACCTACAAAACAAAAATAAAATTGTTTTAGGTACCCTTATTGAGAGGGTCCTGAAGGATTAGTTCCACCTTTGACAACCCAAGATGTTGATGTCTTAGGCTTCTTAGGTTTCTGAGTTTTAGCAGGAGCATGAACAGCTTTATTTTCATCATAGTTATCAGATAAGTTACGTTGTTGATCAGTATGATACGAATAATATTCATAAGCAGGGTAAGGTGCATGATATGCAGGATATGCATGCATTGGATGAGCAAGGTAAGGTGCATAGTAACTAGGAAATTGAGGTGCATGATACATAGGATGATATGCAGCAGGTTGCACATAATATGACTCATTTCCATACCAAGCATTTTGATTTTTCTTGTTTTTATGCTTCTTTGGTTTACTAGTTGCTTGCTCATTTGATTTTGACTTAGTTTTACCACTAGTCTGATTGACTTTAGCTTTATCAGCAAACTTCTTAGGACTCTGCTGTTTGGTCTTACTAGTCTGATTCCCTACACTAGGCTCTTTGCTCTTTTTAGCCTTAGGAGATTTCTTCTCCTTTACCACTTTCTCAGATGAGGTAGGTTTAGAAGTTTGAACATACAGAATGACCTTACTATTGTCAGCTGATATGAATTTTTCAGTATGATTCAATTCTAATTTATCCTTTTCTAAAGGTGTCTCTTGTTTACTAGATGTATGCATGGATGCAACAGTAGACTTGTCATGAGACTCAATAATTTTCTCAAGTTCCATGATTTTTCCTTTATAGACCTCACACTCAGCTTTCAGAGATTCATGCTCTTGCTCAAGCTGTTTATATTCAGCTGATTCTCTTGGCTTTTCAGCTAAGAGTTTCAGTGAACTATTTTGCTCTTTTAGCAAGTTCATCTCTTCCTTAACCTTAACAAACTCTCCAGCAATAGTAGTATTATTTAACATCATTTGCTCTAGAGAATTAAATAGTTCATTTTCTTGAGGGGTTACCTCATCCTCAGAGTCATCAGATTCCTTTGCCATTAGGCACAGGAGAGCAGGTTTTTCTTCATCAGAAGATTCTTCATCAGACGAGTCTGAATCTGAATCAGATGAGTAGACAGCAGTCAGCTTTTCTGCTTCAGCCATCATTGCTTTTCCTCTCTGATGCTTTCTTTCTTTTCTCACTTTCTTCTCCTCCTCAGTGTACTTTTCTGCTTTTGGATATGGGCAGTCTTTGATGAAGTGTCCCAATTTCCTGCAGTTGTAACACATTAGTTTTGATTTATAATCATCTTTATCTTGAGAAGAAAAGTTAGGTTTAGAAGAAGAAGCATTGTTGTATTTGTTCTTCATTTTTCTTTTGTAGAACTTCTTGAAATTATTCATCAACAGTGCAACATCTCCAGCAGTGTACTCCTTCTTGTTGAGTAGAGTGGCTTCATCAGATGAGTCCACATCTTTGCTTTTCTGTGCTGGTCTCCTGGTGTTTTCAGCAGCAACCAATGCAGCTGTGGGTCCTGAAGTTGAGGTTTCTTCAATTCCCATTCTAGGCAGTTTATACTCGAATGCCTTGAGTACAGAAAACAGCTCAGTAAGAGAGATTTTTCCCAAATCCCTTGATTCTTCCATTGCTGTAACTTTCATGTTGAACTTTGGAGGTAGAGCCTTTAGTACTCTGACAGTGATCTCTTTGTCAGTGAAGGTCTTTCCCAGCTTTAAGACTTCATTCAGAGTTCTGGTGAATCTGGTATCCATTTGATCAATGGTTTCTCCAGACTTCATCTTGAAGTTATCCAGCTTCTCCAAGGCAACAGTGAGCTGATGCTCCTTTATAGCATCATTGCCTTCGCTCATATCTCTGACTTTGTCCCACATTTCCTTTGCAGTTTTGCAATGTTTGACCTTGTCAAACCGATCATTATCCAGGGCTTTAGTCATGATGAATCTCCCAACTTTATCTAGATTGTAAAGCTTTATCTCCTCTGGAGTCATCTCATGAAGGTCTTTCTCCACAACCGTATCTACTTCATTTATTTTGATGGTCTTTGTGAATCTGAATGGACCTTTAATGATACATGTGTACATGTTGTCATTGTAGGCTGCTAGAAAGATTTCCATTCTAATCTTCCAGTCTTCAAAAGACATACCAGCAATGTGGGGAACATGGCTGATACAATCCATTTTTCAAAAAGTTTTGATTTTTCAAAAAGATGCTCTTTTGAAAAGTTTTGAAAACCTTTGAAAAACACTTGGATCAAGCTCGTTGATCAGGCAGCTGATTCTAATGAACCACCTGCTCTGATACCACTTGTTGGTCCCAAGTGGTCAGATGAGGTCTAGAGGGGGGGGGGGGGGGGGTGAATAGACCTCTGAAAATTTTTGAACTTAAAAACTTTTCAGTCTTCTGTCAGCAGACTAAGCTGATGAAGAACAGTAAGCAGACTAGTCTGATCGTGAACAAATCTTGAACAGACGACTGACCACTCTTCTTACAGTGACTTAGCTGTTTTTCAGCAAAACAGTTTTCCAAGAGTATACTTGCAGCGGATTGTTTGAAAGTGTTTTTCACAAGTAGACTAAGTTCTAGAAAGATTTTATCCCCAGTTTAAAACTCCTTATAAAATCTTTTGATTGATTCACAGTGTTTAAAATGCAGTCTTTAAAATATGCAAGAAAACTTTAAATGCAAGATAACACAAAGAATTTTTATAGTGGTTATATGGATAAAAATCCTTTAGTCCACTCTTCCAGATCACTTAGATTCTGGGTTATACTATAATCACTTAGATTACAATATTTCTCCACTTACACCAAGACAACAAATGAAATGGCTGTAAGCTCACAATAGGAAATCACAAAGAAGACCTATCCTCTAAAGTAGAATCACTCACAAAGATGGATTCTCACTTCGCACAACACTCAGCTATTACAAAATCACTCAGATAATATTTTTCTGATTTCTTCAACTGGGTTTCTGTCAACAGATGACTTCCACCAGACGAGTGAGCTGTTCGAGCTTTTGAGACTTAGAGAAATTCTGCTTCAAAATTTCGATCTCTGATTGTTGTTGTGTTTTTGCTCGTTTGAAATTCAGCTCTATTTATACATGGAGATGAAAATATGACCGTTGAAGGCAAGTCACAAATCAAATCCATTCTTCAGCTCTTTTGAAACGGCTCTCTGCAGCAAACCGTACAGTGTACAGTACTTTTCTGTCCATTGCATTTAATGCTGCATTTAATGCACTCTGCTGATCCGAGGATATCTTCAATCATTTACCATTATTACCCTTCTCTTCCAGCATTTATTACACCAAGTGCATTTATTACCGTTGGACTAATCTCTTGATCTCTTCCACTCTGCTGATCAAAACGACTCTGCTGATAGATACTCTGCTGATCAAATACTGAACTAATCTGATTTGACTCGGCTGATGATCTACCCTTCTGTTCGCTGTTTCAGCAAGAGATCACTAGTCTTCTGAGCTTTGAACTTTGAACTCTTCTGATGTCTTCTTTTACTTGTTCAAAATTCCTCCAAGGGAACTAAGCTTTCCATACTTAGCTGATTATGATGTTTTGGAATCATCAAAACCTTCCCTTAAATTCTGACTTCTTTCATCTTCATCTTCATCTTCATCTTCATCCAACATTTTTTGTTGTATTTCCTCTCTTGAATCAATTTTAATTTTATTATTATCAAATCTCTTTAGTGTTAATATTTAAATATTCTTACTATATAATTATTAATTATATTAAATTATTAAAATAGTTATTATTATTATTATTATTATTATTATTATTATTATTATTATTATTATTATTATTATTATTATAACGATGTATGTATTCCCTACTTCTACCATTGGGGATGACATTAGTTTCTAACGATGTATGAAGCGATATATATAAAAATAATAATAATAATAATAATAATAATAATAATAATAATAATAATAAAGGAATGAATGTATTCCCGAATGGGTGGGTTCCACGCTATCATGTGCATGTATGTTAGTCTAAACATCAGACTATCAAACTCATAGAATTATTGCATGATTTACTCCAAACAATACACAATCGTTCTTTACTTCAAATATGGGTACCAAGTAGCATCACATGCTAATTTTGACTCTAGCACATGTCCTAGTTAAAATCCACATGATCATCCTCAAAATCACCCAACCGGCCTGAATCTGTTTAGAATTAGTTCATAAGATGTCTTAATTACTTTCTCAAAAAAAAAAATGTCGATTATTAACTAGAGGAATATTTGAATAAAGAAAAAAAATAAGCAAGCATGAATGCAATATGAAGCCACTTCATATTTAATTACCTATTAAATTCGCCGTATTAAATAAATAATTTACAATATAATCTACATTATAATTTCATTAAATAATACTCTTATTTATTAGCTAAATTTAAGAAAAATAGAATTTGTCGAATTTTCTCAATGAACAATATGCTAATTGGCGTACGTACACATGCATCATGTGGTGTAATTTAACTTAACAAAAGTGCGACTTTTAATTTTACTAAAATACTAAAAATATTGTTCTAAGGTCTGGTTGAATATCTAGACTGTTTCCTTTTTCAATTAATTTATAGACTAAAATTTGAGAAACAATGTCATACACTACATAATTACATACTTATTTGTTGTAATCTTGTCACATGTTAATTTATTAATTGTATTTTATTATCCATTGATAATTTGATATCTTGATTTTTAGACGGTCAAATACATTATTATATCAATCACTAAATTAAAAATGCCATTTGAAATTACTAACAAATTACAAAGATAAATTAACTATCAATACTTGCACTGAACTAGATAATATTCACATAAGTGGGAGTCAAACCCATAACCTCTTGGTTATGGGGCCTCAACTTCATAATCAGGTTAATTAGACCTACTATATTTTGATTAGTGATGACGTTGGTCTCTCTTATTTGAAAAACAAATTAGATAATGGCCCAATTGCATATATATATATATATAGAGAGAGAGAGATCTTTGGTAACATTAAATTATAATTTTGTCAACTGGTTCATTTACATCAAAACATGAATGAATTACAGCAATTACATGGTTTTTTTTATATGAAAAAAAAATGGGTATTGAGAATTAGTGAGTAAATATTGTCCAATGACTACACAGTCCTCTCTTAAGTTATATGAATTTGTGGGTTGAATAGTCAGGATCGATCATGCTGGTGTGATTAATCCCTTTCTTGATTGTAAGTCACGTGCATACACCTAAGTTTTAATTTAAATTTTCCCTTTCCTTTGTCACGAGGAAATCAAATTATGAGGCTTGTGGTTCAATTGATTAACTCTATGCAGAACCAAAATCCTTCTCATAAAATTAGAACAAGACATATGGCTGAGTTGACTGTTTACTGCATGTGATATTCATCTCTAATTAAGAATGTATGAATTTCGGTGATTCATATGTCATAATCATAAAGTTATTATTTCATCAATGATCAGTTGTTTCAAACTTAAGACTCGTAAAAACACTTACTAGGTCACCTAGAAATTAGTATAATTGAATTGTCTTATTTTCCCTTTGTTTGTCTAATTGAATTACTTAATCCTTATCTGAGGTTATTTAGGTGTGTAATTAATTGTTAGGAATTAGTTAGTGATGTGGATGACGAGAATTTGGTAGCTAGGTTGGATCCGAATGTCCATGCTCATCAATAAGCCTTGATTTCTATTTTTACATGTTGGACCTACAAAAAAATAAAAAAAAAAAAGAACTCCTTAAGCCCCTGATATGATAAAGTAAGATATTGTTCTTAAACTTTGAATCAACAAATAGAAAGAAATTTGGAATTGCCCGGAATTTCTGTAATGTGTTGAGTACTCGAATGGTAAGACACATTAAATATGAAGAGAATTTTGACGTTTTTGCCCTTATAAGACGCTCTATGTCCGGAGGCACCTGACTAGGGCGTGTTCCTCTAATTTTCAATAGTACACATGACTTATATTTCTTTTAAGTAAGATTTGAACTTGAGTCTCGTCTCTGGAGTCGCAAGTCACTACCACTTGGTCCAACCACCTTGAATACACATGAATTTTATAAAATAATGACTAGTAACTAATTTATCCCTCTTCTTTTGGGACAGAGAGTATACATAACTATTGATTAGTTGACATTGACATTAACAAATTAAAATTTTTCTTATAAAATATTCAATCATTGTGTATTTATATCAATTGTTTTTGCTTAAAGAAGTTTTTGTAGATTAAAAGGTGCAAGTATATCTGCATTAATCGAATATATCATATGAAAAGTGAATTTGTTATTTTATTAATAAAAATATTTTAGGAATACATAGAAGGAAGATTAATTTATATCTAGATATTCTTTTCATGATTTAAGATTCGTTTCTGAATTTTGCCGACGGCTCAAATTAAAATAAGAAGATTCCTAGCTCTCATGACAAGAGTATTAATTAATTAAACTCCATAAAATCTTAAGGAATTTGATGTGTCCCATAAAGACTCTAATGCTAATTAACCATACTACCGGTTAAAAGATATGGCGCGTCGGTGCCGACAAACGCCAGCCGACAGAGCCACCGGCTACATCAGGTGACAATCCCTGTCACAGAAACCTTAACCGGCAATAGAAAGTCAACTAAGTAGCACAGTAATTCGTGCAGACGAGGTTCATCTAACGTCGTCGGTGCTGTAATATTTGACTTGTGATAGTTACGTAATAACCAACGGTTTTTCCGTTCTGTCTCCATTTGTACTTTTTTTTTTCTTTTTTTTTTTAACTTCGCATGGATTATATTTTAATTCAATGTACCGTAGGGGCTACGTTCTAGTATATCTGTATCTGTATGTGCATTTAATTAATAAAATACTCTATTATGTACTCAATGAAAAGGTATTTAATGCAAAAAACATATAATTATTCACTTTTCTAAGATAAAATATTAAAAATGCTTTTTTAATGACTGATTTAATTAATATATGTGTTTGCGTAAATTTTGACAACACACCCTGATGTCGAGGGATTGGCATCGAGTAACACCTTGACGATATCGAGGGATGGTTTGTATATAATTTTGATTCGATTATACCCTGCTGTCAAGGGATTGTCTGCGTGGAAATTCATTATCGAGGGATACCTCGATGACATCGAAGGATCATCGGCATTGAGAGTGTTGAAATATTGTTCGCGATGAAACTGATGTCAAGGGGTGTTTGGCATCGAGGGATTGAAATCGAGGTATTATTGGCATCAAGGTATGCCAAAGCATTGTTCATTGCAAACCTGTCAGTGAATCCCTCGACGAGCCAATACCTTGACGAGGAATGCCTCGATATGATATGGAAAAGGTGCGGGCGTGCCAATGCTTGTGCGTGCAAACATAACGATTCGAAAATAGACATATTGATATCGATACATTGATAATATAGGTGTCCTGACAAAGACATATTGATATCGAGATACGTTGTCCTGATAAGGCTGACTTCTAAACGATTGCGACAGAGTAGGCAAACACTACCCCTAGTTCTTTTCTATGCCTGCCTGGCCGCAGGACTTAACAATTTATGAAAATCTCTCTTGAATGCCATATTTTTATAGCCAATTGATGGCCTGTTTGTCATATCAGTGAATCTAATACCTTGACGATCAATCAGTTTAAGCATACACCTTGACAGAAAACAAAGGCTTGACAGAAACAGCATATCAATGGACATTAGTCGACGCAAAGCATATTTAAGCAAATGAGACGAGATATACGAACTAAATTACTTCCATTAATAATAAAAGAAAATTAAGACGTTTCCCGATGTACAAACATTACAAAAATATGCAAAACGACAAAGTTCTCCTTTCTTGGCAGGGTCTGCCAAACGAGCTGATAAGTTTATTAAGTTCTGAAAAATGACTCCTTTATCGGCAGGGAAACCCGCCGATGAGCTGATGAAACATAACAATGCGTTAAGTTGACAGACAGAAAGTAACACTGACGACGGGGGACCACCGCCAGTGGTTCGCCCAACCTTGATGGGTAACCACCAATCGGGCTCCTGATCAGCGGGTGGCCACTGACCAAGGCATCGACGAAGCAGATGGCTACTTAGCCGATAGCCGTCAAGCAGATGGCTACTTGACGACGAGCTCATCAAGCAGATGGCTACTCAATGAGTTTGTCACATAAATACGTGGGCACTTACATGACAGTTACCAGCGTGCTACTTGGTTGATACGAGTGGTTTCGCTCGAGTCAGTGTCAGCTGACGGCGGAAGAGAGCGGCGGCGGCGGCTTGCTGTGAGCGGCGGCGGCGGCAAGACTTCAGGCTGTCAGGGATCACTGGTGGCTGAGGAGGGACAGACTGTTATCAACGAGTTGACAGACTGATAACTTGACAGAAAACAGCTTGTCAACTGCCTGCTATCAAGGGGTTTCGCTCGAGACAGCGTCTGGACAGCGGAAGCAGCGGCGGCGGCGGCGGCTTAGTATCGACGGCGGCGGCTTAATGTCGGCGGCGGCGGCGGCTAGTTTTTAGCGGCGGCGGCGGCGGACCTTGGGCGGCGGCGGAGGATTTTGGGCGGCGGCGGCGGCTTAACTTCAGGCTGTCGAGGTGGCTGGTGGCTGAGGAGGGACGGTTGATAATCAGGGGTTCTACAGGTGTTTGCTGAAAAAGAAGCAGCGGGGCGCTGGACTTCCGGAGAGGCGTTGAGCCGTTCAGTGTTAGACTGAGATTTTGTAGATTGATTGTGTGTGTCCTGCGCGACTGACAGTATCAAGGTATTTATAGCTGCTGGATCTGGAGAGCTGATGGCCAAAAGCTGATGCCTTGACAGCCACTATCCCACTTTCTCCACTTCTTAAAAAAAACCTCCACTACTTACACTACTTTGATGGCAGTTATTTTGTGCTGAAAATTAATGTTAGTGGTGGTTTAGAGAAGAAGATACGTTATGTTTGAAATTGAATTAATAATAATAACTAATTAAGAGATTTTTAAGGACTTAGTGTTTTAAGCCAACTACTTAGCCCAATCCTTATCCCTTAATTAATTAATCATTAATTAAATAACAAAGCAACAAGTGGGCCCCAAAAATGGAGAGTGGCCGATCTGGAGTGGGCCATGGTCAACTTGGGCTGCTCGGGCCATGGTTGGTCCTGGGTCGAGCCCTGATGTCTAATAAGTTGTCCAATTAATTACCCCTTTTAAATCCTTAATGGCCTTTATTCATAAAAATAGGCCAATTAATTAGACTTGGCCCAATTAAACTTAATTAATCAGTCCAAAATCTTCATTAACCAAAGCCATCAAGTGGGTCGAGCCCGTTTGTAATTAATCATTATTTGGCTTTAATTAGTAATTAATTAACTTTAGCCTATTAATTAATTTTATCAATTAATTAATATATTTTTGGCCCAAATGTTAATTAATTGCGAAATTGGGTCGAGTTTTGAAATTGGGCTCATAGCTAACCCATTAGCTCGACTAGACCCATTTTCGGTCCAAATTGGATCCGATTTGGTCTGAACCGTTTTGGAGCGACTTGATTCGGCCCATATGCCATTTTTTGGCTTGTTATGTCGAGCCGTCGTTCCTCGATTTATCGAGGGTGATTTTTTGGGTACAAACAATGCCCCCCGTAAGTCGTATCTGATAAATTTTATCCGGGAATAAAATTTTATCGGATAGACTTAGTATTTAAAAAATTCCCCCTTTTTTACCCCTCGATTGGCATTTAATTTTATCATGCTTTGATAATTAAAATTGGCCATTCTTAGCCAATTAAATTATATCAGCATTTTTGGGATTTTGGAATTTTTCCCAATCTGTTAATTCCTTTGCCAGATGTCAACTCCCCAACTCATTCCCAACTCCCGGGTAAATTCAATTGAAGCCTGACACTTTTATAGCTTCTAACTTAATTAGAAGTCTATTCTACACACACTTTCCAACATATCTACTTTATTCCTTTTCAAATAAAACTCTTCTACTTCCCTGGGCCCCACATTCACTTTTCCTACTCACCTTCTCCTTCTCTCTTCTTCTTCACGGCCGACTTCTCCTCTACCCCCATAGCCGAAATTTCTCCCTCAAAATTGAGCCCATTGCTTCGATTTTCTTCCCCCAAAATTGCTAAAATTGGATTCTCCATCAACCAAGGAATCCAAAACTATCACCATCTTCCCCAAACACCCTAAAATCCGAAAAACCCATTCAAATTCCACCATAGCCAAAAAGCTTCGAAGCTTTCGGAATCGGGCTGCCCATTTCGTCCTCTTTGCTACCCACGGCTTCTCCTTCATCCAAGGTACGTAAAAACTGAACTTAAAGCTCTCAAAGTCATCAAACCCGAAATACCTATTCCCACAAATCCTCCATAACCGAAAAGCTTCGGTTTTAGCCACTCATTGCGAAATTTTTGCTTCTTTTGCAGGGTTACTATGGCTCGGATTAAGCGGAAGGATGTTCGGATTGTCACTCAAGCACTCGAAGACACCCCTCTTGGAGTTACGATCGGCCCCTACCACACCCAAGCCGATTTGCCTTCGCCGGAGCAACACCCACTCATACGTTCGATTGAGTCACTCCCATTTGTCACGGGAGCGAAGGACCTTTCATCTACCACTCGTGGGTGGCCGTGGGCCGGCTCCGTTACACACTCCGATTGGCTTGTTTGGTGCACCCGGGTTGAGAAGACTTACGCTTCAACTTGGCGGAATTGTGGGATTTACGATACCATTCAATTTTGCAAGAAAGGGGTACCCCTCAATCTCCCCTTGATCCGTGCGGCTGCTCAATTTTGGTCCAAAGAAGACAACACTTTTCATTTCGCCCATGGTCCGATGACACCAACCCTTTTAGATATCATGGCCATCAGTGGCCTTGGTCCAATGGGGCACTATGTTGATCCAACTCCGTCCGCACACGACGATGCTTTTCGTTTTCCAGCGGCCGTAGGTGGGGGTGATAAGGCCGTGTCATACGGCTCTGTGATTGGTCGATATAAGGGTTTGTCCGAGGCTGTCGAGGTGACGCACACGGAGCACGTACATTTTCTGACTCTATGGTTATCAAGGTACCTTTTTTGCCATCCAGCTTTATCAGTTACGAAAGAATATAACGCCCTCGCGATCTCCCTTGCCGGGGGTGACCGAGTGGCACTTGGTCCTGTTGTTTTCTCTACTTTTTGCACTGGCATGGAGGGGTTTTTGGCCTCGAGTTGTACTTCGCTGCAGGGGCCCATTTGGTTGTTACAAATTTGGCTGCTTGCTTACTTTCCGGATTTTCGTATGTTTGATGGTTATCCTGCTGATGGTGAGATTTATGCCTCATTCGTGGCTAGGCAGGGAGCGCCACCTTGCAATTTTTATTACTTTTTCAGCAGGTTTTATAGCCTTGAGAAAGGTCTTGCACCGGACTTTTCAGTGTTCTATCCGTCGGTGCTATCGACCTATGACCCCTCTATGTCGGCGGAGGACTTTAAGGAGTATCAACGGATGTGGGCCAGTTTTTTGACGCCTAGGGACCTTCCGTCAGGGTTCAAAGTTACTGGGGCTAGAACTCCGACAAAGCGCAAACCTTACAAGTGTTCAGTCCGCTTTTACCCTGCGCATTACGTGGCTCGTCAATTTGGATTAGTACAGAAGATACCTCGATATGGCGACTCTTTGTCTGAAAGGAATGATAAGCTGATGGAGATGGAGGATATGGATGGTTATGATGAGCTACGGCGATGCTGGCGGGCCGCCCGTGACGCCTTTGTATTTCGGCCCTTCATTCCCACGCCCGTAGCTTCTCCGGAGTTCGTTAGTTGGTGGGGGGATTATATTGCATCAACCCGTCGGGAACCCTTTCATGCCGTCATCGCTCAGTACGAGGTCCCTAATCATCCGGAGGTTATCTCTACTGATGGTCCTTTCCTTGAACAATCAGCGGCTGCCACCGTCAAGGCCTCTCAAAAAGGTACATTGTATGTTGTTTCTCGTTTTGAAAAGTTTTACAATGTGATTTGGGACCCTGATTGTAGAGATAGGGTGTATGAACAAGCCATTGCCAATTTTGAGTCGATGAAAAATATTAGAATAGGAAAAGCCATGTTAGCCCATGCTAAATTAGCCAAAAAACGGGGAGGTCCCGGCGAGGTTCCTCCTTGGCACACTTTTTACAAGCCCTTTGGCCTTTCCCTTCCGTTACTCCCTGATTTCATCGAGTCGTCGGGGTATGTGGTTCCCTCCGTTGAGTCTAGGACAAGTAGTAATTCACAGCCTCGTAGTCATCAAGGTACCTCCCAAGTTACTTTTACGGGGTATCAAGCTGATGACCCTCAGGCCATGTCGAAGATTTATATCTTGTGTGAATACAAAGACGGGGGTACCATTGCCCTTAACGACCCAGGTAGCTTTCCATTGTTTTCTTTGTTTGATCGTTTCTAACGTACTAACACGTTTGTTTGTTTTTGACAGGGAAAAAATCAGCAGCCCCTTCTGCTGACAAGAAAAGGAAGATTGTCAAGGAACCGATTATCCCCATGGCCATTCCGCTGCAGGTCATCAGTCCGTCAGGACCCTCGCCCGCCGCTTCTCAATCCTTGCAGACATCTGAGGCTCAGTCTTCTGTCGACAAGGTAACGGATCCCCCCGTCGTATATATCCGACGCTCTCGTCGGCTCTTCTATCAGCGAGGTGGCACGAGTGCCATAATCGTGAGCAGTTCCGACGAAGAGGTAGTCCTTGTCTAATTTACTTATCACATTTTTCAACTAATCATTGATGTCTCGCTTTCTGTCAGGAAGCAAGTGCTAAAGGAAGGCGCCAAGCTGCTAAGGACGACCTCCCCCTTCGAAAACGAGTTAGGTCGATGGCTGACAGCTCGTCTGACAGTGAGGACGATGAGTCGCGTTTTCAGCGAGTAGAGGTTCCATCCCATCCGCCACTTTCAACTCACGTCGAGGAGCCCCTCGTCGACACTGCTGTCGACAGTACACCAAGTGATGCGGCCGCAGCCCATCGAGAGGTTGAACCTTCTGTCCACAAGTCTATTCCTGTCAAGGAGGCTCCTGTTTCAGTTCCTCTGCCTCGTCGAGAGGTAATTTTCATCATCGAGTCATTCGGAAAACCCTCGCTTATTTTGTGCTTGGCTAATTATGTTTCTTTCTTATTTTCGCAGGTCCCTTTGTCTAATCAAGCCAAGGATACCTCTCACCGACTCTCTCAGATGCTGGCTCGATTTGCTGGCACTCACGCTCCGTCGATGAGCTCTTCCTCTCAAACCCTGTCGACAGCATCGGAGCAATCTAATCAGGCCCCTTTTACTCCCGAAGAGCTTGCTCAATTCGAGGGGCTGCTGTCGAGTCATCAGAGCCAGCCGTTGGAGGTCTTAATGATTAATATGGGACCGTCCCTCGATGACTTAATGAGTCGGCTGTCTTCCGCCAAACTCCCTGATGACAAAGCGCCTTTTTATTCTAACTTCGCGAGGCAGTTTGCGAAGATGAGGGGTGATTTCAAGGAAAATGACAAGGCTATTAAGGCGAGGACAACTTCTGCATCCCCTGTCGAGGCCCTCCAGTCTCGATTTAGCGAGCTATACGTTCAGGGTTCCGGCCTCAATGATTCGCTCACTCATCTCCAAGATACAGAAACCGATTTGGTTGCGGCCATGGCCAGGCTGCAGATGGAGCTGGATTCGGTCCGAAGTAAGATGGCGGATGTCGTAAGCGAGGCTGAGTCAGTTACGGTGGAGTTGTCCAACACCGCCGATCTGCTCGACGAGGCAAAAGCTGCTGAAAACGAAGTAATTGCCAAAGCAAACGCGGCAGCCGCTGATCAGACCAGAATCGAGACTGCCCTCAAAGGATTTCTCACCAAGTTTACTCAGGATTTCTTGCATTGACTGTTTCGGCCTGCGAGCCATTTGATATGGCACATGTGCCTTAGTACTTTGATTTCTCAGACTTAGTTTGTTTATCTGTTTATGCATTGGCCTGATGGCCACAGACTTATTTACTTTTCTGTCGATGTATTGGCTTGATAGCCATAAACTGATTTTCTTTAGTAGACTTTTCTTTTGGCTTTGTATCGTATTTTCTTTATATCAAAGCCAAATAAGCTAAGTACTTAACCTCCAATCAGTTGATTCGGTCCCTTGACGGACCATTTCTCGTGAGTGAAACATAACTTGATTGCCACTAAAATCGAGCCAACTTATCAAACTTAAACGAAATGCTTTGATGTAAAAGATTTGTAAATCGGGAAACAAATATATAAATTAAAATGGAAGCTTTTGAATAATAATCGAAAGTAAATACACCTAACAATACTAAATCAGAGATTTTTAGACTAAATAAACGAAAAACGAAGTAAAAACGAAAGTTTAAAGTAAATCCTACTTATATTTACAGAGGTATCGGCGCGTTGAAATACTCTTGACGCCGTTCGATCTCAAGCTCCAAGGCTCGCTGATGTTCCAGACACATCGATTCCCAAAGGGTAGGCCTAAACTTTTTCAAGTATCTTCCATTAATGGGGTCTCGACAGAGATCCCCATCTGGCTTTTTCAAAATGTAGCCTCCTCCCCGAGTTACCGAGAAGACTTCGTATGGCCCCTGCCACGTTGCGCTCCACTTGCCATACCTCTTCTCGCGCTGATGAAGTGGCAAAACGACTCTCCAGACCATGTCCCCGACGTCAAAGTGTTTCCTGCGTATCTTTTTATCGTAGCATCGGGCAACTAGCCTTTTTTGTGCCTCGATCCTGTCTAACGCGGCAACCCTGATCTCGTCGAGCTCATCAAGCTGCTGGAACATATTTTCATTATACTCTTCGGGCGTCAGCTCGTTTTGCTGCATCACCCGCAGAGATCGGACGTTGATTTCCATCGGTAGAACGGCTTCCTGTCCGTAAGTTAGCTTGTACGGAGTGGTGCATGTACTTGTCCGTTTGCTTGTCCGATAAGCCCACAATGCCTCTGACAGCATCAAGTGCCAAGCTCTTGGGTTTTCCTCTATCATTTTCGAGATAATGTCCTTGAGGACTCTGTTAGAAGCTTCCGCTTGGCCATTCCCTTGTGCATAGTACGGTGTTGAATGGACCAATTCAAAACCCATTGATCTGGCAAACTCCTTGATCTCTTGACTGACGAACATCAGTCCCCTGTCAGTGACAATGGTCTGTGGCAGACCAAACCTGTGAATGATTAGGTCCTTGATAAACTTCATCACTTCGGCCTGATTGGCCTGTTTGAGCGGTTTGGCCTCTACCCACTTAGTAAAGTAATCCGTGGCCACAATAATATATCGATGGTGTTTGGAAGACGAGGGATGGATCTCCCCGATGATATCGATGGCCCAGCATCTGAAAGGCCATGGCTTGATTATCATGTTCATTTCTTCGACGGGCATTCTTTGGACTACCCCGAAGCGTTGGCATTTCTCACAACCCCTTGCCAATTGAATACAGTCTCCCACCATCTTTGGCCAGTAGTAGCCATATCGGCGCAGCAGCCATGCTAACTTGTGACCATTTTGATGAGCCCCACAAATCCCTTCATGAGCCTCCATCATAATTCTCATGGCCTCTTGTTGATCGACGCATAACAGGAGCACGCCGTCATGGCTTTTTCTGAACAGTTGCTCGCCTATCAAGACATAATTGACTGCCCTGAGCCTCGTTTGTCGAGATGCTCGGTCCGACGGATCAGCCAGATATTTTCTGATCGGCTCTCTCCAGTCATCAGGGTCCTGAAACACACTCAAAACAGTCAGTACGTTATCTCGATACATGAATGATGGACAGTGTCGTCTCCTGACGACGTAGAGGGATTCCTCGATGTCATCAGGGAGATCAACACCAGTCGCTAGTTGGGCCAAACTGTTGGCCTCGCTGTTGTTTCCCCTCGTCACATGGTAACATGTAACGTCAACAAACTCCGACAACAAAGACATCGCAGTTAAATAATACTTGTCAAGCGTTGGGTTTCGGCATTTGTAAGTACCTTGTATTTGCCTGATAACCAACTGCGAGTCTCCGACGATGACAACAGACTTGCTGTCGAGCTCCCTAAGCATTTCCAGTCCAATGATCAAGGCTTCGTATTCGGCCTGATTGTTAGTACATTCAAAATCAAATTGAATTGATAGCTTAGTTTTTACGTTTGACGGGGAAATCAAGACTATACCTGCTCCAGACAGCCTGTCGGTTCTAGACCCATCGAAAGCCAGTGTCCATGGCCTGATCTCTACTGTCATCGAGTCCAGTTCCCTGAGAACGGCTTGATCGATATCGAGACATGGATGGTCAACCAGAAAATCAGCCAATACTTGGCCTTTGACTGCTTTTTGCGGTACGTACTGTAATTGATACTCCATCAGTTGGATGGCCCATCGACCAATCCTTCCCCTCATTACAGGCTTAGCTATCATGTACTTTATCACGTCAATACCAGAAATAACCAATACTTTTACAGGCAGCATATAATGACGCAATTTCTTACAAGAGAAGAATAGTGCAAGGCATACCTTTTCAATTGGTGAGTACCTTTGCTCTGTGTCTGTCAGGTGCCTGCTCAAATAATAGATAGCTCGTTCGAATCCGTTTTCATCGTCCTGTGCCAGAAATCCGCCGACGGTGTCTTCCGTGGCAGATATATATAATTTCAAGGGCTTCCCCTTGACGGGCGGCATCATTACAGGCGGCGTTGTCAGCTTATCTTTGATATCCTGAAACGCCTGCTCATGCTCCGTTTGCCAGCAGAACTCTTCTTTGTCCTTCAGCTTTAACAAAGGCGAGAAGACCTTCGTTTTTCCAGCCAAGTTAGAGATGAACCTCCGTAAAAAGTTGACTTTGCCAAGGAACTGCTGTAATTCCTTTTTCGTCGACGGAGGTCTGGCTGTCAGGATAGCCTTGGACTTGTTTTTATCGATCTCAATCCCCTTGCGGTGTACTAGAAAGCCAAGAAAATTGGCGGACGCCACTGCAAAAACACATTTCAAGGGGTTGAGTTTCAATTTATGTTTCCTCATTTTGGCAAATGACTTCGCCAAATGTATCAAGTGTTCATCATAACTAGCCGATTTAATAATAATGTCATCGATGTAAATTTTTACAAAGTCATCGATGTACTCACTGAAAATGCAGTTCATGGCTCGTTGATAAGTTGCTCCGGCGTTTTTGAGTCCGAATGGCATCACTTTCCATTGGAAGGTGCCTATTCCGCCGGGACATTGAAAGGCCAGTTTCGGCACGTCGTCAACAGCCACGAAAATCTGATTGTAACCTGAACTTCCATCGACGGCTGTCAGGAACATATTGCCAGCGGCAGCATCGATTAGCATGTCCGCCATTGGCATCGGATACTCGTCTTTGGGAGATGCAAGATTTAGGTCTCTGAAATCGATGCATATCCTGATTTTCCCGTTCTTTTTCATTACGGGTACTACGTTCGCCACCCACTCCGGATATCTGGCCACCTCGATAAAACTGGCCTTTAACAGCTTCTCGATCTCCTCCCTGATCAGTCTGCAGACCTCGACAGACATCCTTCGCAGGGGCTGTTTCCGGGGTAAGTACCCTTCCAGTATCGGAATACGATGTTCCACCAATTCCCTGCTTAACCCAGGCATCTCGTCATAGTTCCAGGCAAAACAGTCTTTGTACTCTGTCAATACTTGGATCAATCGGTCCTTCTGGCTATCATCAAGCAATGCGCTGATGTAAGTTGGCCTATGATCTTCCTCGCTGCCTAACTCAACCTCGATGACAGGATCCTGTACTTGGATCTTGATGTCGTCAAGCTTGGCTGGCGCCGTTGCTAACTCTTCTAATTGAATTTCATCGCCGACCGACGGTGGCGTTTCCTCTTCATCGATGAGATCGCCTGTATAACATTCGGCCACATAGGCCCGAAACCTCTTGATCAAATCGGCGCATGCTTCCTGCTGCGGCCCGATAACAACAATCTCATCAACTTCCAGTCTGTCGGCCTTGTAGGCCGATGGTTTTTCGTCATCAGGACCATTCATTAATCCTGACAGTGCTCTTCCTGCGGCCCTGACTCCTTGACGTTGCAGGGCCGACTTAGCTCCTTGGCTAAACAAGCCATTTCCAACTGCGTCAACTTCTTGCTTGAAGTGACTTCCTTCGGTCGCCCGTATTTGTCCTGCCCGATAAATCGATAAGGACCTACCTCATCTCGATAATACGCTGCCTCGACAGCGTTGACCTTGGCGGTGAATGGCCTGTTGTCGGCCATGATAATTTCAGGTTCGGGAGAGTCTCCCCAGATTAGTAAGCATTGATGAAGAGAGGACGGTACACAAAGGGCTGAGTGAATCCAGTCCCTTCCCAACAACGCGTTGTAAGAGGTGGCAGCATCTACCACGAAAAATGCAATTTTCAAGCTGGTCTTTCCGATCTTCACCTCGACAGGCAAGATTCCTAGTGTATCAGCCTTTCCCCCTGTAAAGTTGCTGACAATTACTTTTGTCTCCAGCAGGTCCTCGCTGACCTTGCCCAGCTTGTACATCGTCGACGAAGGCATTACATTGACGGCTGCCCCATTATCGACCAGCATCCTGTCAATGGGTTTTCCGTCGATATGCCCTGATACATACAATGGCCTGATATGCCTGGCCATAAAAGATGGTGGCTTTTGGAATATTGTCTCGATTTTTCTGTCCCAATCGGTCTCTTTTTTGTCGTCAACCGATAGCAGCTCTAGGTCTTCTGCCATTTGTACAACTGGCATACCCTCATCCCAAAAACCGTCAGTGGAATATTCTAACTCCTCGTTGACGAATTCAACGAGTTCTGAATCAATAGCATTGCATTCCATCATCGTCGAGCCGTCTGTCGGCTGACTGACGGTAGCATCTTCCACTGTTTTTATTTCTGTCTTGACGGCCTGTTTCTCGGCCTCTCGCTTCTCAGTTTCCTGTTTCTCAACTTCCTGGCCAGATTTGGCCTCGACGGCTTGGCCAGCCTTGGCCTCATTCTCCTTATTGCCCTTATCATCGAAAATCTCGGCAAATTTTGCCTCGAGATCATTTCCATCCTCTTCGTCAAACAGCAGGTCATCCTCTTCCATTTCTTTTGTCAAATCGATAGTGCCGAATTTAACTTTCCCGGGGGTCCACTTGGAAGTATCCATTTGCATCGGGGTCTTAGCCTTACTGTCGACCCCTTGGCCAGATTTGGCCTCTTTCATTGCTTGTTTCAGTTTCTGTTCTCCTGACGGTGAAGGTTTCTTTGCTGATTCCTCCTTCATCGGGGCTTTCCCCTTAGCAATTTCCAGTCCTTTCCGTTGGCGTAAGAAACGCCTATATTGAGTTCGGGTCATTTGGTCAACCTTTCGGTCGCCCGGGAACTTCGGGTGCCTGACAGGAACCCATCGATCCACCTGTGTGTCGGCGGGAGTATGAACAGTCCGCGGCCTTGATGAGCCTGGCGGAGTAATCTTTGGTGACGGACCATTTGTCCTGTTTCCACGACTGGCGGTCGATCTGACCTGCCTAACTGGTGTCCTGTCAGGGGATCTTTCCCTGATTCTACTGTTTCGACTGGAACCTTCCTGATGCCGTCGAGGCATCACGGTTTTAGCCTGTTCCCGGCGTTGTTCCGCCGATGATGTTGCGCGTTCAGTATTTTCCATCGGAGTTGGGACCGGATACGGCCCCATGGGTCGAGGTGGTGGCGGTGGCATCGCCTGCGGTTGCGGCGCTGTTTGGGGATTTGCCTGTGGTCGCGGCATCACCTGATAAGGATACCCTGACGGCATTACATTTGGCCAAGGTATGTATGGGCCATATATCGCCGGGTTGATGAACAGCGGGACTGTCGCCAATTCGTTTTGGCACCTCGCACACAGGCCCATTTGTTTGTTCCTCATGTCATATTCCGGATCATCATCTGAATATAGTTTCTCGCCTGTCGGTAACTCCGTGATTGTTATGACATTTATCCCTACTTCATTCTGTTGGAATGGGTTGGTGTCAACCGTCATCGGTTTCGTGATCTTCCAATCCGGGGCAAACCTCAAAATGCCCTTGTCAAGGTGATCCTGCACCATCCACCTGAACACTAGACACTCGTTCGTTGCGTGAGTCCAAACATCATGATACTTACAATACGTTTTACCTGATATTTTCACTGATGGTGGAATCACGTGGTCTCCTTTGAGGCGGAGGATCTTGTCGGCCAGCAACTGATCGAATATGGCCTCTGTTTTCGAGACGTCGAAAGAGTATCGTCTTTCCCTATCAGTTTTATATTCAGCGTCTCGTCGCACCAAATTATTTGGCACCTTGATAGTAGGTTGAGGTTCTTTCGGCTTGGCGAGAGCCGTACAGACGGTGTTCTTAGGGCAGACCACTTCTGCCAGTCCAATCTCGATACCCTGTTGCTCAATCGGTCTGCTGACCTGATTGATCTGCTCCTCACTGGAGTCGGCCATACCCACTTGATAGTAGCTTCCTCTAGGCTGTCGGCCGTTCTCGTCTCTCAACACTCGTTCATAACGGACCGCGTGGTCGGTCAATTCAAACAAATCTTCGTGGTATTGTGCCATCATGATCTTTCGTAATTCGAAATGCATGCCATGAATGGCAATCTTGATGCATTCCTTTTCTGGCAACGGGATGGCGCAGAATCCTCTGGCCCTGATGAACTTCTTCATGTATTCTTCGACAGTCTGTCCTGTCAGCTGCCTCATGTTCGACAGCTCGATGACGGACACCTCGAGAGGGGCCTGATAGTGGTTCATCACAAAAATTTTTTCCATGGATGGCCAGTCGGGGACCGATCCAGGTTTCAAATTGGCGTACCAGTGGAACGCCATTCCCGTCAAGGAGTTAGGGAACAATTTCAATTTTAACTCGTTTGTCATGTTGCCACATTCTAGAGAGAATCGAGCCAGATGCTCTGTGGCAGATTGTGATCCCTCGCCTGAAAACAGTGTGAAATTCGGCGGTCTGTAGTTCAACGGGAACGGGATCTGATCGACATATTCCGGGTGAGGCTTATTATACCTTGCTGCCCTGTTTCCCTGTCTCCTGACGAACATTTCTTCAGCTTGGTTCACTGTCAAGAGGTCTTCTGGACCCTCTACTGCTCGATGAGCAGTCCTGTCGTAAGCCATTGAGTTGGCTTGATATCCTTCCTGACCGTACCCGGCGGCCTCTAATCGGTCCTCTTCGGACCTGCCCCCCGAGTCTTGACGGGTGTTCCTTGTTTTGGAAGTGCTTCCTTTGTTTCTTTCCTGGACATGGGATTGTCCGTTGCCCTGTCTGCAAGGCGTCTCGTCTCTTGACGAACTTCCCCCAATCTGGATAGCGGGGCCTTTTCCTTTGTCAACAGCAGTCTTCTGCGGCCCAGTCCAGGCCTGCGTTTGGATGCCATTGGCGAGCATGTTGATGCTTTCAGTGAGCGATGTCAACTTTGCCTCCAAGTGTATCAAGGCATTATTTACAGTGTGGCTGGCTTCTGTACTGGCCTGACTAGCAGCAGTGGCCGAGCCCAGCATATGTTCAAACTTGCTGACAATGTCAGACCATTCTCCCTGTTTGGTCTCGAGGTCCCTGGTGAAGTTGCGAACCTCTGTTGTCAGCTCTTCAATTCTGTCGGTTCCTTCCATAGTCAGTGGAACCGTTGATAAATTTTCCAAAGTATGCGTTAAGTCAGACTGTGTTCTTGTCAAGGTTGATCGGGTCCTTCGTGGTACCTGTGATGTCATCTGATGACAACAAAACAAACACCCACTTAGTATCAATTGATTGACTGTTTGGCAAAGAGATAATCAAGCTGTCAGCTAGCCAAAATTGGCTGATAATCGTTTTATGGCAACTCAATTAAAATACAGAATGCCCCCCGAGCCATAAACTGCTTGGCTGGTGGGTTTTTCAATAAAGAGACTTTCATGTCCCACTGGGCGTGCCAAAATATTGTTTGCGTAAATTTTGACAACACACCCTGATGTCGAGGGATTGGCATCGAGTAACACCTTGACGATATCGAGGGATGGTTTGTATATAATTTTGATTCGATTATACCCTGCTGTCAAGGGATTGTCTGCGTGGAAATTCATTATCGAGGGATACCTCGATGACATCGAAGGATCATCGGCATTGAGAGTGTTGAAATATTGTTCGCGATGAAACTGATGTCAAGGGGTGTTTGGCATCGAGGGATTGAAATCGAGGTATTATTGGCATCAAGGTATGCCAAAGCATTGTTCATTGCAAACCTGTCAGTGAATCCCTCGACGAGCCAATACCTTGACGAGGAATGCCTCGATATGATATGGAAAAGGTGCGGGCGTGCCAATGCTTGTGCGTGCAAACATAACGATTCGAAAATAGACATATTGATATCGATACATTGATAATATAGGTGTCCTGACAAAGACATATTGATATCGAGATACGTTGTCCTGATAAGGCTGACTTCTAAACGATTGCGACAGAGTAGGCAAACACTACCCCTAGTTCTTTTCTATGCCTGCCTGGCCGCAGGACTTAACAATTTATGAAAATCTCTCTTGAATGCCATATTTTTATAGCCAATTGATGGCCTGTTTGTCATATCAGTGAATCTAATACCTTGACGATCAATCAGTTTAAGCATACACCTTGACAGAAAACAAAGGCTTGACAGAAACAGCATATCAATGGACATTAGTCGACGCAAAGCATATTTAAGCAAATGAGACGAGATATACGAACTAAATTACTTCCATTAATAATAAAAGAAAATTAAGACGTTTCCCGATGTACAAACATTACAAAAATATGCAAAACGACAAAGTTCTCCTTTCTTGGCAGGGTCTGCCAAACGAGCTGATAAGTTTATTAAGTTCTGAAAAATGACTCCTTTATCGGCAGGGAAACCCGCCGATGAGCTGATGAAACATAACAATGCGTTAAGTTGACAGACAGAAAGTAACACTGACGACGGGGGACCACCGCCAGTGGTTCGCCCAACCTTGATGGGTAACCACCAATCGGGCTCCTGATCAGCGGGTGGCCACTGACCAAGGCATCGACGAAGCAGATGGCTACTTAGCCGATAGCCGTCAAGCAGATGGCTACTTGACGACGAGCTCATCAAGCAGATGGCTACTCAATGAGTTTGTCACATAAATACGTGGGCACTTACATGACAGTTACCAGCGTGCTACTTGGTTGATACGAGTGGTTTCGCTCGAGTCAGTGTCAGCTGACGGCGGAAGAGAGCGGCGGCGGCGGCTTGCTGTGAGCGGCGGCGGCGGCAAGACTTCAGGCTGTCAGGGATCACTGGTGGCTGAGGAGGGACAGACTGTTATCAACGAGTTGACAGACTGATAACTTGACAGAAAACAGCTTGTCAACTGCCTGCTATCAAGGGGTTTCGCTCGAGACAGCGTCTGGACAGCGGAAGCAGCGGCGGCGGCGGCTTAGTATCGACGGCGGCAGCTTAATGTCGGCGGCGGCGGCGGCTAGTTTTTAGCGGCGGCGGCGGCGGACCTTGGGCGGCGGCGGAGGATTTTGGGCGGCGGCGGCGGCTTAACTTCAGGCTGTCGAGGTGGCTGGTGGCTGAGGAGGGACGGTTGATAATCAGGGGTTCTACAGGTGTTTGCTGAAAAAGAAGCAGCGGGGCGCTGGACTTCCGGAGAGGCGTTGAGCCGTTCAGTGTTAGACTGAGATTTTGTAGATTGATTGTGTGTGTCCTGCGCGACTGACAGTATCAAGGTATTTATAGCTGCTGGATCTGGAGAGCTGATGGCCAAAAGCTGATGCCTTGACAGCCACTATCCCACTTTCTCCACTTCTTAAAAAAAACCTCCACTACTTACACTACTTTGATGGCAGTTATTTTGTGCTGAAAATTAATGTTAGTGGTGGTTTAGAGAAGAAGATACGTTATGTTTGAAATTGAATTAATAATAATAACTAATTAAGAGATTTTTAAGGACTTAGTGTTTTAAGCCAACTACTTAGCCCAATCCTTATCCCTTAATTAATTAATCATTAATTAAATAACAAAGCAACAAGTGGGCCCCAAAAATGGAGAGTGGCCGATCTGGAGTGGGCCATGGTCAACTTGGGCTGCTCGGGCCATGGTTGGTCCTGGGTCGAGCCCTGATGTCTAATAAGTTGTCCAATTAATTACCCCTTTTAAATCCTTAATGGCCTTTATTCATAAAAATAGGCCAATTAATTAGACTTGGCCCAATTAAACTTAATTAATCAGTCCAAAATCTTCATTAACCAAAGCCATCAAGTGGGTCGAGCCCGTTTGTAATTAATCATTATTTGGCTTTAATTAGTAATTAATTAACTTTAGCCTATTAATTAATTTTATCAATTAATTAATATATTTTTGGCCCAAATGTTAATTAATTGCGAAATTGGGTCGAGTTTTGAAATTGGGCTCATAGCTAACCCATTAGCTCGACTAGACCCATTTTCGGTCCAAATTGGATCCGATTTGGTCTGAACCGTTTTGGAGCGACTTGATTCGGCCCATATGCCATTTTTTGGCTTGTTATGTCGAGCCGTCGTTCCTCGATTTATCGAGGGTGATTTTTTGGGTACAAACAATATGTTATTAATTTTTATACATTGATAACAACTAGTTTGAAAATTGAAAAATGAAAAATTTTCAATTAGGAGGGAATGATAGAAATTTGGACCATAAAATCTATTTTCTATATATTAGAACCACTCACTATATGATTTGTGTGCGTACGAAAAATGAGTAAATTAATGTCGTGCAAATAGTTCTTTCATGTATTAAAAAAGGAAATATATACAATTCAATATAATGTGTGTAAATCATATATATTCCTATATATTGTTTCATAACCGTATAGGTAATGGGATTGCATCATTCGGCCACTTAACAAAATTAAGGTCGACGAGGAAGCCCATCAAAATTTGAAATTAAAGGGAAAGCTAGCTAGCTAGCTATGCAGATGGGCCTGGTTGGGTGACAAACCAATACGAAACTGGCAGTATCGACACTCTAACTCCGATCCATATGGCGGGTGTCATACCGTACCGTACCCCACATTGGAAAATTAGTACTTAGCCCGATGGATTTAATTCATCCGGGTGCTAGATGAATGCCACGTGAGCATGAAATGACATTTGTTTATCCTTTCATGCTCATGTGTCATTCATCCAACCCTAATGAATTAAATTCACAGGGATAGGATCTAAGCAACATGATTAGGATAAGAACAAAAATGTAACAACAAGACACTATATATAATCAGAGGAGAGTCCTTCGATTCGATTAGCTAGGTGCACTTGGACACCTGAAACATTAATTATATATTAAGGAAAAAAACCCTAGAAATCCTCCTCTAAGAGAGATTAGAGATAATGAATATCAACAAAAGAATACTTTATTTTGTATGTTGTAATCTTACAAAAGTTTCACACAATCTTCCTGATATTTTTATATATAAGTGATACTTTATCCACCTATGTTATGATAATGTTGTGGTTTACCACCTATGTTATAATAAATATTGCATTTTATACTCTCTCTGTATTATGATATATATGGCAATTTACTCCCTTATGTTACAAAAATACTTTGTATGATCACTTCTAAATTTTGATAAGTGGATTTCAGTCTCCGACTGCAGGAGGTAATTAAATTGCTTCTTTGAATATTTTATAAGGAAAGTAAAATGCTATTGTTATAAAACATAAAAGAATAAATTAACATTATACATTTTACATAGGGTAAATTGAAATTAGCTTTTATATTTATGCTTCGCGATAACTGTATAACATTGTACGCAAATCTTGGGGAAGTGTCTATAAATTAAGGAAATATGTCGTGTCTTGATGATGTTTTAGGTCGTAAGTCCTACCTAAATCGATCATCTTGAAATTAATAAAATTATACGATACGATATTGCACCTACGTACGTACGGTGTAGACGGACAGAAAGAGTATTAAATATGTTACGTACGTGCAATTATCTTTAGATATTTTACAGCATGATGTCCTTGTCAAAAAAATTTACAGCATGATGTCCCACAACATGTGAGGTGGTTCGAGAAATAGGGTAAAATGTGCGGGACAGTTATTCTAGTAATATTGCTGAAGACGTGGAAAATGTTATTATGCTAACTCAAAAATATATTTAAATGCGCATGTGGTGACCACCGTTTTTAGGCGCCGATTTGAAAGCTACGTTGATATTTATTCTAACACACTAATTCAACTTTTCATATTCATATATAAATAATATATAGATAGATTTTTTTACTTTATTTACTGAAACTATGCCACTAATTTATTTGAACTTTTGTTTCTATTCATTTAAATATTTTATATTTTAATATTTTTAGTTCAATTATTTAATTTGGCTAACTTAAATATATTTGTATTAATAATTATGATATACTCTAACTATCCATGAGATTCAGTATAATTATAAATACTTCCTCTGATATTTGTGATTTGTTATAAGTAATTTATTACATAATAAAAGAGGGGCGTTTAGTACTTTCAGATGTTGCATTAGTCTTTCTGGACAAATGTTAGCTTCAGGGGTAATATGTATAATTTTTCAAACATGAAGGGTTGTCTATGTAATTAAACCAAATCTTGGGTGCAGTTTGTGTTGTTCTCCCAATTCGAATGTACGAAGTATTTTTTTCGTTTGATAGTTAAATAAATCAAATTTAGACGATCCTTAAGTCAAATATTAAGTAGGTTGATATTTTACATTTATCGAATTGTTATTTTATTAAGCCAAACTCGAACCAAAATTGTTCAAACTTGTTTGGTATACATAAACAAATAAAGACTGTTACAAAATAAACTCGAATCGAATAAAGAATAATTCTACTTAGTTTTCAGTCCTAGACTTCACTAATCACTTTATGGAGGTAAAATTGCAAAAAAGGTTCCAAAGTAATATGTCATTTTGGATTTTTGTCCCAAGCTATATCATTTAGCCAAATTCGTCCCGTAATCTATATTATTTTGAAATATCGTCCCACTTGCCACATGGATGCTTACGTACAATGGCGTAGCAAATTTTAGCATAAACAATTATATATGATTGCAGAATTCTTCCCAAACTAATTACAAATTTTAATTTTTCGTCCCAAACTATATCAACACGTCGACTTCCATCCTGTAATTGAAATGACATGGGAAAAAATAATTCGTTCCAAACTTATTATAAATATTTATTATTTATTAATACAAAAAAATGCACATTTTTTTCAAATGAATTGAGATGTAATTTTTTTTCTCAAAAGCCAATGGGAATTTCAAAAATTCATACTAATTTTCTCTTGAAAAAAGTTAATGGAAATTTACTTCCATGAGATATTCACAATGTTTAATTTACCTCCTCGTGTTATGATAATGTGACACGGTTTACCCCCTTGTTTTGTGATAAATGTGGGAATTTACCTTCTATATTATAATAAATCTAGCAATTTACCCCCTATGTCAAAAACCACTTTGTATGTCCATTCTCAATTTATGCAATTGAGTTACACTCTCCGGTTCTAGGGGATAAAATGCTTTTTTTTTTTAAATTTCACAAGGGGGTAAAATGCTCATTTTTAAATTACAGGGGGTCAATTGAACATTATGAATATCACATGGGATAAATTGCCATTAGTCCCTTAAAAAAGTTAAACAAGATGCATCATTTCCATTAAATTAGAAATTTAATAATGGGCTAAATTAATGCAAAATGACAACTTCTGAGATAAATTCGACGAATTAATATAGTTTTGGACGAAAAACCAAAGTTTGTAATTAACGAATTCTGCAATCTTGTATAATTGTTCATGCTAAAATTTATCATGTCTTAACACGTAAACATCCATGTGGCTAGTGAGACGATATTCCAAAAGAATATAAAATAACGGGATGAATCTGGCTAAGTGATATAGCTTGGGACGAAAATTCAAAATCACTGATTAGTTTGGACTTTTTATGTAATTTTGCCATTTATGGACAAAGACGGAGTTACTCTTTAGATAGTAAATGAATAATCTATCTTTAGATAACCAATTAAAGTTCCGAGAGTAAATGTGACGGAGTAGATCCAAAAATTTCAGGCATCTTGATGTGAGGATAATTTTACACTGCAATTTAGTCATTTTCTCCATTTATGGAGATATTTAAATAAATATATAATAATAATAATATTTTCATTTATGAGTTTAGTCGTAAAATCAATACTTTACTCGGTTTTGCTAGGAGCAGTTCCGCTTTGGCGGAACTGCCGACAGTTTCCCACTCATTGAGTGACACGTGGCAAAATTATGACTTATTACCTGAAGCAAAAATACACTATAGATAAAACTGAAATTACTTTTATACCCTCCTAAATTAATTCTGAAAAAAAAAAAAAAACTAAACTCCTCTTCCTCTCCAACCCACCCAACCCCGCGCCCACCCCCCCCCCCCCCCACCCAAATCCGCCGCCACCAACCTATCCCAGGCCGCGGCGGCCTGGGATCGTCGTCCCAGGCCAGCGGCGGCCTGGGATCGACCGTTCCGACGGACGAACCCAGGCCACCACGGCCTGGGTTGCGACTTGCAGAACCCAGGCCGCGGTGGCCTGGGTTCGTCCGTCCCAGGCCCCGCCGGCGGCCTGGGACGGAGATCCCAGGCCGCCTGCGGCCTGGGACGGACGAGCGGCGGCTCCCAGGCCGCCGCCGGCCTTGGGGTGGGTCGTTGGGGTTAGGGTTTTATGGGGGGTGGGTGGGGCGGGGTTTGGGGTGGGGGGGGGGGGTTGGTTAGGGTTTTATTTTTTTTAATTATAATTATTAATTATATTAATAAATATAATTTGTTTAATAAATTTGTATATACAAAAATATTATTTGATTGTTAAAAATCAAATTTGTTTAATAAATTTGTATATACAAAAAGTAAAATTTATGTTTTTACTATATTTTAGGGATTTTAATAATATTAAATAAATTAAAACATTATATAAATTTTTTATTTGAATTTTTTTTAATTTTAAAGTATATTTTTGTATATTTTTATAAATTTTTTTATACATTATATAAATATTTTTTAATTAAAACATTATATAAATTTTTTTATATTTTTATAAAATTTTTTATACATTATATAAATATTTTTTAATTAAAACATTATATAAATTTTTTTATATTTTTTAATTAAAACATTATATAAATTAATACATTTTTATACATTTGTGTATTAATTTAATTTTATGTTTTTATTATGTATTAATTTAATTTTATGTTTTTATTATGTATTAATTTAATTTTATATTTTTATTATGTATTATTAATATGCAGGGGCAATTATGTAAAAGAAGAAAATGTGACCTGCTAACCGTGACCGGATTAGCAGGTCACCAAAATAATAATAAAATATTTTTTGTGAGAGGAACTATGGGCAGTTTTCCACAAGTGGAACTGCCCATAGCCACTCCCTACTTTACTATGTACATTGTTCCTGTTTGGGGAGTGTGCGCATTCCAGTCATTTTACGAGGCACTAATTAGGTTAATTTGTTCTTTCCTTAAACTTCTTATAACTACTCCTTTTACGTTCACGTCATATTCCCCCTTGTTCATTTTGAGGTTGTCGACTTGATAATAAGAGAAGACAAACAAAAGACATTCTAAGTAGTCTTGCTGTTTTTCTTGCACATAATAATCCAAACTTTTAAGGAAGAATTAAAAAAAAAAATCCAAATTTGTCTATAGACAATTTTCTACCATATCAGTAATTATTTAACTTATTTATTTTAAATATTATCAACCAAATAAAAAAAATTATCTACACAATGCGTCATGCTCAAAGTCTTCTTATACCAAAAAGATAATTTGAATTTGTATTGATGAAGAACTAAGCATAAAAATAAAATATAGAAAATTCTATCTGATTTCATGGGGTTTTTGACACTTTACACCTTGAAATTTATGGTTTGGACACTTTGCATATATAGTGTCTTATATTTTTTGGCACTTTGCACTCTGAAAATATAACTTATTTTACATTTTGCACTATAATGTGTGTTTTGATGAGAAAATTGCATTTTCAAATTGGGCTTTGATGAATGTTTGATTGTTGTGCTTTGAAAATGACCATTTTATCTCTCCATCGATGACATTCAATAGCTTTTTTCAAAGGAAAACATTAGGGTGTAAAATGTCAAAATTATATTTCTAAGGTGCAAAGTGCCAATTTTTTTGAGTCGTTCGGGGTGCAATGTGCCAAAAATTTATATTTTCATGGTGCAAAATACCAACATTTTATATTTATAGGGTACAAAGTTCCAAAATATATACGTATTTCAGAGTACAAAGTGTCAAAAAATATTAAAAAATAACTAATATACCGTTCCACTAACAAATTTGCTCACAAAATCACACATTATGATGCAAAGTGTTATATAATTTATATTTTCAAATTACGAAATACCAAAACTTATAAATAAAAATACAAAATACCAAACCCTTATATTTTTATAGTGCAAAATACCAAAACTCCAATCTGGTATCTGAAAATGAAAATGACAAAAATAATTGTGGTATAAAATATAAATAATAGTGGTAAAAAATACAAGCTAGAAAGTGGAGGCACGTGCCACGTGGGGGCCTTAAAGAGGTAAGCCAACGTGAAGACAACGTCGTGATTTTTTTTTTCTTAAAATGTTAGGGTTGTTAATATTAAACGGTGTATTTGGGCATCAGTTCATCACAAGTTTCATAGGGGTAAAATTGAATGAATCCCATTCAATTCTTTGCGATTAACAATACATTATACTATTTGTCATCGATGCATCAATTCAAGGCTTTTATCTAAATTTAGCAATAAAGAATATTTCAAACTATGACCTCTATATATATATCTATATATATATATATATATATATATATATATATAACAAAAACAATAATATGTAATTGAACACAAACTTTCTTCTTTTATGTAAAAATAAATCTAAAATACTAACCTAGTAGGAATTGTAATCAAACACTTACTCCGTCTTTTTTTTTTATACAATTAATCAGTCAATTTGACTAACTTTATAATAATTATAATAAATATTTTCATTTCATTTCAGTAATAATTTAATAATATCATATGACATTATTTATTAACATTTAAAATGTTTAATACACCACACAACATGAATATTTAACATCATTAATTACTTAAAATTTAAAAAGTTTGATTGAGTGTGTTGTAACTAATGAAACAAAAATAATTATATATTATAAATATATATAATACACTTTAATTTGTAATAAAATAATACACCTTCCAAATGATTCATCGAAAAGAATGAATAATCCCTGTCCTGTAATTGAGTCGGTGCTCTCTAATCGAATTCGAGTTAATATTTTTCTATACAATTTCAAAACAACAAATCAGTTTGTAGTCATCGGTTTTATGACTCGAAATCATGAATTTCCTTAACCCAAATTACATTTGAAAAACAAGTCGCCTTCCCAATGACATTGTAATATATTATTGTTTGTACCCAAAAAATCACCCTCGATTAATCGAGGAATGACGGCTCGATAATAAGCCAAAAATGGCAATAAAGCCGAACCAAGTCACTCCAAACGGGTCGAACCAGATCGGACCCAAGTTGGACCGAAAATGAGCCCAATCGAGACAATGAATTGGCCACGAAATTTTCGCAATTAATTAAAATTTAGGACAAACATAAATTAATTAATTGACAAAGTTAATTAATTTATGGGCCAAATTTAATTAATTAACAATTGAGGCCAAATTATGCTTAAAACCGATTGAGCCCAATTAACTCAATAAATGATTTTGGATTAATTAATTAAGTTAATTAATTAATTGGACCAAGGCTAATTAATTGGCCCACTCAGCTAATAGGGCCATTAATTAATTAATGGGGCAAATGATAAAACGAGACCAAAATGGCCCGACCCAAGGCCAAGCTTGGTCCGACCAGCCCAAGCCAACCACGGCCCAGCCCAGATCGGCCATGACCAAATGGGTCGACCCACTAGTGTGTTTTAATTAATTTGATTTAATTATGAGAGAAGGATAAGTGCTAATTTAATTGGCATAACAAAATTCCTTAATCTTCTCATAATTAGTTACCATGTCAGATTGGAATTCAAATTAAAACAAAAGACACATTTCTTTCTTCCTTAACCTCCATTAACACTAATTTTCAGCAAAAAAGAACAAGGAAACTACCATCAAGGTAGTGGAAGTAGTGGAGAGGTTTCAAAATAGTGGAGAAAGTGGGAAAGTGGCTGTCAAGGCATCAGTTTCTGGCCATCAGCTCTACAGATCCAGCAGCTATAAATACCTTGATACTGTCAGTCGCGCAAAACACACAATCAATCTACAAAATCTCAGTCTAACACTGAACGGCTCAACGCCTCTCCGGAAGTCCAGCGCTCCGCTGCTTCTTTTTCAGCAAACACCTGTAGAACCCCTGATTATCAACCGTCCCTCCTCAGCCACCAGCCACCCTCGACAGCCTGAAGTTAAGCCGCCGCCGCCGCCCAAAATCCTCCGCCGCCGCCCAAGGTCCGCCGCCGCCGCCGCTAAACATAAGACGCCGCCGCCGCCGACATTAAGCCGCCGCCGTCGATACTAAGCCGCCGCCGCCGCTGCTTCCGCTGTCCAGACGCTGTCTCGAGCGAAACCCCTTGATAGCAGGCAGTTGACAAGCTGTTTTCTGTCAAGTTATCAGTCTGTCAACTCGTTGATAAAAGTCTGTCCCTCCTCAGCCACCAGTGATCCCTGACAGCCTGAAGTCTTGCCGCCGCCGCCGCTCACAGTAAGCCGCCGCCGCCGCTCTCTTCCGCCGTCAGCTGACACTGACTCGAGCGAAACCACTCGTATCAACCAAGTAGCACGCTGGTAACTGTCATGTAAGTGCCCACGTATTTATGTGACAAACTCATCGAGTAGCCATCTGCTTGATGAGCTCGTCGTCAAGTAGCCATCTGCTTGACGGCTATCGGCTAAGTAGCCATCTGCTTCGTCGATGCCTTGGTCAGTGGCCACCCGCTGATCAGGAGCCCGATTGGTGGTTACCCATCAAGGTTGGGCGAACCATTGACGGTGGTTCTCCGTCGTCAATGTTACTTTCTGTCAATATAATGCACTGTCCTGTTTCATCAGTTCATCGGCGGGTTCCCTGCCGATAAAGGAGTCATTTTTCAGAACTTAGTAACTTATCAACTCGTTTGGCAGACCCTGCCAAGAAAGGAGAACTTTGTCGTTTTTGCATATTTTTGTAATGTTTGTACATCGGGAAACGAATTAATTTTCTGTTATCATTAATGGAAGTGATTTGGTTCGTATATTTTGTTCCATTTACTTAAATATGCTTTACGTCGATTAAATTCCATTTGATATGCTGTTTCTGTCAAGCCTTTGTTTCCTGTCAAGGTGTATGCTTAAACTGATTGATCGTCAAGGCATTAGATCCACTGATATGATAAACAGGCCATCGATTGGCTATAAAAATATGGCATTCAAGAGAGATTTTCATAAATTGTTTAAGTCCTGCGGCCAGGCAGGCATAGAAAAGAACTAGGGGTAGTGTTTGCCTACTCTGTCACAATCGTTTAGGAGTCAGCCTTATTAGGACAACGTATCTCGATATCAATATGTCCCTGTCAGGACACCTATATTATCAATGTATCGATATCAATATGTCTATTTTCGAATCGTTATGTTTGCACGCACAAGCATTGGCACGCCCGCATTTTTTACACATCATATCGAGGCATTCCTCGTCGAGGTATTGGCCCGTCGAGGGATTCACTGACAGGATTACAATGAACAATATTTTGGCACACCTTGATGCCAATAGTACCTTGATTTCAATCCCTCGACGCCAAACACCCCTTGACGTCAGTTTCACAGCAAACAATATTTCAACACCCTCAATGCCGATGATCACTCGATGTTATCGAGGTATTTCTCGATATGAAATTTCTACGCAAGCAATCCCTCGACATCAGGGTATAATCGGGCCAAATTTATATGCAAACAATATTTTGGCACGCCCAGTGGGACATGAAAGTTTCTCAAAATATTTTTATCAAAAACCCACCAGCCTAACAGTCTATGGCTCGGGGGGCATGAAAGTGATTTTTGGGTTTTAATTGAGTTGCCATAAAACGATTATCAGCCAATTTTGGCTAGCTGACAGCTTGATTATCTCTTTGCCAAACAGTCAATCAATCGATACTAAGTGGGTGTTTGTTTTGTTGTCATCAGATGACATCACAGGTACCACGAAGGACCCGATCAACCTTGGCAAGAACACAGTCTGACTTAACGCATACTTTGGAAAATTTATCAACGGTTCCACTGACTATGGAAGGAACCGACAGAATCGAAGAGCTGACAACAGAGGTCCGCAACTTTACCAGGGACCTTGAGACCAAACAAGGAGAATGGTCTGACATTGTCAGCAAGTTTGAACATATGCTGGGCTCGGCCACTGCTGCTAGTCAGGCCAGTACAGAAGCCAGCCACACTGTAAATAATGCCTTGATACACTTGGAGGCAAAGTTGACGTCCCTCACTGAAAGCATCAACATGCTCGCCAATGGCATCCAAACGCAGGCCTGGACTGGGCCGCAGAGGACTGCCGTTGACAAGGGCAAGGGCCCTGCAATCCATATCGGAGGAAACTCATCGAGGGACGAATCGCCTTTCAAGCAAGGAAATGGACAATCTAATGTCCCGGATAAACGAGGAAGCACTTCCAAAGCAAGGAACGCCCGTCAAGACTCGGGGGGCAGGTCCGAAGAGGACCGCTCAGAGGCCGTCGGATACGGCTAAGATGGATATCAGGCCAACTCAATGGCCTATGACAGGGCGGCTCATCGAGCGGTAGAGGGCCCAGAGGACCTCCTGACGGTGAACCAAGCTGAAGAAATGTTCGTCAGGAGACAAGGAAATAGGGCGGCGAGGTATAATAAGCCTCACCCGGAATATATCGATCAAATCCCATTCCCGCTGAACTACAGACCGCCGAATTTTACACTGTTTTCCGGCGAGGGATCACAATCTGCCACGGAGCATCTGGCTCGATTTTCACTGGAATGTGGCAACATGACTAATGATCTGAAATTGAAGTTGTTCCCTAACTCCTTGACGGGAATGGCGTTCCACTGGTACGCCAATTTGAAACCTGGATCGGTCCCCGACTGGCCATCCATGGAAAAAATCTTCGTGATGAACCACTACCAGGCCCCACTCGAGGTGTCCGTAATCGAGCTGTCGAACATGAGGCAGCTGACGGGACAGACTGTAGAAGAATACATGAAGAAGTTTATCAGGGCGAGAGGGTTCTGCGCCATCCCGTTGCCAGAAAAGGAATGCATCAAAATTGCCATTCATGGCATGCATTTCGAATTACGAAAGATCATGATGGCACAATACCACGAAGATTTGTTTGAATTGACCGATCACGCGGTCCGTTATGAAAGAGTATTGAGGGATGAGAACGGCCGACAGCCTAGAGGAAGCTACTATCAAGTGGGTATGGCCGACTCCAGTGAGGAGCAGATCAATCAGGTCAGCAGACCGATTGAGCAACAGGGTATCGAGATCGGACTGGCAGAAGTGGTCTGCCCTAAGAACACCGTCTGTCCGGCTCTCGCTAAGCCGAAAGAACCCCAACCCACTATCAAGGTGCCAAATAATTTGGTGCGTCGAGACGCTGAATATAAGACTGACAGAGAGAGACGCTATTCTTTCGACGTCTCGAAAACGGAGGCCATATTCGATCAATTGCTGGCCGATAAGATCCTTCGCCTCAAAGGAGATCACGTGATTCCACCATCAATCAAGATATCAGGTAAAACGTATTGCAAATATCATGATGTTTGGACTCACGCAACAAACGAGTGTCTAGTATTCAGGTGGATGGTGCAAGACCACCTCGACAAGGGCATCTTGAGGTTCGCCCCGGATTGGAAAATCACAAAGCCGATGACGGTTGACACCAATCCTTTCCAACAAAATGAAGTAGGGATAAATGTCATAACAATCACGGAATTACCGACAGGCGAGAAGCTGTATTCAGATGATGATCCAGATTATGACATGAGAAACAAGGTAATGGGCCTGTGTGCGAGGTGCCAAAACGAATTGGCGACAGTCCCGCTGTTCATCAACCCGGCGATCTATGGCCCATACATGCCTTGGCCAAATGTAATGCCGTCAGGGTATCCTTATCAGGTGATGCCGCAACCGCAGGCAAACCCCCAAACAGCGCCGCAGCCGCAGGCGATACCACCACCACCACCACCTCGACCCATGGGGCCATATCCGGTCCCAACTCCGAAGGAAAATACTGAACGCGCAACATCATCGACGGAACGTCGGGAACAGGCTAAAACCATGATGCCTCGACAGCATCAGGAAGGTACCAGCCGCAACAGCAGAATCAGGGAGAGATCCCCTGACAGGACACCAGTTAGGCAGGTCAGATCGACCGCCAGTCGTAGAGACAGGACACATGGTCCGTCACCAAAGATTACTCCGCCAGGCTCATCGAGGCCGCGAACCGTCCACACTCCCGCCGATACACAAGTGGATCGATGGGTTCCCGTCAGGCACCCGAAATTTCCTGGAGATCGAAGGGTCGATCAGATGACCCGGACGCAGTACAGGCGTTTCTTACGCCAACGGAAAGGACTAGAAATTGCTAAGGGGAAAGCCCCGATGAAGGAGGAGTCAACAAAGAAACCACCGTCAGCGGAACAGAAACAGTTACAGGAAAAGGGAGCAAACGAGGCCAAATCTGGCCAAGGGATCAATATCGAGGCCAAGGCCTCGACGCAAATCGACACTTCCAAGTGGACTCCTGGGAAAGCCAAGTTTGGCACAATCGACATAGAAAAGATAATGGCAGATGATGATTTGTTGTTCGACGAGGAAGATGAAAACGATCTCGAGGCGAAATTTGCCGAGATTTACAACGACAGAGACAATAAGGAAAGTAAAGCCAAATCTGACCAAACTGTCAAGGCCAAATCTGGCCAGGAAGGCGAGAAACGGGAAGCTGAAAAACAGCCCGTCGAGAAACAGGTCGATCGACCTATTGAACAGCGGGAAATCGAGCAACAGGAGGTCGATAAACGAGCGATCGACAAGGAAACAGAAACAAAATCAGTGGAAAATGCTGCCACCAGTCAGCCGACGAACGGCTCGACGATGATGGAATGCAACGCCATCGATTCTGAACTTGTTGAATTCGTCAACGAGGAGTTGGAGTATGCCACTGATGGCTTTTGGGACGACAGTATGCCAGTGGTACAGATGGCAGAGGACCTAGAGCTGTTATCGGTCGACGACGAGAAAGAGACCGATTGGGACAGAAAAATCGAGACAATATTCCAAAAGCCACCATCTTTTATGGCCAGACATATCAGGCCATTGTATATATCAGGGCATATCGACGGGAAACCCATTGACAGAATGCTGGTCGATAACGGGGCAGCCGTCAACGTGATGCCTGCATCGACGATGCACAAACTGGGAAAGGTCAGCGAGGACTTGATGGAGACTAAGGTGATTGTCAGCAACTTCACAGGGGGAAAGGCTGATACACTAGGAATCTTGCCTGTCGAGGTGAAAATCGGAAAGACCAGCTTGAAAATTGCATTTTTCGTGGTAGATGCTGCCACCTCTTACAACGCGTTGTTGGGAAGGGACTGGATTCACTCAGCCCTTTGTGTACCGTCCTCTCTTCATCAATGCTTGTTAATCTGGGGAGACTCCCCCGAACCTGAAATTATTATGGCCGACAACAGGCCATTCACCGCCAAGGTCAACGCTGTCGAGGCAGCGTATTATCGAGATGATGTAGGTCCTTATCGATTTATCGGGCAGGACAAATACGGATGACCGAAGGAAGTCACTTCAAGCAAGAAGTTGACGCAATTGGAAATGGCTTGTTAAGCCAAGGAACTAAGTTGGCCCTGCAACGTCAAGGAATCAGGGCCGCAAGGAGAGCACTGTCAGGATTAATGAATTGTCCTGATGACGAAAGACCATCGGCCTACACGGCCGACAGATTGGAAAATGATGAGATTGTTGTTATCGGGCCGCAGCAGGAAGCATGTGCCGATTTAATCAAGAGGTTTCGGGCCTATGTGGCCGAATGCTATACAGGCGATCTCATCTTCGAGGAAGAAGCGCCACCGTCGGTCGGCGATGAAATTCAGTTAGAAGAGTTAGCAACGGCGCCAGCCAAGCTCGATGACATCAAGATACAGGTGCAAGACCCTGTCGTCGAGATTGAGTTAGGTACCGAAGATGATCATAGGCCAACTTACATCAGCGCATTGCTTGATGATGGCCAGAAGGATCGATTGATACAAGTGTTGAAGGAATACAAGGATTGTTTTGCCTGGAATTACGACGAGATGCCTGGGTTAAGCAGGGAGTTGGTAGAACATCGTATTCCGATACTTGAAGGGTACTTACCCCGGAAACAGCCCCTGAGAAGAATGTCCGTCGAGGTCTGCAAACTTATCAGGGAAGAAATCGAAAAGCTGTTGAAGGCCAGTTTCATCGAGGTGGCCAGATATCCGGAGTGGGTAGCGAATGTAGTCCCCGTAATGAAGAAAAACGGGAAAATCAGGATATGCATCGATTTCAGAGACCTGAATCTTGCATCTCCCAAAGACGAGTATCCGATGCCAATGGCGGACATGCTAATCGATGCTGCCGCTGGCAATATATTCCTGACAGCCGTCGACGGAAGTGCAGGTTACAATCAGATTTTTGTGGCTGTTGACGACGTACCAAAACTGGCCTTCCAATGTCCTGGCGGAATAGGCACCTTCCAGTGGAAAGTGATGCCATTCGGACTCAAGAACGCCGAAGCAACTTATCAACGAGCCATGAACTGCATCTTCAGTGAGTACATCGATGACTTCGTTAAAATTTACATCGATGATATCATTATTAAATCGGCTAGTTACGAGGAACACTTAACACATTTGGCGAAGTCATTCGCCAAAATGAGGAAACATAAATTAAAACTTAACCCCTTGAAGTGTGTGTTTGCAGTTGCGTCAGCCAATTTTCTTGGCTTCTTGGTGCATCGCAAGGGGATTGAGATTGATAAAAATAAGTCCAAAGCTATCCTGACGGCCAGACCTCCGTCGACGAAGAATGAATTACAACAATTCCTTGGGAAAGTTAACTTTTTACGGAGGTTCATTTCTAACTTGGCTGGAAAAACGAAGGTCTTCTCGCCTTTGTTGAAATTGAAGGACAAAGAAGAATTTTGCTGGCAAACGGAACACGAGCAGACGTTTCAGCAAATCAAGGATAAGCTGACAACGCCGCCTGTAATGATGCCGCCTGTCAAGGGGAGACCCTTGAAACTATATATATCTGCCACGGATGACACCGTCGACGGATTTCTGGCACAAGACGACGAGGATGGATTTGAGCGAGCAGTCTATTACTTGAGCAGGCACTTGACAGAAACGGAGCAGAGGTACTCCCCGATAGAAAAGGTATGCCTCGCTTTATTTTTCTCTTGCAAGAAATTACGTCATTATATGTTGCCTGTAAAAGTATTAGTTATTTCTGGTATTGATGTGATAAAGTACATGATAGCTAAGCCTGTAATGAGGGGAATGATCGGTCGATGGGCCATCCAACTGATGGAGTATCAATTACAATACGTACCGCAAAAAGCCGTCAAAGGCCAAGTATTGGCTGATTTTCTGGTTGACCATCCATGTCTCGATATCGATCAAGCCGTTCTCAAGGAACTGGACTCGATGACAGTAGAGATCAGGCCATGGACACTGGCCTTCGATGGGTCTAGAACCGACAGGCTGTCTGGAGCAGGTATAGTCTTGACTTCTCCGTCAAATGTAAAAACTAAGTTATCAATTCAATTTGATTTTGAATGTACTAACAATCAGGCCGAATACGAAGCCTTGATCATTGGACTGGAAATGCTTAGAGAGCTCGACAGTAAGTCTGTCGTCATCGTCGGGGACTCGCAGTTGGTTATCAGGCAGATACAAGGTACTTATAAATGCCGAAACCCAACACTTGATAAATATTATTTGACTGCGATGTCTTTGTTGTCGGAGTTTGTTGATGTTACATGTTACCATGTAACGAGGGGAAACAACAGCGAGGCCAACAATTTGGCCCAACTAGCGACTGGTGTTGATCTCCCTGATGACATCGAGGAATCCCTCTACGTCGTCAGGAGACGACACTGTCCTTCATTTATGTATCGAGACAACGTCCTGACTGTTTTGAGTGTGTTTCAGGACCCTGATGACTGGAGAGAGCCGATCAGAAAATATCTGGCTGATCCGTCGGACCGAGCATCTCGACAGACGAGGCTCAGGGCAGTAAATTATGTCTTGATAGGCGATCAACTATTCAGAAAAAGCCTTGACGGCGTGCTCCTGTTATGCGTCGATCAGCAAGAGGCCATGAGAATTATGATGGAGGCTCATCAAAATGGTCACAAGTTAGCATGGCTGCTGCGCCGATATGGCTATTACTGGCCAAAGATGGTGGGAGACTGTATCCAATTGGCAAGGGGTTGTGAGAAATGCCAACGCTTCGGGACAGTCCAGAGAATGCCCGTCGAGGAAATGAACATGATAATCAAGCCATGGCCTTTCAGATGTTGGGCCATCGATATCATCGGGGAGATTCACCCCTCGTCTTCCAAACACCATCGGTACATTATTGTGGCCACGGATTATTTTACTAAGTGGGTAGAGGCCAAACCGCTCAAACAGGCCAATCAGGCCGAGGTGATGAAGTTCATCAAGGACTTAATCATTCACAGGTTTGGTCTGCCACAGACCATTGTCACTGACAGGGGACTGATGTTCGTCGGTCAAGAAATCAAGGAGTTTGCCAGATCGATGGGTTTTGAATTGGTCCATTCAACACCGTACTATGCACAAGGGAATGGCCAAGCGGAAGCTTCTAATCGAGTCCTCAAGGACATTATCTCGAAAATGATTGAGGAAAACCCAAGAGCTTGGCACTTGATGCTGTCGGAGGCATTGTGGGCTTATCGGACAAGCAAACGGACAAGTACAGGCACCACCCCGTATAAGCTAACTTACGGACAGGAAGCCGTTCTACCGATGGAGATCAACGTCCGATCCCTGCGGGTGATGCAGCAAAACGAGTTGACGCCCGAAGAGTATACTGAAAGTATGTTCCAGCAGCTCGATGAGCTCGACGAGATCAGGGTTGCCGCGTTAGACAAGATCGAGGCACAAAAAAGGCTAGTTGCCCGATGCTACTATAAAAAGATACGCAGGAAACACTTTGACGTCGGGGACATGGTCTGGAGAGTTGTTTTGCCACTTCATCAGCGCGAGAAAAAGTATGGCAAATGGAGCGCAACGTGGCAATGACCATATGAAATCTACTCGATAACTCGAGGAGGGGGCTACATCTTGAAAAAGCCAGATGGGAATCTCTGTCGAGACCCCATCAATGGAAGATTCTTGAAAAAGTTCAGGCCCACCCTTTGGGAATCGATGTGTCTAGAACATCAACGAGCTTTGGAGCTGGAAATCGAGCGGCGCCAAGAGTACTTTAATGCGCCGATCCCTTTGTAAATATAAGTTAAGTTTATTTTCAGTCTTGTTTTTATTTCCCTTTTCGTTTTTTAGACTAAGTTTTTAAAATTAATACTAGTAGTTGCATTTAATTTCCAAAAAATTTTCAAGTACTTTCATTTTAATTTTAATTTCTGTTTTCCCGATTTTCAAGTTTTTACATCAAGGCATTTCGGTTAAGTCTCTTGGGTTGATTTGATTTCAATTAAGTCTTGTTGACAGTAAAGTTGTGTTTTTCTGGGAAAGTTGTTTGAGTTGGAAAATCAATGGCTTTGATTTTTTGTACTTAGTCATATTTGGTTTCGGTTTTGGAGAAAAACAGAAAATAAACCAAGCCAAAAGAAATTCTACTAAGGAAATGAAAACTAGTCTATGGCCATCAGGCCATTGCGTCAGTCACTTGAAGAAGTGAATTTGGTTAATTGCCAAAATTTTGGCTGACTGCTAAGTCTCCGATATATTACTAAATGGTGTCTTATATCGAGTTTATTCAATATCGAGAGGCCAACTGATATCGACGCGCTAGTATCAAGAGATGTCCTGATATCAAAGAGATACATAGTATTTTGATATCAAAGAGGTCCATACTTGGCTGACATCGAGAGATCCGCCATCATCAAGGCCATTGTAATATGGTCTATCATCTACTGATAGTTCTGGTTTCATAAAGCCGATAGTTGGTTATTAAATGAAACATTGTCCCAATTTCTCATCTTTAAAAGAGAGAGAAAAACTTTAATCTAAGTCTAATTCGATTAAATTAATTTTTAAATTAATTACATAGAATACGACTTACGGGGGGCATTGTTTGTACCCAAAAAATCACCCTCGATTAATCGAGGAATGACGGCTCGATAATAAGCCAAAAATGGCAATAAAGCCGAACCAAGTCACTCCAAACGGGTCGAACCAGATCGGACCCAAGTTGGACCGAAAATGAGCCCAATCGAGACAATGAATTGGCCACGAAATTTTCGCAATTAATTAAAATTTAGGACAAACATAAATTAATTAATTGACAAAGTTAATTAATTTATGGGCCAAATTTAATTAATTAACAATTGAGGCCAAATTATGCTTAAAACCGATTGAGCCCAATTAACTCAATAAATGATTTTGGATTAATTAATTAAGTTAATTAATTAATTGGACCAAGGCTAATTAATTGGCCCACTCAGCTAATAGGGCCATTAATTAATTAATGGGGCAAATGATAAAACGAGACCAAAATGGCCCGACCCAAGGCCAAGCTTGGTCCGACCAGCCCAAGCCAACCACGGCCCAGCCCAGATCGGCCATGACCAAATGGGTCGACCCACTAGTGTGTTTTAATTAATTTGATTTAATTATGAGAGAAGGATAAGTGCTAATTTAGTTGGCATAACAAAATTCCTTAATCTTCTCATAATTAGTTACCATGTCAGATTGGAATTCAAATTAAAACAAAAGACACGTTTCTTTCTTCCTTAACCTCCATTAACACTAATTTTCAGCAAAACAGAACAAGGAAACTACCATCAAGGTAGTGGAAGTAGTGGAGAGGTTTCAAAATAGTGGAGAAAGTGGGAAAGTGGCTGTCAAGGCATCAGTTTCTGGCCATCAGCTCTACAGATCCAGTAGCTATAAATACCTTGATACTGTCAGTCGCGCAAAACACACAATCAATCTACAAAATCTCAGTCTAACACTGAACGGCTCAACGCCTCTCCGGAAGTCCAGCGCTCCGCTGCTTCTTTTTCAGCAAACACCTGTAGAACCCCTGATTATCAACCGTCCCTCCTCAGCCACCAGCCACCCTCGACAGCCTGAAGTTAAGCCGCCGCCGCCGCCCAAAATCCTCCGCCGCCGCCCAAGGTCCGCCGCCGCCGCCGCTAAACATAAGCCGCCGCCGCCGACGACATTAAGCCGCCGCCGTCGATACTAAGCCGCCGCCGCCGCTGCTTCCGCTGTCCAGACGCTGTCTCGAGCGAAACCCCTTGATAGCAGGCAGTTGACAAGCTGTTTTCTGTCAAGTTATCAGTCTGTCAACTCGTTGATAAAAGTCTGTCCCTCCTCAGCCACCAGTGATCCCTGACAGCCTGAAGTCTTGCCGCCGCCGCCGCTCACAGTAAGCCGCCGCCGCCGCTCTCTTCCGCCGTCAGCTGACACTGACTCGAGCGAAACCACTCGTATCAACCAAGTAGCACGCTGGTAACTGTCATGTAAGTGCCCACGTATTTATGTGACAAACTCATCGAGTAGCCATCTGCTTGATGAGCTCGTCGTCAAGTAGCCATCTGCTTGACGGCTATCGGCTAAGTAGCCATCTGCTTCGTCGATGCCTTGGTCAGTGGCCACCCGCTGATCAGGAGCCCGATTGGTGGTTACCCATCAAGGTTGGGCGAACCATTGACGGTGGTTCTCCGTCGTCAATGTTACTTTCTGTCAATATAATGCACTGTCCTGTTTCATCAGTTCATCGGCGGGTTCCCTGCCGATAAAGGAGTCATTTTTCAGAACTTAGTAACTTATCAACTCGTTTGGCAGACCCTGCCAAGAAAGGAGAACTTTGTCGTTTTTGCATATTTTTATAATGTTTGTACATCGGGAAACGAATTAATTTTCTGTTATCATTAATGGAAGTGATTTGGTTCGTATATTTTGTTCCATTTACTTAAATATGCTTTACGTCGATTAAATTCCATTTGATATGCTGTTTCTGTCAAGCCTTTGTTTCCTGTCAAGGTGTATGCTTAAACTGATTGATCGTCAAGGCATTAGATCCACTGATATGATAAACAGGCCATCGATTGGCTATAAAAATATGGCATTCAAGAGAGATTTTCATAAATTGTTTAAGTCCTGCGGCCAGGCAGGCATAGAAAAGAACTAGGGGTAGTGTTTGCCTACTCTGTCACAATCGTTTAGGAGTCAGCCTTATTAGGACAACGTATCTCGATATCAATATGTCCCTGTCAGGACACCTATATTATCAATGTATCGATATCAATATGTCTATTTTCGAATCGTTATGTTTGCACGCACAAGCATTGGCACGCCCGCATTTTTTACACATCATATCGAGGCATTCCTCGTCGAGGTATTGGCCCGTCGAGGGATTCACTGACAGGATTACAATGAACAATATTTTGGCACACCTTGATGCCAATAGTACCTTGATTTCAATCCCTCGACGCCAAACACCCCTTGACGCCAGTTTCACAGCAAACAATATTTCAACACCCTCAATGCCGATGATCACTCGATGTTATCGAGGTATTTCTCGATATGAAATTTCTACGCAAGCAATCCCTCGACATCAGGGTATAATCGGGCCAAATTTATATGCAAACAATTATGTATATTTTGGTTTGCAATTAAATGTTAGTAAAATCGAACAGGGTTGTATACGAGTTGAGTAATATAGAACGTTAAACTTTTTAAAATTGGTTTGAATTTTATCGAACTTGAAATTTTGTGTGTGAGGTTGATTTGATTGTTTAACGAACGAGCTCAGACGAGTTTTTATCGAATTAGCTCGATCCGGTATGAAGTAGTTTGATATTCTTACATGTATTTTATCAATTTTTAGCTTGTCGAGCTCGAGCCGAGCTTCTAAATTTATCAAGCGAAAACTAATGTTTAAGTTTGTTAGATTTGTGTGACAAACCGATCTAAAATGAGCTTTTATCAAATGATCACGAGTCGAGTATCGAATAATTTGATTTGGTTTTCAGCCCTACAATCAAGTTGTGTTTGAATTAGAATTTCCTAAATACGTTTTATTATAAATTAAACAATAACTTTACAGAATATCTAAAATAAAAATGAAAACATATAGTTCAAATTACACACTGCGATGGGCCTTGGATGGAGTTATTTATTTTACAAATCTAATATAGTTCACGGTAATGGCTTATTGAAATTTAAACTAATCTAATCTTTTTCAATGTGCTTATACGGATATTCGTTAAATGGTAATTTGATAATACTGTGTATTAATTTTCTTAATCTTGGCTTGGCTCAATATGAGTACTCTTATTGGTTGAAGCCCATTAACCATTTCATACTTGTAGTCCTATGTTCTCTGTCATTTTTTTCTTTATTTTGATAATTAAATGTTCTCTATCATTTGTTAGTATTAGAGATGAGCATTCGGTAAAAACGAACTGAATCGGAGCGGAGCGAACTTCGATATTTTTTTAGTTCGGTAATTTTCAAACCGCGGATCGTTTGTCGAACCAAAAATTTCGGTTCAATTCGGTAAAAAACCGAAAGGTTCGATTCGATTCGGTTCCGGTTCGATAAAAAAAATCGAAAGTTTAATTTATTGCACAATTTACAAAAAAAATATCTTACAACACATAAACCATACAAAAAAGCCCCTCCCCCCTTCTATTTATTGCACAACATTCAATATATCACCAAAGTTCATACAAATCATTCAAACATAAAATAATCTTAATCAAATACAAAGAGGTAAATTATTTTTGAGAAATAATATAAGTTTATAAAAACCATTCAAACATAAAAGTTATAAATCTCTAAAATTGTAATTGAAAAACACTATTTTTTTTTTAAAAAAAAAAAGATTCAGTCCAATCGGTTCGGTTCGGTCGATTTACTGAACCGTGCTCAGCCCTAGTTAGTACGGGTTTAACAAATTCTGACCGGTGCGGTCGGAATTTTGGTAATTTTTTATTTAAAAAATATCAATATTCTGACCCATTATTTTGGTAGGAATTTTGAAACAAAATATTTTGTATTTTTTTTAAATTAATTCCTACGGATATTTTTTGGTTGGAAAACATCGATGGGAAAATTCGAATGTTTTTTTTTTTTTTAGGCAAATTGTCTGTTGAAAAAATCTGTTTTTCTAATACTGAGTTCCTAATTGTAATTAGGTAAGATTTCTGTAGGAACTTCAATTGAATAAATACATAATGTTATTGATAATGCATAATCATACATTAAATTTAGATCTCTTGTTTTTGTTTTAAGAGTTTTTGTGACTATTAATTTGCTTACAGTATTAATATACTAAATATAAAAGGGTAAGTACTGATAGTTTATGTTTATTAAGAGGTACACATGGAGTTGAAGAAGAAATTGAATTTTACACTAAAAGATATTAAAAAATGATAATATTATTAACTATTTACACTATAAGATATTAAAAAATATTAACATAAAAACAATATTGTTACAAACAAAAATCCATCTAATCTCCACCTACATTAATGATAAATATATATTTACTCAATGCCTCAATATCTTCTAAATAAGTTTAGAAGCAGAGGAGCAAGAAGCATTAGCAACTCTCCTTAGGCGTGACCATAACTAGTGTTCTTGAAACGAACCTAAAAGTCGACATAATCGAACTTTGAAGTGATCTCTGCTACTTCGGTTTTGTTCATCTGTCGAATCTCTTTATAGTAGATTTAGCTCATGCGAATTGAATCAGTACTGACACATTTCGATACATCTAGATGATTAAGCCGACATGTCCCAAGAAGAAATTCTGGCAACTCTTCTGGTGTATTGCCCTGCACCAAACAGAAAAAGAACAAAAAAAACGAAAGAGAGGTAAACGAGTTAGTTAAATCTAACAAGACATTGTTCAAGCCGGTGCAAAATAAACCGAACTCAAACAATTTGAAAAGAGTAGTGTAGTGTTTCATTACCTGTATCAAGAATGCCAATTCCATTACAAGATTGTTGAGGTAACCAAGAACAAGACTAACTACGCCCCTCGCTACCGTTGATGAGCCAACATCAACAGCAAGCTAAAAAAATCGAAAATTTGACATGAACATTAAAATTTCCACTGAATAATTTTACTGATTTGGTTAATATATCATAATTTTCTTTTTGAATTTTACCTCCAAGTAGTTTTTTCCGCGGAAATAATTGACTTCGAGTGCTTGTCCTAGTAAACAAGATTTCTTTCCAACACTCTGCTTTACTATCCATGATCCCTGTGAAATAACATTTAATGATACAATTAAGGCAACAAAATCGATATTATGAGAAAACATTTAAATTCGTTATATTCAGCTATATGTGAACTTAAACAAACCTTTGAAATATAGGGTATGAGCTTGAACCTTGAATTCCTAAAGGCATCGTCTCCATTGACAAAACGTTCCAACAAAGGTGTTTCTTCAAGAGGAGTTTTTAGCATATAATATAAGGCCAAATTATGTGCGGTTGTGCCCGGAAACTAATTAATTTGTCACCAAAAATTATGAATAATCAAAATTCTAGATAAGTGAAGAATAAAGCATTATAAAAGCGGTAATTTACCTGTATGTTAATTATAAAAAAGAACTCTGGTCCTCCTTGAGCTGCATATTTCTGCATATTTTTTCGATTAAGAGGTTACTAGTGAACATCTGAGTCCAATTGATTCCAATAATAAAATAACGGAATTTCAAACAAATGAATCGAATTACCTGAACAATGCCTCCATATCGACCAGCCAAGTCATCTTCACGTCTGTCAGAGCTTAGCCAATCAGCAGCAACCATTTGCATCAAAGTGCCTTTCGCCTTTATCTGATAAAAAAACAAATGGGATTTTAAGACTGAAATGTAAATTCTGGAAAGAAAAAATAAAAAATGAAGAATTGAAGTAAAAGTGGGAACCTTTTGATTGTCTTCGAGATAATTATCACCGCGGATAAGAAACGAGGAAGGATCAGCCGCAGCCCAGCTACATGGCATGTTAAAAGTCGAATCTTTTGGAAGTGTAGAACCATAACAGCACAATACACTTTCTTCCCGAGATATCTCTTGTAAGTCTACATAACCCTTTTTCTGGACTGCAAATGTAATAAATAGTTTCAAGTCATCACTAGATCATCTTAATCTTTAGAAGTACCCCCTTTTTTGGTGCAAGGACTAACCTGCAAGATCATGCAACTTCTTCACGAAATTGGCAGCCGATGACAATTTTGGCTGGTACATTTCCTGCAAATTTCAGACTAATATAAATGATACTCATACATTGTTTGATTTCATTATAAGGGAAATAACTTAAAGATGTGGTCATTAAATTTTGTTTACAATATTTGATGCGTAAAAAGTTAAATGGAGTGAAATGCAAAAATACCTCCTATGCGTTGCCTAATTAGCAAAACCCCCCTTGGTATTATTTTTTTTTACCAAACACCCCTTGCTATTTTTTAGCAAAAAAATCTCCTCCCAAGTCAGAGTTCATATTTTGCAGAATAATAACAATTTTACCCCCACCAAAAATGTGAAAAAAAAACCCTGTTCACCTTAGAAATTGACAATAATTCCCTATGGATTTATGAAGGAATTCCAAATAGGATTTTTTGTTGTTAAAAAAATAACGGGTTTTTTTGCTAATAAAATAACACATGAAGGTTTTGCCAATTAGGCAAAGTACAGGTGGTATTTTTGCGTTTAGCTCAAAAGTAAAAACTTAAGAACAAGATTAGATAGAATGTTCATCAATGCAAGAAATAGTAAGCACAAAAGTATTAAAAGTGAAGTTTTGAACTGGAGAGTAAGAAATACCGTATAATCCGGACTCGAGCTCGAATGCCAACCATTATCGAAAGACTCGTCATCTAACGGTTCAGGAACATCGAAAAATTCATCAGCTTCGTTAAGTCCGATGAGACTGGAAGCACAAGAAAGTTGTGTTGATGCCTCATCTTCCGTTTTACTATGTATCTTTATTAAGCCAACTTCTGTTTTAATCTCCTCCTTTTCACTCACAGGGACAACACCAATATCTAATGACAACTCTCCTGATAAAAAATCATGGCTCGTATTTCCTCCTTTTGCTCTGAAAAACTCCATCAGGGCTGCAAAAACGAACCTCGTTCTCTATGAGAAATTGAAAAAAAAAAAGTAATTTAATACGGGAAGTGCACTGCACCTGAAACTCTTCCGAGCATGCGGATGGTGATTGATCTTGCTGAAGCTTTTCTTAGATATGATTTCCAGAACCTCCAATCGACAGCAAGCATGTGTTTTATAACACATTCTTTACCGTGCTTTGTAGGAGTAATAACGTATCCCCCGCCTGATTGGTTAAGGACAAAGAGAAAATTAATACACACAAAGATTTGATATCCATTTTCCATAGATTAAGCGCAAAATATTGCACTTTGAAGGCCCTTAAGTCCACTAATTATCGATTCAAAAGAGTATGTAAAATCTCCGAGTCAAAGCATACATTACTTTTAAGCCAAGCACGAACATATCCATCTTGGGGTGGACATTTTCTATGGACAACGGAATGGTAGAGAATCACTGCAAGAAAAGCAACATAAGGGTCATTAACTTCACATAAATAAGTTTTATATATATATATATATATATATATATATATATATATATATATATATATATATATATATATATATTTATATATAGGTATAAGTTAACAATTAGTGAGTTACCATAAGTGCCATCATCCTCTCTTCTCCAATAACGTCTAAGTAAAAGATCTCGTCTTTTCATTGCCCTACATATAGAAATGTGATCGACACTACTAATTGTGCAAAAATGAAATTATGACAAGACTTACAATTCTTACCATGGTAGCCAATGGTTATATAGTTGAATGTGAATTATATCGGTATGACCATCGAGGTGCTCGACCACACTGCCCCAATAGAAACAGAAATCCCATCTGCATAATAGTATTTAAGAAGTAAATCCCTTAAAAAAAGATGCAAATTTAATAATTAAAAAGATAAGAAAAATTCAGAGTTGGATGTCACAAAATGAGAATAGTACAGTATCCTTACTCTGTCCTTGAGGTACCGAGCGAGATAAGGGTTCGGAAAACAGCTTCTGAAGCTCCTTCAATGACACCAACTGCCATTATCGCTGGATGATCATCCCAATGCTGATAACATTTTAAGCATCAGAAGGCAAGCATTTTTATCGACTCCATAAGTAAGTCATATGAAAACTACCTACCCTTCCATTTGAATCTTTGTCTTTTGCTTCTTTGAAGAGCCGTAATCCATTTTGACAGCCAAATATTTTCCATGGTGAAGGTGCAATTACATCGGAAGTCTTTGCATCCACATGCATGGAAGTTGATGAAGTCCAATCGATGGACCTTTTATTCACCATTCTCTTTGAAACACTCAAGCTGTGAAGACATCAATATAAAAATAGATTTCTAGAACCATATACTATACACCGAGATTCGAGAAGCCACTGATATGGGCTACGTTGGTTTTTGGATTTTAGTAAATAAAATACTAAATTCTTGCATCAAACGATAGCCCTTTAGGCTGTATATTTTGTTCATTTTCATTTTTCTCACTAAAATCCAAGAACCAAATATGGCCTTTCAGGGATAAAGGCAAGGAAGAATATGCTAACCTGAAAGGTTGCCACTTTCGGCTAGAGCTAATCAGACTTTTTACGGGGTTTACTGCAGCATCTTGTAAAGAACGGATCCATTTAGCGGCTTCTTCCGAACTGGTTGTCCCAAGCTACGACATGTAAAATTAAATTGTCATTTAACTTTAGTATGAATATTCTTTCTTCAAAAATAGAAATGAAATAATAAATAGGCATACCTTAAGCCGATCATTATCATTAGATGTATTGTACAGAGTGAATATGAAAAATAACTGCAAAATCACAACCAAAAAAGGAAAATAACATAACTTATATAGAAGTATATCTTTTTTTTTCCTTTGCTCGTATACAAGCATAATAAATTTTAATTACAAGCAAGCCACATACTTTCTTATGATGGCTCTCTCTTCCATTGTCTACCACACGAATGCAGGAGTCTATAATCGCACTTCTCACAGGCTCCTGACACAAGAAAAATCGATCAATATCATAACAAAGAGGTCATGATAAATGTGACTTTCTCATTGAAATTCCGAATTGGAGATGGCATGAAAAGAATTTTTAAAAAATATTATTGCTTTTTATTTTTCTATTATTAATTTGCTACTTGATTTAGTTTTAAGGATATCGGATAGAGAGGATTCTGCAAAGATAAGATGGGACTGAACATATGGTACACATATGACATACTGAAAGGAAAGTGTCATTTAATAGAAAAAGATGATAACTAAGAAAAATGGGATTCATTATTCGTAGAATCTGTGATTTTGAACTCAATATCATCGTGAAGAAAAACATCATGGAAGAAGAAAAACTGCAATCATCCCCAAAAAAAGAATATATCAATCACACATCTAAGTGAAGGGGGGACTATAAAATAGTCGAATACGAGGGATATTACTGTAAAACAGCATGCCATATTCATGCTGTTAGCATCAACTTTACTACAACTCTAAAATTATATGATGACATCATTAGTTTAGAAGGTCTTCTTCAACTCAGTAAGTTTTGTCCTCAACAAAAGGTCATCAAAGTTCTAAACATACCCTTTATTTAATGACCAAAACACTAAACATACATCTTGAATTTGAGTTAGATTCATATTTTCAGTAAACCTAACAGGTAAGTGTTTTTCATATATTCATATTGCTCTTAGATACGTGAAAAGTGTGACAATTTCAGTGCTATTTTTTCAGTTGAACTCAGTTATCAAAATTAATGTACTGAGAAAATTAATATATGGTCATAAAGTAGAGATGACATTTTGTAAATTTACAAAAACAGCATATAAATATCATAAATCATCAGGGGAAGGGCCATCAAATCAAGACCTAAAACAAAAAGAAATAATTCGAATAAAATGAATAATATTTGTTTCTTTCACTTGGATAAAGACAAGTAGACTACCTAAATTCAACTATCATAAACATAACAAAAGTAAATTCATGGAAGAGTCACCTCCTCATAAAAGACACAATAGAAAACATAAAACAAATACAAATATGTAAATTAATGTACATATTACATATAATTGCATGTTTAGTATGGAATAATAATCGAATGAAGATGAAAAATAAATAAAATAATAATAAATAATAAATAACAAATTTGCACCTCTGTTTCAGAAATTGGGATTGATTTGAAGCTCTTGAGGCAATTCTCTTCAAGAATGAAATACCTTTTACGTGAATATTGCAACCCGAAACGATTGAAACGAATTAAATAAAGCCACCCCTTCATTTTACCTTCATTTTCTGAAATACCCATTTCGAAAAAAATCCCAGAAATGGAAAAAGTTCAAACCTTCATTAATTTTTTCACAAACCCATATAAAGAATGATCCAAGATTGCTCTTTTACAGGGTATATGCGCATATATGCACAGAAAATGTATACATATGCATGTATAAATGAAAGAAAAAGAATGGTGGGAAGATGGTGAAGAGATTGATGAACGATCCTCTGATTCCAACAAAGGGAATCAGAGAATCAAATGCAGAATGCAAGAAATTTCTTTTCTTTTTCCTTGATTTGATTTCTAACAAACTGCAGATGATTGTATTTCCTTTTCTTTTCTTTTGGTTTTGTTTTTCTCTTTCTCTTTCTCCTTCACCTTTAATCTAGTTTATAGGAAGTTGGCAAATCCTAGTGATATTACCAACTTGCCCCTTTCTTATTTCTTGGTCCTCAACTCAACCTAATTTGTATTTTGTAGTTATGCCTTTTGGATTTCAATATGTTTTGACTAAAATTTTCTTGTGTGAGTTGATAATTTGCAATTTGTGGCTTTTGCCAAATATTAGGAATCAAAGAAAATTAAGATTTGTGGCAATATTTTATTGGAAAAAAGTCATGTATAATTGACTTGAATATATGTCTTTCATTTGTTACAATTAGCATACCAATAATTTATCTCAGACTCTTAATTAATATACTCATAAGAGGTTTCTTCTCTTCATTAAACATTTCAAATAGCAGTTTCTCTCTCCAGGTTATTAATAGTTATATGATATATCTTTTTTGACATTCATTCTTAGATATTTCAAATAGGCATTTATTTAGGTTTAATTAACGAAATTTGTAATCACAAGCCACTAGCATATTGATATCCCTAATAATTTGAATAATTATTTTTTATGTAATTTGTAATCAGAATTAGACTTAGATGAAGCTATATACATCTTAACAACACAACTTTTCTCATATGATTCTTAATAACAAAATTTCAATATATTGATTTGATGATATATATAGGATACTTATTTTCATGATTCAACAATTAATTATTCGAGATTATTTAGAGGATACTTTAGTAAACACAAATGCAGTACTGATTCTGTTTCTATATTAATTGCTCATGGTAGATTGCCTAGTTTAGCTGGATTTATGTGCATATATAATAAAAAAGATGATATAACAAGACTTCCATTTTCATTTCTGTCATTATAATAAGACAAAAAGGAAAATTTCCTTTGAAGACGCAAATTGAGTAGGAGTAATAAATTAAAATGATGGGCATGCCTTAATTCTAACCTACCATTCTTTGTTTAAATTAATAGGTATCAATGAATTCAAGTGCATTGAATTGGTGCCCACTGCCCACTTTCTTTCTATTGATTGCCCATACCAAAGGTCCTTAATTAGTCTCACCATCCCCAATAGCAGCATGTTTTGATTTTATTACCAAATCAAACCTTAATCAAGTAATATATATATATATATTTATGACAAACTTAATTAATAATTGTTGTTTCCTTTTGTCCCTGAGCCTTTGTTTCTGCAATGGAGTTTGAGATCCCAACGCCTATTTTTGGAAATAGTTTGGTTTAAAATAGGCTTGGCCATGTCTCATCCCAAGTTTCCGCAAAAAATATGACAGGCCACAAATATATATTATAGTACTAATAATTATTTTGTGAATAATTTGGCTCCAATATTATTGAATTAATTTAATAAGCGTTGACTTCTCTATTGGGAGCAAGAAGAGGAATACACCAACTTGCTAAAATTAATATATTTATTGGATATTTTGTTAAGTTAATTAAGTTCAGTCACACAAGCACAAGCAAGTTCACTGTTTTGTTTCATTAGTCATAGGCTCATAGCTCTAAGCTAAAGCCACAATTAGTCAAGTGTTATTTCCCCCAAGCCAACCGACAGGCAAAATTTAAATTAAAAAATGATTATTATATCTCAAGCTCAACTGGTTCATCATGTAAATAGATAGTATGTCATTGACATAGGCCGTATAAATTTCAATTTTGACTTGTGCGTTCAAACAAGTTGATGAACCCTTATGTCATGTGCTAACTTTTTCGTCAAGTTTTTTCTTGATTATAATTTTATAGTTCGATCTATACCCTTCATATGTTATTTTTAATTGTCAAATAATTCTGTAATATTACTAGCAATTAAAGTAACTGTGGAAACAATAATGAAAAGCTTAATTTATAATCCTCAAACCATACAATAAAAAGAATAAAGTATAGAGAATAAATTGGATATATAATGCGTTATCCAATTTATTCTCTATATTTTAATTGATAAATGGTACTATTAAATAGCACAATGAGGTTGGTAACATTATTGTGAATGTTTTCCTAGTAGATTGCCTAGTTTTGGGCACGAATTTTATTATTGTGAATGTTTTCCTAATTTATATTAGTGCTTGTATATAATCTATTGATTATAGTGTTTAAAAATATTGTGATGTAGTTGAGATATTAATGCATTCACCGTCTCAACTGCAATGACCAGGCCAATTAATTTCCGAAGAATAATTAATTTCAACCATTTGATGATGGTAAGATGAAAATGACTGCATATAGTTCAAAAATAATCAAAGGCAATGACTTAATTTGTTGTCCAAATTAAAAGAGAAGAAAAGAAAAGCTTATTAATTACTTGGCAACATAATGATCCAATAGAGTCCCCTTCTTTGATACAACTGAAATCCACAGTCCCATAAAAAGAGAAGATCCTTGATCGATCATATCCAACTACCAAAACTCAAATATTGGTCTTATCCATCAAGTACAATTGCCATCAACAAAATGTCATTAACACGTTGAAATCTTCAGAAAGTTGGTTGAACTCAAATTACAATAAAAATCTAACTAGGATTGAAAATAAAATCAAATTACTAGATATTCAACTCGAACTAGATTTAAAAAAACTCGTTTGAATTCGGTTTATTATACGTGTCTATACTCTATAGTTAACAATATCTTTCTTTTTGCAAGTCTTGTCAATCAAATAACAAGGATGGAGAACAAACAGATTAACTCGACCGAGACCTGTTAAGAAAATATATTGGAAAAAAAAGTATATAATAAACAATTTTAACATTGTGCACATTAGATAAATTGAACAGAAAATAAACGTATAAACAAGGAAGGGTTCAAGAAATGTAAAATATTAATTTATAATGCCCTAATTTCGCCCTTCACTAATTAATGGTTTGAGCAATCATAAAGCATAATACGTACTTAATTTGTTCCATTTGTGTGGACTTGTCAACCAGATCGAATACGAATCCGTTGTAGAATGAGTAGTCGTAGACCAGTCAATCAGATCGTATATGATCGAACCCGGTTCAACGTCAGAGGTATACATAAGTTAAATATATTTTATTTTGATACAAGTTTTAAGATTATGTTTTATGATTATTAGTGCAATTAGATCAATCTTACCATGCAATAAGGTTATGCAACGTTTCACTAAACAAAGAAACATATTTAATGATGTGTCCAAATTTTGTTCCCGAGGGCAATTAAGAGATTACACTAAGTTGCATAAATAAGAGATTTGTAACGTCTTTATCATAAACTCTCGTAATGTCTATAACGTCTTTGTATTTATTACTTGTAACGTCTTTCCTGAAAAGACTATTATACCCCTTTATGTACCTATAAATAGGTCACCCTATTTCCGAACAGGAAGAACTGAATTCACTATTACAATGACAATACAATTTTTCTCTCGGTATCTGTGTGCATATCTTATTTTATTATTGTGATGTTGTTATAGATTGAATGGCTTATTCCACCTTTGCCCTGAACATTTTTTTACAACATCATAATTGGCGCCGTCTGTGGGAAACGATTGATATGTACAGTTAACGAGAGAAACTTTAAAAAAAAATGGAAACATTGCCCCACTGTAAATCCATTTATGCAAAGATTCAATTGGGTCGTTCCAATCAAACAAAGCACCAAGGTACGGTGGCCCTCCCAACGGCAGATGTGCAATTGACCACATGAGCAACCCAATATTCAAATTAAAGATAAGAATCTCAAACGCCCATCAATTAGATCAATCTCTTTATGTTTATAATTAATTTGTATGAACTCTCAAAATTAAAGATTGTGGAAAGTGAAAGAACGGCTCGAGTTTGCTCAATTACAAACTTTAGGAAATTGAATAGATGACCCAAAAAATCATCGAATTTCAATGGCCTCCAGAAATTGGTGCAAAGTTGTCCTTGGAGTACGTAAGGATTACAGAATTGCACAAAGGAGGTAAAATTTAAATTTTGTGTATTCCAATTAAAGTAATTTATTTACTTACGTACGTATGCATGAAACCAATAATAAATGAATCTCTAAAACTTCAAACGGTAAACCGATGGTCTCTTCGCGATCGAAAAGGGTAAATAGATCTTCCCTAAAAAAGTAAAGGGTAAATCGATCATTGCTCAATGATAAAAAAAAAAAAAAAGGTAAATCGGTCATCCCTAAACGATCGAGGGTAAATCGATCATCTCTGGCGATCAAAGGGTGAGTCGACCATCCCTCCGCAAAATGCTAGGGGGTAAACTGATCATCCTTCAGCGATCAAAAGGGGTAATCCGATCGTCTCTCGGCACCAAAAAAAAAAAAAAAAAGATAACAACGACAACGACGATAGAATACTATCAAAGTCAAAGCATAGAACAACGTGAATCAAGTTACACTTGAAGCTGAAATTAAAATTTATTTTTACTACATTTACTTTCAAGTGATAATATTTGACCACACAAATTTGTTTTTTACATGCAATTATGGCTTTGGGAGGCAACCTTTGACAAACAAATATCTCAAAGAAGAATATTTACTCCATATAAGAAAGAGCAGCTAAAGAAAAGAATCATCCCTACTCTTCACCAAGTTTACAAGGGGAGCGTGTCTAAGCATTGTACTCTTTTTCCTTCGTCCAAGTTTTTGACCCACTGGGTTTTTCTTGGCAAGGTTTTAACGAGGCAGTGTTTCATGCTTATTTATCACATATGGAGGTATGGAGTAGGTAGCTACAATGCTCAGATACTTGAATCAAGTTTCAACAATAAATGCTCGCGTAATTATTCCCGAAACTGGGGGGCAATATGATGTGTCCAAATTTTGTACCTGAGGGCAATTAAGAGATTACACTAAGTTGCATAAATAAGAGATTTGTAATGTCTTTATCATAAACTCTCGTAACGTCTTTGTATTTATTACTTGTAACGTCTTTTCTGAAAAGACTATTATACCCCTGTATGTACCTATAAATAGGTCGCCCTATTTCCGAACTGGAAGAACTGAACTCACTATTACAATGACAATACAATTTTTCTCTCGATATAAGTGTGCATACTTTATTTCATTATTGTGATGTTGTTATAGATCGATCGAAGGGCTTATTCCATTTTGCCCTGAACATTTTTATACAACATCATAATTGGCGTCGTCTATGGGAAATAAATCATAATTAAATAATTAAATAATCATAAGGTTGATTTCACCTTTTGAAACAAGAAACATATTGAATTTGAATTTAATTAGATTTCTTTGAATAGGAAAGAGCTTAAATAAGTTTTAATTGAGTTGAGTTCAAGTTGAGGTAAATAATATCATATATTTTATATGTATATATATCTACCATTGATTAGTCGGATTTATAACACTATCAAATACTATATACTAATCAAATTAAATTTGACAGATAGACCAACTAACTTGAAATAAATTATGTCATTCGTACTCCATTAAATATTGAAATATTTTAATTTTATTTTTTTAGAACCTATTTTAATTGGATTTCCAATTATACTAAATGTGAGGGTTTTTGGCATTTTGCATCCTGAATTAAAAGTTTTGGCACTTTGCACCATTGAAATATAATTTATTTAGCATTTTGCACTTTAGTGTGTGTTTTAGTGAGAAAATTCATTGGTGGAAGGGTAGAATAGTTATTTTTAATTTTTTTTCTTCACTTAGCATCTTGGCAATATAGATTTTGCACCCATCAAATATAGAATGTTGACATTTTGCAACCTAAAATTACAAAACATTAACATTTTCACCCCGATTTAAATTTTTTGGCACTCTGCATCGTAAAAATGTAATTTGTATGACATTTTGCACCCTAATGTATTTTTCTTAAAAAAAACTCATGAATATCGGCGATATAGATATAAAATGGTCATTTCTATGCACAACAATCATCAACTTGTTATTGTAAATATATTTTACTTTGTAATAACTTATTTTAACATTTTCTCTCAGTAAAATTTAGATTAAAAAATATTTTCTTAATTTTGATTTCAAGTATTATCTAGATTATTTACTTTATATCTAAAAATATTTACATATCTAACATATTATTATATTGCATGTTATTTACATTATTTAGATTATCATATTAAGTCGGGGTTTAAAATACCAAAAAATATATTCAATATTCTATATTTCAGAGTGCAAAGTGTAAAAATCTATACCTTAAGGGTGCAAAGTGCCAAAAATATTTGAAAATAACTATTATACCCTTCTATCAATGAATTTTTTCTACAAAACACACACTAGGGTGCAAAGTACAAACTAAATTGTATTTTTAAGGTGCAAAATGCCAAACTTTTAAGTTTTAACTTAGGGTACAAAGTGTCAAATCCCTTTAATTCTAGGGTGCAAAGTGTCAAAGCCCTAAATGTGACTTTCATCTTTTAGGCAATGCAAATACCAGATTTGGACTGGGCCTATCGGACCTATTTTTTGGTTGTACTTGTATACTTCAAAATTTTTAAATTATGTTCATGGATCAAAATTTCTATATTTTCTTCGAAAACATAAAAAAGTTTCCGTTTTTGAATCAAGCGAAACGAAAATAAGATTTAATTTCGGAACTATTTGTTTGTCTTAAACTCTGTTATTTATCAAAATTTAGTAACTTTTATTATAATTTTTTTCTTAGTGTTTCTGAAACATTTCCAAAAAGTCTCGAAAAGTTTCAATATTTGGCTGACCGAAATATACTCTCGAAACGAAATGTTGATCCATGCTTATGTGAGAATCAAGTTTTAAAAGCTATTGAGCAATAAATATTGATCAAAATTTACTATTTTGTTTCAAAGTCAATAATGAAATTTAGCAATCAACCAAATCTCAAATATCATATATCTGATATGATTTTCCTATTTTTAAGAATGAATAAATACCAAATACTCCCTCGTTGTATTATTTTAATTTTATATGGAGTCTTAGATAAATGTTAATTATGGTAAGAAAGTATTGCTAACAAATTTTATTTTATATATAAAAAAGTAATTTTGAGAAATAATTAATTCATTAGAAAAACAAAAGCCTTTTGTTAGGATATTATGAGAAGAAATTATGTTTTGTTTAAACAAGACAAGAAAATATGTTATGTTTAAACAAATATGAATAGCGAGACGTAGACAACATTTGGACAGGGCCTAGTCTTTTGGGATTGAACATATTCGTTGGTTTTCTATAATTTGTAGTTTGTAGAAATGAGCCCAATATGGCCCAAGGCGGTAATCCACCTAAATTAACCAACACGACCCGAATTTCAGTCTAACACCGCCAATTCCGCGCGCCCATCCAAAATTTTAGAGGTTATCTCAACCATCTCCGTTTTTGAGATACTTATTGGCGGGCAATATTGTTGTTATCTTTTGATTAAATCGCGCTTTTGGTTCTCCTTATGGATTAATTTTGCACTTCCGTTCTTCTTTTTGTAGTAGATTGGTCTTTCTTATTAATGTAGTATATCACATTCGTCCCTCTTATAACACATTTGTCCCTCTTAAATTTTTTGTAACAAATTCGTTCCTCTTATTAATATAGTGTAAATTATTAGACTCTCTTAAATACAAAATACATCACTTAAATTCAAAATACTAAAGTGGACAAAATTTGATGTATTTTGTAGGAGGGACTAATGTGTTATACTACATTTATAAGAGGGACAAATTTGCTACAAAAAATTGAAGAGGAAATAATATGTTATAAGAGGGACGAATGTGATACATTACATTGATAAGAGGGATCAATCTGTTACAAAAAATTTAAGAGGGACGAAAATGAAAAATTTGACCCATAAGAAGGACCAAAAATGTTACTCACTCTTATCTTTTATTTCTTTAGTGAGGTAATTTAGACCTTCGCCTAGGCCCCAACTATAGAGGGGCTTTGAATATGTTATGGGGCCTAAAAAAATAATTTTGAATATGTAATGTATCTCAATTTTTTTATTTGATGGTTCTTTTGTCAAGTAAGATGTAAAAATACAAGAAACTTGGATATTTTCAATATGGTTTTGTCCTATTTATATAATCGGGTAAATACCACTTTTGGTCCCTCTTATCATTAACTTTTTACAGAGTGGTCTCTCATATGTTTTTTTTTCCATTTTAGTCTCTACTATGAATTATTTGTTTCACTTTAGTCCTTACTAGGAATTACGTGTTTCACTTTAGTCCTTATCAAGTGGTTCCGATAACACGTGACATACATATGAATATTTTTTAGGGCATTTTCGTCCGTTCACTATTGAGACTATTTGAGATATTGTTTAATTGGTGAGCAATTTTGGTGTTTGAAAAAGATTTTAGGAAAAAACTTTAGTTTGTACGATTAAGTTGGATTGGAATGAAAGTCTAGTTTGGAAGAGATTATATGTTTAGTTTTTTTTTTAATAATTAAAAAGACAAAAATATCCGTGTTAGTTTACTTGAAATGACAAAATTGCCCTCATGAGCATATCACATATTATCAGAATCGCCTTGGACCACTTGAAAAGGACTAAAGTGAAACAAACAATTCATAGTAGGGACTAAAGTGGGAAAAAAATATAAGAGGGACCACTCTGTAAAAAGTTAATGATAAGAGGGACCAAAAGTGGTGTTTACCCTTATATAATCACATTCTCAAATAAAAGGTGAAAATCAACTTGATTTAGTGGCCAATACTGATATTCTAGAGACTTTTTATATATATACTTATCTAAAATATTTTACTCCATAATCTGGATCCATTTATATGCAAAAAGAATGTCATAAATATCTTATATATTTATGCTCTGTCTGGCCCCTCCTTATCCATTAATGCATCATGTATGGTTCAGATGTGTTGGACAAAGATCGGAACGCGATATTAAGATAGATTTAACCTATCCAATTAACTTTTCGATTTACAGTATATATTGTATTGAAATTCTCCTTATGTTTGTTATGTAAGCTCTATTGAGCTAATTTATGTAAAAGTGATTGTTTCATATTATTGATGTCAAATGTTATAGATTACTCCCTTCGTTTTTTTTTGTTTATCGTCTTAGAATTTCAACGTAGAATTAATTAATTTCTACCAATTTTACCCTTCTTATTAATGCTATTATTATTTGACTAAAATGATGTTTTGGGACTTTTACTCAAAAAGTGACTATTTATTACATTTATTAATATGTGTGCAATCCTCCAATGCAAATAAAAAACATAGGGAGAATATGCTGATTGATAGTAAAAGTGTTTTTATTTTATTGTGTCTTATTATTTTGAAAAAAAAAATTATGATATTGTTATTTTGCATTATTAAACAAAATTTAGAATTTGATGTAACTTAGATTCAATGAGTTTGAGATAAACTACATTTTTTAATAATAATTTATTACAAAGAAGACTCAAACTTCATACACGTCTCGATTTTTTGGTAGTGGACTGAACCTTTTGATAATCAAACCGAATAGTTCGGTTTGACTTACTATACAATTTTGAAACTACAGCATCAGACAAAATACCAAAAATTGATATAGTTTAGTTATATTGAATGCACATTCCTAAAATTAGGGTTGTGCACAATCCGATAAACCGTACCGAAACAAATCGTATACCGAACCAAAATTTCGATCTAGTAAACTGTATGAGCTCATTTATCGAACCATTATAAGTTTTTATTCGATACTACCGATAGGACTGTCAATCGGGCCTTGTGAGCCGAGCTTTAAGTAGCTCGAACTCAAATAATGTGGAGCTTCATAGTTATAGGCTCAAACTCGGCTCATAAATTTTTTGTTTTCACTGGCTCAAACTCGGGCCATGTAATTTTTTGGATTTCGGGTCTATATCGGGTTTGTTAATATAAGCACAAATAGCTTGAGATATAAAATATCTAGATTACCGAAACATATATGAATTGACTACTATTACTTAAGACACGAGTATATATTATTAAATAATATTTTAATTGAAAGATCGAGTTATTTGCCCACATTTTTTAAGATACATTTGATCTATATGAACATGCAGTAGAGTTTTAGAGTCTCAATACTCCAATTTATTGAACCGTATTCTTTTTATCTTTGATTTAATTTTTTTTTTGGATTTTGGTCATCAGTACAAAATTGATATACCAACATATATATGATATTATATTATAATTTTTTGTAAGTTTACTTAATAAAAATAATAATTACTAACTATAACTACAATACAAATAATTAATGGTAATATTTAAAATAATTATATGTTCGGACAACACGGCTCAAGCTCAGCTCATAAATTAATTGGATTAAGCCATCGGACTTCAGGTAGACCCAACTCAATTGACATTTCTAACTACCGATAAGTTTACCGAACCGGTATACCCATTTTTATTTTTATTTTTTTATGTTAATACCAATTCCTAAAAGGTAAAGACAGCGTTCTAAATTTCCAATCCAAGCTTCACTTCGCCCTTCTCACTTCTTCTACGGACGCCCTAGAGCAAAACCCAAATCTTCTTCTTCGCCAATTCAAAATCCCACCGTGTCGCCGCACCACCCACCCCCATCGCGCCTGCACCATTTCTCTCTCGGCCCAGATTTGTAATTTACAGAGGTACAGTTCGAATTCTAAATGCCCAATTTTTATTTTCTTTCTGATTTTCTCTTAATAAATTGGGTTCTAATTGCATTTAAAACCCAAAACTTGAATGATGCTAAAGTAATTTTTGGAGAGGGGACTGAGGCTAGGGGTTCTCTGATGTAATCTTTATAATTTCTATTTAACTTCATTGGATGTTTGGAGTGGTAGGAAGCATATTATTATTTACATATGTTTTGAAGACAAATTATATTTGATTCAATAATTTTTCTTTTTTTTTGTAACGAATCAAATCGAACCGACGCACCACAATGAATTGGTAATTTACCGAACCAAACCGAAATTTTCAGTTTGGCTAACGGTACGAGATTTCAGAATACCGAACCAGCCGGTATAACAATTTTTGCGGTTTTACTGTTAGCACGGCCCTACCTAAGATAGTAACGTGAGCGGAAATATTATAATTTCATATTTTATCTATTTAGTGATTCTCATTTCTGACAAGAAAAAAATTATATTTGGTAACTTACATTTGTTATATAACTATATTCACGATACTTGAATTTTCAATATATATATATATATATACACAATACTTGTAGTATTTGCTTTTGATAAGAGAAAGTTTAAGAATGAAATGTCATAAAAATATATTACGATTGAATTAAAAATATCAGCTAATTTGTGAAAGAGGGCCCCAATTTTAAAAATCGCCTAGGGCACCTTAATATGTAAGGCCGGCCCTGATTAACCCTAACTAGTTATTTTACTCCTTTTAAGGATTAGCTGAATTTTTATCGGTGTAAGCATGATATAATGACTAATATATGCTTTAAATTCAGAATTATGCTAAATATATAGGTTGATAAGAAATATTTTAGTATATGAAATTCCCAATTCTTGTTAGTGTAAGCCTTCACAAGCTTTGGTTTGTTGCTGTTGTTTTACAAATAGATCATTGCTTGCTTCTTGTCATAAGTTAAGACTAATGCATAATTCTGGTTGATTGTGTGGAATCTTAACTGATAAGCTGAACACTTAAAGAAAGGTGTTGAATTCCGATATATTAGCGGTGCAGCATTATAAAACTAAAATTTGAGGGATTGGACTGGACATAGGCTTAAATGCAGCTTTGGATATGACGAGTCAGGCATCAGCATCCACATCCACATCCACATCCACATCCAGGTTTCAGCATTCGGATGCAAAGTTCAAACGCTGGGGAAGGAGGTCGCCATTTATTAGATATGGTCTTCCTATGATCTCACTGACTGTGCTTGGGGCACTTGGACTTGGCCATCTATTGCAAGGAAGGTCAGTTTTTGAGTTCCAGTTGAATTGGAAGTTGTGATTATTTGTCATGATTAGAATATATGCTGGGTAAGGAATATATCCGTCTTGAGTCTATCTGTTGTCTTATCAGTGTGTTTTTCGTGAAGTTCGAATGTGTACATATTACGTTTCCTATAGGGAGATGCAATTTGTTATAAGTATAGGCATAGATACATGAGTCATGAAACTATCTTATCAACATGCAAATGTTTTTCTATTGACATAATTTTTTTATGCCTTGTTAAGTTTAAGAGTTCTGTTTTCATATCTTTTCTCAAAAGCAGGACAAATGGTAAAATAAATCCAGGTATGATATAGTTCCAACGGTCCATAGTGTATTAGAGAATAAAATGGTTGCATAGAATGCAGTGTGTATGAGCGGACAAGTATACAGAAATCCTTAAAGTTTCTTAACTTGGTTCTTGTTTATCACTTTTTTGTATCTCTTATTGTCATATTAGTGTATGTAAGGGCTTTGAGCACTGGTTGAAGTTACCACTGAACCTCTAGTTATGTTCTTGTTTTCTTTAGAATACTCCTCTATCTAGCTTAAAAGTATGAAGCTTAATTCATCAAATTTATTGCATCTATATTTCTTAATGCCCTCTTGGTTAATGTAATGGCTTTGAACACTGGTGGAAGTTACAATTAATCATAAAAGTATTTTTCTTAATGTTCCCCCACGGCATATATATCTCTAAATTTTCTCTTAGTCTGCGTAACAACTTCACAAAATGGTTGAAGTTTCCATTGAAACTCAAATAGTGTCTAGACAGATTCCATAGAATGGAGGCAATCTTTTACTGCAGCATCAGATAGTACAACTTTTTGAAATAAAATCTATCGGTCATGCTTTTGTGTTGCCAAGATGTGAAAAATGTGACTCTGCAGCCAGCCTTGTTGAGAACCATGAGATGGTATGAGCGAGTCTATAATTTATTTGGAAGTTCCTAAATCTTGAGTACATTGTAGTGGTCTTTAGGTGAAAGTGAAACACGAGCACTAGAGAGTTGTTTCCCTGTCTTCTATTTTTAACAGAATTTCTTGATGATAATGTGTTTTTTCTATGACAATGATGTTTATGTTTTCAATGCTTGCCTTTCCTCACCTGTTATTGAATTTGATAGAGTGAAATTCCTTATTCAGCAAGGATATAGCTAAAGTAAAGGATGACCAGGAGTGGGAAATCATTGAAACAAGAAAAGCACTGTCTAGAACCGGACCTGTGAATGCTTATAAACCTAAAACGATTTCGCTGGAGGAAGAGTTGAAGGTAACATAATGCTGCTTTACTTCAAATGGAGCGATTCTATCTATTGAATCTTTATATTAATAGCATGTTATATGTTACAGGTTTTGCAGCAAAAAGTTGACATAGAAAATTATGATTACAAGAAAATTCCCAAGCTCAACGAAACCAAGTGAAGGTAGATTGATGCCTGTTATGAAGTTCTTTCTTTGCAGCACTTGTTTTGAAGTTCTGCTTGCACCGCTGATACTATTATGGCTCTTCTGAGAAGAGATGGAAAATAGTATTACCAGCAAGCAATTTATCTATTTGCTTTATGTCTTTTGTTTATCCATCTCTTAAAGTATACTTTAATTAGATATTAGATTATCTCATCTCTCTTTCTTTATTCTGTCTATTATAAACTTGCGTTTTTATCATGAATCCTAGCATCCTAATTAAAGAATGAGGAGGATCATTTGAAACCCTGAATTAAAAGAATAAGGGAAAATACCATCAAATCAAGCAAATTCGATAATCGATCCAAATCCATGTATAATACTTTCAACATATCTATTATTAAACGTTATTAATAACTAAATGTTTAATCAAAATTAAACATGTTACTGTGTTATTTTTATCTACTTAATGGATTATTTGCATGCGTTGTTATATGCGCTTCAGTTTATCCTCTCGTTTTACTAATTACATGTGCGACAATTTAGCCACGTTTATGTACCAAGGTTTAATACTTTGTGCTGCATTATAAGTAGTTGTTCATTATTCATGTATATTTTGGATCAAAGTTGACCCTCAGCTGCAATGTAACTGTTAGACGCGTCTACATCATGGCAGAAAGAGGCGCAAGCTCATTTAAAACTGTCATAAATTGTTAATGTGTCTATTTTCATGTGGTAGAGAGTTAAGTTGAACATTAAAATTAGATTTATAGTTCACATGGGACTTCACATGTTTGTTGATGAGTTAATGATAATTTATCCCCCATAACGTTCAAGTTACCTTGTCTGTGATTTCGAAAAAATATTTTAACCCCGTAAATTTATAAAAGTTTTACATCACTTCTCTGACATTTAAATATGAAGTAATTTAAACTCATATGTTATGATAATGTGGTAGTGCAACTCCTTGTATTATGATAAATGTAACAATTTACTTCTCTATGTTACAAAATACTTTTCATGTCCACTTTTAATTTCGGCAAGTGGGTTGGTTACACTCTCCGACTAAAGAGGGAACAAATGCTTCTTTAAAATTTTCACGGGGGAATTGATCATTTTCAAATCACTGGGAAAAGTAAATTAAATATTATGTATTTCACAAGGGATAAATTGGCATTAACTCGTTTGTTGATGGGTGCATCTTAATTATGACAAAAACATGGGGAAAAATTTGACAAGACAATATCTATCTCGTTAAACACTTGGACATCGATCAAAATTGTTCTCACTCACATGATTAGCATGATAAATGAGATCATAGCCCGTTTGTAAGATTCAGACTTCAAGATCAAAAGGTATTAAGTTGAACTCATCATGGTGGATTTTTAATTTTCTTTGTAATTTGATGGAATTGAATAAATTTTTAATTTGATAATATTAATTTAATTCATGTCATATAAAAAAAATGAGTTGCGTGATATCCCCCTTTCCCCTCCTGTGCACATCATTTGATTACAAAAGGGATTTACGAGACCTACGTTAAATAGAAAATTTATAGTTACGTATGCCAATAATGGAGCTCCTTTCTAATTAAAATAAAAATATAAAAGCGAAAATTGGCCTAAAAAATATATAAAACCAACAAGGCGTTATATACTTCCAATCAAAATTTTGCTAATATCTTGAGATAAAATGTGAAATTAAATAGCAAGGCGTTGTTATAAACTTCCAACTAAAAGTTTGCAAAGTAAAGATAAAACGTAAAAATGAAACTAGCTAGAGATATTCCCATGTCCCTTTAATTTATTGAAAACAAAATCTGGAGTCACCAAATATTTAATGTAATACAATAATAATAATAATAATAATGAGATCGATCGACTCTAAGGAAACTGCCAATTGACATGCACTTTAGTATTTGTTAAGGAAAGGCCGTCCCTCTTTACAGTCCAATAACAATGTTTACCAGGACAATGATTCGGAAGCCAGTGTCCATCATATGCATCAAAATCTATGAACTTCCTATCCCATCGAATCTTACAATAGAACAATGTAGAAAAGGGTTTCACGCAAAAGTTAAAATTCAAATTTTCATTCACAGAAAGTGTGTGAGTTCCAAGATCATCGTCCTTAGATGCGCAGTGTAATGATATTGGACCAAAATTAGGAGGAAGATTATTTGTAATAGTAACATGTATTTTAGGATACAAGAAGCAACTCTTTCCTACATGGAAAAGGTTTGCAGAGAGGATGAAAGCTAAGAAAATGAATTTTATCATGGTGTTTAGTGTTTGTTTTGTTTTGCTTTTGTAAATCATTATATACATATATATATACATATGAAAAAATTGAATTAAGTAGGTTGAAAATTTGTTCTGTAATATATACGTGGCACTAATTGAATCAAATTTACATAATTCTAACTATATTGTCAAAATTATTAATGTAGCCAGAACAAAATTATTATATTTCCAAAAATTCTCCATCATCAATTATATTTTAATATTCTTGATAGCTATTTTTTATCTATGTTAGTACACATAATATTTAATCTCTATAATTAGAGATTTCTAAACATTTCTACAATTAATTTCTATCTTTAGCGATATTGTCAGATGAACCGTTGTCCAAAGCAAAATTATTATATTTTTAAAAATGCTTCACCATCAATTACATTTAAATATCCTTGATAGCTAGTTTTTTAGTAGACATAATATTTAGTTTCTATAACAACTTTTTAAACATTATAATCTGCTAATTTCTCTTCTCAAAGCTTCAACCGAAAGCAAAAATGCTACTACTTACCATCAAAACTTCAATAATCCATCACTATCCACATATATTCAAGACCGACCATAGACAATCGGGCACCCTAAGCTTATACTAAGATCGAGGCCCTATTTCATAAAAAAAAAAAAAACTCAATACAAATTAAATATGAGCATATTAATTTTTCACATAGACAACTAAATGATAAATTTGCACGATTCTTTTTAAAGAATAACATATATCTTAATCTAAAATAAATAAATTATGGACATCAACACTTAGGTCCCATTTGATTAAGCCTTATTTTGTCTATCGAATTATAAGAAAAGTGCACTTCAAACACACACACCCCTCCGCTCAAAGTTACATGTTTTGACACTTTACCACCCAAAAGTATGTATAAGCACTTTAACCCTTAAAATATTTAAATCAATTACACTATGTATTGTATTTAGATGGACTTTTTTTTTTTGTTTTATTTTCGCATTCGTGTTGTATTTAGATGTAATATATATGGATATATTGACAAATATCCTAATTTATATGGGACTGCACATATTTGTTGATGAGTTAATGGTAATTTCTTCCTGTGATATTAATAATGTTCAATTTATCTCCCCGTGATTTGAAAAAGAGCACTTTAACCCCGTATTTACCTCCATGTGTTATGATAATGTGGCAGTTTACCCATATATGTTATGTTAAATTGATAATTTACCACCTCTCCCTCCCCCGGGTCATGATAAATGAGGCAAATTACCTCCCTATGTTACAAAATACTTTGCATGACCACTCTCAATTTCGACAAATGAGTTACACTCTCCGACTGAAGGGGTATAACAGTGACGGCCCAGTCCGTAGACAACTTTTATTCTTGTCTAGAGCCCTTTATTTTTATTGTTAATGGCCCATGACCCAATTTCTGTTGATTTTTTTTTTTTTTATTAATTGAGCCCAAAGCCATTATTCACACACCACAACGCATTGTAAAAAAAAAAATATTGATATGTAGAGAGGCAATAGCGTATTTATTATTCAGAGCACATGATTAGCATGATAAATGAGGTTGTAGTCCGTTTGTAAGATTGAGACTTTGACCAAGAAGTATTGAGTTGAACTCATAGTATGAGTGTGAGATACTCATGATGAATTGTTAATTTTCTTTGTAATTTGATGGAATTAAATAAATTTATAATTTGATAATATTGATGTAATTCATATCACCTTTTCCCCTACCGTGCACATCATTTGACCACAAAAGGGGTTCACGAGACCTACATTAGTTTTTATAATATGTGACGTATGCCAATAATGGAGCTCCTTTCTTATTAAAATAGAAATATAAAAGCGAAAATTGGCCTAAAAATATATATAAAACCAACAAGGCATTACATACTTCCAATCAAAATTTTGCTAATATCTTGAGATAAAATGTAAAAATAACAAGGCATTGTTATAAACTTCCAGCTAAAAGTTTGAAAGATAAAACGTAAAAATGAAACTAGAGATATTCCCATGTCCCTTTAATTTATTGAAAACATAAATTGTAATAATATAATCTGGAGTCACCAAATATTTAATTTAATACAATAATAATAATAATGAGATCGACTCTAAGGAAACTGCCAATTGACATGCACTTTAGTATTTGTTAAGTAAAGGCCGTCCCTCTTTACAGTCCAATAACAATGTTTACCAGGACAATGATTCGGAAGCCAGCGTCCACTATATGCATCAAAATCGATGAACTTCATACCCCATCGAATCTTACAATAGAACAATGTCGAAAAGGGTTTCACACAAAACTTAAAATTCAAATTTTCATTCACAAATAGTGTGAGAGTTCCAAGATCATCGTCCTTAGATGCGCAGTGTAATGATATTGGACCAAATTTTGAAGGAAGATTATTTGTAATAGTAACATGTATTTTAGGATACAAGAAGCAACTCTTTCCTAGATGGAAAAGGTTTGCAGAGAGGATGAAAGCTAAGAAAATTAATTTTATCATGGTGTTTAGTGTTTGTTTTGTTTTCTTTTCTTTTGTAAATCATTATATACATATATATTCATATATGAAAAGATTGTATTAAGTAGGTTGAAAATTTGTTCTGTAATATATATGTGGCGCTAATTGGATCAAATTTACAAAATTCTAGCTATATTCTCAAAATTATTAATGTAGTCAGAACAAAATTATTATATTTCCAAAAATTCCCCTTCATTGATTATATTTAATTTTAATATTCTTGATATCTGTTTTTAGTAGGGGTGGCTAATGGATAACCCGGATCGGATCCTTGTGGATCGGATCTCAAATGGATCGGATCCTAAATGGATCCATATCCATTTAGGATCCGATCCAAACCGGATCCGGGTGAAAAAATTTCGGATACACCATGGATCCGAATAGATCCATGACGGATCCACAGTGGATCCGTCATGGAATTCAGCCAATTTTAAATGGATTTGAAATTCCTCCTAAAACTAGTCATTTGAAATCCACTTAAAAAAATATTCACATTGTATATTTTTAAAAATTGCACTTTGATCCCAAAGTTTCAAAAAACCTAGAATCCTATTCAGTTCAGAATTTTCAAAAAATCAATTTGCAACGGCTACTATTTTCAAAAATTCGAATTGCACTTTTGGTCCCTCTATTTTTGAAAATTACAATTTTGACCTCAAATTTTTGAAGAACCCAGAATTACATTTCAGTCCAGAATTTAATAAATTCAAATTTCCAATCTGGACCCTGATTTTCAGGAACAAAATTTGCACTTTTGGTCCCTCAATTTTTGGATATTGCAATTTTGACCCTAGATTTTTGAAAAATCAAGAATTGCAATTCAGTCCAGTATTTTAAGAAAATTGAAAATTTCAATTCGGCCCCAGATTTCAGAAATCCAAATTTGCACTTTTGGTCCCTCAATTTTTGGATATTGCAATTTTGACCCTAAATTTTTTAAAAATCAAGAATTGCAATTCAATCCAGTATTTTAAGAAAATTAAAAATTTCAATTCGGCCCCTGATTTCAGAAATACAAATTTGCAGTTTTGGTCCCTCAATTTTTGGATATTGCAATTTTGACCCCATATTTTTTAAAAACCAAGAATTGCAATTCAGTCCAGTATTTTAAAAAAATTGAAAATTTCAATTCGGTACCAGATTTCAGAAATCCGAATTTGCACTTTTGGTCCCTCAATTTTTGGAAATTACAATTTGACCCCATATTTTTTAAAAACCAAGTATTGCGTTTCAGTTGAGAATTCTCATAAAATTAAAAAATTCAATTTGGCCCCAGATTTTCTGAAACTCGAATTTACTCTTTTGGTCTCTCAATTTTCAGAAATTACAATTTGACCCTAAATTTTTGAAAAATCTAGAATTACGATTCAGTGTATTTCTGAAGATTAAAATTTTCATTTCGACCCCTGATTTTCAGAAATTCAAAATTTCACTTTTGGTCCCTTAATTTTAAAAAATCAGTGTCCGGATTGGAAATTTAAATTTATTAAATTCTGGGTTTTTTAAAAGTTTGGGGTTAAAATTGCAATTTTCAGAAATAAGTATTAGAGAGAAAGGTTTTCACATTTCAATAATATTTTTTTTTTATCCAATAATGGATTTGGTGGATTCTTTAGTGGATCCGATGGATCCATTAGTGGATCCATTCATGGATCCAGAGGATCCATTGATGGATCCATCACAATCCATTACTTGTATGTGTTGATCCAATATGAATCCAGATTTTATGAGATCCGATCCGAGTGAAAATTTAATGGATTTTTGTGGATCGGATCCTTTGGATTTGGATCAGATCCATGGATCATGGATCTGATCCATATTGCCACCCCTATTATTTAGTCTCTATAATTAGAAATTTCTAACATTATCTACAATTAATCTCTATCTTTAGCGATATTGTCAGATGAATCATTGTCTAAAACAAAATTATTATATTTTAAAAAATGCTCCACCATCAATTACATTTTAATTAGTATCTTTGATAGCTAATTTTTTTAGTACACATAATATTTAGTTTCTACAATTACAACTTTTTAAACATTTTAACTGCTAATTTCGCTCCTCAAAGCTTCAACCGAAAGCAAAAATGCTACTACTTATCATCACACTTCAACAATCCATCACTACCCACATATATTCAAGACCGACCATAGACAATCGGGTATATCTTAATCTAAAATAAATAAATTATGGACATCAACACTTAAGTCTCATTTGATTAAGCCTTATCTTGTCTATCTAATTATGAGAAAAATGCACTTCAAACACACACACCCCCCTCCCCTCAAAGTTACATGTTTTGACACTTTACCATATCAAAAAGTCTGTATAAGCACTTTACCCCTTGAAATATTTAAATCAATTACACTATGTATTGTATTTAGATGGACCTTTTTTTTGTTTTATTTTTGCATTCGTGTTGTATTTAGATGTAATGTATATGGATATATTGACAAATGTCTAAATTTATAATTTATATAGGACTGCACATATTTGTTGATGAGTTAATGACAATTTATCCCTCTAATGTTCAAGCTACTTTCCTGTGATTTGGAAAAGAATATTTAATCCCCTGTAATTTTACAAAAGTTTCACATCACCTCGCTGACAATTATATATGTAGTAATTTATCCTATTGTGTTATGATAATGTGGCAGTGTAACCTCCTATGTTATGATAAATGTGACAATTTACCTCTCTATGTTACAAAATACTATTCATGTACACTTTCATTTTCGGCAAGTGAGTTATCCTCCCCGGCTAAAGAGGGGTAAAATGCTTCTTTAAAATTTTCACAGGGACATCTATCATTTTCAAATCACTGGGAAAAATAAATTGAATATTATGGATAAATTGGCATTAGCTCATTTGTTGATGAGTGCATCTTATGACCAAATATGGGGAAAACATGACAAGGCAGTTATCTATCTCGTAAAACACTTGGACATCGATATTGAGTTGAATTCATGATGTGAGTTTTTCATTATTTAATACTCGTGATTGATTGTTATTTTTCTTTGTAATTCGATTAAAAATGAATAAATTTCTAATTTAATGATATTGATGTATGGATGTAATTCATATTAGGGCTGTCAATGGGGCGGATTTCAATCCGGATCCGTCCGAATTCGATCCGATTTATTAGGATAATTGTTCGATTAGAGATTCGATGGACCTGATCCGATTATAAAGATCCGAAATCCGAAACTCATGGAGCGAATATGGATTTAGGTCGATCCGATCCGTTGAAGATCCGTATCCGACAACAAATAAAAGAAAGATATATATACAAAATGATTTATAAAAATAAGTATCATTAATAATATTTCAACGTCAATTTAAGAAGATAGTAATTTATAATTCGTTTATAAATTTATTTAAACCAATATATTCATTCTACAAATATGAATATAGTAAAGAAACTTTGAAAATGTGAGCTAAAATTAAATAAAATTGAAAAGATAATAAACTTATTTTAGGAAAAAAATATTAATATAACTTTTTAAATACAAATTTATTGGATCTAAAAAATATCCGATATCCGGCCAAATCCGACCAAAATCCGTTGGATTCAAAAAATCTAGATCCGAGCATAATCCGAGCAAGATCCGAATCCGACAGGATTCGATCCGATATAAATGGAGCCGGATCTGGACGAGCCTGATCCGACCAGAATCCGACCCATTGACAGCCCTAATTCATATCATATGAAAAATGATTAAGGGAACACCAGCATCTCATAAGTTCTCCATTTCAAACATGGTTCTATTTTATCATCTGTTTTATTTTCATAATTCCTCAACTTTTCAACCCAAAATATCAAACGGAGGGAATCGAAATAATCATATCTTCTACCATGAACTATTAACGATAAAACTGAAAATTTATAAGAAGTGGCGTATGCCATTTTCTACTTGGATAATTTTCAAGATTAATATTTTTTTTAATTAGAAAATTTATAGTAAGTGACATATGCTAGCCTAAAAAATAAAACCATCAAGGCATTACAGACTTCCAATTAAAATTTGCAAATATCTCGAGAAAAAATAAAATTAACAAGGCATTATATACTACCAACTAAAATTGTGCAAATGTCTTGAGATAAAACGTAAAAATGAAACTAGAGATATTTCCATGTCCCATTATTGATAACATAAATTATAATAATATAATTTGGAGTCACCAAATTCTTAATACAATGTTTGGGGAATTAATAATCATCAAATACACGATCAAATATGACTTATTTTCTTGCTAATAACGTAACTTACATATTAAATAGGTGCTAGCTATTATATTTTTAAGAAAGATTCCACCGGTAACTAAGTTTACCAGTTGTTAACTGAATGCCGTCCCTCCTTGCAGACCAATAACAATCATTACCATTACAATAATTCGGAATCCAGCCTCCATTATATGCAACAAAATTTATATACTTGTTATCCCATCGAATTCTACAAAAGAACCTTGTAAAAAAGGGTATCACGCAAAAGTTAAAATTAAAATTTTGATTTACAGATAGAACGTGAATTCCGAGATCATCCTTCTTAGATTTGCAGTGCAATAATAGTGGACTAGAGTTTGGAGGAAGATTATTTGTAATAAAAACATGTACTCTAGGTCCTAAAAAGAAGCAACTCTTTCCTACATGGAAAAAGTTTGCAGAGAGGATGAAAGCTAAAAAAATGAATTTGATCATGTTGTTTAGTGTTTGTTTTGTTTTGCTTTTGTAAATCATTATATATATATATATATGGCACTAATTGAATCAAATTTACAAAATTCTAGCTATATTGACAATATTATTAATGTAAGCCAGAACAAAATTATTATATTTCCAAAAATTCTCCATCATCAATTATATTTTAATATTCTTGATAGCTGTTTTTTTTATCTATGTTAGTACACACAATATTTAATCTCCATAATTAGAGATTTCTAAACATTTCTACAATTAATTTCTATCTTTAGCGATATTGTCAGATGAACTGTTGTCCAAAGCAAAATTATTATATTTTCAAAAATGCTTCACCATCAATTTCAAAAATAGGAGCTAGCTGGTATATATGGCACTAATTTAATCAAATTTATAGCTGGTATATATGGCACTAATTTCAAACAACAATGGTTATAATAGCCAAAAACAAAATTATTATATTTCCAAAAATTCCTCATCGTCAATTACATTTTAATATTCTTCATAGCTATTGTTTCTATAATAGTACACATAATATTTAATTTCTATAATTACAATTTTTTAAACATTATCTACAACTCTTTTTATAAAAGCTAGCAATATTGTCAATGAACCATTGTCGAAAGCAAAATTATTATATTTTTAAAAAGGTCTCACCATCAATTACATTTTAATATTCTTAATAACTAATTTTTCTATATTAGTACACACAATAATTTCTAAAGTTAAAACTTTTTAAACGTTATCATCTGTTAATTTCTCTCCTCAGAGCTTCCCGAAAGAAAAAATGGTACTACCATCACACTTCGACGATCCATCACTATCCACATATATTCAGGGTTGGCTGTTGACAGTCGGGGACCCTAGACATATACTAATTTACTCAAATTTATAAAATGTTATCGATATTGTCAGAATACTATTGTAGTCAAATTCCCCATCATCAATTACATTTTAATATTCTTGGATGGTTATTTTTTCTATATCAGTATATATAATATTTAGTTTCTATAGTTACATCTTTCTAAACATTATCTACAACTCTTTAGAAAAGCTAGCGATATTGTCAATGAATCATTGTCCAAAGTAAAATTAATATATTTTAAAAATGCCTCACCATCAATTACATTTTAATATTCTTCAGAGCTAATTTTCCGATATTAGCACACAAAATATTTAATAATGAAAACTTTTAAACATTATCAAATGCTAATTTCTCTCCTCAAAGTTTCAACCGAAAGCAAAAATGGTACTACCATCACACTTCAACAATCCATCACTACCCACATATATTCAGGGCCGCCTTGGCGCCTTTTGACAGTTGGGGACCCTAAGCTTATACTAACGAGGCCTATTTCACAAAAAAAAAAAAAAAAAAAAACCCTTCTGCTTTGGCATTAAAAAAAAAAAAAAAACTTATGTTAATTTCTTTTGAACACTTCTTCTCCTAACATAAAAACCTTCTGCTTTGGCAGAAGCAATGTAGAATTTTACAGCATCCTCAACACTGTCAAAAACTAGCTGACTAATCAACTACTCTAGATCATCTTTCTTACATGGATTAACATAATCAGATGAGCTAGGTAATTCGTCTTCGGAACGCGCATTCGTATTATTGCTGTCCTAGACATATTTGCAGCATTCACCTAATACATTGGCATAAAATAAATATAGGCTCTCGAACAAAAATTCATTAAACAAACCATGAAATTTCTAAATATTATCTACAATTAATTTCTATCTTTTAGCGATATTGTCAGATGAACCATTGTCCAAAGCAAAATTATTATATTTTCAAAAATGCTTCACCATCAATTTCATTTAATTATCCTTGGTAGCTAATTTTTTAGTAGACATAATATTTAGTTTCTATGATTACAACTTTTTAAACATTATAATCTGCTAATTACTCTCCTCAAAGCTTCAACCGAAAGCAAAAATGCTACTACTTACCATCAAAACTTCGATAATCCATCACTACCCACATATATTCAAGACCAACCATAGACAACCGGGAAAAAAAAAATAAAACTCAATTTCTTTAAATGCAAAAATACAAATTAAATATGGGCATATTAATTTTTCAAGAGAATTTCACTTTTGATGCCATAATTCTACCTACTTTAGGGATTTGATACCACAACTTTTTATACCGACACATTTGATACCATAACTCAAATCAACTTTGCACATTTAATACTTCCATCAAATTAATGACGAAATTGTCACGAGAATGTCACGTGGCCGTTAAAACATTACACATTTGATACCATAACTTATGTTGACTGATAATTTTACCCCAAGTGGTCAGATGAGGTCTAGATGGGGGAGGGGGGGTGAATAGACCTCTAAACTTTTTAACAAATTTTTAAATTTAAAACTTTTGATCTAACTTAAACAGACTAAGCTGTTACCGAACAGTAAGTTACTTGGCTGATTGCGAACAAATCTTTGAACAGCTTCGTTGACCACTAATCTGATAGTTACTTAGCTAATTTTGTCAAAATCAGTTTCAATACTTAGAATACTTGCAGCGGATTTGTAAAGTATTTTTCACAAGTAAACTTAGTAGTTTGAAAGTTTGTTCCCCAGTTTTATAAAACTCATTTCCTTATAAAACTTTTCAAACAGTTAAATCAGAGTGTTTTTATGCAACTGAAAATATGCAAGTAAAAACACAAGTAATTTTTATAGTGGTTATATGGATTTAAATATCCTTTAGTCCACTCTTCCAAGTAACTCAGATCTTGGGTTACATATACTATAATCACAAAGTTTACAGTATACTCTGCTTGCGCCAATCAACAAATGAAAAGGCCACACGTGCGCAGTAGGAAATCACTCAGAAACTCCTACTCTCCGAGTAATATCACTCACAAAGATGGATATCTACTTTTCACAACACTCACGATTACAAAATCACTCAGAAGATGTATTTATCGTTGTTCTTCAACTCTGCTTTTGTCAACAAATGACTAAGCTGATGAGTGAGCTGTTCTTGAGACTTAAAGAGTTCTGCTTTGAAATTTTCTCAGAGATTGTGTTGTTGTGTGTTTCTTCTCTTCGTCTCTTTCAGCTATTTATACTTGAGGTTTGAAAAAATGTCCGTTGAAGAGACACAAGATTCAAATTCCTCGAGTGCTGGTCCTTAATTTCCGCGAACGGCTCTCTGCAGCTGTCCGTACTGTCAACATTACTTTTCTGCAGGCAGCATTAAATGCACCCAGCTGATGCGAAGCATTTCTTCAATCATTTGTCTTTAATAGCCTTGTACTTCAGCATTTATTACTTCCAGGGGCATTTATTACCGTTGGAAAGGCTTCTTGATCTTTTCTACTTGGCTGACGAAAGGACAAGTCTGATGGCGAACTAAGCTGATCTCAAGGTTGAACAAATCTGTTTTGAGTCGGCTGATCTTCACCAGTCTGATTTCTTTCCTTCAGCAGATCAGTAGCCTTGGACCTTGAATTTTGACTCTTCTGATGTCTTCTTTACTTAGTCAAAAATTCTTCAAAGGGATATCAGCTAAGTTAATCCATACTTAGCAGATTTGAAGTTTTGGAATTTATCAAAACCTCCCTTTGCAAATTGTCTTCAGTGCTCTTCATCTTCATCCTTATCCAACAATTTCCCCCTTTTTGATGATGACAAAACTTCAGCTAAGTACCTGTTATACCTATGCTAAAGATTGTAATCCTCAAAATTTTCTGAGATAGAAAAGATGTGTTGGGAGTAAGCTTGACTTTTATTTATGATGAAAATATTACAAGTACAAGTTTATCAGATGAGATGTCTGAAAGATAGATAAAGAAAACTGATTACAAATGGATTTGTCTTTCCTAACTATCAGCCTCTTCATCAGATCCTTCTAGCACTTCTTCATACTCATAAGATGATTCTTCATCATCTTCTTCTTCTTCATCATCTTCAACAACATCCTCATCCAAAAGCAGATTTGACCTGGCAGCTTCCATCTTTTCTTTTAGTTGCTGCTCCTTCAGTTTTTCCATTGCTTTCTTATCTGATTCAGTATTTTTGTACTTGGTAAGTGGCTCTGTTTGATCTTCAGCAGAGTTCTTGGTTTCGGCCATTTCTTCATCAGATTTGGCTTTGTCCTTAGTCTCTTCTTCAGACTTCTATTTGCCTTCTACCTTTCCAACTTCTTCAGCAACCTTAGTCTTTTCAACAGCTTCTTCAGTTTTCTTAGCTTCAACAGTAGCAGTTTCCTCAGTTGGTTCTTCCCTTTTATCTTCCCCCTTTTTGTCATCATCAGACTTGGTGACATTAGCAGGTTCAGCAGCAGGGTTAAGTGCAACAATAGGAATCTTCATAGCAGCACATAAAGCTTTGATGTTCTGATTAGCCACATCATGACTTGCAGTAAGATGAGTGAGAGCAGTTCTGATGTCGTCAGTTTGATCATTGAAACAGTTAATGTTAAGTTGCATAGTAGTAAGTTCATTCTGTATAATCGTTCCAGCTTTGGATACTTCTTGCAACATCCAACATTAACAGCTTTCTCTTCTTCACTGACTTTGATGAAGAGCAGTGAGATCAGCTATGTTGTGTTCAGCTATTTTTAAAGCATCATGAAGGTGATTGACATCAGCCTTCACATCTTCAACGTTTCTGTTCATCTCAACAAGGCTTTGCAGCAACTGCTTTGAATGATCTTCTGGCAAGGTAAGCTATCTATGGATTTCTTGATAGTTTCTGCAGTTTGGAGATGTAGACTTTCCAGTTGTGATCTGTTGGACTCTGCCAACTCTTCCTTCAGCTCTTCTTTCAACTTCTTCATCTGCAGGCTGTTCTTCTCTTCCAGTTCCTTCATTTGATTTTCCATTAATAACTGGAAGGCTTCCATCAGTGATGAATGTAAGTCACTTGATGAAGCAGAAGGATCAGCTTCCCTTTCCTCAGTCTCCTGGTGGACAGGTGCATCTTTCAGCTCTGTCTCCTAATCAGCTTTGGACTCCTTAGCATTCCACTCAATTGCTAAGGGTTCATCAGCAGCTTTGTCAGTTTTGTGCTCATCAGTGACATCATCATAGACTAAATTAACAATCTTGCCATCATTATTAAAAGATGTTGTTTGACGAATTTGTCGCACAATGATCCATGGATTTGTAAAAGCATTGTTTCCCTTAGGCACTTCGTAGTAGTCTTTGACTTCTTTGCCAAATATAATCGGTTGAATGCTTGGCAGCTGAGGCAATTCACTGGAACATCCTTGCTGATATCTTGACCTTTCTGCCCATCTCTTCAAGGCGGTCATAACAGCTATGTTGATTGCTCTCTCAACAGCATCATCAAATTTTCTTCTCTTGGCAGGCAAATTGTTTTTGATGATTTTGGTTTCCTCTAAGGAAAAATCCTTAGCATATTGATGCATAGCATCCCTTACAAAATGAGGATCCAAAGCTTTCTGAATAGAGTTAATCCTTAGCCAATTTAGAACCCATTTTTCTTCATCAGCTAATTCCTTCCAACTCTGAAGCTCTGCAACAGATCTGTTCAGCCTATAATCTCTCCATTTCATGTATCTTGACTTTTCATGGGTGAACAGAGTTTTCAGCATCAGCTTCTGGTCATAATAAGCCAAGGTCTTTTCAAACCTTTTGAAGGTATCTTTATCTGCATAGACAATGTCAAATGCTCTTCTTATTTCATACTTCTCCTTTGGCTTGACCTCTTCAGGCATCTTAGGCTTCTTTGGTTTGTCTTCATCAGCTTCAGTAATTTTGATGCCTCCACCATGAACTGGTCCATGAGCATCAGTTTTACTTAGCTCAATGACCATAGCAAGCTCAGCGTCTTCAGCTGCCTTTCTTTCAGCTTCAGACATTCTTCTTCCTTCTTCATCTTTAGCCTCCTGAATCTTGCTCAGTTCTAATGCCTTCTTTTCTTCTAGCTCATCTCTCTTTCTCTGCTCAGCTTCCTCCCTTTTTCTTTTTGTCAGCAGCTGATATTTTCTTCTTCTTAATGATGAATTATCTCTTTCCTTTATCAGCTGGGGCAGGAGCTGGACCAGCAGATGCTAGAGGTGCAGTTGCAATGGGATGGATGATCACCACATCAGGATCATCTTGAGGTTTAGCAACCTCAACTGTTGGCTTTGCTTGAGTGGTCTGTTGTGCATCAGTCTGTTCAGCAACAGAAGCCTCTTCAGCTCCGACAGGTCTTTCAGCAGTTTGAGGGCTTTGCCTAAGTTCTCCAACTCAGTAGGCTCCTCAACAAATGTCATCTGTTTCCTTGCTGTTTTCTTTGATCTTCCTTGAATAGGTCTGGAAGCAGCAGTATCTCTCAACTGACTTCTGGTCTTATGAGAAACAGTCTCATCAGGCACTTGAGCAGTTGGAGTTCTTGAAGATGATGCAGGGGACATGTTCCTGGCATCAGCAGTGGTCTGATCAATAATTTTGTCAACATCAGCATCAGCCACGGTCTTCACTTTCTTAGAAGAATTCTCCTTAGGCTCATCAGTAGCCTTCTTCTTCTGAGTTGCAGTTGCAAGCTCAGCTGTTTTGACCAGTTTTCTCTGCCTCTTGGCAGGAACTGCCTTTGGTTCCTCTCCTTTCTCTTCTACATCAGCTTCTTCAGCTTTTCTTTTTGTAACAGGCAAGTACTTGGACATTGCCTTTGAAGCATGAATCTCCTTACCATTTGTCATTGCACAACCCATCTTGAACAGCAGATAGCTGAGAGTGATTCTATGATTGGTTTGGGGACCCTTGCCATTCTTTTTCTCGTGGAAGTGAGCCAAAATGTACCAAATAATAACAGACCAGTTGACTTCCAGTCCGTAGTAAATGGCAGCCATGATGCTGAACCTCTTCATGGTAACGGCATCCAAGGAAAACGTGCAATTCTCAATCAGCTTAGAGACCATATCAGCCATCCACTGATATTCATCATTCAGCTGTTTCTTCTTGATGTTGCCAGACAACATCTCTCCTTCCTTGGCACAGATTGCCCATAACTGTTGGTGCTTGTCTTCCGTCAGCAAAGTGACGTCATGTCGTCCTTTGTTTGAAAGTCCAAAGGTCTCGTGTAGAAGAGTGGGGGTAATAACGATGGATCTACCTCCGACGGTAGCTTTGATTTCTTGGGTTGTGAAATCAACAGTAGCAGTCTTGTAGTATTCCAACACCTGGTCAGTCCAGATCACTCCTTCGTTATATTCCATGAAATTTACCAGTGAGGCCAATTTGAACTTCTCTAGCAGCTCCTTCATCAAATCGGTACCAGATTGGTAGTAGGAGTCATAGATCAAATACATACCCTCAGCAGCCATCGTAATTCTGTTGAAAGTTAGAGAAACAAGAAGAATTTTCCAGAAAATTGCTAGTAATTTCTTACAAGTGCTCTTTGAATATTTGGGGTGCGTAAAGAGCTACTAAGCTGATCAGATCTGGATTTATAGAGTTAGGGTATCTTGGTTTCCGTGATACCAGCTAACCGTTAGATCCGTTTCTGATCGTGCGGCGTTAGTTGCGACCTTTCAAATTCAAATCGCATTAAATGAGGAGTGGGAAAATGTACCGCTCTTTTATCACTTGTAAAAGCGTGTTTTAAAATAAAACGTTTTAGGTAGTAAGCTTTTACATAGGTGATCAGACGAGTAAAATAAATACTTATCTGATGGACTATTGTCCTGATGACAAAGTCGTTATCAGTGAAAGCCAATAGCTGATAACCTTCCTCGGTTGTTTGTCAATCCAGCTAGATAATAAATCTTCAATCTTCAAAACTTTAATCTTCTGTTGAAAACATAACTTCAACTAACTGTCATCAACAAATTTCATCTTTTAATCAGAAGTACCGCTAGTCTTACACGTTCCCCCCGACTTTAAGAATTCATAAGTTAACTAGTCTGTTGAGAGTTAATCCTTGAAGATAAATAAGATGAGTAAGCTGTTGAACTTCAGTCTTCTGTTGAGTTCCCCCTCAGCTTATGCATCCAATTTTAATAGACCCAGTTCTGCTCTTAGAGTTGAAAACCTTGTCTCACTTAGAGGTTTTGTGAAGATGTCAGCAATCTGATTTTCAATAAACACATATTCTATCATGACATTTCCTTTCTCCACATGATCTCTAATAAAATGATGTTTGATCTCAATATGCTTAGTCCTTGAATGACTTGTAGTATTCTGAGTAAGGCTGATTGCACTTGTATTGTCACAGTAGATAGGGATTCCACTGATTTTTATGTTGTAATCTTCAAGTTGATGCTTCAACCATAATATTTGTGCACAGCAAGCTCCAGCAGCTATGTATTCAGCTTCAGCAGTTGATATTGATACTGAAGTCTGTTTCCTACTCATCCATGAGATCAGACGACTACCTAAGAACTGACAGTTGATAAGATTTGTTCAAGTTTGAGATCAGCCTTGTTCGCCATCAGACTTGCACTTCCGTCAGCCAAGTGGAAAGGATCATAAAGTCTTCCCAACGGTAATAAATGCCCCTGGGAGTAATAAATGCTGAAGTACAAGGTTATTAAAGACAAATGATTGAAGAAATGCTTCGCATCAGCTGGGTGCATTTAATGCTGCCTGCAGGAAAGTACTGTTGATAGTACGGACAGACTGCAACAGAGCCGTTTGCAGAAATTAAGGACCATTACTCGAGGAATTTGAATCATGTCTCTCTTCAACGGACATTTTTCAAACCTCAAGTATAAATAGCTGAAAGAGACGAAGAGAAAAAAAAAACAACACAATCTCTGAGAAATTTTCGAAGCAGAACTCTTTAAGTCTCAAGAACAGATCACTCATCAGCTTAGTCAGTTGTTGACGAAAAGCAAAGTTGACACATCTTCTGAGTGAATTTGTAAAACTGAGTGTTGTAAAAAGTAGATATCCATCTTTGTGAGTGATATTACTTCAGAGAGTAGGATTTCTTTGTGATTTCTTACTGCGCACTTACGGCCTGTTCATTTGTTGTTAGGCGTAAGCAGAGTGTACTCGTTACTTTGTGTTTCTAGTATAACCCAAGATCTTTGTGACTTGGAAGAGTGGACTAAAGGATATTCACATCCATATAACCACTATAAAAATTACTTGTGTTTTTACTTGCATATTTCAAGAGTACTGCATAAAACACTTTAGTTAACTGTTTGAAAAAGATTTAAAAGGAGTTTATAAAACTGGGGAAACATTTTTTAAACTACTGAGGATACTTGTGAAAAACACTTTGAAAATCCGCTGCAAGTACTCTAAGTATTAAAACTGATTTTAACAAAATCAGCTAAGTAACAATCAGTTTAGTGGTCTACGAAGCTGTTCAAAGATTTGTTCGCGATCAGCGAGAAACCTACTGTTGATAACAACTTAGTCTGTTTAAGTCAACAAAAAGGTTTTAAAGTTAAAAATTGTAAAAAGTTAAGAGGTCTATTCACCCCCCCCCCCCCCTCTAGACCTCATCTGACCACTTGGGACCAACATTTTTTTTTATTAATTGAGCCCAAAGCCATTATTCACACACCACAACGCATTATAAAAAAAAAAATATTGATATGTAGAGAGGCAATCGCGTATTTATTATTCAGTGCACATTATTAGTATGATAAATGAGGTTGTAGTCCGTTTGTAAGATTGAGACTTTGACCAAGAAGTATTGAGTTGAACTCATAGTGTGAGTGTGAGATACTCATGATGAATTGTTAATTTTCTTTGTAATTTGATGGAATTAAATAAATTTATAATTTGATAATATTGATGTAATTCATATCACCTTTTCCCCTACCGTGCACATCATTTGACCACAAAAGGGGTTCACGAGACCTACATTAGTTTTTATAATATGTGACGTATGCCAATAATGGAGCTCCTTTCTTATTAAAATAGAAATATAAAAGCGAAAATTGGCCTAAAAATATATATAAAACCAACAAGGCATTACATACTTCCAATCAAAATTTTGCTAATATCTTGAGATAAAATGTAAAAATAACAAGGCATTGTTATAAACTTCCAGCTAAAAGTTTGAAAGATAAAACGTAAAAATGAAACTAGAGATATTCCCATGTCCCTTTAATTTATTGAAAACATAAATTGTAATAATATAATCTGGAGTCACCAAATATTTAATTTAATACAATAATAATAATAATGAGATCGACTCTAAGGAAACTGCCAATTGACATGCACTTTAGTATTTGTTAAGTAAAGGCCGTCCCTCTTTACAGTCCAATAACAATGTTTACCAGGACAATGATTCGGAAGCCAGCGTCCACTATATGCATCAAAATCGATGAACTTCATACCCCATCGAATCTTACAATAGAACAATGTCGAAAAGGGTTTCACACAAAACTTAAAATTCAAATTTTCATTCACAAATAGTGTGAGAGTTCCAAGATCATCGTCCTTAGATGCGCAGTGTAATGATATTGGACCAAATTTTGAAGGAAGATTATTTGTAATAGTAACATGTATTTTAGGATACAAGAAGCAACTCTTTCCTAGATGGAAAAGGTTTGCAGAGAGGATGAAAGCTAAGAAAATTAATTTTATCATGGTGTTTAGTGTTTGTTTTGTTTTCTTTTCTTTTGTAAATCATTATATACATATATATTCATATATGAAAAGATTGTATTAAGTAGGTTGAAAATTTGTTCTGTAATATATATGTGGCGCTAATTGGATCAAATTTACAAAATTCTAGCTATATTCTCAAAATTATTAATGTAGTCAGAACAAAATTATTATATTTCCAAAAATTCCCTATCATTGATTATATTTAATTTTAATATTCTTGATAGCTATTTTTTTCCTATTATAGTACACATTATTTAGTCTCTATAATTAGAAATTTCTAACATTATCTACAATTAATCTCTATCTTTAGCTATATTGTCAGATGAACCATTGTCTAAAACAAAATTATTATATTTTCAAATATGCTTCACCATCAATTACATTTTCAGTATCTACAATTAATAATGAAAACTTTTAAATATTATCGAATGCTAATTTCTCTCCTCAAAGCTTCAACCGAAAGCGAAAATGGTACTACCATCACACTTCAACAATCCATCACTACCCACATATATTCAGGGCCGCCTCTTGACAGTTGGGGACCCTAAGCTTATACTAACGAGGCCTATTTCACCAAAAAAAAAAAAAAAAAAACTTATGTTAATTTCTTTTGAACACTTCTTCTCCTAACATAAAAACCTTCTGCTTTGGCAGAAGCAATGTAGAATTTTTCAGCATCCTCAACACTGTCAAAAACTAGCTGACTAATCAACTACTCTAGATCATCTTTCTTACATGGATTAACATAATCAGATGAGCTAGGTAATTCGTCTTCGGAACGTGCATTCGTATTATTGCTGTCCTAGACATGTTTGCAGCATTCACCTAATACATTGGCATAAAATAAATAATAGGCTCTCGAACAAAAACTCATTAAACAAACCGTGAAATTTCTAAACATTATCTACAATTAATTTCTATCTTTAGCGATATTGTCAGATGAACCATTGTCCAAAGCAAAATTATTATATTTTAAAAAATGCTTCACCATCAATTTCATTTAAATATCCTTGATAGTAGGGGTGAACGTGGTCGGATTTGGACGGGTTACCATGAAAAAATCAACCCGACTCAACACATACGGGTTGCCAAATTTTCAAACCGTACCGGTAATGTTATTTTCAGAAACCGTCCAGTTCGGATGGAACGGGTGCGGGCTGGTTGAACGAAAACAATGAAATATAAATATAACAACTAAGTTCTCAATCAAAAAATCAAATGTGCCAAATATGTTCAATCAACAATTTCTTCTAATTAACTCACACATTACAAACCATAACAAACTAACGAGCGTCTTCTCCATTTTCCAACAACCACATCTTTAGGAACCTAGTGAACAATGAAAGAAATGTAACAATCATCAAAGCCATGGCAATAAAATATAAAGTATATGGAAATGAATACACTTACCAACAAAATCATTCACTCATTGATTACTTTTGATTTGCCCTTTATAATACCCGAACTATGAAATTCTGAAAATATGTACAAGTAAAAATAATGTATGATTCATAGCACTTCATAAATCAGTAAGAAATATTATGTATGCTGGTTTAAACTGAAAGGTATAATGTAATACATGAAATTTTACAAGAAAATTCACCGAATTGACGAATCCTTCACCGAAATTAAGATCTGAAACTGAAAATAGAAAAGAGAAATTGAGATAATTAATGGACATAAACGAATTTTTGAACTAAGCCAATGAAAGGATTAATATTATTTCATTTCAAACTCTTGAACTGAAATGCCGAGAGAAAATCACTTAACTAAAATTGGCTCTTCATTCTTGAAATCGAAAACTGCCTGTAGAAATCTTGTTTCAAAAATTCTCCAATTATTCCAATTGATTGAGCAATATTACTTCCGGTAATCAATTGGAAATACATTAAGGGGGGGAAAGGGAAGAAATCGCAGCTAATTTAGATTTTAGAGTGGGGGTCTGCGGGACTTGGATTGGAGGAGATAGAGCCAAGAGAGGAATAACGGCTATTGTTGTGACAAAGAAGTGTAAACCCTAAGAAATATGAACAAAAAAATTATATATGTCGGGTAGGCGGGTGGGTTATTTTTTACCATAAAACCCGATACATGACCCATACATATCGGGTGACCAATTTTACAAACCACCATGGGTTTTTTCAATAACAAAACCGATGGATCTCGGTCGGGTCGGTTCGGGTCGAGTGGTCGGTTAGGGTTTAACGGGTTTATGAACACCCCTACTTGATAGCTAATTTTTTAGTAGACATAATATTTAGTTTCTATAATTATAACTTATTAAACATTATAATCTGCTAATTACTCTCCTCAAAGCTTCAATCGAAAGCAAAAATGCTACTACTTACCAATTACCATCACAACTTCGACAATCCATCACTACCCACATATATTCAAGACCGACCATAGACAACTGGGGCACCCTAAGCTTATACTAAGATCGAGGCCCTATTTCACAGAAAAAAAAAAAAAAAAAAAGAAAAAAAATTCAATTTCTTTAAATGCAAAAATACAAATTAAATATGGGCATATAATTAACTAAATGATAAATTTACACGATTCTTTTTAAAGAATAAATTATATCTTAATCTAAAATAAATAAATTATGGACATAACACTTAAGTCCCACTTGATTAAGCCTTATTTTGTCTATCTAATTATAAGAAAAATGTACTTCAAACACACACCCCTCCCCCCAAAATTACATGTTTTGACACTTTACCACCCAAAAGTCTGTATAAGCACTTTACCCCTTGAAATATTTAAATCAATTACACTATGTATTGTATTTAGATGGACCATTTTTTTTTTTTAATTTTCGCATTCTTGTTGTATTTAGATGTAATATATATGGATATATTGACAAATGTCAAAATAAGTTATATGGGACTGCACATATTTGTTGATGAGTTAATGACAATTTATCCCTCTAATGTTCAAGCTACTTTTCTGTGATCTGGAAAAGAATATTTATCCTATTGTGTTATGATAATGTGGCAGTGTAACCTCCTGTGTTATGATAAATGTGACAATTTACCTCTCTATGTTAAAAAATACTATTCACGTACACTTTCATTTTCGGCAAGTGAGCTATCCTCTCCAGCTAAAGAGGGGTAAAATGCTTCTTTAAAATTTTCACAGGGAAATTGATCATTTTCAAATCACTGGGAAAAGTAAATTGAATATTATGGATAAATTGGCATTAACTCATTTGTTGATGAGTGCATCTTATGACAAAAACATGGGGAAAACATGACAAGGCAGTTATCTATCTCGTAAAAGACTTGGACATCGATATTGAGTTGAATTCATGGTGTGAGTTTTTCAATATTTAATACTCGTGATTGATTGTTATTTTTATTTGTAATTCGATGGAAAATGAATAAATTTCTATTTTAATGATATTGATGTACGTATGGAAAATGAATAAATTTCTATTTTAATGATATTGATGTATGGATGTAATTCATATCATATGAAAAATGATTAAGGTAACACCAGCAACTCATAAGTTCTCCATTTCAAACATGGTTCTATTTTATCATCTGCATTATTTTCATAATTCCTCAACTTTTCAACCCAAAACATCAAACGAAGGGAATCGAAATAATCATATCTTCTACCATGAACTATTAACGATAAAACTGAAGATTTATAAGAAGTGGCGTATGCCATTTTCTACTTGGATAATTTTCAAGATTAATATTTTTTTTAATTAGAAAATTTATAGTAAGTGACGTATGCTATTAATGGAGCTCTTTCCAATTAAAATTGAAAAATAGTGTTAAATTAGCCTAAAAAATAAAACCATCAAGGCATTACAGACTTCCAATTAAAATTTCCAAATATCTTGAGAAAAAATAAAATTAACAAGGCATTATATACTACCAACTAAAATTGTGCAAATGTGTTGAGATAAAACGTAAAAATGAAACTAGAGATATTTCCTTGTCCCATTATTGATAACATAAATTATAATAATATAATTTGGAGTCACCAAATTCTTAATACAATGTTTGGGGAATTAATAATCATCAAATACACGATCAAATATGACTTATTTTCTTGCTAATAACGTAACTTACATATTAAATAGGTGCTAGCTATTATATTTTTTAAGAAAGATTCCACCGGTAACTAAGTTCACCAGTTGTTAACTGAATGCCGTCCCTCCTTGCAGACCAATAACAATTATTACCATGACAATAATTCGGAATCCAGCCTCCATTATATGCAATAAAATTTATATACTTGTTATCCCATCGAATTCTACAAAAGAACCTTGTTAAAAAGGGGTTCACGCAAAAGTTAAAATTAAAATTTTGATTTACAGATAGTACGTGAATTCCGAGATCATCGTTCCTAGATGAGCAGTGCAGTGATAGTGGACTAGAGTTTGGAGGAAGATTATTTGTAATAAAAACATGTACTTTAGGATACAAGAAGCAACTCTTTCCTACATGGAAAAAGTTTGCAGAGAGGATGAAAGCTAAAAAAATGAATTTGATCATGTTGTTTAGTGTTTGTTTTGTTTTGCTTTTGTAAATCATTATATATATATATATATATATATATATATATATATATATATATATATATATATATATATATATATATATATATATATATATATATATATATGAAAAGATTGAATTAAGTAGGTTGAAAATTTGTTCCGTAAATCATTATATACATATATATACATATATATGTAAAATTATTAATGTAGCCAAAACAAAATTATTATATTTCCAAAAATTCTCCATCATCGATTATATTTTAATATTCTTGATAGCTGTTTTTTATCTATGTTAGTACACATAATATTTAATCTCTATAATTAGAGATTTTTAAACATTATCTACAATTAATTTCTATCTTTAGATATATTGTCAGATGAACAGTTGTCCAAAGAAAAATTATATATTTTCAAAAATGTTTCACCATCAATTTCAAAAATAGGAGCTAGCTAGTATACATGGCACTAATTAAATCAAATTTATAGCGATATGGTCAAAACGGTTATAATAGCCAAACAAAATTATTATATTTCCAAAAATTCCTCATCGTCAATTACATTTTAATATTCTTCATATATGTTGTTTCTAAAATAGTACACATAATATTTAATTTCTATAATTACAATTTTCTAAACATTATCTACAACTATTTTATAAAAGCTAACGATATTGTCAATAAACCATTGTTGAAAGCAAAATTATTATATTTTTAAAAAGGTCTCACCATCAATTACATTTTAATATTCTTCGGAGCTAATTTTCCGATATTAGTACACAAAATATTTAATACTGAAAACTTTTAAACATTATCATATGCTAATTTCTCTCCTCAAAGCTTCAACTTAAAGCAAAAATGGTATTACCATCACACTTCAACAATCCATCACTACCCACATATATTCAGGGCCGCCTCTTGACAGTTGGGGACCCTAAGCTTATACTAACAAGGCCTATTTCACAAAAAAAAAAAAAAAAAAAAAAACCTTCGGCTTTGGCATTAAAAAAAAAAAATGCTTATGTTAATTTCTTTTGAACACTTCTTCTCCTAACATAAAAACCTTTTGCTTTGGTATAAGCAATGTAGAATTTTTCAGCATCCTCAACACTGTCAAAAACTAGCTGACTAATCAACTCCTCTTTCTTACATGGATTAACATAATCAGATGAGCTAGGTAATTCGTCTTCGAAACGCGCATTCGTATTATTGCTGTCCTAGACATGTTTGCAGCATTCACCTAATACATTGGCATAAAATAAATATAGGCTCTCGATGAAAAATTCATTAAACAAACCGTGAAATTTCTAAACATTATCTACAATTAATTTCTATCTTTAGCGATATTGTTAGATGAACCATTGTCCAAAGCAAAATTATTATATTTTCAAAAATTCTTCACCATCAATTTCATTTAAATATCCTTGATAGCTAATTTTTTAGTAGCCATAATATTTAGTTTCTATGATTACAACTTTTTAAACATTATAATCTGCTAATTACTCTCCTCAAAGCTTCAACCGAAAGCAAAAATGCTACTACTTACCATCAAAACTTCGACAATCCATCACTACCCACATATAATCAAGACCAACCATTGACAACCGGGGCACCCTAAGCTTATACTAAGATCGAGGCCCTATTTCACAAAAAAAAAAAAAAGAAAAAAAAAAACCTCAATTTCTTTAAATTTAAATGCAAAAATACAAATTAAATATGGGCATATTATTTTTTCAGAAAGATAACTAAATGATAAATTTACACGATTCTTTTTAAAGAATAAATTATATCTTAATCTAAAATAAATAAATTATGGACATAACACTTAAGTCCCACTTGATTAAGCCTTATTTTGTCTATCTAATTATAAGAAAAATGTACTTCAAACACACACCCCTCCCCCCAAAATTACATGTTTTGACACTTTACCACCCAAAAGTCTGTATAAGCACTTTACCCCTTGAAATATTTAAATCAATTACACTATGTATTGTATTTAGATGGACCATTTTTTTTTTTAATTTTTGCATTCGGGTTGTATTTAGATGTAATATATATGGATATATTGACAAATGTCTAAATAATTTATATGGGACTGCACATATTTGTTGATGAGTTAATGGTAATTTCTTCATATGATATTTATAATGTTCAATTTATCTTTCCGTGATTTGAAAAAGAGCACTTTAACCCCGTATAATTTTACAAAAGTTTCACACCGCCTCCCTGACATTTTTATATGTGGTATTTTACCTCCATGTGTTATGATAATGTGGCAGTTTACCCATATGTGTTATGTTAAAGTGATAATTTGCCACCTCCCCCTCCCCCGTGTCATGATAAATGTGGCAATTTACCTCCCTATGTTACAAAATACTTTGCATGACCACTCTCAATTTCGACAAGTAAGTTACACTCTCCGGCTAAAGGAGTATAACAGTGATGGCCCAATCCGTAGGCAGCTTTGATTCTTGTCCAGAGCCCTTTATTTTAATGAAAGAATTTCACTTTTGATACCACAATTATACATACTTTAGGGATTTGATACCACAACTATTTATGTCGACACATTTGATACCATAACTCAAATAAACTTTTCACATTTAATACTTCCGTCAAATTAATGACGGAATTGTCGACGTGGCCGTTAAATCTGAATTTGGGGGGAGACTTAATCCAGGTGGCATCGTTTTGGAGGAGAAAATTGCAATTTTGGTACATAGGTTTATGTGTCCAACACATATGGTACAAAGCTTTAACAAATTGTGACACATTTGGTACAACCGTTAAAAATTGCCGTTGCAGTTAAGTCTAATTGAAAGTTGATGCCATTACTTATGTTGACTGATAATTTTATCCCATAACATTTCAGGTTACTAAAAAAGCCCCACATCTCCCAATTTAGTGACGATTTTAGTCCACATTGTTGCCAAATTTCCAAATTGACTCGAATAAGTCCACGTGCTGACCAATTTAGAAAATTTTACTTATTTTATTTAAATAACTAATTTAATTTATAAACAATATTAATAAATTAAATAATACATTAACATAAATATCACCAAAATTAATAAAACATATTCTTTTTGAATATAAAATTTATATAATAGAATTAATCTATTTAATATTTATTAAAATAATAAATTATATAATTAAAAACTATTTAATATTTATTAAAATAATAAATAATAAATAATTATAATTTTAAAAAAAAATCCCCACCCCACCCCACCCAACCCAATCTCTCCACCCCTTTCCCCCCACTACCCCCCGATTCCCAGGCCACCGGCGGCCTGGGTCTTCAGTCCCAGGCCACCACCGGCCTGGACCGAAGATCCCAGGCCGGCAGTGGCCTGGGATCGGAGACGGTCTGGGTTCTTTAGCAGAACAGATCCCAGGCCGTCGGCCTGGGTTCTCCGATCCCAGGCCACTGCCGGCCTGGGAATCGGGGGGTAGGGGGAAAGGGGTGGGGAGATTGGGTTGGGTGGGGATTTTTTTTAAATTTTAATTATTTATTATTTAATATTTTAATAAATATTAAATAGTTTTTAATTATATAATTTATTATTTTAATAAATATTAAATAGATTAATTCTATTATTTAAATTTTATATTTAAAAAGAATATGTTTTCTTAATTTTGGTGATATTTATGTTAATGTATTGTTTATTTTATTAATATTGTTTATAAATGAAATTAGTTAATTTAAATGAAATAAATAAAATTTTCTAAATTGGTCAGCACGTGGTCTTATTCGAGTCAATTTGGAAATTTGGCAACAATGTGGACTAAAATCGTCACTAAATTTGGAGATGTGGGGCTTTTTTGGTAACCTGAAATGTTATGGGGTAAAATTATCATTCAACATAAGTATTGGCATCAACTTTCAATTAGAATTAACTGCAACGACAATTTTTAACGGTTGTACCAAATGTGTCACAATTTGTTAAAGCTTTGTACCATAAATGTTGGACACATAAACCTCTGTACCAAAATTGCAATTTTCTCCTCCAAAAATGATGCCACGTCGACAATTTCGTCATTAATTTGACAGAAGTATTAAATGTGAAAAGTTGATTTGAGTTATGGTATCAAATGTGTCGACATAAATAGTTGTGGTATCAAATTCATAAAGTTGGTATAATTATGGTATCAAAAGTGAAATTCTCTCTTATTTTAATTGTTAATCTAAATTTTACTGAGAGAAAATGTTAAAATAAGTTATTATAAAGTAAAATAAATTTAGAATAACAAGTTTATGATTGTTGTGCATAGAAATGACCATTTTATCTCTACGTCGCCGACATTCATGAGTTTGTCTTTTTTTTTTAAGAAAAATACATTAGGGTGCAAAATTTCATATAAATTATATGTTTAGGGTGCAGAGTGCCAAAAAATTTAAATCGGGGTAAAAAGGGCTAATATTTTATAATTTTAGGGTGCAAAATGCCAACATTCTATATTTATAAGGTGCAAAATCTATGTCTCCAAGATGCAAAGTGAAAATAAAAATTGAAAATAACTATTCTACCCTTTTATCAATGAATTATCTCACTAAAACACATACTATGGTGCAAAGTGCCAAAACTTTTAAGTCTGGGTGCAAAGTGTCAAAACCCTATAGTTTCAGAGTACAAAATGCCAAAAACCCCAAGTTTATAATAATTTTGATCAAATAGGAAAAATTTATATAGACATTTTTTTCCTATAGTTCTAATTACAGAAAATTATCAAATGCCTTAATTATTTTTAATATTTACACAAAATTTAAAAAAAAATCCAAAACCTAACTATTAGGGTTAAAACGTGAAATGTGCCACCCCTTCAGGCGGAGCTCTAGCGACCACGGAGGAAAAAATTAATCCATGAAACTTGTAGCCGTTGAACAAAGGAATCTAGTTTGGTTGAGAAATGAGAAAGAAATCGGAGTTTGAAATTTCGATGGAAGAAACAAAGGAATCTCGATGAAATTTGACAATGTTGGTGGCTATAAACTTATATTGATGAGAGAAACAAAAGCACCAATTTAGTTTTGACAAATAGTCGCCGGAAAATTGTTTGTTAAACCACATGGAGTGTCCTTATAATTTTGAAACTACAGGGGTTCCTTATAATATGATTGAACCTCGGGGGGTCTGATTGTAAATCACCCTAAAAATAATTCAGTTTTGGTAATTAGAATCATCACCGAGTGTGTTAATTATTGTTAGTAAATTGTGTGTGCCATTACAAGTGTGAATTTATAAATAAATTCATATATAAAATGACTTACGAAGTAAATAAAGTATTAATTATTATCAATAAATCAGTTTCCTTTGATAAATGTAATTTCCATCAAAATTGTTCTCTTGATTATTGACCTTCCTAGTTGTTTGAGACATATTTGTTGGAATTTATATTCTATATGTGAATAAAATTAGCTGAGAGTAAGGGGTCGTGTCTGTTTGATCTGAAGAGGTACCCTTTGGATCGAAACAGTACAATCCAAACATTGTGTCTCTTGCGAAAAGATATTTTTTGAGTCTATAAATAGGAGACTTAATCTGGCCAATTAAGTATCCTTTTTCCGACAATAATCAAAATAAAATTACTCTCATCTCAACTTTAAATTTATGTCAAGTTTTCTATTTGCTTCGGTTCGCCGTGGGTTCATTATTTGTGCAAATAATGAACAACAGACTGTTGTATCTTGGGAGACTACCGGGAATCAAACTGTATGCACTGTGGCAGCCCCGGAAATATTGTCTTAAGGAAATTTGTTTCGACAAGCCTCAGTCTAATTTCCTCATTTTTTACGTAAAGATTAAAGTGATATTTGGTCTCGATACAAGTAAGTATTTCTCACTATTTTTTTTTATGTTAGATCAAAATATTTAAGCACACAGATTGTTAGACACCAACAATCTTAAGACAATAATAATTTGTTTAACTAATCTGTGTGAATGCATACTTATTTATTAAGATCAAATCGTGAATGCCAATTGGACAATATTTGAAGTTAAGAAATATCCTATGACACTGTTAAAGAATTTTTTTGGAGAATGATGTGCAACCGCAATATCATTATGTTTTACTTTAGTCAGTGCCTTGAAAGGATAATTGGACACTATAATCTTCGACTGCATTATTTTATTTAACTATTTACTTCTCTTCAAGTAATGCAATAAATGTTTAAAATTTCAATTTTCAAAGTTTCTCATCTCGTAAATGATAAGATATATATATATATATATATATATATATATATATATATATATATAAAATTAATAATGTTCCAGTAAGGTAATAGAAATGATTAAATTATAACAACTCATTCCCAATTAAATGTGGAAGAAGTATATGTTTTTCTTAAAATATTTTAACAGTAAAATAGCATAAATGTATTTTATGCATTACATATTAGAACTATTTTTCACCAACCCATGACAATTGTGAAAAGAATTTGGTAAATAACGAGTTGTCTGTAAAGTTTAGAGGATATTTGTGATTTTGAGATAAACTCCTTTTCACAAATAAATAGATATATTGGATTAAAAGAAAAGGAAAGGGATAATTACACGGATCTCCCATGTAGTTTGGTGTATTTTGCGTCCAATCCCTCCATGAATCATAATTACATTGATATTCCCTGAAGTTTCAAATATCTTACATCCATTAGGGTTTTGTCAGTTTATTAATGTAATTATTATATATGTTCTTAAAATACCAATATGATAACACATCAATGTTTTTTTCAATTTCTTTTCGTAATGTTTTTACAATTAAAGAACAAGGAAAAGAAAATATATTATGGTTATTTATAATAAAAATATTGTAGAACATAATAAAAATGTAAATACATTCAACTTTCACATGTAACCCATAATTTTTATAATTTCAAGAAAAATTCATTATTAAAGTAAGAGGATAAATGAATGAGTTATCATGAGAAGAAAAAAAAAGAGAATTTCATTTTTGATACCATAATTCTACCTACTTTAGGGATTTGATACCACAACTTTTTATACCGACACATTTGATACCATAACTCAAATCAATTTTGCACATTTAATACTTTCGTCAAATTAATGACGAAATTACCACGAGAATGTCGCGTGGCCGTTAAAACTTTACACATTTGATACCATAACTTATGTTGACTGATAATTTATCCCATAACATTTCAGGTTACCAAAAAAGCCCCACATCTCCAAATTTAGTGACGATTTTAGTCCACATTGTTGCCAAATTTCCAAATTGACTCGAATAAGACCACGTGCTGACCAATTTAAAAAATTTTACTTATTTTATTTAAATAACTAATTTAATTTATAAACAATATTAATAAATTAAATAATACATTAACATAAATATCATCAAAATTAAGAAAACATATTCTTTTTAAATATAAAATTTATATAATAGAATTAATATATTTAATATTTATTAAAATAATAAATTGTATAATTTAAAACTATTTAATATTTATTAAAATTTTAAATAATAAATAATTTTAATTAAAAAAAAAATCCCACCCCACCCACCACCTCCCCACCCCTTCCCCTCTCCCCCGATTCCCAGGCCGCCGACGGCCTGGGTCTTCTGTCCCAGGCCATCGCCAGTGGCCTAGGATCGGAGAACCCAGGCCGACGGCCTGGGTTTTTCAATCCAAGCCACCGAGGCCAAGGACCGAAGATCCCAGGTCGGCGGCGGCCTAGGACCGAAGACCCAGGACGCAGGCCGCTGGCCCGATAATCGGGGTAGGGAGGGGGTGGGGGTGGGAAGGTTGTGGGTGGGTTGTGTTGGGTTGGGTTGGGTTGGGTGGGTGGGGTGGGGAATTTTTTTTAATTATTATTATTTTTTATTTATTATTTTAATAAATATTAAATAGTTTTAAATTATATAATTTATTATTTTAATAAATATTAAATATATTAATTCTATTATATAAATTTTATATTTGAAAAGAATATGTTTTCTTAATTTTGGTGATATTTATGTTAATGTATTATTTAATTTATTAATATTGTTTATAAATTAAATTAGTTATTTAAATAAAATAATTAAAATTTTCTAAATTGGTCAGCACATGGTCTTATTCGAGTCAATTTAGAAATTTGGCAACATTGTGGACTAAAATCGTCACTAAATTTGGAGATGTGGGGCTCTTTTGGTAACCTGAAATGTTATGGGGTAAAATTATCAGTCAACCAAAATTGCAATTCTCCCCACAAATTCAGATTTAAAATTTTCTAAATTGGTCAGCACGTGGTCTTATTCGAGTCAATTTGGAAATTTGGCAACAATGTGGACTAAAATCGTCACTATATTTGGAGATGTGGGACTTTTTTGGTAACCTGAAATATTATGGGGTAAAATTATCAGTCAACATTAGTTATGGTATCAAATGTGTAAAGTTTTAACGGCCACGTGAAATTCTCGTGACAATTCCGTCATTAATTTGACGGAAGTATTAAATGTGCAAAGTTGATTTGAGTTATGGTATCAAATGTGTCGGTATAAAAAATTGTGGTATCAAATTTCTAAAGTAGGTAGAATTATGGTATCAAAAGTGAAATTCTCTCGAAGAAAAAAAACTTGAACATAAATTATTAGACGTTGTAAAAATGCTCACATGTTCATAATTAATTAGTACTATAAAATTTTAACTAAAAAATTAATTTTTTATAAAAAGTAAAAATACTCATTCAGAAACCCGATTTTATAAAATAATTATTATAAAATCGTAAATATTAAAAAATTACTATAAATCAGTAAAAAAAAATTAATATGCATTGTTTTAAAAAAGAAAAAAACCCACCCCTCCCCCCCACCGCACCGTGAGTTTTACTGCCTACTTCAGTTTTCCGATCACATCTCCTTCAATTGTGTGATCAGATTTTTCATTTCTTGTTATCATTTTGCTCGTCTCATTCACCGCACCTCCCTTCTGGAAGAGATGTAGGAGATGTGATGGTCACTTTTGGACCGCGCTTAGGTGCGGTTGGACCCTATAGTGCAGGCTGCAAATGTTGCTAAAAACAGGTTTTTATGGGGTGTGTAATTAAGGCTGGTCTCATAACGCTAGATCATGCTTTAATCACAGCATTGGTTGAGAAAGCCGAGTTGATGGCGGCTAGAGAAGGCCTTTGTTTAGCATGGGAAAGAAGATTTCAAAAAGTCGAACCAGAACTGGATTCAGAGGTGGTGATCACATTGATAAAACATGCGGATACGATAACTCATCCCCTTGGTGGGATCATTGAAGATTGTAGAAGACTCCTCGAGATGCCATGGGAAAGTATGATAATGTATACGAAACGGAGTGGCAACACATGTGCGGTTGCTTTAGCCAAGATGGGCCATGATGAGTGGCGCGGGTCACGAATCTAGGACCTGAGACTCTTTTACAGTTGATTGATGGGGATTTGTAATTTTATTTCTCTCCTATTGTAACCAAAAAAAAAAAAAGGTTGAGAGCAGTGTTTTTAAAACCGGACCGATCATTGAACCGGAAACTCTACTTGTTACTGGTTAGATCGGTTAGATCGGGTCGACCACTGGTTCGATCGTTATAACCGGTGTGACTTTATTATTATGTAATATATATATATATATATATATATATATATATATATATTACATAATAATAAAGTCACACCGGTTATAACGATCGAACCAGTGGTCGACCCGATCTAACCGATCTAACCAGTAACAAGTAGAGTTTCTGCGGTTGCTTTAGCCAAGATGGGCCATGATGAGTGGCGCGGGTCACGAATCTAGGACCTGAGACTCTTTTACAGTTGATTGATGGGGATATGTAATTTTATTTCTCTCCTATTGTAACAAAAAAAAAAGGTTGAGAGCAGTGTTTTTAAAACCGGACCGATCATTGAACCGAAAACTCTACTTGTTACTGGTTAGATCGGTTAGATCGGGTCGACCACTGGTTCGATCGTTATAACCGGTGTGACTTTATTATTATGTAATATATATATATATATATATATATTAGATTATCTAAAATACAATTATAATTCAAAAACAAATTCATTCTTTGTCAATATAATTTTTTTTGTTTCATGCAAATAATCAAAATGTCTTAAAAATTAAGATCAATGTAAAAAATATAAATCTCAAGTATTCCTCAAAGATACATACATTCAAACACAAGACAACAAAATTAAAAGTTCATCTCATTTTCAAAGTTTTGAATTGTTCATTTGGGTTCTATTGTTTAAGTTGATGTTTATATGGTAATTGATTTGCATAATTTCATACAAAAATAATATTATTCACAATGATGAGAAAATGATGAGAAAGTGTTGAGGATTGTCCAAAGACTTATAAAGTGAACTTATCACTGATTTCCAATTCATTTAGGGCATTAGTCGCAACACCCCCTTCACATGTTGGCGGGCTGAATGTGTGGGTAAAACAAACAGAACTATAATTTCATACAAAAAATAATATTATTCACAATGATGAGAAAATGATGAGAAAGTGTTGAGGATTGTCCAAAGACTTATAAGGTGAACTTATCACTGATTTCCAATTCATTTAGGGCATTAGTCGCAACACCCCCTTCACATGTTGGCGGGCTGAATGTGTGGGTAAAACAAGCAGAACACGTGAAATATTAATGTTCAACCATTTGAATTGCGACATGTGAGTGAAGGCTCATCACATGAATAGAGGAGAAATGACGGTCCTTGTCTTATGTTAGGACGAATAATGACAACTCGGACTTTTGTTATCTAGGCGAAGTGTGTAGGTGAAAATTAATCTCATCTTGCGAACACGTAAGAGCCCATCATCACCAAATGAGATGGTCTAGAATATTATGTTTATGTTATCAAAGTAAGTGTATTGAATGTTTGTACTATATAACTTGGATGGAAGCATTTCTATGGGTCTATCTAAGGGTCATTTGTGGTGAAGACCCCTTTGTGCGCAGAGTGTACAGCAGTATGGTGGGAACCCGGGGCTTGGTGGAGGCACATCCTGCGATTTACATCCTTCAGGGTTCTGAGGGTCCAGGATTAGTCAAGTGTAAGCTTGTACACCTGGGTTATCAAAAAAAAAAAAAAAAAAAAAAAAAGAATTGATGAATATTTGTAATATATGTAATAATTGAATATTTTGTTATGAGTAGATGGACCTTTATGTAATTCACTGTCCGGAATTCATATATATTAGAAATTAAAAAAAAAAATATTTTCGGGAATTAATAAAAAAATTGAAATATATGAATTTCCATCGAAATTAATTTGGCGGGAATTTAATCCATCGGAATTTCGATTGGAATTTTGCCGGTCGGAATCAGATTCCGACCCTGCTTTTTCCAACCGATTTTTCCGGTCAGAATTTTCAGTGGAAATTTTCTAATAGTGTGATTTAAATTAATCTGGGACTCTGATACCATAATATGATTCACTTAAATGCAGTAATTAGAGACTTAGATTATAATTTGATATTTACTAAGTGAATAATATGTGCTATATAAGCTTGCAAATCTCTACTAATACAAATTTATATAGAATAATTGTGTAAATATATAAAGAGTAATATTAAGAAATCATTATGGTTGAGCCAAGTGGTAGTGGCTTGCGACACCAGAGGTGAAACTTAAATTCAAATCCTACCAAATATATCATACTAAGGCCATCTCCATTGGAGATGGCCAGGGTCGACTGCGGACGAGAAACGGTTGGAGACGGCTGCGGGGCGGGGCGGGGCTGCTTCGGGGCTGGGAAGAGAGCTCGGGGCAGCCCTGCGCAGGGAACGGGGCGCGTGTTATCAGTCGCCCCTCTTTAAAACAGGTGCCGCCAAGGCACCTGATTGGGTTCTTTCAATTTTTTTTTATTTTCTTTTCCTTGATATCGATGGTGCGTTCTGGCGGTGGTGATGGCAACAGAAGGAGCGGCGGCGGTAGGTAAGGTTTAGGGAGAAGATGACGGGTTATAGTTTGAGATGTGTTAATTGAAATTGAGTATTGAGCGGCTGCGGTGAGTAGGGTTTAGGGAGAAGATGATGGGTTAGATATGTTAATTGAAATTAAGTATTTGGTTTGGGTTTGGGAATTGAGCCAAACTGTTTTGGGCTTTTGTTTCTGGACTGGTTTAATTAATTTGGAAAGAGACAAAATAAATTCGAATTGTATTTTATTGGACAATTAATATGGATCCGGGCTCAATTATAATAACATGTAATTAATTATTTAACTTGGGGTCCTACTAAACTAGAATTAATTAATTAAACTTTAATACCTACATATATTGAATTCAGTAAGTTGAGATTCCAGAGGATGATTAGCGATTCATATTATCAAATTCAAACTTGATTATATGTAGGTATTATTTAGAAGACTTTAATTTACCTAACTTGTAATGTTAAAAAAAAATAATAATAATCAAGTTTGAATTTGATACTAAATCATTTAGATTCGATCAATAGTTGACCTATAATATTAATAGGTGAGAGTGGACAAAGAAAAAAAATGGAATAATTCCATTTTGGAGCCCTGCCATTGGAGACGACCAGGCAGGGCTCCATTGGAGATGGAGAGGGCTAGCCCCAGGGCTCAACCTGCCATTGGAGACGACCAGGCAGGGCTCCAAAATGAAATTATTCCATTTTCAACACTTGCCCACTCTCACCTATACTTTTAGCTTTAATTTTATTTTTAATATTAATATTAATAATAGTAATAATTATTAGTACTTGTAATTAAATATTTAATTTAGATTAAGTATTAATTTAAATTATTTGTATGAGTGTTTAATTTTATTTTTAACTAATTCCGTATTTTTTGAAAAATTATAGCCACCACCAATATTGTAGTTAAATGATTAAATTTTTAATTACAATAAAAGATATTAAAACAAAATGAGTTATTTATTTATTAATCATTTGTCCATATATAAATTTAATTACAATTCTAATAAATTATTAATGATTTTAATTTTATTATATTAAATAATCAAATTAAATATTGATGACTACATATATTTATTAAATATGTACAATAAATATACTAACACAGTTTATTAAATAATTCAATTCTACAAATTTAATTTACTTAGGAGGAAATTTTAATTTTATTAAAAATTACTTTAAATAATTAATCATACTATATACTATATCTATAAGTATATCATAATTATATAAAGTAACACATTAATTATGTATAGTATAACACATTAATTAAAACCTATCATATTAATTAAAGTAACACATTAATTATGCAACTAACTAACATAAATAACACATTAATTGACTTATCACATTAATTAAGGCCATCTCATTAATTATGTAACTAACTAGCATAAATAACATATTTATTAAAACCTATTAAATAAACATATTTAAAAAAAAAAAAGGGACCAGTCAGGGGATGCCATAATTAGGGGCACGCACCCCTAATTTTCATCATCTTCCCCACGCGGCCTCCGAGTTGGGCGTAGGGCTCCGTCCAGCCCGGGCCGCCCCGTCTTTGCCCCGCCCCGCCGAAGGCCCTCTCCCCTAAAAAGACATATACTCAATTCACTCTTCAATCTTAATTGTAAATATATATTTGATAGATTAAAATATATATATTAAGTTTACACAAATATCCCATAAGTTCCAATAGTTACTATCTATTCTCATATTTTAAGTTTACATAAAACCCATTTCACTAGTCTCCCCATAATATGCACACCAATAAAGGACGATATTTCTTACCTAAAGTTTGATCAATTCTGAATCGGGGTAATTTATCCCGAGTTAAATGCATAATATTTAATTTATCCCTTTTAAATTGGAAAAAAAAAATTTACCCCATCACTCTCCAATATTGTGAATAAGCATAAAAATATAAAAGTAACCTTAAAGGATAAATTTTCATATTTATAATAATACAAGAGTAAAGTGCAAAATTTATAAATTGATTGGGTCAAAGTATAGTATATAAGAGGGATAATTTTGTCAATTTGCATTTTTTTTAAAGTTTAAAAATATAAAAAAGCCGATGTTAAATTTTTCTAAAATTATAGAGAGGTAAAATATTTTTTTTTCAAATCACAATTAAGTACATTATCATTAACTCTTTCTGATTCATTATCAACCACAAATAAAAGAGCATTTCATTGATTTTGACGTTCTTGTTTTGCTAAAATAGTTAAAATGTAGGGAGTATTTTTGCATTTCACCCAAATATTAGGGGATAAATGAGTAAGCCCAGAAACAGATCCAGCCAATTTGGGCCATCTATTCAATAGTTGCATTATTTCTCACACAAGCTTCTAAGACATGGAAAGGCTCGATAATGTTATGATTAGTTTTTAATATAAACAAAAAGGGTTTAACAAATAAATTTGTGTATTTTCGTTTCTATGATCATTAGTTTTGATTAAAAGTATGAGTTGAAACTTGAAAGAGATCTGACTATATTAATGATTTAATATAATTTTATTGAGTAATCAATCCTCCTAGAAATTAAAAATGCATACACGAACAAAACAAAATAATCTAGATTAGACGTGCCATCCAAGAACGGCCGCAGCCCCTCTTCACCGCCGTTGTACGGTGGGCGCCACTGAACACTATCACTCACTCACTCACTCGGAAAAATAAACTCGCCACTCAATAAAATCCACCAATGAGATAAGAGTAAAATCACTCAACTCGCCACTCTATAGAATCCACTAAAGAGATAAAGAGATAAAAACATGAAGAATCTATTCAAAATATAACTTTCTTATTACTTTCAATTGAATTATTTAAGCTAATAGGGAATAGGGTATTTATAGGATATCATGGACTATCCCATGAATAGGTTCATGTATGAATCCCTAAGATTATGAATGAATCCATTGATACATGCATGAAAACAAAGGGACATACATGTATTTGATTTATTATTACTTAGGTAAATGCATATAAAATAAATCAAGATTCATGAATTCATTTTGAATGGCTGAATTCGGTGTCACTCCGGCTAAAGAGGGAAAAAACGCTTCTTTAAATATTTCACGGGGGAATTGATCATATTCAAATCACTGGGAAAAGTAAATTGAATATTATGCATTTCACAATGGGGTAAATTGGCAGTAACTCGTTTGTTGATGGATGCATCTTATGACAAAAACATAGGGAAAAAACTAACAAGATAATATCTATCTCGTAAAACACATGATTAGCATGATAAATGAGGTTGTAGCCCGTCTGTACGATTGAGACTTCAAGACCAAGAAGTACTGAGTTGAACTCATAGTGTGAGTGTGAGATACTCATGGTGAATTGTTAATTAGCCCGTTTGTAAGACTAAGACTTCAAGACCAAGAAGTATTGAGTTGAACTTATAGTGTGAGTGTGAGATACTCATGATGAATTGTTGATTTTCTTTGTAATTTGATGGAATTGAATAAATTTATAATTTGATAATATATTGATGTAATTCATATCACCCTTTCCCCTACTTCGCACATCATTTGACAACAAAAGGAGTTCACGAGACATACCTTAGTTTTTATAATAAGTGATGTATGCCAATAATGGAACTCCTTTCTTATTAAAATAAAAATATAAAAGCGAAAACTGGCCTAAAAAGTATATAAAACCAACAAGGCATTACATACTTCCAATCAAAATTTTGCTAATATCTTGAGATAAAATGTAAAAATAACAAGGCGTTGTTATAAACTTCCAATTAAAAGTTTGCAAAGATAAAACGTAAAACTGAAACTAGAGATATTCCCATGTCCCTTTAATTTATTGAAAACATAAATTATAATAATATAATCTGGAGTCACCAAATTAATATTTAATTTAATACAATAATAATGAGATTGACTCTAATTAAGGATAATGCCAAGTGACATGCTCTTTAGTATGTGTTAAGTAAAGGCCGTCCCTCTTTACAGTCCAATAACAATGTTTACCAGGACAATGATTCGGAAGCCAGTATCCACTATATGCATCAAAATCTATGAACTTCCTATCCCATCGAATCTTACAATAGAACAATGTTGAAAAGGGTTTCACGCAAAAGTTAAAACTAATATTTTGATTCACAGAAAGTGTGTGAGTTCCAAGATCATCCTGCTTAGATGCGCAGTGTAACGATATTGGATCAGATTTTGGAGGAAGATTATTTGTAATAGTAACATATATTTTAGGATACAAGATGCAACTCTTTCCTAGATGGAAAAGGTTTGCAGAGAGGACGAAAGCTAAGAAAATTAATTTTATCATGGTGTTTAGTGTTTGTTTTCTTTTCTTTTCTTTTGTAAATCATGATATACATATATATATATATATTCATATATGAAAAGATTGTATTAAGTAGGTTGAAAAGTTGTTCTGTAATATATATTAACTGAATCAGATTTACAAAATCCTAGCTATATTGTCAAAATTATTTAATGTAGCCAGAACAAAATTATTATATTTCCAAAAATTCCCCATCATTGATTATATTTAATTAGCTATAGCGATATTGTCAGATGAACCATTGTCCAAAGCAAAATTATTATATTTTAAAAAATGCTTCACCATCAATTTCATTTAAATATCCTTGATAGCTAATTTTTTAGTAGACATAATATTTAGTTTCTATAATTACAACTTTTTAAACATTATAATCTGCTAATTTCTCTACTTAAAGCTTAAACAGAAAGCAAAAATGCTACTACTACTTACCATCACACTTCAACAATCCATCACTACCCACATATATTCAAAACCAACCATAGACAATCGGGTATATCTTAATCTAAAATAAATAAATTATGGACATCAACACTTAAGTCACATTTGATTAAGCCTTATCTTGTCTATCTAATTATGAGAAAAATGCACTTCAACCACACACACCTCCCCTCAAAGTTACATGTTTTTACACTTTACCACCCAAAAGTCTGTATAAACACTTTACCCCCTGAAATAATCATATCTTCTACTATTAACTATTAACGATAAAACTGAAAATTTATAAGAAGTGGCGTATGCCATTTTCTACTTGGATAATTTTCAATTAATATATTTTTTTAATTAGAAAATTTATAGTAAGTGACGTATGCTATTAATGGAGCTCCTTTCCAATTAAAATTGAAAAATAAGTGTGAAAATTGGCCTAAAAAATAAAACCATATTAAAATTTGCAAATATCTTGAGAAAAAATAAAATTAACAAGGCATTATATACTACCAACTAAAATTGCGCAAATGTCTTGAGATGAAACGTAAAAATGAAACTAGAGATATTTCCATGTCCCATATATTATTGATAACATAAATTATAATAATATAATTTGGAGTCACCAAATTTTTAATACAGTGTTTGGGGAATAAATAATCATCAAATACACGATCAAATATGACTTATTTTCTTGCTAATAACGTAACTTACATATTAAATAGGAGCTAGCTAGTATATTTTTTAGAATGATTCCACCCGAAACTCAGTTCACTATTTGTTAACTGAATGTCGCTATTTGTTAAGTGAATGCCGTCGCTCCTTATAGACCAATAACAATGACTACCTGGACAATAATTCCGAAGCCAGGCTCCATTATATGCATCAAAATCTATAGACTTGTTAGGCCATCTCCAATGGTTGAGGGCTAGCCCCGGGCTCCGGAGCCCGGGGCAGCCCGGGGCCCTGCTGGTCGTCTCCAATGGTTGGGGCTCCGTGGGGGAATTAATTCCATTTTTTTCTTTTGCCCACTCTCACCTATTATTATTATAGATTTATAATTTTTTAATATTAATATTAATAATAGTAATTATATTAGTACTCGTAATTTAATTATTAATAATATTAAAATATTAATATTAAATAGAATATTTAATTAAAGTAACTTAAAATTAATACATAATACGCAAACTCTCACCTATTAATATTATAGTTTTATTTTTTTAAATACGAAGTATTAATTAAAATAACACATTAATTACAATAATACACAACATTAATTACACAACATAATCAAGGAAAATAAAATAAAAATAGTCCTAAAGCTCCTTATAAACCTCATAAACATAGTGTTGGAAAAAGTAAGTTAATGGACCATTTTGGACGTAATTTAAGTGGGACCCACTTTGAGTAAAGAGTCGGGTCTTGACGGAATTATATTCTACTCCGTGAGTAGATTAAAATGGTATATGGTACGTCCAAATCGGAGTACGAGTGAATGAGAAATTAAATCTCAAAGTTCACATATGTAATGGAAAAAATTGGAAAGAAATAGACTAATCCCACATTGGAAGTGTGATAAGAAAAACTTGGGTTTATATATGATTTCTAAACCATAAGGGTTAAGATATTATTACTAGAAGGCTCCCTCCTTGCGCGCAGGGGGGGGGGGTGCAAATCTTGGTTCCGATTACTACTCGGCCCTTCAAGACTTGTGCGTGCCCGCGACCTGCGCACACGAATGTCGTCCCGAAAAGCTTAAAATGAAAATTTTGATTTGCATATAGTACGTGATCTCCGAGATCATCGTTCTTAGATGCGCAGTGCAACGATATTGGACTAGAGTTTGGAGGAAAATCGTTTGTAATAAAAACGTATATTCTAGGATAAAAAAAAACAAAAACTCTTTCCTACATGGAAAAGGTTTGCAGAGAGGATGAAAGCTAAAAATATGAATTTTATCATGTTGTTTAGTGTTTGTTTTGTTTTGCTTTTGTAAATCATTAAATACATATATATTTATATATATTTATGAAAAGATTGAATTAAGTAGGTTGAAAATTTGTTCTGTAAATATATGTGGCACTAATTGAATCAAATTTACAATATTCTAGCTATATTGTCAAAATTATTAATATAGCCAGAACAAAATTATTATATTTCCAAAAATTCCCCATCATCGATTATATTTTAATATTCTTGATAGCTGTTTTTATCTATGTTAGTACACGTAATATTTAATCTCTATAATTAGAAATTTCTAAACATTATCTACAATTAATTATATCTTTAGCGATATTGTCATATGAACCATTGTCCAAAGCAAAACAAAAATGCTTCACCATCAATTTCAAAAATATGAGCTAGCTAGTATATGTCGCACTAATTTAATCAAATTTATAGCGATATTATCAAAACAACAATGGTTATAATAGCCAAAACAAAATTATTATATTTCCAAAAATTCCTCATCGTCAATTACATTTTAACATTCTTCATAGCTATTGTTTCTATAATAGTACACATAATATTTAATTTCTATAATTTCAACTTTCTAAACCTTATCTACAACTCTTTTATAAAGGCCATCGATATTGTCAATGAACCATTGTCGAAAGCAAAATTATTATATTTTTAAAAAGGTCTCACCATCAATTACATTTTAATATTCTTAATAAATAATTTTTCTATATTAGTACACACAATAGTTATAAAGTTAAAACCTTTTAAACATTATCATCTGCTAATTTCTCTCCTCAGAGCTTCAACCTAAAGCAAAAATTGTATTACCATCACGCTTCGACGATCCATCACTATCCACATATATTCAGGGTTGGCTGTTGATAGTCGGGGACCCTAGACATATACTAATTTAATCAAATTTATAAAATGTTATCGATATTGTCACTGTCAGAATAATATTCTAGCCATAATAAAATTATTATATTTCCAAAAATTCCCCATATCTATTACATTTTAATATTCTTGATGGTTATTTTTTCTATATCAGTACTTATAATATTTGGTTTCTATAATTACATCTTTCTAAACATTATCTACAACTCTTTAGAAAAGCTAGCGATATTGTCATTGATCATTATCCAAATTAAAGTAAAATTAATATATTTTAAAAATGCTTTACCATCAATTACATTTTAACATTCTTCAGAGCTAATTTTCCGGTATTAATACACAAACTATTTAATAATGAAAACTTTTTAAACATTATCATATGCTAATTTCTCTCCTCAAAGCTTCAACCGAAAGCAAAAATGGTACTTCCACCACACTTCAACAATCCATCACTACCCACATATAGTCAGGGCCGGCTCTAGACGGTTGGGGAACCCTAAGCTTGTACTAACGAGGCCTATTTCACCAAAAAAAAAATAAAAAAAAAGCCTTCTGCTTTGGCATAAAAAAAAAACTTATGTTAATTTCTTTTGAACACTTCTTCTCCTAACATAAAAGCCTTCTGCTTTGTCAAAAGGAATGTAAAATTTTTTAGCATCCTCAACACTGTCAAAAACTAGTTGACTAATAAACTCCACTTTCTTACATGGATTAACATAGTCAGATGAGCTAGGTAATTCGTCTTCGGATCGCGCATTCGTATTATTGTTGTCCTGAACATGTTTGCAGCATTCACCTAACACTTTGGCATAAAAAAAAAATATAGGCTCTCGATAAAAAATTCATTAAACAAACTGTGAAATTTCTAAGCATTTTCTACAATTAATTTCTATCTATAGCGATATTGTCAGATGAACCATTGTCCAAAGCAAAATTATTATATTTTCAAAATTGCTTCACCATCAATTTCATTTATATCCTTGATAGCTAATTTTTAGTAGACATAATTTTTAGTTTCTATAATTACAACTTTTTAAACATTATAATCTGCTAATTTCTCTCCTCAAAGCTTCAACCAGAAAGCAAAAATGCTACTACTTACCATAAAAAATTAAACAATCCATCACTACCCACATATATTCAAGATCGACCATAGACAATCGGGGCACCCTAAGCTTATACTAAGATCGAGGCCCTATTTCACAAAAAAAAAAAAAAAAAACTCAACTTCTTTAAATGCAAAAATACAAATTAAATATGGGCATATTATTTTTTCAGATAGATAACTAAATGATAAATTTACACGATTCTTTTTAAGGAATAACTTATATCTTAATCTAAAATAAATAAATTATGGACATCAACACTTAAGTCCCATTTGACTAAGCCTAATTTTGTTTATCTAATTATAAGAAAAATGCACCTCAAACACACACCCCTCCCCTCAAAATTACATGTTTTGACACTTTACCATCCAAAAGTCTGTATAAGCACTTTACCCCTTGGAATAGTTAAAATCAATTACATTATGTATTGTATTTAGATGGACCTTTTTTTATTTTTTTATTTTCGCAATCGTGTTGTATATAGATGTAATATGATATATTGATAAATGTCTAAATAATTATATGGGACTGCACATATTTGTTGATGAGTTAATGATTATTTCTTCCTGTGATATTCATTATGTTCAATTTATCTCCCCATAGCACTTTAACCCCGTATAATTTTACAAAAGTTTCACACCGCCTCCCTAACATTTTTATATGTGGTATTTTACCTCCATATGTTATGATAATGTGGCAGATTACCCATATGTGTTATGTTAAAGTGATAATTTACCACCTCCCCCCTCCCCCTCCTCCGTGTCATGATAAATGTGGAAATTTACCTCCCTATGTTACAAAATACTTTGCATGACCACTCTCAATTTCGACAAGTAAGTTATACTCTCCGGCTAAAGAAGTATAACAATGACGGCCCAGTCCGTAGGTAGCTTTGATTCTTGTCTAGAGCCCTTTATTTTAATTGTTAATCTAAATTTTACTGAGAGAAAATGTTAAAATAAGTTATTATAAAGTAAAATAAATTTAGAAAAACAAGTTTATGATTGTTGTGCATAGAAATGACCATTTTATCTCTACGTCGCCGACATTCATGAGTTTGTTTTTTTTAAGAAAAATACATAAGGGTGCAAAATGTCATATAAATTATATGTTTAGGGTGCAGCGTGCCAAAAACTTTAAATCGGGGTGAAAAATGCTAATATTTTATAATTTTAGGGTGCAAAATGTCAACATTCTATATTTATAAGGTGCAAAATCTATATCGCCAAGATGCAAAGTGAAAATACAAATTGAAAATAACTATTCTGCCCTTTTACCAATGAATTATCTCATTAAAACATACACTATGGTGCAAAGTGCCAAATAAATTATATTTCAGGGTGCAAAGTGCCAAAATTTTATGATTCCAGGGTGCAAAATGCCAAAAACCCCAAGTTTATAATACTTTTGATCAAATAGGAAAATTTAGATAGACATTTTTTGCCTATAGTTCTAATTACAGAAAATTATCAAATGTCCTTAATTATTTTCAATATCTACACAAAATTTAAAAGAAAATCCAAAACCCTCAACTATTATGGTTAAAACGTGAAATGTGCCACCCCTTCAAGCGTTGTTCTAGCTACTACAGAGGACAAAATTAATCCATGAAACTTGTAGCCCTTGAACAAAGGAATCTACTGCAACAAGAATCACTAAATTTGGTTGAGAAATGAGAGAGAAATCGAAGTTTGAAATTTCGGATCTAGGTTTCTTCGCAAATCAAACTTTGAACAACGAACTCGATGAAATTTGACAATATTTTTGGTGGCTATAAACTCATATTGATGAGAGAAACGAAAGCACCAATTTAGTTTTGACAAATAGCCGCCGGAAAATGGCTTGTTAAACCATATTGAGTGTCCTTATAATTTTGAAACTACAGGCCGGTTCCTTGTAATATGATTAAACCTCAGGAGTCTGAGTGTAAATCATCCTAAAAATAATTCAGTTTTGGTAAGTAGAATCATCACCGAGTGTGTTAATTATTGTTAGTAAAATTATGTGTGCCATTACAAGTGTAAATTTATAAATAAATTCATATATAAAATAATTTAATTTTGGTAAGTAGATTCATAATGACTTACGAAGTAAATAAAGTATTAATTATTATTAATTTTCCTTTGATAAATGTAATTTCCATCAAAATTGTTCTCTTGATTATTGACCTTCCTAGTCGTTTGAGACACATTAACCTATTTATTTAGTAAAATTAAATTAATATAGCTATTCGAAGCGACTGAGCAATTTGAATGTGTAAAAATAAGTTCATTTTATAAAGTAAAAAATGGTAAATATTTTTGTTCACGAGGACAACGATGAAAAATTAATTTTACAGTAAAATTCAATTACCCTTAAATTAAGTTTCTTTTTCAATTTATTCACTTAGGGTGTGTGGATGAGTTTTGGCCTAGTCTCGCGGGTCTCTTGAGACCGAGTCAAAACCCTTTCAAATGAGTTTTCGCCAAACCCATAAAACCATCAAAAACATATTCAAAAACTCACACTCAAACTCTTCAAACCTATAAAACATTGATTTGACACCTACCACCTACTTTTTCCCCCAAATCTGCTAAAAAAGACATTGATTTGACACATATCACCTATTTTTTCCCCTAAACCCCAACATTCAAATCCAATCCAAGTGGGGTTTCCACTTATTCAAACCACAAAACCCAAGAGTCAAAACTCATCCAAATGAAGTCTCAAAGGTTTCATCGAAACCACCAAAATAATTTTTTTAAACCGAGACCCGCAAAATCGAACCAAAACCATCCAAATAGACCCTTAAACCAATATTATATCTTATATTATGTTCCCTCTTGAACTAATATATCCTACACACTTTTGTCCCTCTTATTAGCCATCTGTTAGACCTTTTGTTGGTGACTATTATATGACCCTTCAAAATTGTTCATTTTTCTACAAATTACCTTTTATTTTTTTTAAACTTTACATCGGTAATTGTCAACTTCTACATATGGAGGATTAACTTTTTTTTTAGACAATATGGAGGATTAACTTAGGACCCATTTGGATGGATGGATTTGAAATGAAGAGAGATTTCAAATGAATGGATTTGAGATTCCAATGATTTGAAATCCATTCATTTGTAATCTCTCGTTTGGATAATTTTTTTTATAAAGAATTTGAATCCATTCATTGGAAATCCATTATTTGGTATATATCATCTGTGTTATTTGAATTTCCCAATCGTGCCTTATAATTTGCTCTATGAGTTAATTCTTATTGTTGATATCGAGATAAAATTGCATAAATCGATTTAGGGCAAAATTAAAATTTTTGAAAATAGAGGGACCAAAAGTGCAAATTTGGATTTCAGAAAATCTGGGGCCAAATTGAAAATCTTAATTTTTTTGAAAATTCTGGACTGAATTGGAACTTTGGGTTTTTTCGAAAATTTGGGGTCAAATGGCAATTTTTGAAAATGAAGGGACCAAAATTGCAAATTTGGATTTTTGAAAATCAGGTGCTGAATTGAAAAATTTATTTTTCTGAAAATTCTGGACTGAAATGCAGTTCTGGATTTTTTGAAAATATGGGGTCAAATTGTAATTTCTGAAAATTAATGGACCAAAAGTGAACATTTTGATTTATAAAAATCAGGGGCCGAATTGAAAATTTTAATCTTCCAAAATTATCTGAATTGTAATTCTGGATTTTCAAAAAATTAGGGTCAAATTGTAATTTCTGAAAATTGAGGTACCAAAAGTGTAAATTCGGATTTTATGAAAAGCTAAGGCCAAATTGAATTTTTTAATTTTATGAGAATTCTAAACTGAATCGCAATTCTTGGTTTTTCAAAAATCTGGGGTCAAATTGTAATTTTCAAAAATTGAGGGACCAAAAGTGCAAATTTGAATTTCTAAAAATCGGGGGTCGAATTGAAATTTTTAATTTCGTTAAAATTCTGGACATAATTGCAATTCTTGATTTTTCGAAAATCTAGGTTCAAAATTGTAATATCCAAAAATCGAGGTACCAAAGTGCAAATTCGATTCCTGAAAATCAGGGTTCGAATTGAAAATTTTAATTTATGAAAATTCTAGACTGAATTGTATTTCTGGGTTCTTCTTAATCTGGGTCAAAATTGCAATTTCCGAAAATTGAGGGACCAAATGTGTAATCCAAATTTATGAAAATAGTAGTCGAATTGCAAATTTTAATTTTTTAAAAATTCTAGGTTTTTTGAAAATCTTAGATCAAATTGTAATTTTTGAAAGTATACAATGTGGACATTTTTTTAGTGGATTTCAAATGACTAATTTTAGAAGAAATTTCAAATCCACTTAAAATCGGGCTGAAATCCATTGGACTAAAATCCAGGATTTCGAATGAATAAATTTAATTTTGTATCAAAATAACATGATGGATTTGATAAGGAATTTCAAATTCACCCAACCCAAATTCTTCCATCCAAATGGGCCCTTAAGGTTTTCAAAAAATATGAATTTTTTGGTTACATTCATCATTGGTTGAATGATAAACACATGTGCATAAGAAGACAAAAAATTGTCCTCTCACACACAATTATCGCTTATTCAATACCCCAATAAATTGTATCCACCGAGATATGAACATAATATTTCCGATTGTTTTTCATGTTCTCCGTGTCATCATTCAAATTACTATATTTCACATTTTGTTTATCATAAGATGTTTCAAATGTCAAAGACCAATATCTACACCCCAACATTGACTCAAGACAATCAGGCAGGGGCGGATCCACGTAGGGGGCAAGTGGGGTCTATAGCCCCCCACTCAAATATTTTATATATTTATGGTGTTATTAATCTACTTAACAGAATAATTGTTTGGCCCATTGATTTTACTTCTGCAAGATAAGAAACAAGGTGCTTTGATTCTGCTATCCTATAATTAATTAATTAATTACTATTTACTGCACCTTTTTCTTTTTCAATTTTTTTTGATTTATTATTCTTTCTTAACAATTTCAATTGTTCTTTCAATTTTTTCTTAATAATTGTTCTTTGATTTTTGTTTTATCTTAATAATTTTTTTAATTTTATTTCTTTCCTTAATTTTTATAATACGGTCTTCTTCTTATTTTTTTATTTAATAATTACTACAAAAAATTTCGACTACCCCCTAAAAATAATATTGATCTACCTCTGACTTGCGAAAATGAAAAATCGACGCTGTCAATATATAATTGTGAATGTAATTGGTGTCATTTGAAATTGTAATTAAGACACATAGATGTTTTGAGTTCTTTTGGAGCCATAAAGGGGTATTACATTTAGTTAAAGTAACTTGTGGAGGTTATTTTTGTCAAACTTCACCCCCTCTATATTGTACATATTTTCTCTTAAATGAAATAATTTAGTTTGACTGTTTAATGTTTAATTGATTTTTTTTTCATTTTATACGTATGTTTGGTCAGTTGTATATTAGAAACTTTTCAAGATTTTTCGAAAAAATTTTGAGAAATCTTTGGAAAAATTATAAATAAAAAGAAAATTTGTTAAAGTAGAAACTACTCTATGTTCTCGTTTTGGGTAATTCAATTACAAAAACTTTTTGGTGTTTTCGGTGAAAAATTTTGATCTATGCTTAGCTCCCACTATCCCGTATTCCTGGATCCACCCCTGCAATCAGGTGGAATTTATTTTTGCAGGTTAGTATAGTTGTGAGGGGTAATTTTTTGTTTTTTGTTCTTTTTTTTGGTCAACGAAATTTAATCCATCAAATTCAAACTATCAAATAATTTTAGTATTTTCTAATAACCAGAAAGGCAAAGAGTGTTTTGTTACAGTGAATGTTTGAGGGGTCCCTTGTTACACCAAATAGTTGAAATGTTTAAAATACATTTTAACTTTTATTTTAAAATTATAATATGGACAATAATTTATCCTAAATTATTCGATAAAATTTGACAAGGTTGGTGCCTGTGAACTCGCCTTGATGAGAGGAAAAAACGGACACCAACCTTATTCAATTTTACCGAGTGATTTGAGAGAAATCGTTATTCAAAATTTGGTTCACGAAGAATCCCAGATCCGAAACTTCAAACTCAGTCGTCATTTCTTTCAAATTACTCGATGAAATTTGATAAGGTTGGTGTCTGTGAACTCGTCTTGATGAGAGGAACAAAATTCACAACTTAATTTCGACAAATAGACAATTGCACGAAAATTTTGACGGGGTAGCAGGGTGTATCCTTGTAATATAATTTTGGTCGAGAGGGTGTCTTTGTAATATTTGAAACATGAGGATAAAATCCATTATGGAAATAGCCAGGAGTTGTCTGCGTAAATTTCCCTATTTGATATTTCACATAATTAATTTTGATTTCCAATTTTTGTAATGACAACTTGAATTCAAATATGGAATATTTTGAAGATGACTTTTAAAAAGTCATTTGTCCCCATTTCCCAAAAACAAATCGCGTTCGAAATATGCGAGACAAACACTTTTTTACTTTTTCTGAAATAAATTTATCAACTTTCAATTTTTTTAAAAGTTAAACAAACAATAACTATCTAATTTCTTGTACAACTTCTATTTTGATTTGACATAAAATCTCACATAACAAACCTACTTTGATATAGCTCAAAACACGAACAAACAACATTCGACAAATCGCAATTATTTCACAAACCTCCTTTACTCTCCCAAACAAACATGTCCTTTTTACTTATTTAACATATTCTTCTTAATATTTTGTTCAACTATGAGACAATGTAATGCAAAATCCTTTCAAAATTGCCCATATATGCATGATATCATGGGTTCAATATAATGAATAAGTAAATTATTAAATCCATATAAAACCTCAAACACAATTCCTTAAATGATATAATTCGACAATGAATAAGTAAATTATTAAATCCATATAAAACCTCAAACAGAAATCCTTAAATGATATAATTCGACCAATTATGCATCCACGAGAATATTATGAATCAAATTTGATGTTGTTGGAGGAGCTTCCACCTTGGTCACCTGTGTTTTGAAAGTAATTGTTACTCATTTGTGACGGTCCAACATAGTTATTGGGATTGACAGGGTATGTAATAGATGATGGAGCATAGCCTGCTCGTGTCACTTGAGGCTGATCATGCTGCACATTATAACTTGCATTCCGCTTCAGTACATATGGAAAACGTTGCAGGGTGTTGCGCTGAGCTTCCTCGATGCGAATTTTGTTTAAATAAATTGTGAGCGGTTCAACGTAGTTATGAAATCCCAGTGTTCCCATGGCTGAGATTATGTCTTCTGGGGTGATAGTTTTGCGGTACTCCTGATGGCACTTTTCATTGGCCTCGCTGGTAACGAAGCCAATTAACTCGGAGACACACTCCTGTATTGTCTCTTTTGCATCGTCAGCAATCTTCGCTTGAGGTGGAAGAATGCGGCGCATGATCTTAATCAAATTTGCGATTGGCATGTATTGATCCGCAGCACGTTTAAATGTTTCTTGTGCGTTTGAGTTGTTGAGATAGGTGGAAATGTTGGTGGTTTCACTATTGTCATTAAATATTCCTGAAATTAAAGAATGTAGAGAAACGTTAACAATTATCAGTTCCCTAGCTAAATTTACCCTCATATCATTAAAGAAACAACATAAGCAATCAAGTATAAGGCATATAGATTTAAGGTATATATAATGAACTAGAAAGCTATAAGCAATCACTTGTGAAATAGAAAACTAACAATATAATGAACTAAAGTTAAAATACGCCTTTGGGGAAATGCAACAAGAACAAAAAATACTATAAGCCATTCATTCAAGTACATGTAAGAAACTTAAAAAGATTCTCTAAAACAAAAAGAAACTTAAAATTTTACCTTATATTTTAATTATATTTCACGTGTAAGAGATAACGCAACAAGATTCCTTAAGATAAAATTCAACAAAAATGGAAGAATATGGAATAATACGTACATAAAAAATATATATTGTTTTTTCTTTTAAATTAATCCGTCCAACACGCAGGGGCGGATCCAGGATTTAAAATTAGGGGGATCGAACTTTTTTGTTGGTCAAATTTTATTGACAATAACATTCAAACTAAAATTGTGCACGAACTCACAAATAATACTTAAAAAATAGATTGTCAATAAAAATTATATTGAATTCAAAAGGCATAAATAATTTAATTAAAAAAATATAAGTTGTACATACCGTTATTTCATATCATAAAATTTATATATGACACAAAATCGAATAAATTCACAATTATTGAACATTTTTCAAGGATTAATGAAATCAGATGTTTTGAAAAGGAGATATAGAAAAATTCTCAAGAATTTTGTTCACTCAATTTCTCCAATTATACATAGATAAATTTATAGGATTTATTATTAAAAAAAAGTGATCAAGTAGAATGAGGCTTAATTGTCCAAGGATTACGAGTCCTAATCCCTAAAGGTGTAGGGATTAGATATTAATCATAAGAAAGAAAGAAAAAAATTGGGCTGAGATTGTTGGGCCTTGACATTTTAATTCAAATAAATGAGTATATTTATAGTTTGTATAAACTTTAAATATTTAATGTCTTCAGTAAATATTTAATGTCTTCAGTTTGCAACTCTCTCATATACACATATAACACTAATTATTTTTAATAATTATTGGTGGGGGGAGGGGGGCCAGGGCCCCCAATGTTATATGTACATCCGCCCCTGCCGACACGAATCCTTGAAATCTTAAGATGATTTTTATAAAATTGAAATCTGCTAAGTCGAGAAAATTGGAGATTTATCCCAAACGTCAAACTCCAAGAAATTAAAAGAATACCACACATACAACCAAGATTTGTTAGAATTTCATTACATTTTGTTCATTAATTTTAAAAATATATATGATTTTACCAGATTCGGGTGCTTCCGTGCTGCTTTTATGATTTGAGTTGAAATCCATCTTCAAGCTTTACTTTTATCTAGCCACACACGAATCATACACAATTCTTATAAGTATTTGGTTGTGAATCGAAATGTACCTCCAACTTGGTCTATATTTATAGTCGTTTTGGGCCTTAGAAATGAATTCAAAATGACAAAATTTACATTAACAGGAAAGTCGTATAATTAAAAATTAAATAAATTCACATTTTTTGGTAAGTAGAAAATTCCATTACTATTCTCGAAATAAACAGCGTATTAAATATTATCACTAAATTTGTGTGTTGAACAAATGGAAAAAATATATGATACTACAATTCTTATAAATATTTGGTTGTGAAGCGAAATGTACCTGCAACTTGGTTTAAATTTATAGTCGTTTTGGGCCTTAGAAATAAATTCAGGAGGACAAAATGTATATTAACAGGAAAGTCGTATAATTAAAAATTAAATATATTCACAATGTTTTGGTTAGTGAAAAATTCCATTACTATTCTCGAAATAAACAACGTATTAATTATTGTCATTAAATTTGTGTGTTGACCAAACGGGAAAAATGTATGATATTACAGTTCTTATAAGTATTTGCTTGTGAAGCGAAATGTACCTGCAACTTGGTTTAAATTTATAGTCGTTTTGGGCCTTAAAAATAAATTTATGAGGACAAAATGTACATTAACAGGAAAGTCGTATAATTAAAAATTAAATAAATTCACATTTTTTGGTGTAGAAAATTCCATTAGTATTCTCGAAATAAACAGCGTATTAATTATTGTCACTAAATTTGTGTGTTGAACCAACGGGAAAAATATATGATACTACAATTCTTATAAGTATTTGGTTGTGAAGCGAAATGTACTTGCAACTTGGTTTAAATTTATAGTCGTTTTGGGTCTTAGAACTGAATTCAGAATGACAAAATGTACATTAATAGTAATTAAAGTCGTATGATAAAAAATTTAATAAATTCACATTGTTTTGGTAAGTTGAAAATTTCATTACTATTCTCGAAATAAATAGCGTATTAATTATTGTCACTGAATTTGTGTGTTGACTAAACGAGAAAAAATGTAAGAACTACCATGTATTTTGCGAAACCTATACATAAGTACCCTGTGAATTTTTTTGCATCAAAACTCTTTTGTAATTCCAAAATCCTGCATATTACACCCAATCTCGTTAGTTACAAACACCGTTAATTTTTAAATGAATTGCCTAAAATTTTCTTTGATACATTAAAAGTACAGGGAAGTTTTGCACAAGTATTCAATAGTATAAAGGTTTTGAGCAAACACTAAAAAATAAAGGAGAGTTTTGACTGAATAAATTATGCAAAAACAGCAAAATCAAATGGAGGGAAGGAGATATATTGAGTGTTTTAAAAGTAGGGTTAATTACAGGGACCTCCCCTGATGTTTGGTCAAACTCGCGTCCATTCCCCTCTAAGAATGCTAATTACTCGGACCTCCCTCGAGGTTTGAAAAACATTACAAAACCCTAACGGAAGTCGACGGACTTGGACGGCACGTGTGTTTTTACCCTTTTACCCTCAAGATTTTAAATTGAAAAAAAAAATTAAAAAAAAAAAAAAAGAACGTGTGTTTTTACCCTTTTACCCTCGAGATTTTTAATTGAAAAAAAAAAAAAAAAAAGAAAACATCTTCTTCTCCAACCCACCCCACCCCCAACCCACCTCACCAAACCCCTCCCCCACCTTCCCAGGCCGTCCCGACGGCCTGGGATCGCCGATTCCAGGCCGGCAACGACCTGGGGAGAAGTTCCCAGGCCGTCGCCAGCCTGGAAATACAGCTTGAGGCTTGCGACGGCCTCAAGTCGGAGGCCATCGCAGGCCTCGAAAATTACACTCCATGTCGGCGACGGCCTGGGATATTCTCCCCAAGTCGTCGCCGGCCTGGATCCGGTGATCCCAGGCCGTCGGGACGGTCTGGGAAGGTGGTGGCGGCGGGGTTGGGAGTTGGGGGTGGGGTGGGGTGGGGTGATTTTAGGGTATTTTTTTATTATAAAAATTAAAATATTTTATATTTATATTTTTATTATAAAAATTAAAATATTAATGAATATATATTTTTTCTTTAAAAATTGTTATGTTATATTTATGAATAATTAAAAAAAATTTCCAACAAAAATATTAATGAATATATGTTTTTTCTTTAAAAATTGTTATGTTATATTTATGAATAATTAAAAATATAATAATTTCCCAACAAATAAGTTCTTTAATTATTTCATATCAATAAAACTTTAGTTGATATATGTGTAATATGTGTAATATTTTTTCTAAAACATTATTGGCTAATATAAAATTTTATAAACATGTGTAATATTTTTTCTAAAACATTATTGACTATTATAAAATTTTATATTTATAGACATAAAAATTAAAGTTGAGTATTTCAAATATTTTTCTATCAAGTAAAATATAAAAACAAATTTGAATGTTTATATTTATTTGAATTTATATACACACCTAAGAGGGACAATGTGGAAATCTATACACACATTGAAATAATAATTGATGAAAATTATTTTTTTGTAATTTTTTGTAAGAGTTAGTGTTGTTCCCAAGTGGTCAGATGAGGTCTAGAGGGGGGGGGGTTGAATAGACCTCTTCAAATTTTTAAACTTTAAAACTTTCTACTAAACTGTTAGCAGACTAAGTTGTTGAAGGTCAGTAAGCTGACTAAGCTGATCAGTGAACGAATCTTTGAACAGCGCAGTTAACCACTTCTCTTTATACTACTTAGCTTTAACTGATTTCAGCAAACTTTAAAATCAACTTTTAAAAGCAGAGTACTTGCAGCGGATTTTTCTAAAGTGTTTTTCACAAGTAAACTCCAAACAGTTTGAAAGATTTATCCCCAGCTTTAACAAACTCTTTTTACGAAATCTTTCAACAGTTTTGTTCAAGTGTTCTATGCAATCTGAAAATATGCAAGGAAAAATGCAAAGTAAACATACATAATTTTTATAGTGGTTATATGGATTTAAATCCTTTAGTCCACTCTTCCAAGTCACTTAGATCTTGGGTTATACTATAATCACAAAGTTTACAGTATACTCTGCTTGCGCCAATCAACAAATGAAAAGGCCACAAGTGCGCAATAGGAAATCACAAAGAAGACCTATTCTACAGAGTCTTATCACTCACAAAGACGGATAAGAACTCTTCACAACTCTCTTTTAACATAGATTCACTCAGAAAGTGTTTTAGTTTTGCTTCAACTAGCTTCTGTCAACAAATGACTTCGGCAGACGAGTGAGCTGTTCTTGAGACTTAAAGAATTCTGCTTCGGATTTTCTCTCAGAGATTGTGTTCTTCGTTTCTCTTCGTCTCTTCAGCTATTTATACTCACCCATTTGAAAAATGTCCATTGAAGAGAGACACAATTCAAATTTCTCGGTTACTAGTCCGTAATTTCCGCGAACGGCTCTCTGCACAGTGACAGTATTGCAGACTGTACTTTCTGTCAGGCAGCATTTAATGCACCGAGCTGATACGAGGTATTTCTTCAATCATTTGCCATTAATATCCTTGGTCTTCAGCATTTATTACTCTAAGAGCATTTATTACCGTAGGGGAGATTCCTGATCCTTTCCACTAGGCTGATGAGAACACAAGTCTGATGGTGAGCAAAGCTGATCCCAAACTTGAACAAATCTGATTTGAGTCGGCTGATCTTCACCAGTCTGATTTCTTTCCTTCAGCAGATCAGTAGTCTTCTGAACCTTGAATATTTGACCCTTCTGATTTGTCTTTTGTCAAAATTCTTCCAAGGGTTTTAACTAAGTTTTCCATACTTAGCTGATCTTGATGTTTTGGAAATCATCAAAACCTCCCTTAACTTCTTTGTCTTCAATACTCTCTATCTTCATCTTCATCCAACAGTTAGTAGTGTATTTCTCTTTGAATATATTTTACAATAAGTAAGAAAATACTTTAGAAATATTTAAAATGTTATTTTAAATATGAATATACATTAATAAAGTCATTACACATTTTATATAAACTTAACAACATTTTAACCCACAAATGTAATTTGACATTGCTATTAGATTCATTCTCATGCAACAACATAACCTTTGCTGAGAGGGGTAATATAGTCCATATAAATTTGCTACAGTAAGTCGGGGGCAAAATTGGCAATCGATCGAAAATTTTATGATGACGTAAGCAAAAATGAACGAAACCCTAACGGTTGTAATGTTTTTCAAACCTCGAGGGAGGTCCGAGTAATTAGCATTCTTAGAGGGGAATGGACGCGAGTTTGACCAAACCTTAGGGGAGGTCCATGTAATTAACCCTTAAAAGTATAAGGGAATTTGGTAAAGAAGAAATATCACATGATAGTTTGGTGCAGATTTTGCATAACACAAGATAGTATCGTGCATTTTCCCCTGGACAAACATATATGGCAAAATTGCAGAAAAGGTCCCAAACTAATTGGCAATTTTGGGTTTTCGTCCCACACTTTATCACCTCACCGAATTTCGTCCCGTAATTTTATTTTTTTTTGGGATTTCGTCCCGCCGTTAAGTATTAGACGGAAATTGCACACGTGGCCGTTAAATTGCCACGTGGCTGCTTACGTGTCATGATGACGTGGCAATTAGCATGACCAATTATACAAGATTGCAGAATTAGTCCCAAACTAATTAAAAATTTTGGTTTTTCGTCCCAAACTAATTACAAATTTTGATTTTTCGTCCCAAACTATATCAATTAGCCAAATTTCATCCCGTGATTTACCATTTTGCATGAATTTAGTCCCACTATAAATTTCTAATTTAACAAAAATGACGATTCAATCTTTTACATTTTCTTTTTCAGAAAAAATAATATGAATTTTCGAAACTCCTATGCTCTTTTGAGAAATAAAATTCTCATGTCATTTCATTAGAAAAATATTGTGCGTTCTTTTTTAGTATTAAAATATTAAAATATTAAAATATTATAAATATTGACATTATTGACTATGTTATTCACATGTTCATAATGTTTCATTTTTTCTCAATAAATTTCATATTTCCCAATTTGCAAATATGCTTGTTCCGGAAGAAATCTTCAGTTTGGATAATAATTGTGCTGATGAAATTTTGATTAGCGCCTAATTAACATTGATATTGTGTTCTTTTTTAGTATTAAAAATATTTATAATATTTTAATACAAAAAAAGAACACACAATATTTTTCTAATGAAATGACATGAGAATTTTATTTCTCAAAAGAGCATAGGAGTTTCGAAAATTCATACTATTTTTCTTGGAAAAGAAAATGTAAAAGATTGAATCGTCATTTTTATTAAAATAGAAATTTATAGTGGGATTAAATTCATGCAAAATGGTAAATCACGGGATGAAATTTGGCTAATTGATATAGTTTGGGACGAAAAATCAAAATTTGTAATTAGTTTGGGACGAAAAACCAAAATTTTTAATTAGTTTGGGACGAAAAATCAAAATTTTTAATTAGTTTGGGACTAATTCTGCAATCTTGTATAATTGGTCATGCTAATTGCCACGTCATCATGACACGTAAGCAGCCACGTGGCAATTTAACGGCCACGTGTGCAATTTCCGTCTAATACTTAACGGCGGGACGAAATCCCAAAAAAAAATAAAATTACGGGACGAAATTCGGTGAGATGATAAAGTGTGGGACGAAAACCCAAAATTGCCAATTAGTTTGGGACCTTTTCTGCAATTTTGCCAACATATATTCATGAAGGTGATATAACATCTAAATAATGATGTTTTATCAACCGGGTGATTGTCGTAGTTGAAAGTACTAGTCCCAAAATATTCGAGTCCCTTGGAGATGTTTCACATAATGATATGTCTAATGCACCTTAGAAGATATTAAATCATGTTTAAGACCAAATTACCCTCGGAAAAATTGAAAATGAAAATGAAAATGAAAATGGTGTTACTAATGATAATGTAAATAAATTCACTTTTCTTTCGCAAATATTTTATTATTATTATTATTATTATTATTATTATTATTATTATTATTATTATTATTATTATTATTATTATTATTATTATTATTATTATTATTTTGTTAAAATTATTTTCTAAATTATGAATCTAGTTATTATTGTAGTCACATTCAGTGTTTAACATAAAATGTTTCAATTTAGTATATAGTTACAAGTGAGTGAGTTGTATGGATGAGTATCAATGAATTTGTTGCTTACAAAGCTAAAACTATGTGATGTTATTTATTTGCAAAGATGACAATTGAATTTATTTTTAAGATAACCATAAATAATTGAACAATATTTGAAGTTAAGAAAAATCCTATGACAATGTTAAAGAATTATTTTGGAGAATGATGTGCAACCGCAATATCATTGTGTTTTACTTTAGTCAGTGCCTTGAAAGGATAATTGGACACTATAATCTTAAACTGCATTATTTTATTTAACTATTTACTTCTCTTCAAGTACTGCAATAAATGTTTAATTTCAATTTTCAAAGTTTCTCATCTCTTAAATGATAAGATATATATAAAATTAATAATGTGCCTGTAAGGTAATAGAAATGATTAAATTATAACAACTCATGATTTCCAATCAAATGTGGAAGAAGTAGATGTTTTTATTAAAATATTTTAACAGTAAAATATCATAGATTTATTTTATACATTACCTATTAGAACTATTTTTCACCAACCCATGACAACTGTGAAAAGAATTTGGTAAATAACGAGTTGTCTGTAAAGTTTAGAGGATATTTGTGATTTTGAGATAAACTCCTTTTCACAAATAAATAGATATATTGGATTAAAAGAAAAAGAAAGGGATAATTACACGGATCTCCCGTGTAATTTGGTGTATTTTGCGTCCAATTCCCTCTAATAATCATTATTGCTATATATTCCCCAAGGTTTCGAATATATTACATCCATTAGGGTTTAGGGTTGTTTATTAATGTATATATTATATATGTTCTTAAAATAAAAATATAATAACATATCAATGTTTTTTTCAATTTCTTTTCGTAATGTTTTTGCAATTAAAGTACAAGGAGAAGAAAATATATTATGGTTATTTATAATAAAAATATTGTGGAACATAAATAAAAATGTAAATTAAATACGGCTTAATCCCACTTTGCACCCTGCAAATGTATCAATTTGGCATTTTGCACCCTCGAAAAAAATAAATCCCACTTTGCACCCTCAAAACATATATTGTATTTCACTTTGCACCCTGGATGAATTTCAAGCCAAAAGACAAGGGTAGAACTCTCTTAAAAAATCAACACATATTCCCTCCAAAATATAATAATGTGGCATATATGTAATATTAATAGTATAATTGAAAAATTATCCATTAAAATAACTTTGGAAAAAAATCATTTTTGGGGCAGTTAAATGAATAATTTACTACTCTTAACTCGACCTAATATAAAATATTTTTCTAAATAATTATTTATATAACTTGAAATAAGAAAATATAATATCAATACATAAATAAAACATAGTCTTGTTTTTACAGTAAAGTGGTGGAGTATAAGTAATTATATGGCGCCAAATGACCATCGAAAATACTTGTCACTCGAAAATTCATCAAAAAAAATTCCGACACGATATTTTTCGACGAAATGTTTCGGTCCCAAGCCGCGACAAATTTTACGTTTTTCTTGTAGTGAGCTAAAAATTTAACATAGTTGGTTAAAATTATGTTCCATACGAAATATAATATATGAAGGTCTATGTAACAATATATATATTAGAGCTTTGTGCATTTAAATAACATTAGGATCCCTAAACTCCCAACATGGGCAAAAATATCATTTGATATCGTTCTTTTTAAATTTATATTTACAACATGTGACATCTCATTTTTTTTAATGTTTTTCTTGGAGTTGTTTTAATGGATAATTATCAATTTTACTCTTAATTGCACATGAATTAAAACATTAAAACCCTAAATTCAAATTTATATTAACATGTGACGTCTCAATTTTTTTTATGTTTTTTTCGGAGTTATTTTAATGGGCAATTGTCAATTTACTCTTAATTGCACATGGATCTCACATTAGTACATTTTGGAGGAAATATATGTTGATTTTTTAATGGAGTGACAAAAATACCCCTGCTTTTTGGCCTAATATTCACCTAGGGTGCAAAGTGAAAGACAATATATGTTTTGAGGGTGTAAAGTGGGATTGATTTTTTTCGAGGGTGCAAAGTGCTAAATTGATGCATTTCTAGGGTGCAAAGTGGGATTAAGCCATTCAACTTTCACATGTAACCCATACTTTTTATAATTTCAAGAAAAATTCATAATTAAAGTACGAGGATAAATGAATGAATAAACATGAGAAAAAAAACTTGAATATAAATTATTTGACGTTGTAAAAATGCTCACATGCATGTTCATAATTAATTAGTACTATAAAATTTTAACTAATAAATTATTTTTTTACAAAAAGTAAAAATACTCATTCAGAAACCCGATTTAATAAAATAATTATTATAAAATCCTATATATTATTAAATTACTATAAATCAATAAAAAAAATTAACATGTATTGTTTTAAAAAAGAAAAACCCAAAACCCCCCTCCCCCACCCGCTCCACCCCACCGCACCGTGAGTTTTACTGCCTACATCAGTTTTCCGATCACATCTCCTTCAATTGTGTGGTCAGATTTTTCATTTTCTTGTTATCATTTTGCTCGTCTCATTCACTGCACCTCTGCCGGACGAGATGTAGGAGATGTGATGGTCACTTTTGGCCAGCGCTTAGGTGCCTTGGACCCTATAGTGCAGGCTGCAAATGTTGCTGAAAACAGGTTTTTATGGGGGGGTTTTTTGCACTTTGCACCCTCGAAATATAGGAAATAGGCACTTTGCACCATCGAAACTTAGATTTAGCACTTTGCACCCTCGAAATATGAAAAATGCAGCACTTTGCACCCTCTTTTATTTTCAAGCAAAAACTCAAGGGCAAAATAGGTAATTCTTTTGTAAATCTTTGGCACTTTGCACCCCCAAAATAAAATTAGCACTTAACACTCCCTAATTAAAAATAAATCAACAACTTGTACCCCTGAAACACAATAAATGAACACTTTGCACCCCAAAACACAAAATTAACACTTAACACCCTCAACTTTAGAAAAAAAAAAAAAAACTCAAACCCTTCATTTTTTCCCGCAAAGATGACCATTAAGGTGAAAAAAATTTAATAGGTAATAATTTATGGGTCTTTGATATTTTGAAGTAGACAATGAGTCTTCGAGAAGTTTACTTGTATTTTATTTAGTTATTTATGGTTATATTGTTGAAAAGAAAGATGGAGAGAGAAATGAGTATTCGAGTATTTATAATTGTATTTTGCAAAATTTAAGGAAAAAAAATGAAATACCTATTTTGCCTTAGATTTTTTTCACTCCAACGGTCAACTTTGGCGAAAAAAATGGGGGGTTTGAGTTTTTTTATTTGAGGGTGTTAAGTGTTAATTTTGTATTTTGGGGTGCAAATTGCCCATTTATTGTGTTTTGGGGGTGGAAGTTGCTTATTTGTTCTTAATTAGAGGGTGTTAAGTGATAATTCCATTTTGGGGGTACAAAGTGCGAAATTCTCAAGTTTTGAGGGTGCAAAGTGCCAATACTGTTGAATTACCTATTTTGCCCTTGAATTTTTGCTTGAAAATAAAAGAGGGTGCAAAGTGCTACATTTTTCATATTTTGAGGGTGCAAAGTGCTAAATCTAAATTTCGAGGGTGCAAAGTGCTTATTTCCCATGTTTTGGGGGTGCAAAGTGCAAAAAACCCTTTATGGGGTGTGTAATTAAGGCTGGTCTCATAAGGCTAGATCATGCTTTAATCACAGCATTGGTTAACTCCAAGAAAAATGAATTTTAGTGACAAAATATTAAGTGACATTGTTGAAATTGTCACTTTTTGCATACATTTAGTGATAAGAATATTAGTTTTGTCACAATAATAATAGTGACAAGTGCAATAGTGACAAAATATATTTTTAAATTGTCACTAATGACTATTAGTGACAAGTTTATGGAACTTAAGTTGTCACTATTGACAATTAGTGACACCCTTTCAGTGACAATCTAGTGACAATAAATATTGTCACAATAATTTAGTGATAACTTTTTAATTGTCACTATTGGGGTATCACTAAATGTCAATAGTGACAACTTTTTCACATTTCTTGTCACTAGTGTGTCTATATATATCAGTTTATTGACAATATTAAAATTCTTGTCACTTTATCATTTACTATTTTGTCACTAAAACTTAAATTTTTTGTAGTGTACGTTGAGAGGTGACAGCCACACATACTTTCCATTTGCCAGTTGGTGAAGCCACTGAGTCACATTACAAGATATTTTTGTGTTGTGGCCTATTACTATTACAGGTGTTCTCTCAATAGATGAATTCCGGCAGGACATATGTAATGAGCTTTTGGGGATTCAGACCACCTCCTGAGGATTTTGATCGCGGTCACCTTAAAATATGATGCTTATAGGAGAGATGATTTAAAACATTGCCAGATGTGCAATTCGAAGGATACCATGCAATTTTGTGCAAGAGCTTACAGTTTTCAGTTAAATCTTAAGATATGTCTAATAATAAAGTTAAGTTGATGTACTTACCCCTGCTTACGGATTTTGAGTGGTAGTGATGTGCTCGACTGCTTGTCTCTACCGTGGTCTGTGTCGAGCAAGCAAACCTAAGACATCGGATATATGTGGGCTGTTGGTACTTTTGCAGGTATCTGTAGTCACATTATACTGAGAAATGCTTTGCTTACAGGCCAATTTTTGTTGTTTCATATTCATATACTGATCCCCTATCCCCCTACCTTTTTGTGTTATGTATTGAGAGACTTTCATATTTGATTGAGGAAAAGGTTTCGAAAAAGAAATGACAGTCCCTTAGGACCTAGTAGAGGGGGAGGGGTGCAAAATTCTCACACCTCTTCTTCCCGGATGATCTAATTCTCAGGGCCAAGGCCAACACTAAAAATGCAAGGTGCATTCGTAAGGTGCTGGATGAGTTTTGTGAGTTCTCGGGCCTAAAGATTAGCTACCAAAAATCCAAAGTCTTCTTTGCTAAAAGGGTCGAGTGTAGGGTTAAAGGATATGTTACATCCATTTTGAATATTGGGCGAACTAATAATCTTGGGAAATATTTCGGAGTCAACTCATTCATGAAAGGGTCTCCCCGAGGCTCTTTGGAGGTGTAATTGATCGGGTGGCATGTAGGCTGTCAGCTTGGAAGGCGAAGCTTCTCTCCCTTGCAGGTTGGGCACTTATCAAGTCGGTTACTTCAACAATTCCCAACCATGTGACGCAAAATGTGTGGCTCCCTTCTATGACTTGCAACCAACTTGATAAACTCAATCGTAGATTTCTTTGGTCCTCCGACCCATCCCAAAGGAAACTACATCTTGTGGGTTGGCCTAAAGTCACGAAAAGCAAAAGGAACGGATGTCTTATATTGAGAGAAACTCGAAAGACCACCATTGCTCTCCTCGCTAAAGTTGGTTAACGATGACTGGTGAGAACCGGCTTTGGGGTGACACTTTCCGGGCCAAGTACTTAAAGAACTTGGACCACCTTGATTATGAGATTAAAAATGCTGATTCTCATACGTGGAATGGGGTTGTTCGCAGCATGCGAAAAGTGAAATCATGTGTTAGATGGCAGCTAGGGGATGGTAAAAAGATATTTATATGGCATGATAGGGTGGGACTTGAACCTCTTAAGCCTTAGTGTCGAGGGTAATATCCATGAACAAGAAAAAAGTTGGGTGGTTGCGGAATTATTTGATGACGAGAAAAATTGGAATGTGAGTAGGGTGTAAATCCATCTACCACAAGAGGTAGTGGCTTGTGACACCAGAGGTGAAACTTAAATTCAAATCCTACCGAATATACCATACTAAAAAGGCCTACACTCAATTCACTCTTTGATAGCGGGCACCACATCTGGTGGAGACCTTGGCCGGTTAAGTTAGCCTTATATATTTGGTAGATTAAAATATATATATTAAGTTTACACAAATATCCCATAAAGTTCCAATAGTTACTAACTATTCTCATATTTTAAGTTCACATAAAACCCATTTCACTAGTCTCCCTATAATTAGTAGAGACGATGTGATTACTCGGAAATTATTAAAAACAAAATGTTTAATGTTACTACATGCACACCAACAAAAAACGATATTTTTTCCCTAAAGTTTGATCAATTTTGAATCGGGGTAATTTATCCCCAGTTAAATACATAATATTTAATGTATCCCCTTTGAATTGGGAAAAAAAAAAACATTTTATCCCATCATTCTCCAATATTGTGAATAAGCATAAAAATGTAAAAATACCCTTAAAGGAAATTGTCATATTTATAATAATACAAGAGTAAAGTGCAAAAATTAATAAATTGATTGGGTCAAAGTATAATATATTAGAGGGAGTATATAAAAGTACCCTTAAAGGAAATTGTCATATTTATAATAATACAAGAGTAAAGTGCAAAATTTATAAATTGATTGGGTCAAAGTATAGTATATTAGAGGGATAGTTTTGTCAAGTTATATTTTTTTTTTTAAAGTTTAAAAATCTAAGAAAGCCGATGTTAAATTTTTATAAAATTATAGAGAGGTAAAATATTTTTTTCAAATAACAACTAAGTAAATTATCGTTTCATTAACTCTTTCTGATTCATTATCAACCACAAGTAAAAGAGCATTTCATTGATTTTGATGTTCTTGTTTCGTAAAAATGTCATATTTACATGGTTGCATAGATTGATTACTGGCGAGGAGCATATGTAGACAAAACAAAAGAAAAATTATGTGCCTATCTCGATGGATTCAATTCACTGGGATACTGGGAGGGACAAATATGTATGAGAGTATAATTTTTTGTTCTCTTATGCATACGTGCGACCATAAGTATGAGTGAATTATCCACAAATTTAAGGGTTTATTTGGAAGAGTCTTAACTCTATTGCTTGACTATACGTGGATTTTGGCAATATTTATGTTTCATTTGTTTGAGCCGCCAATTGTCATCAACTGGAAATAGTATGTACCAAACTAATTAACAAATAAAATTACATGAAAAGGAGTACATCAATTTTCCTTTAAAAAAAATTGAGCTCACATGGCATGTTCCCTCATTTGGTATGCAACGAATTTTTGAATCATGATGATCATGAACACCAAACAAAACCTAGTGAACACATTCAAAAGAGGCACTGAAATTAATAATTCAATTTCTCAAATAAATCCATATACCCTTTACCTACATCACCCCAAACAATGATACAACTAACAAAAAGAGCTATTATTCTCATCCCTTCCCTATCATATACCACACCCTCTACTGTGTTTACTTCTTTACAAAACTAAACAAGAGCAATAGTATTGGAGACAAAAATCCCCTCGATTTTACGGTAACCCTGCCCAAATAAACCCGAAACATAACAAATGATCAAGAAATCGAAAAAGTCGACAACTTTTGAAGTTTATCCCCCATCACAAGACTACCTCGGGTTTGGTCGAATAAGCCTTTGAGCTGAATGACTTCCCGATAATGTAGCTTGAGAACGAGTAACCATTTCAACCATTGATGGTGTTTGATAGGCATGAACAAGGCTCGACCCTTCTGTTGAATCACCTCTAGCAGTTGCTCTTTGCCAAGAATGTGAACTCAATCCAGACAAAATATATGCTCGACCAGATGCCTCGTACACGTGTCTACTAGCCATTCTTTCTTGCATTTCTTTCAGCTCAGCATCAAGAGAAACACATAGCCGATCGTGGGATTTAGCTGATAAAACTTTTCTAAAGTTCTCCAGTATAGAAACAGCACTAGCCAAATCTCCGCTTTCGGCTGCAGTTTGTGCTCGTTTCATTTCCTCTGCTGCACGAATCCTGTTTTGTTGTCTGTCCACTTCAACTGAGATGGGCTCGTTTGTAGTGGCTTCAGTTCTTTTGATTCTAACTTCTTGACTGTCTACGGTGACCGATTCATTAGTCAATGGATCATTGTAAAGACATTTTACCGTCAACAACAATGTTTCGGTGCTTGAAATATCGGAAGGGACATTTATGGAAACGAGGAAGTCTCTCTCCTCGTCCGCGTAAAGGTCTCCAACGTCGATCGATCCCGTACGTCGATCAGACAATATGCGGTTTTGGTAACTTCCGGCTTTCAAAGATCCAAGATGGATTCTCGGGTCTACACTCTCGACTCTCACCTGCAAATCCTTGACCACAACACTCAAAAGACCGCCAATGCACTGTGCGAATGCATCCTGGATAACCCCCTCGGTCTCGATGAAAGAAAAGGTCCCTCCAGAGATCTCGGAAATCGAATGCATGGATGACGCATCATGATCCGCACCGATGCCAAATGCGTGAACCGGAATCTTGAATCGCGAGGTTTCTTCAGGGCGAATAGATAAAGGAAGGAGCAAATGATAGTTTGGTCGATTTTGATTATTGACTGTATATGTATCTTGCCCATCGGATAATAATATTATACTGGCAACGGGATTCTTTTCTTTTCGGTCCTCCACTATTTTGGCCCCTTTTTTTAAGCCCTCGGCAATGTTCGTTCCTCCGTTGGCGACCAAAGAGTTAACGGCTTGTAAAGCTTGTTGCCGTCCCGTTTCCGACATTCTTCGTAGGGGAAAGAGGCGTCGAGCCGTAGAAGAGAAAGCAATCACCGACAACCTATCATTTGGACCAAGATTTTGTATTACGAATCCCATAGCTCGTTTTAGCAAAGCGAGTTTAGTACCCGCCATGCTCCCACTAATGTCGAGAATCGTAACAAGATCAACCGGGGCACGAGGAGATCGAGAAATTTCGGTCAACTTTGCATTACTTGGGTTAAAATTGTGGCATGAACTTGAACTAGGAGCTTCTAGATGAAGCAAAACGGTAAAACTTTCAAATGAGCTTGCTCGTGGAGCAGATGGAACTTCAGTATATGTCAGGATGTTGACTCTACTTCGATTATCGAAATCAGAGGGAATCTTATTAAAAGAGCCTATTTCAGAAGATTCCGTTTGATGATCCAATGGCTCGTCATCATTAAAGACTGCTGGCTCAGGGGACTGCCGACTGGAATTCAAACGAGGTGGTGGTAATCGACGGATTACTGTCATAAAGTCGTTATTTTGGGGACAATCTACGGGATTTATTCTTGCTTTTCCGAGTGGAGAATCGAGGCTCGGGCCTTGCAAGGGAATTTCTTTCCACTTTGCTCTGCATACGGGGCAAATTTTGTTTCCGTGTTTTACGTTAGAAGCGATGCATTGGAAATGAAAGGAGTGTGAACATTCTGCAGTGAATATAGCTTGTCCATCTCCTCGTCTCATTGATGCCAAACATATCGAGCAGGACTTCTGAAACGAGAAACAAAACACAGTGAGAAAATAGAAACCATATAGAACAAAAGTCAATTTAGGGATAAAAGCTTTGAAGAATAAGATCAGAAGAAGCAAAAACAATGGTAAGAAATGAGCCCCGATTTATTAATCGTTCACCGCATTCTAGCCATAGACATTGTCTTAGCTTGTCAAACAAATGAAATCATGGAAAACAACTCCGAATAGACAAAATCACTGGTTTTATCTTTGATCTTTCCTATGTCCTTTAAATAGGTAACAAACACATCAAATTTCTCAGCACCCAAAGAAATTGATATCGAACACAAATAAGCTGAAATCATGGATCAAAAATCCCCATAAGTTTCCACCAAAAACACAGATTTTTTTTCTTTTTTGGGTCAATCGAACTAGAACTACAGAGTAGTTTCTATTCAATGTTTTTCTTTGATTTACAGTTTCTTTTAAACCGTGTCCCAAAAAAATCCAAAAAACCGGAAACAAAATTTTAATTAATGGTTCAAATCATCCAACTCATCAGTAAATATGCATTTCACCAGATTCACTTATTATTCCTCAGCTACCAAAAACATCAAAAAACCGAGTATTTTTTAAACAGTATCCAGAACGGAATCACATCTCATATAAAAACATTAATTTCACAAATTTACTCCATTTCATCAGCAATAAAAAATAAAAAATAAACCCCATCCAGCATGAAACACAAAGCTCTAAACAATAACAATGAAGAAAATAACTAAAAGAAGCTAAAGAAAAACACCAAACCTTAGAAGAAGATCTACTCAAGCTCTTTGAAAGCCTCAACCTATTAGAAGCCAGCGTAGGCGGAGCAGAGGTCCAGTCACCCGGCGGCGACAGCCTCTCAGACGGCGGAAGTGAGTTAACTTCATCATCGTTGTCGGCTACAGGATTTCTTGGACTAATAACACATAGATTCAAACCAAAAGCCAACTTTACTTTCCTCCATTTACTCCCCATCGCAGAAAGAAAAATATTTTCTTTTTCCCACACGAAAACACCCTTTAATATAAAATTCAAGAAGATGGAATCTTTACTTAGGAATGGAGAGAAATGATAGAAACCCTTTTGAAGAAAATTCAAGAAAGTGATGAGGGGGTTCAGCTCTAATAAAGCATCCTTTTTAAAATTGAAATTTTGGAGTCGAGCAAGAAAAAGAAAAATAAAGAAGAGGGGAATTGCTTCACTCTTCTTTCTTGGCGGGCCTGGAAAATAGAGAGAGGGAGATAGGGATGAGCTGAGGGCTGACCTTTGCTGTTTGTATTGAGTGGGGGTGGGGGAGGATTTTTGACCTTGCTCTGAAGATAAACGAAGGGTAAATTAGTAAAGCCACAAAAAGGTACAAACTGTTCATCTGCACTTTTTTGAATAGTTATATGTCTTTGACATTTTATTTTTTGGTTTACTACTTTTGTTGCTTGGTCTCTTTCATTTGTCAACTTTTGAGTAATGGATTAAGTTTTGAATTTTAGTAGACACAAATTTCATAAAGGAGCTTTATTTCATTATTTGAGAGAGAATTATCCGAATTGTTTTATTTACGATATAATAATTGTAATCGATAATGTTTTATTGAATATGGATCATGTGTGCTAATTGTTTTAATTGAAGGTTTGAACATGGAACATCATATTCAAAATGAATTGTCTCAACCAACTCAGCTAATAAATCATTTTGCTCATATATCACCAATTTATAAACATATATTTTCTGATATTTTTTTTTAGGGGCGACCATCCTCCACAGCGGATAATTCTTGCATAGCCTGGTCTATGAGCTTTTCATAGACCTTGTGGTTGTAAATGAACCACATCATATATTTTGAGAGTATGACATCATCAAAATGTATGATGTGATTCATTTACAACCACAAGATCTATTAAAAATTCATAGATCAGGTCTATACAAGAATTTTCTCTCCACAGCCCTTAAACGGTTGAGTTTGATGAACTACTAGAGGTTTTCTGTTTTCTATGTGTACTTCATTAAATATATCTTGGGAAGAAGGAAACTTTAAACTTAAAGCATAATAAGTAGAACTAAATGCATGGACGCTATATGTGTTAAAATAGATACATGTAGAAAAACTATTCACATTTTTACCTTTTCCTTTTTTAGGGACTTGTTTCTCATTTTCTTATCAACCTAGCTATCACCACATCAACATTTGGCTAAATTTGAACATGTAATTTTCATCGCATCAACATTTGACTAAAATCGAGTATATATCCTTCCTCGGATATTATGAATTACTATCTCTATTCCATAATACATGTTTTTTAGTGAGAATTTTTTTTTTTTTAATACATGTTACTTTAGGAATTCAAAATAAATTTAAATATTATTATGACATTTTTACTCTTCTTCATTAAAAAGAGAGAAGAAAGATGCCTGAAAAATAGAGAGATGGAGTATGGGGAGTTACAAAATGTAATTGCTTCTCAAGGATACTTTTGTTCAACTACATTCTTATTTTCCTAAAATTTAAGATATTAATTGATTCCTTAATTCTTATGAAAAAACCTTAAATGTCATGTAATATAGAATAGGGGCAGTAATATAGCGGTTCCGTGTTCAGTTATTTTTTTCCCAAATTCTTGTTCCAAACCTTCAACATTGATATTCACATTATTTTATCCTAGACAATTATTAATAGAATTGATAAGTACTATCTTCACATATTTGGGTTGAAAGAGAAAAACTCGCAACTGGTTAAAAAGAATTGAATGAATCTGACCTGAACTTGTTGAGGTAGCATTGAAGGGTCAATATGGTGGAAAAATTCTATAAAAACCTGTTTAGATTATGAAATACTCCCACACGTGTAAATCATTACAACTAATGATTTAATTATCTTTGATTTTTAGTGGCACTACAACTGTTTTATCTGAGCTGTTTATTACCATAAAACTGCAGTTGACTTTTAGACAAGTCATATTAGAGCGTGTTAATTTTCTTTAGTTTTGCTTTTCAGCCTACTTTCTCTTTACAAAAAATGGATGCAAAGATGGCTTGAATTTACATATGATATTGACGACCATACCACATTTCAAAGAATTGAAATTTTAGTCTAGAATTAAATCGCCAACTGTCTAGACAAATAGAATATACTTACTTTATGAGCAACATATATATTCTCGAATTTCTTAAATTTTTCTTGTGCTCTATATGGTCGAATCAAGTTCGTGTAGATATTGACGAACCTAGACGGATATCGTAGGGAGGGGGGGAGGCAAATAAATTTTTGGAAGAAATCTCAATAGTTTTTTGATATTTTGATCAAATAAAAAAATTAACTTAAATTAAATTGCCACTATGATTTTATCCAACAAAAGATTAAAAAATATATAATATCAACTTTCTTATCTAACAACAAAAATTGAAAATATATATATATATATATATATATATATATATATATATATATATATATATATATATATATATATATATATTAGCTATTTTTTAAGAGTCCGTTAAATAAATGGTTCAAAAAATTGAGGAATTAATAAAACACGTATATTAGCCTTTTATATTGTTAAAGAAAAATCAAACATAACTGCATATATAATAATAGAAAAAGGAAAAAGATAAACTAGATAAATGAAGGAGGTTCTCCCTGGGTATCGATCGGACCCATTCCCTGATCAGGCCAATAATCCAACCAGAACCAGTGGGCTAAAAATACTTTCTTTCTTAATTATGATGATGAGTATAACAAATAAATAATAGTATTAATTAATTAATATGTTCACGCCAGATTTTTCTGCATACATGTTTTGGTTTTATTATCAGGATGCCAACTAATTTTTCGCCAACTTGTACAAAAGAAATTAAAAGGGATTTGGAATTTTGGATCTTTTCTTTTTAAAAAAAAAGAAAGCCAATGCCTTTTGAAATAGAAATAATTAGTGCATGTCTGGATATATTGGTAACCAAAATTTGTGCATGTTTTACTGTTTTATTTTACATCTTAAAGAAATGAACTTCTATTTGTGATCTCAGTGTTTGTCCACACATACAAGCGGAAAATACTTACATAGACCAGGTCTATAAGCTTAGTGGTAGACCTTGTGGTCTAGATTTTGCCACATCATTTATAATTACTTAAAATTCAATTATTATATTTAACTAACCCAACTAGATTAAACTATAATTAAATAAAAATAAATAATTAAGTGTGAGCCATTTTTTAATTATCATAAAATTAATATTAATTAGATTTTAAAACACCCTTAACTGTATAATTAATCAAGGAATTTTAATAGGGTTCAATTATAGAAACAAAACGTACTCTTGAAGAGTTTTGAAGTTCCCTCCTAAAAACAAAACCTAACGAGTATATTGAAAATTTATTTCTAATAATAAAACCGTTTTTGCATTTTTGTTAAATAAATAACTTTGAGGTAAGGGGTAACTTTAAGGTCTACTTCAAAATCTATTCTTCCACTTCTAAGGTAAGGCTTAACCATAACTGTATATTTTAGTTTTGTGTAAAAAACCAAGGAATTTTAATATTAATTAATATTAATTAAACCAAGGAAAAACCAAGGAATTTTAAATTCTAATTAATATTAATTTTATGATAATTAAAAATGGCTCACACTTAATTATTTATTTCTATTTAACTCTAGTTTAATCTAGTTGGGTTAGTTAAATATAATAATTGAATTTTAAGTAATTATAAATGATGTGGCAAAATCTAGACCATAAGGTCTACCACTAAGCTTATAGACCTGGTCTATGTAAGTATTTTCCCATACAAGCTTAATTAATTAACTAATGGGTGATTACAAGCTAATTTTAATTTGCTTAATCAAATACTCTACTAGCCATCATCAAATGTTGAACTTTCCAGCCGCCTAGATTGGTTAAGTTCAACATGTTTATTATTTAATAATAATCGATTAATTGGAGTCTGTTTTGTTACAACTCATTGGCAAATTTGGAGTTTTTCAATTCATCGATTTCGGCAGCATATTGGTCAAAGTTTGGCACTCGAGGAATTTTAAATTTTGCCCCAATAAAAGTCTACTAAGATCGTATAATTAATTCAACATACGTAAACACTAGTACTACAAAAACATGCGACCAATAATAAATTGGCTACAAATTAAAATGTTGGCGGTGGCGTTGTGCCTCTAAATTCTAACGTCAACTTTCAACATTATGAATAAGAATAATTACATACATCATATTTTATTGTATCACACATACATTTTACCAAAATAAAAATAAACACACACACTCACATGCACATATATATATATATATATCCTCGTGTTGTGCAAGGAGACCAACTCCTTTATATGCACAATTGTGTCATGTGTACTTGCCTTTTGACGATTATTTTTTATGTGTTGTGTTGCCAGTACATGTTATAGTTTAATATCGTCCATTTGAATAAGAACATCTTATGTGTTTCAAGATTTTCAATATAAAACAAATTATCAATTAATATCGTTTTTTTCAACATGAATTACTTCTAGTTTTGTCCAATTATTGTGTTCTCCTACTTAATTGTACTAAGAAAGTGCATGTACGTTGTACATGTCTAGTTAATTTCATTAGTATTTTTTGTAAGTTACAGTAAAATAAGTTTTATTATGTCATAAAATAAAATAAATTAACCCGTTTTCAACTATTTAATTCATTTTTCACCGATTTCACCTGCTTTTCACTATTATTGTTGTTTCACCGATTTCATCTTTTTTTTTTCATGAATTTTCATCGATTTCAGGGGTATTTTTTTATATCATTTTCAACCAAATTTCATTAATTAACTTCGTCAGTATTCACCAATTTCACTCGAATTTTCATTGATTTTACATGTTTCAATGATTATATTTTATCTATTTCACCATTTTTCACGAATTTCACCAGTTTTTTCACGAGAATAATTATATAGAGGTTATGCATGTCTTGAAATTATTGAATATTCTTCATATTTTATATTCTAGACAAAGTAAAAATACATAATTAGCTAAGTTATAAGTAATTTTATTCTTTCATAGTAAGATACGATTCAATTTTAATTTTTTTTGTAACATAATGATATTTAAATCAATTTCATTTTAAATATTTATAATTAGAGTGTTTATGACTTATGGTGTACTAAATCTTTAAATTAATATTTTCTTACTTGAATAAATATTGATGCTAAAATATAATATTTCTTATATATATTTTAGGGACTATTTAAAATGATAGTGTTTTCTTAAGATTAAAATTATAAAAATTCATGTAAAAGAGAATTTATGAATTTTAGAAGTTTATGTAGGAGATAAATATAATAAGACTTCATGTCTAAATATATCTCTTCAATTACTTTTATTATTTTATATATTTACCATTTAATTAAGTATCACTTTACAATTTAAATAGTGATATTTTAGTCTTCACAAAAAAGTTAAGAAATATTCATACTTTTATATAGTAGAGAGAAATTAATGAAATAAGATAAATAACTTAACATTGGTATAATTAAAGGTATATTTGCGTATAATAATATAAGATTATAAATTAACTAACAAATGAGGGGTTTTACAATAGTACTGCTAATAGCTTTAACCCAAAGAAGAAAAATTCTTGTCCAAGCCTGGCTTGGCCATTCTAGCAGCACTAAGCTAATTAAGTAAGCACAAATGGTGGAAGAATTTATTTCCATTTGTATTATTAAAATATATAATAGATATTTGGGGCATAAAAAAAAGTCTAAATCTAGTTCACTATCAAGAAGAATCTTGGCCAGGTACATCTTTCATCGAAAACTAATTAATCTTGTAGAACAAGTTCGATCAATATATTTGTTTTCGAATAAAAATATAATGACTGTTCATATATAAGACATATATATTTGAGCAGCAAGTAGTATATATATATACTAGGAGTATCTCCGAAAATTGGAATTAATGCATAATCCAAGTACAACAAAAAACATATGGACTGGATCGGAGTAACAAATAAATAAAGAAAAGCATATATTTATAATTGGAATTTGAGTAGTGGAGTTTCTGTATTTCCCACTTAATTTATTACTTTTACTCCCTCAAAAAGACAACCTTTTAAAAGAGAAAATGCACTATCTTTTTCAGCTACAAAAAGCTTTTTATCCCCCCCAACAAAAGAACATCAATTATAAACCAATTACTTTTACATGCTTCGCTGCCCAACCCATTAACCATACCCAACTTGTGTGTGTTAAATTTTGACTTTTGTGTTTATGTTAATGTGTGTGAGAAAAAAAGGAAAATCTTAAAAAAAAAAAAAAAAAGAAAGATAAAAAAGGAAAAACTTTACTCATATACTTATTCTTCTATTATCATAGATGTTAGAGATCCATTAACAAGGTGGAATAATCCTTCATGCCTCTTTTGTTAAAGGCATATTTATATATATATATATATATATATATATATATATATATATATATATATATATGATTCCTATTACGTACAGTCTCTCTAAATTTGCCTCACTTTCTGTAGCAAGTCAACTAGAAAGCTCCACTTTTACTAAAGTATATTCTTCTTTCATTTATTTAACTATGGGAGAAAAAAAGCATGAAACCTGGCCACTTGTGTTTTGAATATTATTTTTATTACATGGAATCCCATTATATTTTATAAATGTTGTACGAAATTTCTTTGTATTTCGTGTTACTGATGCAAAATGGCAACATCTCATGTATCAGCACGCCAAATCTATCTTAAACCTGACTATATTCAATTTAATTATTTTTTAACATGAAACTAAATTGAATTAAATAAATTAATGTTAATTAGAGTCAAAAGTGGTATATTTGGTACAATTATTCAAGGATCGGAGTACTCAATACTAATAGTACTATTTTTCTTTAAAATTTTTTTGATTTAATACCTTAACTTGACAAATGTATGCATGCAATATACACATGGAATTTTCTTAATTATATGGAAAAGAATTGCAATACTGTTCTAAACACAAATAATTTGTTCTTGTATAACGGCCCAAAGTGTAACTAATTATTTCTTGAAGGTGGCATATATAGCAAGGCTAGCTAGCATCATGTTAACTCTTAATTAATTCTTATATATAAATTATATATATATATATATAAATTATATATATATATATATATATATATGATGATACAATTAAGAAATAGAATAGAAGACATTTTAGATACTTTTTTTTGTTAGTATTAATATTAATTTAAGGTCTTTAATTTTATGGTTCTCATAATTAAAGCAATTCTATCTTTTATGGTCTTTAAAATATAGGATACAGGTTCCATCATAAGTGTGTAAAGTTGTCTAGCTAGCTAGGTTAATATATATCATGAGTTTATTAGTTAATAATTATTCGTTCTAATTTACCTTATTCATAGTAATTGCTAGCTATTGCAATCAATTTATATGATGATGTAATTATTATATTTCACACCCAAAAAAAAGGTTCACATGTACCTTCTTAATTGACAACAAAGTTAATTTGGAACAGGTACAAGCTATATAAGCTGGGTTACTTAACCAAGGCCAACGGGCCAGCCCAATATATTTATATATATATTTTCTAATTTTAATGTTTCTAAGATTTGGGCTCACCCTTAATTTTTTATTTGAACCTACTTTTTTCATTTATATATATATATATATATATATATATATATATATATATATATATATATATATATATATATATAATTTGGTTTGTGCTTACCTTCAGTGTTATGGAAATATCAAATATGAATGCGGATAGGTAGAAGTTAGAACATTTTTTTCTACATCTCTGGACCAAATCTTAGAAACATTAAAATTAGAATCTGAATTTAAATATATATATATATATATATATATTTTTTTTTAATAAATTAGTATAAGATATATAATGCATCTAAAATTTCTTCAGTAATAAATTTCACATAGTTGACTATATGGTTTTCCACCGCAACTCAACGTGGATAACTCCGTTCTTTGAATCTATCAAATGGTATTTCTGGTTTATACGTCCGTTGTGAACCACATCACCAAGATTAATATCAACATGTCCTAAAGATTCCTGTATCAAAATTAAGAGTTTATAATTAGACAAACTGACTAATGTTACAAATAAGATATATGCCTCACAAATATATATATATATATATATATATATATATTTATATTTAGGAAGTACGACCCGATCGACCTTTGAATTGAAACTAATGCCTGCCCGTTTACTCATAACATTTATATGAATCTTCTCCTGGAAAGGAGGCTCTTCAAGCAGGAACTGAAACTCTTCGTTCCACATAGGATTACGAGTTCTCCTCATCATCTGAAAATTTATTAATATTAAATTGCGAATTTCAAAAGGAACAACGAGAAAAACAAGGGAAAAAAAGATAGGAGTTTTTCATGAATTAGAGCAGACAAAGGGATGAATCTGATCGTGGCAGCAAGATCACACTGCCGCTTACAATATTCCGTCTCGTATTTAAATCAAATGAGGATCGAGATAGAATAAAGACTCTACCTTTGATTTCTTCATTTCGCCTCTAAAGATTATCTGCACATAAGGATTATTATGACGCGACCCCTCTACATCTTGTGCACCTTGAACGGTGACTAGAAGTAGACCGGCTCCTTTGGGGCTTTCAATGCTTGATGACCTGTCAATAACACTATATTTCCTACTATAGCCATTCAAACTCCCACTAAAACTATCTTGATCTTCTCTAAAAGGAGCATATGTTAACTCGAGCAAGATTTGTCCTCTGTGCTTTCCTTTGTGAGGCTCACTTATACTTGTATCCTTTAACAAGTCGAGTGTTACTTCCTTTGGCTCGTTCGGAGTTAAGTGTTTCAATGGAAATATTTGAGTCCCCAGCCTATCATGTGTGCCTACCTGTTGTTACAGTGCCAAGATTAAAAAAAAAAAAAATGTAGAAATTCTTTCAATTTTTTCAAAATTTAGAGATTTAAGATTGAGGGTTAAACCTTGTCCCAGTCGAAGACATTTATATGAAGCATTTGAGATAGCGGTTCTTTCACAGAAAGCTTAAATTCTTCGTTCCACTCGGGATTCAAGGTCTTCTTTTTTACGGTAGTTTTCCTGACCGGGAGCTTATCTCCACTAAGGCTTAGTTTAACATATGGATCAGATAAACCAAGTAAATCCATCTTCAGAAGCTTCATCGCACTTATAACTTTAACGTGCAGAATTCCAACAGGCTTCTTTACGACAACCGTTGAAGCATCAAGAACTGGTATTTCAAGAGATTTGGGCCAGAGGTACATATTTGCGACTTCCCTTTTCATTCTTTCCTGCCAAAAAGTAAATAAGGGATCATTTGAGTCCGTTTCTTGCAACTACAATGAACAAAAAAAATCCTTCTTACCTGAACATATCTATAGAGGCCAGGAATGGACATGATGTCTCCTCCCAACACATTTAATCCAAAATCGATATCTGGCTGTTTAAATTGAAAACGAATAGAAAATATTTTAATGAAGGAACAAAAACTGTATGAAAGTTGAAATATAGATATTTTTCTTAATTACCTTTTCCATCAATGAAACGACTATGTTTGCAAAACAAGGTATAGTAGGCACTAGTGGTTTCAAAGTTATCCTTGGTGCAGCAAAAACTCGTAAATCCACCAACTGTAAATTAAATAGCAACATCAAAGCTTCAAAGAAGTACATACTCTTCATATAAACTCAATAAAAGTAGATCTTTCTTCATCGCGGAGTTTCTCTTTGAACTCTACTGACCTGAACCGAGACTTGTACAGATGAAATAGTTACTTGAACGATAATATTTGGATTACCAGCCCATCTAATTGCTGGTTCCATGACTAACTCCCTTTCATTAGTCTCAAAGACTTTGAGACCTATCAAGAATAGCAGATATTAAGTTATGTTTGATTTGCACAAAAATCAAATCATAAGGTTCCATTAGTCGATGCTAGAAAAAGGGCAACATTTAACTCACTGAAATTCAAGAACCAAACATAAAACAATATCTTCAACTTTTGTTGATTTAATACATTTAACTATTCTCTGAAAGAAATCATAATAATCTATCAAAAGGAAGCAACTTGATCAAAGTATAAAAGCACAGAAACAAACCGTGTATTGTTGGTGGAAGATTTCCAAGAGTTAAATTCACAAACTCAATAGATTCTATCTTAAATTTCCCAACGTACTCAGCGAATATAGGTTCTGCCGTGCTTCTGATTATGCTACAAATTGCCTGTAAGTTGTATCGCACTCGGTTAACTGCGTTTTCAAGTGTAAGAAGCTATAAAATTTACAAATACCTTGTCCAAGAAAGGCCACATATCTGAAATAAATTTGTTTAACCAATCTACCTGCGCAATTGAAAAACTATTTTTCATTAGAGTTGATCATATTAGAGTGACAATGTTTAAAAGATACTTACTCGATCATAATCGGGACTCTTTACCCACAGAGGAATCTCGGGCATAAGATCCTCTAACGCTACCGTATCGAGCTCAGAAAGCGGGCTGGTAATTGGATCCTGACATCAGTTTAACATTAACAAACTCAATTGATTTATTAACTTTACAATGCAATGTGATAATATCTCTAAGAATGGACAATTGAACATAAAAAGCGAACAAACAAATTCATAAAAGAAAAAAGAAAAAAAAACTAACAAACTAATTCACTAGACTTCTACTTTTCCATTCACATTCATGGTTCAAAAATTCCATATGACCGAAAACACAGAAATATGGAGCAGATTATAATAAATAATTTTCATTTATTTACAAAATCTCCAGAAGTTTCTAGAAAATTCCCAACAATTTTTTTAATTATTTAACTGACCTAAACACACTAATTTTATCCAATGTCCAAGGAATCGAAATTTTAATCCATGTTCACATCAGATTCGTGAGAAAGACAAATAAATTTAACATATCCCTGTATAAGTACAAGTACAAGTACAAGATAAAAACAAAATTAAAATTAAAATACATACAATTCTATACATCCCATTTTTCTTCTAATCTTCGGCTAAATTTAAAACAGGTCGATACTCAATCATAGATTTTCTTAGTGATTTACATTAAAACTAAATTAAAACATTGCGAAATTAAACTGAATAAAGTTCCAGTGCAAAAACACATACTAAACAGAGTTGCATGTGATTACCTCAACATCTTCATTCTTACAATAAAAGAATAAATAAAATCCAATGAACAGACCAAATGGAAGCCCAATTCCAAAGCCAATAAATCCCAATAAACTGCTCCAAAATCCCATTTTTTTTTTTTTAATTTTCACTTGAAGAAAATGTACAACCTCTTTTTGGGGGTAAGAGAATTTGTACAGATAGAAAATGAGTTGGAATAATAAAAGAAAGGGAAAAAAATATATAGATTGGGAGGAATTTAAAGCATGATGCCCTGTACGAGATTACGATAAAATCGAAGAAGGGAAATTTTCGATGTTAAGTTTTAAATGAACGAAGAGACTCGAAGGAAACCGCCAAAATACAAACTATACCTATGATTTTGAGTAATTATATTTACCGTCCTTCCTATTTGAAAAATTATACAAATTATCCTTGAGTTATGTTAAATTTTTAAGGTCCTGCCGACGTCATTAAAAAAGAAAAAATTGATGTGAAAAAAAGGTTTAAATAGAAGATGTATTAGTGTAATTATACTAAATCACGATAACAGATTTAATAAATCTCCTTTATATTTAATGTTTGTCCGAAGAAATAAGGCTCTTTTCATTGTCCATAGCCCATTTAATCAAGACCACACATTTAAAGCATATATCTATTATTGTTGGAGAAAATTGCACTTGTAGTAGTAAATTATATGTTGATTCTCACTTGTGGTACCATAAAAATCAAGATTGAAATATTTGGTATCATTATTTGAGAAATCGAATCACTTTTGGTACCACCGTTATAAATGGACGTTAATTGATGACGTGGCAGTTAAGTATTATTACAAAATTGATACAATTACTTTCAAATTGGCAAAATAATCTCATATCTTCAAATTTATAGAATTTTAGTCCACATGGTTGCTCAATTTCGAAATTGACTCGAATAAAACGTGCCGACCAATTTAAAAATTTTACTTATTATATTTACATATTTATTTAACTAATTTAGTTTTATAAATAATGTTAACAGACCAAATAATACTATAATATAAATCCGACATGATATAAAAATTAAAATATATTATTTTCAAAATCTAAAATTTATATAACAGTATTAATATATTTAATATTTAATAAAATAATAAATTTATATATTATAAGTAAATAATTATTATTTTTTAGAAAAAAACCTATCCCCTCCCAACCCCGCCCCCATCCGGTGGCCTTGGATCGCCGTTCCTAGGCCGTGGTGACCTGCAATAGGAGAACCTTGGTCGTCGCGACCTGTGATCTGTAGCAGAAACCAGTCCAACGCGGCCTTGGATCGGCGATCCCAGGCCGATGATGGCTTGGGATATGGGTTGGGGCCGGGGGGGTTATGTCGGGGTTAGGAGGGGAAGGGTTTAATTTTAAAAAAAAATTATAAATATTTATTAATAATATATAACTTTACTATATTATTAAATATTAAATATATTAATACTATTATATAAATTTTAGGGTTTTAAAAAAATATTTTGTCGGATTTTATACTAAAGCATTATTTGATCTATTGGTATTATTTATAAAATCAAATTAGTTATATAGATATGTAAATATAACAAGTAAAATCTTTAAATTAGTCACCACGTGTCTTATTCGAGACAATTTCAAAATTGGGCGATAATGTGGACAAATATCGTCAGTAAATTTGAAGATGTGAGATTTTTTCTTCAACCTGAAATGTTATGGGGTAGAATTGTCCTTCAAATTGGTCTGCACGCTAATTTTGAAAGCGGCCAGGAATGTGGACTAAAATATTCAATAAATTTGAAGATGTGGGTTTATTTTGCCAACCTGAATGTTATGGGGTAGAATTGTCAATCAACATAAGTAGTAGTATCAATTTTGTAATAACACTTAACTGCCACGTCGGCGGTACCAAAAGTGATTCGATTTCTTAAATTATGGTACCAAATGTGCCGGACTCAATTTTTTTTGGTGCCACGAGTGCAAATATCTCGTTATTGTTGTATTATGGGCCTGTTTGTTTGGTTTCTCAAAAAAAAATCCGGGCCTATTTGTTTGGCGTTTCCAAAAATTATTTCGTATTTGGAAAATGACAATTAAACATGTTTTCTACTTTCTGAAATAAAATTTTCATTTCTCAATTTTTAAGATATTAATATTAAGTATATTAATACTATTATATAAATTTTAGGTTTTAAAAAAAATATTTTTTGTCGGATTTTATACTAAAGCATTATTTGATCTATTAGTATTATTTATAAAATCAAATTAGTTAAATAGATATGTAAATATAATAAGTAAAATCTTTAAATTAGTCATCACGTGTCTTATTCGAGAAAATTTTGAAATTGGGCGATAATTTGAACTAATATCGTCAGTAAATTTGAAGATGTGAGATTTTTTCGTGAATATGAAATTTTATGGGGTAGAATTGTCCTTCTAATTGGTCTGCACATCTTATTCGAGCCAATTTTGAAATCGAGCAGCAATGTGGACTAAAATATTCGATAAATTTGAAGATGTGGGTTTATTTTGCCAACCTGAAATGTTATGGGGTAGAATTGTCAATCAACATATGTAGTGGTATAAATTTTGCAATAACACTTAACTGCCACGTTGGCGGTACTAAAAGTGATTCAATTTCTTAAATTGTGGTAACAAATGTGCCGGCCTCAATTCTTTTGGTACCACAAGTGCAAATATCTCATTATCATGTTTGTTTGGTATCTCAAAAAAATTCCGGGCCTATTTGTTTGGCGTTTTCAAAAATTATTTCGTGTTTGAAAAACGGCAATTAACTACTTTCTGAAATAAATTTTTATTTCTCAATTTTTACAAACTACTACCTCAAAAGTCAAACTAACAATAATTTTTTCTCTAAACAAAACCTATGCAAACTCACATCTGATTGACATAAAGTAACATATCTCTTATACATTTCATTTCACATAACAAACATAATTTGACATAAAGTCTTACACATATTATATCTTTAGAACTTAAACTCCTAGACCTTGTGGTCCTCCTTTTTTCTCCAATAAAAAAATCAAGTTTCTTTATAAAATTATTATCCTTAACCATACATCAACTCCAGTTAACCAACCAAATCAAACAAAACAATATTTTCCTTTTCATTTCAATCCACTTATATAAAATAATTAAAAAACAAAAATTATCTAAAATTAAGATAATGAAGTACTAAATAAATGTGTAAATGTACCTTGCATAAATATTACACATTTTATCCTATCATAATTTAAAATTGATTCTCTACATCGCATTACAAATACTAAGAAGATGTCATCGAATTTCAATAAATTAAAATCTTCCGCCAAATCCCACCAGTTCAATGATTCTCAAGAAATTTCCTCTTCCCTTTACTTTCTTATAATATTTGCCAGTAATTCGTTTTGTTTTGTTAAAATTCACAGAAACCCATTTTTTAACGATTTTGTTTTATTTATGGTTGATTATTACCTTCTACATTTTCAATTTTGAGAAGATAATTCAAAATGTTGTTATTCAATTAATGTGAGTATAACTGGAACTCAAGATACCTCAAAAAAAAAAAAACAAAAACAAAAAACAAAAAACAAAAACAAAAACAAAAAAAAAAAACAAAACAACTGGGACTAAGATAATGCAATAATTTGGTTGAAAAATGAGCGTAAGTGACAAAAAAAATCAAGTGATAATATGGAAGTTGTCACTCTTTGTATGCAAGTAGTGATAAAAATATTAATTTTCTCATAATAATAATGGTGACAAAATATATTTTTATGTTGTAACTAATAACTATTAATGACAAATATATGATGAAAAAAGTTTTCACTATTGACAATTATCGACACCCTTTTAGTGACAACATAGTGACAATAAATATTGTCACTATGGTTTAGTGACAACTTTTTAGTTGTCACTTTTGAGGTATCGCTAAATGTCAGTATTGACAACTTTTTTACGATTCTTGTCACTAGTATGTTTATGAAAATTATTTTAGTGACAATATTTGAATTCTTGTCACTTAATATATATAATAAATGATTACTTTAACATTGTCACATAAAACTTTATCACTAAAATTAATTTTTTTGTAGTGATTAAAAGGGATAATAATTAAACATCTTTTTTTAGTTCTTTATTTTAATTTTTTTTTTTTAATGAAGTGTAACAAATTTCAATACATATTCTTATATTATTTGTCAATAATAGTATTGTATTATTTACATGAAAAAAATTAACGATCATAATTCCATATAATGAACTTAGTGTAATAAGATTATATAAGTAACATGTGCAAATTTTTATTTTAGTTGGTCAATTATATGAATTTTAAATAGTTTTATTTTCTATTTTTTTATTAGTTACATAATTGGATTGAAATGAAAAGGAAAATATTGTTTTGTTTGGTTTGGTTTGGTGATAACGCCGTTAGAACGTCGTTATTGCCTATCTCTTTAAGCCCAAAATATCTTGCTTTGATTCGAGTTTTGTGTGCTTTTGCTTGTTTTCGCGTTCGTTTGCGTTTTTGGTCCTTTGTTGGGCTTTTGTGTTTTTTCTTTTGTTTTCGTCGTTTTTTGTCATGTTTTTGTTCTGTTTGTAGGTTTGAGAATTTTGCAAGGCTAAAGAGAAGTCCGAGAGGTTATGATTCAATGCAATTCCATCAAATCAAGTCTCGGTGGTTGTTGATGCAAGCCTTTGCACAGAAAGAGCTTCAAAGAAAAGAGAACCCGAAGCAAATCGTAGAAGAATGTAGATAGCTGCTCACTAGAACATGCATAAATATTTCATGGATGATCCAAATGAGCTGAATTTTGGATATGTCATAGATGAGTGAGTTATCTACACTACGGACTTTACGGATCCGCAATCGGAGTTCGGAATCAAAAGATATGCTTCTCGGAAGAAAGTGCGGCAGAGCAGGAAAATCTGCCAAACCTACGGCCTAAAGCTCGCCGCGGCGAGGTGGAAGCTCGCCGCGGCGAGGTACCTGCTACCAGCAGATTTCTGCTGCGGGAAAGGCAGGGGGTTTCTTGTATTTTCCCCCTTTTCCCTCACTTGCATTTCTAAACCCTTTAGGGGACTTTTTGGTCTTGTTTCCTTAGGTTAAGAGGCTCAAGAGGTCATAACTTCACAAGAACATCATCAATCTTTCCACTCTTGGCCTCCTTTTTCCTCTCAAGCCTCCATAAACTTTCTCTCTTTATTTTTCTTGCTTTTTCTTATATTTGAAGACTCCACCAAGGGGGTGAGTTAGTCACCACCCTTGGGGAGTGATTAGGTGGTGATTAAAGGGAGGAGAATCCTTGTCTCGATTCTATTTCGATTAGGTGATTTCTTTCCATTTCTTAGTTATTTATGATTAGGAGATGAGTATTGTTATTTCCTTTTTGGATGAATGATTGTAGATTTGAATTCTCCGGATTTATATATATTTATGTTATTGTTTGATTAAATGATGTCTTGATGATTAGTATGGTGCTTATATGTGTTCGTTAATCCGATTCCGTGTTTATTGTTCATCTTGTGGTTTGACAACCTTTGGAGATGAAAGTTATTGATTCTTGATTGCTATATATAGTGATTTTGAGGATTTGATTATGAATTTGGATTGTGATTTGATTTTAGGATAGACATATACCTATGTCGTTTCATATTCATTTAAGGTTTGAGTTTAAATGACATCGATTAGATTTTAGTCCATTTATACGTAAATTGGCTTAGTTTAATTTGATAGGTTGGTATGCTATCGAAAGATACATACGAATGTCATTGAATCCTTGAATAGCAAGCACGAGCATAATATATTAATTGTCGAGTCATTGTTATCGTTTGATTAGTTATGTTTGATGTTGGGTTATGTTTGATTTGTTGAGTTTATTGTTTTATCTCACTTTTGGCCATCTACATTTAATACAACCTAGACATAGGTTAGGCGAGTGACGATTTGTGGATTTCAACCTAGGATAGTCATATACCTAGTTTGGTCCGTGTTTGTATTATGGGTTCGTTCGTGAATGCATCAAATAACTTAAATTCTCCTTATTCGGGGATTTGGGTTAGTTTTCGGTCCCGGGTGACAACGGTACGCCTTAGAATCCTCTTTTGGGTTCGGACTTCCCTTAGAGCATCGGTTGACAGCGATGTTCGTTCTTGATCCGGAGATGGAGAGTTTGGGTAGATTGGTAGAGTTAAGTCAAACCGATAGGGAGACATAACTAATTTGAACTCACAAACAACACTAAATCTAGGATAGTTTGCATAGCTAACCTAACAACCGCATGATTTATCTGCTGTAACTAATAGCTTATGAATCCTCCTTACCGCGTAATTAACTCCCCATTTACTTGCTTTCGTAGTTAGATTTACTTTATCGCTCGTAGTTAAATAAAATCACCCTTATCATATATTTGGATTCGATAATATTGTATCAAGCATTCTTAGATAAAATAAGCCTTCGATTGATTCGTTTATTCCCACCTTTTACCCATTCGTTGGGATTCGATACTCGGTATGTACTTATCGTTTTATATTACTTGTAACGACCGTATACTTGCGTGTTTGCGTATTAGTATTTGGAACGCAACATTTGGTTAGGTTAGTTGAGTGGAGTTAGATGTATGGTTAAAAAAGACCACATGGTCTAGGAGTTTAACTCCTGGACCCGGTCCCTAGAAGAATCTCCCTATATCTACAATTTAATTGTTCCCAAAATATTTATATCTACTTCATTTATCAAACTACTCTATCAAAACTCAAACAAACAGCATTACATAAATCGAGATTATTTCTTAAATCTCCACTACTCTCCCAAACTACTTTCTCAAACACCAAACAAATAGACTATTCGTGTTTAGGAAAAACGAGACAAACACTATTTTTACTCTCTTAAATTAGTTTTATCCTCTCTCAATTTTCCCAAACTATACTTACAAAATCCAAATAACACAAAAATTTTCTTATTTCTAAAAAAACCCGACACAAACTCTATTTTAATTTGAGATAAATCAATCTCTCTATTGCAAAACTTATTTCACATAACAAACATGATTGACATAAACTCTTACATCTTACACCTATAATAATTCTTCTAAAAAACTACATCCATCTTATTTCTCAAATTAATCTCTCAAAATTCAAACAAACAACATTACACAAATCGAGAATATTTCACAAACTCTGACCACTCTCACAAACTAATCTCCTAAATACCAAACAAACATACCTATGTTCGATGTGTTATACTTATATCCAACTAAAAACACTTTAGTAGTTTTTAAATTTTACTACTTATTCCAAAATCTATTTTAGCATGTTATTATTTTACCAATGAGTTTAGCATACAATAATCAGTTCATTTAATATTTCTGGTGAAATATTCGATTATATATATGATTTCTTAATTTTAGAGTTGAAAAACTCTTTTTGGCATAAATAATTATTACATATATTATGAATATTATTATATAATAAGTCCACATTAATCACAATTTACTTTTGATTTGATCATTTCATATATATATATATATATATATATATATATATATATATATATAATTTGGTTTGTGCTTACCTTCAGTGTTATGGAAATATCAAATATGAATGCGGATAGGTAGAAGTTAGAACATTTTTTTCTACATCTCTGGACCAAATCTTAGAAACATTAAAATTAGAATCTGAATTTAAATATATATATATATATATATTTTTTTTAAAATATTAGTATAAGATATATAATGCATCTAAAATTTCTTCAGTAATAAATTTCACATAGTTGACTATATGGTTTTCCACCGCAACTCAACGTGGATAACTCCGTTCTTTGAATCTATCAAATGGTATTTCTGGTTTATACGTCCGTTGTGAACCACATCACCAAGATTAATATCAACATGTCCTAAAGATTCCTGTATCAAAATTAAGAGTTTATAATTAGACAAACTGACTAATGTTACAAATAAGATATATGCCTCACAAATATATATATATATATATATATATATATATATATATATTATAATTATAACATATAAAGGGCTAGCGCCCTTTGCTACAGTAATAATTATGGTCGTCCGAAATTGTTTTCCTTTTTTTTTTTTCGCTCTGGTACAAAACGACGTCGTTTTGTTAGATTTTTTTTTCTTCTCTCATAAATCGGTTCTTCCTTACTGAATAAAACATTTCCCAGTTTCTTCTTCCATCTTTTTCTTCTTCCGCCTTCTTCCTTCTTCTCATCTTATTCAATTGAACTCCGTCTTCATTTTGAGAGAGAAACAATGCCTCCTTCATCGGTTTCTCTCTCAAATTGAACGCGGTGTTACAATTGTAGAGCAATTTTTCCTTCCTTCTCAACAAAATGTCTCAATTTGATGCTACGGAAATTGGGCCTCGATTTAAGGTGATTTCATTTAAAATTTTACTGATTTTGTTAAATTATTGATATATATTGAAGGCGGTGGATGTGTTGTCAGGTGGGTTTGATTTTTCACTTATATATAAACATGATTTCATCTTCCGGTCCACACCGCTTCAAGAGAAGAGATCTTGACCAGAAAATCAACAATAAGGTAATTTCGATCACAATTGCTGCTAATTTGGCTGTAATTAGGATTTTCTTGTGCTCCATTATGCTTTATCCAAAAATACAGAGTAGATACATTTTACATATACTCGGCAACAGTAGTAGAAAGCAAACAAGGAGTGGTAGATTAAGTTCTATCTTTTCTAAGTTCATCTTGTATCCTGAGAAAAGGCTACCTATCTATCAATTGGAATTCTTATAATTTTTTTCTTTCAGTTCCTGATTTTTTTGTGTTAGTAATATTCTTAATTTTTTTTTTCAGTCACTTATTCTTACTATATGCTATTGAAAATAAAGCCGTTTCTCATTGTTACGAAATGATTCAGTTGTTGCACAGTGATTCAATTGCAGGAGAGCTAATAATATGAAGATCATTAGTGCACGTTTAACAATAAAAAATTGATCGATCTTAATTAGTAAGTAATTTTACCTCTTAAATGTAAGCCACAAGCATGCTTTAGAAGCACAAGTACACACTCTTCATGCCCTTTCGACGCTGCTATATGCTGTTGATGAATAGTATATATATATAAGAAGCACAAGTACACACTCTTCGTGCCCTTTTGACGCTGCTATATGCTGTTGATGAATAGTATATATATATATATAAGTGTATAAAAAAACTCTCAAGTATTGGTAGGAGTGAAGATATAAGGAAACCTACCAATGGAGTCCTTCCTTTCGAGTCTCCAACATCAGGGTCCAAACCTGCCTTAAGAAGCTCATTAAGAAAAGCAGCGTTTCCGGTACCAGCAACCGTTATCAAGTTTGAAAACACTGCAAGGTTCTAGAATTTCTTCCTGAGCTTCTGGAGATGTTGAGAAATGAGGGGTACACAATGACTGAAGCGGAGGCTGCAATTTTGCTTTGTTGCTTGATTGAGAAGGTAACAGTGATGGAACCTGTATGAAAAATGGTTTTATATGCAGCACATGTATTCTTCAAGTGTGTGGCTACTAATGAGTGGTTGCTTGCAAACTGGAAATTGATGTGAATATTTGCAAACTGGAAAAATTGATGTGAATATTTTATTATCTTAATGTTTGGGTTTAAATCTAATTTTTATATCTTTGATTCTTGCACATTGTTCTTATATTTTTGCATTTGGTTTTTCTTTAAATGCTACCTCAATGGTTGTTGCTTTTGCACCTCAGTCGGGACACAATTTTGAAAAAGTACGAGAGAAAGAACTGATGAAGCAGATTATCCACACATATTCTGCCACAAAAACTTTTCCTTATGTTCTGGAGGGTTGGCGTTCTAGAAACAACAGAACAAGGATTGAGTGTGCTGATCTTGTTGGATTCTCGCTGGATACTTATGGATCTGAGGTGACATTTCAATGAGACACAGTTATGATTACATACATTGCAAAATTTGGTTTTTGTTGCTGTCTTAACATGCTGCACTTTTTTTCTCCATTTCCAGATAAGTGGGCAGTTAAAATCCTTGCAAATTGTTGCAAGCTTGACTGCAGAACAAGATGGTGAAACTAGGAAAGCTGCTTTAAATGCTTTGGCTACTGGATATAAAATGCTTGGTGAGATTTAATTTTTATTGGTGTGAACACAATAATGATTTCTAGCTAGCCATTTTTGTCATACAATGTCTTAATTTGTAGACAATGATATAGATATCTTGAAGTGATTTCATTTTAAACTGATCCCAAAAGAATTTTATCTATCATTACTTTTATTGCTACAATGCTTGTTTGATTATTATGTGAAACTTGTTCATTAGGTGATGACATTTGGAGATATGTTGGAAAGCTTATTGATGCACAATGAAGTATGTTAGATGATAGGTTTAAGTGGAAGGTTGGTATATTATGATTCTATTGTTCTGTCCATTTTACTTTTCTTTCCTTCACTCCTTCCACATGGTATAATTATTTGTAATTTTCAGGCCCGAGAGATGGAGAAGAGGAAGGAAGGCAGACCAGGGGAAGCCAGAGCTGCACTACGCCGTTCAGTGAGGGATAACGGGTATGTTTTGTTTTGAATGATTGTGTAATTTTACAACTTGTACTTTTGTGTCCTTCAGAAATATGGGCAGTTTTTTTTTAAACCAATGGTTACCAATTTTTCTCTTGCTGTTTTGACTTGACTTAGAGATTACTGTAATACAGGGAGATCCATGCACACTATCTATATTCAAATTTTTCTAACCAAAGCTGGACTCACATTTATGTATAAGAGTTTATGGCTTGACCCACTAAAATTCCATGTGATCCTTCATTTTGCACCGTAAACAAAATTTGTATCCAAATCAGTGTCTTTGCACTATCCTATTACTGAACTGCCTGCTAATGTGTTCCTCTCCACAACCTTTGTTATCATAACTTGCCTGGTTGCCTACCTTGTCCAATCAAGTATTACTTTCTAATGCTTACCAATCATCAGCAGAGGCCACTAAGTGCCTTCTTTATTTGCTGTAATCTTTCATATGAATGCACTTGTCCACTCATCCTACCACAAATTAGTCATATCAATGATAATTGAAATGAGGCGGAAACAACATCATGTTAAGGAAGCTCAGGAATGACAAAACTTGGGAATAAGGGAATTTAAATAATCTATAAAAGTAAGGAATGAGAATAGATGAATAAAACTGAAAGGGAAATCAACTAGAAAAATATATGACCTTGCTGTTTTTTTTTTCCTTTATTTTTTCAAACGTACGAATTTCCTCTCCAGGTCTGATCCAGCCGAGCAAAGTGGGGATGTTTCACGGTCTCTGACTGTCCCAAGCTTCAACAGGTAACTGATTTTCATAAGTAACATACTTATTATTTCTATACATAAGCAAATCACATACCATTTACTTTCTCTTGTAACATTATTTTTAAGTACACACCATATATGATGATGTTACTTTATAGTTTTTTGTGTCTTTACTTTTACTTTTTTGTCTATAGGGAGAATTATGGTCACCCTGAAGTTCATGTGGATAGACTTCCAATGACTCGAACATATTCTGGTGTGGGCCCCACGGATTGGCATGAACATTGGATATTATATCATATGGTTCTCCTGAGCAGGTTTTCTTTGAATACCTATGTAACATAGACTTTTCGATTTACAAATTTGAAGGCATGTATCACTTGTTTGGGATGGTAAAGATGAATATTCATATGAAAGGGGTCACATACGTATGAATTATGATTGTTCATGAAATTCAAAAGCAATTTTAAACTAGATGTTTGAACACATTACATAACTTCTAAATCCAGAACACCTGAGATTTGAAATTTTAAACTGAATACATCATTTACAAACTAATTTAAAGTAAGACCTACCTGGGATCCAGTAAAAATAAAAGATGTTGCAGACTTAAAATTGCTTACCTAAAAAATATGGGAAACTTTAAAATAAGGGACCTTCGGAATTAAAATTGTTTAGCTTCAAACTGATTAAATTATCTTTTTGGGTTGCTTAGAAAATAATATGGCTGCTTTGGATAATTTGATATTATGGAATCCTAAGGTCTCTCCCTCTAACCTGTTTTTTTAATAGTCCCTTCATTCATTACTTTTCTGTATTTTGTTAAACACGAGCAATGAATACTTAGGTCTCTATTTTGTAATTTTTTGACCTATTTGAGCTGAGACATAAGATTTGAGCTCAACTGAGGAATTATTTCTTTCTGATATTAAACCCACATATAATTACGTGAAGACAATGAAATTCAGTATTTCTGTTATTATAGATGTATTCTTTCTTTTCTGCAGTCAGTTGAAGGAATGAAAGTTGTGTGCCATGAGTTGGCACAGGCAACAGCTGATCCTGAAGGCAGTGCAATGGATGATGTTGTGAAAGATGCTGATAGACTTGTTTCATGCTTGGCAAACAAGGTAATAATACCTTGTTTATTTCCCACTTTAGTATTATGAGTTCTACTTTTATTTTTTGGAGAAGTCCTTGTACATTTTTGTACATTTCCGTTCTTATCATTGCAGGTAGCAAAGACTTTTGACTTTAGTCTAACTGGTGCCTCCTCAAGGTCTTGTAAATATGTCTTGAACACTCTCATGCAGGTAAATCTGTCATCAAATTATTACTTTTAGTCTTAAGTTGGAAGAAGAAATTCAGAATCTCCACCGAAATTGGGAAGCCCAATATATACACTCTGCTATGTTGTCTGTAGAGGATCAACAAAAAGAACGAACTTTCCAGAAGCTTCTTACCATGGTATCAATACTTTAATTTCAGGCTGCTCATTTAAGGTCTAGATTCCATGCATAGTCTACTTTTCATTTGACATTCTTAAAATATAGATTTATAGCATTCTTACAAAATTTGGCACTAAGTTGAGTATTTATCAAATTTCTTGCTATTGTATCAGGATAGCTTTTTAGCATGTGTTTAAATTAGAAATTGAGTGGATGGTTGCTTGTGATATTACCATAACTTCCGAGATGTATTATTTTATGAAATGAAGTGAAGGGTATTTTCTTTATCTTGAAAATGGGAAGTATACTCTTAGGGTGTTCAGTAAACTACTGTGCAACAATTCCTTACTTCTCAAGTTTAGATAGTTACTGATCCTTCAGAAATTGCGTAGTAACCATTTTTCTGATAAATAGGTTCGTTGATCTTATTTACCACTTGCAGTAGCAATTTTTCACTTAAATATATAAATTTGATAAATATAATCTTATTGAAAGTTCACTGGATTTTTTTTGCGTAATAGAAGGTTAATAAGCTTAACTCTGAGGTCGAAGCTGAGAGATCTTATCATCGTAATGTTATGGCTATTTTGGAGAAGCTGCATTAGCAGGTATTTGCTAAGATATCCTCCTGACTAGCAGTCTCGCACAAAAGAGTTCATATATGGTACAGTATACTTAATTTTGTGACTGTTTCTCACATATGAAGTTTCTCATTTATGCTAAATGCGTAGTTGATAGTTAAATTTTATCATATGTTTTTAGCAAGCATTTTGAGTTTTAAATTTGATAACATCTTTAAAAAATTGATGCATAATATTTCGGAGCTGCTACCCATATTTTTAAAACTTAAAACTTTCAAATTGCATAAATGTACTTAAAAAATATGAAGATGGAATAGTTGCGAGCTCTTGCCACGCTGTTAGGTTGAGAAAGTCCAGTCTTCAGATTGTATCTTGTATTTTGATTCTTCGAATATTCTAAACTTAAAGATTCAGATACAACTAATGCGGCTTTACTTGAAAGTGATATAGAATTAATTACAAGGGCATCTACATTTATTCGCTTACTGAATATTGTTTGCAGATAGAAGATCATCCTACTGTTGAGAGCTTTTTACATTCAATTGGACTTGAAAAATATGCTTTTTTTTTAAGGTTGTTGAAATGAGTGATATTTTGTTACTTTTGGAGTACTCTATTTTGAATGCAGTGCACAACAATCACTTTCTTATCATTGCACAGTATTAAAGGTTTTTTTAACCTTGTCAAAAAGTAACGTTAAATATCGAATTTTAGGCTTTGAAACTATTGTATTGCCAATATTTTCAGCACTCACATGTCTTTGTTTACGCACTTACGTTTGATCCATTCTGTAGGTGGATATGTATTTTTTGAGAAGGATGACTGAACTCTGGACTTGATCATTCAAAATCTGGAGAAGTGGCAAATAATACCATTTTTTTGCCGGTAAGCAGGAGAAGACATGCTTACTTTGAATAATTTCGTGTTCAGTGTCCTCTTTTTTATATTTATTATAAAGCTTATCCACATATTCGTTACTTTCGTAGAATTTTACTTGAAGAATTTCTACAGATTGTTTTTCAGATTTGAATAACCAGATGTGTGAATCACTTAGTGCTTATAATATATGATGCTTGGGGTATAAGGTGAAATAAGTATGAAGATGGACTAAAAAAATAATTGAAAAGGGATACCTACGTTAAAATCCCTCAACCATTTTGCTACTATGGATTCAGAAAGAATTGTTAAACTACGGATTTTTGTTTCTAAACAGAATTTTGTTAAACAAAATGGTTTGTACATCCCTCTCATCTTTCTCCTCGCCGCATCATTACAACATATACACTTTTTTAAAGGCTTGAGTGCTCTTTCAAATGTCAGAAGAATTGCAACTTCCCTTCGAGTATTATGATGTTCAACTAGTGCTCCAGCAAATTAAAATGTCACTCTATTTTTATGTATTTATAGGATGATAATGTTCTTTTATCCCCGGAGAATTGCAATCTGAAGCTTTATATGTCCATAATCAAGGTAAATTATGTTTCTATGTTTGAGTTCTAGATCTCACAGAACAAGTTGACAACCATGATAATAATAGAGCATTTTGCTTTAATCAGACATATTGAAAAGAAGGCAAAAGAGCACTGGGCGGCCCTATCTATTTACTAATTAAGAAAACCAAAAATGAAAAATTGAAAGCAGGTCACTCATTTTGGACGACGAAACCCAAAAAGTCAAAATGAATAGATTAAAAAAAATGAAAAACATTACATGGTAAAGAACTCGAGGAAGTCAGAACAAAGAATGCAAGAGATTTTAATCCATAAAAAATGGAAAGAAAATTTGTAATTGTAATCCTATGTCATTTGGAAAGAAATTTTGTAATCCTATGTCAGCTCATTTATGTTATACGATGAACAACATATTAATTCACTCATAATTTATCTTAAAAAAAATTCTATGCTGACATATATAGTTTTTAAAAATGCAGTTAGAAAGTATAGGTTTAAAAAGGATGACACATACTAAATTGCCCTTTCAAATGGTAATTCAATATAGAGCTATTGAAGCACTTATAAACTCATTTGCTACATTTATTTTCTGATAGTAGATTATAGGCCCATCTTCTAAATTTTCCTTATGATGAAATTGTGATGGTGCTTAGGGAAGTACAAGAACATTATGAGGACCTTGGTTTCTATCAAAAGAGTATGTTCTCATGCAAAGGAGAAAAGTCTCAGATTTTTATTTAAAAGTAAAGTCAGTTAAGAATACTTAAAATATGAAAACTCAAAGGTTAAGAAAGGTTTTAAAGAGGCTTTGAGAATTGAGCCCTGTTTAGAAGAGCCCTTAAATGTTCTGAATTCTCAGTTTTGGGTTGGATTTATAAGTTGGGAAAGTAGATTGCTATTTAATAATTTGATTGCAATTTTAATAGCTCTCGGTTAATTGCAGTTAAAAGTAATTTAAGATTGACGAATTTGTAAAAGCTACTCATATTCAAATCCATAGTCACAAGTTTGTTTTCTCACTAAATCGCCACTCCTCTAACTAGGATTTACAGATTTCTAATACCATATCGAACTAAGTTATTCATATTCGAATCCATGGTCACATTCAAATTCTGTAATAACTAATTACCAATACTTTTTATTATTCATAGGTTGTGATTATTTGCAATCGCTTTGTGGAATTATTTCCACCTTAAGTACATTGTAGTGTACATCTAAGTAATGCTACAAAAAACTCAAAATTAAGTTTAATAAAATAAATATATCAGCATCTGTTCCTCAAGTTAAATTTTTTCTTGATTGATATGTTACACCAATGTAAGGGGCAAAGCACCGCGCATAGCGCGATGCTGAACCCCTAGTATATATATATATATGTATATTTAGGAAGTACGACCAGATCGACCTTTGAATTGAAACTAATGCCTGCCCGTTTACTCATAACATTTATATGAATCTTCTCCTGGAAAGGAGGCTCTTCAAGCAGGAACTGAAACTCTTCGTTCCACATAGGATTACGAGTTCTCCTCATCATCTGAAAATTTATTAATATTAAATTGCGAATTTCAAAAGGAACAACGAGAAAAACAAGGGAAAAAAGGAGAGGAGTTTTTCATGAATTAGAGCAGACAAAGGGATGAATCTGATCGTGGCAGCAAGATCACACTGCCGCTTACAATATTCCGTCTCGTATTTAAATCAAATGAGGATCGAGATAGAACAAAGACTCTACCTTTGATTTCTTCATTTCGCCTCTAAAGATTATCTGCACATAAGGATTATTATGACGCGACCCCTCTACATCTTGTGCACCTTGAACGGTGACTAGAAGTAGACCGGCTCCTTTGGGGCTTTCAATGCTTGATGACCTGTCAATAACACTATATTTCCTACTATAGCCATTCAAACTCCCACTAAAACCATCTTGATCTTCTCTAAAAGGAGCATATGTTAACTCGAGCAAGATTTGTCCTCTGTGCTTTCCTTTGTGAGGCTCACTTATACTTGTATCCTTTAACAAGTCGAGTGTTACTTCCTTTGGCTCGTTCGGAGTTAAGTGTTTCAATGGAAATATTTGAGTCCCCAGCCTATCATGTGTGCCTACCTGTTGTTACAGTGCCAAGATTAAAAAAAAAAAAAATGTAGAAATTCTTTCAATTTTTTCAAAATTTAGAGATTTAAGATTGAGGGTTAAACCTTGTCCCAGTCGAAGACATTTATATGAAGCATTTGAGATAGCGGTTCTTTCACAGAAAGCTTAAATTCTTCGTTCCACTCGGGATTCAAGGTCTTCTTTTTTACGGTAGTTTTCCTGACCGGGAGCTTATCTCCACTAAGGCTTAGTTTAACATATGGATCAGATAAACCAAGTAAATCCATCTTCAGAAGCTTCATCGCACTTATAACTTTAACGTGCAGAATTCCAACAGGCTTCTTTACGACAACCGTTGAAGCATCAAGAACTGGTATTTCAAGAGATTTGGGCCAGAGGTACATATTTGCGACTTCCCTTTTCATTCTTTCCTGCCAAAAAGTAAATAAGGGATCATTTGAGTCCGTTTCTTGCAACTACAATGAACAAAAAAAATCCTTCTTACCTGAACATATCTATAGAGGCCAGGAATGGACATGATGTCTCCTCCCAACACATTTAATCCAAAATCGATATCTGGCTGTTTAAATTGAAAACGAATAGAAAATATTTTAATGAAGGAACAAAAACTGTATGAAAGTTGAAATATAGATATTTTTCTTAATTACCTTTTCCATCAATGAAACGACTATGTTTGCAAAACAAGGTATAGTAGGCACTAGTGGTTTCAAAGTTATCCTTGGTGCAGCAAAAACTCGTAAATCCACCAACTGTAAATTAAATAGCAACATCAAAGCTTCAAAGAAGTACATACTCTTCATATAAACTCAATAAAAGTAGATCTTTCTTCATCGCGGAGTTTCTCTTTGAACTCTACTGACCTGAACCGAGACTTGTACAGATGAAATAGTTACTTGAACGATAATATTTGGATTACCAGCCCATCTAATTGCTGGTTCCATGACTAACTCCCTTTCATTAGTCTCAAAGACTTTGAGACCTATCAAGAATAGCAGATATTAAGTTATGTTTGATTTGCACAAAAATCAAATCATAAGGTTCCATTAGTCGATGCTAGAAAAAGGGCAACATTTAACTCACTGAAATTCAAGAACCAAACATAAAACAATATCTTCAACTTTTGTTGATTTAATACATTTAACTATTCTCTGAAAGAAATCATAATAATCTATCAAAAGGAAGCAACTTGATCAAAGTATAAAAGCACAGAAACAAACCGTGTATTGTTGGTGGAAGATTTCCAAGAGTTAAATTCACAAACTCAATAGATTCTATCTTAAATTTCCCAACGTACTCAGCGAATATAGGTTCTGCCGTGCTTCTGATTATGCTACAAATTGCCTGTAAGTTGTATCGCACTCGGTTAACTGCGTTTTCAAGTGTAAGAAGCTATAAAATTTACAAATACCTTGTCCAAGAAAGGCCACATATCTGAAATAAATTTGTTTAACCAATCTACCTGCGCAATTGAAAAACTATTTTTCATTAGAGTTGATCATATTAGAGTGACAATGTTTAAAAGATACTTACTCGATCATAATCGGGACTCTTTACCCACAGAGGAATCTCGGGCATAAGATCCTCTAACGCTACCGTATCGAGCTCAGAAAGCGGGCTGGTAATTGGATCCTGACATCAGTTTAACATTAACAAACTCAATTGATTTATTAACTTTACAATGCAATGTGATAATATCTCTAAGAATGGACAATTGAACATAAAAAGCGAACAAACAAATTCATAAAAGAAAAAAGAAAAAAAAACTAACAAACTAATTCACTAGACTTCTACTTTTCCATTCACATTCATGGTTCAAAAATTCCATATGACCGAAAACACAGAAATATGGAGCAGATTATAATAAATAATTTTCATTTATTTACAAAATCTCCAGAAGTTTCTAGAAAATTCCCAACAATTTTTTTAATTATTTAACTGACCTAAACACACTAATTTTATCCAATGTCCAAGGAATCGAAATTTTAATCCATGTTCACATCAGATTCGTGAGAAAGACAAATAAATTTAACATATCCCTGTATAAGTACAAGTACAAGTACAAGATAAAAACAAAATTAAAATTAAAATACATACAATTCTATACATCCCATTTTTCTTCTAATCTTCGGCTAAATTTAAAACAGGTCGATACTCAATCATAGATTTTCTTAGTGATTTACATTAAAACTAAATTAAAACATTGCGAAATTAAACTGAATAAAGTTCCAGTGCAAAAACACATACTAAACAGAGTTGCATGTGATTACCTCAACATCTTCATTCTTACAATAAAAGAATAAATAAAATCCAATGAACAGACCAAATGGAAGCCCAATTCCAAAGCCAATAAATCCCAATAAACTGCTCCAAAATCCCATTTTTTTTTTTTTAATTTTCACTTGAAGAAAATGTACAACCTCTTTTTGGGGGTAAGAGAATTTGTACAGATAGAAAATGAGTTGGAATAATAAAAGAAAGGGAAAAAAATATATAGATTGGGAGGAATTTAAAGCATGATGCCCTGTACGAGATTACGATAAAATCGAAGAAGGGAAATTTTCGATGTTAAGTTTTAAATGAACGAAGAGACTCGAAGGAAACCGCCAAAATACAAACTATACCTATGATTTTGAGTAATTATATTTACCGTCCTTCCTATTTGAAAAATTATACAAATTATCCTTGAGTTATGTTAAATTTTTAAGGTCCTGCCGACGTCATTAAAAAAGAAAAAATTGATGTGAAAAAAAGGTTTAAATAGAAGATGTATTAGTGTAATTATACTAAATCACGATAACAGATTTAATAAATCTCCTTTATATTTAATGTTTGTCCGAAGAAATAAGGCTCTTTTCATTGTCCATAGCCCATTTAATCAAGACCACACATTTAAAGCATATATCTATTATTGTTGGAGAAAATTGCACTTGTAGTAGTAAATTATATGTTGATTCTCACTTGTGGTACCATAAAAATCAAGATTGAAATATTTGGTATCATTATTTGAGAAATCGAATCACTTTTGGTACCACCGTTATAAATGGACGTTAATTGATGACGTGGCAGTTAAGTATTATTACAAAATTGATACAATTACTTTCAAATTGGCAAAATAATCTCATATCTTCAAATTTATAGAATTTTAGTCCACATGGTTGCTCAATTTCGAAATTGACTCGAATAAAACGTGCCGACCAATTTAAAAATTTTACTTATTATATTTACATATTTATTTAACTAATTTAGTTTTATAAATAATGTTAACAGACCAAATAATACTATAATATAAATCCGACATGATATAAAAATTAAAATATATTATTTTCAAAATCTAAAATTTATATAACAGTATTAATATATTTAATATTTAATAAAATAATAAATTTATATATTATAAATAAATAATTATTATTTTTTAGAAAAAAACCTATCCCCTCCCAACCCCGCCCCCATCCGGTGGCCTTGGATCGCCGTTCCTAGGCCGTGGTGACCTGCAATAGGAGAACCTTGGTCGTCGCGACCTGTGATTTGTAGCAGAAACCAGTCCAACACGGCCTTGGATCGGCAATCCCAGCCGACGATGGCTTGGGATTTGGGTTGGGGCCGGGGGGGTTATGGCGGGGTTAGGAGGGGAAGGGTTTAATTTTAAAAAAAAATTATAAATATTTATTAATACTATATTATTAAATATTAAATATATTAATACTATTATATAAATTTTAGGGTTTTAAAAAAATATTTTGTCGGATTTTATACTAAAGCATTATTTGATCTATTGGTATTATTTATAAAATCAAATTAGTTAAATAGATATGTAAATATAACAAGTAAAATCTTTAAATTAGTCACCACGTGTCTTATTCGAGACAATTTCGAAATTGGGCGACAATGTGGACAAATATCGTCAGTAAATTTGAAGATGTGAGATTTTTTCTTCAATCTGAAATGTTATGGGGTAGAATTGTCCTTCAAATTGGTCTGCACATCTTATTCGAGCTAATTTTGAAATCGGCCAGCAATGTGGACTAAAATATTCAATAAATTTGAAGATGTGGGTTTATTTTGCAAACCTGAATTTTATGGGGTAGAATTGTCAATCAACATAAGTAGTGGTATCAATTTTGTAATAACACTTAACTGCCACGTCGGCGGTACCAAAAGTGATTCAATTTCTTAAATTATGGTACCAAATGTGCCGGCCTCAATTTTTTTGGTGCCACGAGTGCAAATATCTCGTTATTGTTGTATTATGGGCCTGTTTGTTTGGTTTCTCAAAAAAAAATCCGGGCCTATTTGTTTGGCGTTTCCAAAAATTATTTCGTACATGTTTTCTACTTTCTGAAATAAAATTTTCATTTCTCAAATTTTAAGATATTAATATTAAGTATATTAATACTATTATATAAATTTTAGGTTTTAAAAAAAATATTTTTTGTCGGATTTTATACTAAAGCATTATTTGATCTATTAGTATTATTTATAAAATCAAATTAGTTAAATAGATATGTAAATATAATAAGTAAAATCTTTAAATTAGTCACCACGTGTCTTATTCGAGACAATTTTGAAATTAGGCGATAATTTGAACTAATATCGTCAGTAAATTTGAAGATGTGAGATTTTTTCGTCAATATGAAATATTATGGTGTAGAATTGTCCTTCTAATTGGTCTGCACATCTTATTCGAGCCAATTTTGACATCGAGCAGCAATGTGGACTAAAATATTCGATAAATTTGAAGATGTGGGTTTATTTTGCCAACCTGAAATGTTATGGGGTAGAATTGTCAATCAACATATGTAGTGGTATCAATTTTACAATAACACTTAACTGCCACGTTGGCGGTACTAAAAGTGATTCAATTTCTTAAATTGTGGTACCAAATGTGCCGGCCTCAATTCTTTTGGTACCACTAGTGCAAATATCTCATTATCATGTTTGTTTGGTATCTCAAAAAAATTCCAGGCCTATTTGTTTGGCGTTTTCAAAAATTATTTCGTGTTTGAAAAACGGCAATTAACTACTTTCTGAAATAAATTTTCCATTTCTCAATTTTTACAAACTACTACCTCAAAAGTCAAACAAACAATAATTTTTTTCTCTAAACAAAACATATGCAAACTCACATCTGATTGACACAAAGTAACATATCTCTTATACATTTCATTTCACATAACAAACATGATTTGACATAAAGTCTTACACATCTTATATCTTTAGAACTTAAACTCCTAGACCTTGTGGTCCTCCTTTTTTCTCCAATAAAAAAAATCAAGTTTCTTTATAAAATTATTATCCTTAACCATACATCAACTCCAGTTAACCAACCAAATCAAACAAAACAATATTTTCCTTTTCATTTCAATTCACTTATATAAAATAATTAAAAAACGAAAATTATCTAAAATTAAGATAATGAAGTACTAAATAAATGTATAAATGTACCTTGCATAAATATTACACATTTTATCCTATCATAATTTAAAATTGGATCTCTACATCGCATTACAAATACTAAGAAGATGTCATCGAATTTCAATAAATTAAAATCTTCCGCCTCCCACCAGTTCAATGATTCTCAAGAAATTTCCTCTTCCCTTTACTTTCTTATAATATTTGCCGGTAATTCGTTTTGTTTTCTTAAAACTCACAAAAACCCATTTTTTTACGATTTTATTTTATTTAAGGTTGATTATTACCTTCTACATTTTCAATTTTGAGAAGATAATTCAAAATTTTGTTATTCAATTAATGTAAGTATAACTGGAACTCAAGATACCTCAAAAAAAAAAAAAAAAAAAAAACCTGGGACTAAGATAATGCAATAATTTGGTTGAAAAATTCACTACAAGAAAAATGAGCTTAAGTGACAAAAAAAATCAAGTGATAATATGGAAGTTGTCACTCTTTGTATGCAAGTAGTGATAAAAATATTAATTTTCTCATAATAATAATGGTGACAAAATATATTTTTAAGTTGTAATTAATAACTATTAATGACAAATATACGATGAAAAAAGTTTCACTATTGACAATTATCGATACCCTTTTAGTGACAACATAGTGACAATAAATATTGTCACTATGGTTTAGTGATAACTTTTTAGTTTTCACTTTTGAGGTATGTTTACGATTCTTGTCACTAGTATGTTTATGAAAATTATTTTAGTGACAATATTTGAATTCTTGTCACTTAATATATATAATAATGATAACTTTAACATTGTCACATAAAACTTTATCACTAAAATTAATTTTTTTGTAGTGATTAAAAGGGAAAATAATTAAACATCTTTTTTTAGTACTTTATTTTAAAATTTTTTTATTATTTTTTATGAAGTTTTACAAATTTCAATACATATTCTTATATTATTTGTCAATAATACGTCAATACTAGTATTGTATTATTTACATGAAAAAAATTAACGATCATAATTCCATACAATGAACTTAATGTAATAAGATTATATAAGTAACATGTGCAAATTTTTATTTTAGTTGGTCAATTATATGAATTTTAAATAATTTTATTTTCTATTTTTTTATTAGTTACATAATTGGATTGAAATGAAAAGGAAAATATTGTTTTGTTTGGTTTTGTTAGGTTAGTTGAGTTGAGTTGATGTATGGTTAAAATATATTTGAATTTTTTATTGGAAAAAAAGACCACATGGTCTAGGAGTTTAACTCCTGGACCCGGTCCCTGGAAGAATATCCCTATATCTACAACTTAATTGTTCCCAAAAAATTTATATCTACTTCATTTCTCAAACTACTCTATCAAAACTCAAACAAACAGCATTACATAAATCGAGATTATTTCTTAAATCTCCACGACTCTCCCAAACTACTTTCTCAAACACCAAACAAATAGACTATTCGTGTTTAGGAAAAACGAGACAAACACTATTTTTACTCTCTTAAATTAGTTTTATCCTCTCTCAATTTTCCCAAACTATACTTACAAAATCCAAATAACACAAAAATTTTCTTATTTCTAAAAAAACCCGACACAAACTCTATTTTAATTTTAGATAAATCAATCTCTCTATTGCAAAACTTATTTCACATATCAAACATGATTGACATAAACTCTTACATCTTACACCTATAATAATTCTTCTAAAAAACTACATCCACCTTATTTCTCAAATTAATCTCTTAAAATTCAAACAAACAACATTATACAAATCGAGAATATTTCACAAACTCTGACCACTCTCACAAACTAATCTCCTAAATACCAAACAAACATACCTATGTTCGATGTGTTATACTTATATCCAACTAAAAACACTTTACTAGTTTTTAAATTTTACTACTTATTCCAAAATATATTTTAGCATGTTATTATTTTACCAATGAGTTTAGCATACAATAATCAGTTCATTTAACATTTCTGGTGAAATATTCGATTATATATATGATTTCTTAATTTTAGAGTTGAAAAACTCTTTTTGGCATAAATAATTATTACATATATTATGAATATTATTATATAATAAGTCCACATTAATCACAATTTACTTTTGATTTGATCATTTAAGAGCATGAAAATTATATGTTGTTTATTAAAAGATAAAAAAATAAATTATCTTTAAAATGAAAAAAGAAAATGAACTTTATGTACTTAGGGGCCCCTTTAAAATGAGGGTCATAAGTCCTTGCCCAAAAAGTCTAGATCGGGTAGGGAAAGACTTTTTCTTCGAAGAGAAAGATAATATTTAAATGTAATTTTGTCTTTTAACATTATTAAGAAAAAAAAAAAAAAAGCCTAAATCTTACTCAAAAGATTGTGATTTATAATACAGTCTTAAATTAAGTATCAGAATTCGACGCAATGGATATATCGTGATAACACGTAATAACAAGAGAGACTTATATACAATAGTATTCATAATGTTCAATCTATCTCCTTATAATTTGTAAAAGAACACTTTATTCACATGTGATAATTTCAAAGGAGGAATATACCTCCATCAACCGGAAAGTGTAACACACTCGTCAAATTTAGAGTAAGCATGGGCTAAATTAAATATTTATCACAACACAGGGGGGTCAAGCGCCACATTTATGATTACACCATGGGGATAAATTGTCATATATAATATAATGCAGGGGGTAAAATGCCACATATAAGAGAAGTAGTTTTGTCAAAATCCGTTTCCTTTTTAAGTTTATAAATGTCAGATAAGTGGTATGAAACTTTTATTAAATCATAGGGGGAATAAAACATTTTTTTTTAAATTAAAAGAAGGTAAATTGAACACTATGCAAATAACAGGAGAATTAATTGCCGTTGACTTAAAATTTTAATGATGATAATCTTATACTTATTCCGAACAAATAAATTAATCTACCTAGTTCCATCAACCCTTTAAAGAATGGACACAAAACTCACATTTTCCCTTGCAAGTCTCCAAACCACAACTACTCAACAAATCCATATTCTTTTACCAACTCCACTCCACCCATTTTAAACGCACCCTTTCGTTCCATTTAGTCAAAATTTCATTCACAAGGTTACATCATATCTATTAATTAAAAAAAGAAAGAAATCAAAATGGTTGCCAAGAAAAGTGTTGCCTTTTTGCTTTTCATATGTGCATTGGCAAGCTTCTTAGGCGTCAATAATGGTGAAGAGTCCTACAAAGAATGCAATAAATACTGCATGGCGATTTGCATGAAGCTTAGCGAAGCTACAATCAACACATGTGATCCGGCCTGTAAGGGTTATTGCGAGCAAGTTCATGGTCGAATTCATCCCAAAGAATAATTTAGGCCTCTAGGAGTAATTACAAATCTCATTCATTTATATTGATCGACAGAGTTGAGATGATGAAAAAACGATGATATTTTCGCTTGATCATGTCATACTTTTTTTTGTATTGTTATGTAACTTTTTCCTTTAGTTGAAAAAGAATGTAATTTTAGATTATAAGCACTTGGTTGGTTGGAGGCATGAACCAAAAGGTTGGAAATCAAATATATATGTTGAAATAGAACCTTCTATGTGTCTTTTTTTTTCAAATACCTAAAATAAAAATGTTTTCGTGTTTTGGGTGAAAACATATGAAAAATTCAATTCATGGCTACATGACAATGAATACGACATTTTCTCATATTTATACTTATATCATAATTGTCAATGATGCTATGTATTTCTACGATTCTATTTGTAATTTTCCAAGTATACTCCAATAAGACTTGAATTAAACTCTTTCAGGACATGTCCGATCAGCTATATTAATATTACTATGGTGGTTATTGTGGGAATTTCTTCCGGAGAGGATTTGAATTTGGTTCAACTCAATGTGAGGCTAGGTCCCTTTTATAAGACCAAACGCCCATTATAATCTACTCTCTTCGTCCCATTTTTCTTGCTTCTATTTTTATTTTGGAACGTCCCAAAACATGGCACAAAAAATAACAAAAATTTACTTTTTTAATAAATTGTCTAAAACTCCGTGCCCAACCTAAAGGGACCAAAATTAATGGGACGGAGGAAGTATATGTTTTGATGATAACTGATAATAGAAAGTATAAGGAAAAAAAATGAATTTCTAAACTTACTTTAATCCTTGGAATAAAGCATGATACTCACCGGTGTCTCTTAGTAGCATTTTGTGAAAATGAAATTCATTTCTCATTATTTCAAATTTAAAAATTACCAGAACACCTTAAATTAGAGAGAGAGAAAACTAACCCTTCTTCTACCCATACCCAACCCCATCCCCATCCTGAGGCGGAGCTCTATTGGGGTGGGGGGTTCTCCCCCAAGTAAAATCTGACTTTTTATTACTCCCTTCGATTCATATTAATTGGCACATTGTTATTTTTCATACAGATTAAGAAACCTTATGATTAATCACTTTTACATATAAAATGTGAAAAATACATGTTTTCATTTTTTATTAGTGACTATTGAGCTTCCCAACCTAGATGTAAGATAAGGGCAAAATTGAAAAAAAAAATACATTGGAAGCCCAAATGTGCCAATTAATATCAAACATAAAAATTTGACAAATGTGCCAATTAATATAAACCGGAGGTAGTAATAATTTTGTTTGTCAGTAGAGCCCCCAAGAAATATCTTACTTTTTATGAGGAATTTTGTTTTTAAGTAATGGCAAGCATAATTTGTTTGGCCTACTGATTGCGTTGATGCACTACAAACTTTTTAGGTAAGGTGTTTGAAATCCAGATGAAAAGTATCTCCTTAGGCCATTTCTAGCCGAAGCAGACAATACCTGCCTGCTTGCCCATGCTAAGTTAGTCATCTCCAACTGAACTAACAATTCAAAACATTTATTTCAATCTCAAACTTTCTCCACCACCACCACCACCACAACAACAACAATAATAATAATAAGGCATTCATAAAAAAAATGAGTAAACATAATTAACGGAAAACACAACAATTATTATTAATGCACTTGGAGTGAAAAGAAAAACAACTATTACACACTAATTTCAAAACATAATTTTCAAGGGAAACACCAACAAGGAAACATAATTAAAGCAACACAACAAACATTACTACAAGTTGGATCATGGGCCTATGGAGAGAAATCACGACTAAAATCGGAATCCCTAGGTTGCTCCTCCCTTCAACCGAACCTCCGAAATTTAGCATTTTTTTTCTTGCGGATGATGTACTCCTTCTTCATCCTCCAAAATTCTTTTGATAGAGGAGTCATATTAGATGTATTCATCGAGAAGTCAATATCCTCCAGTTTGATCGCCATTATTGTAGCATGTCTACGGTCTTGTGTATCCTCGTGGATTTTACCGGCTCATTCAGTGTATATATGATTCGCTTCCGAATGCTCTCTATCTTCAGAATGACTTGTCGAAGTCTTTCCCTTTCCCTTCTTTTTTTTAGCCTCCTTTGTTCCAATTGGCCCTTGCATTAAATTTTTCTGACACGGGGGTGTGTTCAGGAGTCACTAATACATTGTCATCTTCAATTGGAAAATCGAAGGTTGGATGATAAAATTGTCTGGAATCAACCCCTTCATTAGCTTGAGATGATTGCGTATGGATGGGATCCACTCTTGATTGTGAATTTCCTGAAGATATCACTCTATAGATGAGCCAGTCTTTACAAATATTCCAAACGTGCATCAAATGAAACCCTGAACCAACTCCACGCCGGTAGAATTCCTTAGCCATATGTTCCTACAATTAAAAATTTATATTATGAGCTCCGAAATTATGAGACGATAATGTTAAAAAGATTATTAAGTAAAAATAGCAACTATTAACATTTACCTCGTCAACCAAGTTGGTACCACTGACATATCGACGGTTAGCGTCGAGCAATGCTTCATGCCATATGTTTATATATTTAACTATTCCTTTCTATCTACTTGAACAGGCTTCGACACCTCTCTTCGGAGCGGATATTCCCTCGAGCATGAGGAATGCACACATAGCTAGTGAAATTGCTTCCCACATTGTTACATGTTGTTGGGAAGAACCTTGATTTGGATCCCCTCCGACTTGATTGTAAGCCTTGGCTAGGGCTTCATCACCCTTTTGGGTCCAGGTTGATTTGGGAGGCATTTTTTCGAAGAGAGATGAGTGATTATCCGAGAATTGATTATGAGTGATTTATGCTCTTAGTGTAGAAATGAGTAAATAATGTTAAAGGTTCAACTTCACTTAAATAGAGAAATTTTGGTAGATGAGATTTTTTGGTAGGTGAAAAAATGCAATTGCATAGTGCATTACAATTTCAAAAAGGTTGTAGTGCATTACAATTACTATTTACCTGCAAAGAATCTTTAATAATGTCTACGAATATCTCCATACCTGCAAAAGAAAATATGTGTAGTGCATTCACTTGCAAAAGACTTGAAGTGACATTAAACTGATATTATTTGCAAGAATTAAAGTTGAGAATCCGGTGAACCTAAGCACTGCTGTCTCTGGTCTTTATTGAAGCATCACGTGAACCTAAGTAATAAGTAGCAAATAGTGTCATATAGTGCCGAATTAGCTAATAGTGTCCTATAATGTCTCTCCATACCTGCAAAAGAAAAGATGTGTAGTGCATTCACCTGCAAAATAATTGAAGTGACATTACACTGATACTATTTGTACGAATTAAAGTGAAGAATCCCGTGAACAAAATCTTTAATAATGTCTACGAATGTATCCATACCTGGAAAAGAAAATATGTGTAGTGCATTTACCTGCAAAAGAATTGAAGAGACATTACACTTATACTATTTGCAAGAATTAAAGTGATGAATCCCGTGAACCTAAGCACTGTTGTCTCTGGTCTTATTGTAGCATCACGTGAACCTAAGTAACAAAGTAGCAAATAGTGTCATATAGTGCCGAATTAGCTAATAGTGTCCTATAATGTCTCTCCATACCTGCAAAACAAAAAATGTGTAGTGCATTCGACATTACACTGATACTATTTGCAAGAATTAAAGTGAAGAATCCCATGAACAAAATCTTTAATAATGTCTACGAATATCTTCATACCTGCAAAAGAAAAGATGTGTAGTGCATTTACTTGCAAAAGAATTGAAGTGACATTGCACTGATACTATTTGCAAGAATTTTAGTGAAGAATCCCGTGAACCTAAGCATTGTTGTCTCTGGTCTATATTGAAGCATCACGTGAACCTAAGTAATAAAGTAGCAAATATAGTGTTATATAGTAACTCCTATTAGCTAATAGTGAACCTAAGTAATTGAAGATTTTTCATCAATCTCCGAAATTCTATTTAATAGAAGTAGAGTCCTTCGTATTTCATCACCTTCTCGATTTAATAATTTATAAATCACTCTTTCTACATCACTAATTTCTCCATACAATGAATTCGGGATACAGTAACCCAAATTACTACACAAATTTTGAACAAGTTCCAAGTAACTCATACCCGAATTTTGAACAAGATTCGAGTAACTCCTACCCGAATTTTGAACAAGATATGAGGAACTACTACCTGAATTTTGAGCAAGGTTCAAGTAGTTACCCAAATTTTGAACAAGGTTCGGGTTCAACAAAAAAGTGACAGGGCCGGACGTTTAGGGTTCACACCCCTAGTGAAGGTGACCATCAACTTGCATTTGTTAGTTTACGCAAGCCCCGCTGATGCTCTGGACGAACCCTACCATATAGGAGAGTCAACTACATGTGAAACCTTGCGCCAATTTTGCAAAACCATTTTGAAAAAAATACAAAAAGACATATCTTCGTGAACCGAATGTGGATGATCTTAAAAGGCTTCTTGATAAAGCAGAATCTCGTGGATTCTCCGGGATGATTAGATTGCATGCATTAGGAGTGGAAGAACTGTCCAACTGGATGGCAAGATGCCTTTTTAGGAAGACTAAAAAAACCTACGATTATTCTTGAAACAGTGGCTGATGCCGATACTTGGATATGACATGGTTTCTTTGGCGTACCCGGATCCCAAAATGACATCACTATTCTTGGCCGAAGCCCCTTGTTTGATAGCATGATACAAGGAACGTCCCCACAAATTAAGTACGAGGTGAATAACAAGAAATACTTCATGACGTACTAGCTCGCGGATGTCATATATCCAAAGTGGGCGACATTGATACATGCAATTAGAAACCCGATCGACCCTAAAGATCAATTCTTTACCCAAATGCAAGAATCATATCGGAAAGGCGTGGAACGAGCATTTGGGATTCTGCATGCTCGTTTCGTGATAATTAAGCATCCAGGTAGGGGTTGGAACATAGAAGTCTTGAGCTACATAATACTCACCTGTATCGTCCTTCATAACAGGATAGTGGATGACGAACATGATGAATACGACGATGAAGACTCTAGTGATGATGAGACCTATCCTCGTAGATCTCGTAGGGTTCGTGCAAAATTTTATGAGCAATCGAAAAAGAAAACTACTATAACCGTAGAATTATCCACAAGATCAGACAACATTCACATGGAATCATATATGATGCGTCGTGGCAACGTTCAAAATAAAGAACCCAATAGCCAATTAAAAAAGATTTAGTCGAACACTTATGGGCAACACACGGGCCATTTTAGAATTAGGTGTTTCTTAGTAATCGTATATGTTAAGTTGTTTAATTGATCTTTGAATTGTATTTTTAAATTTAAATCTGACTTTTGTTAAAGTAAACTTAATTATATAACTTTTAAAGAATTAAAATAAAATTTTAATATAATCTAATGGAGTAAGAATTGCATAACGTTAAATACAATATAAACGTTCAATTTAAAAGAAATTAATAATAATGAATTAAATTTGTCAAACAAGACCTATATGTGTACAATTTCATTCAATGTGACTCATACATGTGCATATATGTTTTTTTTTTCTAATTGTCTACATATTTCTTAATAATAGTATGTTTGAAATTGGCTAATCTTCATTTTTACTACTTTGATCAATTTATGTTTGAATCTAGAGATATAGAAAGAATGTTTCTTCATATTGAATAAAATTATTGATTTGGCCTATGTCAAAACTGAGGGCTTTAGCTTAAGAAATTATTTAAGTTGGTTATAATATTTCGAAAGATATAATATTTTCACCCCCAAAGAAGTAAATTTTGGATGAATTTTTTGAACTTTTGTCCATTTTTTAAAGACATAATATTTTCTCTTTCGTATTAATACTACTTGAAGGTCACTCAAACACTATCTTCAAACCAATGTGGGATAAGGAGAGTTAAGGTTTTATCCCACATTGAAAATAGTGTTTAAGTGGTCTTCTAGTAGTATAAATATGAAGGAGAAAATATTGTATTTTTCAAAATTATGATTAAGTTTTTTTAAAAATAAACATTAAACCATAATTAGTTTTTATATTTTTTATACATTTAAATTACTTAACTTTTAAAACAACAAATAAAAAAAAAGGCGTGTCCAAAAGCTGGCAGGCATGATGAAAAAATTGTAAAATTGGTCCTATAATTAAAGTTTGCCCCACATATTTTCTGGTTGATAAATTTATCCCACAATTCACAAATTTGAAGCATTTCAGTCACAATTGCAAAATAGTTAAATTATTAATCATATTTAATAAATTATATATTATTATTAATCTCTTAAAATAATTAGATTATATATTATATTAAAATTCTTAAACTAATTAGATTTTATATAATAATATATAAATTAAATAATAATTCATATAAACTTCAAAAAAAATCTTTTAAATATAAATATTATTAATCCTATTTAATAAATTTTACATAACATGTATCATAACTACAAAATTAAATAATATCTATACAAAAATAATATTAATCCTATTATTAAATAATATTTACACAAAAAAGAAAAAAGTAAAATTCTTCCTCAACTTTCTCCATCACTATCGTCACCTCCACTGCCACCACCTCTTTCGGATCTCCCTTTCCCCAACCTTCGTGCATCAGCATCGAGCCGATTGGTCCTAAGGAGTCCTTTCATGGGTTCAATATCTCTTAATTCGTATTAGATTTCACGATTCCTCTCTCCTCAAAACTAGATCCAAAATTGTCGCAGGCACCTTTGATCTCCGATTTCTTTGTCTACACAACTCCAGTCTTCAAATTGATTGTACTATAGAACTCACCTATGGAAGAGCTTTCCAACTCATGTACTGAACACTATCTTCGCCGATGATTGGGGATGCGACGGGAACAAGCCCGTAATATTGGGGTACATGAAGAGGGAAAATGGGAGGTACTAGGTGAGTTGGGGGTGGAGAAGTTATATTTTGTTTTTAATTATCAATTGTTATTTAATTAAAGATATATATATATATATAATCTAATTATTTTAAGATATATATTAATAATATATATAATGAGAGAATTACAATTGTGGTACCAAACTATATATCGATTCTCACTTGTGGTACCATAAAAATTGAGGTCGACATATTTGGTACCACAATTTAAGAAAATCAATCAATTTTAGTACCACCTTTAATTAGACATTAACTGATGACGTGGCAGTTAAGTTTTATTACAAAATTGATACTATTACTTATATTGACTGCCAATTAAACCCATAACTTTTGAGGTTGTTAAAAAAACCCAAAAATCTTTAAATTTACTGATAATTTTAGTCCACATTGTTGCCCAGTTTTAAAATTAGCTCGAATAAGACACGTGTGGACCGATTTAGAAATTTTACTTATTACATTTTTATTCAACTAATTTAGTTTTATAAATAATATTAATAGACCAAATAATACTTTAAAATAAATCCGACAAAATATTAATTAAATCTAAAATTTATGTAATAATATTAATATATTTAATATTTATTAAAAAACAAAATTATAAGTTATATATTATAAAAAAAAATTATAATTTAACCAAAAAAAAACCCATCTCCTCCCCCCAACCCATCCCCTATCCCCAAATCCCAGGCCGCCGACAGCCTGGGATAGCCAGTCTCAGGCCGTGGTGGCCTGGGATCTGCAATAGATCTCAGGCCGTGGTGCCCTGGGTTCTCCGATCCCAGGCCACCATGGCCTGGGTCCGGCGATCCTAGGCCATTGCGGCCTGGGACCAGCCATACCCAGGTCGGCGGCTTGGGATTAGTTTTTTTTTTGGGAGAGGGGGGTGGTTGCTGGGGGATGGGGTTGGGGGTAGGGATGGTTTTGTTTTTTAATTACAATTATTTTTTTTAATAATATATAACTTATAATTTTATTTTTTAATAAATATTAAATATATTAATATTATTATATAAATTTTAGATTTAATTAATATTTTTTCGGATTTATGTTAAGTATTATTTGATCTATTGATCTATTAATATTATTTATAAAACTAAATTAGTTGAATAAAAATGTCATAAGTAAAATTTCTAAATTGGTCCGTACGTGTCTTATTCGACCTAATTTTAAAATTGGCAACAATGTGGACTAAAATTATCAGTAAATTTGAAGATTTGAGATTTTTTTTTACAACCTCAAAAGTTATGGGTTTAATTGACAGTCAACATAAGTAAGGGCATCAATTTTACAATAAAAAATTAACTGCCACGTCATCAATTAACGTCCAATTTTAACGGTGGTACCAAAAGTGATTGATTTTCCTAAATTGTGGTACCAAATGTGTTGGCTCGATTTTTATGGTACCACAAGTGAGAATCGGTATATAGTTTGGTACCACAAGTGCAATTCTCTCTATATATAATTTATTAAATAGGTTTAATAATATTTAAATAATTTTAAAAGATTTTTTTCTTCAGATTTTTTATAAAATATTATTTAATTTATATATTTTAATATAAAATCTAATTAGTTTAATATATATATATAATCTAATTATTTTAAGAGATTTAATAAATATATAAAATTTATTAAATATGATTAATAATATAACTATTCTAACATTTGTGATTGAAATGCTTCAAATTTGTGAATTGTGGGGTAAATTTGTCGATCAGAAAATATGTGGGACAAACTTTGCCAGTATTCTTTAATTATAGGACCAATTCTACAAATTTTTCATCAATTTCGTCAAATTTGACTGGCACGTGCTCCTCACGTGTTCAATTCCGCTATTAATTTGACGGAAGTATGAAATGTGTAACATTTTGTCGAATAATGATACCAAATGTGTCAAGCAAAGTAATCGTGGTATCAAAAGTAAAATTATATCCTTTAATATCTTGAATCATTTGTTGAGTGGATTCTTAAAAACAGTTATTAGTATATATTTTACCTTTTATTAAATAAAATCATAATGTTATTTTATTCTAATTAGTTATTTTAAAGGGTGAATTACAGTTTTCCCCCTTAAATTATGAGGGTGGTATCAGTTACCCCCTAAAGTATCAGTTGTAACATTTGCCCATCTCTTTTATAGTTCTATAGTTTTTATTCAGAAAATACTCCAACCCCTTTAATTTCTTATTAATTTATCAAAATAAAATTGCTTCTTTAGTAATTGTAAATCCATTCATCCACCAAATAACATTATGTTTTAATTTCTTAATTTTTTTACCTTCCTTTTTTCGATCTCAATTTTTTCTTCATTTTCATCTCATTTTTTTTATAACCGAAGAGAAAAATAGTTCTGAAGAATTTGAAATATAATATTGTTTGGTGGATGGATGAATTCATAATTAATAAAAAAAAATTGATAAAGAAATTAAAACATAATATTGTTTGATGTCAAATTTAAATTTTGCGAGAAAGAATTTGAAGGAGTACTCAACATTTTGAATAATAATTTGTACCAAAATAAATGAGATAATTACCACCAAATAAAAACCCATAAAAATAAAGAAAAAATTGTGATAGAAATAAAATAAAGAAAACAAATTGAAACAAAAATAAGTAAAAAATGAGATGAAATAAAGAAAAATTTTGAGACCATAAAATCGAAGGAAACAAAATAAATGAAGAAATTGAAACTTAATATTATTTGATAGATGGATGAATTCATAATTAATAAAGATTTAGTTTTTAATAAATTAATAAAGAAATAATTTATTTGTTATAAAATGGGCGGGGGTAGTTTTAGAATAAAATGTTCAATAATGTAACAGAGGTGGGTAAGTGTTACAACTGATATTTTAGAGAGTAATTAATACCACCCCCATACTTGAAGGGAGGAAACTGTATTTCACCCTATTTCAAATGAGGGGGCGAAACAAGTCGATGAATTATTGATATTTTATAATATTATCATTTTCATAACCGATTACAAAAAGAATTGTTTTTTTAATTCATTGACAAGTTCTATGATGATAATTGATAGATATTATAAATGTAAATGATCAAGAAAGATAATTACAGATCAACCGTGAAATTTTGAATGAGAATGTTACCGACCAAATGGCAGTCTTGGCAGTAAATTATTTCGAATTGTGCTATACGCTTTTTAATGAAACAATATTTATCTCCTTTTGAATTGATATCAAGGAATGTTTTTCCCAACATATATAAGAGAACTATAAATATAATATTTATCCATTTGCAAATTTAAAATATTCATGATAATTAAAGTTTTAGAGTACGTAGTACCTTTTTTAGAGCATCTCCAATTCACTGAGCTCCTTAATTACAGTTCAGGAGTGTCAGTTTCCACCCGGGTGATATGCATCCCCTTGAGCATCGTCTTCAATTGTCATGGCTAACTCCTTCAATTAACTAAAAAAAAATCCCCACTCTCACCTATATAATAATAATAATAATATTTTAAAAATAAATAAAATTAATAATAAACTTTAAATATTTCAAATCAAATTTTAAATGTGGTTAAACAAATTTTACTGTTATTGACAAATATATAAATTCAAAACTAATAATGGATAAGGGATTTATCATACTATAATGTTGTTAAATTTTACTTGCATAGACAAATTTGTATATTCCAAATTAAAACTAATAATATTAGATCTTTAATTTAAAATAAATTATTATTAATCTTACATAATTTTTATAATTAAATGTATCTTTTATTTTTAGTTAATTAAATTAAACAAGGTGTTGTTAAATTTGTAGTTGATATTTCCAATCTTTAATTTTTTTAATTAACAATTTTCTTACTAATAATTATTTTTAATTTATATAAAAAAAAATTAATATAGAGGCACCAAATGGCACCACCTGAATCCATGTTGGTAAGGGGTGCGCTAGCGCGTCTCATAACCAGTGATGTGACTTTAGACCCCTTGGATGGTGCCCCTCCAGGGGATGGCCTTACAAAGTAACCACTTGGAATTGCAAAATTTCGAATTGGAATTACTTGAATCAAATTGTGGAAAAAGTTAAGAAAATGATGGATAAGAGAATCTTTAATTCTACAAAACCGAGAGAATTTGGTGATAGCTTGAAAGTTACCAAATAAGAAAAGATTAAATTTGCAGGAAAATTACAATTACAAAAATTGCATACTACTCCAGTACTCCCATTCCAAATAATTTCGAGCCTGGGGTAGTAGGTGCCCCCACCCTCGTTCCATTTGCCTTCGCCTCTGCAATTAACTAGACCAAAAGTACACAAAATTTATAACATAGTCCCTTTATTTTGCCTTTTTTTATGTTTTAAAATAACACTCATTTTCTTAAAATTAATTTATTTTTCTTAAAAGTACACTCTCAAATAAAATAATTATTTGATATTACTAACTCGCAACCATTACTTTTAAGAGCATACTTGTAAAGATACACAAAAATTTTAATATTTTAGTTTTTACATAAAACTCTGTAATAAAAGTAAAAGTTGCAAGAAAAGGGAACGGAGGAAATATTAGGTAACAAAATTACAAACAAAATCAAATCATGTATATGTCCTAGATTTAACCATACTACGTACGTAAGTCTCAAGCATTGACAATTGCTCCACCATTTATTGGGATGAAGCACTGGCCAGTAATATAAGATTAATTATTTGTATTGTAGTTTTAGTTACTAATTACTGTTTTTATTTTTTTTATATGTCAAGCTATATATGCCTATATTAAAAAACCTGAGATAGACCCAAAACCCGAAAAATTACATGGGCGGAGTTTGAGCCTATAGCTATGAAGCCCGACAATATTTGAGTTCGAGCTATTTAAAGCTCGGCTCACAAGGCCCGATTGTCTAGAATTTTGCATTTTAAGATTTCAACATATAACTAGTTTAACTTGAGCATATATTTTTTTAATTGAACGTGAGCAATGTAGTAATAAAAAACTATAATGGACTATAATATATACTATGAATAATATAGTATTCAATAATATTTGATTATAAATTTACAAATATAAATTTATAAAATTTAGTTGCAAATATAAAAAAATAAATAGTTAATTCATGTTTCTTTTCAATTTTGGTACGGTACAGTTTATTACGGTATGAGAAGTCTAATATCAAACCATGCAAAAATGCTCGGTATAGTTTTCATCCATACCAAGACCGTCGGTTTTGAGAAGAAAACCTAACATTCGTTATGATTTGGTACGGTACGGGAAGGTCTGGTACGGTTTTGAAAACCATGTGCACCCCTAGTATCAACTTTACAATAAGACTTAACGGTGATTTTTAATGCCGATACCAAATAAGAGCAAATTTATTAAATTATGGTATCAAATTAAATGTGTCTGCCTGAATTTTTAAGATACCTTAAGTGAAAATCGATATAAAGTTTGATACCACAAGTGCAATTCTCTCTTTTAATAATTAGTTAATTTAGCTCATTAATTTTCTATGGGGACGATACTTCTTATCATTATATTTCTTGTTGTGATAGCGTATAGTTGCGTTACAAATCCTGCATCAGTAAGTCATCATGAATTCAGGCGATTTTAACACCTTTATTTCTTTTATACTTTACCCCAATCATCATACACAATCATATTTTACCCCCTGATCTTTTGAAAAGTTGCATTTTATACATCACATGGGATCTCGAAAGAATATTCCTTTGCCGATTACCTTGGGGGTAACCTGCAAGAACTAATAATGTTGAGGCCGCATGTAACTGTAACTTTTGAAAGGATGGGGAGTTAAGTGCATACCAGTGGAAAATTGTGGGGTAAAGTGGGATTTTCCAAATTAAAAATACACTCACTATTATAATCTATATTTACGAACTTCTCCTATAGATATAGTACCTTTAAATTCAATAATTAATTAATATAAATCAGATTTATTATCTGATTATCACTACAAGAAAAATGAATTTTAGTGATAAAATATTAAGTGACATTGTTGAAATTGTCACTTTTTGCATATATTTAGTGATAAGAATATTAGTTTTGTCACAATAATAATAGTGACAAGTGCAATAGTGACAAAATATTTTTTTTAGTTGTCACTAATGGCTATTAGTGACAAGTTTATGGGACTTAAGTTGTCACTATTGACAATTAGTAACACCCTTTCAGTGACAACTTAGTGACAATAAATATTGTCACTATAATTTAGTGATAACTTTTTAGTTGTCACATTGGGGTATCACTAAATGTCAATAGTGACAACTTTTTTACATTTCTTGTCACTAGTGTGTCTATATACATCAATTTAGTGACAATATTAAAACTTTTATCACTTTATCATTTACAATTTTGTCACTAAAATTTAAATTTTTTGTGGTGTATTAGCATCATAAAAATCATATAATTTCTAAGAAAGTCAAAGGATGTATCTGTGAAATCATGGTACATTATATATTGTTAATCTGTTATATCTAATCTTAATAGACGTACAATTAAAAATTATTATTGTAATTTAAATATTAGTCTTGCTGTTGTAATTAAACTCGGCAGACTAGATTCATCTTTTTTTTTTTTTTTTGAGAAACGAAAACCTTTCATTCAACTCGAAGATTCGTTGGTTACAAGATTCAAAATAGAAAAGGTAAAACATTAGAAGCATAAGAATCATTAAAGGATAGTCGAGCTACTTCGTGTGCCACTTGATTTCCATCTCTACCTGTATGCCTTGCTTGAAAGGATCCGAAACCCGCAATGAGTGATTGTAAATCTGAGATAATATTCCCATACATCGCACGTGAGTCTGTTTCTCCTACAATAACTGTTTCTCCTACAATAGCTGCTATGATCACACTAGATTCATCTTCTTTCAAGTCAATTTAATTTATTCAAAACAACATCCAAAAATCCAATCCCAAATTCCTAATTAGAATATCCTCAAAAAGAAAATCCTAATTAGATTCTGAATTCTAATTAATTAGAATGATACATTCCAAATAAATCAACAATTACCAAATTAATATGACAATTCTCTAAATCAAATTACATTAATTTAATTTCACAACTTTATGAAGGTAAAAAATTCACCTATATATATATATATGATGATTTACAATACAAACCAATTAATCATTAATCAAAACAGCTACATTGCTAGCATGATGAAATATAGTTTTCTTATAGTTTTCATTGTTTTTGCATATCTTTCCGATGTCGGAAGAAGCTTTTGTTTATTTAGTAGTCGTGTTGAGGTTCATATTGTAAATAATCTTCCTCCAAATTCAAAACCATTGCTTGCGCATTGTGCGTCGGGACGATGATCTTGGAAATCAAACAATAACGATAAATCAGGATTTCAATTTTCGTTTTTGTGTGAAACCTTTTAGTACTTTGTTCTTTTGCACCTTTCAATGGGAAAATAAGCGCCGAAGTTTTGAAGTTTTGAATGATAAATGGGGTGGAGATCCTTGTGCAGGTAGACAATGCTATTGGATTGCAATAGCCGATGGTATTATATTAAGGGGGACAAAGCATGGGTATCGATGGAAATAGATTTAATGATTGTAGTAGAAAGAAAAGAAAAATATCAACCAATTAAATGAATATAAGTTGGATGATTAAATCAATTGACTAAATTGAACCCATTCCTTCCGCGTAACTTCTTAAATTAAAAAGAATCCTCTTAGATTTATTTTTATAATTATCGAATGACTTATTAAGTTTTAGTAGAAATTAAAAATTGAAATTTCAATCAATGCTTTGAATATATATGGAAGTCAAAAGGTCATCCCACCAAAACAAAATTGTCTCAAAAAAGATATTATCTAAAATTGTTACGTAAATTAATTGGCAGTTTGTATGTATAGACATGATTATGAAAAAGGTCACAATGTTATTCAAGGTTTGAATAATCAAATAATAATGGTATATATCATTTGAACCAATGAATATATCATTAAATCAGAGAGAATAATATTTGTAAATAAGTTACTCATTACTTTAAAAGTAGTCATAGATAGACAATGAAACTATAATCGAATTTCTTGTGAAAAACTTCAAAGTTAAAAACTTAACTCAACAATTAAAATTTCAGTTGTGACGCCTCCAATATGATTCCCAAATCTGATAGTCTTAGTTATGTTAAACGCGTTGTTTTCTTGGCCGTGAATAAAATCACTGCAAATATACCTCCTCTCCAACTTATTCATTTGTTATGACCTTTATTGTACCTGAAATCAACATTAAAAAAAAAATTAGTGTATATATATAATGCAAAATAAACTATATATAATGCAAGAGATGAGTGGATATATAACTAATGAAATAATTATATTATAAATACAGAAAAAGATGAGAAGATGATAAAATATAAAAGATGGAACCAAAAAAACAAACCATACAATGAATTGAGAGGTCAAAATTTTCTTTTATAAGGAGGATAAATTCAAAATGCAATTTACCATCCCGTCCGTTACTTAGGAAATTTTGGCAAGTTGGCTTTATTTTTGCTTTTTAAAAGTAATTAATTACATGCTAATGTTAATTAACAGAAAAAGAATGTACCAAAAAAAAAAGGGCAAGTCTTTGTGTGAGGTTAAATATTTTGTGTCATTAATTAATAATTTAGTGTTGGACGGCTTAGTTTGTTAGTAATTTTTTCTTGATTTATAGTCAATTCTTATGCTTTTGTGTGAAGAAAATTTGTATGACAAATTTTATTTTTAAGGTTGATGGCATAAATTTCGGGTTCAATTAGCAACCGATTCTTTTTATGGTTTTTTTACTATGCATAATAAAATCATTATGTTGGCATAAATTATGGATTTAATTAATTAGTTATAACTGAATGTTTATATGAATTTCTTACCATTTACATGTTTAATTAGTAACTGAAAGTTTATAAGAATTATGTTGGCATAAATGTTGTAAGATTTATATGGCTATTGGTTTTACTAATATAATAATTTAGACAATAAAAATAATTCAAAATCACCAAAAATTAGAATTTGGTCTAATTGAAGTCAAACACCATTCTTCTATATATATATACTAGTTTAATCCTATGCTATGCACAAAATCATAAACTCGTATTTTTATTTAGTTAGTTACTCTAAGTGGGGATCGAGATATAACATGTTACCCACTTGTGTTTACGAAACTTACCCGAATTCCCTTATATTTTAAAAAGTGTTTAATATAATCTAATTTCTTTCATGAGAGTAAGTCCCACTCACATTTTGTGAAACTGGAATTTAATTTGTATCTATTTAAATTAACAAATTACTAAAACACCCTAACTTAAAAAAAATTATATTCTCCCGCACCCCTACACCTACCCCATACCCACCCATCCCAGTAACCAACCAAAACCTCCCTCCCCGAGAGAATTTCTCCCAAAGATGGTACCAAGTATTTTTCTTTTCTTTTTTTTTTTAAATATATTTTAAACTATAATAATTCTATTAATAAAATAAAACTATAAAATTCTACTAATAATATGTCAAATTTATTTATTTTAATAAATAATAAGTTGGATAAATGATATATAGATATTAGATGATATAATTATTTAATATATTAATATCATATCATTTTCATCAAAAAAAATGCAATTAATATGTAGGAGCCGTATTTTTTCTTGTGAATTGGTGGTATATGCATATTTTCCAAAAACACGGGTTGTGAATTGGTATATGCAGATCTCCCAAAGACACGGATGTGTATCATATTTTTTCTTATGAATTAGTAACATCAGGGAAATTATTTTGCACATTTTCTCCACAGATAATGTGCTAAAACATAAGTATGAAATTATGTTTATATCCTAAATTAAAAAAAAAAAATCACTTCAAGTCCATACCCCTAGCGTGTTCTGATATAATAAAAGTGAGTACCATTTAAGTACATTATTAAGTTTCATCTAATACCAACTATGATAAAAGTTGATATTGAGGGCCTCAACCAAATAGCTTACGAAGCAATTCTAATTATAAGGAAATATAGAATTTACAAATTGGAATTAAACCTTTGTTACAAAATAAACAATTCTAATTATATGGAAATATAGAATTTACAAATTGGAATTAAACAATTCCTCCTTTTCTTCTTCTTCTTTTTCTTATTTGTTCTCTTCAAATTTTTTTGGTATCATAGAAGTTCTTTCCCGTGGATTAATACACTTGTAAAAAGAGAATAAAACACACATTTTATTATATTTTTAGATACTAGATCTTTTGTTTTATCTGTAATACAATATACATTTAATGAAATAAAATAAAACCAAACAAATAAAAAATTTCTATAAGAAAATACTGAAATTGTAGAAAACCAATATAGTTCACAAATTTAAGTTAAAATAACTATTCACAAATTCTCAAATGAAACTAATTTTTGTATTTAAGACTCATATAATACATATATGTCTCAAAGTTGTCACCAAAAGCCATATCGAAAAAAAAAGCAAAATAAAAAGTTCTCACCAAATAACATTGTCATATATCAGTAAACGTATAATGATAAATAAAACAAGAATATGTAATGTAGAAAACAAATCACACAATAATAGCTAAACAAATATTGTACTCCAATTAATTGAAGCTTGCGAAGAAAAAGAAAAGCAATGTTTTCTTTACATTCCACCTCAATCTACACATTTTGTATTGTAATTATACCGCTACATCAAGAATAAAATACAATAGCAAATGACTATATATGCGAATCATATGTAGTTAAAATGTAATACATTGACAATCAAAGATTCATGGAATTGGAGTTAGTCACGGTCATGAAAAAGTAGAAAAATATCAAAAGATAAATCTACCAAACCTTTTTTAAAAAGCTTGCTAATGACAAAAAAATATGGTTGTCATTCTTCACATCTCACCAACAATCAGCACCAACAAAAAAAACATTAAAAGCAAAAGATAAGAAAAACGAACATCATATAGAAAAAAAGATGATAAAAAAAATGCAATATACATATTCATTCAACTTACTATTTTAATTTGATAAAAGAACTTATGCAATTCTTGAACCAAAAAGATCTTGTTCTTCGTCCGTCGCATTTTGTCACTCTTTATACCAACATATATATATATATATATATATATATATATATATATATATATATATATCACAGTCAAATTAGAATAAAATATTAAAAACAATAATTAGAAGAATTTAAATTGAGTTCCATTCAAACCTTTTGAAGTAACCTTTTGTCATTTGACTGAACTGAAAAGAGACGTGGTCTTTTATTTTTAGGTGAAAAAGGAGAGGTGGTCTAGTGAATATAAAATGAAAAAAATGAGATCTGATTTGTTATTAATAGATAAAAACGTGGGTTATTTTTTATTTTTTTTGTAACATGTAAAAAATGTGGGTAAGTTATAGGAATGATTTGCATTCTAATAATAATGGCATTAAATCGTGAAACGTGTGTAATTTTTTTTTGGTAACCGAAAATGTGGGTAAGTTATAGAGATGATTTGCATTCTATTAATAACTAGTATACGCTCCGTGCTATGCACGGAATTATATTAAATTCTATTTATTTAGTTAGGACATATAGAAAAGAAACATAAATAAATGGTATACGTTGTAATTATTTGTAACATGAAGAATGAAACCGTCACTGTTTTTTTTTAAAAAAAAAAAAGATATTACTTCACATAATGAATCCATAAAATAAATGACAAAATTTGTATCAATCTTACAGGTAGGATAATATTTTTTCGGAAAAAAAAATCAAAGTAAAAGTATATACATGGTTGGGAACAAATATTTCCAAGCACTATTATCAATCCTTTCATCTATTTTATGTGTATTCTAACTTCACATCCATCAAGCCTCAATATGGCATGCAAGTTGAAGATTGTTTGTTGTGTATAGTGCCTACATTGTTCAAGAATGAAAAGGAATTCCCAATGCCAAAGTTAAATATTGACTTTGATCAGCAGAGTTGTGAATGAGCAGATGACAGTTAGTGAGTTACTAAGTTCAGCATCCTGTAAAATATACTCATGCAGTCTATCCAAAAAGTTTTAACAATAGTAAATATTTGGAAATATATTCCGCTAAGCATGCAGCAACAACAAAAATTAAAGAGAGTATTTCCAGAATTTTTCAAAAAAATGAACTCAAGAAAGTGGTCTGTACCTTTTAACATGTGCTTCCAAAGCCCTATAGTAAAAAAATTTAATAGGTTATTCCCCATCTTCTATATATAAACCATGCCTTTTTTTTTTTTCCCATAATGATAGATCCAGTCATCCAACACAAATCCAAACATAATTGGTAACACCTGCATCCGAAACAACCAAAAAGCTAGATATGAGATAAGCATAATGTCAATTATATAGACCTTTCATGAATCCAACAATGAGAAGGTCAACAACAAAAGGCAAGAAACACATCAAATTTATTAAAGAAGCTCACAACCCCCTTAAGGTTCCATCATTGAATCAACGGTTACCCTTCTCAATTAGCTTCAACAAATAACCTAAACAATCTGAATTTTCCCACACAATCTCTTCTATTTACCGTTCCTACACCTCTATACAACCTCATATATGTCCAGTCCATCTCTTTGCACCGAACTCTAACATAGTCTAGCCTAATAGATAACTGGAATTAAAGTAAGTTTATCCCTCACCTTTTTTCACTCAATCAAAATATTTAGCACATGACACAAAACCAAATAAAGAATTTAAGAAAGAGCAATAGTTTAATAGTAGAACATTGAAATTGAAAGTGAACTCATTTTTATAACCTTTTATCTCTACTTTCCAAATCAATTTTTGTTATAACTATGTAAGAGCAAGTAAATATATCCACAAAATCGTATATGCTCTCATAGTTCTTGTTGGTTCAAGTCCCCGATAAAAAAAAAAAAATAGAGATCTACAAACAACACACCAAAGCAGACTAAGTAACATACTCTATCAACTTTTTATCTATTACATATATAAAAAAAATGGACAGAAAAATCAGTCATATTTTCCTACTTGGAATTTAGAAACATATAGAAAAAACCTAAAGACAATTATTGTGGAAACAAACTATTTTGTCATTGATAATCTGTCGGTCTTTTTTAATTCCATTCCGTCCTTCTTATTCTAGTATACCAATGGCACCACAAGTTTCCATCCACAGCGTTAATCTTAGTTTTTCTTTTCCACTCTTGTGATCAATGATGGTTTTCATGAGAGAAATTATGAAGTTTTTGTATATAGGGTTTTTTGCTTACGTAATTAGTGAGGGAGAAAGGAATATGAGAGAAATTGGGAAGTTGTTGAGAGAGAGAGATAAATGAACCGATTTTGAGGGAACGATTGAGAAAGTGGATAACTTGAGTTGGTTATTTGAAAATTTTCTTCCATTTTAATAAATAAAATAATTCAAAAATCTGAGAAAATGGGATTTCGGTCAAAATATAATTGTGACAGTTAAAGACTGATCTCAAATATATATATAATAAGTAGATGGCATTAAATCGTGAAACGTGTGTAATTTTTTTTTTTTGGTAACCGAAAATGTGGGTAAGTTATAGAGATGATTTGCATTCTATTAATAATATATATCATTAAATCGTACCATTTAATAAGGAAACATTAGTTTTTCAAATCCATATAATATCGAGAACTGAGGCTAGGAAAGATATCTATATGATAAAGTATAACATCAAGCCTGTAATTTGAAATAATATATTTAATTCCTTAATTTACGTTGATAATTATGTCTATATAACAAAAACTGAATAAATTTGTGAATTATTATTAACCAATCATAATTATTGTGATACTAAAAATAATTCAAAATTAGGAGAAAAAATAATTTCAGTCAAAATTGGTCAAAGACCATTCTGATATATATATATAAAAGATAAAAGATAAGATAAGAAGTTGCAAGAAAAGGGAACGGAGGGAATAGTAGATAACAAAATTACAAACAAATCAAACCATGTATATGTCCTAGATTTAACCATACTACGTACGTAAGTCTCAAGCATTGAAAATTGCTCCACCATTTATTGGGATGAAGCACCTGGCCAGTAATATAAAATTAGTTATAGTTACTAATTACTGTTTTTATTTTGAATAATGTCAACTCAAATATATGTTCATATATCATTAAGTACTAAGGTCAAAATCCAAAGGAAAAAGGTTTAATCAAAGATAAATTAAAAAAAAAAAAGACAGAAGTTAACATAAATGGTCAATAAATTGGAGTCTTGAGACTTTAAAACTCTAGTTCATATAGATTAAACATATCTTAAAAAATGGGCAAATAACTCGATCTTTCAGTTAAAATATCAATTAATGATATATATTTGTGTATTAAATAATAGTAGTCTATTCATTTGTGTTTCGGTAATCTAAATATTTTATATGTCAAACTATATATGCCTATATTAAAAAACCTGAGATAGACCCAAAACCCGAAAAATTACATGGACCGAGTTTGAGCCTATAGCTATGAAGCCCGACAATATTTGAGTTCGAGCTATTTAAAGCTCGGCTCACAAGGCCCGATTGTCTTGAATTTTTGCATTTTAAGATTTCAACATATAACTAGTTTAATTTGAGCATATCTTTTTTTAATTGAACGTGAGCAATGTAGTAATAATAAACTATAATGGACTATCATATATATTATGAATAATATAGTATTCAATAATATTTGATTATAAATTTACAAATATAAATTTATAAAATTTAGTTGCAAATATAAAAAAATGAATAGTTAATTCATGTTTCTTCTCAATTTTGGTACGGTACAGTTTATTACGGTATGAGAAGTCTAATATCAAAACCATACCAAAATGCTCGGTTTGGTTTTCAGCCATATCAAGACCTTCGGTTTTGAGAAGAAAACCTAACATTCAGTATGGTTCGGTACGGTACGGGACGGTCCGGTACGATTTTGAAAATCATGTGCACCCCTAGTATCAACTTTACAATAAGACATAACTATCACATATTTACTTAACGGTGATTTTTAACGACGATACCAAATAAGAGCAAATTTATTAAATTATGGTATCATACGTGTTTGCCTGAATTTTTAAGATACCATAAGTAAAAATCGATAAATACCACAAGTACAATTCTCTCTTTTAATAATTAGTTAATTTAGCTCATTAATTCCCGTGAAGACGATACTTATCATTATATTTCTTGTTGTTGTGATAGCGTATAGTTGCGTTACAAATCCTGCATCAGTAAGTCATCAAGAATTCAGGCGATTTTAACACCTTTATTTCTTTTGCACTTTACCCCAATCATCATACACAATCATATTTTACCCCCTGATCTTTTGAAAAGTTGCATTTTACACATCACATGGGATCTCGAAAGAATATTCCTTAATTTGCCAATTACCTTGGGGTAACCTGCAAGAACTAATAAAGTTGAGGCCTCATGTAACTGTAACTTTTGAAAGGATGGGGAGTTAAGTGCATAACAGTGGAAAATTGTGGGGTAAAGTGGGATTTTCCAAATTAAAAATACGCTCACTGTTATAATCTATATTTACGAACTTCTCCTATAGATATAGTACCTTTAAATTCAATAATTAATTAATATAAATCAGATTTATTATCTGATTATTAGCATCATAAAAATCATATAATTTCTAAGAAAGTCAAAGGATGTATATGTGAAATCTTGGTACATTATATATTGTTAATCTGTTATATCTAATCTTAATAGACGTACAATTAAAAATTATTATTGTAATTTAAATATTAGTCTTGCTGGTGTAATTAAACTAGCAGACTAGATTCATCTTCTTTCAAGTCAATTTAATTTATTCAAAACTACATCCAAACAAACATAATATTTTCTGGATAACTATGTTTCAATTTTGAATGATCCAAAATACATTATTGTTTGGTTTTCCATGTTGGAATAAATAAATAAATAAATATATAAGTCCATTTATAGTAAAAGAATAATAGATTATAGTCCTTCACAACTTATAAATGGACATAAACCTTTTGGGCATGAATAAGTTAATTATCGATTTGGACATGAGTGTTCTTATTTAGACTTTTTGATGGGTTTACTGGATTTATATTCTTAACCTCTTGACGTGGATATTGGCATGAATTGATGGAAATTTAGCATGGGTTCATGAACGCACACCCTTTGGTTGATTTTAAATGTAATCCTTAGTTATATATTGATATCAATAGAGCAAGAAGTCTTGAGTCTGTCTATTATCAATATGGGTTTTTTTTCTCTAATTTGATGTACTAGTTTTAATAGTTTATTCTTTTTTGGGGCCGTTTGGTAGGGCCTAATAGGGGGTATTAGGTCATATTATATGAGTTAATATGGGCTAATACATCGTTTGGTGGCATTGCTCTAATACCGGGTCAAATGGATTAAATCCTTACGACCCGGTATTAAGACTAGATTATAATCCACCCAATCATGGGTGGATTAGTTAATCCGGGTGAATATGTATAAGGTAAAATATCACTAATAACCAAAAATTTGCATATTTTCCTTTTAACATATCATAAATTATTCTCAAATCTCTAAAATGGAAACATATTATACATAAATAAATCACAAATTAAAATTTATATCAATTCACAATTAACATGAAAGCATTCAATCAAGTCTACCAAACATATTTTTAATATAGCCTTCAATCCGGCTCCAATCTAATCCACCTTAATCCCATACACCCTACCAAACGGCCCCTTTGTATATTGATAAGGCTGATTTAATCATGCAATACCGTTTCTAAAAAAAATACCTACTTTTTGAAGTTATGTTAATTCAAAAATTCCTATTATGATAATATATAGTTTGACTTGAAATCTCGAATTAACATAAATCAAAAATCATAATCAAAGATTGTAGTCAATGCAATTAAACATCATGACGTTTTCCAATTCCAAATTCCTAATTAGAATATCCTCAAAAAGAAAATCCTAATTAGATTCTGAATTCTAATTTTTTTAGAATGATACATTCCAAATAAATCAACAATATTACCAAATTAACATGACAATTCTCTAAATCAAATTATATTAATTTAATTTCACAACTTTATGAAGGTAAAAAGTTCACCTATATATATATATGATGATTTACAATACAAACCAATTAATCATTAATCAAAACAGCTACATTGCTAGCATGATGAAATATAGTTTTCTAATAGTTTTCATTGTTTTTGCATATCTTTCCGACGTCGGAAGAAGCTTTTGTTTATTTAATTATCGTGTTGAGGTTCATATTGTAAATAATCTTCCTCCAAATTCAAAACCATTGCTTGCGCATTGTGCGTCGGGGGACAATGATCTTGGAAATCACACAATCACGACAAATCAAGACTTCAACTTTCGTTTTTGTGTGAAACCTTTTAGTACTTTGTACTTTTGCACCTTTCATTGGGAAAATAAGCAACAAAGTTTTGAAGTTTTTAATGGAAAATGGGGTGGAGATCCTTGTGCAGGTAGTCAATGCTATTGGATTGCAATAGCCGATGGTATTATATTAAGGGGGACACACACTGGGTATCGATGGAAATAGATTTAATGATTGTAGTAGAAAGAAAAGAAAAATAATACTATGATTGAATAATGATGTTGTATTTGCAACGAGGAAATAAGAGTTCTGTCATTCCATATATAGTTTCAATTGAAGAATTTTATTTACTTTTAGCAACTACGCTGTGACTTTAATTATTTACTCTTTTTTTTTTTTTTTTTGGAAAATACATAATTAAACACCTCCTATATAATCATTTTGTTAAAGTATAAGATAAAAGGTGCAAAATAATTTAGAAATTGAGCTAAAATTACATTATCAAAAGTTTTGAGTTTTCAATTAATCCCCTGAAACCAACGAGTAACTAATATCAAATATTTCTCTTTCTTATTTTCAATTTTTCCAACAATTTATACTCCTTGTAATAAATGGAATAAGAATATATATGTCAGTGTTTACTTTTGTATAAAAAGGTTCACCATCTCCACTTTCCGTTACATATTCAAGTAAGTATAATAGGATGAAATTACACTCATTTACAAAAGGATAATACATAAAGAGAAAATTACCTTATGTCGAAGGGGAGTAAAATTCCTATTATAAATTTAATATTATAGATGTAAGTGCACATTAAACATATCTGAAGGAGTAAACAAATCAATGGTTTGTTCTTTTGATATCTATCAAACAAATAAATAGTACTCTTATATAATAGTGCTTTTTAATAAAAACTACTATAATGCAATGAATTTGTTATAATATTATTTTAGAAAAAAATTACAAGATATGTTTCATAGATAAAATTTATGAAAATATGTTCTTTTGGCCAGTATCTCTGTAATAATCTCAAAAAACTATGAGATGTCCATAGATCGATGTTTTTGGAGGAACTAATAGAATATATTTTCTCAATAAACTTTGAGTTACTTCTCGTGTATAAACCTCCGGTCGTCCCAATAGATTCTTCTTCGTCACCGGTTGAATCAAGCTGAAAATACAGTAAAATTGAGGTTACTGAGCAATGTTCTATCATTTCATTCTATAGTATAGTGATTCACGCATTGAAAATTCAAGAACTAAACATAGCATGAGAAAACGATAAAGTAAGCCGTTTTATACCTTAACATTATTGAGATCCACATTATTCTCTCTTAAAAATGGTATGAGGACTTGAAAATTCTCGGGTGTGGGTGTTGGACAATAATGCCCACCGTGAGGCAAGACTGCCTATCGAGATTAAAAATGGAAAAAAAAAAATAACATGAATTAAGTTAATGTGCATAAATTTACGACGGAAAAAGACTTTTGATACCAAATTTTAATCCTTGATGCCAAGTTTTTCCACCTTTCTTTTTCTTTTTTTATGCAATATCAGTGCCGGCCCAAGTGTTAGGCAATTTTGGCCGATACCTAGGGTCCTCGATATGAAGGATCCCAAAATTTTATATATATAGTGGCTCCCAAAAATATTATTAATAATTAATAATTAATTATTGTTAATTCATACCAAAATTATTAACTAGCACAACTAATAAAGCTGTTTATGTGTAAATCATATGATATCAGTTTGATTCTCCATTCAAACATATCAATTTTTGTTAGTTTTGTTCTTTCTCGAGGTAGATATGATTAATACATATTATTATATTAAATTTACTATTTATCTATATTTGACAACTTATTTTGCTTTTATTTCAATAATTGTTTCTTTCAGTTTTAAGATTTTTTACAAAACATATATTTTATGTTAAAATTTTCTCTACAAAAAAATTTAAAACATAATTGAAAATGAGTTCTTGTTTAGATTAGTAGCTTCTATATATTTTTTAGAAAACGAATTATTGATCCTGTTAACACATATTCGAACAACGACCCTTTGTGCTCAACTAAATATTGTCGATTACAATTTAAATGAATTTTTTTTAAATATTTATATTTTGTCATTTGTGGTTATATTACTTTATTATGACTTTTTTATTTTCATTTTACCAAAATACAAAAAGAATATTGAGTACAACCAAAAATAAATGTTGGTCCCCCAAAACTAAATATTGTTAATTTTGTGTTTTTTTTATTTATACAATGGGTGGATTCGCCGAAACCCAACAATGACTATTGTATATGTTAATTGTATTTTTTATTCTTAATAATTGTTCCTATTTTTTTTTTTTTTTACATCTTGTTTATTTTTTATCTTTTTTCTAAGTGTTTTTCTTAATTATTCCTGCTTATTACCCAAAAAAGAACACAATTTTCTTTTATACCCTTTACAAGATAATTTTAATTTAACTTTAGAACAATTATATGAATATTTGATATATTTAACTTTGTTATCAATAATTAATATTGATTTTGATAACAAAAAAGAATAAATTTAATGACATACATTTTCTGTGAAATCACGATCAATACACTTATACACATAAATTTAACTTTCGCTAAAATTATATTTTTGAAATTTATAAAATATATTCACAAATAAATCAATATAAAATATTAAGTAAATTTATCATGTAATTATGTATTTATAATAGAATATCAATATATATATATATATATATATATATATATATATATATATTCTTTTAAATTGAATATATATATATATATTTTTAATAAAATAGGAACCGATTTTACAATTCACCTTGAATCCCCAAATGTCTAGGACAAGTTCACTTTCATTTTATAAAGTTCCACTTGTCAAGTTTCTAGATGAAATGATAGGACTATCTTCTTTCTTAATAGAAAAAATGTAGTCATCTGATCCATTTCTCGGATCATCCATACAAATATAAATACGCATGTGCAAGTAGGAAGTACAACAACATATTTCAATTTTACAAACACCCAAATATGCATAACCCAAAGTAAAAGATACATTTAGGTAATGTTGGTGCATAACCTATTCTAGAAATACCATAAGATACAAACAACTATACCAAAAGTACATACAAAACAAAACCAAATATATACATATATATATATATATATATATATATATATATGATGTTCTTATTAATTTAACCATACTAGCTAGGTACACAAGTCTCAAGCATTGACAATTGCTCCACTATTCGGATGAAGCACCTAGCCAGTAATATGATTAAGAGGAGTCCACATTCGAAGCCAGGAACACGTACGATGGCGCAACCTCAATAGGCTGTCCTGAAATTTGCACATTCTTCTTCAGTGAAGGAAGCTGGAATTAGAGGAGTCCATATAGGGCCAGGGGCCACACCGTTGACCCGTATTCCCTTGTTTACGAGCTGGAGCCATGTTGATGTCTTAAAATACACCAAATTAAAAATACACTCACTATTATAATCTATATTTACGAACTTCTCCAATAAGAAAGAAGATTAGGGTAAAAGTCAGGGGGTGTCTATGTAAATTTCCCTATATATTGATATCAATAGAGCAAGAAGTCTTGAGTTTGTCTATTATTAATATGGGTTTTTTTTTTCTTCTCTAATTTGATGTACTAGTTTTAATAGTTTATTCATTTTTGTATATTGATAAGGCTGATTTAACGATGTAATACCGTTTCTAGAAAAAATACCTACCTATGTTAATTCAAAAATTCCTATTATGATAATATATAGTTTGACTTGAAATCTTGAATTAATATAAATCAAAAATCATAATTAAAGATTGTAGTCAAAGCAATTAAATGATAATTAAACATCATGACGTTTTCCAATCCCAAATTCCTAATTATAATATCCTCAAAAAGAAAATCCTAATTAGATTCTGAATTCTAATTTTTTTAGAGTGATACATTCCGAATAAATCAACAATTACCAAATTAACATGACAATTCTCTAAATCAAATTACATTAATTTAATTTCACAATTTTATGAAGGTAAAAAGTTCACCAATATATATACGATTTACAAACCAATTAATCATTAATCAAAACAGCTACATTGCTAGCATGATGAAATATAGTTTTCTAATAGTTTTCATTGTTTTTGCATATCTTTCCGACGTCGGAAGAAGCTTTTGTTTAAGTTATCGTACTGTTCATTTGTTGTTAGGCGTAAGCAGAGTGTACTGGTTACTTTGTGTTTGACTTGGAAGAGTGGACTAAAGGATATTCACATCCATATAACCACTATAAAAATTTCTTGTGTTTTTACTTGCATTTTACTTGCATATTTCAAGACTGCATAAAACACTTTGCTTAACTGTTTGAAAAAGATTTAAAAGGAGTTTATAAAACTGGGGAAACATTTTTCAAACTACTGAGAATACTTGTGAAAAACACTTTGAAAATCCGCTTCAAGTACTCTAAGTATTAAAACTGATTTTGACAAAATAAGCTAAGTAACTATCAGTTTAGTGGTCTACGAAGCTGTTCAAAGATTTGTTCGCGATCAGCCGAGGAACCTACTGTTGATAACAGCTTAGCCTGTTTAAGTTAACAAAAATGTTTTAAAAAAATTTAGAGGTCTATTTCACCCCCTCCTCTAGACCTCATCATCTGACCACTTGGGACCAACAAATCTACACCAACAAAAAAAACATTAAAAACAAAAGATAAGAAAAACGAACATCATATAGAAAAAAAGATGATAAAAAAATGCAATATACATATTCATTCAACTTACTATTTTAATTTGATAAAAGAACTTATGAAATTCTTGAACCAAAAAGATCTTGTTCTTCGTCCGTCGCATTTTGTCACTCTTTATACCAACATATATATATATACTAGGGGTGAAACACCGCTCAATGAGCGGTGCCTAGGCCCACTAAATAATCTCTCCACTAAATGTGATTTCACGGAACTTATAATATTGTGTTGCACATATTTTCGTGATTCAATAATTATGTATTAGTCTAATATTTTTATCATGTGTTTGATATTTCTAAAAGTTCTTAATAATAGATTGTATCCATATTTTACATTTCATGATTATAAATGTATTGAGAAAACAAAATAAGATATTGTTGTGGTACACAACTCTAAATTATGGTACCAAATCTGTTTTTCTGCTAAGCATGGTACCAAATGTGTTTTATGAGATAAAGTTTGGGACCAAAAGTGTTTTGACCGATTTCTCACGTGCAAAACTCGTGACCAAATTGAACTTGACGCGCTTGACGCGAGCGTGACGATCACGCGCGAAATTTTAGTCCAAAATTTAAAGGAATGACTAAATGTGTCGAGACTCTCTAAATTGTTGTACCAAATCTGTTTTTCTGCAAAGCATGATACCAAATGTATTTTTTGGGGTAAAATTTAGGACAAAAAGTGTTTTTCCCTCTTATATATATAGTGTGTGATGATAGGAGACTGATAAAAGAAATAAGTGCACTCACATTTAGGTGCCATGCAATTATATTAAACTAAAAATTTAAATAACTTCATCAATTTAACCAACTAAAGTTCCAATCGAATAATTTATAAAATAAGGTCTTAGAAATAAACATCTGTACTTGAGATGATTCCCTATTCTTTTCATACATTCACTGGCAGTTTAAATACTCAAAAGCTCTATAGTGCATTGAAAGTGTGAAGCCAATCTCTAATTGTAAATGGAAGGTCCCATGAGCAGCAAGAGGGAATGATATAGCTATGCCAACTGCAATTCAAAATTAGGGGAAGCAAATGTCAATATATCTTCAAAAGAAATCTATGCACCAGTGCACCTCTTTAGATTATCAAGATTTAGTATGCCTGCTCTGTTGCTATAATATTTTTTTTTTCTCTTGAACCACTCATAGAATCAATGCAGCAGAAAAGATATAATTGAGTTTTCTAATTTTCTGCCTTTTCACATATAAAAATCTATTCGAGCAAGGAAAAAAAAAATAGGACCTCAAATCTATAGCAATGTGTAAAGGTAAGAATTTCAATTCCAGCAGAAGGAAACATACTTCATACACTATATCACATTTAGCAAGTTCCTCACCAAAACTGTAAGAAAACGAGGCCACACTAATTACTAAACTGAGAAAGTTAAATTTATATTACATATTGAATAATCTGTTCTTATCCCTGAACATAGCGAATTAAAATATTTGTTGAATATATCGAATAGGAGAAACCATGATTCTGAAAGGCACAAAATAAAAGGTTCAACAAAACATGTAACAGATACTAACATGAAAGACAACCACTATTATTAACACTAGTAGTAACAAAATACCTTGAAACACGATAGCAAGATAGAAGTAACAAAATCAAAGTACGCGAAGAACTAAATATCAGACTGCAAAGAGGTTATATTTCCATAGCTGTTGATTCATATGTTTGAATGAAATTGAATATTCGTACCTGAATGTGCAAGCATATGACCATAAGAAGTAAGAACCACTATTATTCATGATACCTTTTTCTTCTTGATTATTAACTTGGCAGCTGCCTGAAGATAGTAAAATTCTAAGAATAAATTAAAACGAAAATGAACACATTTTTTGCAAGTATGAGGATTGAAAAATTAACCTTTTTGCAGAGGAACACCGCAATAAGGTTTAGATGAATGACCCCTTTGCCGCTGAGAAGTTTTTCATTCTCATTAACAAGGCATCCGTTTATAATACCTGAAATTGTGGAGTTCCTTTCAAATAAAGCAAGTTGAAACAAAATTGCGTCTAGACAAGCTTCAACGTTTGACTACCTACATTGTTGATCCTAACCTAAGAGTAAAGGGGAAGAACAAATGCACACAATCTGGCAAAACAGCATGCAAAAGTATAATTACTCTGCTGTAACAATAAAAAAAAATCACCAAAGTGATTTTACACTATATATTCCTCCTATAAGAATATAGACTATTCTAAGAAAAAGGAAATTATAATTTATAGTAATGTACATGATCCACCTGAGCAAAGGCAATGCTATTAAAATACTTTGAGAAAAAGGAGATTACAATTTATAGTAATGAACAAAGTACAAACGACAGATTTGTAGCAAGATTAATATAAGTACTCTAATTCAGGCCATAACTTATTGGCAGAATGTAGAAATTGAGCTATATCATTTCTCGTTACCTTCAACTGAACATCTCGCTTGTCTTGCAACAACTTGATTAGCGAAATTGGAAAAGCTAAGTATGTTTTACTACGAAAAACAATTATAATCACTATAAATATCAAGTTAAAATCCTCCTAAGACAAATTTCCATAATAAAGTTGTATATATTTACAAAATTGACACTCAGTAACATTCAAACAAAATGCCCATTTTTTTTTCCAATTTCATAAATTCTGAATCTATCATAACATCACAATTGGAATTATTTCCTCCATTTATTAATAACAAATGAATATCACTCAGCCACTAAAACCATTACTTATTTCCTTTTACCAATTTCTAGAAAGCTTTTTCTCTCTAAATTCTCTCCAATATTACAACTAAATATTCACAAAATTTAGTAATCAAGATTTAAAAAAAAAATATAATTATGTCCAGATCAATCAAAAGAAAACAATGTAAATGTGCATTATTTCAATATTCACGTTGCTGCAATTGAGATGAATTCAATCCAATATATATGATCTAGTGAATAATCATTAGCACGGGCAATAATAAAATCTAAAGATCATATCATGAAAAAATCCAAATTAATTATTCAAAACGAACACTACCTCTACTTCTGTCGAAGTTTTCTTGTTTGCCATAATTTGCAAATCTTTTCAAATAAATCAACTTCACATGGGAATATAATCACACCCTCTTGTTACTTCAAAACCATTGGCAAGTTAAGATATAAATATGAGGTTCAATTCTCTTACATGTGCTGCCATGTAACTATTAAAAGACATAGGTCTTCACCAACACAAAAGTATCTCTCAAAATGGCAAATAGATTTTTATAAATGGATAATTATAACAGTAAGAGCCTCCCTGTAGGTCAGCTTTACATATATCCTCATAGCCAAAATGAAAGTAATTACCCAGAAGTAGAATCGAGGATGGTTGTACTAATAGAACACAATCAAAAGCAATCCTATATAAATATTCCCCCCAAAAAAAATATTTGAATAAGGAAACTCCAACATTCCTAAACTTAATATATGCCAAAATAGTATTTAAAAATGAAGATCATAACATAAGTTAAGTTGGTCTATGCACATACCTTAGCCCTTGAAATATATGGAGTACTAACTTAAAACAGGTTGAATAAACAAACTGCATGGATACAAAGTAAATGAACTGAGTTAGTAAAAGGAGGGGGGATAATAATAAAACACAAGGGAAAAAAATTATTTAGAGAGATACCTGCGTGAAAGAAATATAGAGTAAATTAGAAATCCAAATGTAACAAGTAAGTGTACGTATATAACTGGATAAGGAAGCATCCAGCAAAATCTATCCAAAACCCAGACAAAGTTATCCTCTGCAAACATGATCCGAAGCAAGAAAATGAGAATTCCATTACACAAATATATGTGAGCAACTCCAAAGCAAAACCATACGTACCAAAAAAACGAAGCACAGGTTCGGAAAAAACAATCATGAGAAATAAAATCATAAGAGGTCACCGCCATCGTAAGGCAGAATAAGATATGAAGACAAATTACAATTGGAGGGAGATAATATAGAATAAGCAGCCGCTTAAATAAAATAATCACCCCACTAACCCGAGAAAGAATTATCAAATTGCATACAACATAAAACAAGAATAACTGGAGGAAGTATTCCAATTGCCCAACATCATAAATCAGAAACTATAATCGAAGGAAAAATAATGCAATTGATGGCCGGTTATATTGAAGGAGAAATCAAAATGTTCAGAATTTATGAAATTGGAAAAAGAAATTGGGAAATGGCCGATTATATTCAAGAGGAATTCGAAATGTCCAGAATTTATGAAATTGAAACAAAAATTGGGAAATGGCCGATTATATTGAAGAAGAAATCAAAATGTTCAGAATTTATGAAATTGAAACAAAAATTGGGAATTTTGTTTTAATGGCCTCGAAATATTAAGAATGAGGGGAACTGAAATTTAAAAAGAAAAAAACAGAGGGCAAATGGTCGATTGGGAAGAAGATAGATGGGGAAGGAGATGAATTGAGAAGGAAAATATTGATTTGAGAAGCAAAAGAAAATTTTAAACGGGAGAAAAAGGCTGGGCCCCCCCAAGATGGACAACAGAAAAAATTAGCCGCAAAATGAAATTGGAAAGTAAATTCACAATACACAGAAAATTGAGATAAATACGCTGAAACGACGTCGTTTCTGTATTAAACCTATAAGAGGCAATGTTCTCCAGAATGATAATAGGAATACTGTTCATGGAGAACATTGCCTCTTATAGGTTTAATATATATCAGTCAGATAGAATAAAATATTAAAAACAATAATTAGAAGAATTTAAATAGAGTTCCATTCAAACCTTTTGAAGTAACCTTTTGTCATTTGACTGAACTGAAAAGAGACGTGGTCTTTTATTTTTAGGTGAAAAAGGAGAGGTGGTCTAGTGAATATAAAATGAAAAAAATGAGATCTGATTTGTTATTAATAGATAAAAACGTGGGTTATTTTTTTTTTTTTTGGTAACAAAAAATGTGGGTAAGGGTAAGTTATAGGAATGATTTGCATTCTATTAATAATGGCATTAAATCGTGAAACGTGTGTAATTTTTTTTTGGTAACCGAAAATGTGGGTAAGTTATAGAGATGATTTGCATTCTATTAATAATGGCATTAAATCGTGAAACGTGTGTAATTTTTTTTGGTAACCGAAAATGTGGGTAAGTTATAGAGATGATTTGCATTCTATTAATAACTAGTATACGCTCCGTGCTATGCACGGAGTCATGTTAAATTTTATTTATGAAGTAGTTTATGACAAATTAATAGGAGAATAATAATGATTCTGACATATAAAGAAAATGAAGACTACAGTGATAGTCTAAAATTATTTATAAAATAAAGAAACAAAAGCCCAATTCAAATGAAAAAAAAAAAAGACCACGTAATGAGTTTTTTAGAATAACCAAAATAGTTATACATCAGACTAAGCATAATATTTCAAAATACAATATCGATTCTTTCATCTATGATGAATACAAAACTCAACAATGATTCCTACTTCCACAATCGCTAACTTTTGTGCATTATAACTCTTAACTATACAATTGATGAAAAAATACAATGATCATATAAAGTAAAAGTGCATCCTGGTCTCTGCTACATACTTGCAGTTCCAATTATATGCAAGGATGTATTAATTTAAGCTTCTCTAACCATTTTCCTTGGTTCGAGAAGTCGGGGAGCCGATGCCATCTTCTTACTTACACCCTCCAAGAATTAGTTTATGTCATCCATGAAGTTTCCTTCAAAAATAATTTTGTCAAATATCATTTCCTTGTGCTTTGCAAGTTTTATTTCCCAACCCCCAACAACTCCAACAATGTACTTGTGCTAACTTAAAAAAAAAAAAGTATTTGTGCTAACTTCAACATAACACAATGTTCTCAATCTTGGCTACATTTTGTTGCTCAGTAGTCCTGGAAAAATTTACAATGAAGGGCCCTAGATCATATAAATTGTTGTTAATGAAATCACTATAACTATCATTGAAATCATGATAAACTATATGACACAGCACAGAAATACATATTTTGACACACTTCAATCAAATCAAATAATAGAAATTTGCATTGTAGAGAATAAACATTTAAGATGTTCCAATGATCGAGTTATCTCCAATTTGAATCATGTATAAAAATATTTATATTTTGCCATAAAACACCCCAAAATATGCACGAAAAGCACACCAACTCTTCTCTTTGCCAATCCTACACCCCCACTCACCTTCATATTTACCCACACAAAATACCACTCACTCTTGCCATTGAATCCAACTATTCCAAACATATAATAACAGCATCAAGAAAGTCTATACTATGAGAATAGATAAAATAATCATCTCTAATCATGCATCTAATACGAAAAAAGAATGGGATGATTGATAAGATAGCCAAGTTTACTAATGGAACCAATTTTATTTTTCCTTCATCTTTACTTTGCTCATTGCTTCCATGATGGTTCTTGTTTTTTCTCTCGAAACTTGAGACTGTTTAGCAAACACGAGTGGACACAACCTTTCCATTTGTTTGGTATGGAGCCTTTCTTATATGGTTGCAATGTCCACATTCAGTGTTTGCAAACACAAGGAAGATTTAATCTGTTACTGAAATGGATACTTGAGAACTTGTAAAATCATGCAATAAGAAAGAAAAAAGTTGAACTTGTAACTTAATGAACTAATCTAATATTTTCCCCAAACGAATGATGATAACATACTTACATGACTTCTTGTTGAATTGATGTCATTTAAGAACAATCATTTTTTTTTTTTGGAAATTAATCTCAAAACCTTTTAGTCAGAATGGAAGACTTCTGAGAGGTTCTCTGTGAAAAAAATCATATTAATGGCAGTCAAACATTATGCATATCTCTTAACTATCTTAAAAAACATTAAAATCATGAAGTTTTTTTTATTTATTTTTGATAGAATTACAATCATGAAGTTACTCATTGTCAGCCAAATTCATGATAAAAGATTCATGAAAACAAAAATTGAAAAACCCAATAACAAAGCAAAATACACCTTTGAAAATGGACATGAAATCATATAGCTATACAAATTGATGCCAAAAGAGTGAATAAACATACTGACATATGAAATTAAAACAAAGTCCTAAGATGGATTTACAAAATAGAAGTGTAAAAAGCTTACCCCATTTTGATTAGCACATTCAGGGCAATGCATCTGTAACAAAAAATATATATATATATATATATATATATATATATATATATATATATATATATATATATATATATATAAATGTTATCATTCAAATAACTAAGTAAATAAGACTCTGTCTTACAAAATATAATCTTGTGTTTCACATATCGAACTAAAATAGAACCCAAATATTTATGATAGAATTAGAAAACATAAGTGTGGAAATCTTGGTTTGTCTAGTTTGTAGCATTCATGGAAGGTGAAAATGCGCCAAAACCAAGAAAATAAAGATTTGTTATTCAAAATCTCAATTGTTATGCAGAAGCAAACAAAGTCAGTAGCAAACAAAGTCAGCATCCTACTTTGATATTTGAAGAGTAAATCTGAAGACTGAAATCGCCTCCCCTTTTTATCTATTTTGTGCTTGTCTCGTTAATCTAAAATTTGGTTTTGATTTTTTTATCTTTACTTTTGTATTGTTTATGAAAATCGTTATGTTGTGAATGTAGAAGTTATCAGATTTTTTGTTTTCATGCGAGAATGAGAAGGGGGAAGAAGGTAGTTGGAGGAAGTGGGTTTCTTTTGGGAGATATTTAAGGAAGGGAATTAGGAATTTTGGAGAAACCGTGGAGTTTAAAAGTTGTTCACTAACTTCTCTCTTATTTTTCATGAATAAATAAAATTCTAAATTCTATAAAAATAGTATTGAGTCAAAATTAATAGATGACAGTTAAGAGACTGATCTCAAATTCTAAATGGGATGATTGATAAGATAGCCAAGTTTACTAATGGAACCAATTTTATTTTTCCTTCATCTTTACTTTGCTCATTGCTTCCATGATGGTTCTTGTTTTTTCTCTCGAAACTTGAGACTGTTTAGCAAACACGAGTGGACACAACCTTTCCATTTGTTTGGTATGGAGCCTTTCTTATATGGTTGCAATGTCCACATTCAGTGTTTGCAAACACAAGGAAGATTTAATCTGTTACTGAAATGGATACTTGAGAACTTGTAAAATCATGCAATAAGAAAGAAAAAAGTTGAACTTGTAACTTAATGAACTAATCTAATATTTTCCCCAAACGAATGATGATAACATACTTACATGACTTCTTGTTGAATTGATGTCATTTAAGAACAATCATTTTTTTTTTTGGAAATTAATCTCAAAACCTTTTAGTCAGAATGGAAGACTTCTGAGAGGTTCTCTGTGAAAAAAATCATATTAATGGCAGTCAAACATTATGCATATCTCTTAACTATCTTAAAAAACATTAAAATCATGAAGTTTTTTTTATTTATTTTTGATAGAATTACAATCATGAAGTTACTCATTGTCAGCCAAATTCATGATAAAAGATTCATGAAAACAAAAATTGAAAAACCCAATAACAAAGCAAAATACACCTTTGAAAATGGACATGAAATCATATAGCTATACAAATTGATGCCAAAAGAGTGAATAAACATACTGACATATGAAATTAAAACAAAGTCCTAAGATGGATTTACAAAATAGAAGTGTAAAAAGCTTACCCCATTTTGATTAGCACATTCAGGGCAATGCATCTGTAACAAAAAATATATATATATATATATATATAAATGTTATCATTCAAATAACTAAGTAAATAAGACTCTGTCTTACAAAATATAATCTTGTGTTTCACATATCGAACTAAAATAGAACCCAAATATTTATGATAGAATTAGAAAACATAAGTGTGGAAATCTTGGTTTGTCTAGTTTGTAGCATTCATGGAAGGTGAAAATGCGCCAAAACCAAGAAAATAAAGATTTGTTATTCAAAATCTCAATTGTTATGCAGAAGCAAACAAAGTCAGTAGCAAACAAAGTCAGCATCCTACTTTGATATTTGAAGAGTAAATCTGAAGACTGAAATCGCCTCCCCTTTTTATCTATTTTGTGCTTGTCTCGTTAATCTAAAATTTGGTTTTGATTTTTTTATCTTTACTTTTGTATTGTTTATGAAAATCGTTATGTTGTGAATGTAGAAGTTATCAGATTTTTTGTTTTCATGCGAGAATGAGAAGGGGGAAGAAGGTAGTTGGAGGAAGTGGGTTTCTTTTGGGAGATATTTAAGGAAGGGAATTAGGAATTTTGGAGAAACCGTGGAGTTTAAAAGTTGTTCACTAACTTCTCTCTTATTTTTCATGAATAAATAAAATTCTAAATTCTATAAAAATAGTATTGAGTCAAAATTAATAGATGACAGTTAAGAGACTGATCTCAAATATATTTATAAGTAGATAGATATCATTAAATCGTACCATTTAATAAGGAAACATTAGTTTTTCAAATCCATATAATATTGAAAACTGTAGGCTAGGAAAGATATCTATATGATAAAGTATAACATCAAGCCTGTAATTTGAAATAATATATTTAATTCCTTAATTTACGTTGATAATTATGTCTATATAACAAAAACTGAATAAATTTGTGAATTATTATTAACCAATCATAATTACTGTGAAACTAAAAATAATTCAAAATTAGAAGAAAAAAGAATTTCAATCAAAATTAGTCAAAGACTATTCTCATATATATATATATATATATATATATATATATATATATATATAAAAGATAGGATAAGAAGTTGCAAGAAAAGGGAACGGAGGGAATAGTAGATAGCAAAATTACAAACAAATCAAACCATGTATATGTCCTAGATTTAACCATACTACGTACGTAAGTCTCAAGCATTGACAATTGCTCCACCATTTATTGGGATGAAGCACCTGGCCAGTAATATAAAATTAATTATTTGTATTGTAGTTATAGTTACTAATTACTGTTTTTATTTTGAATAATGTTAACTCAAATATATGTTCATATATCATTAAGTACTAAGGTCAAAATCCAAAGGAAAAAAGTTTAATCAAAGATAAATTAAAAAAAAGAAAGACAAAAGTTAACATAAAGGGTCAATAAATTGGAGTCTTGAGACTTTAAAACTCTAGTTCATATAAATCAAACATATCTTAAAAAATGTGGGGAAATAACTCGATCTTTCAGTTAAAATATCAATTAATGATATATATTCGTGTATTAAATAATAGTAGTCTATTCATTTGTGTATCGGTAATCTAAATATTTTATATGTCAAACTATATATGTCTATATTAAAAAAACTTGAGATAGACCCAAAACCCGAAAAATTACATGGATCGAGTTTGAGCCTATAGCTATGAAGCCCGACAATATTTGAGTTCGAGCTATTTAAAGCTCGGCTCACAAGGCCCGATTGTCTAGAATTTTTGCATTTTAAGATTTCAACATATAACTAGTTTAATTTGAGCATATCTTTTTTTAATTGAACGTGAGCAATGTAGTAATAATAAACTATAATGGACTATAATATATATTATGAATAATATAGTATTCAATAATATTTGATTATAAATTTACAAATATAAATTTATAAAATTTAGTTGCAAATATAAAAAAATGAATAGTTAATTCATGTTTCTTCTCAATTTTGGTACAGTACAGTTTATTACGGTATGAGAAGTCTAATATCAAAACCATACCGAAATGCTCGGTATGGTTTTCAGCCATATCAAGACCTTCGGTTTTGAGAAGAAAACCTAACATTCAGTATGGTTCGGTACAGTACGGGACGGTCCGGTACGATTTTGAAAACCATGTGCACCCCTAGTATCAACTTTACAATAAGACATAACTATCACATATCTACTTAACGGTGATTTTTAACGACGATACCAAATAAGAGCAAATTTATTAAATTATGGTATCAAATGTGTTTGCCTGAATTTTTAAGATACTATAAGTAAAAATTGATATAAAATTTAATACCACAAGTACAATTCTCTCTTTTAATAATTAGTTAATTTAGCTCATTAATTCCCGTGAAGACGATACTTATCATTATATTTCATTATATTTCTTGTTGTTGTGATAGCGTATAGTTTCGTTACAAATCCTGCATCCAGGGGCGGATCCAGGAATCCGGGGCAGTGGGGGCTAACTGGCTAAGCATATATCAAAATTTCGATAATTTTCATCGAAAATATTAAAAGGTCTTCGTATTTGAGCTACCCAAAATAAGAATATAGAGTAGTTTCTACTTTAACCTATTTTTTTTATATTTACATTTTTTTCAAAGATTTTTTGAAAATTTTCTAATATACAACTAACCGAAACATACGTAGAAATTGGAACTTTAATCCATTGGGCTAAGGTTCTACGATAAATTTAATAATCGAAATACAAAAAAAATAAAATAAAAAATAATCAAACAGTCAAACTTAAAAAATATTTCATTCAAGAGAAAAATTTTATAAAAAAGAGGAGGTGAAGTTTGATGAAAATAACTTTCACATGTTACTTTAATTAAATATAATACTCATTTATGATCCCAAAAAATCTACGTATCTTAATTATAATTTCAAATGACACCAATTACATTCACAATTATTGACAACGTCGATTTTTCATTTTCGGAATTCAAAGCTAGATCGATATTTTTTTTATGGGGGGAGGCAAAAATTTGTATAGTAATTTATTAAACAAAAATATAATACGAGGAAACCGTACTATAAAAATTAAGAAAAAAATTAAATTAAAAAAATTATTAAGATATAACAAATATCAAAGAACAATTACCAAGAGAAATATTTAAAGAACAATTAAAATTGAATAGAAAAAATAATAAATCAAAAGAAAAAGATGTAGGAATTTAATTATAAGGAGCAGTTCCACATGTGTTTCGATGATCCCTGGCTTCCAGTATAATGCCTCATCTTGCATAAGACAAACCAATGCACCAAATTGACTTTTTTGTTAGCAAAACTAATAATATAGGTAATATATGTTTGAGTGGGGGCTATAGACCCCACTTGCCCCTACGTGGGTCCGCCCCTGCCTGCATCAGTAAGTCATCATGAATTCAGGCGATTTTAACACCTTTATTTCTTTTGCACTTTACCCCAATCATCATACACAATCATATTTTACCCCCTGATCTTTTGAAAAGTTGAATTTTACACATCACATGGGATCTCGAAAGAATATTCCTTAATTTGCCAATTACCTTGGGGTAACCTGCAAGAACTAATAAAGTTGAGGCCGCATGTAACTGTAACTTTTGAAAGGATGGGGAGTTAAGTGCATAACAGTGGAAAATTGTGGGGTAAAGTGGGATTTTCCAAATTAAAAATACGCTCACTGTTAGGGCATCTCTAATGACTCCGAGAGGGAATACCCTCTCCCTCTCCCCCTCCCCCCCCTCTCCCTCTCCCCCTCCCCCTCCCCCTCTCTCTAGTTTTTTAGTCATCTCTAATGACTCATTCTATCTAACCCATTTAATAATTAATTTTATCCTTCTCTATTATTATTATTATTATTATTATTACACCAAAAATAAATTTAAAATTAACTTTAATTTAAAATCAAAAGTACATTAGGAAACTTAGAAAATAAAAAATTACATCAAATATTAAATTAATTCATATAAGGAAATCCATCATCTCTGACTATTGATTTGGATCCACGAACAAGTCTCATATCCCTAGAAGATTATATGATCATCTGCCGTCACCAAATACAATCTGTAGATGTCAATCGCGAACTACTAAAGGACTTAGTCGAACATGTGTGGGACACACAAGGTCAAAATTAAGGTCTATGTTTTAGTCGAACATGATTTCATGATTGTATCGTATTATTTTAAATTTTTAGAAAGAATTATTTTTGGGTTTAATGATTGTATCGTATTATTTTAAATTTTTAGAAATAATTATTTTTGGGTTTCATGATTGTATCGCATTATTTTAAATTTTTAGAAAGAATTATTTTTGGGTGATAAATACAACCCAAAACTACTAAAATAAATCAATATTAAAATACTAGTGTTAATTTAATGAAATAAAAGTTATTTTTTTATAATTAAAAATAATTATCTCCAAATAATATACAAATTTTAGTAATTATTTTATTTTTAAATAAAGATAAAAAAATAACCAAATAAAACAAAACGAAATTAAAAAAAAATATAGCATGTGATGGAGGGGGCTTGGATGGGAGAAGCTCCCCCTCCCCCTCCCTCCAAGGTCCCTCCAGGGTTCCTCTAGTGGGTATACCCTCTCCGCCTCCCTAGTCATTGGAGATGATTTTTTTTTCCCCCTTCCCCCAATATACCCTCTAGGGTATCTTCCCACTAGTCATTAGAGATGCCCTTATAATCTATATTTACGAACTTCTCCTATAGATATAGTACCTTTAAATTCAATAATTAATTAATATAAATCAGATTTATTATCTGATTATTAGCATCATAAAAATCATATAATTTCTAAGAAAGTCAAAGGATGTATATGTGAAATCTTGGTACATTATATATTGTTAATCTGTTATATCTAATCTTAATAGACGTACAATTAAAAATTATTATTGTAATTTAAATATTAGTCTTGCTGGTGTAATTAAACTAGCAGACTAGATTCATCTTCTTTCAAGTCAATTTAATTTATTCAAAACTACATCCAAACAAACATAATATTTTCTGGATAACTATGTTTCAATTTTGAATGATCCAAAATACATTATTGTTTGGTTTTCCATGTTGGAATAAATAAATAAATAAATATATAAGTCCATTTATAGTAAAAGAATAATAGATTATAGTCCTTCACAACTTATAAATGGACATAAACCTTTTGGGCATGAATAAGTTAATTATCGATTTGGACATGAGTGTTCTTATTTAGACTTTTTGATGGGTTTACTGGATTTATATTCTTAACCTCTTGACGTGGATATTGGCATGAATTGATGGAAATTTAGCATGGGTTCATGAACGCACACCCTTTGGTTGATTTTAAATGTAATCCTTAGTTATATATTGATATCAATAGAGCAAGAAGTCTTGAGTCTGTCTATTATCAATATGGGTTTTTTTCTCTAATTTGATGTACTAGTTTTAATAGTTTATTCTTTTTTGTATATTGATAAGGCTGATTTAATCATGCAATACCGTTTCTAAAAAAAATACCTACTTTTTGAAGTTATGTTAATTCAAAAATTCCTATTATGATAATATATAGTTTGACTTGAAATCTCGAATTAACATAAATCAAAAATCATAATCAAAGATTGTAGTCAATGCAATTAAACATCATGACGTTTTCCAATTCCAAATTCCTAATTAGAATATCCTCAAAAAGAAAATCCTAATTAGATTCTGAATTCTAATTTTTTTAGAATGATACATTCCAAATAAATCAACAATATTACCAAATTAACATGACAATTCTCTAAATCAAATTATATTAATTTAATTTCACAACTTTATGAAGGTAAAAAGTTCACCTATATATATATATGATGATTTACAATACAAACCAATTAATCATTAATCAAAACAGCTACATTGCTAGCATGATGAAATATAGTTTTCTAATAGTTTTCATTGTTTTTGCATATCTTTCCGACGTCGGAAGAAGCTTTTGTTTATTTAATTATCGTGTTGAGGTTCATATTGTAAATAATCTTCCTCCAAATTCAAAACCATTGCTTGCGCATTGTGCGTCGGGGGACAATGATCTTGGAAATCACACAATCACGACAAATCAAGACTTCAACTTTCGTTTTTGTGTGAAACCTTTTAGTACTTTGTACTTTTGCACCTTTCATTGGGAAAATAAGCAACAAAGTTTTGAAGTTTTTAATGGAAAATGGGGTGGAGATCCTTGTGCAGGTAGTCAATGCTATTGGATTGCAATAGCCGATGGTATTATATTAAGGGGGACACACACTGGGTATCGATGGAAATAGATTTAATGATTGTAGCAGAAAGAAAAGAAAAATAATACTATGATTGAATAATGATGTTGTATTTGCAACGAGGAAATAAGAGTTCTGTCATTCCATATATAGTTTCAATTGAAGAATTTTATTTACTTTTAGCAACTACGCTGTGACTTTAATTATTTACTCTTTTTTTTTTTTTTTTGGAAAATACATAATTAAACACCTCCTATATAATCATTTTGTTAAAGTATAAGATAAAAGGTGCAAAATAATTTAGAAATTGAGCTAAAATTACATTATCAAAAGTTTTGAGTTTTCAATTAATCCCCTGAAACCAACGAGTAACTAATATCAAATATTTCTCTTTCTTATTTTCAATTTTTCCAACAATTTATACTCCTTGTAATAAATGGAATCTAATACATATATATATTTGAAGGGTGAGTGTTGACTACAATTGAGTGTTTTGACTAAAATCCTAATTTTCTAGAGTTTTGAATTATTTTTAATTCTAAAAAATTATATTTTAGGTAATCTTTTAAAACCCATTTCATATTTAATTTAAATCCTACGGAAAAAGGAATGTTAAAACTAAATTAATGCTAATCAAATACATTTATGATGAGGTGTATATCTTCAAAACAATAACATATTAAACGTACCAATATTATGGCCGTAATTTAGGTAATCATATTTAATTCATATTAGCTGGTAAATTGTATGGTTCTATATATAATTCATTCTTGGTCATTAGCAAAATTAACTCTCACTAAATGATTGCTAAAATAATTTGAAAAATATTACCCCTTTACTACATGATCTATATATAATTCAGTTATTAGTAATTATTACCTCACACTAAATAATTGTTTGAATAATTTGCAAACTGCCCAAAAAAAAAAAAAAACATTTTCAATATGCATTAGTTCCTTAAAATCATCTACATTCTTTAATTATCCGTCATTTTCATTAAATTTATAGCTATGTGATTCAGATTAGACTAACTATATAAAGATGGTGAGCTTGATAAAAAGACTATTGTGCATCTCTATATAATCTTTCTCTGTACTTTTAATTTTTTTTTCTCTTACTACGAACACGTTATTATACTTTGAATCATTTTTTTTGCTTTGTAGGTACAAGCACAAGAGGATCTTGAATGCCAATCTTATTTTTCTTGATGAAGTATATTCATTTGAACAATTAAAAATGTATTTGACAAGAAGTGTAAGCTTTTAAGATTTTATTTTTCCTATTTCGTCATAAAAATTTAAAATTTTCATGCTGTTTCATATGTACAAATTTGATCCATTTGCACGTACCACAACTGTGTTAAACAAAAAGGTAAGTTTTTTTTCATTTCTAATGTTCTCTGAAGTCAACTTCTACTTTAGCTTTATGAAGTTAAATTTTTTTTTCAATTGCATATTTAATACTAGCAATTCCTTTTTCCCGGTTATTAACAGGGAAACAGAACTTTGTGCAAGTGTTTATAGTTATGAAATAGTTAATCTTAAATCCATAACAATTTTTTTTTTATTTGGATTTTTTTTTGGCAAGGTGATTGAACAATTCAGAAGTTGGATTGATGTAGGGAATGGGTGATAATATTGCGCATCTGCTTAGAATTTGATAGTAATGTAAAATAATTTTCTTAAATTTTTTTTTGAGAAAAATCACTTCTTAAATTTAAAGTGCTTGGAATTTACTTAGCAAGAAAAGTTGGACTCTCAATAATATTTAGAAGATTGTATATATTTATGTTATCTATTTAATATTATTACTTTTTCATGTATCTCATCTTGAATCACGACAAATTTGTCAAAAATACTTTGCAAATTGTCATTGTTTTGGTTAATACTATATTTTTTTTCTTCATATTTTGTCTTTTTGTTTCGTATTTGATTTAATGTGATTTTATATACATTGGTTTCTTTTATTTGATTAGTTCATTTTGTAGGCGAAATTTTAGATAACTATACATACATTTATCTCAATTGTGAATGTATTTCTCTTAGTATCAGATGCACACATCCTTATATGAATTAATTAGTTGAAGTTGATATAATAGAGATTGAGATTTGACATGATATGAAACAACATATTAACAAATTCAACTTAAACAATTAGAGATTATTTCAAATATATATACCCAACAGAAAAATAATGTGAATTGTCATATATGAACAATTTTCAAATATTTAAAGTACCCAAGTTACAATTATTAGATGTAATAAACTAAATTTTTAGTTAATTTCTAGGATACAAAGTATAAATTAATTTTAATTCGTGCATAGCAGGATTTATTGCATTTTGCACCCCCTGAAATTTTGTAGGCGAAATTTTATATAACTATACATACATTTATCTCAATTGTGAATGTATTTCTCTTAGTATCAGATGCACACATCCTTATATGAACTAATTAATTGAAGTTGATATAATAGAGATTGAGATTTGACATGATATGAAACAACATATTAACAAATTCAACTTAAACAATTAGAGATTATTTAAAATATATATACCCAACAGAAAAATAATGTGAATTATCATATATCAACAATTTTCAAATATTTAAAGTACCCAAGTTGCAATTATTAACAAATGTGGATATAGCAATGATGTAATAAACTAAATTTTTAGTTAATTTCTAGGATACAAATTATAAATTAATTTTGATTCGTGCATAGCAGGATTTTTTGCATTTTACACCCCTTGAAATATGGAAAATAGGCACTTTGCACCCATAAAACTTAAATTTAGCACTTTGCACCATCGAAATATGAAAAATGCAGCACTTTGCACCCTCTATTATTTTCAGGCAAAAACTCAAGGGCAAAATAGGTAATTCAATTGTAAATTTTTGGCACTTTGCACCCTCAAAACTTGAGAAATTGGTATTTTGCACCTTTGAAATAAAATTAGCACTTAACACTCTCTAATTAAGAAAAAATCAACAACTTGCTCCCCAAAACACAATAAATGGGCACTTTGCACCCCAAAACTCAAACTCCTCTTTTTTTTCCGTCAAAGTTGACCATCCGGGTGAAAAAAACCTGAGGCAAAATAGATAATTCATTTTTTTCCTTTAACATTTGCAAAAATACAATTATGAATATTATAATACCCATTTCTCTCTCCATCTTTCTTTTCATCACTATACATATCCATAAATAACTAAATAAAGTATAAGTAAACTTCTCGAAGACCCATTGTCTACTTCAAAATATCAAAGACTCATAAATATTTACATATTTTGTCTTTAGATTATTTCATCCCAATAGTCAACTTTGCCGAAAAAAATGAGGGGTTTGAATATTTTTTTTTTAATTTGAGGGTGTTAAATGTTAATTTTGTATTTTGGGGTGCAAGGTGACTATTTATTGTGTTTTGGTGGTACAAGTTGCTGAATTGTTCTTAATTAGAGAGAGTTAAGTGCTAATTTTATTTTGGGGATGCAAAGTGCCAAATATTTTCAATTGAATTACCTATTTTGCCCTTGATTTTTTGCCTGAAAATAAACTAAGGTGCAAAGTGCTGCATTTTTCATATTTCGAGGGTGCAAAGTGCTAAATTTAAGTTTTCGAGATGCAAAGTGCCTATTTCCCATATTTCGGAGGTGCAAAATAAAAAATGCCCGTGCATAGCACGGATTGTAGGCTAGTAAGAATATATATGTCAGTGTTTACTTTTGTATAAAAAGGTTCACCATCTCCACTTTCCGTTACATATTCAAGTAAGTATAATAGGATGAAATTACACTCATTTACAAAAGGATAATACATAAAGAGAAAATTACCTTATGTCGAAGGGGAGTAAAATTCCTATTATAAATTTAATATTATAGATGTAAGTGCACATTAAACATATCTGAAGGAGTAAACAAATCAATGGTTTGTTCTTTTGATATCTATCAAACAAATAAGTAGTACTCTTATATAATAATGCTTTTTAAATAAAAACTACTATAATGCAATGAATTTTTATAATATTATTTTAGAAAAAAATTACAAGATATGTTTCATAGATAAAATTTATGAAAATATGTTCTTTTGGCCAGTGTCTCTGTAATAATCTCAAAAAACTATGTGATGTCCATAGATCGATGTATTTGGAGGAACTAATAAAATATATTTTCTCAATAAACTTTGAGTTACTTCTCGTGTATACACCTCCGGTCATCTCAATAGATTCTTCTCCGTCACCGGTTGAATCAAGCTGAAAATACGGTAAAATGGAGGTTACTGAGCAATGTTCTATCATTTTATTCTATAGTATAGTGATTCACGCATTGAAAATTCAAGTACTAAACATAGCCTAAGAAAACGATAAAGTAAGCCGTTTTATACCTTAACATTATTGAGAACCACATTATTCTCTCTTAAAAATGGTATGAAGACTTGAAAATTCTCGGGTGTGGGTGTTGGACAATAATGCCCAGCGTGAGGCAAGACTCCATATCGAGATTAAAAATAATAAAAAAAAAACATGAATTAAGTTAATGTGCATAGATTTACGAGGGAAAAACACTTTTGATACCAAATTTTAATTCAAAAAGCACATTTGATGCCAAGTTTTTCCACCTTTCTCTTTTTCTTTTTTATGCACTATCAGTGCCGGCCCAAGTGTTATGCAATTTGGGCCGATGCCTAGGGCTCTCGATTGATAGAAATAGTGTCCTGCAATCCAGCTGTATGAGGAACTATTCAATTTTGATTAATAAAAGCACTTTATTAAATGGTCATCTTTATCTTATATAATAAATATCTACGCATAAGGATAGAAGTCCTTAGATCACAGGGCTATGGGACAACCCGTGGACTGATCTCCTAGGCCGTGATCTAGAACATATTCAAGAGTCGTAGAATCCAATCGAGATGGGACATCGTTGGATTCGGTTAGACTCTCACTATTGTGTATACTCCGATGAACTGGAGAACGCTGGGGTCCACGAACGTGACTGGGATAGTCGATACACATAAGTGGGTGGCTTGCTGGGATAGCAAGTGCACTGAATACCCCAATTAAAAAATAACTCACCATGGAAGCGGTAGTCGCATATCGGGGTTGAAGTTATTTCAATTTACAATAGTATACGAGGAACGATCCCTACCTACTTGAGATAATAGGGTTTATCTGGTGCGAGAACGTCTATGCTTTGATATGAGTTCCGACTGACTGGAGATCGCCAGAAAGTCTATGTGGACTCATATTGGGTGTAGAGGAACTCGTATGCAGATTCATATCATCAACAAATGATCCATTGACCCGACTTAATAGGTTGGGAAATTCTCCTATGGATTTCTGTGAGAATTTAATTCTGGTAAAATCCTTGGCCAAGGTATCTGACGACTTTATGTGAGTAGCTCAGAAAGATTAAGTCAGAGAGAATTTATTTCGAGACCAGAATACATAATGCCAAGACAAAATAAAAGGGAGACCGATGAAAGACCATACCCTTAAGTCTCGACTGGGAGATTGATCGATGGAGAGATTATGTCGTATATGAAAATTGTAAATGAGCTAAAAGGTTCACTGAATTAATTCACCAGTGATTGGGCTCCATGGGCTTGTGGCTGGACATCGTTCGTGGAGTGTGGGAGAATTCCCAATAGCAGGGGTGCTAATTTTGGAATGATCAGTCGACGGAGTGTTCAATTGATTTAGAGTATATGTTGCTCGAATAATTAAATAATATTTAATTATAACACACGGCCAATTATGTGGTGAACCTACGGGGGCATACACAGTACACATGAAGCGAAAGCGAGGAAAATAGAACAACTGGGTCGATCAAATTGACTGGGTCGATTGGGTAGACTGGGTCTGAAAATCAAATGGGTCGATTATAGTGACTGGGTCGACAGGGACGACCCAATTGGAGCTAAATGGACCCGATTGGAATTGGATCAAGATTCATAAATTAAATTGGAATTAATTTGTGTGTTAATTAATTAAGTTGAATTTAATTAATTAAAGGAAGAGTTAATTAAATAGACTTAGAGTCTAATTTAGTTAATTGGGAGATTAATTAATTAATTGGGCTATTTAATTGGAAAATTAAATAAAGCCTAATTAAATTAATTAAGTGGGCCATGGATTAATTAAGAAGACTTGGTCTTCTAATTAAGGAGGGCCATGACCCATGTAGGAGAGTTTAAGGAGGGCCATGGCCCATGTAGGAGAGTTAAAGTCCTAATCCTAATAGGACTAGGTTAATGAGACAGATACACAACTCTAAGAGCAAAAACTGAGCAAAAGAAAAATTCTCTCTCCCTCTCCCCACACAGAATCGGCCGAACACTACTTCCTCTTTGGAAGAATTTTTCATTTTCGATTTTAGCTCCTAAGTCGTTCTTAAATCCTAGATATTAATATACCCTATGTTCTAGTCGATTATGTTATATTAATTTTCGTGATATTGTGGTGTATCAACTCGTAGAGGGGCAACACGTGGGGCGCTACTGGCAGGACTTTGGATCGACCTACCTGAGGGAGAAAATCAACTTTGCTGAGCTACTTTGATTTACAAGGAGACATGTATAATTTGGATCTAATTATTCTTGTCGTTATTATATTCATATATATACACCTAGATATTATCCTGGCAAGATTCCGTAAGAGGTCCTATAAAATTTTAAATTCCGCTGTGCCTAGGGCTATTTATCTTACCGAATCCCAACATCGATATGAAGGATCCCAAAATTTTATATATATAATGGTTCCCATAAATATTATTAATAATTAATTATTGTTAATTCATACCAAAATTATTAACTAGCACAACTAATAAAGATATTAATAATTAATTATTGTTAATTCATACCAAAATTATTAACTAGCACAACTAATAAAGATGTTTATGTGTAAATCGATGATGTGGGTTTGATTCTCCATTCAAACATATCAATTTTTTTTATTTTTTTCCTTCTCAGGGCAGATATGATTAATACATATTATTATATTAAATTTACTATTTATATATATTTGACACCTTTTTTGGCTTTTATTTTAATAATTGTTTCTTCCAGTTTTAAGATTTTTTACAAAACATACATTTTATATTAAAATTTTCTTTAAATATAAATTTAATAACATAATTGAAAATGAGTTCTTGTTTAAATTAGTAGCTTCTATAAATTTACACAATAGGTGGATGGCCGAAACCCAACAATGACTATTGTACATGTTAATTGTATTTTTTATTCTTAATAATTGTTCCTATTTTTTTTTCATAGTAATTATTTTTTTACATCTTTTTTATTTTTTATCTTTTTTCTAAGTGTTTTTCTTAATTTTTCCTGCTTATTACCCTAAAAAGAACATAATTTTCTTTTATACCCTTTATAATATAATTTTAATTTAACTTTAGGAGAATTATATGAACCTTTGATATAACTTTGTTACCAATAACTAATATTGATTTTGATAACAAAAAATAATAAATTTAATGACATACATTTTCTGTGAAATCACGGTCAATACATTTATACGCATAAATTTAACTTTCGCTAAAATTATATTTTAAAAATTTATAAAATATATTCACAAATAAATCAATATAAAATATTAAGTAAATTTATCATGTAATTATGTATTTATAATAGAATATCAATATATATATATATATATATTCTTTTAAATTGAATATATATATATATATTTTTAATAAAATAGGAACCGATTTTACAATTCACCTTGAATCCCCAAATGTCTAGGACAAGTTGACTTTCATTTTATAAAGTTCCACTTGTCAAGTTTCTAGATGAAATGATAGGACTATCTTCTTTCTTAATAGAAAAAATATAGTCATCTCGATCCATTTCGGATCATCCATACAAACATAAATACGCATGTGCAAATAGAAAGTACAACATATTTCAATTTTACAAACACCCAAATATGCATAACCCAAAGTAAAAGATACATTTAGGTAATGTTGGTGCATAACATATTCTAGAAATACCATAAACATAATAAGATACAAACAACTATACCAAAAGTACATACAAAACAAAACCAAATATATATATGTACATATATATATATGATGTTCTTATTAATTTAACCATACTAGCTAGGTACACAAGTCTCAAGCATTGACAATTGCTCCACCATTCGGATGAAGCACCTGGCCAGTAATATAATTAAGAGGAGTCCACATTCGAAGCCAGGAACACGTACGATGGCGCAACCTCAATAGGCTGTCCTGAAATTTGCACATTCTTCTTCAGTGAAGGAAGCTGGAATTAGAGGAGTCCATATAGGGCCAGGGGCCACACCGTTGACCCGTATTCCCTTGTTTACGAGCTGGAGCGCTAGGCCTCGTGTGAAGGCGACAATTGCTCCTTTGGTTGCCGAGTAGTCGAGTAACTTTGCATTGCCCTTTGTATGCATTGACGGATGTTGTGTTGATGATTGAGCTGCCTTCCTTCATATGCTTCGAAGAGTGCCTGTTACATAATTTACAGAATTGTGTTACAAATCAACACAAATTTTTAATTCCAAACATATACAGTGTGATTAGAACGTCACATATATGATAGGAAAGGGTGAAATTAAATTGCATTCTTAGTCTCACAAAATTGGACCTTACTAGCACGGATCCATACTCCACATAACTGCACTCTGGCCCCCATAATTTTAAAATATTTTGCAATTTTGATCCCACACTTTATAAAATTAAATTTTATTCTAATCCCATAAGTAATTTACACTTCCATATATATCTATATATATCCCAAGATGTATTCCCTATTTAGTACATTCGGACCCATCAAATTGTCTCAATTTCAATCGCATGCACCAAATGTGATTGGGATAAGAAAAATTTGTGCGCTTAGAATCCAATCCATGGGACTAAAAGTGCAATTTTCCAATTAAAAATCCATCCACACTAATATAAAAAGGTACTTAGTTAATTAATTGACCTGGCCAATCCCCAATTAATTATACACAAGTACGTGTCACCTTAGTGAATCATGGTTCACTTAATTTTTTGTTTTTTTTTAATTTAGAGATTTCTTGCTATTATTATTTATTTGAACTCTTGTTTAATTTAACATTTAATAGAATTACATTTATATACTTTAATTGAAAATCATTCATTATTTTAGTGTTTTAACAATCAATATGAGGAACAATCAATGCAATATTACATTTTTTACATAAAGAAGTACATAACAATTGTCTCGTCAATGTGAATAATAATTTGTGTATGAAATTATGCAAATCAATTACCATATAAACATCAAATTACAACAATAGAACATAAATGAACAAGTCAAAACTTTGAAAATGAGATGAACTTTTAATTTTGTTGTCTTGTTTTGAATATATGTATCTTTTAGGGATACATGGAATTTATATTTTTGACATTGATCTTAATTTTTAAGACATTTTGATTATTTGCATGAAACAATAAAAATTTATATTGACAAAGAATGATAATTTTTTGAATTATAATTGTATTTTAGATAATCTAATATATATATATATATATATATATATATTACATAATAATAAAATCACACCTATTATACCGATCGAACCAGTGGTCGACCCGATAGAACCAGTAACCAGTAGGACTTCCGGTTCAATGACTGATCCGATTTTAAAAACATTGGATGCAATACCACTTGTTGAAGCTCGGTTAATTAAAAAATTCCTATTATGATAATACTCCCTCCGTCCCACTTTTCTTGCTCCTATTTCTATTTTGGGACGTCCCAAAACATGGTTCATTTTCTCTCTAAAAAAATAACAAAAGTTTACTTTTTTAACAAAGTGTCTAAAACTCCGTGCCCAACCTAAATGAACCAAAATTAATGGGACGGAGGGAATATTTAGTTTGACTTGAAATCTCGAATTAATATAAATCAAAAATCATAATTGAAGATTGTAGTCAATGCAATTAAAAATCATGATGTTTTCCAATCCTAAATTCCTAAGTAGAATATCCTCAAAAAGAAAATCCTAATTATTCTGAATTCTAATTAATTAGAATGATACATTCCAAATAAATCAACTATTACCAAATTAACATGACAATTCTCTAAATTAAATTACATTAATTTAATTTAACAACTTTATGAAGGTAAAAGTTCACCTATATATATATATATATACATATACGATGATTTACAATACAAACCAATTAATCATTAATCAAAACAGTTACATTGCTAGCATGATGAAATATAGTTTTCTAATAGTTTTCATTGTTTTTGCATATGTTTCCGAAGTCGGAAGAAGCTTTTGTTTTTTTAGTGATTATGAGGTTCATATTGTAAATAATCTTCCTCCAAATTCAAAACCATTGCTTGCACATTGTGCGTCGGGAGACGATGATCTTGGAAATCACACAATAACGATAAATCAGGATTACCATTTTCGTTTTTGTGTGAAACCTTTTAGTACTTTGTTCTTTTGCACCTTTCAATGGGAAAATAAGCGCCGAAGTTTTGATGTTTATAATGATAAATGGGGTGGAGATCCTTGTGCAGGTACACAATGCTATTGGATTGCAATAGCCGATGGTATTTATTTAAGGGGGACAAATCATGGGTATCGATGGAAATAGATTTAATGATTGTAGTAGAAAGAAAAGAAAAATAATACTATGATTGAATAATGATGTTGTATTTGCAACGAGGAAATAAGAGTTCTGTCATTCCATATATAGTTTCAATTGAAGAATTTTATTTACTTTTAGCAACTACGCTGTGACTTTAATTATTTACTTTCTTTTTTTTTTTTGGAAAATACATAATTAAACACCTCCTATATAATCATTTTGTTAAAGTATAAGATAAAAGGTGCAAAATAATTTAGAAATTGAGCTAAAATTACATTATCAAAAGTTTTGAGTTTCCAATTAATCCCCTGGTACCAACGAATAACTAATATCAAATATTTCTCTTTCTTATTTTCAATTAAACAATTTACTCCTCGTAATATATCAAATAAGAATAGGGGAAAATACACTTTCCCCTTTAAAGTATGGGGGTGGCATCAGTTACCCCCCTAACGTATCAATTGTAGCACTTACCCCCTTGTTATAGTTTTGTAGCTTTTATTCCAAAAATACCCCCGCCCGTTTTGAAACAAATACATTATTTCTTTATTAATTTATCAAAAAATATATATGTTAATTATGAATTCATTCATCCACCGAATAATATTATATTTCAATTTCTTCATTTCTTCGATTTCCTTCGGTTTTATAGTCTCAAAAATTTTCTTTATTTTCGTCTCATTTTTTTTCTTGATTTATGTTTCAGTTTGATTTCTTTATTTTAAATTTCAATATTTTATAATTCTATCTCAAATTTTTTCTCCATATTTTTCTATGTTTTTATTTGATAATAATTATCTCATTTATTTTCGGTACGAATTATTATTAAAAATATTGAGTAATTCTCCTTCGAATTCTTTTCACAAAATTCGCGGTTGGCACCAAGCGATATTATGTTTTAATTTCTTCATTTCTTCATCAATTTTTTTTATTAATTATGAATACATCCACTTACCAAACAATATTAACTTTCAATTTCTTCATTTATTTTGCTTCTTTTGGATAAAAAATTGAGATGAAAATGAAGAAAAAATTTGAGATTAAAAAAAGTATGGTAAAAAAAATGAAGAAATTAAAACATAATGTTGTTTTGTGGATGAAATGATTCATAATTAATAAAGAGATAATTTTATTTTTATAAATTAATAAAGATATTTTTACTAATGAAAGGTGCGGGGGTATTTTTGAAATAAAAACTACAAAACTATAACAGATGAAGGTAAGTGTTACAATTGATACTTTAGGGAGGTAACTGATATCACCCATACTTTAAAGGGAAAACTGTGTTTCACCCATAAGAATATGTCAGTGTTTACTTTTGTATTGTTGGTCCCAAGTGGTCAGATGAGATCTAGAGGGGGGGGGGGGGTGAATATACCTCTAAACTTTTTGACAAATTTTTAACTTTAAAACTTTTGTTCTAACTTAAATAGACTAAGCTGTTACCGAACAGTAATTTTTCAAGGCTGATCGCGAACAGATCTTTGAACAGCTTTGTTAACCACTAATCTGATAATCACTTAGCTGATTTTTGCTAAAATCAGTTTTAATACTAGAGTACTTGCAGCGGATTTTCAAAGTATTTTTCACAAGTAAAATTAGTATTTTGAAAATTTTATCCCCAGTTTTGTAAACTCTTTTAAACTCTTTCAAACAGTTTTGAATGTGTTTTATGAAATCTGGAAATATGCAAGTTGAAAGCAAATGTAAAATCACAAGTAATTTTTATAGTGGTTATATGGATTTAAATATCTTTTAGTCCACTCTTCCAAGTCACAAAGATTTTGGGTTATACTAAGAACACAATGTAATTAGTACACTCCACTTACTCCAAAACAACAAATGAATCTGGCCGTAAGCTCGCAATAGGAAGTCACTAAGAAAATCTATCCTCTGAAGCTAGATCACTTCACAAAGATGGATCTACACTTCTCATAGCACTCAAATAGTTTTTCACTCAGAAAATGTGTTTGTCTTTTATCTTCAACTTCGGCTTCAGTCAACAAATGACAGAGCTGATGAGTGAGCTGTTCTTGAGACTTAAGAGATTCTGCTTCGAATTTCTTCTCAGAGATTGTGTTTTTTTATTCTCTTTGTCTCTCCAGCTATTTATACTCGTAGGTTTGAAAAATGTCCGTTGAAGTGAGACAGAATTCAAAATCCTCGGGTACTGGTCCTAAATTTCCACGACCGGCTCTCTGCACAGTGTCCGTACTGTCAATAGTACTTTTAATAGAAGGCAGCATTAAATGCACCAAGCAGATACGAAGTCTTTCTTCAATCATTTGTCTTTAATAACCTTGTACATCAGCATTTATTACTTCCAGGGGCATTTATTACCGTTGGGCAGACTTCTTGATCCTTTCCACTTGGCTGATCGAAAGTGCAAGTCTGATGATGTACAAAGCTGATCCCAAACTTGAACAAATCTGATTTGAGTCGGCTGATCCTTATCAGTTTTATTTCTTTCCTTCAGCAGATCAGTAGTCTTCTGGACCTTGAACTTTGACTCGTCTGATGTCTTCTTACTTGGTCAAAATTCTTCTAAAAGATATCAGCTAAGTTGATTTTACTTAGCAGATTTGAAGTTTTGGAAATCATCAAAACCTCCCTTTACTAATTTTCTTCAGTGCTCTTCATCTTCATGCTTATCCAACAATTTCCCCCTTTTTGATGATGACAAAACTTCAACTTGGTACCTGTTTACCTATACTAAAGTTTTGATCCTCAAAATTTTCTGAGATAGAAAAAGTGTGTTGGAACCAGAACTTGAACTTTTATTTAAGATTTTGAATTGATTACAAGTACAAGTCTGATCAGATAAGATGTTTGATAGAGAATAAAGATAACTGATTACAAAAGGTTTATCTATACTAGTCACCAGCTTCTTCATCATTTCCTTCAAGCACTTCTTCATATTCATAAGATGATTCTTCATCATCTTCATCAGCGTCCTCATCCAAGAGAAGATTTGACTTAGCAGCTTCCATATTTTCTTTGATTTGCTGCTCCTTCAGCTCTTCCATTAATCTCTTAGCTGTTTCAGTGTTTTTGTACTTGGTAAATCAGACTCCTCTTTGCCTTCTACCTTTCCAATTTCTTCAGTAGCTTCAGTGGCGGCAGATTCTTCCACTTTTTGTTCTTCCTTCTTTTCTTCCCCCTTTTTGTCATCATCAGAAATGGTGACATTGGCAGGTCTGACAGGAGGATTGAGTGCAGAAGATTGAATCTTCATAGTAGCGCACAAAGCCTTCAAGTTCTGATTGACCACATCGTGACTGTCAGTAAGATGATTAAGAGTAGTGCTGATGGTGTCAGTCTGATCACTAAAACAGTCAACGTTCAGTTGCATGGTTGTCAGCTCTTCACGTATGATAGTTCCAGCTTGGTGAACTTCCTGCAACAATCCAAGGTTGATTGCTTTTTCTTTGTTGCTGATTTTGATGAAGTTGGTAGTGAGGTCAGGTATGTTGTTTTCAGCTCTCTTTAAGGCAGCATGAAGATGGTTGAAATCAGCCTTCACATCTTCAATATTTCTGTTCATTTCAACAAAGCTTTGCATCATCTGCTTGGAATGATCTTCAGGCATGAGAAAACTATCAATGGCATTCCTGATAGTTCTTGCAGTAAGGAGTTGCATGCTTTCAAGTTGTAATCTGTTGGACTCTGCCAACTCTTTCTGCAACTTCTTCAACTGCGTGCTGTTCTTCTCTTCCAATTCCTTCATTGAGCTCTCCATTAAAAGCTGGAAGGCTTCCATTAGTGATGAGTGTGAATCAGCTGATGAAGCAGAAGTAGCAGCAGCTTCCCTTTCTTCATCCTCCTGGTGGACAAGGGCATCCTTCAGTTCGGTGTCCTGATCAGCTTCAGACTCCTTAGCTTTCCACTTAAGTGCTAAGGGTTCTTCAGCAGCTTTAGGCTGATCAGTTACATCTTCAAAAAATTTACTAATGATTTTGCCGTCATAAGTAAAGGTTGTTATTTGACGGATTTGTCGCACAACAGGCCATGGCATTTGAGCAGATGGCTTTACTTTAGGCAATTCATAGTAGTCCTTGACTTCTTTGCCAAACGTAATCTGTTGAATGCTTGGCAGCTGGGGCAGCTCACTTGATGAACCTTGCTGATATCTTGACTTAACAGCCCATTTCTTCAAGGCAGTCATAACAGCAATCTGAATTGCCCTTTCAACAGCATCATCAGATTATCTCTTCTTTGGTGGCAAAGTATTCTCAATAATATTGGCCTCCCCTGTTGCAAATTCCTTTGCATATTGATGCATAACATCCCTTACAAAATCAGGATCCAAAGCCTGTTGAATGGAGTCAGTCTTTAGCCAATTCAGAACCCATCTTTCTTCATCAGCTAACTCCTTCCAACTCTGAAGCTCTTCAATAGACTTGTTCAATCTATAGTCCCTCCATTTGATGTATCTAGGCTTCTCATGGGTGAACAGAGTCTTCAGCATCAGTTTTTGATCATAGTAAGCCATTGCCTTTTCAAATCTGTTGAAGATAGCTTTATCAGAGTTCACAATGTCAAATGATCTTCTAACTTCAAACTTTGCCTTTGGCTTGATTTCACCAGCAGGCATCTTTGGTTTGGCTTCCTTTGATTCTCCAATCTTAATCCCTCCTCCATGAACAGGTCCATGAGCATCAGTCTTGCTCAGCTCAATGACCATTTTGTTGGATCAAGATGAAGATGAAGAAGCACTGAAGACAATTTGTAAAGGGAGGTATTTATTATTTATATGACATGTAAAATATAATAAACTATATAATGTCATTTATAGTTTACTATTGCAAGAAAAATAAAATATAACAAACAAGTTACTTTAATTTATCATATTTATAAAAATTATTAAAAAATATGTATTTATTATTTATATGACATGTAAAATATAATAAACTATAATGTCATTTATAGCTTAATATTGGAAGAAGAATAAAATATAATAAAAAAGTTTATCAAGTTTCAATTTTTTTTTTCTGGGCAGCCATGTGCCGCGCGCATGCCAATTTTGTAAAAGAGGTGTACCAAATGTGTCGAACTAACGGAATTAACGGTGATTTGCAATTTATTTAACGGTTGTACCAAATGTGTCGAACTTTGTTAAAAAGGTGTACCAAATGTGTTGGACACATAAAGCTGTGTACCAAAAGTGGGAATTGACCTATAGCTGTGTACCAAAAATGCAATTCTCTCATTAAATAATAGAAGTCTATTCATATGTGTTTCGGTAATCTAAATATTTTATATGTCAAGCTATATATGCCTATATTAAAAAACCTGAGACCAAAACCCGAAAAATTACATGGGCCGAGTTTGAGCCTACAGCTATGAAGCCCGACAATATTTGAGTTCGAGCTATTTAAAGCTCGGCTCACAAGGCCCGATTGACAACCCTATTTTTTATTATGTGAAGAAACTTGCTAATTTGGTATTTGTTGTCTAAAATTTTTGCATTTTAAGATTTCAACATATAACAAGTTTAATTTGTGCTAAATTTGTTGAGCATATATTTTTTAATTGAACTTGAGCAATGTAGTAATAAACTAATAATAAACTATAACGGACTATAATATATATTATGAATAATATAGTATTCAATAATATTTGATTATTAATTTACAAATATAAATTTATAAAATTTAGTTGCAAATATAAAAAAATGAATAGTTAACTCATGTTTCTTCTCAATTTTGGTACGGTACAGTTTACTACGGTATGAGAAGTCTAATATCAAAACCATACCAAAATGCTCGGTATGGTTTTTATCCATACCAAGACCTTCGGTTTTGAGAAGAAAACGCAACATTCGGTATGCTTGGGTAAGGTACGGGACGGTCCGGTACGATTTTGAAAACCATGTGCACCCCTAGTATCAACTTTACAATAAGACTTAACTGTCACGTATCTACTTAACGGTAATTCTTAATGACGATACCAAATAAGAGCAAATTTATTAAATTATGGTATCAAATGTGTCTGTTGAATTTTTAAGATACCATAAGTGAAAATCGATATAAAGTTTAGTACCACAAGTACAATTCTCTCTCTTAATAATTAATTAATTTAACTCATTAATTCCATGAAGACGATACTTCTTATCATTATATTTCTTATTGTGATAGCGTATAGTTGCATTACAAATCCTGCATTAGTAAGTCATCATCGAAAGAATATTCCTTTGCCTATTCAATGTTATTAAAACCGGACCGGACCGGCCGGTCCGACCGGTTGGACCGCGAACCGGAGGCTGGTCCGGTCCGGTTTACCCCCTAAAACCACCTCCCCCAAAACCCAGTTCGAACCGGGTTAAACCGGTCCGAAACCGCCGAACCGGTATGGACCGGTTCAACCCGGTTTTGAATTTTCTTTTTTTTTTTTATTTTTTTTAATTTTTTTAATGTTAAAAATTCTTGTAAAAGTTGGGGTTTGAACACCTAACCTTTAAAGTGAAACATGACTTCCTTACCATTAAGCTACATCACTTTTGTTGAACTTTTAGTACAAATTAAAATTTATAAATTATAAAAACTTGTTGCATAACTTATTTATAAATTAGATAATAAACTCAAATAAATATTTTACACATTATGAATGAAAATTAATACTCAAATAATAAATTTTAATAATTTATTCTATAAAATATTTATTTTCAATATTAGTTTTAGGATAAAGAGTCAAATCGATATAATATGCAAGTTTGACTTTGAATATTAGACTTTTATACATAATCATATTTTAAAATTTATGAATTTCTTAGTTTGTTGTATTATTAACTTACACTTTTAAATTTTTATAAAGAAATATAATCATTTATATGAGCATACAAATTAGTACCATATTACCGTTATGATATAAGTTAGATAAATATTATATGATTTAATTTTAGTATAATATAACAAATTTTATATTGTAAAATTTACCCCAAAATTGACTAAAGTCATAGTAGATATAAGTTAATGTTTAAATTTTACGCACATTACATATACTTTAAAATTAAATATATTTATTATATTATTATGACGTCATCCGGTCCGACCAGTGGTTCGACCGGTTCGACCAGTAAAACCAGTAACCAGTCGGCACACCGGTTCACTGTCCGGTCCGGTTCTGAAAACATTGTGCCTATTACCTTGGGGGTAACATGCAAGAACTAATAAAGCTGAGGCCGCATGTAACTGTATCTTTTGAAAGGATGGGGAATTAAGTGCATAACAGTGGAAAATTGTGGGGTAAAATGGGATTTTCCAAATTAAAAATACACTCACTATTATAATCTATATTTACGAACTTCTCCTATAGATATAGTACCTTTAAATTCAATAATTAATTAATATAAATCAGATTTATTATCTGATTATTTGCATCATAAAAATCATATAATTTCTAAGAAAGTCAAAGGATGTATCTGTGAAATCTTGGTACATTATATATTGTTAATCTGTTATATCTAATCTTAATAGACGTACACTTAAAAATTATTATTGTAATTTAAATATTAGTCTTGCTGTTGTAATTAAACCAGGCAGACTAGATTCATCTTCTTTCAAGTCAATTTAATTTATTCAAAACTACATCCAAACAAACATAATATTTTCTGGATAACTATGTTTCAATTTTGAATGATCCAAAATATATTATTGTTTGGTTTTCCATGTTGGAATAAATAAATATATAAGTCCATTTATAGTAAAAGAATAATCTTCTGGGGGATTCTATCACAACTTATAAATGGACATAAACCTTTTGGGTATGAATAACTTATCGATTTGGGCATGAATGTTCTTATTTAGACTTATTGATGGGTTTACTGAATTTATGTTCTTAACCTCTTGACGTGGATATTGGCAATGAATTGATGGAAATTTGATTTTAAATGTAGTCCCTAGTTATATATTGATATCAATAGAGCAAGAAGTCTTGAGTTTGTCTATTATTAATATGGTGTTTTTTTTTTTTTTTTTTTTTTTTTTTTTTTTCTCTAATTTGACGTACTAGTTTTAATAGTTTATTCATTTTTGAATATTGATAAGGCTGATTTAACGATGCAATACCGTTTCTAGAAAAAATACCTACCTATGTTAATTCAAAAATTCCTATTATGATATCGAATTAATATAAATAAAAAATCATAATTAAAGATTGTAGTCAAAGCAATTAAACATCATGACGTTTTCCAATCCCAAATTCCTAATTATAATATCCTCAAAAAGAAAATCCTAATTATATTCTGAATTCTAATTTTTTTAGAGTGATACATTCCGAATAAATCAACAATTACCAAATTAACATGACATTTCTCTAAATCAAATTACATTAATTTAATTTCACAACTTTATGAAGGTAAAAAGTTCACCTATATATATATATACGATAATTTACAATACAAACCAATTAATCATTAATCAAAACAGCTACATTGCTAGCATGATGAAATATAGTTTTCTAATAGTTTTCATTGTTTTTGCATATCTTTCCGACGTCGGAAGAAGCTTTTGTTTTAGTTATCGTACTGAGGTTCATATTATAAATAATCTTCCTCCAAATTCAAAACCATTGCTTGCGCATTGTGCGTCAGGAGACGATGATCTTGGAAATCACACAATCACGTTAAATCAAGATTTCAATTTTCGTTTTTGTGTGAATCCTTTTGCTACTTTGTTCTTTTGCACCTTTCAATGGGAAAATAAGCGCCGAAGTTTTAATGTTTTTCCTTGTGAAAATAGACAATGCTATTGGATTGCAATAGCCGAAGGTTTTATATTAGGGGGGACAAATCATGGGTATCGATGGAAATAGATTTAATGATTGTAGTAGAAAGAAAAGAAAAATAATACTATGATTGAATAATGATGTTGTATAGGGGTGCACATGGTACGGTTCTGCGGTATTTTTAACAAAATTTATACCGTACCAATTAGTGCGGTTTTTAAAAACTCAAAACCAAACTAGAGTTTTATGAACTATACCAACAAACTCGGTTTTGTGCGGTTCCGGTACGGTACGGTACGGTTTTGCGGTTTTTTCGAACAAACTTTTTCGTGCAATTTTTCATATATAATTGATCACATAGTTGACAATTATACAAGAAATTAATAATGTAATATCTTATAAACTATTTTTTTACATTAAATAAAGCATTGGACAAGAAAATGTTCACAAATTTGACGCTATAGTTCGACCTAATTGAATAAAATTAATTGATTAATTATTTGATCATTTTTTTATTATGTGAAGAAACTTATAATTTGGTATTTGTTGTCTAGAATTTTTGCATTTTAAGTTTTCAATATAGAACAAGTTTAATTTGTGCTAAATTTGAGCAATGTAGTAATTATAAACTATGATGGACTATAAATAATTTATAAATAATATAGTATTCAATAATATTTGAATTATAAATTTATAAAATTTAGTTGTAAATTTAAAAAAAAGAATAGTTAATTCATGTTTCTTTTCAATTTCGGTACGGTACGGTTTTTTACGGTATGAGATGTCTAAAACCAAAACCATACCAAATTACTCGGTACGGTTTTCATTCATACCAAGACCTTCGGTTTTGAGAAAAAAAACCTAACATTCGGTACGGTTCGGGACGGTCCGGTACGGTTTTGAAAACCATGTGCACCCCTAATGTTGTATTTGCAACGAGGAAATAAGAGTTTTGTCATTCCATAGTTTCAATTGAAAATTTTTATTTACTTTTAGCCACTACGCTGTGACTTTAATTATTTACTCTTTTTTTTTTTTTTTTTTGGAAAATACATAATTAAACACCTCCTATATAATCATTTTGTTAAAGTATAAGATAAAAGGTGCAAAATAATTTAGAAATTGAGCTAAAATTACATTATCAAAGTTTTGAGTTTCCAATTAATCCCCTGGAACCAACGAATAACTAATATCAAATATTTCTCTTTCTTATTTTCAGTTAAACAATTTACTCCTTGTAATATATCAAATAAGAATAGGTTGAAATACACTTTCACCCTTAAAGTATGGGGTGGCATCAGTTACCCCCTAAAGTATCAATTGTAGCACTTATCCCTCTCTGTTATAGTTTTGTAGTTTTTATTCCGAAAATACCCCCGTCCGTTTTGAAACAAATACAATATTTCTTTATTAATTTATCAAAAAATATATATGTTAATTATGAATTCATTCATCCATCAAACAATATTATATTTCAGTTTCTTCATTTCTTCGATTTTCTTCGGTTTTATAGTCTCAAAATATTTCTTTATTTTCGTCTCATTTTTTTCTTGATTTATGTTTCAATTTGTTTTCTTTATTTTAAGTTTCAATATTTTATATTTCTATCTCAAATTTTTTCTCCATATTTTTCTATTTTTTTATTTGATAATAATTATCTAATTTATTTTCGGTACGAATTATTTGTTAAAAATATTGAGTAATTCTCCTTCGAATTCTTTTCACAAAATTCACGGTTGGCACCAAGCGATATTATGTTTTTATTCCTTCATTTCTTCATCAATTTTTTTTTTTATTAATTATGAATACATCCATTGATATACAAAATATTCAATCAATGACATGGCAAGTTACACGTCAGAATAAAGTCAAACTACGACTAAAATCTGCTCTTATTCGATGACCCGTATGCTCCGTTATGATCAGATCTTATGTATTCGACCAAAATTATCTTATGTTATTCGACCAAAGCATCTGTTGTTCCTTGTTCTATAGATTAAATCAATCACATTCTTCGAACACAAGGCCTTCGACCAAATGATTAATTATGGTCTTCGATCACAAGTCCTTCGACCAAAAAGATGATCTTCTATCACAAGTCCTTCGACCAAAAAGATGCTTCGATCACAAGTCCTTCGACCAAAGATCATCAACCTTGATGAGCAGAGTTATTCGATCAACCTATTCGACGTATTCGATCAGTCCGTTCGAGCATAGTTATTCGACCAATAAAATCTCAATTGACCCGAACCGAAAAGATCCGACCGACCCGAAAAGATCCGTTTCCCCCCTATAAATACTCCGCTTTTGTTTCTTTTAAAGTTAAGTTTTTCCAGCTCAACTTTACTACTACTTTTCTGCTATATTCTGCTATGCTTTGAATTGATCTGACTTAAGCATCGGAGGGTCAACGCCGGGTCAACCACCGGCACAACCTGACGAGTTTTCTTTGAGCACAGGGTTAGGAACCTTGAAGTGGAGTCCAGCTCGATCTGACCGGCTTAGGATTCCATACTGTGGAGCTGAAAACATCATAACGTGGCACATTGGACGTGGACCAAACACTTACACGAAAATTCCCTTCATCAGTTGGCGCCGTCTGTGGGAACCTCTAACCAACGCTCGAACAAGAACGGAGATTAGATCAAGAGTAGAAGTAGCAGAGCTAGAGTTTGATCGGCTTGGAGACAACATATAAGTTGATCGAAAACAACCAAATATAAGACCTTCAGTACCAGAAGGAGGCTTTATCAAGTTACTCGACCAGAATTAAAGGAACTCATCGATGACACCCATGGACAATTGATGAAAATGAAATCAAAAGGTGATGAATCAACCATAAAGGTTTTGAAACACCACGTTGATGAACGTCATGTTCTTCGACAGAAGCAAATTCGATAAAGAATGGAGCAGAACGTCATGTTCTTCGACATATCAAGGAAGAGAAGCAAAATCTCATGTTCTTCGACATAAACAAATTCGATAAAGAGTGGAGCAGAAAGTCATGTTCTTCGACATATCAAGGAAGATAAGCAAAATCTCATGTTCTTCGACATAACCAAATTCAATGACGAGGAGCAATATTATCATGTTATTCGACGTAAACAATCATAATGCTCAAGTCAAACAAAGATGAGCAAAATGCCGTGTTGTTCGACGTAAAATGCCTTGTACGATGTAAAAGGCCTTGATCGATGAGGAGGAAAGATGCCTTGTTCGACCACATCGAATGACAAGCTTGATGAGGAGGAAATATGCCTTGTTCGGCCACATCGAATGACAAGCTTGATGAGGAGGAAATATGCCTTGTTCGGCCACATCGAATGACAAGCTTGATGAGGAGGAAAAATGCCTTGTTCGACCACATCGAATGACTAGCTTGATGATGAGGAGGAAAAAAGCCTTGTTCGACATAATTGACGATCGAAGCAATAGAGAGGAAAGCTAAAGATTATCAGCTGCCTCAAGGCCTTGATCGACCACATCAAATGACAAGCTAGATGAAAAAGTACCTTGTTCGACATAAAATGTCTTGTTCGACGTAAGAGGCCTTGTTCAAGATCATCGATGAAAAACTCCATGAAGAGGAACCTTGTTCGACATAAAAGCTATAAAAGCTAAGTCAACGAAGAACTCGATAGCTAAAGAGGCATCGAGGTAAAAGCTATAAAAGCTAAGTCAACGAAGAACTTGATAGCTGAAGAGGCATCGAGGTAAAAGCTATAAAAGCTAAGTCAACGAAGAACTCGATAGCTGAAGAGGCATCGAGGTAAAAGCTATAAAAGCTAAGTCAACGAAGAACTCAATAGCTGAAGAGGCATCAAGGTAAAAGCTATAAAAGCTAAGTCAACGAAGAACTCGATAGCTGAAGAGGCATCGAGGTAAAAACTTCAAAAGAGTCAACCTTTTCGATAGCTTCAAAGCATCGAAATCCTTACAGTGCAAAGTGATAAGTTGATCGATTGATCGCATAAAAGCGTCAACCTCCTCGACCAAAGTGTTCATTAAAGGATTTAATTCGACCAAATAGATGATTAAATTCAAAAAGATTGTTATCTTGACTTCAACCAAAGTGGTCATGAAAGGATTGCAATTCGACCAAATAGATGATTAAATTCAAAGAGATTGTTATCTTGACTTCAATTCATGACTACAATTCGACCAAAGTGTTGCTTTATTTAAATTCGACCAAAGTGTTGCTTTATTTAAATTTGACCAAAATGTTGCTTTATTCAAATTTGATCAAACTGTTGCTTTCTTTAAAAAGTGCTTACTTTAAATTCGACCAAAACTTAGCTTAAGTTGTTCGACCAAATGAATGGTCTCCTCTTATTCGACCAAATGAATGGTCTCGTATTCGACCAAATGAATGGTCTTCTCTTGTTCGACCAAATGAATGGTCTCATGTTTGATCAAATGACTTAGATCAATGGTCTTCTCTTGTTCGACCAAATGAATGGTCTCATGTTTGATCAAATGACTTAGATCAATGGTCTCTCATTCGACCTCTCATTCGACCAAATGAATGGTCTCTCATTCGACCAAATGAATGGTCTCTCATTCGACCAAATGAATGGTCTCTTATTCGACCAAATGAATAGTCTCTCATTCGACCAAATGAATGGTCTCTTATTCGACCAAATGAATGGTCTTCTCTTGTTCGACCATATCAATGGTCTCTTATTCGACCAAATGAATGGTCTTCTCTTGTTCGATCAAAATAAATGGTCATGTTTGATCAAATGACTTAGATCAATGTTCTCTTATTCGACCAAATGAATGGTCTTCTCTAGTTCGACCATATCAATGGTCTCTTATTCGACCAAATGAATGGTCTTCTCTTGTTCGATCAAAATAAATGGTCATGTTTGATCAAATGACTTAGATCAATGTTCTTTTATTCGACCAAATGAATGGTCTTCTCTTGTTCGACCAGATCAATTGTCCCTTATTTGACCAAATGAATGGTCTTCTCTTGTTCGATCAAAATAAATGGTCATGTTTGATCAAATGACTTAGATCAATGTTCTCTTATTCGACCAAATGAATGGTCTTCTCTTGTTCGACCAGATCAATTGTCTCTTATTCGACCAAATGAATGGTCTTCTCTTGTTCGATCAAAATAAATGGTCGTGTTTGATCAAATGACTTAGATCAATGTTCTCTTGTTCGACAAGATCAGTGGTCTCTTATTCGACCAAATGATTGGTCTCATGTTTGATCAAATGACTTAGATCAATGGTCTCTCATTCGACCAGATCAATGGTCTCTTATTCGACCAAATGAATGGTCTTCTCTTGTTCGATCAAAATAAATGGTTATGTTTGATCAAATGACTTAGATCAATGGTCTGTCATTCGACAAAATAAATGGTCTCTCATTCGACCTAATAAATGGTCTCTTATTCGACTAAATGAATAGTCTCTTATTCGACAAAATGAATGGTCTCTTATTCGACCAAATGAATGGTCTCGTATTCGACCAAATGAATGGTCTTCTCTTGTTCGACCAAATGAATGGCCTCTTATTCGACCAAATTAATGGTCTTCTCTTGTTCGACCAAATGAATGGTCTCATGTTTGATCAAATGACTTAGATCAATGGTCTCTTATTCGACCAGATGAATGGTCTTCTCTTGTTCGACCAAATGAATGGTCTCATGTTTGATCAAATGACTTAGATCAATGGTCTCTTATTCGACCAAAATAATTTTATCTTGTTCGACCAAAATGGTCTTATGTTGTTAGACCAAAATGATCTTATGTTATTCAACCTTATGTTATTTCGAAATCAATGTTTACGCGTTCATTTCTATTGGACTCATATCGGAATAAAAGCTCATTTAGTTCGACATAGCCTTCGAGACACTTACAAATTCAAGGCTTCGATCTTCAATATCGAAACACTTGAACTTGGGGGACTATTGATATACCAAATATTCAATCAATGACATGGCAAGTTACACGTCAGAATAAAGTCAAACTACGACTAAAATCTGCTCTTATTCGATGACCCGTATGCTCCGTTATGATCAGATCTTATGTATTCGACCAAAATTATCTTATGTTATTCGACCAAAGCATCTGTTGTTCCTTGTTCTATAGATTAAATCAATCACATTCTTCGAACACAAGGCCTTCGACCAAATGATTAATTATGGTCTTCGATCACAAGTCCTTCGACCAAAGATCATCAACCTTGATGAGCAGAGTTATTCGATCAACCTATTCGACGTATTCGATCAGTCCGTTCGAGCATAGTTATTCGACCAATAAAATCTCAATTGACCCGAACCGAAAAGATCCGACCGACCCGAAAAGATCCGTTTCCCCCCTATAAATACTCCGTTTTTGTTTCTTTTAAAGTTAAGTTTTTCCAGCTCAACTTTACTACTACTTTTCGAGAAATTATGTAATACAACCGCTGCACCACGTCATCAAGTACACGTGGTGCAGCCCACCAATACACATGGGGCATGTGGATTATTAATCCACATCACCCCATGTTCTGGCAGTGTGAACACAACTTTCTGAACCCCTATTTTTTTGGAACATGGCCAGAACATGGGGTGATGTGGATTAATAATCCACATGTCCCATGTGTATTGGTGGGCTGCACCACGTGTACTTGATGACGTGGTGCAGCGGTTATACTACATAATTTCTCCTACTTTTCTGCTATATTATGCTATGCTTTGAATTGATCTGACTTAAGCATCGGAGGGTCAACGCCGGGTCAACCACCGGCACAACCTGACGAGTTTTCTTTGAGCACAGGGTTAGGAACCTTGAAGTGGAGTCCAGCTCGATCTGACCGGCTTAGGATTCCATACTGTGGAGCGGAAAACATCATAACGTGGCACATTGGACGTGGACCAAACACTTACACGAAAATTTCCTTCATCATCCATTTACCAAACAATATTAAATTTCAATTTCTTCATTTATTTTGCTTCTTTTGGATAAAAAATTGAGATGAAAATGAAGAAGAAATTTGAGATTAAAAAAAGTATGGTAAAAAAATGAAGAAATTAAAACATAATGTTGTTTGGTGGATGAATGGACTCATAATTAATAAAGAGATAATTTTATTTTTATAAAGTAATAAAGATATTTTTATTAATGAAAGGTGAGGGAGAATTTTTGAAATAAAAACTACAAAACTATAACAGATGAATGTAAGTGTTACAATTGATACTTTAAGGAGATAACTGATATTACTCATACTTTAAAGGGGAAAACTGTGTTTCACCCATAAGAATATGTCAGCCTTTACTTTTGTATAAAAAGGTTCACCATCTCCCCTTCCCGTTACATATTCAGGCAAGTATAATAGGATGAAATTACACTCATTTACAAAAGGATAATACATAAAGAGAAAATTATCTTGTGTCGAAGGGGAGTAAAATTCCTATTATAAATTTAATATTATAGATGTAAGTGCACACTAAACATATCTAAGGAGTAAACAAATCAATGGTTTGTTCTTTTGATATCTATCAAACAAATAAATAGTACTATTATATAATAGTGCTTTTTAATTTTAATAAAAACTACTATAATGCATCTCAAAAAACTATGAGATGCCCATAGATCGATGTTTTTGGAGGAACTAACAAAATATATTTTCTCAATAAACTTTGAGTTACTTCTTGTGTATAAACCTCCGGTCGTCCCAATAGATTCTTCTTCGTCACCGGTTGAATCAAGCTGAAAATACGGTAAATTTGAGGTTACTGAGCAATGTTCTATCATTTCATTCTATAGTGTAGTGATTCACGCATTGAAAATTCAAGAACTAAACATAACATGAGAAAACGATAAAGTAAGCCGTTTTATACCTTAACATTATTGAGATCCACATTATTCTCTCTTAAAAATGGTATGAGGACTTGAAAATTCTCGGGTGTGTGTTGGACAATAATGCCCACAGTGAGGCAAGACTGCCTATCGAGATTAAAAATGGAAAAAAAAATAACATGAATTAAGTTAATGTGCATAAATTTACGACGGAAAAAGACTTTTGATACCAAATTTTAATCCTTGATGCCAAGTTTTTCCACCTTTCTTTTTCTTTTTTATGCAATATCAGTGCCGGCCCAAGTGTTAGGCAATTTTGGCCGATACCTAGGGCCCTCGATTTGAAGGATCCCAAAATTTTATATATATAGTGGCTCCCAAAAATATTATTAATAATTAATTATTGTTAATTCATACCAAAATTATTAACTAGCACAACTAATAAAGCTGTTTATGTGTAAATCATATGATGTCAGTTTGATTCTCCATTCAAACATATCAATTTTTATTATTTTTGTTCTTTCTGGAGTTAGATATGATTAATACATATTATTATATTAAATTTACTATTTATCTATATTTGACAACTTTTTTTGCTTTTATTTCAATAATTGTTTCTTCCAGTTTTAAGATTTTTTAGAAAACATATATTTTGTGTTAAAATTTTCTCTACAAAAAAAATTAATAACATAATTGAAAATGAGTTCTTGTTTAGATTAGTAGCTTCTATATATTTTTTAGAAAACGAATTATTGATCCTGTTAACACATATTCGAACGACCCTTTGTGCTCAACTAAATATTGTCGATTACAATTTAAATGAATTTTTTTTAAATATTTATATTTTGTCATTTGTGGTTATATTACTTTATTATGACTTTTTTATTTTCATTTTATCAAAATACAAAAAAAATATTGAGTACAACCAAAAACAAATGCTGGTGTGGATTCGCCGAAACCCAACAATGACTATTGTATATGTTAATTGTATTTTTTATTCTTAATACTTGTTCCTATTTTTTTTTTCATTCATAGTATTTTTTTTTACATCTTGTTTATTTTTTTATCTTTTTTCTATGTGTTTTTCTTAATTTTTCCTGCTTATTACCCTAAAAAGAACACAATTTTCTTTTATACCCTTTATAGGATAATTTTAATTTAACTTTAGAACAATTATATGAACATTTGATATATTTAACTTTGTTATCAATAATTAATATTGATGTTGATAACAAAAAATAATAAATTTAATGACATACATTTTCTGTGAAATCACGATCAATACACTTATACACATAAATTTAACTTTCGCTAAAATTATATTTTTCAAATTTATAAAATATATTCACAAATAAATCAATATAAAATATTAAGTGATCATGTAATTATATATTTATAATAGAATATCAATATTTATATATATATATATATATATATATATATATATATATATATATATATATATATATATTTTTTTTTTTAATAAAATAGGACCCGATTTTACAATTCATCTTGAATCCCCAAATGTCTAGGACAAGTTCACTTTCATTTTATAAAGTTCCACTTGTCAAGTTTCTAGATGAAATGATAGGACTATCTTCTTTCTTAATAGGAAAAATATAGTCATCTCGATCCATTTCGGATCATCCATACAAACATAAATACGCATGTGCAAGTAGGAAGTACAACAACATATTTCAATTTTACAAACACCCAAATATGCATAACCCAAAGTAAAAGATACATTTAGGTAAAGTTGGTGCATAACATATTCTAGAAATACCATAAACATACCCTTTGCACTCTTCGGTCCGAGCTGTAAATACACAGTCTAGTAGATCAAAAAAAATAAGATACAAACAACTATACCAAAAGTACTTACAAAACCAAACCAAATATATATATAATGTTCTTATTAATTTAACCATACTAGCTAGGTACAAAAGTTTCAAGCATTGACAATTGCTCCACCATTCGGATGAAGCACCTTGCCAGTAATATAAGAGGAGTCCACATTCGAAGCCAGGAACACGTACGATGGCGCAACCTCAATCGGCTGTCCTGCCCTTTGCATCGGCACTTCTTTCCCGAAATTTGCACATTCTTCTTCACTGAAGGAAGCTGGAATTAGAGGAGTCCATATAGGGCCAGGATCGAGCCACACCGTTGACCCGTATTTACGAGCTGGAGGGCTAGGCCTTGTGTGAAGGCGACAATTGCTCCTTTGGTTGCCGTGTAGTCGAGTAACTTTGCATTGCCTTTGTATGCATTGACGGATATTGTGTTGATGATTGAGCTGCCTTCCATCATATGCTTCAAAGAGTGCCTGTTACATAATTTACAAAATTGTGTTACAAATCAACACAAATTTTTAATTCCAAACATATACAGTGTGATTAGAACATCAGATATATATATGATAGGAAAGGGTGAAATTGCATTCTTAGTCTCACAAAATTGGACCTTACTAGCACCGAGCTTCCGGTCCCGTACTCACATAACCGCACTCTGGCCCCTATAATTTTAAAATATTTGCAATTTTGATCCCACACTTTATAAAATTATATTTTATTCTAATCCCATAATTACACTTCCATATATATCCCAAGATGTATTCCCTATTTAGTACATTTGGACCCAACAAATTGTCTCAATTTCAATCGCACCCCTAGTATCAACTTTACAATAAGACTTAACTGTCACGTATCTACTTAACGGTAATTCTTAACGACGATACCAAATAAAAGCAAACTTATTAAATTATGGTATCAAATGTGTCTGCTGAATTTTTAAGATACCATAAGTGAAAATCGATATAATTAAAGTTTAGTACCACAAGTACAATTCTCTCTCTTAATAATTAGTTAATATAACTCATTAATTCCAAAATTATATTTTATTCTAATCCCATAATTACACTTCCATATATATCCCAAGATGTATTCCCTATTTAGTACATTTGGACCCAACAAATTGTCTCAATTTCAATCGCACCCCTAGTATCAACTTTACAATAAGACTTAACTGTCACGTATCTACTTAACGGTAATTCTTAAAGACGATACCAAATAAGAGCAAACTTATTAAATTATGGTATCAAATGTGTCTGCTGAATTTTTAAGATACCATAAGTGAAAATCGATATAATTAAAGTTTAGTACCACAAGTACAATTCTCTCTCTTAATAATTAGTTAATATAACTCATTAATTCCAAAATTATATTTTATTCTAATCCCATAATTACACTTCCATATATATCCCAAGATGTATTCCCTATTTAGTACATTTGGACCCAACAAATTGTCTCAATTCAATCGCACCCCTAGTATCAACTTTACAATAAGACTTAACTGTCACGTATCTACTTAACGGCAATTCTCAACGACGATACCAATAAGAGCAAATTTATTAAATTATGGTATAAAATGTGTCTGCTGAATTTTTAAGATACCATAAGTGAAAATCGATATAATTAAAGTTTAGTACCACAAGTACAATTCTCTCTCTTAATAATTAGTTAATTTAACTCATTAATTCCATGAAGACGATACTTCTTATCATTATATTTCTTATTGTGATAGCGTATAGTTGCGTTACAAATCCTGCATCAGTAAGTCATCATGAATTCAGGCGATTTTTACACCTTTATTTCTTTTGCACTTTATCCCAATCATCATACACAATATATTTTACCCCCCGATCTTTTGAAAAAGTTGCATTTTACACATCAAAGCAATTAAACATCATGACGTTTTCCAATCCCAAATTCCTAATTAGAATATCCTCAAAAAGAAAATCCTAATTAGATTCTGAATTCTAATTTTTTTAGAGTGATACATTCCAAATAAATCAACAATTACCAAATTAACATGACAATTCTCTAAATCAAATTACATTAATTTAATTTCACAACTTTATGAAGGTAAGAAGTTCACCTATATATATACGATAATTTACAATGCAAACCAATTAATCATTAATCAAAACAGCTACATTGTTAGCATGATGAAATATAGTTTTCTAATAGTTTTCATTGTTTTTGCATATCTTTCCGACGTCGGAAGAAGCTTTTGTTTCTTTAGTGTTCGTTTTGAGGTTCATATTGTAAATAATCTTCCTCCAAATTCAAAACCATTGCTTGTGGAGTGTGCGTCACGAGACGATTATCTTGGAAGTCACACAATCACGATAAATCAAGATTTCCATTTTCGTTTTTGTGTGAATCCTTTTGATACTTTGTTCTTTTGCACCTTTCGATGGGAAAATAAGCGCCAAAATTTTGATGTTTTTAATTATAAATGGGGTGGAGATCCTTGTGCAGGTAGACAATGCTATTGGATTGCAATAGCCGATGGTATTATATTAAGGGGGACAAATCATGGGTATCGATGGAAATAGATTTAATGATTGTAGTAGAAAGAAAAAATAATAATACTATGATTGAATAATGATGTTGTATTTGCAACGAGGAAATAAGAGTTTTGTCATTCCATAGTTTCAATTGAAGAATTTTATTTACTTTTAGCCACTACGCTGTGACTTTAATTATTTACTCTTTTTTTTTTTTTTTTGGAAAATACATAATTAAACACCTCCTATATAATCATTTTGTTAAAGTATAAGATAAAAGGTGCAAAATAATTTAGAAATTGAGCTAAAATTACATTATCAAAAGTTTTGAGTTTCCAATTAATCCCCTGGAACCTACGACTACGAGTAACTAATATCAAATATTTCTCTTTCTTATTTTCAATTTTTCTAACAATTTATACTTCTTGTAATAAATGGAATAAGAAGGCTAGAGATATTGCCAGAGCAGCAATTGTTGCTGCCAGAGCAAAACTAAAATATTTCCGAATATACCCTTAATATCATTAAATGCTAATTAATGGTTATGTTTTTGAATTTTATACGGCACTGCATTAGTTAAGTGGTTCTATAATTAAATCTTTTTAAACATAGCAATAACATCATCTCCTTCTTCTATCTCTTTTCTTATGCTGAATCGCTTTAAGTTTCAGCACACTAATATTAAGGTCTACTCTCCTTTTTTAATTTCACTTTGTTTGCTTTCTTACTTCTCTTTGTTTACGAGTAACAAGTGCGTAGAAATTAGAAACCCAAATTCTCAGCACCCTTAATGGAATAAGTGTCGAAGAAAAAATTAGTTATTAATTTAAATTAAAAAAAGAAAGATGAATTTCAGATTCATGATTTAGAACAATCACAGATCGAAAATAGAAGAATACAATTAGATTTCCAACAAAATTGTGGAAAATAAAAACTTTCGGACGGTAAAGATTTACACAATTGAACTATTTATACTTGTAATATTTGTCTAAAAAGTCACTTAGTTATAATTTCTTGATTAAAGGAGTGTATGAGCTCCAGTTAAATTTAAGGTTCTATTGCTATATATCCAGCTGAAGTTATCTCGTTATGTTTTTTAGAAAATAAAAAAGAGATTATATGATAAACAACTTTTCTTTCATAAATAACTAGCCTATACTCCGTGCTATGCACGGATTAAAAAATTCTATTTCATACTTGAAAAAAGCACTCGAGATTGACTTTAATCTTCACAATATAAGTATAATCACACTTGAAAAAAACTGTATATACTTTCATTCAAACTTTGCTTAATAGAATATAAAATTGAACATGGGAACAAAGTTACAATATAATAATTATCAAAGCAAAGTCTCAAAAGAATAAAGGGTTATATATCAAAGTCAAATCTCAAAATAATAAAAGGTATAAATTAGTCAAACTAACAATTGCTTTAAATTAAATGGTGAGCAAAATATTCAAAACATATATCTCAATTTTGTGAATATATTTGAATATATTTTGGATAAAAATGTCTTCTAGTCATAAATTATAAATATCTAAATTTGACAATACTTGGTGGTGTTATGCTAAATTACTCACATTCGATCTTATAGTTGGTACGAAAATTGAAATAGACGGAGATATAAAGATAGGGATAATGAATAAGAAATATGTGTACTAAGATCAACATTCTTAAGATAGGATATTGCAAAAGTTAAGATAAACAAAAATAAGATAGTCAAACAAAATTGAAATTAATTATATACTTTAAATACATTAATCAACTTTTACAATTTACATATATGCTAGATCAGTTTAAAATGAAAAACGAAGTTGGAAATTTATTTTGCTATTATTTGTATAACTTTAAGAGTTTGAAAATAATATATTATTTTTTAAAAACATTTATATAAATAATATATGTATTAGGGATTTAGGGGTTGAGATAAAAATTTTACGGGGGGTTAACTATAATTATATAATACCTATGTTAATTCTATTGATAGATTGAGAGAGAATAATTAATTAGATAAGTTGAGAGAGATAATTAAAGGTACACGTCCGGTGGATTGAAACTGATTATTTAACTCTAGCTAGACCACATATTTGCTCCTTGGCCACTTCAATTATCCTCGGCAAATGTAACTACCAAAAAAATTGACAAAAAGTTATAGCTGAATTTGATCTATTACATAGATATTCACCTTGAAGAACCAATACAATTTTTCAAACCACTTTAACAAATTTTTAACCAAACTACTTTTTACTGCTACGTTGCATGGCAGATCATCGTAGGACAATTGCTCAAAATGATATTAAAGATGACACATCTAGATCGAAAAATTATGCTATAAAAAAATGTCTCCGATATTGGTATTGCAAGTTAAATGAAATTTAAATATGTAAAAGCATGAAAACTGAAATTAAAGCAAATGTACAAAAATGAAATAAACCTACATAAGAATTTACCCCGTAAAACACCACTTTAATCATAAAAAAAATTATTAACAACTAATCTGCTTCATATATACCTTTCTTTTCTAGAACAAAAAGTGAAAACAATTGATCTTTCTGGTTCACCAATGGAACCGAATGACTGGCAAATGAATGGAATTTGTTACGGTGTAGAATATATTAATATTTACATCAAATTAAACTTGGCAAAGCATAATCCATGGCTACAATCAATAGGTAACCGCCCAAATTTTAATATAATATCATTCATTAATAATGAGAGATTTCCAAGTAGTAAATTTTTTTTTCGAATTTTTTTTAATTATTTACATTGGCTTGCTGAAAGAGGAAAGTATGTCTAAATTAAGGACAATATATCAATTAATCAAAGGGAGGTTGTTTGACCACTCAATTTTGTTTAGAAATAAAAAAAAATCAAAATTTTAGAAAATTAGAATTTTTACCCAAACCATCAATTGGAGTCAAAAGACATCAAATATATAATATATTTTTTTTTGAAAAAATTCAAAGTTAGAAACATAACTCACAGCCATTAAAATTTTAGTTATCATACCTCCAATATTGATTCCCAAATCTTGTAATCTTAGTTATATATATTAAATGTATTGCTTTCATATATAGCCGTAGATAAAATCATTGCAGATGCATGTCACTTTCTTCATAGTTATTCATTTATTTTCACCTTCAATGATGTTCCTGAAATCAACACAAGAAGAAAAAAAATTAGTGTCTTTAATACAAATTATACTACATACAATGCAAGAGATGAGTGGATAGCTAATGAATTAATTTAGAAAAAAATGAAAAGATGAGTGAGAAGAAGATAGAATGTATGAGATGACAAAAAATATACAATGACTGAACTATATAATGAAAACTCATGAATTAATGATAAGAATACAAAGTGTCAAGTTTTTATGCATTATTATTTGCTATTTAATATTTATTTGACACCAAACCACACTCATTATTCTTATATTTTTATCTAGGATACAATTGGAGGCATTAAGTGCAAAAGAAGCTAAGTAGACAATTTCTGGACAGTTTTGACACTACTTCGTATTAAGGGCGTAAAATCCTCATACGAAATCCAAATGAGATGATTCAAGATGCTTTAGATCGGCAAAAGGAATGTCTACAACTTTCATTTTTGGGGATTTTCAAGATTCTGAAGGGATCCTAGACAAAATCGGACTTAAAGTCGCTGTACCTGTTTTATGGAAAGTTTCCTAAATATCTAGTCTAATATATTGACTTGATATTGGGGCAATCCTTGGTGGACGAATTTGGAAGGACTAAATCAGCATTCTCCTATTTACATTGAGATAATATCCTAATTTTTATATTATTCTTATAATATAAAGATTAGATATCAATTTTAGAGGATTCTTTTAGGGTTGTGTTGGCTTCTTTTATAAATAGGACTTTAGAAGACCACCTAGATTATTCTTTCCTCCCACATATACCTATAGTTATTAATGGCCTTACGTGGCTAAATCTTTATTATTGGTCGAAGAAAACTGAAGCTTCGAAAACAAGAAAACTGTGAGATCTAATTAGTTTTATTATACGATTTATGTTTTGAATATCGATTGCTCTTCTGTCATAATTAATATGGTTGTTTTGTTTAATTGCTAGGAGGCCTACTAGTATATTATTCTTTTCAATCTACTGCTTGATTAGATATCAAATCCGTAATTGTTTGATCCATCTAATTTTGTGAAGCATCTAAGATTCAATAATTTGCTGCGTCAGAAATTGTTAATCTTAAGAAGATAAATCGACTAAATTAAATCCAACCGCTTGTGTTTGAATTGTTTAGTTTCATTGATCTCTCTAATTCTTAAAGCATCTGCTATATTAAACCTTTAGTGCTTATCTTGGGTTATTTAGTAGTTAGGATTAATTGGATCTCTTCTTCTGATTAATTAAAACTAAGGAGAGATAGGGGATTAGTTTCCACAGTGAATATTCAAAGTATGAATTGTTATATATATTTGCATCGATGATCAGTTATATGATTCCGACAGTGGATGTTGACTTGGACCAATATTTGTTACTTTGATTAAATTTAATTTGCATTACTCCTTAATTATTGAAATCCATCACACTTAAATCCCCATTTGTTTTTATCCATTTAGCATAAAATTAGACAAGATATTCTCTGTGGGATCGACCCTTACTCGCTCTACTACATTATTAGGAGTATAGGTTTTATTTTTGGTTGCGTACGACAGCACACCAAATTTTGGCGCCGTTGCGGGGGAATTTTCTAGTTGATTTTTTTTGCTTTTTGTGATCCTTATTTATTTTTTTTGTTTTGTTTTTATGTTGGCAACTCGATCTTCTAATCAAGGTGAATTGCAGTACGATCCAGAAATCGAGAAAACTTTGCGCAGGTTAAAGAAGAAACTTCGAGAAGACACTGAAGAAATCAATCCAACTTCTGATTGGTCTACAAGCAATTCTGCTTCTGAAGAGAAAGAAATCATGGCTGAAAATCGAACTTTGAAAGAGCTTGCTGCCCCTGATTTGAATCAACACCCTCTATGCATTACTTTTCCTACTTTAGATGCTGCTGCTACCTTTGAACTAAAATCAGGACTAATACATCTTTTACCAACTTTCCATGGTTTTGCAGGGGAAGATCCTCACAAGCATCTAAAGGAACTACATGTGGTATGCACGAGTATGAAACCTGTGGGGGTGACTGAAGAGCAAATAAAATTGAGAGCCTTTCCATTTTCTTTGAAAGATTCGGCTAAGGATTGGTTGTATTATCTACCCTCTGGGACCATTACTACATGGAACGAGATGAAAATGATGTTCCTAGAGAAATATTTCCCAGCTTCAAGAGCAGCAAACATTCAAAAGGAAATTTGTGGAGTAAGGCAGCACAATGGAGAATCTCTTTACGAATATTGGGAACGATTTAAGAAATTATGTGCAAGCTGCCCCCATCATCAAATTACTGAGCAGCTACTTATCCAGTATTTTTATGAGGGTCTTCTACACACCGATAGAAACATGATAGACGACGCTAGTGGAGGAGCTTTAGTGGATAAAACTCCGGAGGCTGCTAAGAACTTGATTGCAAATATGGCAGCAAATTCCCAACAATTTGGCACTAGGCTTGACGTTCTACCAAAGAATGTTAATGAGGTAAACGTTTCCTCCCTTGAACAACAAATTGCTAGTTTAACTTCTCATGTTCGTCAAATGGCTGTAGGTAATGTGCAAACAACAAAATCTTGTGGGATTTGTTCGGTAGTAGGGCATCCAACTGATTTGTGCCCAACTCTTCAAGAGGAATCCGTTGAGCAAGTGAATGCTACGGGTGATTTTCATGGACAGCCACAAAGGAAGTATGATCCCTACTCCAACACGTACAATCCGGGATGGAGGGACCACCCCAACCTTAGCTATGGTAACCCTCAAATGAATCAGCCCGCAAGTCAAAACCGTCAAAATTACCAACAATATAAGCAGCCATACCCTCATAGACCACAACCGATCCAACCTTCTAATTCTGGTATGTCGTTAGAAGATATTGTTAAGTCTCTTGCAACTAATACTTTGCAATTTCAACAGGAGACCAAACAATTTCAACAAGAAACGAGGACCACTATTCAGAACTTGGATAATCAAATGGGTCAAATGGCAACCACAATTAGTCGGCTAGAGGCTCAAAGTTCGGGGAAATTACCGTCTCAAACGATAGTAAATCCAAGAGAAAATGCAAATGCTATAGTTTTGAGAAGCGGAAAAGAGGTTGAAATTCCAACTGAGGCAGTTCATGCACCGTCAAAACAAGAAAAGGAGAAAGAAACTATAATGGAGAAAGACATTCGTAAGGACGAGGACATACCTAACCGTAAGTTTTTGCCTTTTTTCCGATTATAAACCAATACCCCCTTTTCCTCAAGCATTAGCAGAATCCAGGAAAGATGAACAAAATAAAGATTTGTATGAGACTTTCCGTAGATGCGAGGTAAATATTCCACTTTTAGATGCTATTAAACAAGTACCTCGTTATGCTAAATTTCTAAAAGAACTGTGCACACTCAAACGAAAACAAAAACTTAAGGGAAGTGAAAAGGTGAGAGTAGGAGAGAATGTTTCTGCAATTATTCAAAGAAAAATACCTGCTAAATGTAAAGATCCAGGCATGTTTACTATCCCCTGTACGATAGGTAACACTAGATTTGAAAAGGCCATGTTAGATTTAGGAGCATCGATCAATGTCATGCCATATTCTGTGTATGCTTCTCTAAAAATTGGACCTTTAAACAAAACTGGTGTTGTGATTCAATTGGCTGATAGATCTAATGCATATCCTAAGGGAATAGTTGAGGATATTCTTGTGCAAGTTAATGATTTGGTTTTTCCTGCTGACTTTTATGTACTTGATATGGAGAATGGTGATCAAGCTACACCTATTTTGTTGGGGAGACCATTCTTAAAGACATCCAAGACTAAAATAGATGTTCATAGTGGCACACTAACTATGGAGTTTGATGGCGAAATTGTTAAATTTAATATTTATGATGCCATGAAAAATCCTAGTGATGATAATTCTGTTTTTTCTATTGATGTCATTGATTCTTTAGCACAGGAAATTTTTGAACTTGATGGAGAAGATAAACTGGAAGTTGCTATTAGTAAGCATATTGAAAAAGAAAATGAGGAGTTAGCCTTGAACATTGATTTACAGGAAACTGTCGCAGCGTTGAATGAATTTCCAAAGTTAAAACAAACAGGTAACATTTCTTATATTACGCTACCAGTTTCTAACGAGAAACCTTTGCCTTCTATTTTACAGGCCCCTATTCCAGATTTGAAGCCCCTTCCTAGTCATCTCAAGTACGTGTTCCTTGGAGATGGAAATACACTGCCTGTGATCATCTCTAGCAAACTTAGTGCACTACAGGAAGAAAAGCTCGTGCAAGTACTTAAGGAGCATAAAGAAGCCATTGGTTGGACCATTGCGGATATCAAAGGAATTAGTCCGTCTACGTGCATGCATCGAATTTTGCTTGAAGAGGGAGCAAAACCATCTCGACAAGCGCAAAGGAGATTGAACCCACCTATGATGGATGTAGTTAAGAAGGAGATCCTCAAACTCCTTGAAGTTGGGATGATTTTTCCTATCTCAGGTAGTAATTGGGTTAGCCCGGTTCAAGTGGTTCCTAAAAAGACTGGGATAACTGTCATAAAAAATCAGAATGATGAGTTGATTCCTACCCGAGTTCAGAATCGGTGGCGGGTTTGTATAGATTATAGAAAATTAAATAGTGTAACCCGCAAAGATCACTTTCCTTTACCTTTTATTGATCAAATGCTTGAGAGATTAGCTGGTCATGCTTTCTATTGTTTTTTTGATGGTTTTTCAGGTTATTTTCAGATTGCAATCGCCCCAGAGGATCAAGAAAAAACGACTTTCACATGCCCTTTCGGTACTTTTGCTTATCGGCGCATGCCCTTTGGCCTTTGCAATGCCCCTGCGACTTTTCAAAGGTGTATGGTTAGCATATTTTCAGATTATATTGAACACATCATAGAGGTCTTTATGGACGATTTCACCGTTCATGGAGATTCCTTTGATAATTGTTTGCATAACCTTGCACTTGTTCTTAAAAGATGCATAGATACTAACCTTGTTTTGAATTATGAAAAATGTCACTTTATGGTTGAACAAGGAATAGTTTTAGGCCATGTTGTTTCACCTAAGGGAATAGAGGTAGATAGAGCTAAAATTTATATTATTCAATCTTTACCTTACCCTACTTGTGTGCGGGAAGTTCGTTCTTTTCTTGGACATGCAGGTTTTTACCGAAGATTTATCGAAGGCTTCTCCAAAATAGCAGTACCCCTATGCAAGTTGTTACAAAAGGATGTGTCGTTTGAGTTTAATGAAGCATGTAGAAAAGCGTTTGATAAGCTGAAGGAGTTGCTAACTTCTGCACCAATCATCCAGCCCCCTGACTGGAATATTCCTTTTGAAATAATGTGTGACGCAAGTGACTATGCAATCGGTGTTGTTTTGGGTCAAAGAGTTGGAAAATCATCTCATGCCATTTATTATGCTTCACGAACTTTGGATGATGCCCAAAGAAACTATTCGACTACTGAAAAAGAACTTTTAGCTATTGTTTTTGCTTTAGAAAAGTTTCGATCTTATTTGCTTGGTACTAAAGTTATTGTTTACTCTGATCATGCAGCCATTCGATATTTGATGACCAAGAAAGAGGCGAAACCAAGGTTAATAAGATGGATACTTCTCTTAAGTGAATTCGATTTGGAGATAAAGGACAAAAAAAGGATAGAAAATCAAGTGGCTGATCATTTGAGTCGCTTAGTTCGTATGGAGGATGAACTTCCTCTACACGAGACCTTCCCTGACGAGCAACTACTTTCCGCGAGTGTGACATTACCTTGGTATGCAAATATTGTGAATTTTTTGGCTACTAATATGTTACCTCCTGGTTTATCTAAGGCTCAAAAAGATAAGATGAAAAGTGACGCAAAGTATTATGTATGGGATGACCCGTACTTATGGAAGCATTGTGGTGATCAAATAATAAGAAGGTGTGTCTCTGATAATGATATTATTTCTGTTCTCACCTTTTGTCATTCTTATGCTTGTGGAGGTCACTTTGGAGCAAAAAGAACAGCAAGAAAGGTACTAGAATGTGGTTTTTATTGGCCATCTTTATTTCGGGACTCATATTTATTTTGTAAATCATGCGAGCATTGTCAAAAAACGGGTAATATTTCCCAGAAAAATGAGATGCCACAAACTTCTATACTATTTTGTGAAATTTTTGATGTTTGGGGCATCGACTTCATGGGACCCTTTCCTGTATCTTTCGGCTATGTTTACATATTACTTGCTGTTGACTATGTCTCGAAATGGGTGGAAGCTAAATCCACTAGGACTAATGATTCTAAAGTTGTTACAGATTTTATCAAGTCTAACATATTCTCTAGGTTTGGAATCCCAAAAGCTATAATAAGTGATCGAGGCACTCACTTTTGCAACCGTACTATGGAGACTTTGCTTAGAAAGTACCACGTGACACACAAGGTTTCTACTGCATATCACCCACAAACTAATGGACAAGCAGAAGTATCAAACCGAGAGATCAAGTCCATCCTTGAAAAGACTGTCAGTCCAAATAGGAAAGATTGGAGTTTGCGCTTGGATGATGCCTTGTGGGCATATCGAACTGCATATAAGACACCCATTGGTATGTCACCTTATCGATTGGTGTTTGGGAAGACATGTCACCTTCCAGTTGAGTTAGAGCATAAGGCATATTGGGCTATAAAGAGTTTCAACATGAAGATGGATGAAAGTGGAGAACATAGGAAGTTGCAACTACAAGAGTTAGAGGAAATTCGCAATGATGCCTATGAGAATGCTAGGATTTACAAAGAAAGGACGAAGGCTTTTCATGACAGGATGATTAGTAGGAAGGAGTTCAAAGTTGGTCAAAAAGTCCTTCTGTACCATTCTCGACTTCGTTTGTTTCCAGGTAAGTTACGTTCTCGTTGGATTGGACCCTTTGTTGTTACTAATGTTTTTCCTCATGGTGCAGTTGAAATTCAAAGTATGGAGACCTCCAAAATATTCAAGGTGAATGGCCATAGACTAAAAACCTTCTATGAAGGTTTTCAAGTAAACAATGTGGCTACATTGGATGTTAAGGATCCAATTTATTCTGACTAGAGAATGAAGCATTGGGTCGAGCCAACGACTGTAAACATAGGCGCTGCTTGGGAGGCAACCCAAGGGGAGTACATCTTTCTTATTCTTATTTATTTATTTATTTATTTTGGTTTGGTTTGGTAGTTTTTTCGTACATTGGGGACAATGTCAACATCAAGTGTGGGGGGGGAGAAGTTTTAGTTTTGTCATGAGCAAAAGTTCGATTGAACTTGCCTTAAAGTCATAACATGATTGAATAAGTAATCTTACAACATAAAATTGATTAGTTTTGATATTTTCTTTGAGAAGGGTAGTAACTAAGTTTTGTAGACAAAAGCCGGTGAGGTTTCAAGCCTTTAGATCGACACATCAATATCGATCTCATTTTTTTTTCATGAGAGATATTCTTCCATGGTCTTGTTTCTCTAGAACTTGCATTGATTCTATTTGAGGCCATATTGACTCATGCATACGTGAATATGATTAAGGCAAATTTTTTTTGTGAGCCACTTAAGCCAAATAGCCTACCTTGAATTAATTTTTCCCTCGTTCAGCCCCTTCTGAGCCTTTCTTTAGCCTTTTCTTGTTTTTTCTAACCCACATTACAAACTTTAAGCCGAAAAAAAAATGACATCTTTACCCAAGTCTTAGAGCTAGTGGAGCATTATTCATCACTATAATTGGGTGCCTGAAATAAGTGTGGGGGTTAATGAAGTTGTAGTATGTCTATGTTTTGAAAAAAAAAAAAAAAAAAAAAAGAGAAAATTGATTGAAGGGAGTTTATAATGTTTCATATGATTTGAAAGCATGGTCTTCTTTCGGTGCAAGGATTTTATGTGGTTAGTACTTTAGATCCAAAACAAACAAATATGATAAATAGAGTGTTTGGTTCCACTTATATTGAGATTAAACTGATTACTTGCTCCACTAGTTTCGAAAACTTTTAAACTCAGTTCCAAATGTTCATTCCTTGTCCCTAAGCCCCGTTACAACCCCTAAAAGTCCTTATGATTCTTGTTATGCATGTGGTCTCAATGGAGGAGAATGAGAAGATATGCAAGCTTATGGTAAATCATTTCCATAGGAATGAATTTGAGCGAAACACATACCCTTCAAACACATGAGAGTTGAGTGTACATTCCTGTAAGGGTCTACATATTTAGTCTACTGTGTTCTCAAATGAAAATACTTGCTATCTAATTGTAAGTTGTTTAAGAATGTTGTTCATGATGTGTTATGATTTTGGAAAAGTTTGGTTGTTCTTTGTTAATGGCATTGCAACCTTGATGTTCTTTTTTGGGGAAGTGAATTTGAATTTTGCCCGAGGACGAGCAAAGAACAAGTGTGGGGGAATTTGATAAGAATACAAAGTGTCAAGTTTTTATGCATTATTATTTGCTATTTAATATTTATTTGACACCAAACCACACTCATTATTCTTATATTTTTATCTAGGATACAATTGGAGGCATTAAGTGCAAAAGAAGCTAAGTAGACAATTTCTGGACAGTTTTGACACTACTTCGTATTAAGGGCGTAAAATCCTCATACGAAATTCAAATGAGATGATTCAAGATGCTTTAGATCGGCAAAAGGAATGTCTACAACTTTCATTTTTGGGGATTTTCAAGATTCTGAAGGGATCCTAGACGAAATCGGACTTAAAGTCGCTGTACCTGTTTTATGGAAAGTTTCCTAAATATCTAGTCTAATATATTGACTTGATATTGGGGCAATCCTTGGTGGACGAATTTGGAAGGACTAAATCAGCATTCTCCTATTTACATTGAGATAATATCCTAATTTTTATATGGCAAAATTGCAGAAAAGGTCCCAAACTAATTGGCAATTTTGGGTTTTCGTCCCACACTTTATCACCTCACCGAATTTCGTCCCGTAATTTTATTTTTTTTTTGGAATTTCGTCCCGCCGTTAAGTATTAGACGGAAATTGCACACGTGGCCGTTAAATTGCCACGTGGCTGCTTACGTGTCATGATGACGTGGCAATTAGCATGACCAATTATACAAGATTGCAAAATTAGTCCCAAACTAATTAAAAATTTTGGTTTTTCGTCCCAAACTAATTACAAATTTTGATTTTTCGTCCCAAACTATATCAATTAGCCAAATTTCATCCCGTGATTTACCATTTTGCATGAATTTAGTCCCACTATAAATTTCTAATTTAAATAAAATGACGATTCAATCTTTTACATTTTCTTTTTCAAGAAAAATAATATGAATTTTCGAAACTCCTATGCTCTTTTGAGAAATAAAATTCTCATGTCATTTCATTAGAAAAATATTGTGCGTTCTTTTTTAGTATTAAAATATTATAATATTAAAATATTATAAATATTGACATTATTGACTATGTTATTCACATGTTCATAATGTTTCATTTTTTCTTAATAAATTTCATATTTCCCAATTTGCAAATATGCTTGTTCCGGAAGAAATCTTCAGTTTGGATAATAATTGTGCTGATGAAATTTTGATTAGCGCCTAATCAACATTGATATTGTGTTCTTTTTTAGTATTAAAAATATTTATAATATTTTAATACTAAAAAAGAACACACAATATTTTTTTAATGAAATGATATGAGAATTTTATTTCTCAAAAGAGCATAGGAGTTTCGAAAATTCATACTATTTTTCTTGGAAAAGAAAATGTAAAAGATTGAATCGTCATTTTTATTAAATTAGAAATTTATAGTGGGATTAAATTCATGCAAATTGGTAAATCACGGGATGAAATTTGGCTAATTGATATAGTTTGAGATGAAAAATCAAAATTTGTAATTAGTTTAGGACGAAAAACCAAAATTTGTAATTAGTTTGGGACGAAAAACCAAAATTTGTAATTAGTTTGGGACTAATTCTGCAATCTTGTATAATTGGTCATGCTAATTGCCACGTCATCATGACACGTAAGCAGCCACGTGGCAATTTAACGGCCACGTGTGCAATTTCCGCCTAATACTTAACGGCGGGACGAAATTCCAAAAAAAAATAAAATTACGGGACGAAATTCGGTGAGGTGATAAAGTGTGGGACGAAAACCCAAAATTGCCAATTAGTTTGGGACCTTTTCTGCAATTTTGCCTTTTTATATTATTCTTATAATATAAAGATTGGATATCAATTTTAGAGGATTCTTTTAGGGTTATGTTGGCTTCTTTTATAAATAGGACTTTAGAAGACCACCTAGATTATTCTTTCCTCCCACATATACCTATAGTTATTAATGGCCTTACGTGGCTAAATCTTTATTATTGGTCGAAGAAAACTGAAGCTTCGAAAACAAGAAAACTGTGAGATCTAATTAGTTTTATTATACGATTTATGTTTTGAATATCGATTGCTCTTCTGTCATAATTAATATGGTTGTTTTGTTTAATTGCTAGGAGGCCTACTAGTATATTATTCTTTTCAATCTACTGCTTGATTAGATATCAAATCCGTAATTGTTTGATCCATCTAATTTTGTGAAGCATCTAAGATTCAATAATTTGCTGCGTCAGAAATTGTTAATCTTAAGAAGATAAATCGACTAAATTAAATCCAACCGCTTGTGTTTGAATTGTTTAGTTTCATTGATCTCTCTAATTCTTAAAGCATCTGCTATATTAAACCTTTAGTGCTTATCTTGGGTTATTTAGTAGTTAGGATTAATTGGATCTCTTCTTCTGATTAATTAAAACTAAGGAGAGATAGGGGATTAGTTTCCACAGTGAATATTCAAAGTATGAATTGTTATATATATTTGCATCGATGATCAGTTATATGATTCCGACAGTGGATGTTGACTTGGACCAATATTTGTTACTTTGATTAAATTTAATTTGCATTACTCCTTAATTATTGAAATCCATCACACTTAAATCCCCATTTGTTTTTATCCATTTAGCATAAAATTAGACAATATATTCTCTGTGGGATCGACCCTTACTCGCTCTACTACATTATTAGGAGTATAGGTTTTATTTTTGGTTGCGTACGACAGCACACCAATTAAGATCGAGGTCAAAAATTCCTTTTTATAAGGAGGATAAATTCAAAATACCATTTACTATCTAATGCGTTACTTAGAATTTTTTAAATAAATTGGCTTGATTTTCGCATTTCAGAATTTCAAAAGTCATTAATTACCAAGTCTATGATAATAGGAAAGTTCCTTGCGAGGGGAGGCTTAATAAGAAGCTTAATTTTCTCATAGAGATTTTCTAAATTTAGAGTCAATCTTTGTGTAAGTAAAATTCTTATGACAAATTAAGATTTAATCTATTAAGGAAAGAAATCATTACTAAAAAGATTTCGGAAATAATGGCATTTACCATAAATGTTTGGTTGCCAATTAATTACACTATTTTATTATTAAAAAAAATTCAAAATTCTAGAAAATTAGAATTTTGGTCAAAACAACCAATTGGGGTCAAAACATACCCTTCAAATATATATATACTAGCCTACAATCCGTGCTATGCACGGGCATTTTTTATTTTGCACCTCCGAAATATGGGAAATAGGCACTTTGCATCTCGAAAACTTAAATTTAGCACTTTGCACCCTCGAAATATGAAAAATGCAGCACTTTGCACCTTAGTTTATTTTCAGGCAAAAAATCAAGGGCAAAATAGGTAATTCAATTGAAAATATTTGGCACTTTGCATCCCCAAAATAAAATTAGCACTTAACTCTCTCTAATTAAGAACAATTCAGCAACTTGTACCACCAAAACACAATAAATAGTCACCTTGCACCCCAAAATACAAAATTAACATTTAACACCCTCAAATTAAAAAAAAAATATTCAAACCCCTCATTTTTTTCGGCAAAGTTGACTATTGGGATGAAATAATCTAAAGACAAAATATGTAAATATTTATGAGTCTTTGATATTTTGAAGTAGACAATGGGTCTTCGAGAAGTTTACTTATACTTTATTTAGTTATTTATGGATATGTATAGTGATGAAAAGAAAGATGGAGAGAGAAATGGGTATTATAATATTCATAATTGTATTTTTGCAAATGTTAAAGGAAAAAAATGAATTATCTATTTTGCCTCAGGTTTTTTTCACCCGGATGGTCAACTTTGACGGAAAAAAAAGAGGAGTTTGAGTTTTGGGGTGCAAAGTGCCCATTTATTGTGTTTTGGGGAGCAAGTTGTTGATTTTTTCTTAATTAGAGAGTGTTAAGTGCTAATTTTATTTCAAAGGTGCAAAATACCAATTTCTCAAGTTTTGAGGGTGCAAAGTGCCAAAAATTTACAATTGAATTACCTATTTTGCCCTTGAGTTTTTGCCTGAAAATAATAGAGGGTGCAAAGTGCTGCATTTTTCATATTTCGATGGTGCAAAGTGCTAAATTTAAGTTTTATGGGTGCAAAGTGCCTATTTTCCATATTTCAAGGGGTGTAAAATGCAAAAAATCCTGCTATGCACGAATCAAAATTAATTTATAATTTGTATCCTAGAAATTAACTAAAAATTTAGTTTATTACATCATTGCTATATCCACATTTGTTAATAATTGCAACTTGGGTACTTTAAATATTTGAAAATTGTTGATATATGATAATTCACATTATTTTTCTGTTGGGTATATATATTTTAAATAATCTCTAATTGTTTAAGTTGAATTTGTTAATATGTTGTTTCATATCATGTCAAATCTCAATCTCTATTATATCAACTTCAATTAATTAGTTCATATAAGGATGTGTGCATCTGATACTAAGAGAAATACATTCACAATTGAGATAAATGTATGTATAGTTATATAAAATTTCGCCTACAAAATTTCAGGGGGTGCAAAATGCAATAAATCCTGCTATGCACGAATTAAAATTAATTTATACTTTGTATCCTAGAAATTAACTAAAAATTTAGTTTATTACATCTAATAATTGTAACTTGGGTACTTTAAATATTTGAAAATTGTTCATATATGACAATTCACATTATTTTTCTGTTGGGTATATATATTTGAAATAATCTCTAATTGTTTAAGTTGAATTTGTTAATATGTTGTTTCATATCATGTCAAATCTCAATCTCTATTATATCAACTTCAACTAATTAATTCATATAAGGATGTGTGCATCTGATACTAAGAGAAATACATTCACAATTGAGATAAATGTATGTATAGTTATCTAAAATTTCGCCTACAAAATGAACTAATCAAATAAAAGAAACCAATGTATATAAAATCACATTAAATCAAATACGAAACAAAAAGACAAAATATGAAGAAAAAAAATATAGTATTAACCAAAACAATGACAATTTGCAAAGTATTTTTGACAAATTTGTCGTGATTCAAGATGAGATACATGAAAAAGTAATAATATTAAATAGATAACATAAATATATACAATCTTCTAAATATTATTGAGAGTCCAACTTTTCTTGCTAAGTAAATTCCAAGCACTTTAAATTTAAGAAGTGATTTTTCTCAAAAAAAAATTTAAGAAAATTATTTTACATTACTATCAAATTCTAAGCAGATGCGCAATATTATCACCCATTCCCTACATCAATCCAACTTCTGAATTGTTCAATCACCTTGCCAAAAAAAAATCCAAATAAAAAAAAAATTGTTATGGATTTAAGATTAACTATTTCATAACTATAAACACTTGCACAAAGTTCTGTTTCCCTGTTAATAACCGGGAAAAAGGAATTGCTAGTATTAAATATGCAATTGAAAAAAAAAATTAACTTCATAAAGCTAAAGTAGAAGTTGACTTCAGAGAACATTAGAAATGAAAAAAAACTTACCTTTTTGTTTAACACAGTTGTGGTACGTGCAAATGGATCAAATTTGTACATATGAAACAGCATGAAAATTTTAAATTTTTATGACGAAATAGGAAAAATAAAATCTTAAAAGCTTACACTTCTTGTCAAATACATTTTTAATTGTTCAAATGAATATACTTCATCAAGAAAAATAAGATTGGCATTCAAGATCCTCTTGTGCTTGTACCTACAAAGCAAAAAAAATGATTCAAAGTATAATAACGTGTTCGTAGTAAGAGAAAAAAAAATTAAAAGTACAGAGAAAGATTATATAGAGATGCACAATAGTCTTTTTATCAAGCTCACCATCTTTATATAGTTAGTCTAATCTGAATCACATAGCTATAAATTTAATGAAAATGACGGATAATTAAAGAATGTAGATGATTTTAAGGAACTAATGCATATTGAAAATGTTTTTTTTTTTTTTTGGGCAGTTTGCAAATTATTCAAACAATTATTTAGTGTGAGGTAATAATTACTAATAACTGAATTATATATAGATCATGTAGTAAAGGGGTAATATTTTTCAAATTATTTTAGCAATCATTTAGTGAGAGTTAATTTTGCTAATGACCAAGAATGAATTATATATAGAACCATACAATTTACCAGCTAATATGAATTAAATATGATTACCTAAATTACAGCCATAATATTGGTACGTTTAATATGTTATTGTTTTGAAGATATACACCTCATCATAAATGTATTTGATTAGCATTAATTTAGTTTTAACATTCCTTTTTCCGTAGGATTTAAATTAAATATGAAATGGGTTTTAAAAGATTACCTAAAATATAATTTTTTAGAATTAAAAATAATTCAAAACTCTAGAAAATTAGGATTTTAGTCAAAACACTCAATTGTAGTCAACACTCACCCTTCAAATATATATATATGTATTAGATTAGATATGTATATGTATGTATTAGATTATATGAGCAATAAGAAGAAAGAGAAAGAAAAAGAAAAAGAAAAGATCAGGGGAAGAGATTATAATGAAGAGAGAGAACACGGTCAAAGACACTTAAAAAATAGTTAGGGGTATAATAGGTAGTTTATAAATATTACTTTGGCAGCAACAATTGTTGCTCTGGCAATATCGCTAGCCGAATAAGAATATTTCAGTGTTTACTTTTGTATAAAAAGTTTCACCATCTCCCCTATCCGTTACATATTCAGGCAAGTATAATAGGATGAAATTACACTCATTTACGAAAGGATAATACATAAAGAGAAAATTACCTTATGTCGAAGGGGAGTAAAATTCCTATTATAAATTTAATATTATAGATGGAAGTGCACATTAAACATATCTGAAGGAGTAAACAGATCAATGGTTTGTTCTTTTGATATCTATCAAACAAATAAATAGTACTCTTATATAATAATGCTTTCTAAATAAAAACTACTATAATGCAATGAATTTGTTATAATATTATTTTAGAAAAAAAATTACAAGATATGTTTCATAGATAAAATTTATGAAAATATGTTCTTTTGGCCAGTGTCTCTGTAATAATCTCAAAAAACTATGAGATGTCCATAGATCGATGTTTTTGGAGGAACTAATAACATATATTTTCTCAATAAACTTTGAGTTACTTCTCGTGTATACACCTCCGGTCATCCCAAAGACCCTCCTGTTAACACATATTCGAACAAAGACCCTTTGTGCTCAATTAAACATTGTCGATTACAATTTAAATGAATCCTTTTTTAGATATTTATATTTTATCATTTGTGGTTATATTACTTTATTATGACATTTTTATTTTCATTTTATCAAAATACAAAAATAATATTGAGTACAACCAAAGACAATGTTGGTCCCCAAAACTAAATATTGTTAGTTTTGTGTTTTTTTTTTTATTTACACAATGGGTGGATTGGCCGAAACCCAACAATGACTATTGTATATATTAATTGTATTTATTATTATTAATAATTGTTCCTATTTTTTTTCTTTCATAGTAATTATTTTTTTACATCTTTTTTTATTTTTTATCTTTTTTCCAAGTGTTTTTCTTAATTTTTCCTGCTTATTACCCTAAAAAGAACACAATTTTCTTTTATACTCTTTGTAATATAATTTTAATTTAACTTTAGGACAATTATATGAACCTTTGATATAACTTTGTTATCAATAACTAATATTGATTTTGATAACAAAAAATAATAAATTTAATGACATACATTTTCTGTGAAATCACGATCAATACATTTATACGCATAAATTTAACTTTCGCTAAAATAATATTTTAAAAATTTATAAAATATATTCACAAATAAATCAATATAAAAAGTAAATTTATCATGTAATATGTATTTATAATAGAATATCAATATATAAATATATTCTTTTAAATTGAATATATATATTTTTTTAATAAAATAGGAACCGATTTTACAATTCATCTTGAATCCAATATCTAGGATAAGTTCACTTTCATTTTATAAAGTTCCACTTGTCAAGTTTCTAGATGAAATGATAGGACTATATTCTTTCTTAATAGAAAAAATGTAGTCATCTCGATCCATTTCTGATCATCCATACAAACATAAATACGCATGTGCAAGTAGGAAGTACAACAACATATTTCAATTTTACAAACACCCAAATATGCATAACCCAAAGTAAAAGATACATCTGGGTAATGTTGGTGCATAACATATTCTGGAAAAAGTTAAGAAAATGATGGAGTGGGTGCCCCCATCCGCATTCCATTTGCCTTCGCCTCTGCAATTAACTAGAACAAAAGTACACAAAATTTATAACATAGTCCCTTTATTTTGGCTTTTTTTTTATGTCTTAAAATAGCACTCATTTTCTTAAAATTAAAATACACTCTTAAATAAAATAATTATTTGATATCACTAACTCGCAACCATTATTTTTAAGATCATACTTGTAAAGATACACAAAAATTTTAATATTTTAGTTTTTACATAAAACTCTGTAATAAAAGTAAAAGTTGCAAGAAAAGGGAATGGAGGGAATAGTAGATCACAAAATTACAAACAAAATCAACCCATGTATATGTCCCAGATTTAACCATACTACGTACGTAAGTCTCGAGCATTGACAATTGCTCCATCATTTATTAGGATGAAGCACCTGGCCAGTAATATAAGATTAATTATTTGTATTGTAGTTATAATTACTAATTACTGTTGATATATGTTTACATACCAATAGGTGATTGGTCTAGTGGAAGGGACTAATCACTACAAAGTAGCGGACTCAAGTTCGAATCTCTGTTGGGAGAGGTTCCCACTTTATGTGTCCGATATATATATATATATATATGTTCATATATCAATTACGTACTAAAGGTTAAAACCCAAAGGAAAAAAGTTTAATCAAAGATAAATTTTATAAAAAAAAAAAAAAGACAAAAGTTAACATAAAGGGTCAATAAATTGGAGTCTTGAGACTTTAAGACTGTAGTTCATATAGATCAAACATATCTTAAAAAATGTGGGCAACTAACTTGATTTTTCAGTTAAAATATTAATTAATAATATATGCTCGTTTATTAAATAATGAGAGAATTGCATTTTTGGTACACAGCTATAGGCCAATTCCCACTTTTGGTACACAACTTTATGTGTCCAACACATTTGGTACACCTCTTTAACAAAGTTCGACACATTTGGTACAACCGTTAAATAAATTGCAAAATCACCGTTAATTCCGTTAGTTCGACACATTTGGTACACCTCTTTTACAAAATTGACATGTGCGCGGCACATGGCTGCTAAAAAAAATTCTAACTTGATAAACTTTTATAAAAATTATCATATGTATTTATTATATTTATCATATCATATTTATATAATGATAAAAAAATATGTATTTATTATTTATATGACATGTAAAATATAATAAACTATATAATGTCATTTATAGTTTAATACTGGAAGAAGAATAAAATATAATAAACAAGTTTATCAAGTTTCAATTTTTAAAAATTATTTATAAAAATAGTTTATTATTTATAAAAATTATTAAAAGATATGTCTTTATTATTTATATGACATGTAAAATATAATAAACTATATAATGTCATTTATAGTTTAATATTGGAAGAAGAATAAAATATAATAAAAAAGTTTATCAAGTTTCAATTTTTAAAATTTTTTATAAAAATAGTTTATTATTTTTATAGTTTATTATTTATAAAAATTATTAAAAAAATATGTATTTATTATTTATATGACATGTAAAATATAATAAACTATATAATGTCATTTATAGTTTAATATTGCAAGAAAAATAAAATATAATAAACAAGTTACTTTAATTTATCATATTTATAAAAATTATTAAAAAATATGTATTTATTATTTATATGACATGTAAAATATAATAAACTATAATGTCATTTATAGCTTAATATTGGAAGAAGAATAAAATATAATAAAAAAGTTTATCAAGTTTCAATTTTTTTTTCGGGGCAGCCATGTGCCGCGCGCATGCCAATTTTGTAAAAGAGGTGTACCAAATGTGTCGAACTAACGGAATTAACGGTGATTTGCAATTTATTTAACGGTTGTACCAAATGTGTCGAACTTTGTTAAAAAGGTGTACCAAATGTGTTGGACACATAAAGCTGTGTACCAAAAGTGGGAATTGACTTATAGCTGTGTACCAAAAATGCAATTCTCTCATTAAATAATAGAAGTCTATTCATATGTGTTTCGGTAATCTAAATATTTTATATGTCAAGCTATATATGCCTATATTAAAAAACCTGAGACCAAAACCCGAAAAATTACATGGGCCGACTTTGAGCCTACAGCTATGAAGTCCGACAATATTTGAGTTCGAGCTATTTAAAGCTCGGCTCACAAGGCCCGATTGACAACCCTATTTTTTATTATGTGAAGAAACTTGCTAATTTGGTATTTGTTGTCTAAAATTTTTGCATTTTAAGATTTCAACATATAACAAGTTTAATTTGTGCTAAATTTGTTGAGCATATATTTTATAATTGAACTTGAGCAATGTAGTAATAAACTATAACGGACTATAATATATATTATGAATAATATAGTATTCAATAATTTTTGGTTATTAATTTACAAATATAAATTTATAAAATTTAGTTGCAAATATAAAAAAATGAATAGTTAACTCATGTTTCTTCTCAATTTTGGTACGGTACAGTTTATTACGGTATGAGAAGTCTAATATCAAAACCATACCAAAATGCTCGGTATAGTTTTTATCCATACCAAGACCTTCGGTTTTGAGAAGAAAACCCAACATTCGGTATGGTTGGGTAAGGTATGGGACGGTCCGGTACGGTTTTGAAAACCATGTTCACCCCTAGTATCAACTTTACAATAAGACTTAACTGTCACGTATCTACTTAACGGTAATTCTTAATGACGATACCAAATAAGAGCAAATTTATTAAATTATGGTATCAAATGTGTCTGCTGAATTTTTAAGATACCATAAGTGAAAATCGATATAAAGTTTAGTACCACAAGTACAATTCTCTCTCTTAATAATTAATTAATTTAACTCATTAATTCCATGAATACGATACTTCTTATCATTATATTTCTTATTGTGATAGCGTATAGTTACGTTACAAATCCTGCATCAGTAAGTCATCACGAATTCAGGCAATTTTAACACCTTTATTTCTTTTGCACTTTACTTATCATCGTACACAATCATATTTTACTACCCCCCCCCCCCCCGATCATTTGAAAAGTTGCATTTTACACGTGACATGGGATATCGAAAGAATATTCCTTTGCCGATTACCTTGGGGGTAACATGCAAGAACTAATAAAGCTGAGGCTGTAACTGTATCTTTTGAAAGGATGGGGAATTAAGTGCATAACAGTGGAAAATTGTGGGGTAAAATGGGATTTTCCAAATTAAAAATACACTCACTATTATAATCTATATTTACGAACTTCTCCTATAGATATAGTACCTTTAAATTCAATAATTAATTAATATAAATCAGATTTATTATCTGATTATTTGCATCATAAAAATCATATAATTTCTAAGAAAGTCAAAGGATGTATCTGTGAAATCTTGGTACATTATATATTGTTAATCTGTTATATCTATTCTTAATAGACGTACAATTAAAAATTATTATTGTAATTTAAATATTAGTCTTGCTGTTGTAATTAAACTAGGCAGACTAGATTCATCTTCTTTCAAGTCAATTTAATTTATTCAAAACTACATTCAAACAAACATAATATTTTCTGGATAACTATGTTTCAATTTTGAATGATCCAAAATATATTATTGTTTGGTTTTCCATGTTGGAATAAATAAATATATAAGTCCATTTATAGTAAAAGAATAATCTTCTGGGGGATTCTATCACAACTTATAAATGGACATAAACCTTTTTGGTATGAAAAACTTATCGATTTGGGCATGAATGTTCTTATTTAGACTTATTGATGGGTTTACTGAATTTATGTTCTTAACCTCTTGATGTTGATATTGGCATGAATTGATGGAATTCCTAATTATAATATCCTCAAAAAGAAAATCCTAATTAGATTTTGAATTCTAATTTTTTTAGAGTGATACATTCCGAATAAATCAACAATTACCAAATTAACATGACAATTCTCTAAATCAAATTACGTTAATTTAATTTCACAACTTTATGAAGGTAAAAAGTTCACCTATATATATATACGATAATTTACAATACAAACCAATTAATCATTAATCAAAACAGCTACATTGCTAGCATGATGAAATATAGTTTTCTAATAGTTTTCATTGCTTTTGCATATCTTTCCGACGTCGGAAGAAGCTTTTGTTTTACTTATCATACTGAGGTTCATATTATAAATAATCTTCCTCCAAATTCAAAACCATTGCTTGCGCATTGTGCGTCAGGAGACGATGATCTTGGAAATCACACAATCACGTTAAATCAAGATTTCAATTTTCGTTTTTGTGTGAATCCTTTTGCTACTTTCTTCTTTTGCACCTTTCAATGGGAAAATAAGCGCCGAAGTTTTAATGTTTTTCCTTGTGCATATAGACAATGCTATTGGATTGCAACAGCCGATGGTATTTATTTAAGGGGGACAAAGTATGGGTATCAATGGAAATAGATTTAATGATTGTAGTAGAAAGAAAAGAAAATTAATACTATGATTGAATAATGATGTTGTATTTGCAACTGAGGAAATAAGAGTTTTGTCATTCCATATATAGTTTCAATTGAAGAATTTTATTTACTTTTAGCCACTACGCTGTGACTTTAATTATTTACTCTTTTTTTTTTTTTGGAAAATACATAATTAAATACCTCCTATATAATCATTTTGTTAAAGTATAAGATAAAAGGTGCAAAATAATTTAGAAATTGAGCTAAAATTACATTATCAAAGTTTTGAGTTTCCAATTAATCCCCTGGAACCAACGAATAACTAATATCAAATATTTCTCTTTCTTATTCTCAATTAAACAATTTACTCCTTGTAATATATCAAATAAGAATAGGTTGAAATACACTTTCACCCTTAAAGTATAGGGGTGGCATCAGTTACCCCTTAAAGTATCAATTGTAGCACTTACCCCTCTCTGTTATAGTTTTGTAATTTTTATTTCAAAAATACCCCCGTCCGTTTTGAAACAAATACATTATTTCTTTATTAATTTATCAAAAAATATATATGTTAATTATGAATTCATTCATCCACCAAACAATAATATATTTCAATTTCTTCATTTCTTCGATTTTCTTCGGTTTTATAGTCTCAAAATATTTCTTTATTTTCGTCTCATTTTATTCTTGATATATGTTTCAATTTGTTTTCTTTATTTAAAGTTTCAATATTTTATATTTATGTCTCAAATTTTTTCTCCATATTTTTCTATGTTTTTATTTGATAATAATTATCTAATTTATTTTCGGTACGAATTATTTGTTAAAAATATTTAGTAATTCTCCTTCGAATTCTTTTCACAAAATTCACGGTTGGCACCAAGCGATATTATGTTTTAATTCCTTTATTTCTTCATCAAATTTTTTTTTTTTATTAATTATGAATACATCCATTTACCAAACAATATTAAATTTCAATTTCTTCATTTATTTTGCTTCTTTTGGATAAAAAATTGAGATGAAAATGAAGAAGAAATTTGAGATTAAAAAAAGTATGGTAAAAAAATGAAGAAATTAAAACATAATGTTGTTTGGTGGATGAATGGATTCATAATTAATAAAGAGATAATTTTATTTTTATAAATTAATAAAGATATTTTTATTAATGAAAGGTGAGGGAGAATTTTTGAAATAAAAACTACAAAACTATAACAGATGAATATAAGTGTTACAATTGATACTTTAAGGAGATAACTGATATTACTCATACTTTAAAGGGGAAAACTGTGTTTCACCCATAAGAATATGTCAGTGTTTACTTTTGTATAAAAAGGTTCACCATCTCCCCTTCCCGTTACATATTCAGGCAAGTATAATAGGATGAAATTACACTCATTTACAAAAGGATAATACATAAAGAGAAAATTACCTTGTGTCGAAGGGGAGTAAAAATCCTATTATAAATTTGATATTATAGATGTAAGTGCACATTAAACATATCTGAAGGAGTAAACAAATCAATGGTTTGTTCTTTTGATATCTATCAAACAAATAAATAGTACTTTTATATAATAGTGCTTTTTAATAAAAACTACTATAATGCAATGAATTTGTTATAATATTATTTTAGAAAAAAATTACAAGATATGTTTCATAGATAAATTTATGAAAATATGTTCTTTTGACCAGTGTCTCTGTAATAATCTCAAAAAACTATGAGATGTCCATAGATCAATGTTTTTGGAGGAACTAATAAAATATATTTTCTCAATAAACTTTGAGTTACTTCTCGTGTATAAACCTCCGGTCGTCCCAATAGATTCTTCTTCATCACCGGTTGAATCAAGCTGAAAATACGGTAAAATTGAGGTTACTGAGCAATGTCCTATCATTTCATTCTATAGTATAGTGATTCACGCATTGAAAATGTTAGGAATAGTGCTCATAAAGCGTTTGATGAACATTATCAATTGAAAATAAATAAATTGTTTGGTTTTTTGGATTTCATATATTCGATTCGATTATGCTTTTTATCTAGTATAGTATAATTATCAGAAAATTCCATGTCTATTTATTGAATATGACTTTTGTACATATAAGGATGTACAAGAGGATTAAAGTTATAAACAATAAACTAAATAGTCCGTAGTAAGTTCAAGTTGGGATCTTTAACTAATTACTACTAGTACGGTCCACTGAAAATTAAGAATTCAATGATCTCGATCCGGATCATTGATGTTGTGACATTAAAGGTGGATGTGCTTTATGTAATATGATTACATAGGACTGGACCAGACATGAATTGAAATCTATCATAAGATGCCGTTAACTTTAGATTTCAATACATGTCACACGATGATCATATATGAATTAATCTAAATCCTGAGTAGGCATAAACTCCTGTTTATGTCAGCGAGTCCTTTTGAATCATAGGTAGTGACTTGTTTGTTAATCATGTCACACACTTATGTCTTGGAGGTCCGTTGAGATAAATGGCTGGGAATGTGCACTACAGATATGGAATCCAACTCTTTCTGCGGAAAGCTGAGTTAATTGATTCCCTTAAGTGTTAATTCTGGAACTGAACAGTTCGAGTACTCTGGTTTGTGAAAATGTTTATAAATCAAACTGTTCACTAGTGAATTAATGGAACTTAAGGAATAAGAAATAATTATATGGGCAAAACGGTAATTTTGCCTAGCTTTAATTATGAATCAATTATTGGAGGGTTAAATCATATGTAATGATTATATCAATGGACACTCTGATCTTTCGAGTAAAATAGAATATAAGGACAAGAGTGCAATTCCAGGTCTTTAGTGGAGTCACTTGGAATTAATAAATTGAATATATTAATTAATGAGTTTAATTAATTATTTAATTTATTGGAGCTTGAAATTACATGTCCATAGGTCCCAATCCCGGCTCCTATTATTCTACGATTGAACCTATAATAAGAATGATTAAACTCTCGGTATATTTCAGAAAATCTAAAATATGCATGATGAATTAATTGTGATATTTAATTGATGAATTGTGAATTAATCAATTAAAATATGACAATTGATTAAACCTAATTTAATTATTGAATTAAATTTGTGAAGGAATTTCCTTAATAGGAAAATGCATTTTATGATTATATATGATATACTCATAATATAAGATTTATATAAATAATGCAATTATCTATAAGGAAGAAGATGGAATCCTAATTGAGTTAGGAGAAAGTAGTTGAGAAAAATATGGGAAGAGGATATGTATGACATATCTATATATATATATGAGATATATATTTTCCTAATGACACAAGTTTTTTTAAAAGGTACAATTTTGTAACAAAGCAAGAAAATCTCTCTATTTTTCTCTACACAAAAATCGTCCATCACCTTAGAAATTAGGAGAAATTTGTTCTTCAAATTTCTAGAGTTTAATTATCCAAACTTAATAGGTTAGTGCCCACTCACTGGTAGAAGGAGAAACGGGGTTGAAGATCAAGGGTTAAAAAGATCAAGAAAGTTTGTTGATCCCATCCTAACACCAAAGTTCAACCGAAAAGATGAAGGATAGGAAGCTTTCAGTATGATTTGATTTCTCTCTCTTTTGCATAAATTAAAATAATATTTGTTATGTGATCCTCATGTTTTATGTAAAATATTTTTGAAATATATTGAAAACATAAAACCCACCGAATTCCGCAACTGGTTCGAATAAGTTCGATCCTGTTTTATTCAATTGGGTCGAATCGTTCGTGATCCGATTGGGTAAAATCCCAACAATTGGTATCAGAGCGGTCCATAACAATATTATTTTAATTGATTGTGGGTAATTGCATTATATGATTATTTAATTTATAATTGTGGATGATAATTTAATTTTGTTAAATTATTGGAGCGGTCGAATTATGGTGTCCATGGGGCCTCCCATATGAGGCATAGTTTTAATTTTATTAGAATTATGTTGTACGCCAAAAAATTTATGGCATAGGAAATTTTTTGTAATAAAGAACAAGAATTACAACAATTTGGAGAAGACAAAGGAGAAGGACGACTGCCGTGCCATCACCAGGACACTTCAAGCTCTTGGACTATTGTGTAATTAGCTTACTATTGCGGCAAGCAAACAGAAGTCGGCTGAGAGCATGTCTCTAGGGCACTATTGACAACATGGGCCAACTAGACGTAACTAAAGGCCCAAAGGAATTTAATTGGGACTTAAGTTGCATGAGATATGACTGGATGAAATTATAAGATGGGCAGAAGACGTAAATCACCTATTAATGTAATAGGAATAGTTTTTTGTCATTTGTCATTTTTGTTACCAAGGACACCCGATCCGCTCCTATTTGCTTGTTTATATTATGTTGATAATATGTGCATGCATATATCCTGTCATTCATATTACCCACTGTTTTATTTATGCATGCAGACATATAGATATATGTGATATATATGTTTTGTGTATGTAGTTTTATTAGTTTTTAGAAAACTAAGATAAACTAAATAATTGTTTGATTTAATAGTTAATTAAGCAATTATTTATTTAGGTGATAAGTTGAGTTAGGAAAAATTAATAATATCAAGTTCAACTAAAAGTTATGACTTTTTATATATTAGAATGTCTAATTAAACTTTGACCCAATTAGATTGGTTAAATATTAATTTGACCCACCTCAATTTTAGAATGTCTAAAATTACCTACTACCCAATTAGATTGGATTACTAATCTACGTTACAATCTAGGTCCAAATAAGATTGGATTCTAATTTTTAATCCTTAATTAGCTAAGAGATTAGAAGCCTAGTGAAGTTAATGTAGATTGATTAAACATAAGATGTTTATTAAAAATAAAACACATGTTTTATAAATATTGAGTGGGAGGACATATATGGATATATCCTACAGTCTCTATTATTAGTTTAATATAGTGAGATATGGGTAGCGCCTCGAGATGCCTAGTTTGCATCCTCCCTACGGAAGGTGTCTAACTTATGTCAATAACAAGATTAAGCTTCCATGAGATAGGACTAATTGATGTATTTTAGCTTGATCATCCCTACGGAGGCAAGTCTAAGTTAAGTCATAAAGTCTTAAATAATAGGTTACACTCATGAATGTGTATTTAAATTAGTTAAATACATATTGACTAAAAATAGCGATAATTAATAATGAAAGAAAAATATGAGATATTTTAGTTCATTCATTAATTTGAGATTGCCTCGAACCTAATTTAGTATTAATATGATCGACCCTACGGCAGCATATTAATAGCTACATTATTTTATCGCGGATTAGTAAAATGTTTTATGTATTTTTCTTTAGAGTTGCATTCATGCATCACGTTTACTATTCCGAATTATGATAATTATGTTGAGTGTATGATTGAAACTTTAAATTTATTTATTTTCAGCAATCATGTCTTCTTCAAGCCCAATCATTGATTTACTTTCAAACGAAAAATTGATTGGGGACAATTACGCAAAATGGAAATCTAATATGAATATTATGATGGTTTGTGAGAACCAAAAGTTCGTTCTCACAGAGGAATGTCCTCCAGAACCCCCTGCCACTGCCACTCGTACTGTACGAAAAAAATATGATAGTTGGATTCAAACCAACAAAGAAATGCTACATGCTAGCATCCATGAGTGATGTTCTCAGACAGAAACATGAAAACATGGAATCTTCATATGAGATATGGGAATCACTGCAAGCAATGTTTGGACAACCTTCTGATCAAAGCCGACATGAAGCTACTCGTAGATTCATGAATGCGAGGATGAAGAAAGGTGCTCCAGTAAGAGATCATGTGCTGGACATGATCAACACTGTGCATGAGGCGGAAATACATGGGGCCACCATAGATGATAAAACTCAAGTTAGCATCATACTTGGGTCACTAACGCCGGACTTTGCTCCGTTTACTACCAACTATATGATGAATAAGTTGGAGTATAACCTGACTCAGTTATTGAACGAGTTGCAAACTTTTGAGGCCATATTCAAGATAAGGTCTCAAGAGAGAGAGGTAAATGTTACCGAGCAAGGTCAGTCTTCCTCAACTGTTAAGAACAAAAGGAAGAAGAAGGCAAATGGTGGGTCTGAATCTGAGCCCAAAGCCAAGAAGCAATTCAAAGGCAAAGGCAAGATCAAGTCTAAGAAGAAATAACCCAAAGGAAAATGTTTTCATTGTGGGATAGATGGGCATTGGAAGAGAAACTGTAAAAAGTATCTCGCCGAAAAGAAAGAGCAAAAGAAAGGTAAATTCGATTTACTAGTTATAGAAACTTGCTTAGTGATTGATGATTATTCAACCTGGATATTTGATTCAGGAGCCACTAATCATATTTGTTCTTCTATTCAGATGCTTAGTTCTTCGAAGGAGCTTGATGAAGGGGAAGTGACCATGAGAGTTGGAAATGGGGCGTTCGTTTCAGCAAAGGCCATAGGAACAGTCCGTTTAGATTTTAGGAGTAAATTTCTTGTTTTGAACAATGTTTATTTTATTCCTGGTTTTTCGAGAAATTTGATTTCTCTTCTATGTTGCATGAACAAAAATTTAATATTTCATTTTCTAATAATAAGATAGTTATTTCTAGAAATGGATTATTTATATGCAATGCTAGTGTTGAAAATGGACTGTACGTATTAAGGCCTGGCGAACGATTAATTAATAATTCTGAATTATTTAAGGTAGCAAATCCTAGGTCTAACAAACGTTCTAAAATATCCGAAAGTGATGACACATATCTTTGGCATCTAAGGTTAGGACATATTAACCTCGAAAGGATAAACAGGCTTGTAAAGGAAGGTCCTTTAAGAGAGTTAAAAGTTGGCACTCTTCCTGTTTGTGAATCCTGCATTGAGGGAAAGATGACTAGAAGACCTTTCTCTGCAAAGGGCCTAAGAGCCAAAGAACCTCTTGAGTTGGTACATAGTGACCTTTGTGGTCCCTTAATTGTGGAAGCTCGAGGAGGTTATGAATATTTCGTCACATTTATTGATGATTATTCACGATATGGTTAATTATACCTAATGCAAAGAAAATCTGAAACTTTTGATAAGATTAAAGAATTCTTAGCAGTAGCTGAAAAGCAGTTAGTTAAATCACTGAAAACTCTTAGATCTGATTGAGGAGGAGAATACTTGAGTTATGAATTCAAGGATTACTTGGTGGAGCGTGGAATTGAAACCCAACTCACATCACCTGGAACACCCCAACAAAATGGTGTTGCGGAAAGGTGGAACAGAACGTTATTAGGAATGGTTAGATCTATGATGAGTTACTCCTCATTGGCAAAATCTTTCTGGGGATATGCACTAAGAACCGCAAACTACATTTTGAATGTAGTACCTTCCAAATCCATCCCAAAGACACCCTTAGAGTTGTGGAATGGGCGTAAACCTAGTTTACAACATTTTCGCATATGGGGATGTCCTGCACACGTGCTGAGGAGTAATTTTGGAAAGTTAGATGCGCGAACAGAAGTGTGTCTGTTTGTAGGATATCCTGATGGCACTAGAGGTGGTTTGTTCTATAGTACTCAAGATAAGAAAGTATTTGTATCGACAGATGCCACTTTTCTTGAGCACACCTATATGACAAACTTTAAACCTCGAAGTAAAATAATATTAGATTAACTGCAACCTGACGTAATTGATAGACGCAGTCAACCACTGATGAACGACCAAGTCAAAAGACCAGAATTCCTAATCAGATTCCTTTGGTACCTCGAAGTAGTGGGAGAGTAATAAGATTACCCGCTCGCTACAGGAATGAGAGCCTTCTAGTGTCTGACACTAACCAAAACGATCCATTGTCATACAAGCATGCAATGGAAGATTCTGATAAGGAAATATGGCAAGAAGCCATGAACCAAGAGATAGAATCTATGCACTCTAACTCTTTCTGGGAACTTGTGGATCCACCTGAGGAAGTCAGGCCCATTAGGTGCAAATGGATCTATAAGAAGAAGAGAGGTATTGATGGGAAAGTCCAAACTTTCAAAGCCAGGCTAGTGGCAAAGGGTTATACCCAAAAGGAGGGAGTTGATTATGAAGAAACTTTCTCACCAGTAGCTATGCTTAAATCCATACGCATTCTCTTATCCATTGCTGCCAACCTCGATTATGAGATATGGCAAATGGATGTCAAGACAGCTTTTCTGAATGGCTATCTTGAGGAAAGCATCTACATGATGCAACCAGAGGGATTCATTGTTCAAGGACAAGAGCAGAAAGTCTGTAAGCTTCTTAAGTCCATTTATGGGCTCAAGCAAGCTTCTAGGTCATGGAATTTAAGGTTTGATGAAACAATCAAAACCTACGGGTTTGAACAAAATATTGATGAACATTGTGTATACAAATACATCAAGGATAAGAAGGTGGTCTTCTTGGTACTTTATGTAGATGATATTCTACTCATTGAGAATGATGTAAGGATATTATCTGACATAAAGAAATGGCTATCCGAGCAGTTCCAAATGAAAGATTTGGGTGAAGCAAGTTATGTTCTTGGCATCCAAATCACAAGGGATCGTAAGAACAAGCTATTGGCTCTGTCTCAAGCATCTTATATTGATAAGGTGTTAGCTCGTTTTTCGATGCAGAATTCCAAGAAAGGTCAATTACCGACCCGACATGGAATTGTTCTCTCTAAAGAGCAATGTCCTAAGACACCTCAGGAAGAAGAGAATATGAGATGGATTCCCTATGCTTCAGCAGTAGGAAGTCTTATGTATGCCATGTTGTGTACTAGACCTGATATCTGCTACGCAGTAGGCATAGTCAGTCGTTATCAATCCAACCCTGGATTGGATCACTGGATCGCAGTTAAGCACATTCTCAAGTATCTAAGGAGAACGAGAAATTATATGCTTGTGTATTCAGGTGGTGACCTGAACCCTATAGGATATACTGATTCTGATTTTCAATCAGACAAAGATCATCGAAGGTCGATATCAGTGTCAATATTCACTCTTGGTGGTGCTGCAATAGTTTGGATAAGTGTAAAACAATCCAACACTGCAGATTCAACCATGGAAGCCGAATACATAGCAGTTTGCGAAGCGGCTAAAGAGGTTGTCTGGCTCAGAAAGTTCTACACCGATCTGGAAGTAGTTCCAGATATGGATCAGCCACTTACACTGTTTTGTGACAACAGTGGGGCAGTTGCTAACTCAAAGGAACCAAGGAGTCACAAGAGGAGCAAGCATATTGAAAGAAAGTATCATCTGATAAGGGATATTGTAGGCCGAGGGGATGTAGCGGTTATGAAGATAGCTTCTGAACATAACCTTGCGGATCCGTTTACCAAGACACTGCCCATAAAGTCATTTGAGGCACACTTGACAAGAATAGGTTTGAGGGACATGTCTCATTTGCTTTAAGAGCAAGTGGGAGATTGTTAGGAATAGTGCTCATAAAGCGTTTGATGAACATTATCAATTGAAAATAAATAAATTGTTTGGTTTTTTGGATTTCATATATTCGATTCGATTATGTTTTTTATCTAGTATAATATAATTATCAGAAAATTCCATGTCTATTTATTGAATATGACTTTTGTACATATAAGGATGTACAAGAGGATTAAAGTTATAAACAATAGACTAAATAGTCCGTAGTAAGTTAAAGTTGGGATCTTTACCTAATTACTACTAGTACGGTCCACTGAAAATTAAGAATTCAATGATCTCGATCCAGATCATTGATGTTGTGACATTAAAGGTGGAGGTGCTTTATGTAATATAATTACATAGGACTGGACCAGACATGAATTGAAATCTATCATAAGATGCCGTTAACTTTAGATTTCAATACATGTCACACGATGATCATATATGAATTAATCTAAATCCTGAGTAGGCATAAACTCCTGTTTATGTCAGCGAGTCCTTTTGAATCATAGGTAGTGACTTGTTTGTTAATCATGTCACACACTTATGTCTTGGAGGTCCGTTGAGATAAATGGCTGGGAATGTGCACTACAGATATGGAATCCAACTCTTTCTGCGGAAAGCTGAGTTAATTGATTCCCTTAAGTGTTAATTCTGGAACTGAACAGTTCGAGTACTCTGGTTTGTGAAAATGTTTATAAACCAAACTGTTCACTAGTGAATTAAGGGAACTTAAGGAATAAGAAATAATTATAGGGGCAAAAGGTAATTTCGCCTAGCTTTAATTATGAATCAATTATTGGAGGGTTAAATCATATGTAATGATTATATCAATGGACACTCTGATCTTTCGAGTAAAATAGAATATAAGGACAAGAGTGCAATTCCAGGTCTTTAGTGGAGTCACTTAGAATTAATAAATTGAATATATTAATTAATGAGTTTAATTAATTATTTAATTTATTGGAGCTTGAAATTACATGTCCATAGGTCCCAATCCCGGCTCCTATTATTCTACGATTGAACCTATAATAAGAATGATTAAACTCTCGGTATATTTTAGAAAATCTAAAATATGCATGATGAATTAATTGTGATATTTAATTGATGAATTGTGAATTAATCAATTAAAATATGACAATTGATTAAATCTAATTTAATTATTGAATTAAATTTGTGAAGGAATTTCCTTAATAGGAAAATGCATTTTATGATTATATATGATATACTCATAATATAAGATTTATATAAATAATGCAATTATCTATAAGGAAGAAGATGGAATCCTAATTGAGTTAGGAGAAAGTAGTTGAGAAAAATATGGGAAGAGGATATGTATGACATATCTATATATATATGAGATATATCTTTTCCTAATGACACAAGTTTTTATAAAAAGTACAATTTTGTAACAAAGCAAGAAAATCTCTCTATTTTTCTCTACACAAAAATCGTCCATCACCTTAGAAATTAGGAGAAATTTGTTCTTCAAATTTCTAGAGTTTAATTATCCAAACTTAATAGGTTAGTGCCCACTCACTGGTAGAAGGAGAAACGGGGTTGAAGATCAAGGGTTAAAAAGATCAAGAGAGTTTGTTGATCCCATCCTAACACCAAAGTTCAACCGAAAAGACGAAGGACATGAAGCTTTCGGTATGATTTGATTTCTCTCTCTTTTGCATAAATTAAAATAATATTTGTTATGTGATCCTCATGTTTTATGTAAAATATTTTTGAAATATATTGAAAACATAAAACCACCGAATTCCGCAACTGGTTCGAATAAGTTCGATCCTGTTTTATTCAATTGGGTCGAATCGTTCGTGATCCGATTGGGTAAAATCCCAACAGAAAATTCAAGAACTAAACATAGCATGAGAAAACGATAAAGTAAGCCGTTTTATACCTTAACATTATTGAGATCCACATTATTCTCTCTTAAAAATGGTATGAGGACTTGAAAATTCTCGGGTGTGGGTGTTGGACAATAATGCCCACCGTGAGGCAAGACTGCCTATCGAGATTAAAAATGGAAAAAAAAAATAACATGAATTAAGTTAATGTGCATAAATTTACGACGGAAAAAGACTTTTGATACCAAATTTTAATCCTTGATGCCAAGTTTTTCCACCTTTCTTTTTCTTTTTTATGCAATATCAGTGCCGGCCCAAGTGTTAGACAATTTTGGCCGATACCTAGGGCCCTCGATATGAAGGATCCCAAAATTTTATATATATAGTGGCTCCCAAAAATATTATTAATAATTAATTATTGTTAATTCATACCAAAATTATTAACTAGCACAACTAATAAAGCTGTTTATGTGTAAATCATATGATGTCAGTTTGATTCTCCATTCAAACATATCAATTTTTATTATTTTTGTTCTTTCTCGAGGTAGATATGATTAATACATATTATTATATTAAATTTACTATTTATCGATCTATATTTGACAACTTTTTTTGCTTTTATTTCAATAATTGTTTCTTCCAGTTTTAAGATTTTTTGCAAAACGAGATAATTGCATTTTTGGTACACAGTTATAGGTCAATTCCCACTTTTGGTACACAGCTTTATGTGTCCAACACATTTGGTACACCTCTTTAACAAAGTTCGACACATTCGGTACAACCGTTAAATAAATTGCAAAATCACCGTTAATTCCGTTAATTCAACACATTTGGTACACCTCTTTTACAAGATTTTTTAAATATTTATATTTTGTCATTTGTGGTTATATTACTTTATTATGACTTTTTTATTTTCATTTTATCAAAATACAAAAAGAATATTGAGTACAACCAAAAACAAATATTGGTCCCCCAAAACTAAATATTGTTAATTTTGTGTTTTTTTTTTAATTTATACAATGGGTGGATTCGCCGAAACCCAACAATGACTATTGTATATGTTAATTGTATTTTTTATTCTTAATAATTGTTCCTATTTTTTTTTTTTCGTTCATAGTATTTTTTTTTTTACATCTTGTTTATTTTTTATCTTTTTTCTAAGTGTTTTTCTTAATTTTTCCTGCTTATTATCCTAAAAAGAACACAATTTTCTTTTATACCCTTTATAAGATAATTTTAATTTAACTTTAGAACAATTATATGAACATTTGATATATTTAACTTTGTTATCAATAATTAATATTGATTTTGATAACAAAAAATAATAAATTTAATGACATACATTTTCTGTGAAATCACGATCAATAAACTTATACACATAAATTTAACTTTCGCTAAAATTATATTTTTGAAATTTATAAAATATATTCACAAATAAATCAATATAAAATATTAAGTAATCATGTAATTATGTATCATGTAATTATGTATTTATAATAGAATATCAATATATATATATATATATATTTAAAAATAGGACCCGATTTTACAATTCATCTTGAATCCCCAAATGTCTAGGACAAGTTCACTTTCATTTTATGAAGTTCCACTTGTCAAGTTTCTAGATGAAATGATAGGACTATCTTCTTTCTTAATAGGAAAATGTAGTCATCTTGATCCATTTCTCGGATCATCCATACAAATATAAATACGCATGTGCAAGTAGGAAGTACAACAACATATTTCAATTTTACAAACACCCAAATATGCATAACCCAAAGTAAAAGATACATCTGGGTAATGTTGGTGCATAACATATTCTTGAAATACCATAAACATAATAAGATACAAACAACTATACCAAAAGTACATACAAAACAAAACCAAATAAATAAATATATATATATATATATATATATATATATATATATGATGTTCTTATTAATTTAACCATACTAGCTAGGAACACAAGTCTCAAGCATTGACAATTGCTCCACCATTCGGATGAAGCACCTGGCCAGTAATATAAGAGGAGTCCACATTCGAAGCCAGGAACACGTACGATGGCGCAACCTCAATCGGCTGTCCTGCCCTTTCCATCGGCACTTCTTTCCCAAAATTTGCACATTCTTCTTCGGAAAAGGAAGCTGGAATTAGAGGAGTCCATATAGGGCCAGGGGCCACACCGTTGACCCGTATTCCCTTGTTTACGAGCTGGAGCGCTAGGCCTCGTGTGAAGGCGACAATTGCTCCTTTGGTTGCCGTGTAGTCGAGTAACTTTGCATTGCCTTTGTATGCATTGACGGATGTTGTGTTGATGATTGAGCTGCCTTCCTTCATATGCTTCAAAGAGTGCCTGTTACATAATTTACAAAGTTGTGTAACAAATCAACACAAATTTTTAATTCCGAACATATATATACAGTGTGATTAGAATCCCATAATTTTAAAATATTTGCAATTTGATCCCACACTTTATAAAAATTTTATTCTAATCCCACAAGTACTTTACACTTCCATATATATCCCAAGATGTATTCCCTATTTAGTACATTTGGACCCATCAAATTGTCTCAATTTCAATCGCACGCACCAAATGTGATTGGTATTAGAAAAATTTGTGCGCTTAGAATATAATCCATGGGACTCAAAGTGCAATTTTCCAATGAAAAATCCATCCACACTAATATAAAAAGGTACTTTATTAATTAATTGACCTGGCCATGAAGAAGTAGGAAAAGATATTAGTCCTAAACACCCTTTCAAGCCTCGGTTCATCTATCTCCTCAACCGAGCTCGCCTTGTATTGCTCGGCCGCATTATTCACAAGAATATCAATCTTGCCATAATTGTTAGCCACTTCCTCTACAACCCGTCTGCAGTTTTCGTCGTATCCAAGATCCATGGGTATAGCAATCGGATCTTTGGCATCAGACCTTTTGGCCTGCCTCAACATTTCTAGAGTGTCAGTTGCATCCTTATCTTCTTGTCCCTTCACATAGGTAAATGCCACCGTCGCCCCTTCTAGTGCAAAACAGTGGCACACTGCTCGACCGATGCCCGAATCCCCTCCCGTCACCACTGCCACCTTACCCTGCACCACAACGTCATATAACAAATTAATTAATTAATTCCGTACACACTAATTCATTGAAGGAAAAAAGGATACATATTTCCATTCCTAAAGGGAAAATTACAAAATGACGACACATATAATTGGAAAAAAAGTATTACAAATATTAGTAACAAATTTATAACTAAATAATTAAAGACAGAAATATAAATAAAAAGTGTAGAAACTAAATAATTAGTAACGCATGATATAATCATTTGACCTTTTTTGGAATAATTAAATGATGGAAACATATATACGTACCAGAAGCTTGTTAGATGGGTTATAGTGATGAGTAGTAGATTGGGGATTTGGATCCATGAGATGTTCCTTTCCGGGTTGAGATTCTTGCTTTTGTGGTGGGAATTGCTGACCGCCCGACGCCATTGAGATTTAATTTGTTCTCACTCACGAGAAGAAGATTAATAGATTAATTGTTGATTAAATTTAATTAATTACAAAGAAAACGAGACGCTATACATATATATAATCGGCGGGGTGCATGAAGAGGTACGTGGCAATGCCAAGTTAGTAGTAGGAGTACGTACGTGTCCATGCAGAGCGCGTGCAGCGGACACGTCAATGGAAACGGACGTCATAATCAACTAAATGGAAATATTTCGATAATTGGGATATATATGCAGTACGTTCTTATCCAAGTATTTTGTACTCTAGGAAATATAATGTGTTGGAATATATATTCGATCGAATTGATTATTTTCTTCATAATAGTATATGATCATACAATGAGATTTGACATACTACCATATACTTTTCTTAATTTTTTAAAACAAGATTTATTAGTATAAGGTCTATACTCTATCGTAATGGATTTAAATATCGTATATAACTCGTGAAGGACGAGATATTTGAGAACATTAAAGTGTCAATATAATATAGGTGTTCCCGAAAGAGACATAATAAAAGTCTAAATGATATTAATTGAATCATATAAATATAATAGTATCTTTTTATCAAGACGTAATTATTTTGAATTAAATTACTTTAATTATTATTGTGTTATTACCAATAATTTAAAGTTGTTATTATAAAAATTTAAAACCAAAAATTAAAAATAAAAAATGAACTATAATTCTTAAGTATTTATAATCTTAAAGCATGTCTTCACAACTATTGTTCTAAAAATACCTTTTAAAATAAAGAATATCAATTTTTTTCTTCCTTGACCTTGATATTTTCATCTAAACAATGTTTTCCATCTAAATCAATTTTCACAAATTTAATATCAAATTTTTTTGCAATAATTTGGTCTATCAATATTTATTGGGTAAAAATTGTAATAGCATGTCACGGAGCAAAACCACCAAAATTCATTAATAAATAGTGAAGAAACTTACGACATAGAAATAGAAAATGCTACTAATTTGATTTTTGTCAAGCTAACATAGCTTATTTTAACACCAAGCACTACAAGAAAACAATAAAATTTCGACGAAAAATTTTCGACGGATTTTAATTTCGATGGAAATTTCGACGGATTTTATGAAAAATTCATAAAATCCGTCGAAATTTTACTGTTTTCTTGTAGTTAAGGAAATGTCATATTCTATGGTTTTATAACTCCAACACATAAGTCAAAACTTAAAATAAATTTATTTAGTTATGTAAGTTCCGTCTACAGTTACTATTTCGTTTCAAATAAATTGACACATTTACAAAATTTTCAAAGTTCAAATTATCTGGCACATTTGATTTCCTAATGCAACTTTTTTAAGTCATGTTTTGATTAAATGCCCAAAAACAGAGAACAATTTCCCTGACTTGGCGCATGTCAAGCGCCCAAACTAGAGAAAATTTTCCTCAAATTCAACAATATTCAACAACTGCAATATTCAGCAAGTTCCATCACAAAATATAAATTGTTCATAAACATATTCAATCAACATCAACATTGTTACATATTACTGTTTGCATATAAATTTGGCCCGATTATACCCTGATGTCAAGGGATTGCTTGCGTATAAATTTCATATCGAGGAACACCTCGACGACGTCGAGTAGCCACCGAGCGTGCCAAAATATTGTTTGCGATAAATTTTACATCGATGGGTCGACGTCGAGGGATTGGCATCGAGCGACCTCTGGCATCGAGGGTATGTGCCAAAGTTCAATTACGATACAGTGGTCGTCGAGGTATGCTTGACGTCGAGGGATTGACATCGAGGTATGCTTGGCATCAAGGTGTGCCAAAATGCTGTCTGTTGCAGACCTGTCAGTAAACCCCTCGACGAGCCAGCAACTCGACGAGAAATGCCTCGATATGATATGGAAAAAGTGCGGGCGTGCCAATGTTTGTGCGTGCAAACATAACGATTCAAAATTAGACATGTTGATATCTGTACATTAATAATGTGAGTGTCTTGATAAAGACATATTGATATCATAATGGGTTGTCCTGATAAGGCTGACTTCTAAACGATTGCGACAGAGTAGGCAAACACTACCCCTAGTTCTTTTCTATGCCTGCCTGGCCGCAGGACTTAAACAATTTATGAAAATCTCTCTTGAAATGCCATGTTTTATAGCCAATCGATGGCCTGTTTATCATATCAGTGGATTTATAAATCAGTAAACAGGTCGACGATCAATCAGTTTTACACAATCATCTTGACAGAAAACAACAGCTTGACAGAAACAGCGTATCAATGGAAATTAGTCGACGTAAAGCATATTTAAGTAAATGAAACGAGATATACGAACTAAATCACTTCCATTAATAATAAAAGAAAATTAGCACGTTTCCCGATGTACAAAAATTACAAAAATATGCAAAACGATAAAGTTCTCCTTTCTTGGCAAGGTCTGCCAAACGAGTAGATAAGTCGATTAAGTTTTTAAAAAATGACTCCTTGATCGGCAGGGAACCCGCCGATGAGCTGATGAAACATGACAGTACATTAAGTTGACAGAAAGTAACATTGACGACGGGGAACCACCGTCAATGGTTCGCCCAACCTTGATGGATAACCACCAATCGGGCTCCTCATCAGCGGGTGGCCACTGACCAAGGCATCGACGAAGCAGATGGCTACTTAGCCGATAGCCGTCAAGCAGATGGCTACTTGACGACGAGCTCATCAGGCAGATGGCTACTTGATGAGTTTGTCATATAAATACGTGGGCACTTACATGACAGTTAACAGCGAGCTACTTGCTCATATGAGTGGTATCGCTCGAGTCAGTGTCAGCTGACGGCGGAAGACGGCGGCGGCGGCGGCGGCGGCTGACTGTGAGCGGCGGCGGCGGCGGCGGCAGGCCTTCAGGCTGTCAGGGATCACTGGTGGCTGAGGAGGGACAGACTGATATCGAGGAGTTGGCGGGCTGATAACTTGACAGAAAACAGCTGTTAACTGCCTGCTATCAAGGGGTTTCGCTCGAGACAGCGCCTGGACAGCGGAAGTAGCGGCGGCGGCGGCTTAGTATCGACGGCGGCGGCTTAATGTCGGCGGCGGCGGCGGCTTATTTTTAGCGGCGGCGGCGGCGGACCTTGGGCGGCGGCGGAGGATTTTGGGCGGCGGCGGCGGCAAGACTTCAGGCTGTCGAGGGTAGCTGGTGGCTGAGGAGTGACGGTTGATATCAGGGGTTCTACAGGGTGTTTGCTGAAAAAGAAGCAGCGGAGCGCTGGACTTCCGGAGAGGCGTTGAGCCGATCAGTGTTAGACTGAAAAGTTGTTGATTGAGTTGTGTGTGTGTCGCGTGTAGCAGCCTCCTGCTGTATTTATAGCTGCTGCTGGAAAATAAGCTGATGGCTGTCAACTGATCTCCTGATGGCCGAAAATTGAGGGGCTGATGGCCAGAAACTGATGCCTTGACAGCCACTTTCCCACTTTCTCCATTATCTTGAAATTCTCCACTACCTCCACTACTTTGGTGGTAGTTTTCTCCTTTGTTCTTGCTGAAAATTAAGGTTAATGGTGGTTGGAGAAGAAGAAACGTGTCTTTTAATTTGAATTTTAATTAATGATAACCAACTAGAGATAATTAGGGAAGTTGTTATTAAAACCAACTAATATGGCTTATCCCTATCTTTTATTAATTATCTCTAATTAATCATTAATTAAAAACATCAATGGGCCAAAAAAGAGTAGTGGCCGATCTGGGTCAGGTTTTGGTCGACTTGGGTCGATCGGGCCATGATGGGTCGAACTATGTTGGCTTATATTTAATTAATTACTCAATTAAATAACTAATGGCCTTTATTTATCAAATGGGCCGATTATTAAGACTTGGCCCAATTAATTAATTACTTAATTAATTAATCCATAATCTTCTTTAGCCAAAATTAACCATTAAGTGGGTTGAGCCCGTTAGCCATTATTTGGCTTTAATTACTAATTAATTAAACTTGGCCCATAAATTAGTTAACTTTATCAATTAATTAATTTATGTTTGGCCCAAGATCAATTAATTGTGCAAATTGGGTCGAGTTTTCAAATTGGTCTCGTGGCTAAACCATTGTCTCGGTCGGATCAATTTTCGGATTAAAATTGGATCAGATCCGACCCGTCTAGATCCATTGAGTTCGGTTCTCTTGCCATTTTTGGCTTATCGTCGAGCCGTCATTCCTCGATCAATCGAGGGTGATTTTTTGGGTACAAACAATGCCCCCCGTAAGTCGCATTCGATGCAATTAATTTAAAAGTTAATTTTAATCGAATTAGACTTAGATTAAAGTTTTTCTCTCTCTTTTAAAGATGAGAAATTGGGACAATGCTTCATTTAATAACCAACTATCGGCTTTATGAAACCAAAACTATCAGCAGATAATAGACCATATTACCATGGCCTTGATGATGGCGGATCTCTCGATATCAGACCAATATGGACCTCTCGATATCATATCAATGTGGATCTCTCGATATCAAGACATCTCTTGATATCAGGACACCTATTGATACTAGAGCGTCGATATCAGTTGGCCTCTCGATATTGAATGAACTCGATATAAGATACCATATAGTAATATATCAGGGACTTAGCAGTCAGCCAAAATTTTGGCAGCTAACCAAATTCACTTCTTCGAGTGACTAATGCAATGGCATGATGGCCAAAGACTCCTTTTATTTTCTGCTCTCACTGGTGTAATGGCCTGATGGCCATAGACTAGTTTTCACCTCCTTAGTAGAACTTCTTTTGGCTTGGTTTATCTTGTGTTTTTCTCCAAAACCGAAACCAATATGACTAAGTACAAAAAATCGAAGCCATCGATTTTGCAACTCAACAAACAACTTCGCGAGCAAAAACACAACTTTCTTGTCAACAAGACTTAATTGAAATCAAATCAACCCAAGAGACTCAACGAAAATGCATTTTGATGTAAAAACTTGAAAATCGGGGAAACAAAAATTTAAATTAAAATGGAAGTATTTGGACAAAACTTGAAAATAAATGCAACTAATAGTATTAATTTTAAAAACTTAGTCTAACAAAACGGAAAGGGAAATAAAAACAAGACTAAAAGTAAACCTAACTTATACTTACAAAGGGATCGGCGCACTAAAGTACTCTTGGCGCCGCTCGATTTCCAGCTCCAAAGCTCGTTGATGCTCTAGACACATCGATTCCCAAAGGGTGGGCCTAAACTTTTTCAAATATCTTCCATTGATGGGGTCTCGACAGAGATTTCCATCTGGCTTTTTCAAGATGTAGCCCCCACCTCGGGTTATCGAGTAGATTTCATATGGTCCTTGCCACGTCGCGCTCCATTTACCATACTTTTTCTCGCGCTGATGCAGTGGCAAAACAGTCCTCCAGACCATGTCCCCGACGTCAAACTGTTTCCTGCGTATCTTTTTATCGTAGCATCGGGCAACTAGCCTTTTTTGTGCCTCGATTTTGTCTAACGCGGCAACCCTGATCTCGTCGAGCTCATCGAGCTGCTGGAACATATTTTCAGTATACTCTTCGGGCGTCAGCTCGTTTTGCTGCATCACCCGCAGAGATCGGACGTTGATCTCCATCGGTAGAACGGCTTCCTATCCGTAAGTTAGCTTATACGGAGTGGTGCCTGTACTTGTCCGTTTGCTTGTCCGATAAGCCCACAATGCCTCTGACAGCATCAGGTGCCAAGCTCTTGGGTTCTCCTCGATCATTTTCGAGATAATGTCCTTGAGGACTCGATTAGAAGCTTCCGCTTGGCCATTCCCTTGTGCATAGTACGGTGTTGAATGGACCAATTCAAAACCCATCTGTCTGGCAAACTCCTTGATTTCTTGACCGACGAACATCAGTCCCCGTCAGTGACAATGGTCTGTGGCATACCAAACCTGTGAATGATTGAGTCCTTGATGAACTTCATCACCTCGGCCTGATTGGCCTGTTTGAGTGGTTTGGCCTCTACCCACTTGGTAAAATAGTCCGTGGCCACAATAATGTATCGATGGTGTTTGGAAGACGAAGGATGGATCTCCCCGATGATATCGATGGCCCAGCATCTGAAAGGCCATGGCTTGATTATCATGTTCATTTCCTCGACGGGCATCCTCTGGACTGTCCCGAAGCGTTGGCATTTCTCACAACCCCTTGCCAATTGGATACAGTCTCCCACCATCTTTGGCCAGTAATAGCCATATCGGCGCAGCAGCCATGCTAACTTGTGACCATTTTGATGGGCCCCACAAATTCCCTCATGAGCCTCCATCATAATTCTCATGGCCTCTTGCTGATCGACGCATAACAGGAGCACGCCGTCATGGCTTTTTCTGAACAGTTGATCGCTTATCAAGACATAATTGACTGCCCTGAGCCTCGTCTGTCGAGATGCTCGGTCCGACGGATCAGCCAGATATTTTCTGATCGGCTCTCTCCAGTCGTCAGGGTCCTGAAACACACTCAAAACAGTCAGGACGTTGTCTCGATTCATAAATGAAGGACAGTGTCGTCTCCTGACGACGTAGAGGGATTCCTCGATGTCATCAGGGAGATCAACACCAGTCGCCAGTTGGGCCAAACTGTTGGCCTCGCTGTTGTTTCCTCTCGTTACATGATAACATGTAACATCAACAAACTCCGACAACAAGGACATCGCAGTTAAATAATATTTATCAAGCGTTGGGTTTCGGCATTTATAAGTACCTTGTATTTGCCTGATAACCAATTGCGAGTCCCCGACGATGACGACAGACTTATTGTCGAGCTCTCTAAGCATTTCCAGTCCAATGATCAAGGCTTCGTATTCGGCCTGATTGTTGGTACATTCAAAATCAAATTGAATCGATAGCTTAGTTTTTATATTTGATGGGGAAATCAAAACGATACCTGCTCCAGACAGCCTGTCGGTTCTAGACCCATCGAAGGCCAAAGTCCATGGCCTGATCTCTACTGTCATCGAGTCCAGTTCTTTGAGAACGGCTTGATCAATATCGAGACATGGATGGTCAACCAGAAAATCAGCCAATACTTGGCCTTTGACAGCTTTTTGCGGTACGTATTGCAGCTGATATTCCATCAATTGGATGGCCCATCGACTGATCCTTCCTCTCATTACAGGTTTAGCTATCATGTACTTTATCACATCAATACCAGAAATAACCAATACTTTTACAGGCAACATATAATGACGTAATTTCTTGCAAGAGAAAAACAATGCGAGGCATACCTTTTCTATCGGCGAGTACCTCTGCTCCGTTTCTGTCAAGTGCCTGCTCAAGTAATAGATTGCTCGTTCGAACCCATCCTCGTCGTCTTGTGCCAGAAATCCGCCGACGGTGTCATCCGTGGCAGATATATACAACTTCAAGGGTTTCCCCTTGACAGGCGGCATCATTACAGGCGGCGTTGTCAGCTTATCCTTGATTTCCTGAAACGCCTGCTCGTGCTCCGTTTGCCAGCAAAATTCTTCTTTGTCCTTCAATTTTAACAAAGGCGAGAAGACCTTCGTTTTTCCAGCCAAGTTAGAGATGAACCTCCGTAAAAAGTTGACCTTGCCAAGGAACTGCTGTAATTCCTTTTTCGTCGACGGGGGTCTGGCTGTCAGGATAGCCTTGAACTTGTTTTTATCGATCTCAATCCCTTTGCGGTGCACTAAAAAGCCAAGAAAATTGGCCGACGCAACTGCAAACACACACTTCAAGGGGTTAAGCTTTAATTTATGTTTCCTCATTTTGGCAAATGACTTCGCCAAATGTGTTAAGTGTTCCTCGTAACTCGCCGATTTAATAATGATATCATCGATGTAAATTTTAACAAAGTCATCGATGTACTCACTGAAGATGCAGTTCATGGCTCGTTGATAAGTTGCTCCGGCGTTCTTGAGTCCGAATGGCATCACTTTCCACTGGAAGGTGCCTATTCCGCCAGGACATTGAAAGGCCAACTTTGGTACGTCGTCGACAGCCACAAAAATCTGATTGTAACCTGCACTTCCGTCGACGGCTGTCAGGAACATATTGCCAGCGGCAGCATCGATTAGCATGTCCGCCATTGGCATCGGGTATTCGTCTTTCGGAGATGCAAGATTCAGGTCTCTGAAATCGATGCATATCCTGATTTTCCCGTTTTTCTTCATTACGGAAACTACATTCGCTACCCACTCCGGATATCGGGCCACCTCGATAAAACTGGCCTTTAACAGCTTCTCGATCTCCTCCCTGATCAGTCTGCAAACCTCGACAGACATCCTTCGCAGGGGCTGTTTTCGGGGTAAGTACCCTTCAAGTATCGGAATACGATGTTCTACCAACTCCCTGCTTAACCCAGGCATCTCGTCGTAATTCCAGGCAAAACAGTCCTTGTACTCCGTCAATACTTGGATCAATCGATCCTTCTGGCCATCATCAAGCAATGCGCTGATGTAAGTTGGCATGTGATCCTCCTCGCTGCCTAACTCAACCTCGATAACAGGGTCTTGCACCTGTATCTTGATGTCATCGAGCTTGGCTGGCGCCGTTGCTAACTCTTCTAACTGAATTTCATCGCCGACCGACGGTGGCGTTTCTTCCTCGAAAATGAGATCACCTGTATAGCATTCGGCCACATAGGCCCGAAACCTCTTGATCAAATCGGCACATGCTTCCTGCTGCGGCCCGATAACAACAATCTCATCAATTTCCAATCTGTCGGCCTTATAAGCCGATGGTCTTTCGTCATCAGGACAATTCATTGATCCTGACAGTGTTCTTCTTGCGGCCCTGATTCCTTGACGTTGCAGGGCCGACTTAGTTCCTTGGCTAAACAAGCCATTTCCAATTGCGTCAACTTCTTGCTTGAAGTGACTTCCTTCGGTCGTCCGTATTTGTCCTGCCCGATAAATCGATAAGGACCTACATCATCTCGATAATACGCTGCCTCGACAGCGTTGACCTTGGCGGTGAATGGCCTGTTGTCGGCCATAATAATTTCAGGTTCGGGGGAGTCTCCCCAGATTAACAAGCACTGATGCAGGGAGGACGGTACACAAAGGGCTGAGTGAATCCAGTCCTTTCCCAACAACGCGTTGTAAGAGGTGGCAGCATCTACCACGGAAAATGCAATTTTCAAGCTGGTCTTTCCGATCTTCACCTCGACAGGCAAGATTCCTAGTGTATCAGCCTTTCCCCCTGTGAAGTTACTGACGATTACTTTTGTCTCCATCAGGTCCTCGCTGACCTTACCCAGCTTGTACATCGTCGACGAGGGCATTACATTGACGGCTGCCCCGTTATCGACCAGCATTCTGTCAATGGGTTTTCCATCGATATGCCCTGATACATACAATGGCCTGATATGTCTGGCCATAAAGGATGGTGGCTTTTGGAATATTGTCTCGATTTTTCTGTCCCAATCGGTCTCTTTCTCGTCGTCAACCGATAGCAGCTCTAGATCTTCTGCCATTTGTACAACTGGCATACCCTCATCCCAAAAACCATCAGTGGAATATCCCAACTCCTCGTTGACGAATTCAACGAGTTCTGAATCGACGGTGTTGCATTCCATCGTCGTCGAGCCGTCTGTCGGCTGACTGGTGGCAGTATTTTCTACTACCTCTGTTTCTGTTTTCGTATCGACCGCTTGCCTAGCGACCTCTTGCGTCTCGATTTCCTGCTGTTCAATAGGTCGATCGACCTGTTTCTCGACGGACTGTTTTTCAGCTTCCCGTTTCTCGACTTCCTGGCCAGATTTGGCCTTGTTTTCCTTATCATCCCTGTTGTCGAAAATCTCGGCAAATTTTGCCTCGAGATCATTCCCATCTTCCTCGTCGGACAGTAGGTCATCATCTGCCATTATCTTTTCCATGTCGATAGTGCCAAATTGGGCTTTCCCCGGAGTCCACTTGGAAGTGTCGATTTGCATCGAGGTATTGGCCTCGATATTGACTCCTTGGCCAGATTTGGCCTCGTTTGTTCCCTGTTTCAATTTCCGTTCCGCTGACGGAGGTTTCTTTGCTGGTTCTCTCATGGGGGCCTTCCCTTTAGCAATTTCCATTTCCTTTCGTTGGCGTAAGTAACGCCTGTACTGTGTCCGAGTCATCTGATCGACCCTTCGATCTCCAGGAAATTTCGGGTGCCTGACGGGAACCCATCGATCCACCTGTGTGTCGGCGGGAGTATGAACAGTCCGCGGCCTTGATGAGCCTGGCGGTGTAATTTTTGGCGATGGACCATGTGTCCTGTCTCTACGACTGGCGGTCGATCTGACCTGTCTGATTGGTGCTTTATCAGGGGATCTCTCCCTGATTCTGCTGTTACGGCTTGTATCCCCTCGATTCTGTCGAGGCATTCTGTCCTCAGCCCGTTCTCGGCCTTGTCCCATTGTTGCCAATGCATGCTCCGTGTATTCCATCGGAAATGGAATTGGACATGGCCCCGTCGGTCGAGGCGGCGGTGGTGGTGGTGTCTCCTGCGGTTGCGGCGCTGTTTGTGGCGTTGCCGGCGGTCGCGGCATCGTTTGATATGGGTACCCTGTCGGCACTGTATTCAGCCAGGGCATGAATGGGCTGTATAACGCTGGATTGAGGAATAAAGGTATTGTTGCCAACTCATTTTGGCATCTTGCGCATAAACCCATCTCCCTGATTGCCGGCGAGCGTTCTGGTTCCTCGTCAACGTATAGGTGTTCACCCGTTGACGGATCTGTAACCATTATCACATTAATCCCCACTTCATTTTGTTGGAAAGGATTGGTGTCAACCGTCATCGGCTTTGTGATTTTCCAATCCGGGGCAAACCTCAAAATGCCCTTGTCGAGGTGGTCCTGCACCATCCACCTGAAGACTAGACACTCGTTTGTTGTGTGAGTCCAAACATCATGATACTTACAATACGTTTTACCTGATATTTTCACTGATGGTGGAATCACATGGTCTCCTTTGAGGCGGAGGATCTTGTCGGCCAGCAACTGATCGAATATGGCCTCTGTTTTCGAGACGTCGAAAGAGTATCGTCTTTCCCTGTCGGTTTTATATTCAGCGTCTCGACGCACCAGATTATTCGGCACCTTGATAGTAGGTTGAGGTTCTTTCGGCTTAGCGAGAGCCGGACAGACGGTGTTCATAGGGCAGACCACTTCTGCCAGCCCGATCTCGATACCCTGCTGCTCAATCGGTCTGCTGACCTGATTGATTTGCTCCTCGCTAGAGTCGGCCATACTCACTTGATAATAGCTCCCTCGGGGCTGTCGGCCGTTCTCGTCTCTCAATACTCTTTCATATCGGACCGCATGATCGGTCAGTTCAAATAAATCTTCGTGGTATTGAGCCATCATGATCTTTCGTAATTCGAAATGCATGCCATGGATGGCAATTTTGATGCATTCCTTTTCTGGCAACGGGATGGCGCAGAACCCTCTGGCCCTGATAAACTTCTTCATATATTCCTCGACAGTCTGCCCTGTCAGTTGTCTCATGTTCGACAGCTCGATGACGGAGACCTCGAGGGGTGCCTGGTAGTGGTTCATCACAAAAACTTTCTCCATGGATGGCCAGTCGAGGACCGATCCAGGCTTTAAATTGGCGTACCAGTGGAACGCCATTCCCGTCAAGGAGTTAGGAAACAGTTTCAATTTCAAATCATTAGTCATGTTGCCACATTCCAAAGAAAATCGAGCAAGGTGCTCAGTGGCAGATTGTGATCCCTTGCTTGAAAACAGTGTAAAATTCGGCGGTCTGTAGTTCAACGGGAATGGGATCTGATCAATATACTCCGGGTGAGGCTTATTATACCTTGCTGCCCTGTTCCCCTGTCTCCTGACGAACATTTCTTCAGCTTGGTTCACCGTCAGGAGGTCCTCTAGGCCTTCTACAGCTCGATGAGCCGCCCTGTCATAGGCCGATAGATTGGCCTGATATCCGTCAAGGCCGTACCCGACGGCCTCTGAGCGGTCCTCTTCGGACCTGCCCCCCGAGTCTTGACGGGTGTTCCTTACTTTGGAAGTGCTTCCTCTCTTATCCGGGACATTGGATTGTCCATTGCCTTGCTTGAAAGGCGTCTCGTCTCTCGATGAGCTTCCCCCGATATGGATTGCAGGGCCCTTGCCCTTGTCAACGGCAGTCCTCTGCGGCCCAGTCCAGGCCTGCGCTTGGATGCCATTGGCGAGCATGTTGATGCTTTCAGTGAGCGACGTTAACTTCGCCTCCAAGTGTATCAAGGAGTTATTTACAGTGTGGCTGGCTTCTGTACTGGCCTGACTAGCAGCAGTGGCCGAGCCTAGCATGTTCTCAAACTTACTGACGATGTTAGACCAATCCTCCTGTTTGGTCTCAAGGTCCCTGGTGAAGCTACGGACCTGTTCAGTCAGTTCATCGATTCTGTCGGCTCCTTCCATAGTCAGTGGAACCGTTGATAGATTTTCCAATGTATGCGTTAAGTCAGAGCGTGTTCTTGTCAAGGTTGATCGAGTCCTGCGTGGTGCCTGTGATGTCATCTGTCGATAACAAAAGAGCAACCACTTAGTATCAACTGATTGACTGTTTGGCAAAGAGATAATCAAGCTGTCAGCTAGCCAGAATTGGCTGATAATCGTTTTATGGCAACTCAATTAAAACACGAAATTACTTTCATGCCCCCCGAGCCATAAACTGCTTGGCTGGTGGGTTTTTCAACAAAGAGACTTTCAAGTCCCACTGGGCGTGCCAAAATATTGTTAGCTATAAATTTTGGCTGAAAGTCTTTTTGGCAAAGGGAGCAAATTATAGGGAAATTTTCATGTCCCACTGGGCGTGCCAAAATATTGTTTGCATATAAATTTGGCCCGATTATACCCTGATGTCAAGGGATTGCTTGCGTATAAATTTCATATCGAGGAACACCTCGACGACGTCGAGTAGCCACCGAGCGTGCCAAAATATTGTTTGCGATAAATTTTACATCGATGGGTCGACGTCGAGGGATTGGCATCGAGCGACCTCTGGCATCGAGGGTATGTGCCAAAGTTCAATTACGATACAGTGGTCGTCGAGGTATGCTTGACGTCGAGGGATTGACATCGAGGTATGCTTGGCATCAAGGTGTGCCAAAATGCTGTCTGTTGCAGACCTGTCAGTAAACCCCTCGACGAGCCAGCAACTCGACGAGAAATGCCTCGATATGATATGGAAAAAGTGCGGGCGTGCCAATGTTTGTGCGTGCAAACATAACGATTCAAAATTAGACATGTTGATATCTGTACATTAATAATGTGAGTGTCTTGATAAAGACATATTGATATCATAATGGGTTGTCCTGATAAGGCTGACTTCTAAACGATTGCGACAGAGTAGGCAAACACTACCCCTAGTTCTTTTCTATGCCTGCCTGGCCGCAGGACTTAAACAATTTATGAAAATCTCTCTTGAAATGCCATGTTTTATAGCCAATCGATGCCCTGTTTATCATATCAGTGGATTTATAAATCAGTAAACAGGTCGACGATCAATCAGTTTTACACAATCATCTTGACAGAAAACAACAGCTTGACAGAAACAGCGTATCAATGGAAATTAGTCGACGTAAAGCATATTTAAGTAAATGAAACGAGATATACGAACTAAATCACTTCCATTAATAATAAAAGAAAATTAGCACGTTTCCCGATGTACAAAAATTACAAAAATATGCAAAACGATAAAGTTCTCCTTTCTTGGCAAGGTCTGCCAAACGAGTAGATAAGTCGATTAAGTTTTTAAAAAATGACTCCTTGATCGGCAGGGAACCCGCCGATGAGCTGATGAAACATGACAGTACATTAAGTTGACAGAAAGTAACATTGACGACGGGGAACCACCGTCAATGGTTCGCCCAACCTTGATGGATAACCACCAATCGGGCTCCTGATCAGCGGGTGGCCACTGACCAAGGCATCGACGAAGCAGATGGCTACTTAGCCGATAGCCGTCAAGCAGATGGCTACTTGACGACGAGCTCATCAGGCAGATGGCTACTTGATGAGTTTGTCATATAAATACGTGGGCACTTACATGACAGTTAACAGCGAGCTACTTGCTCATATGAGTGGTATCGCTCGAGTCAGTGTCAGCTGACGGCGGAAGACGGCGGCGGCGGCGGCGGCGGCTGACTGTGAGCGGCGGCGGCGGCGGCGGCAGGCCTTCAGGCTGTCAGGGATCACTGGTGGCTGAGGAGGGACAGACTGATATCGAGGAGTTGGCGGGCTGATAACTTGACAGAAAACAGCTGTTAACTGCCTGCTATCAAGGGGTTTCGCTCGAGACAGCGCCTGGACAGCGGAAGTAGCGGCGGCGGCGGCTTAGTATCGACGGCGGCGGCTTAATGTCGGCGGCGGCGGCGGCTTATTTTTAGCGGCGGCGGCGGCGGACCTTGGGCGGCGGCGGAGGATTTTGGGCGGCGGCGGCGGCAAGACTTCAGGCTGTCGAGGGTAGCTGGTGGCTGAGGAGTGACGGTTGATATCAGGGGTTCTACAGGGTGTTTGCTGAAAAAGAAGCAGCGGAGCGCTGGACTTCCGGAGAGGCGTTGAGCCGATCAGTGTTAGACTGAAAAGTTGTTGATTGAGTTGTGTGTGTGTCGCGTGTAGCAGCCTCCTGCTGTATTTATAGCTGCTGCTGGAAAATAAGCTGATGGCTGTCAACTGATCTCCTGATGGCCGAAAATTGAGGGGCTGATGGCCAGAAACTGATGCCTTGACAGCCACTTTCCCACTTTCTCCATTATCTTGAAATTCTCCACTACCTCCACTACTTTGGTGGTAGTTTTCTCCTTTGTTCTTGCTGAAAATTAAGGTTAATGGTGGTTGGAGAAGAAGAAACGTGTCTTTTAATTTGAATTTTAATTAATGATAACCAACTAGAGATAATTAGGGAAGTTGTTATTAAAACCAACTAATATGGCTTATCCCTATCTTTTATTAATTATCTCTAATTAATCATTAATTAAAAACATCAATGGGCCAAAAAAGAGTAGTGGCCGATCTGGGTCAGGTTTTGGTCGACTTGGGTCGATCGGGCCATGATGGGTCGAACTATGTTGGCTTATATTTAATTAATTACTCAATTAAATAACTAATGGCCTTTATTTATCAAATGGGCCGATTATTAAGACTTGGCCCAATTAATTAATTACTTAATTAATTAATCCATAATCTTCTTTAGCCAAAATTAACCATTAAGTGGGTTGAGCCCGTTAGCCATTATTTGGCTTTAATTACTAATTAATTAAACTTGGCCCATAAATTAGTTAACTTTATCAATTAATTAATTTATGTTTGGCCCAAGATCAATTAATTGTGCAAATTGGGTCGAGTTTTCAAATTGGTCTCGTGGCTAAACCATTGTCTCGGTCGGATCAATTTTCGGATTAAAATTGGATCAGATCCGACCCGTCTAGATCCATTGAGTTCGGTTCTCTTGCCATTTTTGGCTTATCGTCGAGCCGTCATTCCTCGATCAATCGAGGGTGATTTTTTGGGTACAAACAATTACATCACAAAATTTAAAATGTTAAATTAAAATCAACATATTCAAAATTTAAATACATTTTTGTTTTCTGATCCACTTTCTGGGGCGATTGGTCAAGCGCCGAAGAATTCCGGCGCCTGGCCAAGCGCCTTTGAATCTTCTAACGGCGCTTGGCCAAGCGCCGGAGTTCTTTGGTGTTTGGCCAAGCGCCCCCAGAAAGTGGATAAAAAAACCTTACGTCGATTTGCTCCGGATTGCTTCATCTTCACGATTCATTTGGTATGGAACCATAGTCATCTCAAATATTTTGAGTGTTTTGAGATATTGAGTGATGAGAAGAGAGATTTGGAGTGATGCGATGAGAGATTTGTAAGTTGAAATTTTGCAAATGGAAAATTTAAGAGGTTTAAAAGATAGGTCAGGATTTTGGAGTGGGGGAGTAATTTGTAACAATTGAGGAAGATAGGGGTAGTTGTAATTAATTAGGGGTAGTATTAAATGTAATTATGTTTTAAAATTAAAACAAAACTGGGTCAAAGGTCATTTTTGAAATATCAATTTTCGGAAGGTCAATTAGATTAATTTCTCATCAATACAAATTCAAAAATTCAAATGGCGTATTCTAGGAATCGAGAGATTTATTAGATAATAATAAAGTGTTCAAATCAATAATTTTAATATGTGTAACTGTTATCTCTACAAAATAGAGTTGATTTATATTTTTTCTTTTTAGGGATTTGACCTTAGTTTTTTTACTTGTTGAGCTGTTTTGCTTGTAGTTTTATTAGTTTAGATTAGTTTATCTCTTTGGTATTTCTCGTACTCCTTTTGGTGTATTTCTTGTGAATAATTGAATATTTGAGGATTTATCTTGATTTTTGGAAGTGTAGCAGTAACAACCTCTTGGCTGAAGCGGAAAATCTCTCCGCTTGGAGCGAAGTCACGTAGCAAAATTGATAGCGTTTAAATAGATTTATGATACAATTGCCGATTAATAATCAATACCGTTATATATATATACACACACATGGGGTGGGTGCGGGGTCAGCCAATTCAAATTGCATTAGTAATTAGTAATGCACAAACACAAAGGAAAAATATTAGCTTTTTGTGGGTTAAATATTACTTCATCCCAATAACCTCACTCAAATATTTTTATAGTATTTTTTAATAAGTCTTCTAGCCCAATTTCATTCCTCCATGTAATATGTCCCCCTCAATTCAAATTTTTTGGCTATATCCGCCCCTGCCTACAACATAAAATTCATGAAAACTTAAGATAAGTCCGAGACGATTCATGGACCGTTTGGGCGAATTGTCTCGTCTCGGACTTATCTTTATGGAGAAATTTTGAATTAAAATATAAAATTAATTGTAAATTTTAAATTTGAATAAATGAGCTGCATATTCAATTGTGTAGCGTTTCAATTACGAAAATTGAATTCATTTTATATTAATTGGGCCGTTTTTATTCAGATTTTAATGGGCACTTTTAATTGCCAAAGGCTCCCCAACACCTATATATATATGTGTATTTCTGTTTTCAGAAACACACCAACACAAAACAATCTCTCTTTGTTCTATCTCCGAAGCAAAACATTTCTGAAAAAATATCTCTGGGTTATTTTTTGCTTCTGAGTGTTCTTCGAGGTGGAATTTCTGCTACTGTGCAGTGGAGGAATTTATGTAGCCAATTTATCCTCGAAGAAGTGTTCGTGATTCTCAATTGCACCGAAGGTTGGTCGCTAATTTCTTCAAGACAAGCAGAATTAGTTCTGCGGTTTGGTTGGATCTATTATGTTACTACACATAATTGTGAGATAAGTTGATTTAAATTTATCTGTTCGGTTATTTAACTGATTATGTTTTCCTTTATTGTCCAAATTGATTTGTTTGTATTAGTTTCGATTTGTGTTCACATTTTAATTTGATCATTTTAAAACTGATTTTTCCAACAGGAAATCTTATTTTAATTATTTTTATCAAGTAATAAGTATGAATTTTTTAAGTAGATATTTTGTAATGAGTTAAAATTATTGTGTTTGTAATTATGCAAGTGTTTATGAAAATGTTGTTTATGTTATGATTTTATTATATTTATAACGTTTTGAGTTAATTGTGTTAAATGTTTCAATGATTTTTCATAATTAATAACATAAAATTTAATACTTAATACTTTTAAAAATGATTTGTAATTATAAATAGCACTATATAATTAATTGGTAATATTGTGTTGAAAATTTAATGAAATAAAATTATAGACAACATCAAATTTATTATTTGGTGACATATTTGGTGAAATATCACGAGAGATCAAACCAAATCCTATTCTCTAAAAATGGTAAAATGGTGAAATATTGTTGTTTTATAATTTGGTGTAAATTTTGATGAAAATCATGGAAGGCCAGAAATACTCTTCTTTCATAAAAAATAGTGAAATGGTGAAATGTTGTGCTAAGGGTGAAAGATCAACTCATCTCTATTTCACCAAATATAGGATATGGTGGAAAAAATGATGATAACCATGGAAGGGCGGATATCTAAAACTAAAACCGCATTAGGCTGAATGAACTATAATTATCTAATATATTATATTCCTTGACCCTTTGATCAAATTACTGCAGATGCAATCATGGGCGGACGTACATAGAGACAAGGGGCCCTCTCGAAATTTTTTTTTTTAAGTATAGGAGTGGTGTATTTTCTTTTTTTTTGAAAAAAAAAATTTAATAAATTAGCCCAATATGAAATTTTCAGTCCAATTAATATTATACAACTCACTCTAATAATAACTCACTCTATCCAATTTCTAAACCCCAATGAAAAGCCAATTTCTCTCTATTCCCAACATCTTCAAACCCTAACTCTAGCCACCATTGCCACCTCCTGCCACCAGACCGCCGCTGCCCCACCTCCGGACATCCACCCGACACAAGTCCCAATTCATTGAAGTCTTGAACACAAAAAGGCCCAATGTGAATGTTAATAATTTTTTCTATATATATTTATGATATATGTTTGTGCAATTGTGCTTATGTAATAAACTAATAGTGTTATATATTTATTATTAATATTTATATTCACTTTCCAAAATCAATTTTTAGATTCAAATTTCATTTTTGTGCTTAAAGTTATAATATATGTTTGTGCAATTGTGCTTATATAATAAACTAATAGTGTTATATATTTATTATTAATGTTTATATTCACTTTCCAAAATCAATTTTTAGATTCAAATTTCATTTTTGTGTTTAAAGTTATATATTTGTTAAGATTTTCAGAAGTAGTAGTTTAAGATATGAGGATACTTATTATATTAAAATAATATTAAATCAAGATGCAAAAGAGTTAATAGTATTCATTTACATATCCAACACTAATCTTATATTTTTAATAATCTTTTATTAGCATTTATTGGTCTATTGGGATTCAACCTCTCTTGTTTTATCAAATAGAATGAAAAATAAGTCTTGTCATTATTATGTCTCTAATATATTTAACTTTTGCTTCTTGAGTATGTCATTATTCTTGATATAGTTTTGTTTTGTACATTTTATAGTGTTAGAAATATGGAGGGATCTTTTAAGGCTACACCTACTTACACCCACACCTCACGATGAGTCTCAAGTAATGTTCACATTCAAAGTGACCCGCATGAGCTTCCAAACTTTCATATCGAAACGAACTTGTCCGAGCTTCCGAGTGATCCCGGTCTACGACATCATATAACTTTATATAATTCTAACACTCGAGAGAGAGTTCGTAGAGCATACTTGCTCAAAAGTTTATTTTTGTCAAACTCCACCTCCCCATTTTTGTATCGCGCCATATATTTTCTTGTGAATAATATAAACTTTAAGTTTAACTGTTTCATAATTTTTTTTTATAAATTTGGCCCCGACCAAAAATCCTGGATCCGCCCCTGGATGCAATTACATATTTTAAAGGATGGTTAATAGGAGGGATCAAAACATAGGGCCATACGTTAAACTTAATTAATTTTACCTTTTATGTATCTCAAGAGACTCCACACATACATATGTGGTGTGGCACACTCTTGTTTAAAATAGATCTTTCATTAATAAGTTAATTTGGATATAATGTAAATATAGATTATATAGTTATCCATGAGATATATATGATACACGAAAAATTCTAATTAGATCAGGTTTATGAGATATTTTTTAAATTTGTGATTGAAAATACATAACATCATTAACTATGATGATGTAGTGCTTATGTTTGTGCAGTTGTGCTTATGTAATAAACTAATAGTGTTATATATTTATTATTAATGTTCATATTCACTTTCCAAAATCAATTTTTAGATTCAAATTTCATTTTTGTGCTTAAAGTTATATATTTGTTAAGATTTTCAGAAGTAGTAGATTAAGATACGAGGATACTTATTATATTAAAATAATATGATGATTAAATCAAGATGCAAAAGAGTTAATAATATTCATTTACATATCCAACACTAATCTTATATTTTTAATAATCTTTTATTAGCATTTATTGGTCTATTGGGATTCAACCTCTCTTGTTTTATCAAATGGAATGAAAAATTAATAAGTCTTGTCATTATTATGTCTCTATTATATTTAAATTTTGCTTCTTGAGTATGTCATTATTCTTGATATAGTTATGTTTTGTACATTTTATAGTGTTAGAAATATGAAGGGATCCTTTTAAGGCTACACCTACCTACACCCACACCTCACGATGAGTCTCAAGTAATGTTCACATTCAAAGTGACCCGCATGAGCTTCCAAACTTTCATATCGAAACGAACTTGTCCGAGCTTCCGAGTGATTCCGGTCTACGACCTCATATAACTTTATATAATTCTAACACTCGAGAGAGAGTTCGTAGAGCATACTTGCTCAAAGGTTTATTTTTGTCAAACTCCACCTCCCCATTTTTGTATTGCGCCATAGATTTTCTTGTGAATAATATAAACTTTAAGTTTAACTGTTTGATAATATTTTTTGTATAAATTTGGCCCCGACCAAAAATCCTCGATCCGCCCCTGGATGCAATAGCATATTTTAAAGGATGGTTAATAGGAGGGATCAAAACATAGGGCCATACGTTAAACTTAATTAATTTTACCTTTTATGTATCTAAGAGACTCCACACATACATATGTGGTGTACATGGCACACTCTTGTTTAAAATAGATCTTTCATTAATAAGTTAATTTGGATGTAATGTAAATATAGATTAAATAGTTATCCATGAGATATATATGATACACGAAAAATTTTAATTAGACCAGGTCTATGAGATATTTCTTAAATTTGTGATTGAAAATACATAACATCATTAATTATGATGATATAGTGCTCTCACAATTATGATACACTCAATTTGAACAATTATAATGACAAATTCCATATGCATAAATTCAAAGGGCATAAATGAAAGAACCCAAACTCAAACCAACTTTATATGTAACTTTATTCATGAATGAAGTACAATTTTTAATTGAAGGCATCAAAGCATCAAACATGTACTTCATAACAATACAAGAAAAATGGATTTTAGCGACAAAATATTAAGTGACATTATTGAAATTGTCACTTTTTACATATATTTAGTAATAAAAATATTAGCTTTGTCACAATAACGATAATGAAAAGTGCAATAGTGATAAAATATATTTTTAAGTTGTCACTAATAATCATTAGTGAAAAGTGTATGGAACTTAAGTTGTCACTATTGACAATTAGTGACAATCTAGTGACAATAAATATTGTCACTATAATTTAGTGATAACCTTTTAATTGTCACTTTTGTGGTATCACTAAATATCAATAGTGACAACTTTTTCACATTTTTTGTCACTAATATATCTATATAAATCATTTTAGTGACAATATTTAAGTTCTTGTCATTTCATTATTTACTATTATTGCACTAAAATTTAAATTTTTTGTAGTGTAAAACATTATTAGTATGAGCATACATATAATACCATGATTCATTTAATCCCATTGGTATTTTAAGATAATGTTGTTTAAGATAATGTTGTTAATTGGTCCTGATTCCCAAGCACCCTACCTCAGTCAATTTTCTTTCTCTTTCTTCGGTAATAGTTTTCCATGGTCCTACAAAGTGTTTAAATTGAGAGCAGTTTTCATATCGCCAGATCAATTTTCAGAACAACAACAAACTCTCATGTGCTTGCTTGAAATGACAGCTTCTTTTTTGTCATGTAATTTCATCAAATTTCAATACAAGTACTCGTGCTTCCCGTGTCATTATTTCAACAAAAACCCATTAGATTAAATCAATCCAAAACCCTTCTAACAATTCAAAATTTATATTATACCGGTCCAGAAGCAATATTAATATTGCATGTTCCTTTTGAGGCGTCCCAGATATATTAATATTAAGTGAGAAACTCTCTCAACGTGAAAGCTCGCTACTTTGATAATAACTAATTTATCTTTGTGTATTGATAGTAATTAAAATTATTCTGATATGATGATTGATGTATGCATTAGTTTATATAACAACAACATTGTGGGGTGAATTAAAGGAAAGTTTTTTTCTTCTATTTATGGAATGAAAAGAGTATGGGGGTAGGCAACAGAATCTCTGATATGGTCTTCATCTTACAAAGATTCATGAGCTTTAGATTTGTTTAGTAAACAAAGATTAAGGTGGGAGATCAAGTAAAATTAGATCATCAAAGTGGAATATGCAGTAAAAAAAACAAAAGAAGTGGAATATTTCCTCAAAATCTCTGACATGGTCTTCATCTTACATACCCCAAAATCGTCATGGCCTACATATTTCTTTGACTTCAATAATAATTGACATTCGTAATACACAAGATTACCAGTAAATTATAATATATATGCATGCATTAATAACATAAACAATGCAAGGCCTGAAAATAAAATAAATTGATGACTGCTTTGAACATCACTTATGATTTGAATCCTTCAAATTTGCAGATTTTGAACATTTCAATCTAACTCTGTTCATTCACTTCTTTACAACCATAACATTTCCCACAAATTTCAAATTACTAGATTGAAGAAATAAAGAAGCAACTTTTGAAATTCATGAGACACTTGAAAGAATTAATTATGACAACTTAAGAATGAACAAAAAGGTATGTAATACCAACGGTGATTCGTTAGTGGAAGAGATTAGCCCCACAAAGTGTTAACCCAGCTTTGGATCCCCGCTGTAAGAAGTTCTCCTATAACATATCCAATGCGCCTCGAAAGGTATTAAGTAGGTCTAAGACCTGGATAACCTTGAGAAACAAAGAAAAGAGTATGTAATTGCCCGACATCAAACTATACATGTTATATGTTTACCATCAATGACAAGGTTTACAAAGAAACTACAACTACAACGACATATCGCTTTAGAAGGTGTCACCGTGGTGCCAAAGAAACCGTAATATCAGTCACCGCACCCATCTTCTCAGTCCATCTCTGTGATTCCAATAACATCTGCGAAACCCGATTCACAACCTTACCCATATCCGGTCGGGTTTTTGGATCCTCCGCTACGCAATCCAATGCCAACCGTATCAATTTCTCCACGACCTCCACTGGATAAGAGTCTCTCAACCTCTTATCCACCCACTTCCTTACCCCACCTCCACCACCCCCCACCGCCTCCCTTGCCGCATCCACCACCGATATCCTCACATAACCACCACTCTCCTCATCAACCTTATACGTCAACGCCTCCATCCCCGACGACAATTCAAGAATCACGACTCCAAACGCATACACATCACACTTTTGCGTGACAATTCCACTTCTCTGAAACTCGGGGGCCATGTACCCTCTAGTCCCCTCGAACTTCTTCATCTTACTATCCGATCTCTTAAAATCCTTCCCGTCGAAACTATAATCCCTCACAATCTCACCACAAAGCTCGGCAGTACCAAAATGACAAATCTTCGCATTCAACGACGGTTCTGTAACAATAATACTACTGCTCTTTACATGATTATGCACGAAATCAAATCCTAACCCTGTCGAATTATGAACGTAATCCAAACCATGTGCGATATCATACGCAACCTTAATCCGTGATAACCAATTACACAACACCGTAAAATTAGGATTCTTGGCACTTCTCAAACAATCAGATAAACTAGCACCAATAACATAATCATAAACCAAGTATATGTAACTACCAGATACAGAAGCACCTTTTAATTTGACCAAACTAGAATGATGGCTTTTGCAAATTACAGAAAGGCACTCGACTAGCTGTTGAGTGTCCATCTTTCTACGGAACCTGCGTTGAACGATAATCGAGGGTTGATCGCGCAAGGTGCATCGGTAGGTGGTGGAGGAGGAGGAGGAAGAATGTGGCTTGAGTAAGAAATTGTGGGTTGCAGAGCAAATTTCTCGAAAATCGTACAAGTGGGGATTTTCGGGGAGAATCGATTCGCGGAGGCTGGATAGAGAGGTGCGGCTAGAAAGGGAGGATTTTGATGATTCTTTGTAGAAGCTGGAGGTGGAAATTGTGCTTGGGGCTGTGGAATTGCTTGAAGTTGTTGTGTGTGAGGAATTATGTTGGGATTTTCTTGATGATGACGATAAATTTGATTTTGGGGTGGTGGGTTTAGATACTTGTTTGGTGGTGTTTTTCTTTTTGTTGGATTTACAGAAGGAGAAAAGCATTGCGGAAAAAGAGAGAGGAAAGGGGGAGTGGAATTTGGTAGTGGTATGTAACTGGGAAATGGAAGAAAGGGTGATGGTGTGGCGGAGGTTGTGGCGGTGGACACGACGGAGCAGCAAAGTGCAACGCCGTGGTGGAAGAGTTGGAATTTATAGCAGAGCAGAGGGTATCTGTTTGTAGGTGGAGGGTTGAATTGTATTTAGATTTAGTTGGAATTGAGATTTGGAAGTATTTAGTGAAGTCATATTCTTACAAGTTCTTTTCATGTTGGCCCTTTTAACTATTGGTATTTGGCAGTTAGTCCCCAATTTTCCATGCATTTTAAAGTCTTCAATAATCCATTGGCTAAAATTCTTATTCACCCCATGTGAGCATAATGTTTAATCCCACCATTTATAGAAATAAATGTATCACCCTGATTATTAACTTATTATGCCTCATTCCGGATAGAGTATTTGACACGACCTAAAATTGAATCTAGGGTTGTCAATGTCATACATATAATAACACGAAAGAGAAACTGCCACGTACAAAATATTTAGGAAAAAAATATTATTATATTAATGTTAAGTTCTTCGACGAAAACTTTAGTAATTAATTTATTGAAATAGATATATAATGGATTAAGGCTTTTCTAATTTTATTTGTGGGTTGTTAGTATGTTATTGACATTTTTTAATAGTTATTTTGTTGAAGAAGCAACAATATAATAATTTGTTCGGAAATTGACTAATTTCTAGGTTTAACTATGAATGTTCAATCTTTTAAACTAATTCTAATAATAGTTAGTGATATAAAATAGTTTGTTTAAGCTTAAGCTCAAACACATATGGACAAAAACAGAGAAGTAAACTGATTCACGTAAAACAGCACACACGTTAACACATTGAATTAGCTATTTCGCATAAATAACAGTATTTTTGATATTCAGGATTAATCCCACTTTACACCTTAGAAATATACTACTTTAGCACTTTTCACCTTCAAAACATATATCTTTCACTTTGCACCCTCAAAACATATTATATCAAAAAGCAAGGATATTTTTGTCACTCCCTTCAAAAGTCAACATATATTTTCTAAAATGTACTAAAGTGAGATTCATTTGCAATACCGAATCCAAAGAAATTACATGACAAGTGCAATACACTTGTTTTGAGATTTGATGTAACTTTCAGGAGAGTGCAATACACTTACTTGGTGATTGGATGAGTTTGGTCATACCAAGCTTGAACAAGAATTTTCCTGCAGTCAAGAATAAAATTGACAATTACTAATCAAAATAACTCCGAAAAAAACATAAAAAAAAATTAGATGTCATATGTTGTAAATATAAATTTGAATTTGGGGTTTTAAGGTTTTAATTCATTCGCAGTTAAGATTAAAATGACAATTCCTTAAAATAACTCGGAAAAAACATAACCAAAAAAAAAAAAAAAAATAGACATCACATGTAAATATAAATTTGCAAAGACCGATATCAAATGATATTTTTGCCCATGTTGGAATTTAGGGGTCCTTATGTTATTTGAATGCACAAAGCTCTAATATATATTTTGATCTACTAGATTGTGTATTTACAGTTCGTACCTAAGAGTTAAATGGGTATAGGTTCTCCCCAGTGTGGTGTCTCCAGTAGGATTCGAACTTGAGTCTCGCCTCGGGGGTCACTAGTCAAGTTGAAAAAGCGAAGCGCGCTAGCGCGCAACGGCTGATGAAAAGCCAGCAACCCTTCGTATATTATATTTCATATGGAACACAATTTTAACCAACTACGTTAATTTTTTAGCTCGTTACAAGAAAAACGTCAAATTTCGATGGATTTTCAGACAAATTTGTTGAGGCAAAAATTGGGACTGAAACATTTCGTCGGAAAATATTGTGTCTGAATTTTTTTTGATGAATTTTCAAGTGACAAATATTTTCGCCGATTGTTCCAACGAATTTCTTGGCGCCATATTTACTGTAAAAACAAGGCTAATTTTTATTTATTTGATGATATTATATAACGTCGAGTTAAAAGTAAGTAAAATATTGAGTTAATTGCCCTCCAAAATGATATTTTCCAAAGTTATTTTAAAGGGGAATTTTTCAATTATGCTCTTGACTGTACATAAATATCACATTATTATATTTTTGAGGGAATATATGTTGATTTTTTAAGGAAATGATGAAAATACCTTGTTTATTATCTTGAAATTCATTCAGGGTGCAAAGTACAATACAATATATGTTTTGAAGGTGTAAAATGAGAGTAATTTTTTTCAAGGATATAAAGTGTCAAATTAATACATTGTACAAAATGGTATTAAACCCATATTATATGAAGGTTTGAAGAAATGAGAGGTAGGTAAACAAAAACATAATAGGAAAGGAAAATACGTTGACTTTTATTTTATTACATGGGTAAATGATATTTAGTTATTTACGGACATTACTTGTGGATAAATTGTTATTGACTCGATAAAAATATACTAGGCTGTACTTTTTGTTGGAATTTTAGAAGTTTTTAAACTTCAAAATAAAAAATAAATTTTGTAACGTCAAATGCATTAGCATCCCCCTAATGCATCGATCATTATGTGGCTCTTAATATTTTGATCATTAAGGTCTCTCATGAACACTATAAATAGGAGTGTCCTAGAGTCTTAGAAACATACACTCACTAGCTAGATAGGTTGCATTCACAAAATACTTTCTATATTGTGTTTGGGCACTAGAGATAAAGTCTGGTTCTTTGTCTTCCTGTGAACGTGCTCACGGATGAGGACGCGGCGTGGCCATATAGGTTTTATCTTGGGATTGTGATCAGCCGCCAATACCTGCACGAGGGGAGGCAATCACTTTCTTAGGACGAGCGTCTAGTGGCGTGACTCTCATCAGGCCAGTCGCTTTTATAATTTAATTATTTTATGTCATATATCATATTATAAAATTATATAAACTGTTTATTTCAAAACTATGATTTATTTAAATCAAGTGTAAAAAACTAAAATTTCACAACACTTTTCAAGGTGTGGAATAAGAGATATTAATTTGAATATATATTTATAACTCATTCGGTAAATGACGGCGATGGCCCTTAGGTGAATTTATGGTCTATTTGGATGGGTTTTGGCTCGGTTTTGCGAGTCTCGGTTTAAAAAAATTGATTTGGGTGGTTTCGATGAAACCTTTGAGACTTCATTTGGATGAATTTTGACTCTTGAATTTTGTGGTTTGAATAAGTTGAAACCCCACTTGGATTGGGTTTGGATGTTGGGATTTAGGGAAAAAAGTAGGTGATATGTGTCAAATCTATGTTTTTTTAGTGAGATTTGGGGGAAAAAATAGGTGGTAGGTGTCAAATCAATGTTTTATAGATTTGAAGAGTTTGAGTGTGAGTTTTTGAATAGGTTTTTTATGATTTTATGGGTTTGACGAAAACTCATTTGAAAGGGTTTTGGCTCAGCCCGCGAGACCGGGCCAAAACCCATCCACACGCCCTTATTTCCTATCTTGATTCACTGCAAATTTTTGGTCTATGAATATCTCATTGACTCTGACATCCTTAAAATGTTAAAAACAGCAAAATGCAAAATCTACCCTCTATCTTTATATAGAGTGACAATCTTGGTCCTGTATCTTTGAAATACTAGCAAAACCGTACCAGTATTTTATAAGAATGGCAAATGTTGGCAATTTTAGGACACATTTATTTCATTGAAGGAAACTGAAAGGCATAAACGTTATACCACATAAAAAGGATAAAAAAATAACCATTAAAGGAAAAGGCTGAATAATTAACAATAATAAACAAACATAGACTTGCCACAAGACAAGTAAAAGACCACAACATCATGTAATTAAACTCGGAGCATCTCCCATGGTCATTATCATTTTTTTCACTAAATCTTATATTTGGTGTAATGGAGATTAGTTAATCTCCCATGGTTAGCATACCATTTCACTATTTCATCATTTTTTGTGAAAGAATGGTATTTCTGACCTCCCATAGTTTTCATCAAAATTTACACCAAATTATAAAAGAATAATATTTCACCATTTTTAGAGAATAAGATTTGGTTTGATCTTCCATGGTATTTCACTAAATGTGTCACCAAATAATAATTTTGATGTTTATCATAACTTTATTTCATTAAAATTTCGACACAATATAATTAATTATAAAGTGCTATTTACAATTACAAATCAAATTACAGAAAATCCCCTGTAATTTCAAAAATTACAAAGACACCCCTTGCAGGGTGTATTTTGGTAAACCACCCTATTTCTTATCTGCATGCGGATTTAGACAACTAATTGCAAGGCGACACGTACGTCTTATCCACTCATCTACGAAGATGTGTATGTCCCGGAATCTCCTAACAACAAGGAGTAAAACTCTGATGAAAATACTAACGGGAATCCAGTAGATGAACATTTTCCTGATTTGAGCTATGACATCCAAGACTTTCTTTTAAGTAGTGGCGCCAAGACTTGAACGAGTGGGTAAGTTTTTAAAACGAAAATTTTATTTTCGTTTTTTATGAGTATTTCAATTTCATTCTAGTTTCTTTTAGTATCTTTTTATGTTGTTCAATTAACTGTGTGTTTCATTAAGGAGTTTGTCGTCATGTATTTTATTTCATGTATATTTAGGTTTAATAATATAAATGTAGCTTAATGTCATTTTATTAACAATGTATTTCATTAAATGATTTGTTGTCGTGTATTGCATTTTAATTATTAATGATAATTAGTGTATTTATTTGATAAAAATCAATAAATTAATTGATTATTATACAATTAATTAACAATAATGTAAAGAATATTAATTGTTATTAACAATAATTTTTTATTAATAATAATTAGTGTATTTATTTAATAAAAGCCGATAAATTATTTAAAATATGGTTAAATACATATAAATTAGAATAAACATGTCAATATGCTGCTAATAATGCAATTAGATGCTAATTAATTAATCAAATAGGGACAATTACACCACATCCTATTTTTTTCCCTATATTTGGTGATAAATATAGGATTTAGTGTAAAAAATGATGAAATGGTGGAATGATGGAAGATGCAAATTCCTTTACCAAAGAATTTGGTGTAAAAATAGGATTTGGTGAAATGGTGGTTGACCACCATGGGAGGCTAAAACAAAATCTCTATATTTTATGGTGTTATTGTGATTTAGTGATTTAGGGTGGGAGACTAAAAATATCTAAATTAGATGAAATAAATAGGATTTTGCGCACCATGAAAGATGCTCTTAGTATAACAAATTCCCAAACAAGAAACCCATTTTTTTCCCCTTTTCATAAACATATACCTGCTTGATCTGAATGAAATATTTAGTATTTTCTCAAAAAAAAAAAAAAAATAAAGAATGAAATATTTAGTAAGTTCCCATAAGTTGTTAATAAAATCTCTCCACAAACCAATCTTTTTCAATTTTATAAAGACTAACTGGAATTAGGATGGTATGGGATTGGTTAAATTGGGTGCTTGAGGATATATTAATATTTTTTCCGCCAAAAGCACACTGGAGACATCTATTACAAATAGGCATCCTAAAATTGCTAACAATTACTATAAAATAGAGGATTGAAATTGTCATCATTATATTTGCGGGCCGGTTTTGCAACTATCCCAAATATACAGGACCAATTTCTCATTTTTGCCAAATATCTATATCAAACGTCAAAACCATGAAGGCTAAATTGCCTTTTAATTTGCCTGCCTAAGTTTTACCAGACCAAACCAAATTTGAACTAAGGTCCAGTCTTATTGTTGAACAAACTCGATGGCATGTCGTTCTAAACTAACCAAATTGACTTTTAAGTAATTCATCCAAAATGCAGTTGTAGTACTAAAAAAATTCTTCCGCTTATAAGTATAATAATTTCTCGAAATTAACCATTCTTCATTTTTTCTTATACTGTTATACTAGCCTAAACTAGTGGTTGAGTGAGACTAAAATTTAAGTGTATAGTCTTAAAGCTCCTAAGATTTTCTTTTACTTGCATGTGCTTCATCACCTCATTGGATTCAAATAAACATCAGTGTTACCATATAATACAGTCGGAGTTTAACCGGATTGCAACTTATTAAACTCAATCTAGACTCATAAATTCATTAGGCCTAATCAAATGACTCAAATTCAATTGGTCTCATATTTAAGTAGACTCTGCTCAAATTTAATCAGATTAAGGCATCATGCTTGGGTAGGCTCGACTCAATTGACGATACTAGCAACGTAGCATCGAAAGAGTAAGAATACTGCATATGAAAGTGAAGTAGTGAACCAAATTCTTTTGGCAGAATATTCAAACAGACCTACTCAAGCTCACTGTCATTTCATGGGTTTCAGCTACATTTTGTTTATTCTATGTCTGAAATCCCACAAAATGGAAATTTAATGTAACTTGAAATGAAGAAATAATAATAAGACTATCAATCTAAATAGAAAATGGAAGACTTGTTATTCAACATTATAACATGACTTATATGTTCGTGTCAAACAATCCCAATAACTATCTAGATCTATTTGAATTTCTTGTAAATAAATGAAATCAGTAATTCCCTTGCATTTCAAGGTTGAAAAGTATGGCACATCTGTACAACTCAAGAGAACATATATAAGTGTTTCCAATTGTTTTGTGCTTAAATGTGAGAATCTAGAAAAAAAGTCAAAAGTGATATATCTTGCAATAGGCAATCTAATTTAGAATATACCTTCACTTTCCTAAGGCCAAAACAAAAAAATCTAAACACATGGAGCCCCATGGTTGACACACAAACAAGTTTAAGTTCGGAACTTACGTGGGGTAAAGTTCTCTATGCTTATAATCATCAAATCAAGAAAAACTTAGGTTGATTGAACTTTAGTTAGGGCAACTAAGTCGATATAGAGTAGAGTTAAAAGCACTTGAACACAAATATGAAACATTTTTCCACACAACATTCTTCTCACTATGGAAACATTATTAGCTCCAAAAATGACGAAGTTAGAGTCCATTGATCCAGTTTCATATGCGTTCTCCTAGAATGTTTTGAAGACAATATTGAACCCCTTGGAGTTTAATGTTTAAGTAAACAAAAAAGGGTAGTTTCATTCACCAAAATAAGTAAAGAACTCAGGCTCACAGTTTCAGACTCGGACCAAATATGACACTTAAGTGGTTTTCTAATCAAAATCATCGACACTATAGATCGTTTCCTACTTTCAGCACATATACTTATAATCAACCCACAAGAAACCACAATCGTATATAGACGCAATCATCCAATCTCGCATTGCTAATACAAGATAATCAACTTTAACATAAATCAACGCAATTGTAATCTACTTAGAATTTTAAAAAACAAACAAAACACAACACATTATATAACTTATATGTGGATAACTCAAACATCAACATTCGTTAAACATAACAGAGCCACATTCATTAAAAGCGAAGAAGATCACATGACATTGTCTTTCATCAACAACAAATCCTTGAAAATCCTACAAATTCCATATCGGAATCATTGGAATCAAAGGTTAATTAAGATTACCATAGGCCGTAAGAGCTTCGCCACTGAGTCTACAAATCCTCCATTCAGGCAAAATCTTTGCTCCCATCTGTTCATAAAAATTAATGGCATTAACATTCCAATCAAGCACAACCCACTCCACCCTACCGTACCCCATCGTCGCCGCCTGCTTTGCCACCGCGGAAAGTAGCATTTTCCCTAAACCCTTCCTCCTGTAACACTCCCTCACGAAAATATCCTCAATGTAAAACCCGGGTTTCGCGAGAAACGTCGAGTAATTAGGGAAAAACAAAACAAACCCACCTACAGTAACATCATTGTCACCGCTCTTGAAGGTTTCCTTTTCGGGGTCAGTTATTGGGAGGTCGAGGTGGATTGAGCTTATGAGAGGGGTAAAATGGGGATTTTCGGTGGGGGTTGGGGGGAATGGGGAGGGGGAGAGCTCGAGGAGGAAGACGGTGAAGGTGGTGAAGGGGGGTGGGGGGTTTGGGGGGAAGAGGGTAGCGGAGAGGGAGGCGGTGGTGGCGGAGAAGAGGTGGGTTAGCTTTTCAAAGACGGCCATTTGGTGGATGAGGTTGTGGATGTGTGGGACGTCAAGGATGGTGGCGAGGCGAATGCGGGTGAAGAGTGTTTGGCCGGTGGGGGTGGATTCCGGGAGGGTGATCGGGGCGGCAGATGGCGGGGGAGGTGGAGCGGCGGCTGCCATTTTTTCAGGTTAAATTTCCCTTTTTGTTTTGATTAATCAGGTTAAGTTTCTGGAAGTGGCGAAAAGTGTGGAGACGTGCTAGTGATGAATTTATGAGGTTTAAGTAGGCTTAAAACTCAATTCTTGATAAAAGTTTATTGGAGCTTCTTAGTTATTAGATAAGCTTGAACCATGTAATAATTAAAGTTGGTTATAGCATGACTCAACAAATTAAAAAATAATAAAATATAAAAATTATTAAGTTACTCTGATCATCTAATAAAGCTCAGTTTATTAATAATTAAACGAATTTAAATACAAAATACAGTTTTAAGCTACGTTGCACGGATACGGACTCGGCGACTCGGACTCGACACGATTCGGATTCGACGACTCGTTTTAAAAAAAAATTAAAGATACGACTCGGCATGGATACGTATATTTTAATAAAATAAATTTATATAGTTATATATAAAAAAAAAATAGCCCGCGGCCCCGCCCATTCTGCCCCGTTCCCCACCCCGAGCCCGAGCCCTCTCCGTCTCCAGCCGTTTCTCCAGCCCAGCCCGACCCCGGCCCCAGCCCCGGAAGCACCATTGGAGATGGCCTAAATACTCATTCAAATATTCATAACACAAAATCAAAAGAAAAGATAAAAAAAGATGTCTAAATTCACTCCAAATACATGATAAATGATTCAAAATAAGTCTCATATGCAAAAAAAAATCAAAACAAAGTATCAAAAGAGTACATAATTATTAGTCAATTACACAACAAGATCATCATTGGGATCTTCATTAACTTCATATTTGGAAGAGAAAAATTAGGGTTCTTGTTAAATTGGGGATCGATCTAGGTTTGTAGATTCACATATACTACTTGTTAGAGTGTGATGGGTAGTGGTGGGAGTAAATGAAATGAAGAATTTATTTACTTATTCATGGTGGATTTGGTTTTGAATTGCCGTCGCCGATTTGGATTTTGGATGAAATGGGCAGAACGTAATAGGAAGGAAAAGGAAGTGAAGGAACTAGTAAGGATACTAAGGAATTAGGAATAGTATCAATTCAATTTTTTATTATTTAGGTGTGTAAATTGCATTTTCAACCCAAGATTTTATAAAAAATTGCAGAAAGCCCCCTGTCGAGTCCTTGACCGTGTCGACTCAGCAGTTGACCGAGTCGGATTCGAGTATCCAATTTTTTTTTATTTTTTTTTCTCGGACTCGCCACGTGGCGAGTCGGACGCGTATCCCAGCCGAGTCGAAGGCGAGTCCGAATCCCCGACGAGTCCGACTCTTCAGCCTGCTATTTTTTAAAGTATCCGTGCTTCATAGGTTTTAAGCTAAGTATAAAACTCAAAATCAAGTTTGAAGAAGTTTCCGTTTCACACAATTCAACTCATATATCATCTAAGTTTAAGTTTTAATCAGGGTGATAAATAGATTGGATGTGTCCTTAACTTTCATCGGATTCTGGTCCATTGATTTTAGAAGCTGAATTTGGATTGGATAGCATGAATGCAAATTGGGCTTCATGTTAATTCAATTTTGATAACTAAATTGGATGTACTAGTTGAATTGGATTAATTCGTAACTAATAGGTAGTACCTAGATTTAAAAATTGGGCTTGAGTTATCAAAATTCGAAAGGATAGTTGTTTTTATTGTTAGCTTGTTTGGTCCTTAAATTTGCTTAGTAGGCTAACTTTTATGTCAAAAGATGGATTTAAATTTTAAACATATTTTTGTTTAAGAAATGATTTAAAACATGAATTAAAGTTTTGTTTTTGTTCTATATTTTAATCAATCAATTATTCGATTTTGTTTTAAAGATTTTAGGAAACATTTGAAAAAATTATGTAATTCCAAAAAAAGAAGTAAGGTAGAGACCACTGTATATTAACTTAGGTCTAAGTAAAAATAAAAATAAAAATAAAATATCCTCGTTTCCTATAAAACATTGCAAATTTTATATATTATTAAAAATTTAGTACTTGTTAAATTGTTCCATTGACATTGGTCAAAAAAATATATTTGGACTGAGAATTTCTTTTGGTGCAAGTTTTCTGAGCTCCTAATATATTAATATATTAATAAAGTAAGTTTATAACTGCATAAAAGGGAACACACACAGTAGATCGTCGTGATACGGAAAACAATCGGAACCGAAGAATGGCGGCTCGGCGAATTTTATCTCTCCTCGCATCAAGAATCCCTCAAAAACCCCTCCCTATAGGTAAACCCACTTCCCCTTGCATATATATCTAAGTTTTCTGTAATCGTTTTTCCTTCAATTATCCACGCGCTTTCTTTTAATTTGCTGGGATTTTAGCTCTTTATTCTGTGGAAAGTGATTTAATTTTTTCAGTGATAAAGATTCAATTTTGACCGTATTTTTAGTTTTGCTGATTGAATTGAAGTTGGGTAATTTCCTATAGATTGATATTTGGAAGTTTAGATTTCAGAAATCAAATTTCCTGACACCGTGATACTGGAAATGTTTTTTATTTTTTTTTTTGTTTCCAAGGGTTTAATCCCATTCAAGGCGGGTCGGGCACATTAATGTGAATATGTCTCCCAATATGATTCGAACCTGAGTCCGTTAAACCTAAGTGTGTGTGTGTGTGTGTTTCATTTTTGGGCTTTTCAAATTACTGGATACAATGCCAAAGATGCATCTAGTTGAACCAAAGTTGGGGAGATGTTAACTAGAGAACCTTCTTCGTATTGAAACAGTCATGTAAAAAGAATGAGAATCTATCTTGTGTTTTATTTTTCATTAGCATCAATTGGAATGGGGGGCTAGAGATTTATAATTCTTCTCTGGCTTTGCAATGCTGCAGTCACACGGGATTTTCATCCTTCTCCAAAGTCGTTCTCTAGTAGCCTCGAAGAATATTCTAGAAGATTCCAGACACTTCCAGAGATCAGCACACCACCGGTTGAAAATCCAGTGGAGAATGGTAGTTGCAGCACGAATCCCAACTCCAAAACAGTTGAACTCGTCTCCAGCTCTATAACCGAAGAGACTGTTATAAAGCACAAAGTAACTTCCAACTTGAAGGTATCTGAAAGACACGATCTTGTAATGATGTTCACTTGCAATGTTTGTGAAACAAGATCCATTAAGACAGTTTGTCGTGAATCATATGACAAAGGTGTGGTCTTAGCTAAGTGTGACGGTTGTAAGAATTTGCACCTCATTGCTGATCGATTGGGATGGTTTGGAGAACCTGGGAGCGTTGAGGAGTTTCTGGCGGCTCGTGGGGAGGAAGTGAAGAAGGGATCTACTGATACTTTTAACCTTACTCTTGAAGATCTTGCTGGAAGTAAAACTCTCACAACATAAATTTATTTCTTCAATTGAGAACTTACTATTTGGTTGAGGTTGGTGCATGTATGGATCTATTTAATTTAACTTAATGTAATTCCAAGAAACGAGGTGATGTTGACTATTGATCAAAAGTGAATCAAATATGAGTGTAAAGTTAATCACGATTTTCATTCATGTCCTACTCTAAACCAGACACCATAACCAAAGTCCACAAACTCTTTACAGTAAGCTACTTAAAAATTGGGAAAAGAAACAAGAATTAACTAATTTTTCCTGGTGATCACATGATACATTAACACACTATATGTTGTGTTGTGTTAACCCTACTACATATCTAAACGATCAAATGAATTCTTCAAAATCTAGGTGCTGTCTCTCTCTTCCCCTCCTATAAGGACTTGTTTGGCGTTGTTCATATTCCCTGCATTCCTTATCTCGATGAGTGTCTCTTCTCTTGCGATCCTCATCTTTGGAGTCTTTATTATAATCAAGTCGTTTGGTACTTGGCTTGGCATCATGTTGTTCAGCTTTATGGTCTCTTCTTAGCTTTCTATGTTTTGGACTTATGCCGGCAAATGCCATTTCATACCTTGTGTTGCCATCTCCACCCCCATCGAGTATTATCATCTTTGATTTTGTACTTGGAATTTTTAGAGGTGGCATAATCAGTTGTGCAATCTTTCACAGTGTGACTGAGGGAGCTGCCTTTAAAGCATCCTTCGCCTTGACCAATTTGGCTTCTGCGTCTATACTGCGTCTATATGTTTATTTGGCTTCTGCGTCTATACTGCGTCTATAGTGTGCAATCTCAAGTACTGCTGCTCTGGAACGAGCGTCCTTTGCGCGCACGACCTCCTCAAGCTCTTGTGGATTTAGTTGCTCATCCATAGGGACCCAATCATCTTCCAGTTGCACATCCTCCTCAACCTAAAGAGAGAGAAGTTAGAAAACAGTCGAAATCAACCCCACAGAAAGTGCAACAATAAACCTTTATTTTCTTGCATTTGTAATGATTGGTAATATGAAGATGAAAAAAAATATTTTACGAGACTTGCAAGAGGAATCATAATAGTATTAAATTCATGCATTGGAGCAAAACTGTTGATGGACAATAGAAAGGAACAGATATGAAATCTGCCAAATTTAGTAACTCGGCTCTGTATTTATTGGATTTTGATGTAACCACATACATATATTAAAGGAAAGCCCATTGCTGTCTTAATTTTCTCAAAATTGGATCAGATCGGATCGGACCGGTCACTCCCATAGATTTAACCGCTAACCGGAGAGAAATCCGATAGATAGTGTTTATTGGATAGAATCTCCATATACTATTAATTTTTTAGGCAAAGCCATTTTCAGTCAAAATTTTCCATGTCTAGGATCTAACCTATTCAACTCGACTGAGGATAAGAACGAAATCTCGGTCAACCCTAATCATATCTTATTTCAGATAAGTACATAACATTAAAAAAAAATCCCCCCTAACCTCTATCGATGTATTGCATGCTTGTAAGAAAAGTAACTTCTCAATCTAGCAAAAAAGCATGAAATCCATTTAATTCGAATATAGGAAGAAGTCTGAGTGTTCAACTAAAACCACTAGCAAGTAAGAAGTATGCACCCCTAAATTTTCAGATACTGGAGAATTATGTTAATCATGCCATCGTCAAAATCCTTGATTAACTGGTTATATAGGAGTATCATCTAACTAGTTATTAGACCTAGTGTAAATAAATTCCATCTCCAAATGGACAAAAGACCAATCAAGATTCATGAATTGTTTACCTCATCTTTCGGTTTTCCTTGTGGTGAGGCATCTGGAATAAGTTGAGAAAGCTGAGGAGGATCAGGAAAAGGGTCATCCAATATATAAGTGTGTTTGATTCTAATATTGTTGTAGGGTCTGTTATTCTTATCTACGTAGGCTTCGTTTATTCTTGTAAGTGTGTCGAGTCCTTCAGCAACATTTCCAAAGACGGTATGCTTGCCATCGAGGTAATCAAGATGGCCATCATGCAGTGTAATGTAGAACTGAGAAGCATTCAAATTTTTTTCCGGCATTAGCCATGGCAAGGGTGCCTATCTTGGAGTGGTTGACATCCGAATGGATCTCGTCACCAAAAAAGCGTGCTTGATCCCCATATAAGAATCTGTAAACAGAATCCCCGCCAGAGTCTTTTTGTATATTGTGAAAAAGACAGCCATTGTAGTATTTGATTCTGCATAAAAATAACATATGCAAAAAGAAAAAGAAAAATTAATCCCCTAATTTTTTTTAATTTTCCGTAGTTTATTTATTACTTTTAAAATTTTTTTAATTCCCCTAGTTATAGCGTATCCCGCTAAGGATCTTCTGTCCCATAACTGTGTACCACTTTGTGTCACAATGATAAAAAAGTGACACTTGGCAAATACATTTGACCTGTATCACACAGGATTATTTCCTTTATGTGAACCGTCATCTCCATCTTTTCTCCATTATATGGTGCCGTACATTAAAATTAATTTCACCAACAACAAACTGAATCTCTTTTGCCATTGCACTTCTTGTTGGGAATCGCGCAACAAATTGATGTTCATATTTCAATTGAAGTTTCTTATTTAATTTAAGATTAATTCGCATGAAGAAATGAAAAAATCCCGGAAGTAGAATATTTTGATTTGTTCATTTGTGGTTTGGAAAAGAAAAGCACCAATGTGATTTTAATTAAACAGAACAAATCCTAATTAAAATGGTACGGTAATAAATCAAATGCAGTAGAAAAAGAAAGAAATAAAAAAATCCTCAGATCTAATTGAATCCTTAGCGAAATCCGACGTATATTTAAACATGGCAAGTGTCTTGATTTGTTCCGAGAGAAAGATAACTCGAAATTTGGGGGAAAATTTATTATTTCAACTGTAAAATTGTAAATTAATTTTAATAAAATTGTTAACAGCTTACAGCCGGAACAGAGTACAGGCAGAAAAGAAGAGAGAGAGAGAGAGAGAGAGAAATAACAGACGTGGGGAAATGGAGGATTGTAAGTGAAAATAATCTTGTGTGGTGTGTTCCAATTAAACTTGCCACATGGCAATAAATTATGAGTGTGACATAAAGTGATACACAGTTATGGGACAGAAGATCCTTAGCGGTTATATCCCCGTGACGTATATGTGATAATTAAGTTATATTCCTTTACTTTTCAAATAAAATGTTTCCTTGTTGTGTTTGGAATTGGATTGTTTGGTTTGTATGAGAGGAGTCATCAAATTTTCAATCACTTTCCATGTAAAAAAGATCCCCTTAAGAAATTCTTAATAATTTGATAACAATATTTTAACTTTATATATATTTGACTTTATCATGATTATGAAATTCACATTTTATTGTGAGTGTGTTTGATTCATTGATGCAGATGAAATCAACTCATATGAAATTTCTTCAATTTTTAAATATTGATATAAATTAAAATCTAGTGACCAAAAGAATTAGAACAGATCAAATCATACCTATTTATTTTAAAATATTTTTTTATAATAAAAAAAGAATATTTTTTATGGCTTCCACATTATTTCAAGATTTACACATCATAATTCAAAATAAAAGTTGAAGAATATTTTTCTTTGTTTTGAGAAAAACGTGGAAATATTAGAAACTCTTCTTTTCATTGGTATATAATAATAAAAATGGATACAGTAAACGGATCGGATCACCACCGCTAACGGGTTTCTGCACATACTTAAATAAGCTATTCATCACTGACCGGCTCTTTGTTTCTGGCTTCTCTTTTGCAAATTAATAACTATGGCTTCTTGTACTTCTTCTGCTACCAAAATTACAGCTTCCAATCTCATGTCAATTATGGGTAATTTTCATCATTACTCTCACTTGCACAAATCTCATTTCTCAACTTTCTTGAAATTCAAGCCAACTCTCAGGACCAATTGTGGGACTCTCTCTGTCACCAGAAGAAATTTTCAAGGTAAATTCTTGATTCTTATTTCTACTTTCTCGTTTTCGTTGTTTAGATTCAGTTATTTAGGGTTTTATCTATAAAGTTTTCATTTTTATTGTTTCTCAATGAGTTGTTATGTGACTGGATAGCTGCAATTGATGCTGAATTTATTTTTTATTGTTAGGGATTAGTTTTGCTAGTAATTATAATTCATATATCTCAAAAATAATTAAGGTTTAAGCTTATATACTGTTCTTTACACTTCTCATTGTAAGACTCATGAAGAATTTTAAGTTCACTTTACTGCATAAAACCTCGAGGCTTGGAAATGTATGTGAGGTATGAGCTAAACGAGTTCACCTCTTTGGTTGGTCGATAGGGGTGAGAATGCTAATCATTTGTACTATTCCCTTTTTTTGGCAGTGAAATCAGTTGCTACTCCAACTGAATCTGTTACAGGATTTGATGAAATGGTATCTGGAACCAGTCGCAAATATTACATGCTCGGTGGTAAAGGAGGAGTCGGAAAGACAAGCTGTGCTGCATCACTTGCTGTTAAATTCGCAAACAACGGTCATCCCACCCTTGTGGTTTCAACTGATCCTGCACATTCTCTCAGTGATTCTTTCGCCCAGGTTTTAAATGGAGTTCTTTTTATACTTCATTGAATAAATAAAAAAAGTTATCATTTTTATACCACAGGCTGTATAAATGAGCATACTTTTGATTGTTTTTCAACCAGGATTTAACAGGGGGAACGCTGGTACCTGTGGAGGGTCCCATCTCTCCACTTTTTGCCCTTGAGGTTAGTGAAGATACGTTTCTGTAAGAATGGTATTCTTTGTAACATTACATAATACATATTGTGCCTCGAGTGGAAAAATTGAGTGTGTTGCTGCGACAGATAAATCCTGAAAAATCGAGGGAGGAATTTCGAAGTGCCAGCCAGACAAATGGTGGAAGTGGAGTCAAAGATTTCATGGATGGCATGGGTCTAGGGATGATAGCAGACCAGGTGAGCTTGAACCTTGTCAAAATATAATCTTATTTGAAATGAAGTAGTATTGAGACTAAATTTCCCACATTGGTAAAAAAAAAATCATAGTTAAGTCCACTTTATAAGGTCTTGGGCAACCCTCACCTTACCTAGCTTTTGAGGATGAGTTAGGCCCAAGCCAAACAATGTGGACTTAGCCCAAACCATGTGGTGAATTCTAATAAGTAGACTCGAGTGCACCGGAATGAATTATATTATTAATTATAATTTGCAAATAGTGATTGTCATTAAATTGAGACAGAATTTTGATCAATATAAAAATGAGATGTGTAAAATCAAAATTAGATGAATCCGTCTTTCTTGAAATTAACAATTCGTTTCATGTCTGTATTCACTTGAAAGTTGTGCAAACATCTTTCTGTTTTCTCTGGTGACCTTTTGCAGTACCAAAAGGTGCAGATTTTTTTCTTGCAATTACATTTGTCAAAGTACCCAGCCACTTAAATGAATGATTCCAACAAGTTTTTAGGTTAAATATGCAATGACCTTTTGTAGTACACAAAAGTTGCTGATTTTTTTCTTGCAACTACATTTGTCAAAGTACCCAGCCACTTAAATGAATGATTCCAACAAGTTTTTAGGTTTCCATTTTCCAGCTCTCAGTTAAGACTCCGTATTAAGTTAAAGGGAAATTAATATGGTCAAACAGAGGTGGATGGAGGAAGCGCTTTGTTCTAAGTTTCTTTATAGACCATAATTAATGAGCTTTATTTCTCCATGCCAAATACGCTTTTGTCTTCAATTATTCTTATTCAGTTTTTTAAGTTTGAAGGTTTTCATACATTCTAAATTATTGTATGAGGACTTCAAAACTTATTTGGTTTTAGTTGAAGGGTTTTAGGGAACATGTAATTGTGAAACAAGTTTAGATTTTGGATTTGCGCTAATGTTGGATACTTGAGAAACATGTGCTTTTAACATTTGTATTTGTGGCATAGCTTGGGGAACTGAAGCTCGGAGAATTACTGGACACACCTCCTCCAGGTCTAGATGAAGCTGTTGCAATTTCCAAGGTCCGTGTGATATTTATATAAGAAAATCTTGCTGACATTTCTAATAAATTCCCTATTCTTTTGATTATGTTGAAGATTTGAAACATACTTTCCAGGTCATTCAATTTCTTGAATCACAAGAATATAACATGTTCACTCGGATAGTGTTTGATACCGCCCCCACGGTGAGGGAAAGTGCATTTCTTTTCATTTGTTAATTTTTTAAAAATCCTTAATTTTTTTATGAGCTGTTCTACAGGGTCATACACTACGACTTTTATCATTGCCAGACTTCTTGGATGCATCTATTGGAAAGATAGTGAAGGTATATTTCTTTTAAGAATACAAACATGTTTTTCAAAATGTGTCTCCTTTTCAGTTTATGTTGGTTTTAAATAATCTTTGCATGAACTTTGACTCGGCTGTTTGCAGTTGAGGCAGAAGATTACTTCGGCTACATCTGCCATAAAATCTGTGTTTGGCCAAGAAGAAAGCAAACCAGATGCTGTAAGCCTCATTTCCGTAAGTAACTAGATGTGTATATCACTAGACCCCTTGCATCATTTGGTTTTTATTCATTGTAGGCCGAAAAATTGGAGAAACTAAGGGAGAGAATGATTAAAGTGAGAGAGCTTTTCCGTGACACAAAATCCACAGAGTTTGTCATTGTGACTATTCCAACGGTAATGTCACTCATGTCTATATTTTGCTGTCTTTTCCGGTATTTTTCTTCATTTAACTTTATGCGGAAATTCAAAATAATCAATTTTCAGGTAATGGCAATCAATGAATCATCAAGATTATGTGCTTCTTTAAAGAAAGAAAGTGTTCCTGTGAAGAGGGTCGTCGTTAATCAAATCCTTCCCCCATCATCCTCTGACTGCAAGTTCTGTGCAATGAAGAGGAAGGTATTAAATAAATCATATTTTATTTTCTTGTAAAATACTGTAATTACACTTTTCTTTATTAAGGTTGTGTTTGCAAACTCTAGTAAATAAGTTGAAGCTGGAGATTGTGGAGTTAAGTTCAATATAATAAGAAGCACGCTTACAATTTATGAGCTTAAAACAACATATTTTAAGATAAGCTCAAGTTGTTTTTCCAAACACCAAATTGCTGCTTTCGAGGTAAGAAAAACTCATAATCTATTTGCAAAGGAGTTTGCAAACACAACCTTAGTAATTCATAGGTCGTATTGGAACTATAGAAACTCTTGAACACCTTCAACTTTTAGCTTCCATTTCTTTTGGGGGGTGGGTGGGTGTTCATAGGTATCCAAGTCTTAGGCCTGACTTAATCCCATTTGAGTTTTGACTTTTGAGGTATTGTCGGACACATTACGTGGGCACTTGTCCCAACATGGATTTGAACCTGAGTTCGCCACATTGTGGGGATTATGCCTTTCATTAATCCAAGCACCCGTATTTTTTTTTTTAATAACTGAATATGCAGATTACATATTTCAGGATCAAGCACGAGCTTTAGGAATGATCGAGAGTGATCCAGAGCTCTCCAGCTTGACAATGATACAGGCGCCTCTTGTAGATGTAGAAATCAGAGGTGTTCCTGCTCTTCAGTTTTTAGGAGACATTGTTTGGAAATGAATTAACTGTTCATCGCATCAACTATGTGAGTCAACTTTCTTTAACTTTTTGTATATAAATGCACATACACGTGTATGTATACATATAGTATAGTTTTTTAAATTTCACATCCATCCTTCATGATATCTGGTGATAAACCAACTTCAGATATCGTTTGTATAGTTTATGGTGATATAGGTTAAGATTTTAAATAGACTGCATTTTTCGTGTCAGCCTCGATATGTTCCTATTTGAGGAGAACTCAAAAGCCTCACTTCAGAATAATTGCCATGAGGTGCAAGTTACATTGTCGTTATAGAGATAACAGGTAGACGCAGACCCTCAAAGGATATGCCGAAGTACAGCTTCACACCATTTAGACTTGCAAATGTGGAAAGAAGATAGGTGTTCCAAATAAACTGAATTTATGGACATATGTAGTTGAAAGTTTGTCTATTTTATTTAAATGTTTGCTGGTGAAATGTGCATCTTGGATCAATATCCTTCATTAAAGGGTTCAAAGAATCAATAATCAATTTGAAATTAGGTGATTAGAATAGATTTTAAGTAAGACTAGTTCATACCTTTGCACTTACAACAAGATTGATGACATATTTTTCATGATGATTTGGGGTATGACAAGTATTTATGAGGATGAATCATCTAGCCTTGATAGAGTTGCAGGTTTATAGTATTCATGATTACTCACAAAGAGAAAGGCCAATGTCTACGAATGACTTGTGAATCTGTCTCACTTATAAATATATTTTATAAGATTGAAATAACAGGAAATATATACATGGCCTTTATTTTATTATTATTATTATTATTATTATTATTCTAATGATCTGTTTTGAATTTTGATACTAAGAATATTTTTTAGTAATTGTTGGTATTAATTTATGGTGATTGAATTAGTTTTATTTAATATATTTATGATTCAGAAGGCAAAAGCCAATCTCTTCAATCTCATACAAGATTAAAAGAACGAAAACGAGAAGAATATAACATAATAAAGGAATAGGAAAATTCAAGCGTCCATCTCTTGACAGGAGTTGCACACGACAAATATCACGAGAAATATCATGAGAAATATGGGAACGTGTCAAAACTAGTATCATAACTAGTGGTCGTTAGCAAGTTGGTCTCACAAGTATGCATGCTGAAAATTTGATCACAAACAAGTCATAAATTAATAGCAATTTTAGGGCTTTTTCGACTCAATAGAACATAGACCATAACTTAAAAGAATGATGTGTTTTGACAAGGAATTTACAGAGGGAAAAAAAATTACATTAGATCTAGCTAGAAAACTAATTAACATGATACAAAATGTTCATATGTACGAATCATATCTATCCAAGGTCTCACTTCTTCTGTAAAGCTAACATACCAAAGAAAGCTATAGCCCGACAAGCTGCACCCGCAGCCATGAGTAAGGAAATACAAAGGTACCAGTTATGAAGATTATATCCAGTCCTCATAAGTGCACCACATCGCTGTATGAGCCATACACCGTAATATCTGCAAGTACAGCGGCAGTTGGAGTACTTTTAGTATATCTTCCAAGAATCATATCAAGAATCTTAATTATTAGTTTTTCTTGAATCCTGATAGAAATGAATCGTGTACGTAGTTTATGCTGCAAAGTGTTCTTGAGATGAAATGTTAACATACATACCTTTTTGCATTTGAGATGACAAATGCTTCTAATGCCCAGCTAGGATAACACAATTCTGTCAAAATCCTTATAAATTTACTTTCTCTCGGTTGAGTAGAAAGAAGAGTTAAAACCACGGGGAGAAGCACGGAGCACTGCACGGTTTTGAAACATTGGATCAGCTATGATCATATAGAATTACTCAAACTACCCATGAGGTTCAGTGTAATTACACTATCCACAAACTACCCCTAAGTGCCGACATCATAAAAAATATTTTCATTTGAAAAATGGGATAAATTGGGGTGAAAGAAACGGTTGAAATTAATGGGAAAATGGTTGAAATTGATTTGTTACCCTTGAGGTTTGTAATTTTCTAGATGGTACCTCAAGGGTATTTATGATATTCAAATGTTATTTAGTTGATATTAGCATCAAAGCAGGTAATTGTAATGAATCCAATACCTTAGGGGTAGTTTGAGTGATTTGCCCAGCATGGAGGGTGGTCAATGTAACTACACCAAACCTCGGGGGTAGTTTGAGTAATTCTCTTTATTTAAAATATACAAAATAGGGTACAATTAGAGTAGTTTTGTTGACTGGAGACTGGAGAGTGCTTACCAGTTGGGATGGACCCGGTTCAAGGAAGATTGCCAATGCGTAAGCTATACCAGTCACGCAATAAACGAGGCACAACAAAACAACGTAATTGTCTAAGAACAAAGATCTTGGGTTGCTGAAGAAGTAAAACATGGAGAGATAGACCAGTGGTTTAATGAGTGTATTGAAATGATCTACTGTGTCTTTTGCAATAAAGTGAGCAAGACTGCTAATGCCAGAAGCACGCTCCCTTTGGTATTGTAGCTTGTCTAGAGAAAATGTTCTTAGAGCCGCGATTTTGCATAGTAAAGCTGAGACAATAAGAAAGAAAATGTGAATGAGAAAAATATATACAAGGGGGAAGACTTCACAAGAACTGTTAAAAGTCGATACTTGTAGTGATAATATTCGAGTCAACTCACAGGTAGCTATGATAGTGTAAGTATAACCAGGTGCCCCAAAATTTTCCTCACTTCCTCTGGCAAGCAATCCTAAACAAGCACCGGCAAGCATCAATATAAGGAAGTCGATTGCTTGGATTCTAGCTTCTCGTAAACGCTGCTTAGCCATCCTGAGTCAAGTATGTATGAATATAGGAAAGATTAGCAGATTTGCTAGTAATGAAACAAAAGGTTTTCCAAAAATGATAGTTGGTCATCTGCTTGTCGAAAAAATGGCATTTGGATATGTTGCAAAGTCACTTCAAGAAACTCAATGACAGACTAAAAAAATTCAGTGAAAGAAAAGAAAAGTTGAGTATATACCTTCCAAGGAAGTGTTTATACTGCAGAAGAATGTTGGGAGTTCTCCTTTTGGACAAGTCTTTCGATGACAAGAAGTTAGTCCGCATCACATCATAACGCGCTTCCAGTTTGTACTTCATATTTTGCCAGAATTCCCCACAAAACGATAATTGCTCGGTTTCGGGTCCCGCACTATATCCTTGATTAATTGGATCAACTTGTATCACCACAGGCACACTTGACTCGGAACCATTTTGTTGCATATCAGCAGGTATAGGATAACCTTTATGAATCATCCATCTAAGAGGAAGTTCTTGACAACTCACACTTGAGCTCGTACTTGGTTTCACCATCTCCTCCAAAACATCTATAAAATAGTCGGGTGGATTTATACGCTCGGGAACATTTATACCAAAAAGCGCAAAGTAATCTTCAACATCTCTCACTGATCCATGGTACACTGTACGACCTCCCTTTGCTAGAAGTATCAAATCATCGAACATCATGAATAATGAATAGCTGTAAGAAGATACTGATTCAGTTGAGAACTTAAGAACAACGGATCAATAAAAATATTAGAGTGAGATGCAAAAATACCCCTTATGCTTTCCCGAATAAGCCAAAAACCCTATGTTATTTTTATTAGCAAAAAGCCGCCTTGCGTTATTTTTTATTGTCAAAAAAATCCCTCCCATGGCCATGCTGGAATACATATTTTGCAGGAAATATGACAATTATACCCCTACAAGAAAATGCGAAACACCCCTCTTAACCTAAAACTTTTTCAAAAGTCCCCCTGTTCACTTAAAAATTTGATAGTAATCTCCCTAAGATTTATGAAAGAATTTCGAAAGGGTATTTTGCTAAACAAAAAAGAACATGGTTTTTTTTTTTTCTTGTTTTGCTAATAAAGATAACACATGGTTTTTTTTTTTTTTTTTTTTTTTGCATTTAGCTGAATAATATTACCTTGGTTGGTGAACGACCATGCAAACGTTTACCCCCTCATGAGCTTCGCGTCTAAGTGCTCTAAGAAGGAGCTGAGAAGATGAGCTGTCCGATCCAGAGGTTGGTTCATCGAGAAATAAAAGTGAAGGTTCCATTACAAGCTCCAGACCAACATTTACACGTTTCCTCTGTCCTCCAGAGATACCTCGTTTCTCCACAGTGCCAACCAAAGAGTTTCGTACTGGCTGCAATCCCAGGGACTCGATCACTCTTTCAACAATAAGTACTTTGTCTTTTTTCTGTAAATCTGCTGACAGTCTTCAAAAAATGTGGATATAAATAAGAATGTATGACTTCATACTCACAAGAGATTTTAGTAAGAAATTAATGCTGATAGCAATGGCATGAATGAACCGAGAATTTTGACTCATACAACAATCTTTGTAAGGCTTATAGCGTGTTCTGAGAATTTTGGATGCTACCGTGTTTATGGTCAAGGAACTAAGTTATAGTTATGAAAAGTAAAAGAGATGCATACCTGCAATTGGCACTGAACCATATATTCTCTTCAACTGTTAAATTGCCGTGCACAACATCATCCTGTGGCACAAATCCAACAATCTTTTTATACGAACGAATTGGCTCCATCTTTCCATTAATAAGAATTAAGCCAGTTATCGTACACCCTACTGTTTTCCCAGCCAAAGCTGAAAGTAAGGTTGTTTTTCCAGCCCCTGAAGGACCCATCAAAGCCGTAATTCTACCAGGCTTGATTTCCCCTGTAAGAGATTGTAAAAGATGTTTCTTTTTTTGTTTCAATGAGACGGTAAGATCTCTAAAACTAATTTCAATCGGAGGTCTTGTTGGGGTGTCATCATTCATTGTCATTGCAATCACTCCAGAGAAGGTAAGGTCTTTGATCTTCTGTTGTTGAGCTTTCTCCTTTTCAAGTTCAGAATAAGCATACCTAAATATTTGCGTATCTGTACGTATATGTTTCACCTTTAACTTTTTCTTCTTGTCTTTATTTACAGTTTCTTGATGGGCATCTTCAAAACTATCATGGTGTTCTTCGATTTCTTCTTCTTCTATTTCTGTTTGGTTCGATATTCTAGCCTGCTTGGTGGGTATGATGGTGTTGCTATGTGAAAATGAACGGGACACTTGAGATTGAAGCTCGATTGCTCTCTTTTGAATTGCGACTTTTGCAGCTTGCCATCTTGCTTGTGCTTTGGCATTCTCCTTTACGCTTTTCACTGCGACTTCCCTCGATCGAGCATTTCTCCTTTCAGTAATTGAAATAATTTGTCCATAACAATTGTAGAAGATGAATAAAATAACACTTATACCAACCTGGAATTAAAAACAAGAAAGATCAATCGATTATGGGACTAGAAGATAAGTGGTGGTGTCAAATCATTATTTTATGTGAGAGAGTATATATTTTTGAGGAAAATAGGTCCATTTCAGGAAACAGAGTCTTGTTTTGAGACATCCCAAATAAGAAATAGGATTAAGAAAATTAGGACGAATGAAGCATTTCATAGGCCAAACACATTTTTCACCTAGTACCAGTACATGCATAACATGATAAGAGTTGCTACGAATCTGATTTGGAAAGCGGGCACTTTTTTTTCTCAAATCATTCAACCAATCAGATTATAGGCTTGCTTTTAATGAATTGATGTATTCTAAATTAGTTTCTGAAAGCAATAATTTTTCTTAGCAGAAATAAGCTGTGGGGAAACTTACAATAAGCATTAATCCATATTGAGTTATATTCTGCCTTGATGTAGTTGAATTACATGAAGTCAAGCTGTGGCATCCTGCAATATTAGATGTTATACGAATCATGAAGAAGTACACATGAAACAGGTCAAAGGCACTAAATGAACAAAATTATTAAGCCAGATGTCATAGCGAAAACAAAGGATTGAGAAGGCATAGAATCACAACACCACTATTCATCTAAATAACACACTTTAACTAGCTAGGTACTCACGTGTCTCAGCCGTAGCTCCCATGCGACAGTAATGCCTGCAAGTCAAATACAAAAGACCATAAGTGAGGAAGAAACAATGTCGATAATGAAATGAACTATTAATTTGAAGACAAAGTTGAAAATATATATATACCAATGTATTTTTACTTAATGATTAGTGAAGAAATAGGATAAAACTCAATACGTACCCGCTGCCACAAGGAACTTCTTCGGTGTTTGTTGGACAGTATGATCCTGCTGAGCAGAACATTGAAGATCCTCTGCTAACATCTGCCCATATATTAGCCCCACCGCAAGTATGATTTGGCTCTCCAGGCGGTAATTGGTAAGGATAACTGCAAAGGGTAATCAATAAATACAATGCAAAAATTGCGTAATTTATAATAGTTTAAATTTAACTTACGGGTCACACAAGCCGGTAGTCCCATTTAAAGTCGCTAGCGGGCAGTACGAACCCAACGGACAGGCTATACAAATGGAAAGATAAGCCATGCTTCAGTCTTGATTTCAATTTTTCTTATTTCTCCAATACTTATTTGAACATTAAGGGTTTCATCATATGCATTTTAGCCGCAAACTGAAATACAATTTGGATTCTTTAAGAGTATAAACAACATTTTGCTACATGAGTATGTTTACATTCCCAACGGAACCTGCTTGTCTCGCTTACAGAGAGCATTTCGGTGTTCTCGGAAAATCCAAACAAATACGTTTTGCTTTCAAAAATAAACTTATTCTTTCTCAAATTTCATTCACAAGCATATCTCATCTTAAAAAAATCTACTTTAAAATCACTTTAACAAAGCTCAAACAAACATTACGAAAATCGAGAGAAATATCAATTTATTTCTGAAACTAGTCTCAGAATTAATGCAAGCCAATGAAAATTCCTAGTTATTTTCCCACATTACACCACCCTATATAGTATATACAATATTAAGAAAGAAAATGCACGATTCAATTGCTATTATGAGAATAGAATTAGAAGGAAAAAAAAAATTGAATGACTTACGTATCATGCATGTAAGACCTTGAGGGCAGAAAAAGCCTTCGCAACACGGTTGACAATTTGAAGTTCGTTCTGGGATTTCCCTCGATTCCCTTAAATTAACGGGCTGGTTTGGGCCCGAACTGCAAGCCCATCCGGGTTCACAGCCCGAAACCCAGGAGGTTTGATTGCAGTTTCTGTTTGGCTGTAGGAATGTGGCTGATGATCTTCTGTTTGCTATGAAATTTGAGAAGTAAAATCTTAGGTCTGCTGCTGTACACAGCCTCTGGGGCAAGTCTCCTGTTTTGGAACAAATTTTAAAAATAATAAATTGGCATAGCCCCGGTAAGTTAAAATTTTACAAAATATTTCTAGTTACCTATTTACAACTTTGTATTTCATTCAAATTACTTTGTATTCTAAACAATGATAATATTGTGTACATATTTTGAACATGAACTAATTATTGATCTATAAAAATTATACTTTGTTAATTATACTCCTAGAAAGATAAAAAGAAAAAACACAGAATTGAAAAATTAATTAATTAGATTCCAAACAAAAGGTTAAAAAGTCATACCTCCAGTGGTCATGATACACCTAGACAAGAAAGCCAGGTTATCAGAATAATTAAAAGACCGGTTCCAGTCATCTTCTCTGCAATTAATTAATTAATTAATTATTACCCACACCATGCAAAATTAATTAATAATTAAAACTTAATTTAAAATCAACCAAAAAAAGAAAAAATGGATGAATCAGCTGATGAACATGTTACTAGCTAATTGATATTCTTACGGGTCAGTAACACAAAAGGTGGCCCTTTGAGCAATTTCACTTTGAATAAGATCAGAAGTCACACTGGAGAGACGTTGATTAACAAATTCTGTAAACTGATTCAGGACCGTCGGATTGTCGAGCTGACTACTGTTGATGCCATTCTGAAAATCAACAACTTGGCACTGCACCAACTGTACCAAGGGACACAGCAGCAGCAGCAGCAGAGATATGACTTGCATGGAAAAGAAACATGCACATATTAATGTTCTAATTTGCTCCCTCATTTTTCTGCAGGACCGGAACTGATCATATGAAATATCACAAATTGATTTGTTTCCGGCCTCTAATTAATTTGCCTTTTATGTGTGTGTGTGTGTGTGTGTTTACTCAAATTTGTACAGAGGTGAGGAAGATGACTGGAACAGGTCTTTTAAGTTTTAATTAAGAGGAAATGTGTACCCCATCCCCATACATACATTTATATATATATAACATGTATGGCAGTTGACTGGGCCCATTTATTTTGGTTAATTTGTTTGGTTTATCTAAAGGCTTTTTTACTAATTCCAGAGAGTCAGTCAAAACATTTTTTTTTTTTTGTGTTACAAAAAGTCAAACAACACAACTACATTGCATCTTCTTCGATTAGATCCAAAATATCTCCAGGCATTTTATCCCAAGTTCAATGCATTTCTAACATGAGCAAACATGTTTTTTAGGAGAGATTATTTAGTACAACCGCTGCACCACGTCATCAAGTACACGTGGTGCAGCCCACCAATACACATGGGACATGTGGATTATTAATCCACATCACCCCATGTTCTGGCCATGTTCCAAAAAAATAGGGGTTCAGAAAGTTGTGTTCACACTGCCAGAATATGGGTGATGTGGATTTTTAATCCACATGCCCCAAGTGTATTGGTGGGCTGCACCACGTGTACTTGATGACGTGGTGCAGCGGTTGTACTACATAATTTCTCGTTTTTTAGAGAGAGGTTTTCTTACCAACGTATTTATTTTTAAGATGTAGAGTTATTTTATAATAATCTCAAATGATAATTTTTAAATTATATTATCAAATCTGTTCACCTTGATTTGTTTAATGCCAAAAGGTGAAATTGACTCGATACCAAAAATACAATTTATTTATTTTTTTTTATTTTGTTATTGACTAATTGTCAATATATAGATAGATATATGCAGTTGCATGCTTAAAAATTGTGTGAGAAATTAAATTAAATTAAAGGGGAAAATAGATTTGACCGTCTAGCTCTCTTCCTAAATACTTCTATGAAGTTTCGTACGAAAATTGACTTTGTATTAATATATACGAATGCATCTATACGCAGATCTTGACGGTTTCAGTTAAGAAAATAAAAGAGGATCGGAGAAACCTTCAATGATTCAGACAATATAATTAACAACTTTCGTGGATTTCTTGTAATAACAAATCGTGTTCAATATATATATAATATATAGGTCTTATATATGCATAGTATAATAATATTATCTAATTGAGAGATGAAGATTCATTTTGTTGCTAGCTACTACACGAGACTAGTTCCATATATACTTGAATAGTTCAATTCCTTCATCTTTCCTCTGTTCAAGTATCCCCCAGTTAGTTTATTACAATAATGCTTTCATGCGGATTTGCTCCTTTCAAACAGCGGACAAATTAAATTTAGTCAAACAACTTGATACAAACTATTCTCCAAAAAATGGTGCATGCTAGTATAATTTAAGGTATAATTTATAATTATAATCCCTATTTTAGGTAATTCTCAAAAAACATATAGGTATATATGATATCAATGTTTAAAAAATTCTATTAATTGCAAATACGATGAACAAATGATTTTAAAATTAAGCTTTGTTAGGTGGATACTGATCTGAAAACGTGTCAATAATGAAAAGAAAAGTACGGATTAGTCTTGCATGATATATATTGATTAAATAGAAGATGTGTGGTTGATTTTGACAAGGCAAAATTAATTTATAACACTAGAACGATATTTTGTTACATTCTTTATGTTATCATTTCCAACTCAAATGAACTATATAAGTGTAACAATTTATTAATTCTTGAAACTTTAAGTTTTTGATTTTGTTTTCAATAAATAGTTTTTTCCTTTTTTTTTCCTGATATTTCGAGAGTTTATTCATTCCGAGACATGTCGAACATATTAAGTAGGAGTATATAATATTATAATTCACCATATAGACATGACGAATGTGGGCATTTTCTCTAGTTTTATACTAGCATTTATCTAGTTTAATACTAGTAATTAGTTCACTTTGATATCATTGTAATAGGTTCGATTCGATATAATGTTTGATGTAACAATATATTCACCATCTCAAAAAAAAAAAAAAGTTTCATCACATGGATTGAACTAAATCCATTTATATAACTTGGACTCAACTCACCTCAAAAGCTAACCTTAAAGGTAAGGATTGCTCAAAACCTTATAAGGTAGATTTTAATTATTATTTTCAACCTATGTGAAACATTTATACTCAATAACTAGTCACGACAAAGTGACAAATTCACGTTCAATTATTGTTTTCCTTTATGAATACAAGAAAGAGCTCTCCAGGTATAACTTACATTTTTTTTGTTCATGGACTTTATTAACTAATTTGTATAATTACAATTGCACACACCTAAAATTTAATTATTCTAATCACAACTACATCGTCTGATCCCTTGCATGTAGTATTCACTTGAAATATATTTTAGGCATTCTCCTCCATTACCTAATTTTTTTTTTTTATCTAATAGACATTGTATTTACAGCTCGAACCGAATAGTGCAAAGGGTATAAATCCTCCTCAGTGTAGTGTCTCCAATAGGATTCAAACTTAAGTTTTGCCTCTGAAGATCACAAGTCACTATCACTTGACTCAACCACCTTGAGTAGTTATATTTATTAAACTTTTTAATCATAAGTGACTTATCAAACTAAATTCCTTTTACATATATTTATGGTATTTTTAACCTTTTAGATATTAATATATATGGTATTATGTAATGTTAATTAATGGTACCGGTGAAATTGATTAGATTATAAATTATAATATTTTAAAATATGATCAAATTGTTTGATCAATTGTATCAATGGATAACAAATTATGGAACGGAGCTAGTATGGCATCACACTTGTTGTTACAAAACTAACTTCAAATTATATATTTAAAATGAAACTTATAGTAGTCGAGATGTTTGAAATTATTAAAATCTTATGGGCATATCTGTAATTTTACCAAATAAAATGGGGTGTAGATATAATTATCTTTATCAAATATGTCAACAAAATAAATACTTGAATCCAAAACAACATGTTTTCACATAAGCTGGAAATTTCACAATTTCTTTTGGATTACAATACATACCAAGTTCAAATTGAACATAACTTGACAGTCATGGTTACGGAAAAGTCTAATAAATAATCAAAGAACATACATTAATCATATAAGAAAACTGATGCACCAAATTAAAACTATAACAGATCTAGTTGCAAGAAAAAGTTATTACATCAATGTACTTAACATACTATAAATTTTGAACTCATTTCCTTTGGAAAGTTAGCATACCAATGAAAGCTACGACACGACAAATTATCCCTGTAATAATTAGCATAAATAAACGAAGATTCCAGTGATGAACATTATACCCATACTTGAGTAGTTCACCACAACGTGTTAGTAGCCACACTCCATAGTATCTGAATATAAATAAAATCGATCACACGTTGATTTGGTAATAAATTTTCTTCCAAATTATTGATAACGGAATTACAGCATACCGTTCTGCATTTGCGATAACGAATGCTTCTAGGGCCCACTTCGGATAACAGAAGTTTCCTAGGAATAGTACGAATCCCGATGCATTCGACTGAGTTGCAATGAGAGTCAAAACCACTGGAAGCAGTACCGAGCACTGTAGGAAAACGAAAGATATATTTATCAGATCAATCGTGCTTATATCATGAAACTCAAACAAATTAAAAGCTTCGAGTTATTATGTTTACCAGCTGGGAGGGACCTGGTTCGAGAAAGATGACCAACGCGTAAGCCATACCGGTTACACAATAAACAAGGCAAAGCAAAACGAAGTAATTGCACGCAAATGAAGATCTTGGATTGCTGAAGAAATAAAACATCGAGAGATAGACCACAGGCTTTATTAGTACATTGAATAAGTCGACTGTGTCTTTGGACACAAAATAAGCGAGGCTGCTAATCCCGGAAGAACTCTCTCTCCAATATTGTAACTTGTCCTGAGAAAATGACCTTAACGCCGCAATCTTGCACAACAACGCTGAAATCCGCGAGTTAGACGTATAGAATAATATCAAGTTTAAGATCCATAGAAACTGAAAATGAATAATATCAGCAAAATTATGATAGTAGTTCAAAAGTTACATATATGAACTTACAAACAGCAATTATTGTGTATGTATAAGCAACAAAACCAAAAGTTGTATCGCTCGCTTTTGTGAGTGATCCCAACCAAGCCCCAGCTATTAACAGGATGAGATAATCTACTGCTTGTGTTTTAGCTTCTCGCAATCTCTGCTTACTCACCCTGAGTTTATGACTGATATACCAAATATTCAATCAATGACATGGCAAGTTACACATCAGAATAAAGGCAAACTAAGACTAAAATCTGCTCTTATTCGACATAGACCAAGGTCTGCTCTTATTCAACATAGACCAAGATCTGCTCTTATTCGGCATAGACCAAGATCTGCTCCTGTTCGACATATAGCAGACTGGGCATTAATTCGACATAACCACTAAAATCCGACCCGACCCGACCCGAAAGACCCGACCGATCTGAAAGATCCGAGTTCTCCCCCTATAAATACCCCTCATTTGTTACATTTAAAGAGAGATTCTGCTCGACTTAACAACTACTTTTCTGCTATATTCTGCTATGCTTTGAATTGAACTGACTTAGTCATCGGAGGGTCAGCGCCGGGTAAACCACCGGAACAACCTGACGAGTTTCTTTGAGCACAGGGTTAGGAACCTTGAAGTGGAGTCCAGCTCAATCTGACCGGCTTAGGATTCCATACTGTGGAGCGGAAAACATCATAATGTGGCACATTGGACGTGGACCAGACACTTAGACGAAAAATTCCCTTCATCAGTTGGCGCCGACAGTTGATAGCTTTCAAAGCATCGAATCCTTACACTATAAAAGTGATAAGTCGACAAATCAAAAGCTTCAAAGCTTCAATTCCTTACACTATAAAAGTAATAAGTAGAACAATTGATAGCTTTAAAAGCATCAATCATTTCGACAGCTTCCAAAGCATCGAATCCTTACACTATAAAGGTGATAAGTCGACAAATCAAAAAGCTTCAAAGCTTCAATTCCTTACACTATAAAAGTGATAAGTAGAACAATTGATAGCTTTCAAAGCATCAATCATTTCGACAACTTTCAAAGCATCGAATCCTTACACTATAAAAGTGATAAGTCGACAAATCAAAAGTTTCAAAGCTTCAATTCCTTACACTATAAAAGTGATAAGTAGAACAGTTGATAGCTTTCAAAGCATCAATGATTTCGACAGCTTTCAAAGCATCGAATCCTTACACTATAAAAGTGATAAGTCGAAAAATCAAAAGCGTCAAAGCTTCAATCCTTACACTATAAAAGTGATAACTAGAAAAGTTGATAACTTTCAAAGCATCGAATCCTTACACTATAAAAGTGATAAGTCGACAAATCAAAAGCTTCAAAGCTTCAATTCCTTACACTATAAAAGTGATAAGTAGAACAATTGATAGCTTTCAAAGCATCAATCATTTCGACAACTTTCAAAGCATCGAATCCTTACACTGTAAAAGTGATAAATCGACAAATCAAAAGCTTCAAAGCTTCAATTCCTTACACTATAAAAGTGATAAGTTGAACAGTGAATAGCTTTAAAAAGCATCGACCAAAAATACTATAAAAGTGTTAATGAAGAATCTGGTCGACAAATCATCGACCAGAATTTAGGTCGAATAGATTTAAAAGCATCGACCAGAATTTAGGTCGAATAGCTTTAAAAGTATCGACCAAAAAAAAAAACACTATAAAAGTGTTAATGAAGAATCTGGTCGACCTCAAAGCATCGACCAGAAATATTTAGGTCGAATAGCTTTAAAATCATTGACCAAAATCACTATAAAAGTGTTAATGAAGAATCTGGTCGACAAATCATCGACCAGAATTTAGGTCGAATAACTTTAAAAGTATCGACCAAAAACACTATAAAAGTGTTAATGAAGAAACTGGTCGACATCAAAGCATCGACCAGAAATATTTAGGTCGAATAGCTTTAAAAGCATCGACCAAAAACACTATAAAAGTGTTAATGAAGAATATGGTCGACATTAAAGCATCGACCAGAATTTAGGTCGAATAGCTTTAAAAGCATCGACCAAAAACACTATAAAAGTGTTAGCGAAGTATCTGGTCGACATCAAAGCATCGACCACAAAGACTGATCGATAGCATTAAAAGCATCGAAGCATCGACCGGAATTTAGGTCGAATAGCTTTAAAAGTATTGACCAAAAAACACTATAAAAGTGTTAATGAAGAAACTGATCGACATCAATTATCAACAAAGAATAGGTCGAACGCCGACCAAAAATGCGATCGACAACTTCAAAACTTCGGTTGGCCTAAAAGGTCACCAAGTACTATAAATGCCTCGAGCTTCTCAACCAGTGAGAGCCTCAATTACATGCTCGATCAAGAAAGTAAAATTGAACACCCATTAAATTGACAATCGCATCATAAAAGTTCAAAATTATAACTTCGAAACTTCGATTTACAATCGAACTCTCGAACTTGGGGGACTATTTATATACCAAATATTTAATCAATGTGGCATCCAATTTTTGCACTTTTATATATCATTCGATATATATTATTCGACATATATGCCTAGATCTCTTTTGACTTTCCTCTGTTTCAATATATCAAGCCTTCAACAAAAGAATTTCAAAATATGGACAAATACCTTTGCAGCAAATAGATTGATTTGTGGAGATATGTTTATATCAATTTTAAAATTAGTCACATATATGCCATATCTAATAAATATATATATATATATAGATTAATTAGGAAATTAATCTTCATCAGTTTGTATTGTTCGATGATGATGAATGCTTAGACATTGAGTGCTTCGATGATAAATTAGGAAATTAACTCCTAATGTATATCAAAATTGAGTGCTTCGATGATGATGAATGCTTCAATGACAAATTAGGAAATTAACTCCTAGTGTATATCAAAATTGAGTGCTTCGACATTGAGTGCTTTTTATATAATTCATTGAAGTGCTTCGATATACATCAGTATTCGATATGTATGCCTAAAATATTTTATCATTTATTCTCGTTATTTACTTCACAAATTCGATATTCTCATATCGAATTCCTAAACTTGGAAATTCAAGTTACAAACTTCGAAACTTCGATTCACAATCGAACTCTCGAACTTGGGGGACTATTGATATACCAAATATTCAATCAATAACATGGCAAGTTACACGTCAGAATAAAGGCAAACTAAGACTAAAATCTGCTCTTATTCGACATAGACCAAGATCTGCTCTTATTAAACATAGACCAAGATATGCTCTTATTCGGCATAGACCAAGATCTGCTCTTATTTGACATAGGCCAAGATCTGCTCCTGTTCGACATATAGCAGACCGGGCATTAATTCGACATAACCACTAAAGATCCGACCCGACCCGACCCGAAAGACCCGACCGATCCGAAAGATCCGAGTTCTCCTCCTATAAATACCCCTCATTTGTTACATTTAAAGAGAGATTCTGCTCGACTTAACAACTACTTTTCTGTTATATTCTGCTATGCTCTGAATTGATCTGACTTAGGCATCGGAGGGTCAGCGCCGGGTCAACCACCGGCACAACCTGACGAGTTTCTTTGAGCACAGGGTTAGGAACCTTGAAGTGGAGTCCAGCTCGATCTGACGGCTTAGGATTCCATACTGTGGAGCGGAAAACATCATAACGTGGCACATTGGACGTGGACCAGACACTTAGACGAAAATTCCCTTCATCAATGACGATGTTGAAGAAAATCAAAGAACTTGTCGAGGCAACAACAACTAAACAAATACACAATCAGATGATATGAAATTTTTGTTCTTGCAATTTTCTATTACTTACCTGCCAAGGAAGTACTTATACTGTAAGAGAGGACTTGGGGTTCTTCGATATGACAAATCAGTTGACCTCAAGAAATTGTGTCGTATCATATCATGTTGCTGCTCCACATTGGCTTTAACATCTTGCCAAACTTCCTCAGCAAAGGATTGTTCCTCTGTGACGAGACCAGGAAAGCCATGATCCTGTTCAATATTCGTTGTCATGAGAGCAGGTGCCACAGTATTTATTCTCATATCTGAGGGTATAGGAAATTCAAAAAAAAATCAATTTTCAGGTAATGGCAATCAATGAATCATCAAGATTATGTGCTTCTTTAAAGAAAGAAAGTGTTCCTGTGAAGAGGCTCGTTGTTAATCAAATCCTTCCCCCATCATCCTCTGACTGCAAGTTCTGTGCAATGAAGAGGAAGGTATTGAATAAATCATCTTTTATTTTCTTGTACTGTAGTTACATAAAGGTAAGTATGGTCTTTCGCCAGTGATAAATTGATAATGGACCATGTCAGTGAATTTAACTGAACTAATAAAAAATATATGCAATTACATAGATTCTCCTTTTTCTGTGAACTTTGATACATATACAACTTAAAATAATGATATGCAACGAATTTACAGAGGAAAAAATTACATTAGAGGAAACTAATTAACATGATACAAAAATGTTCATTTGTACAAATCATATCTATCCAAAGTCTCACTTCTTCTGTAAAGCCAACATACCAAAGAAAGCTACAGCCCGACAAGCTGCACCCGCAGACATGAGTAGAGAAATACAAAGGTACCAGTTATGAAGATTATATCCAGTCCTCATAAGTGCACCACACCGCTGTATGAGCCATACACCGTGATATCTGCAAGTAAAATGGCAGCTAGAGTTTTAGTATATCTCCCAAGAATCACTATCAAGAAATTTGATTTATAGTAGTTTGTATTGATAGAAATGAATTGTGTACGTATTTTATGCTGCAAGGTGTTCTATGTCAACATACCTTTTTGCATTTGAGATGATAAATGCTTCTAAAGCCCAGCTAGGATAACACAGTTCTGTCAAAATCCTTATAAATTTACTATCTTTCGGTTGAGTAGAAAGAAGAGTCAAAACCACGGGGAGAAGCACGGAGCACTGCATGGTTTTGAAACATTGGATCAGCTATGATAATATGTAAACATGTACAAAATGGGGTAAAAAATAAAGTAGTTTTGCTGAGTGGAGAGTGCTTACCAATTGAGATGGACCCGGTTCGAGGAAGATGGCCAATGCGTAAGCTATACCAGTCACGCAATAAACGAGGCATAACAAAACAATGTAATTGTCTAAGAACAAAGATCTTGGATTGCTGAAGAAATAAAACATGGAGAGATAGACCAGTGGTTTAATGAGTGTATTGAAATGATCTACTGTGTCTTTTGCAATAAAGTGAGCAAGACACCAACAGGTGATTGGTCTAGTGGAAGGGACTAGTCACTACAAAGTAGCGGACTCAGGTTCGAATCCCTGTTGGGAGAGGTTCCCACTTTATGTGCCCGACGCGCCTCGAAAGGGATTAAACCCTTGGGAAACCAAAAAAAAAAATAAAGTGAGCAAGACTGCTAATGCCAGAAGCACGCTCCCTTTGGTATTGTAGCTTGTCTAGAGAAAATGTTCTTAGAGCCGCGATTTTGCATAGTAAAGCTGAGACAATAAGAAAGAAAATGCGAATGAGAAAAATACAAGGGGGAAGACTTCACAAGAATTGTTAAAAGTCGATACTTGTAGTGATAATATTCGAGTCAACTCACAGGTAGCTATGATAGTGTAAGTATAACCAGGTGCCCCAAAATTTTCCTCACTTCCTTTGGCAAGTAATCCTAAACAAGCACCGGCAAGCAACAATATAAGGAAGTCAATTGCTTGGATTCTAGCATCTCGTAAACGCTGCTTAGCCATCCTGAGTCAAGTATGAATATAAGAAAGATTAGCATATTACTCCGAGTGAAATGCAAAAAACCCACTATGCTTTACCTAATTAGCAAAACCCCCCTCTCTGTTATTTTTATTACCAAAACCCATCCATGTGCTAATTTTCATAAGCAAAAAAACACCTCCCAACCCAAAATGACAATTAGATCCCCACCAAGAGATACGAAACACCCCTATTCACATAAAAAGTTGACAATAATCCCCTGTTAACTTTGAAAATTGGCAATAACCCTCCTGTTCACTAATTTTTTTGACAATAACCTCCCTATGATTTATGAAGGAATTTCAAATGGGGTTTTTTGATAATAAAAAAAGAACACGGGGGTTTTTCTGCTAATAAAAATAACAAAACGAGGGGCAGTTTTGCTGATAAAAAAAAAGTTTTTTTCTTTTTTTTTGCCAATCAGACAGCCCAGGGGACATTTTTGCATTTAGCTCTTTACTATTCCTAGTCTCCTATTAAAGACAGAAAGCATGTTACAATTTCCAAAATAGTTGGTCATCTGCTTGTTGTCAAAAAATGGCATTTGGATATGTTGCAAAGCCACTTGAAGATGCTCAACTCGACAGACTTCTTAGTTCAGTGAAAGAAAAGAACAGTTGAGTTTATACCTTCCAAGGAAGTGTTTATACTGCAGAAGAATGTTGGGAGTTCTCCTTCCGGACAAGTCTTTCGACTTCAAGAAGTTATTCCGCATCACATCATAACGCGCTTCCAATTTATACTTCATATTTTGCCAGAATTCCCCACAAAATGATAATTGCTCGGTTACAGGTCCCGCACTATGTTCTTGATTAATTGGATCAACTTGTATCACTACAGGCTCACTTGACTGGGAACCATTTTTTTGCATATCAGCAGGTATAGGATAACCTTTATGAATCATCCATCTAAGAGGAAGTTCTTGACAACTCACACTCGAGCTCGTACTTGGTTTCACCATCTCCTCCAAAACATCTATAAAATAGTCGGGCGGATTTATACGCTCGGGAACATTTATATCAAGGTGCGCAAAGTAATCTTCTACATCTCTCACTGATCCATGGTACACTGTACGACCTCCCTTTGCTAGAAGTATCAAATCATCGAACATCTTGAATAATGAATAGCTGTAAGAAGATACTGATTCAGAGTTTTCTAAAGCAACTTTCTTGAGAGCTTAAGCAGTAAGTATCAATAATAATATTAGAGTGAAATGCAAAAATACCCCTTATGCTTTGCCTAATTAGCAAAACAACCCTATGTTACTTTATTAGCAAAAAGCTCCCCTTGTGTTTATTTTTATTGTAAAAAAAAATCCCTCCCATGCTGGAATACATATTTTGCAGGAAAAATGACAATTATGCCACCACAAAAAAATGCGAAAACACCCCTCTTAACCTAAAAAACTATCAATACTTCCCCTGTTCGCTTAAAAATTTGACAATAATCTCCCTATGATTTATGAAGGAATTTCAAATGGGGTTTTTTGCTAATAAAAAAAAAACACAGGGGGTATTTTGCTAATAAAATAATACAGGGGGGTTTTTGCTAATAAAAATAACACATCGGGGTTTTTGCTAATAAAAATAACACGTGGTTTTTGTCAATAAGGCAAAGCATAGAGGGTATTTTTGCATTTAATTTTAGCTCAATAATATTACCTTGGTTGGTGAACGACCATGCAAATGTTTACTCCCTCATGAGCTTCGCGTCTGAGTGCTCTAAGAAGGAGCTGAGAAGACGAGCTGTCCAATCCGGAGGTTGGTTCATCAAGGAATAAAAGTGAAGGTTCCATTACAAGCTCAAGACCAACATTTACACGTTTCCTCTGTCCTCCAGAGATACCTCGTTTCTCCACAGTGCCAACCAACGAGTCTCTTACTGGCTGCAATCCCAGGGACTCGATCACTCTTTCAACAATAAGTACTTTGTCTTTTTTCGGTAAATCTGCTGACAGTCTTCAAAAAATGTGGAAATATATAAGAATATATTACATCATACTCACAGAAATTTGAGTAAGAAATTAATGCTGATAGCAATCTCATGAACTGATTATTTTTTACTCTTACAAAAATCTTTGTAAGGCTTATAACGTGCTTTGTACCTATAAGCTGGTACAATTATCACTGCCTTGGGCAGTGATGAATTGTAAATAAGCGAAAGACAAAAACACCCCCTATGCTTTGTCTAACTCCCAAAAAGCCCCTCGCGTTATTTTAACTCCCAAAAAACCCCTGTGATCTCAAGAAAGTCCCAAATACACCCCCCCAAAAAAAAAGAGTGAGTTTCAAACGCCAAAATTGCAAGTATTTATTCACATTTGTTTTTAATATGACAATTTTACCCCTGAAATCGAAAGAAAAAAACACCCCCTATGCTATGTCTAACTCCCCAACCCCCGCCCCCATGTCTCATTTTAAATACCCAAAACCCCCCTGTTTTTGGTTTTAAATACCACACTCGACCCAAATAGTATATACTTAATTTTTCAAAAAGAATAAATAAATTTAAAAAAAAACAAACAAACACATAGGGGTAATCTTGTCATTCCACCAAAAATCAAAAGTAAAATTATACTTGGGTTGAGTGTGGTATTTAAAACGAAACACAGGAGGGTTTTTGGGAGTTAGACAAAGCATAGGGGGTGTTTTTGTCTTTTGCTCAATTGTAAATTCTTGTGAGGACAAAATTGTAAACTTTAGGAGGTCCCATGATTCACAATATTTTTATGTGGTTAATGGTCAAGGAATGAGTTACAGTTATGAAAAGTAAAATTGATGCATACCTGCAATTGGCACTGAACCATATATTCTCTTCGACTGTTAAATTCCCGTGCACAACATCATCCTGTGGCACAAATCCAACAATCTTTTTATATGAGCGAATTGGCTCCATCTTTCCATTTATTAGAATCAAGCCAGTTATTGTGCACCCGACTGTTTTCCCAGCCAAAGCTGAAAGTAGAGTTGTTTTTCCAGCCCCAGATGGACCCATTAGAGCAGTAATTCGACCAGGCTTGATTTCACCAGTGAGAGATTGTAAAAGATGTTTCTTTTTTTGTTTCAATGAAACCGAAAGATCTCTAAATGTAATTTCGATCGGAGGTCTTTTTGGGGTGTCATCACTCATTGTCATTGCAATCACTCCAGAGAAGGTAAGATCTTTGTCCTTTTGTTGTTGAGCTCTCTCCTTTTCAAGTTGAGAATAAGCATATCTAAATATTTGAGTATCTGTGCGTATATGTTTCACCTTTAACTTTTTCTTCTTGTCTTTATTTATGGTTTCTTGATGGGCATCTTCGAAACTATCATGGTATTCTTCGATTTCTTGTTCTTCTATTTTTGTTTGGTTCGATATTCTAGCCTGTTTGTTGGGTATGATGGTGTTTCTATGTGAAAATGAACGGGACACTTGAGATTGAAGCTCGATTGCTCTCTTTTTAATTGCGTCTTTTGCAGCTTGCCATCTTGCTTGTGCTTGGGCATTCTCCTTTACGCTTTTCACTGCGACTTCCCTCGATCGAGCATATCTCCTTTCAGTAATTGAAATGACTTGTCCATAACAATTGTAGAAGATGAATAAAATAACACTTATACCAACCTGGAACAACAAGAAAGATCAATCTATCAGCTGAAACTGAACAAGATAAGAAAGTCGACTCTTATCCGGAGAAGTGTGTGATTGATAATACGAGGACCAAGTTCGTATCCGGAAATGGTATTTCATAGACCAAACACACTTTTTTCCATATAGTACTCATATTTATATGACAGGAAAGAGTTTCTAAGTATCTGATTTGGAATGCAAGCATTTTTTCCTTAGATTCATAGATTTTTAGTAAGTTGGTGTATTCTTTCTAAAGTTTCTGAAAGCATTTATTTTAACTGGAGATAAAACTATGGGGGAAAACTTACAATAAGCATTAACCCGTATTGAGTTATATTCTGCCTTGTTTGGTTTGAATCACATGAAGTCAAGCTGTAGCATCCTACAAGATTATCTTAAAAGATTAGATGTAATTTTACGAATCCTGAAGAATTACACATGAGGTCTAAGGCACTAAATGCACAAATAATTAAGAAGGAATATCATAGAGAAAACAAAGGTTATGAGAAGCCATAGAATCACAACACCACCAATCATCTAAAGAAAACAAAAGAGTTGCAACAGAACACACTTTAACTAGGTATTACTCACGTTGCTCAGCCATAGATCCCATGCGACAATAATGCCTGCGATTCAAATACAAAAAACAATCATGATTATTGAAACTATGTCAATAAAATACATAAACTACTAATTTCAAGACGTCCTTATAAAAGTCGAAAGCACTATATTAGTATTACTTAATAATGAGTGAAGGAAAGGATAAAACTCTACCCGCTAGAACAAGGAACCTCTTCAGTGTTTGTTGGACAGTATGAACCTGCTGAACAGAACATCGAAGCACCTCTGCTAACATCTGCCCAAATATTAGCCCCTCCGCAACTATGATTTAGCTCTCCAGGCGGTAATTGGTAAGGATATCTGCAAAGGGTAATCAATAAATACAATGCACTAATTATGGGTTATTCAAAAGAAACTAATAGTTTTAATTTAACTTACGGGTCACATAAGCCGGTAGTCCCATTTATAGTTGCAAGCGGGCAGTACGAACCTAATGGACAGGCTATAAAAATGGAAAAACATAACCATGCTTCAGTACATCAACAAGATAAATTAATCTCAACTCCATTTTTTTCTTATTAGTCCAGTACCCATATGTGATAATAATATATTAATTTCCCATTTGCACGCCAACGGTTTCTATGGATTAATATGTATAACTACTCATTTTAACTCAAAAGGTGGGGATAAATGTAAGACACTCCCATGTGTTATGTAAAACATGTATGAAACTGCCTCGTGAAGTGTTTATTGCATACCCCAGTACTATTAAATATTTGGCACAAAATCCATCATCCGTACAAGTCTTAGCAACATATTTTGTATCGTATGAGAGATTTCGTGCAAATTATTTAATAGTAATACAGGAGAATTCGATGCAATAAACATTTTACAGGGTTGTTTCGTGCATTTTACCCCAAAAGGTGCCATCATTTTTTGTAAAGTCCTCCTATGCAATACACGTTTTAGCCACAAACTGAAAGACAATTTGGATTTTTTAAGATTATGAACAACATTTTGCTATGTAGCTACATTCCTAAAAAGAAAGATTCTTGAAAAGTCTTTTTTCCCATATTACACCACATTATGCTAAAAACCAGGTTCAATAAAATGTGGCTTAAGTTCATATAAAAATCTACTATCAATTGGCTATTATTAGAATAAAACTAGAAGAAAATAAAAATAGAGAAAGAGAAAAAATTGAATGACTTACGTATCATGCAAGTAAGACCTTGAGGACAGAAAAAACCTTCGCAGCATGGTTGGCAATTTGAAGTTCGTTCTGGGATTTCCCTCGATTCCCTGAAATCGGGGGGCTGATTCAGGCCCGATCTGCAGGCCCATCCGGGCTCACAACCCGAAACCCAAGAGGTTTGATTGCAGTTTCTATTTGGCTGTAGGAATGTGGCTGATGATCTTCTGTTTGCTATGAAATTTGAGAAGTAAAATTTTAGGTCTGCTGCTGTACACAGTCTCTCGGGCAAGTCTCCTGTTTTGGAACAAATTTAAATTACAATTTTGAAATAATAAAAATTGGCATAGCCCCAGTAAGTTAAAAATTTACAAAATATATATTAGAAAAAAAAAATTATCTAAATACAAATGACTTTTATTTTACTTTTGTTTTATCAATTTCTTAATTAATTTTTTCCTTTTTCTTTGAGTTTGTTACAGTTAAACAATTGTTGATTAGAAAACAACATAATTTCGAAATTAGTTAAAAGATTCAATTAAACTTTATTTATGCTACTAAACTATAACATAAATATTGTAGCACTTTATTGGCGAGGGAATAGCAATTTAACTCTCTGTAATAAATAAAAGGGCAAAATAACTCCATGTGTTTTTATAAAAGAAGCATATTGTACACCCTCTTAAATTTTACATTATTACAAGGGGTAAAATGGTCGTAATGTAATATCATAGGGAATTGAAGTGCCCATTTACGCATATCACGTGGAGTTAAAGTGTCCATTTACACATATCACGGGGAGATAAACTGTCTACTTATGTTTATCATGGGGGATAAAATGAGGTGAATATGTTCTTAATTGTAAGGTTAAATTGGTTATTTTTTAAATGAAAATGAAGTTTTAGTCGTATTATTGTATGTGCAGCACCTCCATTATCAATGCGGTAAATTGCTCATTATTTCATATCACATGGAGATAAATTACTCATTATTTCATTTCACATGGAGATAAATTACCTATTTTCATATCATGAGGAGGTAAATTATCCATTAGACATATCATAAAAAATTAACTTGCTAAAAATCCATTTACCATAGCACCATAAAAACTAACTATACTCATATATATATTTTAAAATTAAATACTTGTCAACAAATTTATAATTTATGAGCATTACAACCTCCGAAGATAAAAGATCCACCGAAAAACTCTCAAATTTTATGGCATGTGCTGTGGCCTTAACATGATATAACATTTTTTTTTTATATAATTTAGATCACAAACTTAATACTACTATGTTTTAATATCAGTAGATTCAACATTAGAAGAAATATCGATTGCCATTTTTTACTATAATTCTTGTTGACATGAAATGAATTGATATAAAAATTACTTGGCCGGTCGTCAACCAATTCAATAAATTCGCTAATTCCAGAAATTTAAATGTTTTGTTCGATTTAAGCAAAAGAAAATACACAAAAACCTCTCCAATCAGAGAAAGAAAGAAAAAAAAATAAAAAAGTCATATATACCTCGAGTAGTCACGATACACCTAGACACGAAATCCAAATTATCAGAATAATTAAAAGACCTGTTCCAATCATCTTCTCTGCAATTACCCACACCAAATTTAAAAAATTAGTTATTAAAAATATACAGTATATATATATAATCAACAAGAAGAAATATATATATATATAATAGTATATAAAATGAATGATCATCTGAACATGTTAATTGATATTCTTACGGGTCAGTAACACAAAAGGCGGCCCGTTGAGCAATTTCACTATGTATAAGATCAGAAGTGACACTGGAGAGACGTTGATAAACTAATTCCGTAAACTGATTAAGGACCGTCGGATTATCGAGCTGACTAGTATTGATGCCATTCTGGAAATCAACTTGCTGCTGTTGGCACTGCACCAACTGTACCAAGGGACACAGCAGCAGAGATATGACTTGCATGGAAAATAAACATGCACTTAATAATGTAATAATTTGCTCCCTCATTTTTCTGGGCCGGAAGAACTGATCATAAAAAATTTTACAAATTGATTTGTTTTCACTTTCCTCTAATTAATTTGACTTTTATATGTGTGTGTTTAGGAAATTCTGATAGGAAGATGAAGGTGGACAGAGGTGAGAGAAGATTTTTAGTAATTAAGAGGAAATGTGTATATGTATATATATACTTCGTATATGGCAGTTGAGTGGGCCCATTTATTTGGGTTAATTAGTTTTATTTAGTATTTTTTACTAATTCCAGAGAGTCGATATTAACCAAAACTCCAAATGCATGGACAAGACTGAAGATTCAAGAGCTGTTATAAACTTAATAAGAAAATTAATTAAAGATTTTAATTTTCTAACATTAGATGCTTAATCATAGGGTTTTTGCCAATTTACCCTTCTTGTAGTCCGAGAAAATAAAAACATGTACGGTCTGTTTGTTTGTCATTTTTCAAAATTATTTCGTGTTTGAAAAATATCAAACAAACATGTTTTCTACTTTTTGAAATAAAATTTTTCACCTTTCAATTTTCTTAAATTATTCTTTCAAAGCCAAACAGACAATAATTTTTTTATCTCAAAACAAAACTTATACACACTTTACATTGATTTTACATAATTAAAGTAATTTATCTCACATAACAAATATGATTTAACATAAAGTCTTACACATCTTACACCTACAATCTAACTCTTCCAAAAAAAATTATACCTATTTTATTTCTCAAACCACTCTATCAAAATTCAAACAAACAACATTACGCAAACCGAAATTATTTCACAAACTTTCACTATTCTCTCAAATAACTTTCTCAAACACCAAACAAACAGGCCCAGTCCCTCGCGAAATCAAAATGTATTGGATACGCCAACTTAGCGTCAACATACAGTGTTATTCATGCATGTAAAAATGCAAGGGTAAAATTATTTTATTTTATTGTTAAAATAATAATTTTAAACCGTGAACCGTAAATTAACTCCATATGTTATTTCATATAGACAGCTTAACTCCTTGTGATAAATAAAAGGGTAACATATATATCTTCCTATAATTTTATAAAAGAAGCACATTGCCTCTCTATTGATTTTTATATTTTACAAGGGTTAAAATGTTCATTATGCAATATGACGGAGAGTTACTTAAAGTGCACATTTACGCATATCACAGGGGGTAAAGTGATGTTAATATGTTGTCAAGGGTAAGACTAAATTGGTTATTTTTTACATGAAAATGATGTCTCATGAGTCACATTATAAAGTGTGTGCGCTCCACCTCCATTAGGAATGAGGTAAATTTATCATTATTTCATATCACATTAAAGTAAATTGCTCATTATTCAATTTTATTTTAATACCACAAGAAGATAAATTGACCATTAGACATATCACCTAGAGTTAAGTAGCAAAAAATTCCCCATTATAACCCCACCTGTATATCTCATATTTTTTTTTAGCAATTTAATTAGTACTTTAAACGAGATATGTCTAATGGACATTAATTTATACCCCTAAAATAAATGCAGATTACCCCTTATAAAATAAAAAAAGGTTGTGTAATGGCGATACTTTTATTTGATCTAGTATAGTATAATGTCATTTTAGTTTCAACACAAAAAATAAGTGTTTTGAAAGGTAGTGAAGACATGCATGAACTTTTTCTAATATTTGAGATGAAGTCTTAAACTTATTTTATGAAAAATTGAGACAATCCTATATAAATCTGTGTACTTTTTATATTCTTTTCTTTATTTTTTTATTAATAATACTATAATCCATAAAAATATGCAGTCACTTAAAAATTGTGTGAGTTTATATAAAAGATAATTAATAAATAGATTTTACCGTCTAGCTCATCCTAAATATGAAGTTGCATACGTAATTAATTGACTTTGTACTATATTGGTAAAATCAATACATATGAATGAATGAATGCATGCATACACTGATCGATCTTGACGGTTTCAATTAAGAAAACCAAAGAGGAGAAACCTTCAATGATTCAGACAATATAATTAATTAGTATATAACACCTCTCAAGGATTTCTTGTAATAAAAAAATCTGTTCAATTAATAAATATAGGTTTGGTGGTTATGAATAATATATTATTTTATATATAATTGACAGATGAAAATTCATTTTGTTGCTATATAAGACATGACCGAGACTAGTTCCATATCCATTGATCATTTCCTTAATCTTTCCTCAATTCCTGATCTGTTGAATGAATTAAATATCCCAATTTGTATGACTGGCTAGTTGATTAGTATTAAGGCTTTCGTGTTGGTTTGCTCCTTTCAAACAATGGATAAACAAATTAAATGTAGGCTTGGTCAATTAACTTGATACAACTTGAGGTGCATGCATGCTAGCACGCATAATTTAAAGTATAAATTATATATAATCCCTATTTTAGGTATCAATATTTAAAATATTCTTATAATTGCAGAAATTATGAACAAATTGATTTTAAAATTTAGCTTTATTAGGTGGATACTCTGAAACCGTATAAAAAATTAATACGTATTAGTCTTGCCCGATATATTAATTAAATAGAAGATATATAAGGTTGATTTTAATTAATTTACAACACTAGAACGATATTTTGTTATATTCTTTATTTTATCATTCCCAGCTCAATGAACTAACTGTAACAATTTATTAATTCTTAAAACGTAAAGTTTTTGTTTTCAATCATTAGTTTTTTCCTTTATGAATACAAGAAAGAGCTCTCTAAATATTACTATTAACAAATATTTTGTTGAGTTGGTTTATTAACAAATAGGTATAATTAGGGCTTTTGGCACTTTGCACCCTGGAATTATAGGGTTTTGGCACTTTGCACCCTAACTTAAAAGTTTTGACACTTTGCACCCTGGAAATACAATTTAGTTGGCACTTTGCACCCTAGTGTGTGTTTTGAAGAAAAAATTAATTGATTGAAGAGTATAATAGTTATTTTCGAATATTTTTGGTACTTTAAACCCTAAAAGTATAGGTTTTGACACTTTGCACTCTGAAATATAGAATATTGGCACTTTGTATCCAAAAAATATAATTTTTGGCATTTTCAACCCCGACTTAATATGATAATCTAAATCATGTAAATAACATGCAATATAATAATATGTTAGATATGTATTTTAGATATAAAGTAAATAATCTTGAGGATAATTGAAAATAAAATGAAGACAATGTCTTTGTTTTAATCTAAATTTTACAGAGAGAAAATATTAATATAAGTTATTATAAAGTAAAATAAATTTAGAATAACAACTTTATGATTGTTGTGGATAGAAATGACTATTTTATCTTTACATCGTCGACATTTATGAGTCTATTTTTTTTAAGAAAAATACATTATTGTATAAAATGTCATGCAAATTATATTTTTAGGGTGCAGAGTGCCAAAAAATTTAAGTCGGGGTGAAAAATGCTAATATTTTATAGTTTTAGGGTACAAAATGCCAACATTCTATATTTTAAGGGTGCAAAATCTATATTGCCAAGGTGCAAAGTGAAAAATAAAATTGAAATTAACTATCTACCCTTTTATCAATGAATTATTTCACTAAAACACACACTAGGGTGCAAAGTGCAAATAAATTATATTTTCATGGTGCAAAGTGCCAAAACTTTTAAGTCAGGGTGCAAAGTGTCAAAACCCTCTAATTTCAGGGTGCAAAATGCCAAAAACTCGTATAATTACAAATGCACACACCTAAGATTTAATCTTAGTTACAAATACATCGTCTGATCCCTTGCATGTAATATTCTCTCACTTTTGGCACCATAAGTTACCGTACTTAAATATATGGCATCATAATCATTCGACACATTTCATATCAATATGTAACGATCAGTAACACATTTGGTACTTTCGTTCAATAATTGACGGAATATCCAATTCCGATGGAAAATAGATGAAAAATTTGCAAAATTGGTCCAACAACTCACTGGCAAAGTTTGCTCCACATATTTTTTGGACTGACACATTTACCTCACAATTTACAATTTTGAAGCATTACAATTATAATTGCAAAAATAATTAAATTATTAATCCAATTAATAAATTTTATTTATTATTATTAAAAAATTAAATTAATTAGATTTTATATACTCCTATAATATAAATAAATTAAATAATATTTTATATAAAATCTGGAATTTTTTTTAAAATTATATATATATATATATATATATATATATATATTATTAATCCTATTTAATAAATTTTATACATCATTATTAAATATTTTAAATTAATTAGATTTTATATATAATATATTTAAATTAAATGATATTTTTTTGTAAAAGCTGAATTAAAAGATTTTAGAATCCTTGTGTAATTACTACCAGGTTAAGGAACATCACCGTGATTTCAGAATTAATCCCAAGTGGTCTCGCAAAATCATTAGAAAAACCGAATTGGGGATCCCACAACCAATTTCTTCTATATCAGCAACATGTGTATCAATTACCTTAGTGGACGTGAAATTGGTGTTGCCAATTGAGTTTGAATAGCTCCAAAGAGTGATTCAAGGAGAGAAACACAAAAAAAAAGAAAAAAAAAACGATGATTAATCTAAACCTAATTTTTTTTTAATTTTTCTTGAAACAACGAAAACATAAAAAAAACAAAGAAAGCTAAAAAATTAAGTCAGCAGAGTTGTTCGTGGGAGTGAGACGATGAGAATGAGTTTATGTTTGCAAAAATCAAACCATAATCAATGGAGATATGAACGGAAAACTGAAACGGTCCACTATTTCTTTATCCATTTAATTACTAGTTCATTTTTTTTACTTGACTCTATTTTGTATGCATTATATGAACGGAAATCAACCGGTCGGGATCATTCAATACAATGGTATGAACACGATACCAAGTGCTAAGGTGGTTTGGCCAATAGTGGGTCAAGAAATATTGAATGGTGATGTGGGCGGCGAGGAAAAAAAGGTCTTTACTTAGCTACAAATTTTATTTTGTACACGACGGGGGGTTTTGTTTTTCTTTTAATGGGAGTTTTGGGTCTCGGTTTATATGGTTTGGATTGCAGGCTGCAACTCGCCTGCATGAAGACGGAATCGCTAATATCGAATTTTATTGCAATTCAATTAAGAGAACGGAGAGTAATTACTTGTCCAAAGTATCAATTCTGGTTTAAACTCAAATTTGATCTCTTTCCATACCTCACATAGGTGTTATGGATATAATTTTGTTCATATTTAAGATCTAGGAATTTACTCAGGTTTAGTTTGAGAGGAAAAAAAATTAGAGAGAGAAAATTTGCAACCCATTTTACTTTTTATTAAATAGAATTAATAATATTTATGTAATTTTAAAAGATTTTATATAAAATATTATTTATTTTATATATATTATATGTAAAATCTAATTAGTTTAACATATTTTTTCGAATTTAAAAAAACTAATAAGTTTAATAGATATTTATTTTTTCAGGTTTTATATAAAATATAATTTAATTTACATATATTATTTATAAAGTCTAATTAGCTTAAAGATTCAATTAAACTAAATTTATCAAATAGTATTACTAATTTAATATTTTTATAATTGGGAGTGAAATGCTTCAAACTTATTAGATGTGGGGTAAATTTGCCAATCTAAAAATATGTGGGGCAAACTTTGCCATCAAGATTTATTTATGGGACCAATTTTGCAAATTATTCATCAATTTCCCATCCAAAATTGGGAGTAGTATCAAATGTGTGACTGGCCGTCAAGTAATGGTTTGAAATGTGTCGAATGAAAAACTTATGATACCATACCTTTAAAGTAGGATAACTTATGATACCAAAAGTGAAATTTTCTCTATATATTATAGGCCTTCTCTTAAAACTTATGCCTTTTTGCTCTATTAGCTATATTGTGAAATTAATCTTTTTAATATTTCAAGTGGCTAATCAAATTGAATTATTTTTACATATATTTATGGTGTTTTAAACCTTTTAGATATTAGTATATGTGGTGTTATGTAATGTTATTAAATTATTGTTGAAATAAATAAATTAGATTATTTATCATAATTTTTTGAAATTTGATCAAATTATCTGGTCAATTGTATGTAGGCGAGCCGAGTAGTATCAAACTATACTGTTCAAACTTGGTTTGAATTTTATCGAGCTTAAAATTTTGTTTAAACTTGGTTTGATTGTTAAACGAGCATGTATGATATTAAACGAGCTTTTAACGAACGAGTTCGAGGCGAGTATCAAGTAGCTTGATATTTTATATGTATTTTATCAATACTTAACTTATCGAGTTGAGCTCGAACCGAGATTTAAAAGTTATCGAACGAAAAATAATGCCAAACTTGTTTGATTTGTGTAACTAACCGAGCTCAAACGAATTTTCACTGAACTAGCTCGAGTTCAATTTCGAATAGCTTAATTTAATTCTCAACCCTAATTGTATCAAGGGATAACAAATTATGGGACCGAGGTAGTATGACATCACACTTTTTAGAAAAGTAATGTCAAATAATATATTTCTAACATGAAACTTGAAGAAGTTGTTGGCTATCTTTGTGGCATCGATTGTACAAGTTCGTGAAGAGGGCTGGACGAGTGTTTGATATGTTTGTAATTATTAAAATCTTAAGCTGTTATCAATTTCTTTATCTGTATCAAATATGTCAACCTTCCTTGTTTTTAAATAAATACTGTTATCAATTAATATCATCCGAGATTTATTTAAAAAAATTCAGCAGCCACTGAACTACAGTCAATTATTTTGAATCCAAAACAACATGTTTTCACTTTTCACATAAGCTGGAAACTTCACAATTTCTTTTGGATTACAATACATAGACATACCAAGTTCAAATTGAACATAACTTGACAGTCATGGTTACGGAAAAGTCTAATAAATAATCAAAGAACATACATTAATCATATAAGAAAACTGATGCACCAAATTAAAACTATAACAGATCTAGTTGCAAGAAAAAGTTATTACATCAATGTACTTAACATACTATAAATTTTGAACTCATTTCCTTTGGAAAGTTAGCATACCAATGAAAGCTACGACACGAAAAACTATCCCAGTTAAAATCAGCATAAATAAACGAAGATTCCAGTGATGAACATTATACCCATACTTGAGTAGTTCACCACAACGTGTTAGTAGCCACACTCCATAGTATCTGAATATAAATAAAATCGATCACACGTTGATTTGGTAATAAATTTTCTTCCAAATTATTGATAACGGAATTACAGCATACCGTTCTGCATTTGCGATAACGAATGCTTCTAGGGCCCACTTCGGATAACAGAAGTTTCCTAGGAATAGTACGAATCCCGATGCATTTGACTGAGTTGCAATGAGAGTCAAAACCACTGGAAGCAGTACCGAGCACTGTAGGAAAATGAAAGATATATTTACCAGATCAGTCATGCTTATATCATGAAAGCTCAAACAAATTAAAAGCTTCGAGTTATTATGTTTACCAGCTGGGAGGGACCTGGTTCGAGAAAGATGACCAACGCGTAAGCCATACCGGTTACACAGTAAACAAGGCAAAGCAAGACTACGTAATTACACGCAAATGAAGACCTTGGATTGCTGAAGAAATAAAACATTGAGAGATAGACCACAGGCTTTATTAGTACATTGAATAAGTCGATTGTGTCTTTGGACACGAAATAAGCCAGGCTGCTAATCCCGGAAGAACTCTCTCTCCAATATTGTAACTTGTCCAGAGAAAATGACCTTAACGCCGCAATCTTGCACAACAACGCTGAAATCCGCGAGTTAGATGTATAGAATAATATCAAGTTTAAGATCCATAGAAACTGAAAATGAATCACAAGAAATGGATATTATCAGCAAAAGTATGATAATAGTCTAAAAGTTACATATATGAACTTACAAACAGCAATTATAGTGTATGTATAAGCAACAAAACCAAAAGTTGTATCGCTCGCTTTTGTAAGTGATCCCAAACAGACCCCAGCTATTAACAGGATGAGATAATCTACTGCTTGTGTTTTAGCTTCTCGCAATCTCTGCTTACTCACCCTGAGTTTATCACGATTTTGAAGAAAATCAAAGAACAATTTGTCGAGGCAACAGCAACTAAACAAATACACAATCAGATCATATGAAATTTATGTTCTTGCAATTTATATATATATATATATATATATATATATATATATATATATCCTAACAATCATTTAGCTGATACCTTTGCTTGTAATCAACTCAAAACAAAATTAAAACTACTCATACAAGAGTAAAGAAAAGACATAATCATGTTTCATCTCTGTTACTAACCTGCCAAGGAAGTACTTATACTGTAAGAGAGGACTAGGGGTTCTTCGATATGACAAATCAGTTGACCTCAAGAAATTGTGTCGTATCATATCATGTTGCTGCTCCACATTGGCTTTAACATCTTGCCAAACTTCCCCGGCAAAGGATTGTTCCTCTGTGACGAGACCAGGAAAGCCATGATCCTGTTCGATATTTGTTGTCAACATCAACAGAGCAGGTGCCGCAGTATTTATTCTCATATCTGAGGGTATAGGATAACCATTATATAGCATCCATCTAACAGGAAGCTCATTGTAACTCACACCCGCGCTCGAGCTTGTTTTAACCATCCCTTCCAAAATGTCAATAAAGTAGTCCGGAGGATTGACACGCTCAGGGACATGTATACCAAGACCAGCAAAATATTTTTCGACTTTTTTCACAGGTCCGTGATAGACAGTAAGGCCTCCTTTTGCTAGAAGTATTAAATCATCAAACATTTGGAATAATGCGTAGCTGCAAAAGTAGCTAACAATGAATAAAATGAGAGAAAATTCATTTGAAAAAGGCATATTTTTAGTACCTTGGTTGATGGACAACCATGCATATATTTACCCCCTCAAGAGCTTCTCGTCTAAGTGCTCTAAGAAGTAGCTGTGAAGATGAGCTGTCTAAACCAGAAGTTGGTTCATCCAAGAATAACAGTGATGGTTCAATTACTAACTCAAGACCAACATTCACTCGTTTTCTTTGGCCCCCAGAGATACCTCGCTTCTCCACTGTTCCAACTAAGGAGCCCCGTATTGCCCGCAATCCTAAGGAGTCAATGACCCTTTCAACGATAAGAACCTTGTCCGGCTTTGGTAAATCTGCAGAGAGTCTTCAAAGATTTTTAAATGTAAATGCATTTTATATGTAATATCATGTTGCAATGGGGGAAAGGGAGTGGGGGTAAAGGGTACTCATACAATATCATGCTCTGTAAACTCAATTAGTATCATGAAATGAAGAAGAGAATCTCATATAAATATTTTTCATAAATTTGGTTACTAGTGAACAGCCCATTGACAGAGCATGCAACAAAGTCGTGAGTCATACCATCTATTTCTCAAGCAAGGTTAACACCATCTATAGCATACTCTCCTTCAAAAAGTTTGTAATTGTGCTGAGATATCACAATCATATATCTTTAGACCACTTAAGCAGTTAAAGAGGAGAGACATTTAATAATTAATACACTTCCCCTCACATGTTGGCCGCACTATTTTCTGGAACTATTTCTCATTAATATGGGGGGGTGGGGGGTGGGGATGGAGATTTGAAGATACAACCTCTTTTTTGGCTTGGCTTTGATACCATAGAATGACCACATCAACTAAAGGAGAGAATTTAATATAATATTGTCTTTAACAGTGAACTCTGAGTTAAAAGTTATCAGACCAAACACTTTGCTCTGCAAAATGAGAGCAACTACGTGTATTTAAGCACGTATAGTGAGGTTTAGTTAATCTCTACGCAATTATCACACAAAGAGCTAGGTAAGCAATACATGTTAAGTGTACAAAACATCACATACCTACACCTTGCACTAAACCAAAGATTCTCCTCCACGGTCAAATTCCCATGCACAATATCATCTTGCGGCACAAAACCAATGATTTTTCTATACGAGTGAATAGACACAGCCTTCCCATTCATGAAAATCATTCCACTCACGCTGCACCCAACTGCTTTTCCAGCCAGAGCAGAAAGAAAAGTCGTCTTCCCAGCTCCTGATGGACCCATGATAGCTGTAATATGACCAGGCTTTATCTTCCCAGTCACAGACCGTAAGAGATTCTTATGTGTTCCTTTTAAAGTGACAGTTACATCTCTGAACGTAATCTCAATTAGAGGTCTTATCCTGGTTTCATTTTTTAGAGCCATAGAAATTACTCCGGAAAAAGTAAGATTTTTGTTCTTCTGCTGTTGAGCTTTCTCTTTCTCAAGTTGGGAAAATGCATACTTGAATATCTGACTGTGCGTGTGAATGTCTTTCTCTTTTGACTCTGTATCAAAAACCTCAATACTACTAAAGTCATCTTCCTTTGTGGGAGTTGTCTTAGAGAATTTGTAGGAAAATTGAGACTGCAATTCAATGGCATGGTTCTTAGCAGCTTTCCATTTTGCACGTGCTCGAGACTTCTCCCTCATGGTTCTTGCAGCTGCTTCCCTGGATTTGGCATACCTCCTTTGCCGTGTAGTAAGAATTTGGTCTGTACAGTTGTATATAATGAGGAAAAGTGTACTTAGTGCAACCTGCAAGAAAAAAGAATAATATATTATACACTCTTTCAATGTGGGACTGATTGTAAGTTTCTGAAGAAGTATATAGCGATAATTGGAGCTTTAAAAGTTGTTGATTAAAAAACAAGACATAAATTTGATATCTAAAGAAAAAAAGTACACGCACTTGAAAAAATATAGACATCATAGAGAAAATTTAAGAGGCGTAAGTGATTCGAAATCCAAGAAATGCCACCAAGTTCTCTTTGAAACTGTATATAGAGAACAACTTACAATAAGCATAACTCCATATGCATGAATATTTTGACTTTCGGTGTCTGAATCGCACGTGGCCAACTTGAAGCATCCTGCAAAATTATCATTTAAAACAGAGAAATTGTCAGGAAAATTTTCTGTGGAAAGGTATCCAATTGTCAATGATCTATAGCAGAATATTTTTTTTCTAAAATACAAAGCAGAAGATCAAGTTCACTGCATATCCAAGAACTTACGTTTCTCATCAGTAGAACCCATGGGACAGTAATTCCTGAGAATATAGGACGTAGTCTTATTCACATTGTTACTGGTCCAAGCTGAAACATAGTTGAACAGAGTTTCGAGATAGAAATAATACCCACTGCTGCAATTGTTACTCGCGGTACTTGCCGGACAATAGGAACCCGCGGAGCAAAAAAGCTCACTGTTGGTACGAGCATCAGCCCAAATATGTGCACCACCGCAAGTATGATTTGGCTGCCCTGGAGGTAGCTGATAAGAATATCTGAGGAGTCCTATCAATAAATAGGTTATAACACCATTGTAGATGCATGTAAAAGACAAACATCGTAACAAAATTTTGAACCTACGGTTTACATTTGCCAGTTTCAGGATCGAGGGTTGCAAGTGGACAATAGGAACCCAGTGGACATGCTACAATAGTTAAAGATGAAAATCGCAATGCTTAGTTCACGTATAATGGATTCAGTGGAATGACGAAGAAAAGATCCTTAGGATATTGAAAACTGTAAGATTTTCAGTGGCTTACGTATCATGCAAGTGATTCCGTGTGGACAAAAGAAACCCTCGCAACATGATTCGCAGTTCAATCCTCTTGCGGGTATCACCTTATAATTTTTGAGGTAAATTGGCTCCTCAACATCGGTGCTGCACGCCCATCCTGGCTCACAACCAGGAACAGAGTGGGAGGAATTACAGTTGCGATTAGGCCTCATGTATTTCCCTCCACTCCTCAAGTTTTTAAAATAAACTTCTACCTCTGCTGCTGTACATAATCTTCGAGTAACATCTGTCATTGAATAAGTAAGAAGTTGAAAAATTCAATTCCTAATGTTTTCAATTGCTGATTCACATCAAGAAGTCCCCAAAAGTTTGGTCCAATTGATATGAAACATATCTCATAATACATAACAATAAAAAAAACTTAGCAAATAGCATAGTACAATATAATGAAACCAAACAGAGAAGATGAAGACACCTATTATTACCTCCATATCTGGCCAGGCAAGCAGTCAAGAAACTCAAATCATGAGAATAATTGAAAGCCTTATCCCATTCATCTACCCTGAAAAACAAAAATCAAATGCTACTTTAAGCAAACACTTGGTAAACTCGATCACCAGCAATAAAACCGTTAACTTCCATAAAAAAATTAGACTAGAGTGTGCTACACGCTCCAAGATTTGGCCTTTATTTCATTTTATTTGCAGTTTGGTCCTACATTTCTTAAGGAAAAGTGAAAAAGAGAGAGAGATTACGGGTCCCGAATGCAAAAGCTGTAATTTTGGACGAGTTTAGTGGAGAGAAGATGATAGGTGAGATTGTGAAGCCTGCTGTAAGCTAATTGCGTGAGGGAATCAACAGAACTCTGTGCTCGTCTCAAATCCTCCGATTCGCACTGCACTAACCGCAGGAAGCTGTACGGTAGGAGGACGAGCGTGATGATGAAGGTATAGAAATGAAATTTAGCGAATGGTTTTAGCTTCCTCCTGCTCATTATTCTACCGAGTCCTCTTCTGCAATTTTCTTTCAATTTTAGTTTATTTCATATGAACACTGGAGAGATCATCATTAAACTCAGTAGTAATATAATAATTGTGGATTAAAAGGGAATTAATTTTGCCATTTGAGTTGAGCTTATTAGTTTAATTTTATCACTCGGTATTATCAATGTAGAATTCTGAGAAAAATGCAACAACAGACGAAACATGCCGGCTTTTCCGTTCCATTTTTTTTAAACTAGAAGGGATAATTTATTACCTTCACCTCCTCTGAGATTCAATGAAATTATAGCAGCCTCCCCTAATATTTCATTAATTACAAATATCTACATACTTTAAGTTTTATTTTACCATTTCTCATCAAATGAAGTACCAACTAAAAACTGCAATTTTTCTAGGGTGCGGCCCCTTTAGTTACAACCTCACATGCGGCCCACTCCATCCGCCTTTAGATCGGGTTAGTTGAATGTCATCCGTTGGATTGGTAACTAAAGTTTTGGAATTTAATTTCGGAAATAATCTAATTAAAAAAGCAATTGACTATTAAACCCTTTGACTTAGTTTGTCAAAAAAAAAAAAAAAAGACAAAACCGTCTGAAAATAGAAAAGATCGTATTGCCCCCCATTAAATTTTATGTTTTAAGAAGACGTTTATACCCCCACTTAAAAACCGAAATTAATAATTAATTCCGAAATTATTTTCTTCTCTTTCATAATCTTTAAAACCTAACAAATAATTTTCTTTTATTTCATAATCATTCAAACTTAATTGATTATTTCTTGTTATTACTTCTCCACCATTTTTACACCATCCATGCCTTCAATAATCTCACCACCATTTTTGCACCTTAAATGAATAAAAAATTCAAAATTGCTTTACAAATTTTGAATTAAAAAAATGAAATTCTCAAGTACCTTTGAATCCAAGAAATCAATATCTCAAATCAATAATTTTGATGTATATAATCCTTAATCCCCTTTTATTTATTTATTACTATTCGGTCGATTAAATTCGAATTTCTTAGATAATAGTTTAAATTTCAGTTCTCATGTTATAGGTCAATTACAAAAGTCATTCATTCGACACATCCATCATTTTTTCATGAACTAATAGTTAGATAATTTTTCATGAAGTCGAATAATATCGGAATAATAAATTTAATTTGAAGCCGAATAAATTTAGGTTGAAATCTTTATTTTCAGACTATATTTCGGATTTATATGAAAAGAAATTCCAAAATATTATACAATGAATGATAGAAATACTTGTTATTTACCACAGTATTTTAAATTAATAATATTAATATGAAAAATATCATGTTACAGTAATAGATAGGATTTACCATAGAAGGATGATAAATTAAATATATTTTGCATAGGCTAACTTTTTAATACATTAATAAATTAAACATTTGATATATATTATGTAATCTGAACAAATTTGTACATAGGTTATTTTTATTTTGATCTATTTTTTACAATTTTGCTTATTACATTAAATTTCATTATCATTGCCAAATTAATTACCTTGTTCATCACAGCTTGCATCAACTTCGTCATCCGGAATGGTAGAATTTCCCACCATATTTAGGTTTGTGGAGATTGTGATGAAGAGGTTGATTAGGTTTGAGGAGATAGTGATGAAGAGATTGATTTTGAACGAACTTGTAGATATTTTTCTTAATCGTGCAAGATGAATTTTGAATTGTAATTAGTGTTCTTAATCATGAAATTTGAAATTTAGTTTTACCCTAATTGTGTTTTTAAATCATGGAAATAAATCGGATATAGATTTAAGTTTATTATGTGAAAGGGTATAAGTGTCTTTGTGTAATTAAGTTTTAAGTGTTTTAAATTTAAGGTAATTAAAAAGGATATAATTGACTTTTCAATTTTAAGTTATTATTTTGATTTTCATTTAAAAATAAAACAAAAGGTTAAATTGGACATTAAAAAATCGGTGCAATCTTGACAAAAATAAAGTGTTAGTTACCGCGCCACGTATCGCGATGTAAAGGGGGGGATGCACGTGAGTTTAGTTACATGAGGCCGCACGCTAGTCCACCCGCTAAAAACTGACATTAGCGAGACCATATCTTAAGGTGGTGTTTGCAAAATATTGTGATTGTGCTTAATTATTATAATCTAAAAAAAAAGCTAAAAGTTGTAGAGAAGTAAAAGTAGGTGGTGTTTGCAAATTATGCCAAGAAGTCCAAAAAAAGCACTTTTGGATGTTTGCATAAAAATCACTTTTGTCCACTTTTTTCTCTCAAAATGTCAAAGTAGAAGCTAAAAGCACCTCCCCACCAACTTCAGCTTAATTGTACTTTTTAGCTTTTTTTAAGAGAAGTGGATGTAGAATTTCAATTTGAAAACACTATCTAAGTGCTTATTTTTTCTTAAAAGCTGAAAAGTACTTATTTTAAGTTTTTGAAAACACCACCTAAGTATCAACGATTTGCTGGCCGCTAGTAATTGCTTCTTAGCGACAAATACACAGAGCAAATTAAGTAGAATTTGTATTAATTATTTGGTTGGACGAAAAACTTAATGATGTTTTGTTCATTAATTGTTGCAGCTTGCAAACCGGCCATTTTGTATATTCATCACAATTAGGGGGCACAATTGAGATGAAAACAAAGAAAAGCTAGCATATCACGAAATTATTTCATAGAAAAATAAGATAAATTATGACCAACCCACGATAGGTTTGATATATATACTATTTTTCTCATAAGTAAATTATTATTATCTATCACCAAAACTAAGGCAAAAGTTAATTGTTAAAAGCTCTTTTTGCATTGAAAGTATAAAGCTTTCGTACTTTCTCCCCTTAGAAAACTAAAAAATATATATATATTATTTTTTCCATATAATAATATTTTAAGTTTATATTACTTTCACTAAATATTTAATTAAATTCATAGAACAATTATTTAATTTAAAATATTATTATTTTCTCAAAAAAATATTTTTTATTATTATATTAAATAAATAAATCTTATATATATATATATATATATATATATATATATTTATATCACTGTTATTTATTATTTATATATAAATCATAATTAAAAATAGTTTATTAAATATAATCTAGATGTTGGAGAGATATAGTGGTATTGTTTAAAAGTAGAATTTTAAAATATAAACTAGCTATTGAATTACGAAGTAAGAAGTCGGAATGTATAGCATTGTTCGCCCCTTAAATTTTAAAATAAGAGGCCGTAATTTAGTTGGAGATGACCCAATGATTTGCTAGATGAGTTATTTGAGGCAAGATATTTACCCTAGATTTCCTTGAGGCCATTTTACTTCCAATTTAGGATAGGAAGAAATATTAGACTAGCTTTCTAGCACATATTGGTCAGCGAAAATTTCTAGCAGGGGCGGACGGAGAGAGGGAATAGACCCCCTCAATTTTTTTTTTTTTAGTACAGTAGTGTTGTAGTTTTAGAAAAATAAAAAAATAGGCCAAAACAATTAGTCCCATCGATAATTCCTCAGCTCAAAATAAAAAATTAGTCCAATTAAATCAATCCAATATTAACCTATCCTAATATTATCTAACTTTACTCAAATTCCAATTAAAGCTCACATCTTCTCCCACCTCTCAACATCTTCAAATCCAAATTATCAATCCAAACGATTTCTCTTTTCTTGAGCTCTCGGCCCTTCCCAATCAACTTGAAAATTATATTACCGATGTTTGATCAAGTGATGATATTTCAAGATTGAAAGAGACTAGCGATCTTGCTAAGAAGATGGTTGCAACTAAAAGGAATTCGCACCCTTGTTGATTTACAAACTTGTGAGGTTAACGTTTATTGCTACTGCATCAGTAAAGAGGGTTTTTTCGGCTATGAAGATAGTAAAGATTCATCTTCGTAAGCGAATGAACAATTAATGGCTAAATGATAGTCTAGTTGCCTTTATAGAGATAGACTTATTTTGTTGTAATTCAAATGCATGAGCCGATTTCAAAAAATGAGAAATCGTCATGGTCAATTATTAATGTAAATATGTAGATATTTTGTGTTCTTTTAGGACTATAAGTATAACAGGGTATCATATGTAATTAAAGTATATCATGGGGGAAGTTTTTGTCAAACTCTACCTCCCCGTTTTATATTGCATCTATATTTTCTCGTGCATAAGTTTGAATGTCTGATTGGAATTTTTTTTGGGTACTATTTTAGCCCCCGACAGGAATTCATGGATCTGCCCTTGATTCCTAGTTATTCATTTTGGGTGTGTCATTCGAGAGATTATGTAGTACCACTGTTGCACATCGTCGGAATAGTACAATTATCACATATGTAGGGAGAATTCACGCATGATTTGACCAATGTGAATGCATTTTTTTAAACCTATATTCTTGGAAATACGGATGATGTGAATTCTCACTCTACATGTAATAATTGCATTGGATGCCTGCACCACATGTACTTGATGACGAGTGCAACAAATTCACTAAATAATTTCTTTTCTCGTCTCACCTACCTTTCAAGCATTGTAAAATTAGGTTCTTGACTTAACACGAGGAAATTTAAGGGGTGTTTGACAAATTCTTTTGAAAATTCAAAATCAGTTGTTTAAAGCAAAAGTAAAAATTAAGTATTTAATAGTAGGAGGCGTTTATAAAAAAAAATATATATATATAAAAAAAAAAAGCAATTTTAATTATTACGAAAGTACCACCTAAAAGAAACAATAGAAACACCTACTTGCAAACAATATCAAAGTGAATTAAACATAAAAAAAGCAAAAAAGTAATAAAAGCATTTACATGCACCCTTTTAATCTTACTTTTCTTCGATGATACGTAGGTTTACCAAAGGGAAAAGTCATTTACAACATTTCGAGATCACTCCGGAGATATTAAAGAAAAGTAACTATATTAATGTCAACGTGGGAAATTGTAATGAGCCCCGCCGCGTAAATCCACCTACTCTCCCAAAAATTGCCATATTTGTAAGCAAGAGATTAAATGGTTTTTGACTAAAGAAAAAATGTTAAAGCTCTAGAGTCTAGAAGCATGTAATTAATTAGGATAAATTACGAATACCCCATAATGTAATTAAAAAAATCTCCTTCACATATTGAGTATAACAAAAAATTTTATCAGATTTGTTATCTTCTTATAATTAACCTCTTACCATAAAATGTTTCAGTTTTGTCCTTGAAGGTTATTTATAATATTTACAATATCTTATATATTTTAAAAATTGGGAATTAATTGTTATATCTTATAAATTATAAAAATAATAATCATATATTTACTATCAAAATAATTGATATAATTTATACCATAAATTTCAATATATTTTGCATTTTTTACATATTTATTATTAATTTAATTTCTATAATAAAAAATAAAATAAAATTTTAATAATAAAACTTATAAATATAAGATTACACTTCACTAATGAAATAAATAATATTTTATGCCATTGATCTTAATTTTTAAGACATTTTGATTATTTGCATGAAACAATAAAAATTTATATTGACAAAGAATGATAATTTTTTGAATTATAATTGTATTTTAGATAATCTAAATATAAATATATATATATATATATTACATAATAATAAAATCACACCGGTAATACCGATCGAACCAGTAGTCGACCCGATCTAACCAATCCGATTTTAAAAACATTGGTTGCAATACCACTTGTTGAAGCTCGGTTAATTAAAAAATTCCTATTATAGTTTGACTTGAACTCTCGAATTAATATAAATCAAAAATCATAATTAAAGATTGTAGTTAATGCAATTAAACATCATGATGTTTTCCAAACCCAAATTCCTAATTAGAATATCCTCAAAAAGAAAATCCTAATTAGATTCTGAATTCTAATTAATTAGAATGATACTTTCCAAATAAATCAACAATTACCAAATTAACATGACATTTCTCTAAATCAAATTACATTAATCTAATTTCACAACTTTATGAAGGTAAAAAGTTCACCTATATATATACGATGATTTACAATACAAACCAATCATTAAACAAAACATCGTTCACATATATAATATATAGCTACATTGCTAGCATGATGAAATATAGTTTTCTAATAGTCTTCATTGTTTTTGCATATCTTTCCGACGTCGGAAGAAGCAAATTTTGTTTTTTAGGTATTCGTTTTGAGGTTCATATTGTAAATAATCTTCCTCCAAATTCAAAACCATTGCTTGCGCATTGTGCGTCGGGAGACGATGAACTTGGAAATCACACAATAACGATAAATCAAGATTTCCATTTTCGTTTTTGTGTGAAACCTTTTGTTACTTTGTACTTTTGCACCTTTCAATGGGAAAATAAGCACCGAAGTTTTGAAGTTTTTAATGGAAAATGGGGTGGAAATCCTTGTACATATAGACAATGCTATTGGATTGCAGTAGCCGATGGTATTTATTTAAGGGGGTCAAAGTATGGGTATCGATGGAAATAGATTTAATGATTGTAGTAGAAAGAAAAGAAAAATAATACTATGATTGAATAATGATGTTGTATTTGCAACGAGGAAATAAGAGTTTTGTGATTCCATAGTTTCAATTGAAGAATTTTATTTACTTTTAGCCACTACGCTGTGACTTTAATTATTTACTCTTTTTTTTTTCTTTTTTTTTTTTTTGGGAAAATACATATTAAATACCTCCTATATAATCATTTTGTTAAAGTATAAGATAAAAGGTGCAAAATAATTTAGAAATTGAGCTAAATTACATTATCAAAAGTTTTGAGTTTCCAATTAATCCCGTGGAACCAACGAGTAACTAATATCAAATATTTCTCTTTCTTATTTTCAATTAAATAATTTACTCCTTGTAATAAATGAAATAAGAATATGTCAGTCTTTACTTTTGTATAAAAAGGTTCACCATCTCCCCTTTCCGTTACATATTCAGGCAAGTACAATAGGATGAAATTACACTCATTTACAAAAGGATAATACATAAAGAGAAAATTACCTTATGTCGAAGGGGAGTAAATTCCTATTATAAATTTAATATTATAGATGTAAATGCACATTAAACATATCAGGAGGAGTAAACAAATCAATGGTTTGTTCTTTTGATATCTATCAAACAAATAAATAGTCCTCTTATAATAATGCTTTTAAATAAAAACTACAATATTGCTTTTTAAATAAAAACTACTATAATGCAATGAACTAAATAATTTTGTTATAATATTATTTTAGAAAAAAGTTACAAGATATGTTTCATAGATAAAATTTATGAAAATAAGTTCTTTGGCCAGTGTCTCTATAATAATCTCAAAAAACGATGAGATGTCCATAGATGTTTTTGGAGAAATTAATAAAAATATATTTTCTCAATAAACTTTGAGTTACTTCTCGTGTATGCACCTCCAGTCATCCCAATAGATTCTTCTTCATCATCGGTTGAATCAAGCTGAAAGTATGATATAACTGAGGTTATTGAGCAATGTTCTATCATTTCATTCTATAGTATAGTGATTCACGCATTGAAATTCAAGAACTACACATAGCCTTAGAAAACGATAAAGTAAGCCTTTTATACCTTAACATTATTGAGATCTACAATATTCTCCCTTAGAAATGGTATGAAGTCTTGAAAATTCTTGGGTGTGGGTGTTTGACGATAATGCCCACCGTGAGGCAAGGTGTTGTTAAAAACGAAAGCATGGTTATCTACACAATTCTCAATGAATTAAGGATTTGGGAGAAGTATCCTTTGTACTGGGTATAAAGATCTACCGAGATAGATTAAAAGGACTGCTGGGCCTCTCCCAATCACAGTACATAGATAAAATACTTTGAAATTAAGAAATATCATATCGAGAATTTGGGAGATATAACAACTTTTTTGTTAAAATACATGAGGCCTCTTACGATTTCAATGATTGCTAGCTGTATCAAATTTTTGAAGAGAATTTTAGCCTTCTAATATTACGTAGCCTAACAGGACACAAGTTGATATTGTTTATATAGAAGAAGAGGTATAAAATTAATAAAGAATATTATGTACAAGCTTATGTAACTTTTTTTTCCTTCTCGAATTATTAATTAAGTTCAACTACAAGGCCAACTTGAAATTACAACTTGCAAGCAGTTGCTAACTAGGGTCAGATTGTTTGATAAGTACATTTTAATTAATATTTTAATTTAATTGAATATGATTTTAAGTATAAGAATACTTACCCTAATTAATCTTGTATCATCCTAAGTCCCATAACCAAACATCATAGAACTGCAAAAATGCCCCTTTATTATTTTAAATTGATGGAAAATTCCTGAATTGTTCTTATTTGCAAAAAAATCTTATATTTTATACTCAAAAGGCATTTTCTTCATGACTTACAAAATATTGAAAAGTTTTCGCCAATTAAAAATAATGCAGGGGGTGTTATTGCATTTTTCTCCAAAACCTCAAGATAAAAATCCTTGACTTGAGGAAGTGGTAAAATGGAAAAAAATCAATTAATTTTTAAAAAACAATCACAAATTGTTCCTGAAAAATTGAATTTTGTCCTGGGTACTGTCATGTCATCTGGTCACCTGGCACATTCTCTACGACCCAGTTGCTAGTGTGCGTATTGACGTAATCTTTTGTACTACTACAAAATACTAATAAAAGAGTTATAATCCCGACTGTACTTTCCAAAATAATATCTTCACTTAAATGATTGCCACATGTAATGAAATTGACATGTTACTCAAAATACACTATTTTTCTTAACACCTTTCATTCTCTTTATTTTTGTTGTTGAATTGGTGTGTAAAGTTGGTGAGCAGAAATTATCCAGCTGCCAACCATTGACTTCCATAGATCGATCATGGGTTCCTCACATATATGAATTAATAATTAATCTATAATTGAAAATCCATTTTCATTTTCTTTTAAAAACCTCTGAATTAAAATCCAAGGTTACAACTTAGAAGTTAGAACACACCCAATTTTGCTCCTCTGTTTCTCAAAGGTACTGCCTTTGTACTCTTAAGCAATTCCCAATTTGTGTGTGTGTATGTGTGTGTTCTTTTTTATTGTATCATCTTTGTTCTTTCTCTTTTCTTGGTACCTAAGCATGTTAATCATTAGTTTTCAACAAGTGATTTTGTAAAACAGAATATTGTCTGATATAAATTAGATGTAATGAGTAGCAAGGATGATATCTGCCTGCAGGGATGAGGATCATGTGAGATGATGTATATTTTTTTGATGATGTGTGGCAATTAATCATTTCAAAACTTAAATCATAGGCTTTAGTTTGCTTAGAAGAAAGATCATATGATTGCTGTTTTTGTATTCTGTTTCATGATTTACCGTAATTTGATATAACATTTGAGTTTTTCCTCGATTCAAGAACCAAACATAGCTTTTGAAAATTTTCTCCTATGTAAGCAATCAAAAGTTCTCTGTGATATATTTAGGCTACTTCCGTTTTGCAGTTGGGTTCAACTCGGTTGAGCCAAATGAAGTGCTTTCAATTCTCGAATCCCAATAAAAACGATGAGCCAAGAACCACAAAATCTACCTCCGGTCGCTCATCTACGTCCACATCAACAGACCAAGAAGCAATCAAATCAGGATCCGAATATAGTTCTCAAAACATATCCGATATAAGCACTTCATCCTCGGTTAAAATATCATTTTCTAGCCTATCTCAAAGGCCTAGCAATCTTAGAGTCTTCACATTTGCAGAGCTTAAAACAGCTACAAGAAATTTCAGCCGTTCCCTTATGCTTGGAGAAGGTGGATTTGGGCCCGTTTATCGAGGTGTTCTACGGGAAACGGAAGATTCTTCAAGTAAAAAGATCGATATTGCTGTTAAACAGCTCAGCAGCCGAGGATTACAGGCAAGCCATTTGTTTCTTATGTATGTAATGAGATCTCATTTTATTCAATCATTAATGTCATGTTAATTTGAATTTTTGATGTTTTATGTAGGGACACAAGGAGTGGGTGACGGAAGTAAATGTTCTTGGCATAGTGGACCATCCAAATCTCGTTAAACTTATAGGCCATTGTGCTGAAGATGATGAGAGAGGGATTCAACGTCTTCTCGTTTATGAATATATGCCTAACAGGAGCGTACAAGATCATATATCGAGTCGGTTTCAGGCACCTCTGCCGTGGGTTACGAGGTTGAAAATAGCCCAAGATGCTGCACGTGGCTTGACGTACCTTCACGAAGGCATGGAATTTCAGGTAGCACAACATCTGAGTAGTTCTCTAACGTTGTTTAGTTTGAAGAATTTAAGGATGTGCGAGATTTATGATCTTGTATGATTTTTTTTGAATTTATTTTCTGAGTTGTTGAATTTCAGATTATCTTTAGAGATTTCAAGTCATCAAATATTCTCTTGGATGAAGAATGGAATGCAAAGCTTTCGGATTTTGGGCTGGCGAGATTAGGTCCTTCAGATGGAGTAAGCCACGTCTCGACTGCGGTATGCCAATGTTCCCTTATATTCTATTCCTCAGATCTTTTAAATGAGTGAACTTTGAAGAATGTAACTTATGAATAAAGAAGTTTTCATTTGTGCGATCATTTTAAACTTTAGATGGGTGTAGTTTGACCTGTTTTAAGCAAGAAAATTGAAGACTTGTCACATAAATTCTGTAGTCATGATATAAACAAAGAAACTAGTCCTCTTTCCACCGACTTATAAGCAACTAAATAAATTCCCTAAATACAAATTATGTATTACTGATTGCATATGGATAGAAACATACTTCATTTGTTTTTGGAGCTTCCTTTCGAGCTAGAGAATTGTGCCGATTACCCCGCTTTATTGGGCCCCACTAGACCTAGAAAGGTCTACTTTCACCTGCTAAAGAAGTGGCCGCTATGTCCACATTGGTCATGTGCAAGCCAATAAAAGAAAGTGAATCGTGCACAATTGTGTAACACCTAATATAATTAAGTTATCATCTTTTCTCTATATCCAACAGGTTGTAGGAACAGTTGGATATGCTGCTCCAGAATACATCCAAACAGGGCGACTTACATCAAAAAGTGATGTATGGAGTTACGGAATATTCGTCTACGAACTTATAACGGGCAGACGGCCTTTGGACAGAAATCGACCCAAAAACGAGCAAAAGCTCTTGGAATGGGTTAGGCCACACCTTGCTGACATGAAGAAATTTGAACAGATTATAGATCCTAGACTTGATGGGAAATATGACTTTAAATCTGCTCAAAAACTAGCAGCGATTGCCAATAAATGCTTAGTTCGGCACCCGAAAAACCGACCAAGAATGAGTGATGTTTTGGAGATGGTAAATCGAGTTGTTGAGGCGACAATTGTTGGAAGTCCAGAAAATGTTATAGAGTGTTCCCCTTTGAAAGATGATGAGAAATGTAAAAGTGAAGAAGGTTTGAAGAAAAGATTTATTGATCATATTATAGGGGATAATTCATGCTTAGGGTTGAGATCTTTGAATACTAAACTTGTGAAGATTAACTGAGTTGAATAAATATGTATATCTAAATTGAATTTATATGTGATTTAGTTTGTAATAACTCTGATCGTTAATGAGAAGATTAGGGTTTTTTACAAGTTAACTCCATGTGATATGTCTAATGGGCAATTTAATTTTCTGTTAAATAAAAATATGTTGTTTAACTCCCAGTAAAATGAAATAATGAGCAATTTACCTTCTTGTGATATAAAAATGGGTAGTTTACCTCCCTGTGAAATGATATAATAAGCAAATTAACTCAATATAATATGAATTGATAAGCAATTTAAAGGGAGACAATGTGTTTCTTTTCTAAAAACAAAGGGAGGTATTTTGTTCTTTTTATTATCACAGGGAGTTTGCCTATTTAGGATATCACAATGAGGTATTTTACCCTTTTATTTATCACAGAGAGTTAAATTACCTATTTAAAATAACACAGGGAGTTAATTTGCTATTCACTCGAGAATAATATGCAGCAGGGAAATTCTTTGTTTCATGGCTTGAGTAAATTTGTCGTGCATGGCCAATTACTTTGTCTTTTTGTTCAAGGGGGAAAAAGTGGATAATCCCATCATTTTTTCTCTTTTTGCGTTTTTAGACCATGGATTTGTTAATCTATTGACCTTATCAAAATAGTTTATTGGATAAAACCCGAATAAATAAAATTGGTACCATCAATAGGATTCGGGCACCCCGAGGTTCAAACTCTTAGGCCATCTCCAGCAGTTGCGGTCGGGCTCGGGGGCGGGGTCGGGCTGGGGAGGAAAACTACTGGAGACGGCGCGGGCTGGCGGGGCGGGGCGGCTGGGGCTGGGCAGCGGGCTCGGGGCGCGAGTGGCTGCGTTTTTTTTTTGTTGAAGAAGAGGGGCGCGTGTAAACACGCGCCCTCTTTGAATCCCGAACCCAAAACCCCTTAATTTCTTACTAATTTGAATTTACATGGTTGAAATTGAAATGGCAATTTTTCTGATAATTAATTGGTGGAAAGGGTTTTGGGGTGTGAAGTCTGTTTTTATGAAATTACTTGATAATTTAAGCTTCAACAATGGAAGAAGAATAAATAGGAAAAGGGACGTGAAGCAGATGAAAGAGTGAGGAATTAGGAGATGTGAATGAATCAGAGAGGAATGGGAACTGGGGCGGCTTGCAATGTGGAAGAGAGGAATGGGAATTTTTTATTTCCTTTTTTGTAATTATGATTATTTTAGGTTAATTATGGGCTTAAATTTGGGCTTAATGTTGATATTTTATTGTTGGCTTATTGGACTAACATTTTTGTTGGTTAATATTGGAGAGGGTTTTGAAGATGACAAAAAGGCCATAATGGTTTTGAAGATCAAAAGGTTAAGTCATCAACTAAGAACAGCTTAGTGAAACCTATCTCAAGGTCTGGAAGCTATGTGACCGAATCAGCCGAGTGGGATATCAGATCAGTGAAGATCAGATTGGTTATCATCAGCCGAGTCAAGATAGATGTGTTCATTCTTGAAACAGCCGAGTAGCCATCAGCCGAGTGATCATCAGTAGAGTGATCATCAGCAGAATACTCCCATCAGCAGAGTGAAGACGGTCAGTACACTTACCAACGGTAACAATGCTGAGTGCATTAAATGCGACTGACAGAAAGCAGATATCCGTACAGCAGAGTGTACAGTTGCAGGGAGCCGTTCCAGAAAATGGGGACCAGAACTCGAGGACTGCAAATTTCTGTCTCATCTTCAACGGGCAGAAATTCAAATTCGAGAGTATAAATAGAAGACTAACTGAAGATCGAAAAGAGACTTGCACAATTCAAGATCACATCTATAGAGCAAGATCCATCAGTTGAGTCGTCTGATCACAAGCGAAGTCATCTGTTGACAAAGCTTTTCGTTGAAGAACAGAGAACTTACGTTGTCTGTCTGAGTGACTTTCAACTGTAAATAGAAGAAGTTTATATCCATCTTTGTGAGTGATATAACTTCGTAGTATAGGTCTTCTGAGTGATTTCCTGTACTGAGAGTTGCGAGGAGTTCTTATCCGTCTTTGTGAGTGATAAGACTCTGTAGAATAGGTCTTCTTTGTGATTTCCTATTGCGCACTTGTGGTCGTTTCATTTGTTGTTCGACGCAAGCAGAGTATACTGTAAACTTTGTGCTTATAGTATAACCCAAGATCTGTGTGACTTGGAAGAGTGGATTAAGAGGATTTGTTCCTGTATAACCACTATAAAAATTCCTTGTGTTATTTACTTTAATTGTCTTGCATTGCATATTTCATTAGCTAAGTAAATGCTTTAAAAGAAGAGTCTTTTAAATTGAGGAATTTCCAACTTGGGGCAAAACTTTCTTTGTGCTTTAAAAGTTTAATTGAGTTGAAAACATTGTTTGAAAAACACATATACATTATCCGCTGCATCATTGTTTGAAACTCTGATTATATAAGTTTGATGAGCAAAATCAGCATAGTAGTCTACTTTACTGAATAAGCTAAGTGCTATATCAGCATAGTAGTCTCACGAATAAGATCAGCTTACTCTGCTGATAAGCTGAGTGCAAAATCAGCTCAGTCATCTTATTTTGCTGATAAGCGAACTCTACTTATAGAAGAGAAGTTTAAGAAATATTTTAAAGTTTTGAGGTCTATTCACCCCCCCCCCCTCTAGACCTCAACTGACCACTTGGGACCAACAATTTTCTTTTTTTCTATATCATCATGCCTAAAAAGAAAAATGGGACCAAGATATTCAGATTTTACAATTTAAATAAATAAAGAAAATCTAATTATACTTTAATTTCTAATAAATAACAATTGGAAAATCAGTAAAATGTAATATTTTTATGTGTTTCCTTTCTTGTATTTCCCGTATTTTTTATTTCTTGTATTTCCGTTGTTGTTTGTTGTATTTCCTTTGTTGTTTGTTGTATTTCATTTCTTGTATTTTCTTCCGTGTTATAAAAATATTTATTTGCGTATTATGTATTAATTCTTAAGTTACTTTAATTAAATATTCTATTTAATATTAATATTTTAATATAATTAATAATTAAATTACGAGTACTAATATAATTATTATTATTAATATTAATATTAGAAAAATATAAATCTATAATATTAATAGGTGAGAGTGGACAAAGGAAAAAAATGGAAGTAATTCCCCCACGGAGCCCCAACTGCTGGAGACGACCAGCAGGGCCCCGGGCTGGCCCTGGGCTAGCCCGGGCTCCAGAGCCCGGGGCTAGCCCTCAACTGCTGGAGATGGCCTTATATCATTAAAGTCAAGGACAAGATATTAGTTTTGAGGATTTAATTCTTTACGGTCAGATATTTGATTTGTTAATTGTTGACCTTGTCAAAATAGTTTATGGGATCGAATAAATAAATTGCGTACCAACGTACGATTCGGGGAATTCAAACTTTTATATCATTCATATTAGAAAAGTGAACGTACGTTGTACGTGTTTAGTTTTAATTTCATGAGTATTTCTCGTAAATTAGATTAAAATTAGATATTTTTATGTCATAATATATCTTATATTTATAACTGATCAATTTAGTTTTTATGAAATTTGTTTTTATTAATTATTATTGATTTATAAAAAAAAGGATGGCTTTGAATAGTTGTAATAAAATATAGAATGATGTGATTTAATCATTACATTTTATAAAAATTGGTTCTAAAATAAGATCATAAGAATATTATTTAGTTCATTCCATCATGGTAGTTGTTATGTCAAGTTTATTCGTTATTCATGGATTACACATGTTTCATCCGTTTCTTCATAAATTTCACCCGAACTTTCATCGATTTCAAAAGCATTTTTTCTTACTTGTTTCACCAGTTTTTTCACCAACTATACCAGTATTTACAAATTCCACCCGAAGTTTCATCGATTATACATTTTTCATTGTTTTTCCGTTTTTCGTCGATCTTTTTTCCAATTTAAACCATTTTCTTCCGATTTCACCTTGTTTTTGTCAGTCAACGTTTAACTCGTTTTCATTGATTTCTCTGATTTCACATGTTATTCACCTAAATTTTCATTGATTAAACAAGTTTTAACCGACTTCAAGCTTTTTTTATTGGTTTTATCTGTTTTTTTACAAATTTCTCCCAAACTTTCATTTATTTATATATTCTCACTGCTCGTATTTTTTCACCTGTTTTTTTAGCGATTTATCCCTTTTTTTAAATGACTGTAACACTTTTCATTGTTTTCTCATTTTTGGTCGATTTCTTTTGTTTTTCTCTTCAGTTTAAATCATTTTTCTACCGATTTCACCAGTTAAACTCTTTTTTAACTGATTTCCCTCGTTTTTACCATTTTAACCCCTTTTAACCTATTTTCATGTTTTTTCACTAATTTCACATGTTATTCACCAGAATTTTTCATTAATTAAATATGTTCTTACCAATTATACGTTTTTGACCGATTTTACCCCTTTTTCCACCGGCTATACCCAATTTCACTGGATTTCACTGGTTTCATCATTTTTCACAGAAATTTCGTTCGAATTAATTTTCATCGATTTCACATATTTTTATCAACTTACCTTTATTTTAACCGATTTTACCTATTTTCATCCATTTTTCACAAATTTTATCCGATTTTTTTATCGATTTCAAATGCATTTACGATTTCACTTGTATTTTCTTTCACCGGTTTGAATTGCACATATGTTGTACGTGTCTACTTAATTTCAGCGGTATTTTGTTGTAAATCAGAATAAAATTAACTTCATTATGTAATAAAATAACACATATTAAAGACTATTATTCAATTTATTAACTTCATCATGGATACTTTCATCGATTTCTTTAGTTTTTTTTTTTTTTTTGCTGTTTAAACCATTTTTCTAATGGTTTGACTTTGTTTTTGTTGTTTACACTTTTTTCATTTTATATATTTAACTCATTTTTACCACTTTAACCAATTTTCACATGTTTTCACATACTTTAGCATTTTCACCAATTTTATGCTTTTTTCAAATGTTTCATCATTTTTTATGTAATTTCATCGTTTCGCCGATGTCATCCATTTTTTCGCAAATTTCACTTGAATTTTCAACGATTTCACATGTATTTATCTAATTTTCAACTCAAATAATTATACATTATATATCTTCAATTACTTTTAATTATATCTCAAATTATTTCATTTACCTTATAACCGATCTAAGCCATTTCACTTATTATATTGATTATTTTAATTCAATTTTTATTGATTTTATATATTTTTACTGATTTACTCGTTTTTTTATCAATTATAACCTATTGTTCATTGTTTTTCCTATTTTTTATCGATTCCTTTTGTTTTATCATATTGAAAAAAAAAAAAAAAACAAAGTTGTTTTACTGGTTTAGTTGACACTGTTTTTGCTAGTTTAACTTTTTTTTCTTTTTCAGATTATACTTATTTTTTACCGATTTCACATGTTTTTTCTAATAAATTTCACTTGAATTTTCATTGATTTCACATTATTCACATGCTTTAACCTTTTTTCCAATGATTTAACACATTCTTCATATATTTCACCCGTTTTTAACTAATTTCACCAATTTGTTTCCCATGTTTTCACAAATGTCACCCAAATTTTCATCGATTTCACATGTATTTATTGATTTTACCGGCACTATTTATTATCGATATCACCCATTTTTCCCCCCCACTTCATCAGTGTTCATAAATTCATCTAGATCGATTTCATATGTTTTCATCAATTACATAAAATTTATTTGATCGATTTCACCAACTTTCATTGATTTTCATCTGTTTTTTCACTTATTTCACATGATTTTCAATGATTTAACACAATCTTTATATATTTCACCCGTTTTTAACTAATTTCACCAATTTGTTTCCCATGTTTTCACAAATGTCACCCAATTTTCATCGATTTCACATGTATTTATTGATTTTACCGGCACTATTTATTACCGATTTTACCCATTTTTCACCCACTTCACCAGTGTTCATAAATTCATCAAGATCGATTTCATATTTTTTTCATCAACTACACAAAATTTATTTGATCGATTTCACCAACTTTTATTGATTTTCAATCGTTTTTTCACACGTTCTTCTCGAAAGATTTCCATGAAAATTTGAAGTAATGTTTCTCATATCAAATAAAGATTACTTAGTTCACTAAGTCATAAGCATTTTTGTTCATAGGTAAGATGCGATTCTACTTTATTAGATTTTATGATATTTAAGAGAATTTTATTTTTTTAAGGAGTGACATATTGTACTAAATCTTTAAATGAAACAAATAATACTTTTTACATAACAACATATTGATAATACATTATAATAATTTTACTTGTATATTTTAGCAACTATTTAAAATAATAGTGTTTTTTTATTTTATGTGTTATAGGAGAACAATAATGAAATTGTAAAAGTGATGTAAGAGTTAATTTCTTAATTATTGGAGTTGTTTTAGTAAATAACTATAATAAAACTTTATGTCTAATTTGAATATACTTTTATTTTTCTTTCATATTCATGGTGTTTGGTTAGAAGGAAATGAAGTTACAAATTTTCTTAAAATATTTTCATACCAAATTTTTTATGTGAAAATTTAAGGAAAATTTATGCATAATTATATTTTATTAATATATTTTATAATTTGAATAAAGACATTTTTGTTTTCACAAAAAAGAAAAAAAAAACTTAAATTATTCACACTTTTAGGAGTAGTGTAGAGTATAGATAAGTCAAAGGCTGCAAACTAGTTTTGAGGATTCAAGTCTTTACAATAAGTTACTCCTATTTGAATACAATCTTTGTTAGGTGAATTATTCGGAGCTATCTTCTAGGTAGTGCTCTCTGGACATAATATCTTGTTAGCCAACATAGTAATCATCCAACGAGTTGAGACACAGCAGAAAATATTATTATGTCTCAACCCGTTGGCTGATTACAATTCAGCAGCAACCCACGAGCCGTACTCGATCGAGTTTGAAAAATCTTTATGACGTTAGTCTCTGTCAACAGGACCGACTTAACCCTTTTCAAGGCCCTAGGCAAGATCTAACTATGGGGCCCTATATCCTAAACAAATCATACTATATCTAAAATAGAGTTCACTTTAATGTTTTCATACAGTATAAGCAATGGTTAAGTCTTAATATTAAGACTTTTGTAATATTTTCTCTCTAAATAAACTAATCAATTCACTGAATATTTCTTCTGAATAGTTTATCATAATTTTCTTAATTTTAGCTTTGGAAGAATCTTTGAGCATAAACAATTGCAAAAATATAATGTATTAATCAATTTATTAGTCGTATAACTATAGTACCAAAATAAATATTTATGTATGAAAAATATAAAACCAATGTCATTTACTAAGATATAAATCAATTAATATATTTTAAAATTTATTAAAAAAACGAACATGTTATTTATCAAGACAAAAACTAAAATATTTCAAAAATTATGTAAAAGAATTGAATTTTTATGTAACTAGAAAAGTGCACGTACATTGTACGTGTCTAGTTAATTTCATAGATATTTTTTTATAGATTGAATTAAAATTAACTTTCTTATGTCATAAAATAGCATAGATTTATGACTAATATTTAATTTATTTTTATTAATTATTATTGTTTTACCCAAAAAAAATGATGGCTTTAAATTATTGTAATAAAATATAAAATGATGACTACTTTGGTCATAACATCTTATAAAATTTGTTCTACAATAATATCATAAGAACATTATTTAGTTCATTCCATAATACTAGTTTTCATGTTATGTTTTTCAGTTATTCATTGATGACACCATTTCATCACATTCTTCACAAAATTCAACCGAATTTTCATCGAGTTCACATGTACTCATCGATTTCACGAGCACTTTTTCTTACTGGTTCCACTCATTTTTTCACCAACTTCACCAGTGTTCATCAATTTCACCCGAATTTTCATCGATCCACATGTTTCCACTATTTAATATTTTTTTCATTGTTTTTTGCCGGTTTTATTTCGATTTACACTCCTTTTTCACCGATTTCACCAAATTTTAATTTGTCGGTTGAAGTTTAACTCATTTTTACCTTTTTCACTGATTTTACATATTATTCACCTGAATTTTTCATTGATTAAACATGTTCTCACCGACTTTATGCTTTTTTTTTATCAATTTTACCTTTTTTCACTGATTTTACCCATTTTTCATCCGTTTCTTTATAAATTTCACCCAATTTTCATGAATTCACATGTTTTCACTATTTAATTTTATTTAGCTATTTTGTTTTTAGCGATTTACCCCCTTTTTTTATCATTACTATATTTTTCATTATTTCCCTTTTTGATCGATTTCTTTTATTATTTTCGATTTAAACCATTTTCAACCGATTTCACCTCTTTTTTTTTTAAACTATTTTTTAACTAATTTCACTCGTTTATACCTATTTCACATATTTTTTTCACTGATTTCACATGTTATTCACCTGAATTTTTCATTGATTAAATATATTTTGACCAATTTTACCATTTTTTCACTGGATTTCAATGGTTTCATTATTTTTCTTATATATTTCACTCGAATTAATTTTTCACCAACTTTACCTAACTTGATTTTACCTGCTTTTTTCACCAATTTAACCATTTTTTCACTGAGTTTAGCCTTCTCATCTATTTTTCACATATTGCACTTGATTTTTGTTTATCGGTTTCACATGCATTTTTTTAAACGGTTCCACCCGTTTTTCAATCAATTTCACCAGTAGTCACCAAATCACCCGGAGTTTCATCGATTTCATTTTTTTAATTAATTTATGCAATTTTCATCGATTTCACCAGTTTTTTTATACTAATTTCACTCGTTTTTCACGAAAATAATTCCATGAAAGTGTGAGGCTATCCATGTCTTGATATTCTTTATATTTTGCTTCTTTAGCCAAATAAACACTATGTACGTACCTAAGTCATAAGTGTTTTTTGTTTACTTATAAGTAAGATGTGATTCTATTTTCTTATTTTTTTTATGTGTTATACAGAAAAAGACTGAAATCATAAAAGTTGATATAAGAGATAATTTCTAAATTTTTAGGAGTTAATGTTGAAGATAAATATGATAAGATTCAATGTTTATTATATTTTTATCATAATTAATATAATAAGATTTCATGTCTAATTATTCTTCTTCAACTATTTTTACATATTTATCATTGAATTAAATTATCATTTTACAACTCAAACAATGATATATTAATCTTAAAAAAAAAACATTAAATTATTCACTTTTTTAGATTTTAGTATAGATTTGGGCCCTATAATGAGAGGCCCTAGCCCTTTGCCTAATTTGCCAAGGCATTGAGCCGGCCTTGTATATGAAAGTAATCCATATCTTATCATTACTTGATATGCAATATATTGAACAAGATTAAGACAAACTCCTATGTATAATGTAGAATTATGGGGCTAATCTAGTGTAAAACCTCTAGTCATATAAAAGGTACTATCATCATTACTTAACTCCTAGTCGTCATATCAAATGTACCATTAATGATAATGATTACATATAATTAGGCCTGTTAAGGATTGGATTGGATCGGATCCGAACCCTATCAAGATCCACCGGGAGATTGTTATCCGACCTTGAAATAGCGATAGTCAACAAGGTCCAGATTCGAACCCAGACCCGTATCACATTTTCTTTTTTCAAATTTTCCCCAAACCTTATCTGGGAATAATTGAACTTCTTTAAAATTAGGTTTGGGTCGAAATCGGGTTTGGATCCAAATCAAGGTCTAAATCCATGGCTGGATTTGGATCCGCATCAGGATATGAATTCATGTTCGAATCTGGGTCTGGGTCACCCACGATTTAATTGTGTTTACCTACTGTTATTTTATTAGAATCCTGGTTTGGGTCTAGACTTGGACTCTGTCGACATTGTTTGTGTCTATTCCATACCCAACCTTAAACTAAGTACATGATCTGGATCGACAAAGTTTAAGTCCAAGTCTTATACTCATTTTAAGGGTCAGATTCAACTCTGGACTCGATCTTTATAGAATATGCATTAGCATGAGACTTAATTTTTAGATTAGCTTAGCTGCTCAACTTTTTCACATCAAAGAGATTTCGTCATAATCACCCTAATATAATTGAGCGTGTTTGCTTTGAAGCCTTTAAATGATATCAGAGGGAAAAATTCTGAAATATATATAATTATCCTATAATAAGGTTCATAATTTTTATCCACAATAACATATAATTAACGATTTCTGAAATATGTATTCACCGTCTAAAAAAATTTAGAGATTATCACATGCTCAGTCCAAATTGCATCAATTAAAATCGTAATATCTTTGGCACGAGATATTTATGAAACGAAATAAAATTATTTTTATCCAACCCAATGGGAATGCACTTAACAAGTTAACCGACCATCTCAACATGAGTGCACGTGACCGCAACCTCTACATAATCCAACGCGTGTAAATCCTCCCCCCCCCCCCCAACACCTAGGGTCTACACAAGTATAAACATAGGGTCCCACTTAACCGCTTTTCAGAAAACCACGCTCACGGCAGTTTTCATCGGCTTTTTCGCGGCCTACCGCGTAATAAAACGGCGACGTTTAGAATATGAGATTACAATAAATAAAACTACTCAAAAAACATCGCTTTGTTTTTACTTTTCTTGGACGAGGATCTCTGGGTTTTCTTCACCTCCAATTTAAAGGTTAGTAATCACATAATACACAATAAATGACAGTTGTCTTGATATTTACATGTGTTCTCAGAAGAATACTGTATTGTTTTTTCATATATTTCTTTATTTTATGGTGGTTTTAATAGGGTTGAGTTTTGGGTTCTCTTGATATGCAAAGATTGCAACTTTTTAAAAAAAATCCGATTTGTTTGTATTTTAGGGTTAGAGTTAGAATTAAGCTTGAAACTGGTTCCAAGATTAAATTTTTCGTTTTTAAAGGAAATCGGTTTTATTATTTGTTGCCAATTTATTTTGCTAGTGATTTTTTTTGTTTGCTAGTGATGAATTGGAACATTTAAGCAAAGAGTACCCATGAAAAACCAAATTCGAGCTTCCAGTTTATTTTTCTTCATATGGAAGCAAAATTTTAACTTGCTTAGGTTTTATGCTACTTCCTTCATCTAGATAGGATCATCAATTATGGTGAATGAATTTTATGGATCTTCTGAATATATTGATTTCGTGGAATGCTCGATTAGTCTCGCTGTTAGAGATTGAGTTGAAGAATGTTTTTCGTATTTTATTATGCATCCAGTCTTGTTTTGAATTGAAAACTTTTAACATTAGAGTTTTATTTGATGATGCTTACTTACACTTATTGTATAAGTAGTTGTATTTCCATACTTATTTCTAATTCCAGCATGACTGATGCAAAAACGGTTCCAGTTATCAATGAGGTAGTCAAATCTTTATTAAATGGCCTAGGATCAGGGGTCAATGAGAAAAATCCCTTCGAAGGTAGTCAAATCTTTATAAATATTAAATGGTCTAGGATCAGGGGCCAGTGAGAAAAATCTCCCTTTGTGAAAGAAAGTAAATGATTTTTTGTCAGATTTGTAGCAAGCTTAACAAAAACTGCTTATAAATTAATTCTCAATTAAGTTAACTTAGCATCTTTAGTATCTCATATTGGGAAAATTCTTAGTTAGACCCAGGTTTAGGAGATATCTCCTGGACCATGTGGTTGAAAATGCATCACATCATTAATTGTGATGATGTGGTGCTCTCACAATGATGATGTGGTATATTTTTCAACCACAAGGTCTAGGAAAATCTCCTAGACCTGGTCTAGTCAAGAATGTCCCCTCATATTGATGTTATTTGATTTTATTCTTTGTGGGGTTACCATATGGAATATGACGCGGGAGGTCTAAATTTCCTTAGTTGAACCTGTATGCTTTTTCAGCTGGACATTGTTTAATCTACGAGAAATACTTCTTTTACGAAAAAGATTGTTGTTTCAATAAGAGTGTGACCATGTGTGAGCTGGATCCTGACGTTGTTCGGTGGGGCCTACACCTTATAGATCTTTGCTCATTTACGAATAACGGTTCTCAAGAAACTATTACGTGTTACGAGAAGGATATGTCCAGGACTGAGTCTGTGACAGAAGGTTTTTGTAATTCAACTTCAACACATTCTGCTGTTGAGAATGATGAAGAAATAGCTCTTGCTCTTCAAGAAGAATTATCGAGGCTTTCAGCTGCGGAGTCATCAGTATCTTCATCTGCTGGAGAACAATATAAAAATGAGTCCTCTGTTTATGCTCAGGGTTGGCTTGGTCCTTCACAAAAACACTGTAATTCTGGTCAAGGTAGTCAAGAAGAGGCGGACACAATTGAAATAGTTTTATCAGACATTAAAGAATACGATGATAGAAGTTTGTTACCAGAGATAGAAGATAAATCAGATTTTGATGGTGAATTGGGCAAAAGGCTGAATCAGATGACACCGGTTCCTGTAAGTTTGCTTTAATTATTGGTTGATTATTTTCAGTGTGGTATCTTTTCAAGATCTACTTGTTGCTATTAGAATTAACCTTCAGTTTTATATTGTGTTTGTCACTTTTGCAGCATGTTCCTAAAATCAACGGAGAAATACCAACTGTTGATGAAGCCACGTCAGATCATCAGAGGCTACTAAACAGGTCCTGTGTAATATTTCTTCAGATCATGACTTTTGCCTTTATTTTCTTTGAACCATGGGAAATAGTTGAAGAAGACAAAAAATTATATGATTTCTTTGATTATAGAAAGTTCTGAATAGGTACTTATGTATCACATTGTCATGCATGGAATTACTAGGTCTGGGTTTTGCAGTTAAATGAATTCATGGGGAACTTCTTATTAACTAACTTAGTTTTTCAAAAATATACTTGATGAGGTAAGAAACTTAGTATTTGATATTACTGTTACGAACCTTTAGCAAAAACTTAAGTACATAATCAGATGAACTATGACTTGAACTGAATTCTATGTAACAATTTAATGTGCTCCAAAAATGATTTTCTCTTCCTGATATGACAATTTCCCCTTTAATAGAATTGCTAGTTAATATAAGTGGGTGGTTAAACGGGAATTTCCTATGAAATCAATTTGAACTGCATTGGTGGAAGAAATATCTTAAGAATTGGAGATAGCTTCTTGAAGTTCCTACACATAATCTTTGAAGAAAATATGAGGTTCTCAATTATCAATTGTTGTATAAGGACAGATATATAGGATATGTTTATCTGCATTCATCACTCTATCTCATATAAGCTTATTTGTTGTATTACGTTGAATACAAAACCTTCATGATCATACTATAATGTTCAAGAAAAATGAAGACTTTCCATGAAGTCCATACCAGGATAAAACGGACATTTGACAGCATTTTCACGAGTTTCAAATTGTGGGATATATAAATTCTAAATGCATATAAGTTTTCTCAGGCATTAGTTGTCTATTTTTGTTAAACTGTCTTTTGATTTGACATGCCTGGTTTGTGTCAATAAAGAAGCTCACTCAATGAGTTTTATGTTACTTATTTGTGTTATGTATGTTAGATTGACGAGCTCGACCTGTTTTGAGAATCTCAGAATGTTTTCCACCTTGTTTCACTCTCTCTATATCTCCATTTTTGTTTGACTGTTCACCTATATCTTGTAAACTGCGATTCTCTTTGACTCTTGAATGTTTGTTGTCTATATCAGATTGCAGTTATATGAGCTAGTTGAACTCAAAATTTTGGGAGATGGTAATTGCCAGGTTTGTTCCTTGCCCTGTTTACTATAATTACTCATGCATAATTCTTTCGGAGAATTTTGCTCTTTCTTACATTACGATTCTTTCTTCAGTTCCGGTCATTGTCAGATCAAATATACCGGAGCTCTGAGCACCACAAATTTGTGAGAGAACAAGTCGTTGACCAGGTTTGCGTGTGATTTTATGTTGACATCCCTAAAATACGGTGATTTCATTTGTCATTATAATTTGTCCATATTTTATTGTAATACTTGTTCTTACATGCCAACTATCAGCTGAAGTCACGACCTGAGTTGTATGAAAACTATGTTCCAATGGCTTATGGTGATTACTTGAAGAAAATGAGCAAGTATAATAATGTTTTAAACCTTTATTCACTTTCATAGCTTATTTGATTTGTAAAATACAAGCCATATCTACATCTAATAACTATGCATGATTACAGAAATGGGGAATGGGGAGATCATATAACATTGCAGGCTGCTGCAGATTGGGTATACTTTTCTATCTACTTTCTTATTTTTTTTAATAATTAAGGACCATATTCTTGACACCTTTTCTTTATATTCATGGCGTTGTGTGTGTTAGATTAAATGCAATAGTGAATGTGTATTATCTTTTATTGGCAGTATGGCATCAAGATCTTTGTCATTACGTCGTTCAAGGATACATGCTATATAGAGATTCTACCACAAACTCAGAAGTCAAATAGAAGTAAGTTTGTTTATGTACTCTATTTTCATTTTATCCTTTACTTTTTCAACTCTATAGCAAAACATCTTTTTCTAATATTTGTTTGTGGAATGGAAGTATGGTTTCTAAATGGGCATTGAATAAAAATCTTTTGTATTTGAATGCAGTGATATTCTTAAGCTTCTGGGCTGAAGTACACTATAACTCTATTTACCCAGTAGGAGGTAAAAACTTGTTTATGTTATGTTATATTCCGTGGAATGCATTTATAGCAAATTTCTAATGATATTCAACTATAGAACACAAAATTCAGTTTCTATCGTTCGCGCTGACTTTTTTGTCGATGTCGTGTAGAATTTCCCCAGGAAGAGAGCAGGAAAAAGAAGCGATGGTGGAGGTGATGAGAAAATATATGTAATCAGTTGTATTAGATAACTCCATGTCCATGTGTATGAGAAAAGATTCCGGCGTCACTTGTTCATATACTTCTGTTTTTCTCAGCTCCACTATTGTATATAAACAATTTTTCATGGAAAATATATTAGCGCGTTTGATGCTCCAAAAATTTGTTTAGATAATAATAGAAATAGTAAATAGTGGATATATCCATTTTCAGTATACTATTAATTATGATGTGTGTGTGTAATTGACTTAACTCATAAATATAATTGATTTACATTTGATTCTTGCTTAATTGTGCTATACTTTATCTTACATTATACGTCTAAGTACACATAATTTGTGAGTGTTATTTGTACATTACACAATATTAAATTAACTGAATAGGTTTTTAATTACTATATTTATAGAATAACCATTTTACTGTTGTATTGTTCATATATAAATATTGTTTTTTATTTCTTCTTGTCATTGCTGCAAAACTTTGGCACCCTAACTTAAAACGAAAGTTAATTTGTGATTCGTTAATTTGAAGCACTTGTGATGATTGTTATAAGGTAAAACTACTAATGGTCCTCCTTATCATTAACTTTTTACAGATTAGTTCCTTTTGTGTTATTTTCCTCATGGTAATCCTCCTGCATTATTTTATCTTTCATTTTGTTCAAGTGGAACATATATGCCTATTCACCATTGTTTTTAATGGAGTTTGATAACACTAAATCAGAAAAGGAAAAGAAAAAATCCAATCGAAAAACTCTATTTTTATATGTGGTTATATTTTTTCTTGTTCATTCCAAGATCAACAACAAAAAAGTTAATTTTACTTTGAATTTAATTTGTAGAATCTAGTCATTTTTTCATTCTTTCTTTGCAAGAATTTTACTTTGTTTTGTAAATAAAATTTTGCCCGATTCGAGTGTTTTTATTGTTTCAACTTTATGCAGATGTGATTTACATTAGCTTTAATCATGAAAATAAAATGTGAATTCATGAGACTTTAATTGTTTCTCGCAGAACTCACCAAGTATGAATTCTGAAGATGTTGAGACTGTGATGTCACCGAAACCGATATCGTATATTGTCGATACCAAAAGTTGAGCATGAGGTACTCTTACCATTTTTTCTTTTCTAATTTTGCTCTTTCAAATGAAATTTTCTTTGATGATCTTTCACTTTCGTGCACTACAAGAAAACAAGGCTCCACCAACGGTAGTTTTCATTGGTGAAGCCTCGATTTTCATTTATGTTTAGGCATATTTTTTGCTTCCATCGACTCTCATGGCAGATTACAAATAACAATGAAATTATCGACTTTTAATGAAATTTCATCATCCTAGAAGGTTTAAATAGTTTTTAATAGTGTTAATCAAATCAAATAATTTATGTTCTATATATAGAAAGTAATGCAAACTCATTTTCTTCGTCTAACATTTCTATCCATTAACAATGGACTTTATTTAGTGATGGGGATGACATGCAATATATATTCATTGTTGGAAATGTAGTAAGTCCTTGTAGATCTATTCTTTCTTTCTTTTGACAAAATCAAAAGGAATTGGATTTTAATCAAGACATAAAATATTATGTTCGATATGATTTTATTTTATTATAAAATATTTTTTTAGACCTTCTAAATAATTTTCAAAACATTAAACTGAAATATAAAAGTATTAAAAAAATTAAAGATAGAAACTCTTCATGGGTATAGTGAAATTGATTGCTACAATAGTATTACTCATTACATCATCATTTACCTTTTTCAGTTGAATATTAAAAATTGCAAATTCATGCATTTCATATATTTTTTCAGGAGCAACTTTAATCATCAAGCAATGAGCCTCTATCTCAAAGGAAGAGTCGTGGTCTATTCTCATATGAAATCGAGAAAACTTGGAATGCATCATTCAGGCTTCTGCAATATCATCAAAGTCAAAACAAATATGTTATAGAGATGCACGAGGTACAATCTCATGACACTTAAGTTTTGAATATTTCCTTGCGTTAATTCAATTATAGTATTATACTGTACTATATATGAGTCATTAATGCATAAATAAAAATACTATATATGTGTCATTATTAATTAGCATATGGTGAACTTACTTCCCGATTGCAAGCTAACAAGAAAATAAGTGACTACATATCATGAAAATCATATGTGAAATTGGTTTTATTATCTATAACACTAGCATTTGTAGTTACAAGGTGAAACAAGAAATGTTACTACTAAATCAAAGTCAAGAAGATTTCTAGTGACCAAAATATGGATATGTCGCCTGTTGTACAAATCAACAACTCTCCTCTTCAACCAAGATCTGAATTATCCCTACGAGAGCGGTTGGGGAATTGGACACTTGAACAAAAAAAACACAAAACGTCAGAAAGACGTGATAAGGTACCAACAATATTCTTATATGAAGATATTTTGTCAAATATTTTCATTATCACTTAGAAAATTGAAGATGTATATTTTGTTAATGTATTGCAGTACTATATCCACCAAATGGTGTCCAAGAAGTTTCGGTCATTGCAAGAGGTTGCAACCTTCATAATGTATAATTGTTATCGTGAAGACTTGAAAAATGTGAAGTTTCAAACTCCATAGGATATTCTTGCAGTAAGCTTTATGATTTCGATCTCATTTATATTAGTTTATAATCGGAAATTTTCATGACTTGTATATATGGTTTATTAATTTTTCCAGGCATTATGATTTCACTAATAAAAATCATAATTTTATAGGATACTAAAGAGAAGGATCAAGATGAATAAGGCTTATCATAATGGAGAATGTTACACAAAGTATGTTGGAGATTTTGTTAATTAATTTCATGTGTTCTAGATTTTTAAGTTAATTTAAGAATTTGTCAGTTTATAATTATCCTGTTGTAAATAATATATTTTAGTGGGTATTCCTATTTAATATTTGTATAGTCTAGGGGCTTACTTTGTAATAGATATCCATTATCCCACAACCCATGCTTTGTGGGATTTGTAACTCCCTATGTAACTGATTTGTTATTTAATGAAATCTATCCCCTCCGCAAATCATATCCCCCAATTTTATACACGTTTGTTTTTCTCTCTGTTGTTATCTCTCTCTTTACAATTATCACCATTGTTCATCAATTTCTTCACATAATCACTTAATCAAATAAGTATTTTACAACATTTCCTTTTTTTTTAATTATTCATTTAATGGATTCTTTATTCGTTAGCAGGTGCATTCTAATTATTGAAGAAATGATGAGGAGCTTTAGATTCTCTCGGATGTTCTGAGTATCTCAATAAGTTATTGTAATTGGTTTCTTAATTTCATTATATTTGTAAAACAAATACTACTTTGCTAAATCTTTATCTCCTTTTTCTTTTCAGAATTACTACTTTTGTTAAATCTATTTGTCATAGTTGTTATAGATTGCACAATCTTATTGTGAACACTCATTTTGAAATTTATTTGGCATGTGTTTTGAAATTGATGAAAATGTTTTATGTTCTATTTAATGTTAATCAAAAGTAAAAATTTGTGTAAAATTCATTACATAATTTGTTGTATAACTAATTAAGAGTAAGTATTAGAAGATGTATCAAAGAATTTTACTTGAATATAGAATAACGGAAATAAAAATCTTTAGCCATACAGTTTACGAGGTCATATTTAGTGTGATTTATAAAAAAAAAAAAAGAAAAAAGTTGTCATACTTAGTGTTATAGTAACATATCATAATTTACATATAAATTTTCTACTATTTTACTAAATTTCATGAAACTTGCAAGTAAATGTGTATGTGTGTAGAATAACGATTAAAAAAAAAAAAAAAAAAAACGATAATGATATAGAAGTATTTTATATGGCGGAGCTATGATTTGTGGCCTATTCAAAGCTCAAAATTTATGTAGACTATATATGCCGAAAACTTTTGACAAATATGAATGATAATCGAGACATATCTCGTACAAATTTACGACAAAAGTGGGTTCAACTTCCATGGACCTGAGTATTGTTCTTTTGCTGCCAATCTGACTTAAAGATTTTACTTGGTTATCTTTGAAGGTCACTAATCAGAGCCGCACTGGGTCATTCTAGACGTATTGAAATACAAATTTTGATTTCCCCATCAAAATATACATAAAGATGATGTATTCATAACAAAATGGAATACCGACAGGTGATTGGTCTAGTGGAAATGACTAGTCACTACAAAGTAGCGGACTCAGGTTCGAATCCCTGTTGGGAGAGGTTCCCACTTTATGTGCCTGACGCGCCTTAAACCCTTGGGAAACAAAAAAAAAATAACAAAATGGAATAAATTTCTGAAAAATTGTTCATAGAATCAACATTCTAAAACTGCAAGAAATCTAGTAGTAATATATTTATTGAAGCACATTGCAAATGCAAAATCCCTCGCAACAGGCAAAAAACGCCAGCATGCTTGTGATTTATTTGTTAGGCATTATGTGAAACAATATTTCATCAGTTCTCTACACATTAAGAACCATTTACACAAGAAATCGCAACATCAGAAGTTAAAGAGCAAGATTCTCTATACATAACCAAAGTTTATTCCAACAAAACCTATTTGAAACTACTTCATTTACCCTCCACCACTAGAAGCCTCCATTCAAAAATGATGTACTCAGCCACTGCATGTTCTTGTTATGTACACGAGTCTAATCTTTAGATCAACTCAAGAGGAGCTAGAGGAGGATATCCCTATGTGCCTTTCTGTAAAAGATGTTTAAAATATTGTAAGAAATGGGTCGTGAAAAGGAAAATACCGTGGTAAAAATAAATTACCTCCAGTTGCTACGAGCTTCTCAACACGGGATACAATATGTTTGCCATAAGTATACTTCTTGAGTGTACTCAAGTGAACTTTGACGCGAGAGAGAATTAATTCCCTGCTCCTGTCATCACATGTCTCGAGTACCTTCTGCACAACATAGTTTCCAAATGGATCTTTCATCATAGCCTGAAATATTCGATTCATACCATATGTTATTCAATTCACTACTTCGATTGTGATGGATATATCACTGAAACTAAGTGAAAAACATTTAACATTTTGCTTTCTACCTGTAAGGGCTGGTTTTCATCTGTTGTACCAAGCATCTCATTCACCAAGAGTTTACGCTCGTCTGGACCACCGAAAGTCAAGCACTTCTCTATTACATTAGAAGCAAATTTTTGCTGACTCATTTTCACAATTTGTCCAGCAAGCTTGCTGATAATTGCGGACCTTTCATGTGGTTTACCATGTTGCAAAACATGCTTAACAAAACAGAAATTTTGGAAAAAAAAACATGGAAGATAAAGTGTCAGGATGATTTAAGTTATGGCCGTAAGCGGCAATAAAGCGAATGCAATCCGAGATTTCCCACATTGAAAAAAGTGTACCTGAATGACGTAATTGCCATATTGGTCTTGTGCTAGGTTACAAACATAGCTCATTACTTCATCCATAATAATTTGTTGAGTCTTTGGATCAACACAGTGCTCAAGAACCCTCTATTGACCAAAAAAAAAAAATCGGTTGTCTTTACAAGAATTGCACCAAATATCATACGAAGCAAACAAACAAAGAAGAATTCCTACCTGAATAACACGACAGCCATATGGATGAGTGGATAAAGCCACAACTTGGCCAAAGAATGATGATATTATGAATTGAATTTTATTTTGGGGAACACACTCGATGCATTTCTGAATTACATGATTACCATTCTGATCACGAACACATTTCATAACTGAACCATCGAGCTCTGCTACCATCTTAGTCTGCAGCTCCAGATCAACCACCTCCAAGGCCTGTTGATTAGAATTAATGCATTAACATAACCAAGTAAGACAAATAAAAATGGAAAAAATCCGTGAAAAGAGGATGTCATTTTCCAACTCATGTGCGAATCAAGACTACCCATCTAATTTTCCTTGCAATTTAGCAAGAAAATGAAATATTTTTATGTTAGAACAAAAAAATCATCTTAATTGCCATAAAAGCAAAGTAGAAGAGATATAGATAAAGAATAAACCTTTTGTATTACTCTGCAACCATACATCTGAAGACTGAGAGGCAAAACATGACCTATCACATGGCTGGCTAACTCCTTTCTTTGACTTTCAGTTCCATGCTCAAAGAACTGCTCATTCGATACCCTCGTCAATGGAACATTTATTATATCAAAAAATATTTTACTATATATTTTATATTGAACAATACCTTTTGTATGACATAGTTTCCAAAGACATCAACCATCAACGTACGGGCATGTGGGGCTATTTCTCTGAATATCTTCATATTTTCTTCAACAGTAGCAGTCTCTAGTTTCTGCTGAATGAAGCGACTTCCATGCTGATCAGTACTGCCTCACAGAAGAATAAAAAGAGCTCAGAGAATAAATAAACTAAATTAATGAAATAAGAGTACAGATTACTTCTATTTCATACCTGAACTCAACAACATGATTAAGAACATCAGTAAGTTCCAAAGATTTGGTCTTATTGTTCTTGACCACCTCTAATAGTGATTCAAACCTTCCTTTCATATTATTTCCACTTTGTGAATGCACTAAACTGGTGGATTCCCCTCCCTTTGTAGCTCTCAAATTTGAGGGAACTTGAGCAGTTTTCTCATTCTGAAACATAGAACTTCTGGTATTGACCACAGCATGTGAAGAATTCAGCGTCCTGTTTGCTTGATATGGAACAGTAAATGCAGGGTTACCAATGTACTGATTAATACTGCTAGAATTATGAGAAAATTGCGACTGGTACTGCTGTTTCTGTTGCAAAATCAAGGCCTCAAAATAAGCTTTCTCCAAAGCTTGCAGATTTTCAGGGTCATGGGGATTACCAACGTATCTTCCTTGAGAAGAATTTCCAAGAACATATTGATTATGAAGATGTGGATCCATAATAGGGTAATGAATCCCTGCCTGGTTGGTATTTCTCAGATTCTGTCCATCTCCAATAGCAGCACTCAAAAGGGACCCTGCAGAAATAAAAATTTCCAAAGTTGGATTAATAAAAGTTTCCATAAAAGAAGCCTTTAAAGCTAAAAAAATTAAATACTAAAAACAAAAACCTGCAGAAATATCATTATTGGTCATCATATCAGGTCTCTGATTAACTGCATATCCACTATGCCCACCAAGATAACTACTGCCCTGACACCGGATTTTCAGATCTTCAAGGTTAGCAAAATCAGATAGATTAGACTGAGACTGGAGATTAGTAGTAGATGCTGCCTTTCTTGGAAAACTCATTTGCTCATTCATAAATGAGTCTGACATAGAGTTTGACATATTATTATGGCTTCTCGTCGATCCATTATTTCTAGTTAAATCAGCATAGTTTATGTTACTGACCATCTTTTCTGATCTAGACGTATCAAAATAATGCTGCTGTTGATTCTGTTGAAGACCAGTTGAAGTTCCCATTGGACGGGAAGATTTCAAATTATCTTGAAGTTGACTATTGGACATGTTTAATCCACATAGAGATGCAGTAATATCAAAAATGCTAGATGGAGGAACATTAGGAGCTTCTGATCTCATAGAGTTTATGTTGTCAGAAAGATGAGCTCGATTACCAACATTAACACTAGGGCTAGGAGACCTCCGAATAAGTTCAGGCCCACTACTTGCCATAGATTCTGCTTTATTTTGTATTTCTGCCGCATTAATGTTAGAGATTGCCATAGAATCAAGAACATCATTAATTGAATTCTGGCTGGCCGTGCGTGAAAGATGTGATGTCGCAGGTTGACCAAGTCCTTCCTGGAAAAATATAGACATACATACAGAAAGAGGTGATTAGTTGACTGCATCAGCGTATACAAAGTCAATAGACGAAGTAAGACTACTGAGAAAAAAATTACAATTTCACTACATTAAACTTTTCCTTTTTACAGAAAATCAAGTATTTTAGCTAAATAGAAATAAATAGGCAACAAATATGCATAATTAACACCATGTTTCATAATTGTCAGCTAACTTTAGAAAATAGTAACCTAATTTTGACTTTTTATTGGGCTCTTTATCACAATAATGCCAAAAAGAGAGAGAGAGTAGCAGCTATTGCATGCATAAAGTTATAATATCCGCTAAGTAAAGCAGAATTTTGTTATCTATGCAACTTCATATTTACTATAGGATGACATAGATAACAAGGGTTTATATAACGTATCCAACTCCAAATTATTAGTTTAATTCTTGAGCATTTAACCGTCGTACTTTCAAAGAATCACAAAGCCTTCAATTTTCAAAAGAAAAATCCTTTTTATCATAAATTACAAATCACAGGCCATGTTTAAGTGCAAAATTTGTATCAAAATAGTGATTTCAATTTGTCTTTTGGACAACCACTCTCCTCCTCATATCTAAGTCCACTTTTACACCTTGAAACCGGACTCCGAAAGAAAAAGAAAAAAAAGGGCTTGTTAATTAGACGCAAGAAGACACAAGTAAAGTCCAAATTTCCGGCAGTATATATATAAAGAATTCTCTAAATTATAATGCGAAAAAGAATCATCGCCTTTGCCGTTATCTGTTATTATAAGACACCAAAAGATGATCAATAATTCCAACAAAAAAAGAGCAAAACCTGGACGATATCTGCGAAACTCTTTCTTCGAACACCCATTCCAGATCCCGAGGCCCCAACCAAACCACTCGAAAGTTTATCCAAGAACTCGGAAGAATTTTTTCGTGAGATATTTCTTAAAGCAGCCTTCCTCAACTCCATTAACTCGTCATCCGCTTTTTTCACAGATAAACCAGGCTGCATTAAGAACAACGACGAGCTTCCACCATTATCCATCAAATTCTTATTCCTCCGATCTCCATTGCTGCCCAAATCGATCCCTGCAGCCCTAAACCTCTGCGCGATCCTCCACTCTTCTCTGGACAACAATGGTGGGGGCAATCTAGGATTAAGGTTCTCGTTCGAATAATAATATTCCAAATAAGCGGGGTGTGATCGAATTTCCTCTTCTGTCAACACACCAATGCTAGCACTATTGTTACTGCTACTACCACTATCATCATACCCTACACAATTGGGGTTTCTAAAAAGATTCCCTGCAGCAAGTAATGCACCCTCGACTGTAGGAGGTGCACTTCCGCTCCTATATATCAAATCCCTCTCCCTTTCGAGAATTAAACTTCGATTGTGCTGTTGTTGCTGTAGAAGCAATAATTCAAGTTCATTTTGTAAGCTAGAATTAGCCTCTAAATTCCCATTAGAATTCGACCCTCTCATCATGATACTACCGGTTAAATTCTCCCCTGCATTCACCTTATTTATCATGTATACACTATCTTCAATTCACAATGTGCATCAGTAAACCCTAATTTCCACCAAAAAAGAGGATCAAAATCAGAACCCAATTGCGAAGAGAATTCAATAAAACAGTAGCAAAAATAAGTGTACCAAACATCAAATTAAAAACAAAATTATTAACCACTCTAACATGAAATCGAAAAACAGGATTGAATTTTTTCAAATGAGAACATCACATAATAGTAACATTAACAATAACAACCCTAGAAAAAGAAAAAAGATCCTGCAATATGATATAAAATACGAACAATTAATGCATGCGAAGAACATGAAAAGAAATTGGGTGGCGAAGAAACTTACAGGAAAAAGGTTAATGATCTGAATTAAAATGGGAATATCATGGATTTGAAAAGGGTATATGAAATTATTGATATATACACTGCTAATTTTTTTTTTTTTTAATTTTTTTAATTTTTTGTATTTTTTCACGTGTTGATTTTGGGAAGATGCTAGAGCGTACAAGGTGGAGATTTTTCGAACAGAGAAGAGAGAGGAAGATTGAAATCAAGTTGTGTAACAAGATTTATATGTTTGTGGAAATTAAGATTATCATCTAATTATGGAATTATAGTTAAGGATTATAATTTAGCTTTGATTTGTTAATTTCTTGGTTTATGTGTGGGGAAGTTAAGCGTATGGCGAATTTATCATAACGGCTCATATTATGCAGATTCATACACTCACATTGCCCACGTGCTAATATTTAATCTATGTTTAGATCAAAATTATTCATAATATTTTATACTAATATTTGTAATATTAAAAAAATTCTATCAGTATACTGTATCATTCTTTGGTCAACAACAAACTATTTTTCGTAATTTACTTATGTATATATATTTGTGAATAATATCATTGTTGAAATAATATCATCTGAATGAATAATATATTATAACAAAAATCTCAAATTAAATTATTGAAACAGTTAAATTGTATAAAAATATTTATATTCGAGTAAGATACTATAACTATATTGTTTTTGTTTTGTTACTCTTGCAAATAGTATTTAATTGTACAAAGAGATTCACATTTTCGTTCTCCTTATGGTCGTCATTTGAACATTTGATTCTCCAAAAAAATTTAATAGTAGATGTATTCCTCTTATCAATGTAGGGTATCAGCGATTCATTTTTCGACCATTACAATCAATGACACTACATTAATAAGAGTGATGTATTTGCTATAAAAAAATTAGGAGGGACGAATGTATAAAACTCGACTCACAAAGAGGACGAAAAATGCGATGAGCTAAAAGAAAGAAGTTAAAACAAAATCACGAGTTAGTAGGACTTCCCCGTGGAGTTAGGAGTTTTTGGTTTTCTGACTTTCTCATAATGAGGACTCAGGTACTCAGGTATAGCAAAAAAGAAGTTTATAAAGATTTACTTTAATACGTTGTTCTGAAGAAAACTATTTCAACTTTTTATTTTTCAAATATGTAAGGATTAGTTATTAACTTATATTTTTAACCAGCCTAGTAGTCTAGTATATAACTAAACAAATACCGTCACTTTTGATGAAATTCAAATTCAAGACTTCGAAGTAGACTTTGTCATCAGATAAAAAGTTCTTGTACATATGAACATCATAGCTAGGGGTGCATATGGTTTTCAAAATTGTACCGGACCGTTCCGAATCGTACCGAATATTAGGTTTTTTTTCTTAAAACCGATGGTCTTGGTATGAATGAAAACCGTACCGACTATTTTGGTATGGTTTTGGTTTTAGACTTCTCATACCGTAAAAAACCGTATCGTACCGAAATTGAAAAGAAACATGAATTAACTACTTTTTTTTTTTTTAAATTTACAACTAAATTTTATAAGTTTATAATTCAAATATTATTGAATACTATATTATTTATAAATTATATTATAGTCCATCATAATTTATAATTACTACATTGCTATCGTTCAATTAAAAAAAGATATGCTCAAATTTAGCACAAATTAAACTTGTTATATGTTGAAAACTTAAAATGCAAAAATTATAGACAACAAATACCAAATAATAAGTTTCTTCACATAATAAAAACAATGATCAAATAATTAATCAATTAATTTTATTCAATTAGGTCGAACTATAGCGTCAAATTTGTGAACATTTTCTTTTTCAATGCTTTATTTAATGTAAAAAAAATAGTTTATAAGATATTACATTATTAATTTCTTATATAATTGTCAACTATGTGATCAATTATATATGAAAAATTGCACGAAAAAGTTTGTTTGAAAAAACCGCAAAACCGTACCTTACCGTACCGGAACCGCACAAAACCGAGTTTGTTGGTATGATTCATAAAACTCTAGTTTGGTTTTGAGTTTTTAAAAACCGCACTAATTGGTATGGTACAAATTTTGTTAAAAATACCGCAGAACCGTACCATGTGCACCCCTAATCATAGCTTCAAGTGTCACTAAATATCAATATTCTTAAAAAAGTTCCATTGAATTTCATGTTTTCTCACAAACATTGGGCTCTTTGTTTGGTATTTGGGAAAGTAATTTGAGAGAGTAGTGGAGAATTGTGAAATAATTTTTATTTGTGTAATATTATTTGTTTGAGTTTTGAGAAAGTGGTTTGAGAAATAAAGTAAATGTAGTTTTTTTTTTTTTTTTTTTTTTTTGAAGAATTAGTTTGTAGGTACAAAATGTGTAATACTTTATGTAAAATCATATTTATTATATGAGATAAATTATATGAGAGACATGTTACTTTATGTCAAATCAGAGTTGACTTTGTTGTAGATTTTTTTTAAAATAAGAAAATTGTTGTTTGTTTGACTTTTAAGAGAATAATTTAAAAAAACTGGGAGATAAAAATTTTATTTGAAAAGTAAAAACAGAATTGTTTGATATTTTTCAAATATGAATAATTTTGGGAAACGTCAAAACAAAAAGTCCTGGGTCAAACTTGCACCTTTAATTAAAGTACGAGATGCTGCATATACTAGGAAAAAATACAATGAATGAACAAAAGAAAAACATGGAGAAGAAACAATAAGATACAAATTCTCTTTCTTCTTTTGAAGAGCTAAAATTATCACAAAATAAATAAAGCATCCTATGTCTCTCTTCAAATAAGCAAAATTAACCAAAAAAAAAAAAAACGAAAATTACATTTCTTTCCTAGGAAAGAAATTGTGAAACTGTATTTTGTGTCATTTGAAAATTATATGATTATGGGAAAAATCTGTTATTAATTACATACTGTTTTCGTTTTCTATCATCTCTCGAACCTCGTTGACGACCAAATACGCTTTGTGGCCTCCGATCACCTCCGACTGTTTCTTGCCATCCCTCCAAAGCTGTCACATAACATTGAAGTGATATACAGATTACATTTACTTGAAGTCCGTAAATTATTACTTCTATATTTCTGAACATAAATGCAAGGAGATTTACCTGAATCGTGGGCATTTTCTGTTCAGATTTGGAAACATGAAAAAAAGTAAGTTTATAGGCAACAAGTTCAAAGTAAAGCAGAATTGTAAGTTCAAATAAATCAAATGTCTCCTGAGGAAATATTTGCTGAACATGCTCAAAATATAGGGTTGTCATTTGTCAATGGTTTGGATTTAAAACGAATTCCAAATTAAATGGAGCAAATATAAGAGTGATTCAATCCAGATCCATATTCAAAATACACCTGCTTGAATTTTTGACGTAGGATCTCAGTCGGCTATTCAAAAGTCTAAGCTCGTGCGGGGAGATGAATGATTATGTAGCAAAGATTTTCTGAAAATATGATAAGAGTCCATCCAAATCCTAAAATGTTTAATAATAATGGGACTCGGGTATGGAGTTTGGTAGATCAAATCCAAACCCAACTCATTGACAGCCATACAAATAAGGGAATGGCCAAACAAAAGTAAGCATCATAAACAAAACATGAGGGTATGAAACAAAATCCTTAACCAGTTAAAAGAAGGGTCACTCATCAAAACTTTTTTTAGATTTGATCTCACAATAAAGATTTTGCAATGAGTTGTTAGTTGAAAGAATTAAACTTGCTAACTTTAAGAAGGAACTTACAGTAACCCCAGCACGAACCACGAGCTTATGTGGAACATTATTGACGTCAATAGAATAAAATCTTACTCTGCACCAAAAAGATTATAAACAAAAAACGAGTTCAATTACTTAGACAGAATTTGAACATGCAAATAATTGCTGGTGACAAAATCTCGTGTGTATTTGCAATAGCAAAAAGGCTAAGAAACCACTTTACAAGGTTTTGCAGATATGTGAATAAAGGGAAATCATATCATCAGTTAAAACTGCAGATAAGACGCGAATTTGAACATAAATCTCAATGACTCACTAAATTCTAAATTCTCAAATTAGATAAAAGTGAGACAATAAAAGAACCCGTCTCCTGGAACATATTATTGAGAATTACAAAAAATAAGAGATATAGTCTGCAAACTAACCTTGGATAATAATCAGCAGCCAATTTTTCCAATTTTGGTTTCAAATATATACATTTCCGGCACCAGCTTGCCATCCTATAATTACATATCCAAATACTTCATTTACTAAACATCCAATGATTTGATAAAGATAAGCAAATATGTTTGCAAAGAACAAAGATGCCTGCAGAAAATTTAGATACAGATACGATATAAGCAATACACAGAGGAAAAGTAATACGTGCTAGATTTTCGGTGAACTAACTACTACTCTCTTAGGAACAACAAAACCACAAAATTCACTGTTAACTTAAGCAATCTCACAAATGCAGAATAGTTTATAATTTAACAATTACCATCAAAAGTATTGCTTCTAATTAATTACTTCCCACATTTTTTACAGATGACATGACACCTTAAATCCAGAGGTCCAAAGTTGCTACTAAGTATCAAAATATCTAACCTTTTAATTGTTAAAAGTACCTAAAAATATACATAGATATTAAAATATTAATCAATACTGATGCTTAATCTGGAAAAAGAAAATAAACCCACAAAACTTATGACAAAATCAATTATAAATATTAAAAACAAGGTTAAAAAACAACCACTCAAAAGGAAAAATTGAATTGGGGATTTAATCAAATAATGGCATACCATAAAACTACAACAGATTCTTCGAGCTGTTGAGCTTGGGCGACCACCCGGTCGAACTGGGATTCGCTTGAAATAGGCTCCAACTCAACCGAAAGCGGCGAATTCTCGAGGCCCGGTTGAGTAATTGATCCGGACTCGAAATCGGACCCGCTTTCGCTGTAAGTACTATTGTGTAATGCTAATACTCTCCGTATCTGACTCTTATTAACATGTAAATTATTGTTCCAAAATTTGTTAATGAAAATGGTTTTGGGGTTTGAATGAACAGAAAAAATTCTTGAATATGGAGTTTTGACTGAATGAGGAAATATTATTTCCATTGTATCAAAAAAAGTATGTATATTTATTTTGAAGAATTTTATAAAATTGTATATGTATAGGAGAAGTCAGGTAGAAAGAACCCTCGGTGAATAGACGGATACAATGAGGGAGGGAGGAGGGGGAGGGGGGGGGGAGTTTGTCTCAATTAAAACCAGGAATTTTTTAAATTTATTTTTTCGTTAAAATTATTATTAACTATTTTTCTTTTTAGCTAGCCGATAATTTAATAATAAAAATTAATTATATAAGAACTCAAAAGCAAAATAATTTCCAATCATTTTGGTACTAAGAAAACTAATTCTACTTGTTCTTTCACATTCTCAAATCCCAGTACCTAATTGATTGTACATATTTCCAAGTATTTTATGTTTTTAATGTAAATAAGTTTTATTTTTATTTTTCAAATTTTGGAAAGTGCAAAACGCCAAAACTTAACTACTTCATAACTTTAAATGTAAATAATATAGTTATAAAAATTCTAGCAAAAAAATGATTTATAATTGTACATAGCACTTTAAAATTGATATTATTGTGTTGAAAATTAAATAAAATGAAATTATAGTAAACTACAAATTATTAATTTGGTTCCACATTTAGTGAAATACCATTGGAGACCAAATCAAATTCCATTTTCTAAAAATAGTAAAATGGTGAAATATTACTATTTTATAATTTGGTGTCAATTTTGATGAAAATTATGAGAGATCAAAAACACTATTTTTTCATCAAAAATTGTGAAATGGTGTTGAGAACCATGAAAGATGCTTTAACATTATAAATGTAAATATGCTCAGCATTATGTCAAAATAATCACAACCATATACATTAGATATGTTGAATGTTTTCGTTCTTTTATCACCCTAACATTTGAATGTCTATCTTGTCTTTAACCAAAGGTATGTAGACTGTGGAGTCTGAAAAATGAAATATTCTCACAGATTCCGTCAGCGAACGTCCAAAGGTACATAGTGATCTAGGATATTTTTAATAGTTGAGAGGTTAAGCGAAATTCGCAAATGTTAGGGGGCAAAGTAGGAAAATATTTAAATGTTAGGGGGCAAAGTGAAAAATTTCCTATAAATATTTACAAAACAGACAATAAACTTAATTTGGAGAAGCAGCAAAATCTGAATTCCTATAATATTGAACTTGCAAAATAAAGTTTTAATATTATACCTATAATACTAAACTTGCAAAATAAATAAATATCGGGTTTTTGGCATTTTTCACCCTCGAATTATAGGGTCTTGGCACTTTACACCTTGGAAATATAATTTATTTGGCACTTTGCACCCTAGTGTCTGTTTTAATGAGAAAATTCATTGATAGAAGGATAGAATTGTTATTTTCAAATTTTTTTTCTCTTTGCACCTTGGCAATATAGATTTTGCACCCTTAAAATATAGAATGTTGGCATTTTGTACCCTAAAATTATAAAATATTAGCATTTTTCAACCCGATTTAATTTTTGGCACTCTGCACCCTAAAAATATAATTTGTATGACATTTTGCATCCTAATGTATTTTTCTTAAAAAATCATACTCGTGAATGTCGACGATGTAGAGATAAAATGGTCATTTCTATGCCACAACAATCATAAACTTGTTATTCTAAATTTATTTTACTTTATAATAACTTATTTTAACATTTCTCTCTGTAAAATTTAGATTAAAAAAAAAAAGACATTGTCTTCATTTTATTTTCATGTATCCTCAAGATTATTTACTTTATATCTAAAATACACGTTTACATATCTAACATATTAATATATTGCATGTTATTTACATAATTTAGATTATAATAATAAGTCGGGGTTGAAAATGTCAGAAATTATATTTTTTGGGTGCAAAGTGCCAATATTCTATATTTCAGAGTACAAAGTGTCAAGATTTATACTTTTATGGTTTAAAGTACCAAAAATATTCGAAAATAACTATTATACTCTTCAATCAATTAATTTTTTCTTCAAAACACATACTAGGGTGCAAAGTGCCAACTAAATTGTATTTTTAGGGTGCAAAGTGCCAAAATTTTTAAGTGAGGATGCAAAGTGTCAAAACCCTATAATTTCATGATGCAAAGTGCCAAAACCCTATAAATTGACTTTGAAAATGAAGTCAAAACCGTATGAGATCAAGCAGGTAATACCATTTTCTAGCAACAATTTTGCGTTACGGTTTTAACTTTAAGACCTATAATAGTATGAGGGTCTATTTTGATGGGTTTTGGCTCGGTTTCATCGGTCTCGGTTTAAAAGAATTAGTTTAGGTAGTTTCAAAGAAATATTTGAGACTTCATTTGGACGGGTTTTGGCTCTTGGGTTTTGTGGTTTGAATAAGTTGAAATTCCACTTGGATTGGGTTGGGATGTTGGGGTTTATGGGAAAAAGTAGTTGATAGGTGTCAAATCAATGTTTTTTCAGTGTGATTGGGTGGAAAAAGTAGGTAATAGGTGTCAAATCAATGTTTTATATGTTTGAAGAGTTTAAGTGTGAGTTTTTAAATAAATTTTTGATGGTTTTATGGGTTTGACGAAAACTCATTTGAAAATGTTTTGGCTCAATCTCACGAAACTCGCTAGATCGGACCAAAACCCATCCACATACACCCTTAGAATCTCAACTTAGAGTTTGCTTCGTCTAAGCGGGTTTTGGTTTTAAAAAAATTATTTGGCTTGATTATATTCAATAGCTACTCCCTTCTCTAGCATCAACAAAGCCTTAAAGACTTCCGGCATGATACAGGAACATGAATACCTGGGTCGGGGTCAGAAATGATGTCGTAGAAATTATCGATCATCAAATGCCATTACCACCCAGTTCATTTAGATTGGGATTGAAGGAAAAATATAGATGACAAGTGTCGAATCAATATTTTTTATAGAGAAAAAATGAGTAGTTTGATGTCAATCATAGTCTTTTACATGTTAGGGTTTCAAAAGGTTTAAATCCTAGATTGAAAAGGTTTGGACAAACGTGTCAACAAATTTGGCTCAATTTCCACATGGAAGAATTTTGACCTTCACAAGACCGTCTCGTGAAACTGATCCTTAACATAGAGTCTTCTAAACACTAATCGTTGCTGAAAAGAACAATATGCATTTCAAGAATTGAAAAGAAATAATTAAAGATTTAACAAATATTGTGACTCTAGTTATACAAAATTTCACTTTGAAGTACTTGGCACAATAATATAAATACAGTTCAGAACACAACGAGGAGATTCCCAAAGCTGTCCAGAAAGAAGACATGTATCTATTATAACTATGATGCATATTTCAAACATATCATGAACTCAAGTTCTCGATAATCTTTGAAACCGCTGAATATGATCCGAATGCAGACGATATCACCCCTACTCCAATGACCAATACACACATTGAGCCCTGACAATGTCGTAAAAACCAGGAAATGAGATTTACAAATGATAGTCCTAATTTATGAAAAAGCAGACGATCGATTAATGACATAAGCGAGAGAGTTTTACTATGATTTTCCCAGATGGTAAATCAAAAATGGTAACAACATTGAAGAAGAGAACTTGGCTTTACCTGGAATATGCTTATTTTCCCCCTTAAGATGCTCAAGTAGCACGCACATGGAAGAATCAAGGTCTTCCGGGAAAATGAAACTTTAGTGAGAAAAGCACGTAAACTATAACATGCATATGGACACAATATAGCGTTATTTATAAAAGGACTTACAACTAGCATTGTGAGTAAAGAACCAATCAATGCCATCACCAAACCTGCACGACAAACACGTGAAAAGTCTATTTTACCCCTCGTCCAAACTTTAAGATTAATTTTAAGAAAACTAAAATTATTAAAAAGGGAAACGACAAAAATGATTTACGAAACAATAAAAATGAAAAGAAGCTTTTGTTCGATAAAGCCGAGCGTAACTCATTAGTGGAAGGGGTATTATTAATTAGAAGATCTTATCTTACCAAAGAAGGGAATGCTAAGACCGACTAGCAATGTAGAAATCACCAATGCTGTTCGTATGAGAATTGAATACATATGGGATTTAGCGTGCCTTGATGGTATCAACTCCTCGAGACTCATAGCAACAGGAGACAAGGTCAATGCATATGTATTTATAGTTAAAGAACAATCCATTATCTATATTTGATTCATGCAGTAAAGAAATGGACAACACATAAAACACAAAAGCAGTTGAATCGTGAAAAGGATATTTTGTAAATGGATTGACTACCTGCAAAAGAACAAGTAGAAACACAAATTAGCAAGGAGAAAGAGTAATCTTAACATTAATGCAAGAGGAACTACACTTTTAAACTAACTTACCGTCGTCCACACAGCAATTTTAGATGCAACTAGATCTTTGGGCATGTTGAGGGTGAACTGTGACTGCGTAGATTCTCCGAACATCAGGTATCCCAGAACAGCAACTCCAGCATACATCAGAGTGCAAATACCAAAACTGCATTAAACATTTACTCGAGATGCTAAAATAGATTTTGGTGATAAATGAGACGAACCAAAGAAAGAAAAAGTTGAATTTAAAACTCCTGGCACATTCACTTTAGCCTAAATCATACTATACTTTACAGATATACCTCATTAGGAGGACAAAAGGGTATTGGCTCGGATTCTCCATTGACGAATAAATATTGGGGAAAACAGCATGCCCCGAGTAACAATAACCATAGAGACCAATAGCAACAGGGAGAGTCGAAAGGTTAAGTGTTGTCCCTTTAGCCTCAAAACCAACTTGATCCACTAAGCCGACCCAAAACAAACACGCCACCACTAAGATTGATGCGATAACTCCGCCAGCTGTCAATGTCGAAATAACAAGCAAATACAGACAAAATTAGTCCAAAATCAATACTTATCTTTCTCTTTGTTTGGTTTGTGGATTTTAGTCAGTAAAATGCCAAAGAAAATGTTTTTATTGCATAAAATGATATATTGAACATTGAGCTTCCTTTTTTGTTTGTTTCCATTTTCTTTATCAACCTACTCACTGAAATCCAAGAACCAAACGTAATCTAAGAAGAATTCAATTGCTTCGCATAGTTAGTGATGCTTACCGGAAATATAGCTAAGAACACTCATGTCTCGTAACCAAACAGTAGGAAGAACAGCCAATGTGGTCAACAATGCAAAAAGGTGTTGAGAGTTCAAATCAAACACTCCGAAGTTTAGATGTGCATTCGGGAATAAAGAAGACAGATTGTCACCCTCCAAAATAATGTATTCGACACAACAAGCCTACAGAAACAAAAACAAAAATATTAACCAGGACAGATACAAATACGGTTGTTAAAAATTCATTAATGCAAATAGTACTTACATATAACTCCACGTACAATATTATCTGCATCCACACATACAACAGACCAGCAAACATAAATGTCAGAAATCGAACTCAATCTAAAATCGTGCGTTGTTTAGTATTTCAAAAGTATCCCATTAATTGAAGGAAGGTAATAATTGGATATTAGAAGCACTCACGGATATGACTATACGTCCGGTAGTACCAAAAGCAGCCTGGCCAATGTCCGGGTACGTTTGAAGCCCCGGTTGACTATCCAAACAGCACCTTAAGAGAATTCCCGTGTAGTAAGAAAGTACGGCAAAAATCATCAGTACGGTAAGCCCAAGCCAGCCTCCTTGTTTCACAGCATACGGTGTAGAAAGAATTCCAACTCCACATAACACATTCATACCTACATTAAAAATCCACAAAATCATATTTAGTTACATAAGACTTCTTTCCAAGCCAAAATAAATTATCCCATTTAATATACTACCGTTTATCACTGCTTGGCGACTTGAACTTTGGTGAATACTCGGAAGTTCTTGTACAGCCGATGCTTTACCATCAAGGACTAATTTCCTTAGACTTTGCTTCCTTGTTGGTAGAGAAGGCACCAGAGAATGGGAACTACGTCTATCTTTAGATTTCTCTTCATCGACTGGCTGTATTAGAGGCTTACTTAATGTAGGTAATATATCAGGAGTGTATCTTCTTGTAAGGGACGATGAAAGGAATGAGCTTCCCAATTGTGACAATGATGGTGTCCCTAGAAAGGTTAGGCTCGGAGATGGGACACTACCGTAAAGATCGATCGATTGCCTGTAACACGTATTCTCAGTAGATTAAGCATTTAATAGAAAAAAATAAATACTCAATCAAGCTAATCATATTAAAAAAAAGCACATATTCACATATTCCCAGAAAAGTGAATATAATTCATATCATATCATCGATGATAAACATAAAATATACTATAAGAAGCTCTGTTTTTACCTATAACTTTGAGGCCAATTGATGTTAAGGGAATTGGGCTTGCTTTGTTGGCGATTTTCGTCGTCGTTATCATTATAGTAATTGGAATAATCAGAATCATTCCCATCTTCATTATCTTCACCTAATCTGTCATGTGTTTTCTCAACATCTTCTTCATCACTCTCTATGTAGAAACTCTGTTCTGAAATCGAGTTCTTCATTCTTGTTTTCTCACTTCAAAGCTTAAAAATCTACACCAAGTAACAGCCTTTACAACATTATAGAAAAACAAAATAGATCTAGGCAAAACAAAATCAAATCACATAAGAAAAAGTTGTTAACTAATCAATGAGGTCATGATATGAAATCCCATAAACAAAACACACACACACACACGCATATATACATACATGAGATCAATGTGAATGTACATACATGTGCAGTTGTATAAAAGGAACATGGAAGAGAATAAATCTTTAATTTGTTATCTATTGATAGATTGAAATACGAAAATTCAACAAAAATATAAGGGCTATCAACATAAGTTGGTTTTATGTAAACATCGGGCATACAAGAAATAGGACTAATGGTCAATAATCAATTTACCTCAAAAGAAGTCTTTTTCAAGAAAAACTCAAAGCCTCAGTTGAACTCTTCAAAGCCAATTCTATATTTAGACCCGAATTATCAGATCACCGAAACAAGCATTCCACATTGTGTATGTATGTGTGTGTGTGAGAGAGAGAGAAAAAAAGATTCCCACCTTTTTAAGGAGTTACCAAATGTAGAAAAATCCAGACCTTTTCGTTTGGGATTCTTTATTTGGAAGCCCAAATATGGTTATTCAACCTTTTTCATTCTTTAATGTTTAATGGTGAATTTCACCCAAAGGGAGAGGTTAGCTTTCTCCACAAAAACATAGAGAAGACACGCACTGGCTTTTTTTTTAACTAAAATTCTGTATGTATATTATGCAAAAATTCGCAGCAGATTCAGATTCGAATCCCTGTTGAGAGAGGTTTCTATATTATGTGTCCGACTCGTTTGAAAAGGGATTAAACCCTTGAGAAAAAAAAATATATATATACTGCAAAAATTTAAGTAACGGTGTCTCCAGATCTCAAAAGCAGGGGCCAGGGAGGGCTAGATTTAAAAAGGAAAATGATTATATAACAGCCCTTAGTTTCACAGCCATTGTACAGCCCATGTTTTATATATTTAAAGTTAGTTGTGTTACCTGCTACCTATTTAATAGGTTTTTTGAAATAATTTTTTTAATTTATTTATTGGGCTGTGATGTTGGACTGTGATGCTTCGCTGTGAGGCTAGTTAATTCTCAGTTACTCCATCTGATATTGTTCAATTTACCTTTCCATATAATTTAGAAAAATAAATAAATTTCCTTACATTAGAGATTGTAACTTACTTGTTGGAAACTAAAAATGAGGAAAAAGAGTTGACAAAATTAACTTTTAGGAGGGTAAAATGGTCTACATAAAATAATACAGGGATAAAGTACATACATAAAAATAGCACGGAGGGGGTAAAGGGGTGTTCATATAAAATAACATAGAGAATAAACAAACTTAATCTCAATAAGACCCATCTTTATTAGCTTTAAATTTTGGTCCAAATATATTATATAAATAAGGGTATTTTTGGTCAAATTATAATATTCCGGTTTCAACAACACCAGAGAAGTATAAAGTTATAAAATATAGATAGGTAAATATATTCTTTTAAAAATTACAGTGATTTGAATTGAATATTATTAAGATCATGGGATAAATTATGATTGACTAACATAGAATTTTAAATGGCAGAAGTGTACGTACTGCTATCTGGCTGTCATTTCTTTTTCAGGCTTCCTATTAATTTCTGGCTCATTATATATAGCCAACTTATTCCTTAAATACTTTAATATGAGTAAAATGCAAAATACTTCTCCTCATGTACCTTTTCTAAGAGCATCCATCACCCAATTTGGGTCCAAAATTCATAAAAAAGAAGAGCCTATGCAAAATGTCCATGAATCCCATCTTATAAATTAGCTCAATGTTTCTTTTTTAAACCAAACTTATTAATTCAGTATAATAATATTGTTTACCCGTCCCTGTTCTCCATTTATCTGTTTTTGTTCTTTTCCCCAATTTTGCTAGTCACTCTAGGTTCTTAATATTTTTCAATGAATATATTCTAACTTGACAATGTGTAAGAATATTATGTATTGTCAATTCATCTCCTCATTTGCTATTCTCTGAAATAAAGATCATATATCACACTTTGGTATCCAAATTTAGTCTCAAATACTCCCTCCATTTCATATTATATTTTGCATTTCAATTAAACCTTGTTTACATTTCAATTAATTTGACGATAGAGACTTTTCAACAAATTTATGAAATTTTTGATCGAGAGTACTATAATTTCACTAGCCCCAGAAATCTGTTTTGATCGAAACAGTTACTTTATAAACACAACTATATGCATATATATATAGACACTTCACTCATTAAATATGATATTATTAATTTACCTACATTAGTGATCTTGCATAAATTTGATATGTCCATTTGAAAATGTTAATGGTGTATTGTTCTGGTGGAAATTAAGATTAAGATAAAAAGATTCAACGTCATGTTAACATAAATATACATATATATATTTTTTTGGATTTTTAGATATTATGAATTCAGAAAAATGACTTAAATTTTAAATAGTATTCAACTGAACATATTTATTTGATCAAATTATTTAACTAGCTAGTTTTATATTGAAGTTGCAACATCAACGGGTGATTGATCAAGTTAAAAAGATTAGCCTACAGAAGTTCTCATATTAAATGTCATATGTGCCTAAAAATAAATTAAGTCAAAGTTTAAAATTAAGGCCATATCCAGTGACTCCACAGCCTAAGTCCAGCTTCCCTTCAGTTTCCTCTTAGATTCCAAGTCCAACTCTCCATTTCTTCATAGTCATCTCCAATAATCTATCCATTTAATTTAATTTCAATCCTCATTTTTTCCACTATCACTTAATAATAATAATAATAATAAATTATATTTAGGTTTCTTACAATGTTATTAAATTTACGGGTTATTAATGTTGAATTTCTTAAATTAAAGTTACGTTCTTTTAATGTGTAATTTTTAATAATTAAATTTCTTAAATAAAGGTTACATTTCAAAATTAATTATAAATAAAAAAAAAGAATTTTATTAACTAAAAATAAAAGACATAAAATCCTTGACTTCAAGATTCAAGGTATGGAGCAAGCCAACCTTGCTCCATCCCTTGGAGCAATGAGTGATTGGATTCAAGGGGACCTCCCCTTAAATCAATGGAGATGACCATCTCGACCCGTTCAAGGGGGAAGCTTCCCCCTTGATCATCGAAAATAGCCTAAGTCACAACAGTTCAGGCCCAATGGACATCACAATTAAAAAATACATGTTATTGATTTATTTTATATCATTTAATTATCACTTCTAAATACATTTAAATATTTATTATAATTGATTGATGAGGTAGGCCCAACTTAAGGCATCACCAATCGGGAGAGGACTCCCCCACCTCTTTCCTAATTGATGAGGTGGGCCCAATTTAGTGCATCTCCAATCGGGAGGGGCTCCCCTTCTTACCTCGTCTTCAATCTATCGGGAACACCATTATGTTTTTTATTCACCATCACACTCACCATTATTTAATTATACATACTCAATTATCATAATAGTAAAATCAAAAACAATAATGTCAAAGATTTAATTAAAAATACAATGTTATTAAATCTTACATAAAATTTAAAAATAAACTTTTCAATTTTAAGTTATTTTTTTAAAATTATTTTTCATTTCAAATAACATAATTAAAATTTAATTAAATAAAAAGGAAAAAATTGATGGCACCAAGTGGCGATATCTATTTGGCTGCATGTGCCCGTGCAACAATGCATCCAAACGCAAGGGGGAAGGACAGGAAAAATTTACCCCATCCCGTCCAAGTAACTATCCTTCTTCTAGGGCGATTGGAGATGCCCTTACTTATATAAAGGACAAGATTCGATAACCAATTATATATAAAAATAATTTCGAAACAATATCATGTCATGTAAAGCATATTATTAGTCGATTCTCCACGTCTCAACAACACATATCGTGCTGTCTGGATCCATTACATGTACCTAGCTAGAGAACAGAACAAAAATAACTAAGCAAATCTTGTCAGAAATATGAATGTGCTTACCATTATTGGGATCTGGGAAAATCTTTTAATTTATTGGAAGTCAAGGAAAGTTGATTGTAGCTGCTTAATGTATGATAGAATAAATTTGATTTAATCCATGATTCACTTACGTGTCATTAATATAGACCGTGTTCATTTACATAATTCAGTGTTTGGTTGTAAGTTTGCATGGATTAAAATATCCATTCTTTCTTTAAAAATATCGAAAAATTTATGTTTTGAATTAATGTAAACAAAAATAGGTGTATTTCCGAAATTTATATTTGTTTTGAAACTTTCTTTTTTTCTTAACATAGTAAATTTTTCATAATTCTTACTACTTTTTTCGAAACGTGTCCGAAAACTTTTGGATAAGTTTCCAGCTGATTGAAACATACATAAAAAGCAAAACTTTGATCAATGGTATTTTGTAAGAAAGTTTTCACTTTTATTATCATAAATAATTATTTTGATATATATGGTAATGACTAGCGATATTGTCAGAGTACAAATTGTTGCGAGCAAATTCAAAAGTCAAAAGTTTAACATTTGTTGATAAATAAGAGCATTTAATTATGTGTATAATTATAACCACAAACCCTCAATAGAAAAAAATCTTGCCATTTATTCCATTTCACTCTCTTTTCTGCAAGTCTCGTACTAATTTGATACAATTCATTATAGATTCTTATGTAGCTAAGATCAACAACAAAAAATCTAATCCATTTCATTTATACTAAATCCAAATTCAGCGTTAAATTTTCGAATGAAATTCATCAAAAAATTACTTTCTAGTCAATGGGTAAACAAACAATTGTTGCTTAAATCGACAAACTGAGTAAATAGTTTCTCTAGAAGCCACGGGTTCTGCTAATATCTTTTCAAGATCAGTCAGACTTAGTGCTAAGAGGTTTTTAGCTCAAGAAATCTTTAATTCATTACTCTGTCGAGCTTGATGAATTGAGACATACAAAAATTCAAGAAGAATTTCAGATTTATAAAAAGTATTTATTATTTTCAGATTTTCTCCATTATTCAAAATTTTAACATCTTTATTTTAGACCAGAAGTTTAATATTCTAGCAACAGATTGTCCGTAAAATACAGAGCAATAACAAAGTTCTGGTTGTGTGGTTCTAGTTAAAGTATAATAAAACAAAGTAGATACATGAAGAAAATATGAAAATGGAGTGTAATTCAGTTCATGGAGAGATGGAGATGAACTGGAGGAAGGAGATGCTCACAATTGAACTGTCACAGGAATTTGGAAACTAGAAAGGGAAGACTTGGAATTTAAGGAGAGAGAATCGATTTCTGTTTTGACTTAATGTAATATTTGGAAATTTATTTATTTTGCTGAAGTAATATTTTGTGATCTGACAATATCACTAGTCTATAGTAATAAAAGAATACTTTATTTCTTGTCATTAATATGTTTATTCACTTGTAATAATAATTAGTGATACATACTAAAAAAATAGCATATATGCATGCTTAGTTACTGATAACGCCATTAAAACGTCGTTATTACCTATCTCTTTAAGCCCAAAACATTTTGTTTTGATCCGAGTTTTTGTGTGTCTTTGCGTGTTTTCGTGTCTTTTGTGTTTTTGGCCCCTTTGTTTGGCCTTTGTTCGTTTTTGTGTTTTTGTTCTCGTATTGATCGTTTTCTCCGTGGTTTGTAGGTATTAACATCATAGAGAGATTCGGAGTTGCGTATCAATGATGCGAGTCGCTCTACCCACCCCGCGAGTCAAGCTTGAGCTTCAAAGCAATTAGAACCCGGAGCAAATTGTACAAGAATGAAGATAGCTGCTCACTAGAACATGCATAAATATTTCATAGATGATCCAAATGAGCTGAATTTTGGATATGTCATAGATGAGTGAGTTAGCTACGCTACGGACTTTACGGATCCACAATCGGAGTTCAGATTCAAAAGATATGCTGCTCGGAAGGAAGTGCGGCAGAGCAGAAAACTGCCTACGGCACAAACCTCGCCGCGGCGAGGTGGAGGCTCGCCGCGGCGAGTTGGCAGCAGAAAAATCAAGTTTACCTACGGCATAAACCTCGCCGCGGCGAGGTGGGACCTCGCCGCAGCGAGGTCTGCTCTGTTTTTCTGCGTATTTTGAAGGTCTTTTTGTATATTGCCCTTCTCCCACTTGTAAATACAACTTCCTTTAGGACTTTTTGGCCATTGTTACTATAGTTTGGAGGGTAACATAGGCATGATGAACTTGTTGTTCCTCTAGGTTAGAGGCTTAAAGGGGAATCATTCAACCAACTTCAACCATTCTACACTTCTCACTTTACATTTTTCTCTCTTGCCTCCCTTTTGAAGAAAAGAGAAGAACTCTCACTTGGACTCTCCAAAGAAGATAAAAAGGCATTGAGGGAGAAGTTGTTGAAGACCTCTTCACTAAGCTTACTCTAAACTCTTTTACTTTGTTCATTTATATTGATGTCTTTTAATGTAATGAATGATATATTGTTGTTATGAGTGGCTAATCTCATTTATTCTATGTTTTTATTGATCCTATGTTTGGTTCTTGATTCTTGATTAAATGATGAGTTAATGATTGTTGTTATGCTTGTATACAAGTGTTTGTTAATCTAGTTTGAGCTTTTGTCAACTTATGGATTAGCTAACCATAGGATGAAATGAATTGATCTTTAATTGCTAGACATAGTGGATTAAAGATTAGATTATGAAACTAGGTTGTGATTTGATTTTAGGATAGAAATATACCTAGGTCATTTCATGTTCTAACAAGGTTTGGAGTTAATGCATCACTTAGGCTTAATCCTTTTAGACATAAATTGGATTAGTTTACTTTGGTAGGTTCGTACGTTATCGAAAGATACGTATGAATATTTTATGAAATCTTGAACAATAAACATAAGTGTAGTTGTCAATTGTTGAGTCGTTTGTCTTGAATCGAACTAGGAGACGTAAAATCGTAGAAGCCTTTACATATATTAAGTCAAGTGTTAGTTTTCGTAATTACTTAATTGAGTTGTAGTATCAAAACCACCATCACCTCACCGTACTCAACTTACGAATCTAAGTCGAAGTAACAAGACGTTAGTTGGTAATTAATTGAACAATTCCTCGTGGGTTCGACACTCCTTACTACTTTATTACTTGTAACGACCGTATACTTGCGTGTTTGCGTATTAGTATTTGGAACGCAACAAGTTTTTGGCGCCGTTGCCGGGGAATTGTAACGATTGCTTGCCAATTTATATTCTTGTATATCTTAACTTGGATTTGCTATTTACGTTGTGATCTTTGTCTTCCTAGGTACGATGGCCTACAATGATTGTTATTCAAGGTCAACCGAGGGACGATCACTTTGTTATTGTATGCATTGCATGGGGGAGAGCACCATAGCCGGTTGCCCAATGAGTCCAACTCATTTTCAATATGAGAATTCATACATGGGTAATCATTATGAGCCGAGTCCCACTTACAATGACTACAATATCGAATGGGGAGATGGCCCGTATTATCCAAGTAACAATGAGTGGGGAGGTGGACCACACCCGGATATGATGATGACTACTTCATTCATCCAACCGAAATCTCAACCTCCGGTAGAAGCAAAATCATTTTTAGAAGAAGCATTCACTATGTTCATGGAGCACACCACCAAATACATGGTTGACAATGATTCTAAGTTGGAAGATGTTTCCAAACAGATGGAAGAAATTTCCAAACAATTGCAAGAAGACTCGGGGACATTAAGGGATCTTCAAACACAAATGGAGAAAATCTCACAAGCTTTAAGCATAAGACCCCCGGGAGCTTTGCCGAGTTCAATTGAATCAGTTGCTCCTAATGAAAGCTTTAATGAACCGAGTGAAATGTTAGAAACAAATGAGCTTCCTACTAGAGAGGAAGAGCAAGGTGGATCGAAAAAGCTTGAGAGGGAAGAAAAATTCATCATAGATGAAGAGTTTGATCAAAAGGTCATCAAATGTTCTTATGTGGACTTGATTATTCCCAAAGAAGACAAGTGGATTCACCCGACCAAAGCAACGTGGATAATTATGGGTAAAGATTACAAGAGATTTGAACCGGGAGATAAAAGTTTTCGATTTGATATGTGGTTCAAATCCGTCCCAAAAGGCCGTACAATGGAAAAATTAAGGCGTGGGACGAATTTAAAAGCGAGGAGGCCGGGGCTTATACTTGATCCCGATGGGATCCTATTCGATTATTGGCCACCCTAAAAGAAAAGGGAAGTTTCAAGTCAAGCTCATGACTATAAACAAGCGCTTCTCGGGAGGCAACCCGAGCCTATTGCTTTATTGTTTTGCGTTTTGTGTTTTTGTGTTTTTGTTGTTCGTTGTCGCGTTTTGTGTTGTAGGTAAATGAGCGTGCGTGAAAGATCGAAGATTGAGAAGCACAAATCGAGCGAGGTCAAGCTAACGAACCATGGATCGCGAACGTCGTAAGGTGAGTAGTTGTATTTTAATCAAAAAAAAAAATAATAATAAATAAAAAAATAATGACCTCGCCGCCGCGAGCTTCTAGCTCGCGGCCGCGAGGCTGAGCCAGTAGCCTACGGGAGAAACCTCGCCGCGGCGAGCTTGTACCTCGCCGCAGCGAGGTTTGCCCAGAAAAAAAAAAAAAAAAAAAAAATTTAAAAATTTAAACTACACTACTCACTCACCATTTTAAACATCTCACACAAACTCCCTTCCCCCTCTCAAATTTCCCACTCCCTCAAATCTTCCAAACTCACACAAATCAATCTCTACCTCACTCTTAATCCCTCAATCAACGAAATCATCCCTCTTTTCCCCATTACTACACCAAATCCGAATTCAACACTATAGGGTTCGAAAATTGCAATTCTCCGATTCCGATCAAGAGGTAAGTGTGGCTTGACTTAATTGGTATTGCTCTATTGGTATTGCATTGTTTGGTGTTGAAAATTTTTGGGTGGAAGTTCTAGTAAAAGTAGTAGAAAAATAGTGATTTTGGGTGTGCACTCAAGGTGTTCGATAAATTGCTTGTGAGAGTAGTTTTGCCAACTTTGCTAGTTTTCGATTGTGGAGTTGCCGGGGTATTGGTTTATTGAGGTTTTGTAGTTGCAACACAAATTTGAGGGAAATTTGCGCATTTGAAATAAAAGGGGAGAGTACGGGAAAGCAATGGAGCGTGCTCTCAATGCACGAAACCACTAAAGACGGGAGCAACCACGGGAATCATACATAAAGGGACGTGGGATTTAAATTTACGAAGTCCCGTCCGTTTAAATTGAGCTTACAATGTTTTAATTATATTCTCGTCTTGTGTTGGTTTTGTTATTAACTCTTAAGAGATGTTGGCATGTTTACTCGTTTAAATCTATAACGTTTGCTTGTTGGACCTTATTTAGAGCCGTGCTCGCTCTTTTATCTTTTCGTTTCGTTTTGTTTTGTTTTGTTTTGCTTGTGTTTTTGTTGTGTTCTTGTTTTTGTTGTGTCGTACCTTATTCCGTCATTCTCAATTCACACAATGGGGACATTGTGCATTTTAAGTTTGGGGGAGTAAGGTCACTTGTTGCGTACTAAGTCGACCCGCCAAAATTTTTTCAAATTCTTATTATTATTTGTACATGCTCTACAAAGTTCAAAGCACATTGGCATTGGCTATGATTGTATTTAAAGTGGATAACGAACTTTAGCGATAATAGGATCTAGGACTCCTTTTGCTTAACTTAGAATCCCTCCAATCCTTAGCTTGGAATCTAAATGTAAAAAGAGCATAAATGGCATAAGTTTGGGGGAGTAAACCCTTTTCGAGAATGAAAAACCTTTGAACACCTAACTCTTAAAAGAAATGAGTAGAGAAGTTGCTAAAATGTACGCACTTCTATGAGAGAAAAGAAAGGCTAAGCCTTCAATCGTTAGTATCCATTGATCATTTTTGGTAATTGCTCTATCTCATTGTTTTAGTGCAAAAATTGTAATAGAAGAAAAGAGAGTGGTGCTAGTAGCCCACAAAAGCAAAAATTGCATCAAATTCGCCATTAGTGCTAATATCGTACTGTAATATTCTTGTAAAGCACAAAGTGCCTTGTTTCATTGTAAAAACAAGTATGGTGAGAAAAGAGTTAGGAGATAAATTCGTCAATTAACTCAAGAATAGGGACAACACTCTTAAATTACCTATAACTTAGTCCCGTGAAGTGATTTGAGCATTAAGTTTGTAATCTACGGTGAGGAAAGATTCTTTGTCAAACATTAAAAGTCCTTGCAAATAGAACCGATGATTTTGACCTATGGGGACGTATTCACCTAAAATAAAATCTAGCCGAAGCCATCACACACACGTGGAGCTTGTTTAAAGAATAATTTGAAAGTGTTAAGTTTTAGCATTTCGATCTTAAGTATGTTTGTTTTGTTCTTGTTTTGTTTTCTTTGCTCGAGGACGAGCAAGTGTTTAAGTTTGGGGGTGTTAGTAAGGTCACTTGTTGCGTACTAAGTCGACCCGCCAAAAAATTTTCAAATTCTTATTATTATTTGTACATGCTCTACAAAGTTCAAAGCACATTGGCATTGGCTATGATTGTATTTAAAGTGGATAACGAACTTTAGCGATAATAGGATCTAGGACTCCTTTTGCTTAACTTAGAATCCCTCCAATCCTTAGCTTGGAATCTAAATGTAAAAAGAGCATAAATGGCATAAGTTTGGGGGAGTAAACCCTTTTCGAGAATGAAAAACCTTTGAACACCTAACTCTTAAAAGAAATGAGTAGAGAAGTTGCTAAAATGTACGCACTTCTATGAGAGAAAAGAAAGGCTAAGCCTTCAATCGTTAGTATCCATTGATCATTTTTGGTAATTGCTCTATCTCATTGTTTTAGTGCAAAAATTGTAATAGAAGAAAAGAGAGTGGTGCTAGTAGCCCACAAAAGCAAAAATTGCATCAAATTCGCCATTAGTGCTAATATCGTACTGTAATATTCTTGTAAAGCACAAAGTGCCTTGTTTCATTGTAAAAACAAGTATGGTGAGAAAAGAGTTAGGAGATAAATTCGTCAATTAACTCAAGAATAGGGACAACACTCTTAAATTACCTATAACTTAGTCCCGTGAAGTGATTTGAGCATTAAGTTTGTAATCTACGGTGAGGAAAGATTCTTTGTCAAACATTAAAAGTCCTTGCAAATAGAACCGATGATTTTGACCTATGGGGACGTATTCACCTAAAATAAAATCTAGCCGAAGCCATCACACACACGTGGAGCTTGTTTAAAGAATAATTTGAAAGTGTTAAGTTTTAGCATTTCGATCTTAAGTATGTTTGTTTTGTTCTTGTTTTGTTTTCTTTGCTCGAGGACGAGCAAGTGTTTAAGTTTGCGGGTGTTGATAACGCCATTAAAACGTCGTTATTACCTATCTCTTTAAGCCCAAAACATTTTGTTTTGATCCGAGTTTTTGTGTGTCTTTGCGTGTTTTCGTGTCTTTTGTGTTTTTGGCCCCTTTGTTTGGCCTTTGTTCGTTTTTGTGTTTTTGTTCTCGTATTGATCGTTTTCTCCGTGGTTTGTAGGTATTAACATCATAGAGAGATTCGGAGTTGCGTATCAATGATGCGAGTCGCTCTACCCACCCCGCGAGTCAAGCTTGAGCTTCAAAGCAATTAGAACCCGGAGCAAATTGTACAAGAATGAAGATAGCTGCTCACTAGAACATGCATAAATATTTCATAGATGATCCAAATGAGCTGAATTTTGGATATGTCATAGATGAGTGAGTTAGCTACACTACGGACTTTACGGATCCACAATCGGAGTTCAGATTCAAAATATATGCTGCTCGGAAGGAAGTGCGGCAGAGCAGAAAACTGCCTACGGCACAAACCTCGCCGCGGCGAGGTGGAGGCTCGCCGCGGCGAGTTGGCAGCAGAAAAATCAAGTTTACCTACGGCATAAACCTCGCCGCGGCGAGGTGGGACCTCGCCGCAGCGAGGTCTGCTCTGTTTTTCTGCGTATTTTGAGGGTCTTTTTGTATATTGCCCTTCTCCCACTTGTAAATACAACTTCCTTTAGGACTTTTTGGCCATTGTTACTATAGTTTGGAGGGTAACTTAGGCATGATGAACTTGTTGTTCCTCTAGGTTAGAGGCTTAAAGGGGAATCATTCAACCAACTTCAACCATTCTACACTTCTCACTTTACATTTTTCTCTCTTGCCTCCCTTTTGAAGAAAAGAGAAGAACTCTCACTTGGACTCTCCAAAGAAGATAAAAAGGCATTGAGGGAGAAGTTGTTGAAGACCTCTTCACTAAGCTTACTCTAAACTCTTTTACTTTGTTCATTTATATTGATGTCTTTTAATGTAATGAATGATATATTGTTGTTATGAGTGGCTAATCTCATTTATTCTATGTTTTTATTGATCCTATGTTTGGTTCTTGATTCTTGATTAAATGATGAGTTAATGATTGTTGTTATGCTTGTATACAAGTGTTTGTTAATCTAGTTTGAGCTTTTGTCAACTTATGGATTAGCTAACCATAGGATGAAATGAATTGATCTTTAATTGCTAGACATAGTGGATTAAAGATTAGATTATGAAACTAGGTTGTGATTTGATTTTAGGATAGAAATATACCTAGGTCATTTCATGTTCTAACAAGGTTTGGAGTTAATGCATCACTTAGGCTTAATCCTTTTAGACATAAATTGGATTAGTTTACTTTGGTAGGTTCGTACGTTATCGAAAGATATGTATGAATATTTTATGAAATCTTGAACAATAAACATAAGTGTAGTTGTCAATTGTTGAGTCGTTTGTCTTGAATCGAACTAGGAGACGTAAAATCGTAGAAGCCTTTACATATATTAAGTCAAGTGTTAGTTTTCGTAATTACTTAATTGAGTTGTAGTATCAAAACCACCATCACCTCACCGTACTCAACTTACGAATCTAAGTCGAAGTAACAAGACGTTAGTTGGTAATTAATTGAACAATTCCTCGTGGGTTCGACACTCCTTACTACTTTATTACTTGTAACGACCGTATACTTGCGTGTTTGCGTATTAGTATTTGGAACGCAACAGTTACACTCAAAAAATTATAAAAATTGTCACAATAATTTAGTTAACAATATTTTGGTCTTCACTCTACATATACCACTAGAATTGTCAATATTAACAACTGAATACAATTATACTCGTTAATTTATATTGGTAAAATATATTATTTCCGTGAAATTTCAATTTTTGAACTTAATACAAGTGTGACAAAGTTAACATAAACACTTACATGAGGCTAGGTTTTGGTCCAGTTTTGATATTTCGTGAATTTGAGCGAATCTCATATAAAGTCTGGCATAGATTTTGCGAAACCCACGATTCAATGTATATATTCAAACCTTTTTTTTAGAACCAAGATGATTGCAATCAAGAAGCGGTTTCAGCCAAAATAATGTTCAAAATCGAATCTAGTAAAATATTTAAAGCACAAGAATCCTTATAAGATAGACGTGCAACTTCATGCGCCACTCGGTTTCCTTCTCTTTTGACTTGTTGTGCCCGAAAACTTTAAATCTGAAATAATATTTCCAAAGTTCGAATGAATATTTGAGTCTCCAACTATCGCTTTAATTATCTCACTAGAAGCTCCTTCCAGAATGATTTGACTTGTCAATATAGTAGTTCTCTATAAAATCATTGATTTAACATCTACCACATATTCCAATCCCCGGCTCCCTCCAAAACCCACCATCCAATAAAATTCAAATTGTATCTCAACTTTTAAAATATCACAAACTCAACAATCAAACTCATTTGAAATATTTTACTAAAACTGTTCAAATTATTTTTTCCAAAACCAAATGAAGTGAAACCGAGTCAAAACATATCCAAGCGAAACTTTAAGGGCCTATTTGGAAAGGTTTTGGCTCGATTTCGTGGGTTTCTTTTTCAAAAAAATGGGTTTGAGTGGTTTGGGTGAAACCTTTGAAGCCTCATTTGATTAGGTTTTGAATGTTGAATTTTGTAATTTTGAAAAACCTGAAACTCAACTTGTATTGGGTTGGATGTTAGGGTTTGGGTAAAAAAAGTAGGTGGTAAGTGTCAAATCAATGTCTTCTTTATAAAGTTTGAGGGGAAACACAGGTTGTATCACTGATATGTGTCAAATAATGTTTTATAGGTTTCAAGAGTTTGGATATAGATTTCTGAATAGGTTTGCGATGAATTTCATCATGGAATTTGTCAAACTCCGTTTGAAAGAGTTTTGACTCAATTTCGTGAGACCGAGCCAAAACTCAACCAAATAGGCCCTAACTCTTTTATGTATGGTTTCATGTTTCTTTTACCCTTGTAATATATTGTAACTATCTCGGTATAGTCCCTTCACTGTGTTAGATATATTGATAAAAAATTATATTCATCATTAATCATTACATAATGAAATCATTTCAATAATTGTACATTCAAGTACAACGAATTGCAAATAATAAACTACTATTAAATATTAGTATTAAATTAGAAAAAAACCTACATTAATAAAAGTTGAATCCAACCTTTTGATTATGAGGCCTCAACTTTACCAGTAATTACCACTAGAATACGACTCCATTGACATGTTTGACATTGATCATTGTCAATTAAGTTTTTTATTTAGGTGACGGCATAGGCAATGGGCTATCAAATAATATGTATACATGTGGTGAAGACTTGAAATTGCTATACCATATGAAATGATCGATCCAATTTATTTTTTCAAGTGAAATTCGTTGATTCTTTTCCCTTTTAGATACACTCAAATGAATATGAATTTCTGAAATTCTAGATCTCTAAATAATTAATAAAGATAGTCTTTTTTTTTAAAAAAAAAAAAAACTAAGATATATAATTAACTTAGTACATAGAATATAAATATATGAAGCTATGCCAGTTCTAATAATTTTTATTTTTATTCATGAACTGAATTGAATTAAAATTTGTATAGTCAGAGTCAAATACCATATAACAATTAAGTTCTAACATGCATGCAAATCTCAAATTCTTGTTTGTATAATAATCACCATTCACCAATAGTTTGGACTTCAAAATTGAAATGAACTGCTCTCTTATATATAAAAGAAAAATATAGAAGCCCCTAGGGCTCAAGTCACCGTCGGATATCGAAGTAAAGAGGTGAGTATAATTAATAAAGAGGTGAGGTTTCTAGGATTTCAGCCTTAAATATATACATCCCAAATCTCCAGGCCCATCCCGTGTTCCTTTTCGTGGGTCCAAATATATATATGAGTCCAAATTATTCCATTTCATTATTGGGTCATATATATATTTTTATAGATATAAGAGCCCAAATATTAGATGTTTAAGTCAATTATTAAAAAATACAAAATTATAATTATTCGAGTCCAGCACTACCCAGCTCAGCCCGCAAAACTGGGATGAACTACCTTAACCATCCCAAATTCAATTGGCCGAATTCTATATTCAGCCAGATCCAGATAGATCCTTGTCGAATTTCATTATAGTTTTATATTCTGAATTCTGATCGAGACTTGAATCTAACAGACTTATTTAATTCCTATTAGAATTTGATAACGTTCAAGAAGCTGAATTGGATCCCAACCCAAAGTTATTTTACTTGAACCTTTTCTTTTATTTTATAGATTTGCATTTGACAATAAAAAATCTTAATCCAAAGTACATCAAACAAGGCAATAAAGATATTTAATTTATAGAATATTGAATGTTTTGGCATGCAATTTGGTTTAGTTTTTGCCTAATATTTCATAGGGTGTACCACTTACTACACTATCAAATTTTATATATTCTTGATTTCCTCCTTTATGAATGAAAACAGAGTAATTTCTAATTAATTATCTAAATATAACTTTAGTTGTTTGAAGAAAATTCATAAGCCTTAAGATTGAATGGTGAGGATTGAAGGAATTGCCTATTTATTAGAAGGGGAGTAATAACCGTCCAATCCCCTCCGACTATAATAATTACATAGATTTTATCTGACGTTTCAAAAGGATCACAAAACCCTAACGGGGATTAACGGACTTGGATGGAATGTGTTTAATGACCGTTATGCCCTCGAGTTTTTTAGTTAAAGAATAGGCCAAAATTTATAAAAAAAATATCTACACCCGAATTGACGATATTGCCCATGCTTCTCCAAACTTTCCCGCTTCTGATGGAATAGTATCCTGCAAGCCAACTGGTTTGGCTGCATTTAATTAGTAAAAATTAAAAGAACTATTCAATTTGATTAATAAATGCATTTATTTATATGGTCACCTTCATCTTATTAATATTATCTAACATAAGGATGAAAGTCTTTAAATCACAGGGCTATGGGACAACCCGTGGATCGACTTCTAAGGCCGTGATCTAAAACTAATTCAAGGGTCGTAGAATCCATTTGAGATAGGACATCAATGGATTCGGTTAGACCCTCACGCGTGTGTATACTCCGATGAACTGGAGGATGCTGGGGTCCACGAGCATGATAGAAATAGTGTCCGGCAAGCCAACTGTATGGCTGTCATTTATTGTAATAAACGAATGAACTATTCAATTTAAATTAATGAATGCATTTTATTATATATGGTCAAATGTATCTTATGTAATAATTATCTACGCATAAAAATAGAAGTCCTTAGATCACATGGCTATGGGACAACCCGTAGACTGATCTCTAAGGTCGTGATCTAGAACATATTCAAGAGTCGTAGAATCCAATCGAGATAGGACATCGTTGAATTCGGTTAGACTCTCACTTATGTGTATACTCCGATGAACTGAAGAACGCTCGGGTTCACGAGCGTGACTGGGGTAGTCGATACACATAAGTGGGTGACTTAAACTCCTAGCCCTAGTAGGATTAGGGGATAAAAAGTATCTATATATATATGAGAATATATGATAGATCCCACACACAATTACATAACCTACAAACACACAAGATTAAGTCTAGCAAAAACTCTCTCCCCTCTATCTCACTTGGGTCGGCCGAATCCTCTTCCCATTTAGAGGAGTTTTCGTTTTTCGATTCTTGCTCCCAAATTGTTCTCTAGTTTTAGATCTTAATAATTTCTATGTTATAACCGATTAGGATTATTAAATTTTCGTGATATTGTGGTGTATCAACTCGTAAAGGCGCAACACGTGGGGCGCTACTTTAACTAGAGATCAAACGTGGAAAGGAAGAAACGCATCCACTTTGCTCACAGTTAAGATTTGCAAGGAGATAGGTATAACTTTTTATCTAAGTTATTACAGTCATTAATTATATTCATTTATATACATCCAGATTGTATCCTGACAAGATTTTGTTAAGAGATCCTTAAAAATTTTTCATTTCCGCTACTTGAATTTATCTTACCGAATCCCAACAGTGGTATCAGAGCCAACTATGGCTTTGTATATATGAATTTGCAAATTCTGTGTTTTTAACCATATGTTTGATTTATGTGTGACTAGTTCTTTTACTATGCATATTTTAGAACGTAGTTCTGTTTAACTTGGAGTTAAAAGAAATATTTGATTCGAAATTTTATCATGTTAATTTTATTTTGGATTATGATTTAATTAATGGATTTCTTTTAATTAAATCATAAGTAATCAAGAAAACAAAAAAAATTGATCAACCGCGGTGGCACGCGGTGATACGCTGCCGCGCACCGCGGCTGGGCGGCCAGCGCGTGCAGCACACGGCAACTAAGTCTAACTTAAAAGGACATTACAAGAAAGCCCATGCATGTATGGGTTTGATAAATGTAATAGATTAGGACTTTTATTTTCCACCCTGGACTGACCAATTGATCCATCACTTGGCTCGTGATGGATCACATAGGATGGGCAATCGATCAATCGTATTACGCAATGCTAGGTGATGTATGTTTACCTTTTATTCTTTGATGTATGACTTACATGCTTAGAATAGATAACGTAAACAAGATAAAGCATAATCTGATGAGACCTCGCACAAGAATACTTGATAAAACTTCCAATTCAACTTAAAAATCAATTATAATATTAAATCGAATAACGGGCGCATATGAATAGTGTCTATGGTCCGAGCCTATCCAATTACTAGGTCTTAGACATATTGTACGAATATATCTAGATGTCTCACGAGTCGTGGGTCGAGCTATAGGAAGATGATATGTCTATTGCCTCGATGCGCAGTTTAGTGCCAAGGGAGGGGAAAACAAGGTTCTAGGCGTTGTCTCACGAGTCGTGGACGTCCAAAATTGAACTATTTCTCTCCACGAGTATTGGACATGATTTAACGCTAGTAAGTATGGATGTCTTACGAGTCGTGGGTCCATAACAAAAAATGAGGCTAAATGAACTCAAGTGTTAGCTGCGATGGTTAACCGACGACGACACCAAGTAGATCAAATAGTATGGCCAACAAATCGTGGGTACTAGGAGATTGCATTTGAACCTGGAGCCCGCTAGGATATTTTAATATTCTCGAAACTTATGTAGGGACATATGATTTTGATTAAAATAGAGGAAATAATTTACAAATAAAACTTTAACGAGTGTAATCCTTTAAAAACTTCAGGAAAGATCTCTTTAATTAACCCTTATTAAAAAGAAATAATATATCTCTGAAAAATCTTGGCCGTTAAAAAAAATCCATTGTTGAAGTCTAACTAACCAAATCAAATCCATCTCTAAAAACTTGACACATATATATGACCGAAGAACAATTTTCTCTCTATCAACTTCACGATTCAATTAAGATCATCCTAAAAGGTTGCAAAAGAAATCTTCCACAAAAGTTTTTCGAGTAGGTGAATCTTTGATTTGTACACTAGGCCAGATCTGATCATGATAAAGGTAGATAAGTGATGACATGGAATGGAAGGCTGACTTCTCTTGATATGAATAATAATTAAGTTGGCCGAAATTGGTTTAGCAACTACTTCCACGTGGACAAATAGGACATGTCCATATGGCAAAATTGCATTTGGTGGATATACAGTTCCACGTGGGCAAATGAGATGCACCCATGTGTCAAAACAACATTTGATGAATGGAGAACAAGATAAATAATATTTTGTGAGAAAATACCAACTGTCTAATTGTCTTGCGTTTCTAAAAGTAGTATCATAAATAAATTTAAATATTAGAGAATTTTTTATCTTTTTAATATTATTTATTTGAGATTTTTAGATAAAATAAATAGTAGGTATACATTTTAGAAATGAGTAGATGTTTTTTTAAGAGATTATGAAAAGAAGAGATAGTGCAAAAAATGAATTAATTTTTGTCAAATTATATTTGTTATGTGGTACAAATAGTGTAAGAGATAAATTATTTTTAAAAATTGAAAAATAATAAGTTGTTCGACTTTTCAGTGAGCATTGTAATACTCTTTGAAAAACGAGTCAATCAATCCCTACGTGATTTTTCGGCATTTATAATACAACCCTACTCCATAAGTGAATTGTAATTATATATTATACACAAATTATGGAGATGAGTACTAGTGGTCAGAGTAGGGGCACATCATATAGTCTTGTGATTTTATTAGTTAATTTGTACCATATTAATTATTGCAATTTTTAAATATTCAATATCAGACTAGGCTTTTAAATACTATAACGCCCCTGACCTAGTTCGTTTGGTATAGTACGATTTTGCATTTCTAGAATTATATTTTTTATGATATATTTCCATTTATGGTTGATTGATTGTTGAATAAAAATTGTTTGTCTAATGAAATGAGTCGATCATTTTTTTTATATATTTATAATTAGAGTAAACAAATGATTGAGCCTCAAATTTAATAGTTCTCTCACCATGAATCAAATAGAAACAATCTCATAAAAAAATATGCCGATAATTTTTAATTTTTTTTTTCATGATAGAATAACTTACTATTTAGTTTTTATGCTCAGAGATTTTATTCTATAGATTTTTTTATTGTATGTTCTACTTGAGTAGTTAGGTATAATTATTAATAATGGTTATGTGTTATAATTAATTACAGGGCGAAATATAATACATCATAAAAGTAATTGTAAAAATAGTAATCAAATAATTTATTAATATTTTTTTCTAATTATGTACGATTTTCAGCAATATTCAAAATTTAAAATATTTACACAAAAAATATCGATATGGTTTTCATGCATACCGAAACTTACTATTTTGAGGGGAAAAAAAACTAAACTTCAATATACGATTTGGTACGGTTCGGTCTAGAAAACCATGTGTACTCTAGGCCAGAGCCCCGCCATATATATTCTATTGGGAAACCTAAACAAACTCTAGTTTACAACACATTAGACATTGCATATTCTTGTGCCTAGAAGTTCGAAAATCTACCAACAGGTGATTGGTCTGGTGGAAGGGACTAGTCACTACAAAATAACGTTCGAAAATCTACCAACAGGTGATTGGTCTAGTGGAAGGACTAGTCACTACAAAATAGTGGACTCAGGTTCGATTCCTGTTCGGAGAGGCGTTCCCGCTTTATGTGTCTGACGCGCCTTAAAGGGATTAAACCCTTGGGAAACAAAAGAAAAAAAAAATCTAAAATCCAAATCTAATTCATTTAATGAATTTGCACATTAATTTTCATGACTTTAATATTCAATATCCTAGAATTTATGTCAAATGTAGAAAGTGCTCAGCTCAGAGTACACAACTACTATTGTGCTGGACAACTAGGTGATGAGCTGGTAAAATGACCTCTTTTTTCTCACTTCCTCACGAGTCTAATTAAAGCATTTCAACCGCATTACCACAGAATATTGTGTATAAATACACAGCATTAAAAACCTATAGTTTCATGCAGAGCAAAAGTAATACAAATTAAGTAACTAACATTATATTCAAAATGTCTAAGTCTCCTTTCTCCATTGTCATTCTCATTATTCTCCTCTTAATTTTATCTATGGCTGTTGGTGGTTCCTCGAGGAAACTGGGGTCGACGAAAGATAATTACACGGTGTTTAAACCGAAAATTAACAAGGAAAAACATGGCTTCGGAGGTAGAGTAGTCGAGGGATGTTTGCCAAAAGGGAGAAGACATTCTTCTGCTCCGAGCAGATACATAAACGATCAACCTCTCGCTTGTTCTTCGACTGATTATCGAGTTCAAACTCCGTGATTATGAAATGAATTGAGATTCTTTGGAAATGTAAGGTTTTAAAATATATGCATATACTATACGCATTATATTATGGTTTGTGTGTGTATTTATTACTTTTTTTACAAAAAAAAAAAAATGTTTGGCTTTTGATATAGAAAACTGCGATATATAAATGTACAAAAGGGTATGTACTTATAGACAATTGTATCATAATGTCCTATTTATTTGTATAAAGGATATATACTTCTTCAATAAGTCACATGAGGCTATGTTCTTCAATTTATTTTTTATTCTTTATTGGTAATATAACACTCTAATATTTTAAGCAAAATGTAATTATGTATATTGATATTACCGTATCCATCTATACCACGTTATAATTAGAGATTTTTTTTTAGAATAATTGTCCAAATACTAAGAATTACAAATAATAATTTACTACCAAAGACTAGTATTAAAGCTAGAAAAACATCCACATTCGTGGGAGTTGAACTCAAGACCTTTTGATCATAAGGCATCAGCTTCGCCAGTAACTAACATTAAATAACTAACCACTATATTTATTCCTATTAGGAGCATGCAAAAGTACTTAAAAAAAAAAAAAAAAAAAGCATGCAAAAGCACAAGAAAAATGAACAAATACGAAAACATAAGTTTAAACATGTGTGTCTCGAATACATAATATTTCATTAATAGTTACAATTCACTATATGAAAAGGAGAAGTTTACACGAGAATTCTATAACGTAATTAAGCCCTAATGCAATATTTTCTTCCCTTTTAATCCTATGATGACCTAATTACTGTGAGAAATGAGAATATACAACCCATATGTCCATGTATATGGTATATACAATTGTACAGTACAATTAATTAGTTCATCGCGGTAGAGACATTTTACAAATTATATACGTGCATATCTATTTTGCTGTGATTTAAATTTTAAATATATTCACCAATAAATACGCGAACAAGAAAATATATCATTGAAAAATAAAATAGCCACTACAAATTGTCCAATTTTTTTGTGATAGCTAGTTGCAAATCAAAGCCATCTTATTTCATTTTATAGGATACAATATATTGTACAAATCATGAAACTTACGCGCGTGAGCACAAAAATTGTTTAGGAATCTAGACCAGGCTCCAATTTAGGTACTGTTTTTCACATAATATTGGGCCACATGTACAAAATATCATTTTCTTTAGAATTTTCTAAGCCCAGACAAAAGGAAGAATTGATTTCATAATATGGGCTGTAGACATTGATTTTGTAACACCATTTAATTTTGTTTTTAGTTTTTGTTGGGTTGAAATAAGATAAGTTAATGAAACAAAGCAAATGGTATGTTTGTTTGGTGTTTGGGAGAATAGTGAAGATTTGTGAGATAATATTGATTTGTGTAATATTATTTGTTTGAGTTTTGAGAGAGTGGTTTGAGAGATTTAGTAGGTGTATATTTTTTTGAAAGAGTTAGGTTGTAGGTATAAGTTGTGTAAAAAACTATATCAAATCAAAGTAGAGTTTATTTAAGTTTTTTTTAGAGATTGAAAAAATTGTTGTTTATTTGACTTTTGAGAGATCATATTTTGAGAAAATTGAGAGATGATAAATTTATTTTAGAAAGTAAAAAATATGTTTGTTTCGTTTTTCTCAAATTCGAAATAATTTTGGGAAAAGCCAAACAAGCAGGCCCAAATAACTCTCGATAAGCTATAAAGAATATTACGTAAGAATAAGATAACTTAACATACCAATATTACAATATGGGGATAATTAATTCATGATATTACCTTGTGTTACGTGAAACCTGCACAAAACTATCATGTGAATTTTTTTGCACCAAACTCCCTTGTACTTTCAAAAATCCTGCATAAAAATACTCAATCTTCGTTGGTTACTAACACCGTTAAATTTTGCATAATTTTGTATGCGTAAAACTCTCTTGTACTTTTGAATGTTTGCTTAAAGCTTCCTAGTAGTTTTGAATGTTTGATTAAAACTTCCATGTACTTTTGAACGTTTGTGCAAAACTCTCTTGTATTTTTTAATGTATACATAAAACTCTCGTGTACTTTTGAACGTTTGAAAAAAACTCTCTTGTACTTTCTAGGGATAATTTAGAAAATTCAATTAAAAAATAACGGTGTTAGTAACTAACGAAGATTGAGTGTTTTATGCAGGATTTTTGAAAGTACAAGGAAATTTGGTGAAAAAAAAATTCCACATGGTAGTTTAGTTCAAATTTTACATAATAAATGGTATTATCATACATTTTTCCCTAAAATATGACATGCCCCCTTAATTTTCCGACTTGAAACAAGTTTTATTTCAAAAAATATACATAAATTTTAATCAGTTACTAGCTTGTTATAAATGGTTTTATATTTTTAAAGGAAGTATAAAAATATGTACCTATTTTATTTTGAATTTTGAAGATTCATATACAAGTTATATAATTAAACTTAGGGTAAACACCACATTTGGTCCCTCTTATCATTAACTTTTTACAGAGTGGTCCCTCTTATGTTTTTTTTCCTAGTTTAGTCCCTACTATGTATTATTTGTTTCACTTTAATCATTTTCAGGTGTTCCAAGGTGGTTCCGGTAACATGTGATATGCTCATAAGGGCAATTTCGTCATTTCAAGTAAACTAACATGGATATTTTCATCTTTTCTAATCATTTGAAAAAAAAAATAAAGATTTAATCTCTTCCAAACTAGGTTTTCATTCCAGTCCAACTTAATCGTCCATTTCATTCCAAACTAAAGTTTTCTCCCAAAATCTTCTTCAAACACCAAAATTGCTCACCAAATAAACAATATCTCAAATGGTCTCAATAGCGAATGGACGAAAACGCCCTAAAAAATATTCATATGCATGTCACGTGTTATCAGAACCACATGATAAGGACTAAACTGAAACACATAATTCATAGTAGGGACTGAAGTGAAAGAAATAATTCATAGTAGGGACTAAAGTGGGGAAAAAAATATAAGAGGGACCACTCTGTAAAAAGTTAATGATAAGAGGGACTAAAAGTGATATTTACCCTTAAACTGAAACAATAGTATATATATATATATATATATATATATATATATATATATATATATATATATATATATGCGTTGATATATTGAAAAAAGCTTTTCTTTTGATTATGAACTTAGATCTAGCTAATTCAACCGCATATATAGTTAATAAGTCTGGACGAAGTTTGGAAAATTACTGCATCTACATTATATTTACCTAAACCAAATTTACGAGAAACCTTGCATAAATTAATGCCTACACTATATATATAGCATAATATTTTGAAGGCAAAATTGCATAAAACGTCTCAAACTAATCAGCGATTTTGAATTTAGTCCCAAACTATATCATCTCACGGAATTTGGTCCCGTAATTTAATATTTTTTGGAATATCGTCCCACATTAATTATGAGACGAAAATTGTGCATGTGTCCGTTAAATTGCCACATGGTTTGCTTACGTGTCATGACGTGGCAAATTTTAGCATGAACAATTATAAATATTGCAAAATTCATATCCCAACTAATTACAAAATTGAACCGTCATTTCCATTAAATTAAAAATTTAATATTAAAACTAAATTCATGTAAGATGGTAAACAATGGGACAAAATTCGGCAACTTGATATAGTTTGGGACAACATTCACAACACTACTAGAAACAATAAAAATTCCCACCGAACATAAATCGGTGGGAAATTTCAGGAAATAAAAAAAATTTATTTTCAGGAATTTAAAAAAAAAATTGAAATATATGATCGGTGGGAATTTCAGTTGGAATATTGTCGGTGGGAATTTCGGTGGGAATTCGATTCCGACCGCCTTTTTCCAACCGAATTTTTCGGTCGAAATTTCATAATTCTGACCGATTTTCTCCAAAATATTTCGGTGGGAATTTTCCTTGTTTCTAGTAGTGCAATATTCTGAAAAAATATTAAATTACTGGACGAAATTTGGTGAGGTGATATAGTTCGGGACGATTTCCTAAAATCACTTATTAGTTTGGGAGGTTTTTTGCAATTTTGCCTATTTGAATATAGTCTCTTGCATGTTATTAGAATTCGCCACATGGATTGAACCAAGTCTGTACTTACTTGATTTGGGTCTAACTCAACCTCAAAAGCTAGCTTGTAAGGTGAGAGTTGCCCAACACCTTATAAAATGGACTTAACTATTTTTTTCAACCAACGTGAGACATTCAGTCCCAGTACATTTTTGACATAATCTATAGCAAAATTATCTGATTCTCTGTAATATATAGGGGGCTGCATTCATGCAATGGGGCATGATGATCAGTAATTAGTTGTAACACGTATCCTCAAAACCTGGAAAGAATATCCAAGATAATAATTCCCGTTGATCATATATTAATCCTTAGTTGCAAGCTAGCTAGAGATTAACTTCAAAAAAAAAAAAAAATACGATGTATCGCTAATTTAAACATTAATAATTTAAGTTCTCGGTTATTATAATTTAAAATTAGACGAAGAGAAACATTTGGTTCATTGATTTAATAATTAGTGCTAATCAATTATATATGACAAGTAATGGACATATTGGAATTTAGATGATGATTATTTGGAATATGAGAAACATTTGGTTCTTGGGTTTAACAACTACTTTCGATCTAACTATATATATTGACCTGATATATATGGTATACATGCAATTCATCATTTCATCCAGCTATAACAGGGTTTTTCTGCACTTTGCACCCTCAAAACTTAGATTTAGCACTTTGCACCCTCGAAATATGAAAAATGCAGCACTTTGCACCCTCTTTTATTTTCAAGCAAAAACTCAAGGGCAAAATAGGTAATTCTATTGTAAATCTTTGGCACTTTGCACCCCCAAAATAAAATTAGCACTTAACACTCCCTAATTAAGAACAAATCAACAACTTGCACCCGAAACACAATAAATGGACATTTTGCACCCCAAAACACAAAATTAACACTTAACACCCTCAAATTTTAAAAAAAACTCAAACGCCACGTTTTTTCCGACAAAGTTGACCATTAAGGTGAAAAAAAATTTAAAGCAAAATAGGTAATTATTTATGGGTCTTTGATATTTTGAAGTAGACAATGGGTCTTCGAGAAGTTTACTTGTACTTTATTTAGTTATTTATGGTTATATTGTTGAAAAGAAAGATGAAGAGATAAATGAGTATTCGAGTATTTATAATTGTATTTTGAAAAATTTAAAGAAAAAAATGAATTACCTATCTTGCCTTAGATTTTTTTCACTCCGATAGTCAACTTTGACGAAAAAAACGAGGGGTTTGAGTTTTTGAAATTTGAGGGTGTTAAGTGTTAATTTTGTGTTTTGGGGTGCAAAATGCCCATTTATTTTATTTCGGGGGTGGAAGTTGCTGATTTGTTCTTAATTAGAGGGTGTTAAGTGCTAATTTTATTTTGGAGGTACAAAGTGCGAAATTCTCAAGTTTTGAAGGTATAAAGTGCCAATACTATTGAATTACCTATTTTGCCCTTGAATTTTTGCTTGAAACTAAAAGAGGGTGCAAAGTGCTGCATTTTTCATATTTCGAGGGTGCAAAGTGCTAAATCTAAGTTTTGGGGGTACAAAGTGCCTATTTTCCATATTTCGGGGGTGCAAAGTGCAAAAAACCCGTTATAACATACTAGCTACTTTTTCATTATTTGTTTGGCTTTATTATTAAGAGCTAGCTAGACTAGTTAGTTAAAGCTGTTCTAGATTAATTTGGTAAAGAGTCTTGTAATTTATAGTTCAAAATTTTCATGTGGCTATTAATGCACAATACTTAAGTGATGCCTCATATATATTTTTCTTTATAGAAATTATTTGTATATCTACCTAACCTATTTATTAAATTGGGTACCCTATCTGAAATGCCTTTAGACTCCTTCTAACAGCGCTCGATCTGGTGATATGATCGAGTACAATTTTTAATTTTTTCAATAACTATTTCACTTGTATATACGATTTGAATATAATTTGAATAAAAACATGATAGGTTGATATTTTGAAGTGGATAGATCAATGATTATTCTGCAAGTAAATTTAATTAGATATTCAAATAATCATATATTCAATTCCTCTTAAAAATTAAAGAAGACTACAATCATTTAACTAGGACTCTGAAACCAAGATGTAAGAAGAAAATAAGACTTTAAAATAATATATATGTATATATAAAGTAGAGATTTTTGTCAAAACAAATAGTTAATAGACTTAATTTTGTAGCTTCTCAACTCCATATATTGTTGTGGAACTGAAACTTAATCAAATATTGATCAACTTCTAACTTATACGCTCTAGCTTATTTACAAGTACTAAGATCTTATCTCCTTCCAATTAAGCTAGTCTAGACTAGTGGCGGAGCTAGACCGATTTTATTGGAGGGATGAAATTTTTTCGAGCAATGCACTAGATAAAGATAATAATAAGAAAATTATAGTATAAATAAAATAAAATACCGTATTTTTTTTACAATATTAATAAAGATTTTTGTTGAAGTGATACACATAATAAAGAAAATAATTAGAATAAAAGCTAAAAGAATGATAAATATTGAGATTAAGTGAGGAAGAAAAAATAGAAGAAAAGACATAAATATTGAGATCAAAATGATCTAACTAGTCCACTAGGAGACATACTTTGCATACATTTTCCTACTAAAACATTTTTAATGGCAATATTCTTTGGGGGGAGGGGTGGAGGTCCAATCTAATTGTAGCTCCGCCACTGGTCTAGGCTATACAACAATCTAGTCTTCTAATACGATTTACATAGAATAATACGATTTGGGAGTAGCTACATAGTGGGTAGTGCATATCGATTGGTTCTCTTTGATCAACACGTGTCCAAATAGGGCCCCTTATGTTTAAACATATACCACATGTTAAAGTCCATTTTTTACACATGTCGTGCAAAGAAGGCCGATATATATGCATTACCCACTATGTAGCTTCTCCTAAACCGAATAATACAATGGGATCGACAAACCAATTCACATATATAATTAAAATAAATATTACATGAAGTAATTAATTAATTTCATATAAAATAGCACAGAGATAAAAATAGTAAACAGCGTTACATATCATGTAATAATACACGGGAAAATATATATGAGAGTATTTTCTTACAAATCTGATCTGTAAATTTAACATTAATTGCAAATATCATGTGAGCTAATTAAAATTTAAAATGCCACTGACTCCTTGTTTTATAAGCTTTTAAAATAATAATTTTGGAGTTTGAATTTTGTTATTAGTATTGTTGTTAGCCATTCTTTGTACCAGTTATACGTACAAGTTTAATATTCTTCACCAAATATATATATATATATATATATATATATATATATATATATAGTCTATGCATGTACTAAGAAATGAATTACTGTTGAGTACATTTGAAGACTTTGATTTCGATAATTTATTTCGAATTCATCAGATCCAATATTCCAATCCAAGGAGTGTGTAAATGAAAATAATACTAGTACTGTACTAGTATATATATATTATTAAAAAATATCAGCATTGCATTTGCATTGAAAATATATAGTAGTATATTACTACATATGTTTAATTTGATAGTGGTCGGTAGATGAGCCGATCCAACCCACACCCTCACGCCTCAACACACGTGAAATCTGAAAACAAGAAAAGAGAGAGAGAGAGAGACTGGAGTGGACTGGACAACACTAGCTACGTACACCAACCCAAGCTGTGTAAAATACAAAATTTATGCTCCTACCAAATTGTGAGTGAGGACCACTTAAAACGAGGCGTCAAAACATAATGATCAATTAATTGAAGGAAAATAATTAAGGAATAAGAAAAATCAAGCCCGTACCTTTTTTTTTTTTCCTTCTTTTAATTATTCATTATTGTTTTTGTGATATGATAGTTTCTGGAGGAATTATATTAATTTAAAGGTAAAATTGCAGAAAACGTCCCAAACTAATTAGTGATTTTGGATTTTCATCCCGAACTATTTAACTTGGTGAATTTCGTCCCGTAATTTAATATTTTTTTGGAATATCGTCACAAACTAATTACTAATTTTGATTTTTCGTCCCAAACTATATCAACTCTCCAAATTTCGTCCCATAATTTACCATTTTTTATGAATTTAGTCCCAATATTAAATTTCTAGCTTAATAGAAATGATGGTTCAATCTTGTAATTAGTTTGGGACGAACTCTGCAATATTATATAATTATTCTTGTTAAAATTTACCATGTCATGATACTTAAGCAGCCATGTGATAATTCATCGGCAAATGCGCAATTTTCGTCTTATAATTACGGTGGGACGATATTCCAAAAAAATATTAAATTACGGGATGAAATTCGCCAAGTTAAATAGTTTGGGACGAAAATCCAAAATCAGTGATTAGTTTGGAACGATTTTTGCAATTTTGCCTAATTTAAACTAAAAAAGTCTTGTGGAATACGTACCTATAACTCTCAGCATTCATAAAATATATATCGACTAAATTTTACAATAACATGAGATTGAATTATATTTATGTTCAGGAACTAATTAAGGATTACGACTTAAACATGAAGGATGAAATTATGAAATATTGGGTAATTTGCAATTACACTCCCTGAACTATTGCTATTTGACAGTCAACCCCAAAACCTTCTAATTTTTATATAGCATAGCAGTTACACCCCTGATCTATATATTAATAGGACTTCAAATCCACCATGAAAAAAATATGTAAATGTCCAAATTACCCTCCCCTAATAACTAGTTTAATTGATTCTTATATATTAGGGAATTTTGTCTAAAAAGATGAGCTTAAAATAAAAGTTTATTCCTTCCATGTTTTTTACCAAAAAAAACTAAGACAATAACGTTGAAAAGTCTATATATGAAAATTATAAATGCATGGCCTTGATATTTTGAATATAAAACTTTCTTGATGGGAAGGGAAAAAAATATAAAATACATCTGCGTTTTAGGAAATTAACCTGCACAGCCCCATAAATTAATTAAATGTATTGCATAAATTATTTTATGTTTACAAATGTCACTCTCTCAAGCATCGTTAATAATTTTTTGAAATTCCTCTCTCAGCTTAAATTTATGGGGACCAATACTATTTGGTGCTTGATCAGTATTAAAAAAAAGGTGATAAAACTCAAAATATCAAGAATAATTAATCAATGGACAAATTTAAGTGGTTTAGTAAATTAAGTAGGCCCCAACTGATGATATATATATATACATACAACACAAGTGCCAAGTGCCCAAATCACTCCTCTCCTGCATCATATATATATATATATATATATTGACATTGCCATAATTACCTCCTCAGCTCGATCCGTGTCATGATGAAAGGAGAAGAAAACATCAGCGGGGGCGGCGCGTGGAGATCACTCAGGCAGAGACGTGGGCAGTTGGTGAAGGAGCACAGGGCAAGATTTTACATCCTCCGCCGCTGCATCACAATGTTACTTTGCTGGCGAGACTAGCTAGCTAGAATTAATATAATTAATTAGCCTTTTTATTTTCTTCAATATAATTTTTGTTAATCCAAAGGCAAAATGTATAGTCTAGTCTATCTTTAATTTTGCTCCTATATATTTATATTTTAGATATACATAATATCTTAGGCGGTTTCGATATATATATATGGAGCCCTTCTGGAGATTTTGATTCATAATAAGGTAGGAAGGAATTGATATTTCAATCACATCTTCAACATGCAATAGAGAGCGCGCAGTATGAATTCGTTTACAAGGAAGGGGTTTATTTATTTAATTTGTAACATTTTCTTGTATCATATATATAAAGATCGATTAATTGCATTGATAAATGGTATATATTTCCGTCTTCTTTCTTTAATTCTAGCTAGTAGTATTTAAAAGTTTTTAGCCGAAACATGCATGATACACAAGTAAAATATGAGATTTCAATCGAGGGAATTGTCTTTTCATACTTTAAAAAATAGACTATCTTAATTAATTATTTAGAGATCTAGAATTTCAGAAATTCATATTAATTTCATGAGTGTATCTAAAAGAGAAAAGAATCAACGAATTACACTTGAAAAAATAAATTGGATCATTTCATTTGGTATAGCAATTTCAAGTCATTTAACCATGTATACATATTATTTGATCGTCCATTGCCATTGCCGTCACCTAAATTCAAAAAACTTAATTGACAATGATCAATGTCTTACATGGCAATGGGTCGTAGTCTAGTGGTAATCACTGATAAAGTTGAGGCCTTATGACCAAGAGGTCTTGGGTTCAGCTTCTATTAATGTAGGTTTTTCTCTAGTTTATGATATAATTTGCGGCATATCAGGACAAATTAATCATGTTTGGTCTATTAAAGCTCAGGCGACACAATTTTAAATAGAAACATTCTAATACTTATTTGAAAACTAAATCTATTATACGCTAGTTGTCTAATAATACAGCAATCTAATACTTATTTAGACACTAATTAAAGTTATTACGCACTTAACTAGATTAATGAATCCAGACGGCCCATACATTTCAACATTACCTGCAAAAGTATATAATATATTCTCTTCACTGTTTGGATCTATAAATGACAAAAGCAATTAGACAAATGTGTACCTTAAAAAGCATTTATGTACAACCTAATTTTATCATTAACAATAGCATGTGGAGGAAATTAAATTTCAATTACATAGATTAATATTATTAGCTAAGCTCCAAAATCCCAGTCCTTTAAAAGAAAATAAATTTCAGTGAAAAACAACCTCGTTACACTTCTAAATAATTTGTTCGACTGAAAAGCAGGTCATCAATCTAATCACATCAATTCGCAAATTACATATACAAAATAATTAGAAAGGCACACAATTACTATACTAATATTAATTAAGGTGGTTGGATCAAATGATTGCAGATTGTGATCCCGTGAAACTTAAATTTAAATTTTACTGAAGTCACAACACTAGGGGTACCTATACTCAATTGGCCAAATCGCTCTCAGACCCGAACTGTAAATACGCACACAATTTAATGGACAGTATTGTGATGTTTTTGAAAAGTCATTTTTTAAAAAGATTTTTTTCCCTCTTAAACTACCACATATCTCGTATAATTAGCTAACGGGATGCTGTCGATAATTCTTACTAGATGGTTCCTTAATTTAAGAAAATATAAAATAAAAATAAAAAGAAGTTCAATTCCATCTTCTATCTAAAACTTTGTCGAGCCAAACTGTAGTTAAAATTGGAAAGAGTACACGATGAAAGGCTATATATGCAGTAAAAATAATTAAGAAAATATTTAATTAGAAAATAAATATATTTCAGATATTTACAATAAGCAGTAAGATAAAAAAAATGTTCATTTATATTATTTAGTTACAAAATCAGACAAATGTATTCTAGTATAATCTGGGATTAAACTTTGTACTCAATAATTCTACAAGTTTGAGCTTTATATATATTCAGAACCCACAGCTCTAGGATAAGGTTATGACAAGATGGTCATTTGAAAGAAGAAGCAAGTGTTGAAACTATATGCATGCCTAAAATCAATGATAAGGTACGACAAGATGGTCATGTATAATCAAGCTTGGAAGAAACTATATATATATATATATATATATATAACATTTTATGTTATGACCGACTATTGCAGTGGATGTTGATAAATAACTATCCACGTTACAATCATATTGTTTCCGACCATGCACTACAGCCTTCACAACGCGGTGCCTAGTCAGATATTTCGCATAAAAATAATAAATATAATATATATTCTATTCTATTTCGCTTAGAGTGTAATTCCGATATGCTTTTCGATTGACTATTGCTTGAAAGTATCTAAAACTTTTTTGCATCAAATAAAGAACAAAGATGAAGATCATAATTCAATAATAACAAAATATTATAAAATAATAAAATATAGAATACAAAATCAGTTGAATAAACAAATTTTAACATAAAAAAGTATACTTTAGAATTACAGGTCGGAAAATAGGAGCAAACTTAAATTCGGAATTAAAGTATAAATGAGAAAATACCCGGAATGCAACCAAGATAAAATGGGTCCGAGATTATTTTGTTGACTAAAATACGGACTTATAAAATACAGAATAAAACGCATAATTAACGGAGTTAATTAAAAAAAAACCCATAAAGCCCTGGAACAAAATAACATAAACAAATAAAATAAATAATATAAACAAAACATAAAGAATATATTGAATAATAAGAATATAAAATACAAAATAAAAAAAAAGGAAAATAAAATATAACAGGGTAGTTCGTCCACAGCAATAAAATTTTCGACAACAAATTACTAAAATTGCAACCAAGATCAAATAAAACGCAGAATTAACAAAGCAAATTAAAATAGAAATTCATAGATTAAAATAGGAACTCATAGAGTCCTGAAACAACAAAATAATACTCCCAATAAATTAAATAATATAAACAAACAAAAAAATATAGTGAAAATAAAGCCACTTATATTTTTGCTGAAGCATCATTCGGTGCCAACGAGAAATTACATATTCCATTCATAATTCCGAATGTAATATGCACTTGGTCGAGTATAAAATTTTTGTGGGATCGAGTAAGAAAAAGATCACGAAACATCTAGCCAAAATTAATAGGAAAACTATGAAAGAGAGAAAAAAGCAAATATAGTGGAAATAAATCACGAAGAAAACTCCAGGCGAACCTAAGAACAAACAAAATAAGTAATAAATACAAGAGCTTATTTTCATCCGATTAAAAATGAAGCAAAATCAACAAGATAATGGAAAAATTTAAAGGAAACGTACCGAATACAGAGCGAAATAATTATTATTGGGGTTAACCCATATAGGGTAGGAAGACGACACAACCGCCAATGAAAAATATCTAGAGAAGTCAACTTATATACTATTATATATATATTATATTTATTATTTTTATGCCACGAAGGATGATATGACGCTCACAAATATCTGACTAGACACCGCGTTGTGAAGGCTGTAGTGCATGGTCGATAACAAGATGAATGAACCGGTCGATAGTTATTTATCAACGTACATTGCAATAGTTGGTCATAAAATGAATATATTAAACTTTCAAGCAATAGTCAATCGAAAAGCATATCGGAATTACACTCTAAGCGAAATAGAATATATATTATATTTATTATTTTTATGCGAAATATCTGACTAGGCACCGCGTTGTGAAGGCTGTAGTGCATGGTCGGAAACAATATGATTGTAACGTGGATAGTTATTTATCAACATCCACTGCAATAGTCGGTCATAACATAAAATGTTGCAAGAGTAATTTATGTTCGTTTTGCAAAGAAGTAAACATGAATTCAAATCGAAATGAAGTCGATGATGGAAAACGGCGCCGTTTCATGACAAGACCGTTTTCGGAAAAGAAAATTAAAACCGGTTTGTAAATATAAGTCGATAAATTAATTTCCGAATAACAATGTAAGCGAATGTAATGAAGAGCAAATAATTAATTGATGGAAAACGGCGGCGTTAATAACAATGTAAGCGAATGTAATGAAGAGCAAATAATTAATTGATGGAAAACGGCGGCGTTTCGTAATTATGCCGCTTAAAATTAAATTGTAAAACCAAACTCGCACGACCACAAGAAAAGTATATTGCGCTGTAATAACCTTTTTCTAAAAATATGATTAAAATTAATCGGAAAGCATATCGGAATTACACTATAAGCGAAATATAAGCAAGCGCAAATAAGTCGATGATGGCAAATGGCGCCGTTTCATGAGAAGACCGTTTTCGGAAAATAAATTTAAACCGTTTTGTAAATATAAGTCGATAAAATAATTTCCGCATTACAATGTAAGCGAATGTAATGAAGAGCAAATAATTAATTGATGGAAAACGGCGGCGTTTCGTAATTATGCCAATTAAAATTAAATTGCAAAACCAGACTCGCACGACCACAATTCCCCTGGCGGGGCCACAGGTTGCAAACGGACGGCCAAGAAAGCATTAAATAAAAAGAGAAAAGAAATTCAACGAAGAGCAAATAATCCCGGTAAATAAAGAAACGGCGGCGTTTTTCGATTAAATCGATTTAACAAAAATCGAAAGTAAATTATGTTGTACTGTTTCTTGACCGCTTCGGCTCTTATAAGCTATAATATGTGTCTAAAATCAATGCTATTCCTCATAAGGACCCATTTTATCTCTAATAATTAATTGATGGGATTGGAGCTAAAAAAAATAATAAATAAATAAATTGATGGGATTGTCCCCTTGTATATTAGGTTGGTTGGTCTAATCAAAAACACCAAATTTCACTCATACATAATCAATTGGAACCAAAATGCATGAATATCACATGATGATGAAACAGCAAATAATTCCAAAATCGCAGGTTTAACTTTCACTATTGCCCCCAGTTGTTCTTAATTTCTTTAGATTTGTCAAAAGAAATAAGTCGGGTACTTCGGTCATTTATCTTACTTTTATTATTTTCTCATAAAACTAGATATCTTAAAGTGTATAAATTAAGAGTTCAATTTGATAAAGTTAATAGTAAATGTGTCAAAGTACTGAAGATGATTTATTTTACCATTTTTTTTTTTTTGATAATGATTTATTTCACCATTTCATTCAATACAAATTACAGGTTTTTTTTCAATCTTTTCGACCTTGGTTCCGTAGGAGCAAGTCAGAAAGATTGAGAAGGTTTTAATGTTGAATATGGACTTGAAATTAGGATATAGGGTAAATATCACTTTTGGTCCCTCTTATCATTAACTTTTTACAGAGTGGTCCCTTTTATGTTTTTTTCCCACTCTAGTCCCTACTATGAATTATTTGTTTCACTTTAGTCCCTACTATGAATTATGTGTTTCACTTTAGTCCTTATCAGGTGGTTCCGATAACACGTGACATGCATATGAATATTTTTTAGGGCATTTTCGTCCGTTCTCTATTGAGACTATTTGAGATATTGTTTAATTGGTGAGCAATTTTGGAGTTTGAAAAAGATTTTAGGAAAAAACTTTAGTTTGGAATGAAATGTACGATTAAGTTCGATTGGAATGAAAGCCTACTTTGGAAATTTAGTTTTTTTTTAAATAACTAGAAAAACGAAAATATCCATGTTAGTTTACTTGAAATGACAAAATTGCCCTCATGAGCATATCACATATTATCGGAATCGCCTTGGACCACTTGAAAATGACTAAAGTGAAACAAATAATTCATAGTAGGGACTAAAGTGGAAAAAAAAATATAAGAGGAACCACTCTGTAAAAAGTTAATGATAAGAGGGACCAAAAGTGATGTTTACCCTACGATATATGTAGGAGTTAGAATTGGTTAGAGCCCATGGAACATGATTATGAATCAAATTATGGCCCATATATGCAGTTCACCCTGTGAAGCCCAGGAGTCGATGGGTGATGGGTCTGGAAGCCTCGTCACCACATTAATTCATGGTTAAATCATGAAATACATGAGCGTAAAATTACATGATGTATGTCTCGCTTTTTTTAAGTGGTTAATGCTATTCGAGTTTTGGGCATATAGTTACTTTCATGGCTTGATCAAACTTATTTACTCACACGACAAGTGCATTGCACTTGCTGTATGATTGATCATTTTTCTAGGGTATTTTTAATATGAGATACTTTAATTCAAGCCTTCCTTGAGATAGCTTGTCAGAAAATGACATGTGGCTTAATTTATTTTTATTTTTAATAGTTTAATATGTGAATTACAAGTTTACCCTTATTAATAAACAAATGTATCTAGTTTTAATTCATATAGTTTCCACGATCAGTTTTCCACTCTTTCTCTTTCCTGATACTGAAAATTCACTAACCGAGAGTTTTTGTGCTAAAATTAAACGCGCCTCCGCGCCGGAGTAAGATCTGCCAGAGACAAAAAGAACTGGCCATTTTATTATGCAATTGATTGGCATAAGAGTGGGTGGTTGATCTATTTTGAAGGATTCGGGTGGTTGGGAGAAAAAATTTGTGGAGAGGAACGGGAGATTGTTTTGAAGAAAAATTAGTTTTACTCTAATATTTTTTCTTTTATATAAGGGTATTATCGTCATTGTGACTGTACAACATTTTATTGTACATGTGCAAAATTATCATGATTATTTGTACAGTTGCACAAATATTAACGATGTAGATCTACTTTTTTAAATTTAAAGGCTCAGATTGACATATCTCAAGAAAGATCACCTATCATGGAATCTAGGGCTGGGAATTTGGTACGTGATTTCGGGAACCCGTCCCATACCGAACGGGTTTTTACCAAATGGGAGCAAAAATTCCGGGTTTTGCGGGTTTCGGGAAAACCCGATTCCCGAAAAATAAAAATCGGTACGGGAATCGGGTAGTAGTCCCTTCCCAAACGGGAACCCGTATATATATGTCTAGTTGGGCTGGTTGCAATATCAGATTATGTTGGGGCCTTTCATAGTATTAATATTATTAAGCCCATTATTTGTCTTCAGTTCAAGTCCACCCAAAAAATTGAAAAAACCAAACTCCAAACCCTATACCACTCCAAACCAAACTTTATTAATATTTTTGACTGTTCAGGGATATATTATTACTCTAGTATTAGAATCAAATTAATATGTAGTTTTGGAATTGGAGAAAAACATGTTGACTAAAGTAAAAATGGGATTTCCCGAACCCATTTCCCGAATTCCCGAAATATTTCGGGAACCCGAATTACCGGGAAGCAAGTAACCCGGGACGGGTTTCGGGAAGTAAAATTGGAATCCCGAATCCCGTAATCCCGTTCCCGAATTTCCCGAAACCCGAAAAACCCGTACCGATCCCACCCCTAATGGAATCTTATTTTAGAATTTGCCATTTTTCTAGGAGTTACATTCAATCTTAAAACAAATATGTTGCACTTATCGTGTAATTACTTTTGATCTGAGTAAGAAGTGTACTTAATTAATATCTGAAAATATTAATAAGTGTCCTAAAAAAATCATATGCATGTTAACATTTAGTTTAATAATTATTTTGTACCAATTTGGGAATGTTTGATGGAAGACTACCTATAAATATCGAGTCTTATTCAAGTGTTGGACACAAATATAATTTATTTCAAAAGATTTGGTGTATAAACAACTAGTTCAATAATAACACATTATACTAATTATCAAAAAAAAAAAAAACACATATTACTTGTTTTCTTAATAAAAGTATATATTGATGTGTTCTAAACAAATGTAAATTGATAATATTTCTCACGCTCACTACATTAAACTTATAAGTGTAGACAAAAAATTGTTTCTTTAGTATTTCTCGATCATCTAATTATACAAGTTTTTTTTTAATATTTTTCGTTAACATCTAAAAAAAAATAAAGTACAACTTTTTTTGTATTTTTAGGTAAAACTGATCCAAAAGCAAATTTTTTATTTTTCTTGGATGAACACTTATCCAAATTTTAATCCATGTTTAACTAAACATTTTTCTTATCAGTTAAGAAATAATCAAAAGAAGAGGGACCATCATCAAAATAGCTAAAGATTGGATAGTAGTAAGAAAATTAGGATAAAGAATCAAATGCGTATAACTCCAGCCATGTCTTCTTCTCCCCTGCCCCTCCCCATTCCTCAAACTCACCACCGCTCCATTCTCTCAAGCGCCGCCTTGCCGCCGCAACTCAGCCAACAACAACCATGCCCTTCACACAGTATCTCCCAGAATTCACCCACCAAACCCAAAACCATCAGATTCCGCTTAAGCGAGCTATGCAGACAAAACCAACTCCATCTTGCCCGCCAACTGTTCGACACAATTCCCCAACCAACCCCTGTACTATGGAACACTCTCATTATTGGCTACATTTGCAACAGTATGCCACATGAAGCCATATCCTTGTATTCTCGTATGTTGTGCACCATTAGCTCATCTTCAGAACTTCCAAAATGTGATGCTTACACTTACTCCTCTGTTCTCAAAGCATGTGCTGAGACGAAGAAGATTTCAATAGGTAAAGCTGTGCATTGCCATATTTTGCGTTCTAATGTGTACTCAAGTAGGATTGTTTATAACTCTTTGTTGAATATGTACTCGACTTGTCTTTCGAGCTCTGTGTATAGTTTGGAGTGTGATTTGGTAGAGAGGGTGTTTAGGACAATGCGGAAACGTAATGTGGTTTCTTGGAATACCATGATTTCTTGGTGTGCGAAGACGGGTAGGTATGTGGAGGCAGTTGGGTATTTTGTGATGATGATGAAGATGGGTTTTAGACCCACAATTGTTAGTTTTGTAAATGTTTTTCCAGCTGTGTCTGCTTTAAGTGACATTGAGGTTGCTAATGTGTTGAGTGGATTGGTCATTAAATTGGGAGATGAGTATGTTAACGATTTATATGTTGTGAGCTCGGCCATTACCATGTATTCTGAACTTGGCTGCCTTGATTTTGCTCGGAAGATTTTTGATAATTGTTTGGAGAAGAATGCACATGTTTGGAATACTATGATAGGTGGATATGTTCAAAATAGTTACCCTGTTGTTGCACTTGAGCTATTTCATAATGCATTAGAAGCACAAGATGGCAATAACCCAGACGATGTGACTCTTCTTTTAGCATTAACTGCAGCTTCACAGTTACAAAATTTGGATATTGCACATCAGCTACATTCGTATTTAATCAAGAGTCCAATGGTGTCTTCTATTATTCTGCTCAATGCAGTTATAGCGTTATATTCAAGGTGCAATTGGATAGGAGATTCATTCAAAGTTTTCAGTGGAATGCAAGAAAGGGACATTGTGTCTTGGAATACCATGATTACTGCTCTCGTACAGAATAACTTGGACGATGAAGGGTTGATGCTTGTCTATGAGATGCAAAAACAGGGGATTTCAATTGACGATGTGACAATCACTGCAATACTTTCAGCAGCATCAAATCTGAAAAATCGGCATATTGGTCAACAAACACATTGTTATTTAATCAGGCACGAAATTCAGTTCAGTGGAATCGAGAGTTATCTCATTGATATGTATGCAAAATCAGGTTTAATACATGCTGCAGAAACAATCTTTAATACGCAAAACAGAGGTAATAGCGATCAGGCCATATGGAACGCGATGATTTCCGGGAGCACACAACATGGTTTGATTGAGAAATCCTTCATTGTCTTCAAACAAATGCTGGAGGAGAATGTCATGCCTAATGCCGTGACTTTGGCCTCGATTATTCCAGCAGTTAGTCAGTCAGGAAGTATAGCTCTAGGAAAGCTACTCCATAGCTTTTCTATCCGCAATTTCTTGGATGAAAATGTTTTTGTAAGCTCTGCTCTAGTGGATATGTACTCAAAATCCGGTGCGATAGTGTATGCCGAAAGAGCTTTTATGAAATCCAAAGAAAAGAATTCAGTGACGTACACTAATATGATATTAGGCTATGGTCAAAATGGAATGGGTGAGAAAGCTATTACATTATTTTCCTCAATGAGGGAATGTGGGATAAACCCAGATGCTATTACCTTTGTGGCAGTCTTGTCTGCTTGCAGTTACACTGGTTTAGTCGATGATGGTCTTGAAATATTCGAGTCTATGGAGAGGAATTACGGGATAAGACCCTCAACCGAGCATTATGCTTGTATTGTAGACATGTTAGGAAGGGTTGGGAGGGTGGTTGAAGCTTACGATTTTGCTAAAAAATTGGGCAAAGAAGGTAATGTGTTGGGAATCTGGGGATCGCTCTTGGGGGCCTGCAAGATTCATCGAGAGTTTGAGTTGGGGAAAGCTATTGCTAATAAGTTGCTTGAAATGGAAAAGACGGATAGCAGTAATACGGGGTATCATGTTCTCTTATCTAATATACACGCGGAAGAAAGAAACTGGGAATTTGTGAAGAATGTGAGGAAAGATATGGTGGAAAGGGGTTTGACAAAGGAGATTGGTTGCAGTTGGATTAATATTTCAGGTTATGCTAACTCTTTTGTGTCTAGGGATAAAAAGCATCCTCGACGTGTGGAAATATATGAATCTTTGAAGTATTTGTCAGCCAACATGAAGGATGCTGGTTATTCACCTCCTTTATTATCAATTGAAGCTTACACTTCATAGAAGGAAGCTGCAGATGGGTAATCGGTTTCGTATAAGGCCAGGCCAGGCCAGCTAACTTATAAGGTAAGGCCTCTAAACTCTACCTGTTTCAGCCGCTTTGCATGTTAGCTTCCTCTGAATGTTATCTCTTCCAAATGTTGAACACAACTGCATACTGCAGACCACATGTTTCATATCATCACGCGAACCATGAGAAAAAGACAATCTTCTGATTAAGTGGAGAGTTTGAGGTTAGTATACCTATATATATTTGCCTTTCGTATAACTTATGATACGTTGTGTTCCATTGATTGTAAAGTATAGTATCACAAAATCAGGTTGAACAAATAAATTGGAAAAACTAACTCGAAAAACTAATAAAATGCAAATAAGGGATACTATAGTAAGGAGTAAAATAATTCAAGCTGCAAGTGACAATACTTGGCTTCCTTGGTCATTATACATATACACAAGATCCATAAATAAATATACAGCACGAAAAGATCAAACATAAGGATTTTTGTGGAAAGAATATTTAATACTATTAATTATATCCATAAGAGAGAGAACTATTTTATATTCACACTCTTGTTTATAAATAAACAATAAACACTAAAAGTAGACAATTTAAAATTTAGTCCAACAAAAAAAGAAGTTCAGTCTAACATTATTCTATTAAATCCCTGCTATAATATGTGTAGATATTGCTCATGAATAGTTTGTGTGGAAACTTAACATTACAAAACGAACAATTGAATTAAAAATGCATAAGAAGTTATAATAAAAGTTGGCAAATTAAGAGGATTAAGATAAAATAATATTATAAATATTGTATCTTTTTTTTGCTTCATAAAAATATTGATATCATCTAAAATGAAAAGTTAAAATCATAAAATTAAATTAAAATAGAATAGCCTCAGTGTGTTCGTCATTGGAGAGGCACACGTCAAATATGAGAGAAGAATAAATGAAATGAGACCTGCAACTACAATTGAGGAAAAATAAAATTATCAAATGGCATCAAATATTATTGATTGATTTATTGTAGATTAATAAAATTACGTAAGTTATTATTATAAAGATGAAACTAATATAGTACAAACAAAATTGTGTCTCATAAAAACAAAAGATAAATTGATTTATTTTCCAGTCAAAAAATTTTGAGAATTCAAAATCTGAAGCAAAATTAAAGAATTGTTGGTAAAGACCACTTCTATAATATTATATATTTCGTAGAGATTAATAACATTAAGTTCCTAAAACTATTTATAATAGTAATCCCATTGAAAATTGATTTGTTTTTCTAAAACTTAGAAAGGAAAATTATGGAAAGTCAGAACTGTAGGGATTGCAGTCAAAGATTTCTTTTCATTATTGTACAGATTTTGCTTTAAGTGTTAACGAATCCAAACCAACTTCAATGTTATCACATCATGCCTATTTATATCTACCTCAATTTCATTCCTATTCCTATGTATTACTTCCCCTTTTATTCTTTGATAATCATCATAAACCCAGAAATTCAAACATACTACTTCTTTTTCATCAATGGCAGAAGAAAATACAATTACCCTAAAGAGCTCCAACGGGCAGGACTTCACCATCTCCAAAAAGGCTGTCATCTTATCCGAAACCATCAAGGCTATGGTGGAGGAAGACGATTCTTCGAGCGTATTCCCACTCAGCGTCGTCGACAGCAATACCCTAGCCGACGTCGTCACCTTTCTCAACATGCGTGTCGACTGCGGTGATGATGACGATAAGAAGAAAAGTTGTGAAGAGGAGTTTATCGTTGGCAAGGACGACTTGCACGATCTCTTCAAACTTCTTCTTGCCGCGAACTACCTCGACATTAAAGATCTTCTGGATATCATTTGTAAAAAGATCGCTGATATGATGGTGGGCAAAAGCCCGGAATGGGTGCGGAAAGCCTTTTCAATTGAAAACGATTTTTTGCCCGAAGAGGAGGAAAAAGTAAGGGAGGAGCATGCCTGGGCTTATCAAGCCCCTCATGATGATAATTGATTGCAAATTCAATTTAATATATGATTAATTATATATTTATCATAACTATTTTTTGTGGAGAAAATAATTTTTATTTGTCGTAATGTAATTTTGAATTTTATTGTAATTCTAGTTCTGAATATATAAGATAAGATGTGTTTAAATAAGTTTCTCTTGTGATTACCGAGTGTAAATTGTAACATGTCTTCTTCTTTACCCTTTTCTCTTTTCTCTTTGATTTGGTACTTAAGGGAATTGCATTTTCGTATCAAACTTTTGTCTACTTTATGCATTTCATGATATTAGACTCTTGTATGTAACTTGGGTCACAATTTTCACATTTCATTGAGTCGTTAGTATTTGGATCGAAAAGGCTACGTGTCAAGCACGTGACCTAAGGCCATCTCCAATGGAGATGGTCGGGGCCGAGGCGGGGCTGGGCTGAGGACGATAATTGGTTGGATATGAAGCGGGGCGGGTAGCTGGCATGCGGGCTCGGGGCGGCCCTGCGCAGGGAATGGGGCGCGCATCCGGCTCTTGGAGAAGAAGATTTTTTATTATTTTCTTTTTCCTTGGTAATTGTTGTGTATTGTTCCTTGAATTAAAATTAAGGTGATATAGTATGGTTAATTATTTAAAGAAACGGAATTTTTTTTCTTTGGAAGAAAATAGCAAAGCTAGGCTTTTCGGAACGACATTCGTGTGCGCAAGTCGCGGGCATGCCAAGTATTGAAGGGCGCCGGGCGGAGTAGTAATTCGATCCAAGATTTGCACCCCCCCTCCCTTGCGCGCAAGGAGGGAGCCTTCTAGTAATAATTTATTAACCCTTATGGTTTAGAAATCATATATAAACCCAAGTTTTTCTTATCACACTTCCGATGTGGGTTAGTCTATTTCTTTCCAATTTTTCCCATTACATATGTGAACTTTGAGATTTAATTTCCCATTCACTCGTACTCCAATTTGGACATACCATATACCATTTTAATCTACTCACGGAGTAGAATATAATTCCGTCAAGACCCGACTCTTTACTCAAAGTGGGTCCCATTTAAAATACGTCCAAAATGGTTCATTAACTTACTTTTTCCAACACTATGTTTATGAGGTTTATAAGGAGCTTTAAGACTATTTTTATTTTCTTTTCCTTGATTATGTTGTGTAATTAATGTTGTGTATTGTTGTAATTAATGTGTTATTTTAAATAATACTCCGTATTAAAAAATTAAAACTATAATATTAATAGATGAGAGTGGACAAAGAAAAAAATAGAATTAATTCGGCCATTGGAGACGACCAGGCAGGGTTTGGGGCTATAATACAATTTCCTCATTAGAATCGATCCGTACTTGGCCAGATAGGACGATACGTACTATTCCAAGAAGAATGTGATCGGATTGGATTGTAACGTACTACTAGTTATGTTATTGAAAATTCAAATATTGGTCCAATGCGATCATTGGTCCAATACTTTGTTGGAACCAACTCGTGATAACAAATGTGTAATTTACCGAAATATGATTTTTTTTCAAACAATATAACACTGCAGGCCTACTAATTAAACCGGGTGGGTAAAAGAGCCTTCTAAATCATACTTCTCTTTTTGCTTACCAACTTTGATCAATTATTTTCAAAGTTAAATAAATATATATTAATGATGTTAACAATTGGCATGTCACCAAGAAACATTACATACCTACTATTAATTAAACCATAACATAACATAAACGGCCAACATTATTCAATATTAATTTTCACCATTCCCAATCAAATAATTAACTACTTGCCTAATTACACATGATACATGATCACTAATTAGACAGTTGAGGACTTGTTCTGCTCCTGTTGTGAATATATGTTGTCCACAAAATTGAGTAAGAATCCATCTGAACCATGTTTCGCCACCAAAGAAATTGATATAGGCTGATTATCATACATCCCTAATGGTATGCTCACCTGATCGATTGATTAATTATTTAATAATTAATTAATTGCATATGAAAATCATGTAATTAATCACAACATTTCAATCAAGAAAACAAAAGAAATTAAGAAAAACTAGCTAGGTATATATACCTGGCAAAATCCAGATACACCGGCCACCGATAACAAACTAAAAGCCTTGGATCGAAAACTTTCCAGTGTTGTTGGCTCTGTTTGTAGCTTTGGGGGAGGTCCCGGAACCGTAGGCATTGCAAGGATGCCAGAATCCTATATACATACATATACATTTCATGCACATCCTTGTTACAATCATGTAATTATTTGTTGGATAATAGTACGTATATAAGAGACGGAGAAGAAAGGAACACTACGAGAGTTACTCTACCCCTAATAGATCACTGAGTGCTGCGCGTAGTTCAGTCCTCAATGAATAGCAAACATCCGCATTTTCATCTGTTGACCCCATGGCTTCCATTACTCGTTCTGATATTCCGGGGCCTAAATCAGGTTTAACCGTACTTATCCATTCACCGTGATTCTTCTTAAATTCACACCTATAACATCATCAAAGTAATTAACTGCATGCATGCTTTAAATTCAAAAATCAAAGGATTAGTAAATTAGATCGATGCAATTGTTCATAGTCAGATCTGTACCTTTGAAGTAATCGCATGGCACTTGAAAGAGCTACCAATGATGGTATATTGTCATCTTCCTTTGTACCATCTTTATCCATAAAACGCTTCAAACTTGGAACTCTCGCCTCGACAAAATTCCCTACACTTGTATATTCTACTATTTGATCTACAAAAATGCAGAATTTCGTTTAACAAACTTCATCACATCTTATTAAAAACTAGAATTATTAGAATGATGAAAGACATATACACCTCCATATAACTTCTGTACTGCATGAATTAGACCATCTGTTAGGCGGTTGCGATCAATGTTTAGAAGAAGTTTGAAACAATCTTCTGCAATAATAAGTTTACTGAGTTTTGCCATATTGTCATCCTGCAGTTGCAATAAAATCTTTCCCACGCGGTTCAAAATCACGGGATCTCTTGCAAACCATCCTAGAAAAGAGGAATTTGGTAAGAAAACAATTAGTCAAGTTAATGTTTTCTGCATAAGAGTTTCCGAAGAACAGATCAGTAGAGAATGGAGATCGAACGATCAACAAACGAGAGCCTATATGTAAACTAATATCTAATTGTATATGGCCTAATATTTCATATGCACAATAGACAATATTAGAGCATATCGAAGAGCTAGATTATATATAGTGTACTAGAAACAATCTCTTCGACATAACTAAAATTAGCCGAAGAATTAGTATTCTAATGACAACTTACCAACTGTATCGAAACTCTGTGCCATCGGAATAACTCCAGAAGTTGATATTACTCCATGAGAAGGCCGAAAACCGAAAATTCCACAATACGATGAAGGAACTCTAACACTTCCTCCAGTATCAGTACCTAAAGTAAATATATACGACATAATTAAAAAAACGATGGCAGGGCGAATTTCCAACAACAAGAATAGTAATGAATTAATTCACCTAAAGAGAAATCTACGAGCTTTGCACCAACTGCAACTGCAGATCCACTAGAGGATCCTCCAGGCACTCTATCTTCCGCACACGGATTGACTGGTGTCCCGTAATGTGCATTTTCTCCGTTTATGCTGTCAAAAAAATTGCATTTTATCTACGAATTGACATAACATTTGAAGTCCATAATAATTATAAAAATGCAATATATATCTATGTGAAATAATTAAAAACCTGTAAGCCATTTCATCCATTACGGTTTTACCAACACAAATAGCACCTGCCTCCAGCACGGCCAGTACAGCCGGTGCTGTCGACGTTGCAGGTGAATGTGTCCTGGCCCAATCCGGATTCCCAAACCCGGTCACATATCCTTCCACATCAAATCTGTATATTTATATATATACACTTACAAATGTGAATTAACAATTGTGAATTCTGACACTACTCACTATACATGAACTAATTAATTTGAAACATAGATAGATATGAAGTAGAGTATTAATTAAATAAATAAAGGTTGGAGGAAGGGGGGCATATATATATATATATATATATATATATACACATAATACATACATGTCTTTAACAGCAAAGGTAAGGCCTTTTAAGGGAAGCAGTAGTTGTTGATGAGATGGAGGGTGAGCCGGCGGCAGCAGAGTGAATTTCTCCATGAAAGCTCCATAATCCAATAATACAGATGATGATGATGATGATAAGCTTTTTGCCATTGTAGGTAATACTATTTTTTTATTAATTCACCTTTTATTTTATAACAAAACAAAATGAAATCAACAATTATCTTATTATCATCAACAATGGAGTGGAGTGGGACAATAGATGACTCAGACGTTCGTGGCTTAATTTTTGTAGATTTCTCTCTCTCTCTCTCTCTCTATATATATATATATTAAAATACATTTTTGCACATATTATATACTTTAATACATTAAAATATTCATTTCTATTGTTATTTGATTTTTATTTTTTTATTTTATTTTCAAGGAAAGTATTATTTCATTATAAATGTGGGTTTTTAACAATTTAATTATAACTGAAAATCAAATCAACCTATTTAATATATGGTTTGAGCTCATAAGGTAAAAGTTTATTTGATAACATTTGAAGCTTGGTTTGAGCTTGATTCGATAAGCTAAAAACTAACATAACACACATAAAAATATTAAGGTATTCGATATTCAACTCAAGCTCAATTCAATAAAACCGTTAACCAAGTTCAAATACAATTTCAAGTTACATGCAAAATTCAAATTGAGTTTTAACAATGTGTCGTTTTAAACTTCTGGACTCGTTTACACTTCTAGGTTAAATATCTGAAATTTTGTGAAAACATTTATTATATATGAAGGAAAATTGTACCATCATCTTGTGATAAATGAACCTTTAAAAGAACTAGTAAACAGATTACTCCCAACTGTATTTAAGAAATTAAATCATAATCTCTAGTAAATGAAAAAAAAATCAAATTCAACAAGGAAGTTGCATAGATAGATGATAGATCTAATACTCAATGTAGACACACACACAGACAGGCTTCTAATCTTCACGCAGCCGGTCTCTCTCCTTTAATTTAATTTAGTTAAATTAAAACGTGATTAGTTAATTAAATATCATTGCAGCCATTACTAAATATAATTCATAATTTTTTTTATCAAAAATATATATACAAATCGTAAAAGAAAACATTTTTAAAAATAAAAATAAAAATAAAAATAAAAATCTGCGTGTGTGTATCTCTCTCCGTGTCTGGAGAAGAAGTCCAACATTTCGTCATTCTTTTGACCTTCGCCAAGTAGAAAACTCCATTATTACATTCCCATATAGATGATCTAATATTCTCTGAAACCCAATAGAATTCCATACCTCAAAAAAGAAAAATAAATCGTGGTTAGTTTTCATCATCTATTTATAATCCCAATTTCTTCATCTGGGCCTCTCTAAAATCCCTCAAAAGCTCCAATCCGCGCGTTTTCTTGGATTCGTTCTCTCTCCATTGACTGACCATGGAGAATTCAAAGGACGAGGCGGTGCTGAGTCAACTCAGCGAGTCGGTCAAGGCCATCTCCGGGCTGCCCGAGTGCCGAACGGTCTGCAAGAAGATGTACTGCAATTTGGTGAGGAGAGTGAAGCTTTTGAGCCCTTTAGTTGAGGAGTTGAAGGATCGTGAAGAAGGGGATGAGCTCGGAAACGACGTCGTTATGGGTCTTGAGTCGCTCAGGATTGCTCTTGACTCAGCTCTTGAGCTGCTGAAATCTGTTGCTGAAGGCAGTAAGATTTTTCAGGTATAAAGATTTGATCTTTTTGTGGAAAACTGTTGATTTAATTATTTATGTTTGTTATTATGTTAAATTTAAGCTTGGATCATTTCAAATGGAAGCATAATTATTAGATTATTTAACATTGAGTTGATTGGAGCTAGTTTTTCGGGATATGAGAAGAATATGCAGTTATAAGTTTGTTGTTTCACCACATAACTACAATGAATTAGGTGTTTTCTTTTGTTTTCCTTGTATGCTTCCTTCAGTTGAATATTATAAATATTTCGGGCAACGTTTGGAAAAATTTACAAAGAAAGAAATGTTTTGAAGTCGAAACTACCTATATTTTCTGTTTTGATTGACTCAAAAACAGAAACTTAAATGTATAGAAATTTGATCAATGGTTAAGGTATTGACAAAAGGTTATTATCATTGTTCGTCATATTTATATTTTTCTCTGGTTGTAGATATTCATTTGAGTATATAAGATTTACATCTCTCCTAAATGCTTATCATGTAATCTTTATGTTTATGTTTAGTTTACGTGCTTAATTTGTTCTGTGTAACATCTCATTGATTACAGGCTCTGCAAGTAGACAAAATTGCATGCAAGTTCGATAATGCAACCGAACAAATCGAGGCTGCATTAAGTCAAATTCCATATAATGAACTTGATATACCTGACGAAGTTCGAGAACAGGTGCCTTTATCCATTACAAAATTGCTAACCTGTTGAATATATCCCGGATGATTAATCTATATTAATATATTACTATTCATCTTTTGTTAGATTGAACTCGTACACGCACAGTTTAAAAGAGCAATAGGGCGAATGGAGTCACCTGATTTGCAATTAGTAATGGACTTAGCTGCAGCTCAAATGGAAGACGACCCCGAACCCATAGTTTTCAAAAGGCTTTCGGAGAAGCTTTATCTTAGGAATATAAATGATATAAAGCAAGAGTCAGTTGCCATTCACAACATGGTTATTTCATGTGGTGGGGTCCCGGTTGGAGTTTCTGAGGAGTACTTTGAGACTGTGTCATATCTTCTTCGGAAGCTAAAGGACTGTGTGATGATGGGAAATCAAGATCTTGATGCTAGTGAAACTGAAAAGGGATCCATTAAGCACAGATCTCCAGTCATTCCTGATGATTTTCGTTGCCCGATTTCTTTAGAGTTGATGAAAGATCCTGTCATTGTGTCTACAGGCCAGGTTTGAATCCCAAGTTCCCTCTGTTCTTTGTTCCAATTAGAGCTGAAAATCAAACCAAATTACTCGATACTCGACTTGAGTAAGATTGATAAAAGCTCATTTGAGCTTCGTACGTTATATGTGTTACACAAGATTGAACAATGTTTATCGTTTAATCACTTTTAAACCTCAGTTCAAGCTTGACTAGATTAGTCAGAAATGACAAAATATAAGTAGAAGACTATCAAGGTACTCAAGCTCAATTGACTAAAGCTCGTTTGACTCTGTTTGATTAAAACCAGACCAAGTTCAAACTCAATCTCAAGCTCAATATAAAAATCAAGCCAAACTTGAACATTGTGTTCGACCAAACTCGACTTTTATATATCCCTAGTTATGATTCAAAGCCTTTACTCAGGTTGTTTTTGTATTTTTTGGTTTCTTTGCAGACTTATGAGAGGTCCTGCATACAAAAATGGCTGGATGCAGGGCATAAGACATGCCCCAAAACTCAGCAGACATTACTACACACTGCCTTAACCCCAAATTATGTATTGAAAAGTCTCATTGCTTTGTGGTGTGAGAGCAATGGAGTTGAGCTGCCTAAGAAACAAGGGAATTCCCGGAATAAAAGATCGGGAGCCGGAGGTTCAGACTGTGATCGTGCGGCAATCAATGCCTTGTTGCAAAAACTCGCAAATGGAAATCCTGAGCAACAAAGAGCAGCAGCTGGTGAGCTTCGTTTACTTGCCAAAAGAAATTCCGATAACCGAGTTTGCATTGCAGAAGCAGGAACTATCCCTCTACTAGTCGAACTTCTATCATCTCCCGATCTTAGAACTCAAGAGCATGCAGTGACCGCACTTCTTAACCTCTCCATACACGAGGCCAACAAGGGTATAATCGTCAATGTTGGCGCAATACCCGATATTGTAGACGTGCTGAAAAATGGAAGCACCGAAGCCCGAGAAAATGCGGCTGCTACCCTTTTTAGCTTGTCGGTTGTGGATGAGAACAAAGTCGCAATTGGAGCCGCGGGGGCCATACCTCCTCTAATCGAGTTGCTTTGCCAAGGCACGCCCAGAGGAAAGAAAGATGCAGCCACAGCTATATTTAACCTTTCGATTTACCAAGGGAATAAAGTGAGAGCCGTAAGAGCTGGTATTGTGCCACCACTTATGAGACTGCTCAAGGATCCAGGTGGGGGTATGGTGGATGAAGCTCTAGCAATATTAGCCATATTAGCTAGCCATCAAGAAGGGAAAGCAGCTATTGGTCAAGCTGAGCCACTTCCGATTTTGTTAGAGGTTATAAGGACGGGTTCACCTCGTAATCGAGAAAATGCTTCTGCGGTGATGTGGTCATTGTGTACGGGTAATTCACAATGTTTGAAAATTGCTAGGGAGCTTGGGGCTGAAGAGGCGTTGAAGGAGTTATCTGAGAGTGGCACTGATAGGGCGAAGAGAAAAGCCGTAAGTGTTTTGGAGCTTCTTCAACGAGTTGAAGAGTTGGTTATATCGTGATATTCTTTCCTCGACTTCTTGTGGAATTCAACATTTGGGTGGAGTTGATTAAATGGTAAGCCATTTTTTGTATGCAACAAGGTATTTGTATAAATATATAGATGCATTTTTATTTTTTGTGATTTTTTTGCGACTTTAGAGGGGTTGTGGGGGTTTCGATAGGGACATACTTGAAATATATATACATGTATTATTTGTTGCAGTTAAGTATTAGATGTTAGATTTTACTTAGAAGTGTATTATATGATGTTAACTGATGCCTGGATGAGGTCCATATTTATCATATATGTGCCATTATTGGTGCTGTTGATTATATGTCTGATGTTGCATAGGTTTGTGTCCTGAATATTGTTCTCTAGTTTCCATGAAACTGAAGCAAGGGAGCAAAGCATTGTAGCCAATATCATGAAGTGTAATGTTTCCATAGATTTATTTATGTTTGGTATTTGGATTTTAGCCTATAATATGCTGGCCAATGCTTCTTATTCTTGTTTCAAATTATAGAACCTTCAGTTTTTAATATTTGTCCATTTTCATTGTTATTTTCCTCACTAAATTTCAAGAACCAAATATAGTGTTTAATGTTTTCTTAAATGTTGAATGTATCTTTAAGATTAGGTTGATGATTATCATGTCAAATTTAAACATTGATGATGATGTCATCCTCAAGGGATTATGCTACCATTGTTCAACAGAGCAGTAGGTTTTAACATTTTCATTAATTGATAAATAATGAGTTTCTCTAAAAAGTCTTATATTCGTTGCCAGTAAAAATAAAAAAGAATATTAGATATAGATGGATCTATCCATCATTTCACTGAAGCTTGACTGTATCAACAAAGTACATTATTGATAGAGGCATCGAAAATCAATTTCTTTTAATTTAGGAGTTCATTCAACAGCAGTAAGTTTGAACTTTGCCAATCTCTTACCAGATTAATAACAAACTTGGAATCCAAACGGACTCAAATCCAAACCCATACATAATAATATTTTGAATATGGGGCTGAACAAGTTCCATCGAATCCAACCTATACATTAAGTCATTAACAGTCCTCCCCAGACCTTTGAGTCATTTAAACCAACATAAGTTTAATCACTAAAATGTAGGTATCACACTCTCCTCCACAAATCGTATTGCCCCCAACAAATAATCCATAAAAGTAGATACTTTGAAAAGGTAAACACCCTCATCTCACAACAAACCATTAAAGTAGAGCTTCCGCAAGAAAAATTGAATGAATGAAGAATCTTTACTATTCAACCTAGCCTCTCCACAAAGGTTTCTATCAAGGTCTGGCCGTTGATGATTTTAGTTGTTCCTACGATCAAGTCATGCGCCATTCCTTCCTGCAGAATAAAGTGGCACCAACACAATGTCACAAAGCAGACAACCATATAAAACCCTCACGGCTATCATTCATGTTTGCTTTATAAATACAGAAAAAGATAAGTCATGCCAAGATCTCACTGAACAGCAGGGAAACTGAACTTATTATCCAATGCAGTCTGAAAAGTTTGATCTTAGTGACCCAATTAAGTATTGGAAAACATGACTTAAAAAACAGAACATTAGTGGTATTCTCCTTAGTGCCCAAAACCATTACACTAGATGAAAAAACAAAAAGCTATAACACGTGACATTACCTCAATGTTCATTTAAAAAATCTTTGGCATTACAATGTTTTTTTATTGAAATTACAAAAACACTGAAAATATTTTAGTACTTTGAAGATGCAAGATTAAAAGCATACCTGGGAACTGAGGAAACGAAGTGCAGAGATCTCAGCAAATGTTACTCCACCAACGAAAACTACAAGGACTAATGAGCGCCTTCCATCTGCAGGTCTGTAATATGGCAAAACACAATCAGAAAAACACAGGACAGACATTTGCAACTTCACCATGAGATTAGGAAATCTATAAGATACATATTTCATGCAACTAGATACTTCGGCTACCAGAAAACTACCCTGACAAACATCTTATATCAAGGTTCTTTTCGACTCCCAGTCTTGACTGACTCCCTTTTGGCGGTTTTATTTGAATCACTTATAAAAAAGATTACGATAGGCTTGACCATATTCACAGATTACATAAAAGTACAGAAGGCTTTACCCCAAATAATCTTACACGATGCCCAAAAAGTGCACTATGTTGCAATTTAAAATGCATTAGAATAAGAAGCAAGTCTCCATTTGAAACTACTAGCAAATTATGCTTTCCTTGCTCCACTTCTTTAACATTCTGTACTAATAATGCTTCCCCACTTTATCCCCAAAACCCTCATTCGAAAAATCAACACTAAAAATATGAGGACAATGACCAAAACTGGACAGTTTTATCGAAAAAGAAGATGAGGGTGGGGGTGTAAGACTCCGATTCTCAGGTTCTCTAAATAGATGAAGATACAGTATCATTTCTCTCCGAGTTTGTAAAGCAACTTACAAGTGTAGTAAATGAAAGCTCGGCACTGTTTTCTATATACTTTTTGTTAAGAAACATTAAGAATGCATAAATTCATTGAACCCTTGGCAGAGGGCTTTAGAAGGGTATACAAAATATCACTTATATGTCTAGTAGAAATGTTTTAAGAAAAATACTTTTCCCAGCTGTTCAAAGATCCTGGCAGCTTGTCATATGATGGTATGCTAGTAAATCCACCCTGTAATACAAATATTAGTATGAGTCATATGTTCTGTGGTTGGGATTGAGAGAGAGAGAGAGAGAGATTGGAATATCCCTTACTCTCTTGTATTCTGAGTGTGGCCCTGGCAGCAGCTTTAGTATTTCTTCAATGGGGCGCCTGCAGGATAAATTGTAGAAAAAGTGAACTAAAAAATGGTGGGCATCAAGACAATTAGTTTATGGGAAAGTATTAAAAATCTTATCACTTTTACATCATCTCATTTACTTGACAGAAAAGGTGAGTCACTTACCAGAATAAAGCAGACAATCTTATTCTATCTAAGAAAATACAAGCAGAAAGTATAGAATAGCTCAGTTAACATAATGGCAGTTAGCCAATGCCCATACCTCACATCTAATCATCGCCTGACCCCTAGCTTATTTTCATAAAGAAGCATCAACATTCAAGTTTTTCATTGAAAGTTGGTGTTATTCATTTTTCGTCCTAAGTTACTTCCGTGTCTTGAAGAAACCTACTCAGAAATATTAAATGTGGATAAAAGAAACCAGCATTGTGAAGATAAATAATAAACCATATTTCTTCATTATGTAATTGATTAATAACACAACACATGAAGATGATATAATCAAAAAACTCATTTTTAATGCATTTCAAGCAACAATGGAGAGTGGCAAACTAAAATAATTTAGACCATCAAAGAGAGAAAGATCATGGCCAGCATAATTAAAAGCACCTGAGTATTTTTCTGCCTTTGTACCAAGAACAATATGTACCAGGACAATGTATTACAATAGGATAAGTTGAAAAGTAATCTCACCATCCAGATCGTATTGCATGCTGAACAAGCCGAATGCTAAGAGGTGCATATCCAGAGAAGACATAGGAAATATCATTGGGACTGGAGAGAGAGAGAGAGAGAGAGAGAGAGAGAGAGAGAGAGAGAGAGAGAGAGAGAGAGAAGTTGTTAGACGAGCACATCAAAAGAAAAATAGCACCATGTTGCATCTTCTAGTCACTCAAGGCCATATTAGATGTCTGCAATTAATTAAGATGAGCTTGATAATGAACCAACCCAAAAGCTATTTGAGCTCATTACAGATCAATTTTAGAAGGACGGGACAAACTTATCCTAGCTAGTGCTCACAGCCTTAACAATTCCATAGTGTTTGGTCCTAAAGAGTTAAAATCTTGGAATAAAACCATTCAATAGACTCCGCACAATTCCATTTGAAGTTCAATATGCAACCCAGTCGGCAGAAATGATATTAAGTTGACAACATTAATCAAAGCTGTGATGGATGATTTAATGTTCACTCTAGTATCACTATCTCACTCTTCATGAAGAAAAACATATAGATGCTGATAATGAAATGTTCTTGAGAAAGTAACCAACAAGATGAAGCTAATTTGCAACACATCAATGATAAGCATGAGTTAACAATAAAGGGCCTGGACCATGACATGCTACCCAGTACCTAATGCCTAACTTTACATTCTTACAACAAACATCAAATTATAGTCATCACAACTGAAAAGATATATACTTAGCGGTGTCTGAGTCTTCAACCACAAGTTGCAATGCACGTTTGATGGTTAGCCAGTTGCTCTTGGAGTCCTGCAAGACATAAAATAATAACTAACCTTTTCAAGAAGATTCTGCTAAATGGTATTAGGTGAACAGACATGACAAAAGTGCTTTTCAACCTGTCTCTTAAACAGCCCAGCCTTTTCCAAGTGATTCAGTGTAGCAATATGCTCAAAACCATAGCTGTGAAGAAGCTCTCGCCTGAACCAAGAAAAAGAAAGTTGAATAAATTTAGAGAGAATTTGGAATTTCTTTAAGGCTAAATGAAATCGAAGTTGTCAATATTCCACTTGCCTCAAATAGTCAAAATTCTTTTTTGGCAACCCTGAGTTTGTTATTGAAAATAAGATTAGAAATCGTAAGACTTTTACAAGAGGCTCCTGCTTGTGAATCATTTCTTCAATGTGATCAAGACATCTGCATCCATAAACAGCATTAATTTGTACTTTTCCACAAATATAGAGTGAATAAAGAACATAATTGTAGTGAATGTGAGATTATGCTAATGCATTGAAGACAATGGCAAAGGCAACAGCCATAACATATAACTTAATGTCATTGGAACATGGAAGCATTTACGAACCCTAAGAATACAACAGACATGTAAAAATGAACAATTACATATGAGTTTGTAGAAAAATAAGAATAAAGTGTTCTCAGATGTTTTCTCAAGAAAACATAAAAACAATGACCTTTTATTTTGAATGGCGTTTGTATAGCATTTTATTATGAATTAAATAGAGTCTTCGTTATTTCTTTTGCTTTGTGAATATATCCGATGCACTAATTGAATTGTGAGCATCATTTTAAGGTTGTGACAAGTCTTATTTGGCCTAGTTGTGAACCAGAGGTTTATACTTGCGTATCTTGACACATCTTACAGCTCGAAGTCAAATTCTCAAGTCAATCAAAAGAACCAACAACAAGCATTTCAGAAGTACATCTGAAACACAACCAATAAATTTATAAGTATTTCTTACTAGCATCATATCAAGATATTTTCTAATATATGTCAGATGTTGGATCAGATAACTGAGGTTAAGTGCTTCCAAACATTTGGCTTGCAGAATATAAATAATTCGGTTTAATTTAGTGGTGTGTTCACCAATAAACTAAACCAAAAATGGAGAAAATGAATACAAAGACCATATGCATTCACTTATAACAAATATCAAAACATCCATCTCAGAAGGAATATATGAGTGAGGAAACACGACAGAGTCATCTGGGCAGGTGAGGATAAGGCAGAGAGAGAGAGAGAGAGAGGGAGAGAGAGCAGCCATTGTATCAATGTACGATGTATACTTGCATGTGCAAAACATCTTAATCAATCTTCCACTATTTTTATGTATAACCAAAAAGTTGGCCAGCAAAATGACTATGGGTGGCCTTATAGTTGTGTTTGGATCGATGGATGGATTTGAGTTTGGTTCGGCTTCAAGTGAAGCACTGGATTAGTTGGCTAGATAACAAGCATAATATGTAGTTACCATAGATTGATAGTTTGAAGTTTATTCTTCACCAACCTCCACACATGAGATAAATAAACCTTGTCAGTTAAGTTATGACAATTTTCTTTTGAAATGAAAGATGAGATTAGTTGGCTAAAGGACAAGCATGATATGTAGTAATCACGGAATGACAGTTTAAAGATTAAAGATTCATTCTTCTCCAACCCCCACACATGAGATAAATGAACCTTGTCAGTTGAGTTATGACAATTTTATCTCTGGCCACCCCAAATCCAACATCTCCCACTAATTTGCCCAACCCTTATTTCAAAACATAAAATGAAGTTAGTATAGCATAAACACATCACTAATTCATCACTAAAAGTCTCAGAAATGGATGAGAGTCACAGTTAATTAAAGTTCGCAGCATACATATCAAAGCTCTCAGCCTCCACCAGTGTTTGCTCCATATCAAGTCGCCCTAGAAATGACGTTTTTGATGTAAATGTTGTCAAATGCTGAGCAAGATTTATGTGCCTCTGGATTATCAAGGACATCTGTTAAGTGCTAGCACAACTAATAAATTTCAATATTTGCATAAGTTTGAACTGTAACTTACCGTCATTTCTGGCAACGAATTGAGCTTCTTCACAAAGTCCTTCAATTCAGAGACAGTTTGAGTCTGCATATATGGAATACAACCAGATGAACTTTGTTGTATTAGAAGTTGTACCATACAAGAAAAGGTAACATCCCATTTCTCGAAGAATGATTAGATGAGATTTCTTAAATTCTACTTCACAAAATATATATTCACTCAGCAAGTGTTCCCACTTTCATTTGAGTCAAATTCATAAAGCAAATACAAATAGCATTGCTTGGCTGATTCACTCTTAACGTCAATTTAAAGCAACAGAATGATCGTTTTCTTGCAATGACTATGTATGAAAATCAGAGACAAAAGGTAAGCTTAAAGATACTCTAGTGGCAACTTACAGCAGATGAAATTTCTGAATAGTCTTGCTTCATGGATGTTGCTTTTTGACGAAGAACCTGAAACGTACTGCAGATAGCACTTAAAGAAACATATCTACAAAAGTAATAAATGTGAACTTAAGAAATTTTTAAAACTGTTCACTGTTAACAAACTTTTGAAAGTAGTGTGATCAACCTGGACAACTACTTCAAAATTCATATCCCGTGTCTCTTTGAATAATTTGTCACTACAATAAAGACAACACAATAATTAGTCATCACATTATGTATGAAGAGAATTAGAGAAACAAAAATGTCTCAAAAAAGTAAAGAAAAAGAAGAGAAACAAAAAGTATTTTACGAATTAACTTTTCTTTTGGATGAACTTTTACAACTTGACTTCAAGCATATGGAAATATAACCATGTGAAGTCAAACCATACAGATGAAATGTACAATTTACTCCTGAACAAGGAGTTTGATTAAATTCTATTCTGATGCTGAATGTGCAAGCTGGAGTAATAGCCAAGTAACAAAATTATCACAAAGAGATGAAAAGTACACATTCTATTCGAGTAGATTCTCCACTCAAAAGTGATAATAAAATTTCTATTAAAGATGTTACGAGGAACAAATATAAGTATTAAAAATAAAGCCCGCCTCAAGTAAACAACTTTATTTACCTAGAGTTGAGGGGAATCTTTATCTTCTTCCCTTCTTGCTGAACTCCCATAACAGATCCATCTAGCTCCACAGCACCGTTGATGACACCAAGAAACTGCATCAAACCTATTAGAGATAGCTTATAAAGAAATCCATAAAGAAAATTGAAGATAAAGAATTCCGAATTTCCTATTAGCCTATCAGTAGGTAGAGAAGCCTGTTATCGCACACCTTTCTTCACTAAAGTTGAACTAACCCGATGTGGAAGCTTTGTGACAAAGAGTCTTTTGATAAAAGGATTTCACAATTTAGAAGTACTTTTCCTTATTTCAGAATAGCCTCTCAAGATTATATTAGAAGCATATAGGGTCCATATGGGTCGGTTTTAGCTCGATTCCGCTTGGTTTTGGTTTCCAATAATTGTTCTGAGTGGTTTTAGTAAACTTTGATACACAAATCGGATTGGGTTTCGTGGGTTTTAAAAGTTTAAGATATGATTTGCTCCGAGTTTGATGTTGGGGTTAGAGGGAAAAAGTAGAGGGTAGGTGTCCAATCAATGATTTTTCATAAAGAAAAAGTAGGAGGTAGGTGTCAAATCAATGTTTTTTGTAGGTTTGAAGTTTATTAGATTTGGATAGATGAATTGAAACCTTGGTTTGGGGAAACCCATGCTCAAACATCATTTAGATTGGTGTTGTCTAGTTTCGTGAACCATAAAACTCTGCCAACACCATTCCATATGGAGTCATAGGGTCCTTATGGATCGATTTTGACTCGGTTTCACTTGGTTTGGGTAAAAATTGGTACAAGTGGTAGCCAAAACTTTAAAACACGGTGTGGATGATTTTGGATGTTAGGTTTTGTGGGTTTTAAGAATTTGAGATATGGTTTGGATTGAGTTTGGATGTTGGGGTTTGAGAGGGGGGGGGGGGGGAGGTGGTAGGTGTCCAATCAATGATTTCTATGAGAAATAGTAAGTTTGTAGGTGCTAAATCAAAGTATTTTATAGGTTTATCGTTTATTAGGTTTTTTGAAACCTGAGTTTCGCGAAACCTAGGCCAAATCATTGTTTGAATTGATGTTAGCCGAACTTCACGGTTTTGCAAAACTGGGCCAACACCAATCAACATGGAGTCATATTCTCTAAATCACTATTTATAAATTAACATCCCTATTGTCAAGCAGACCCCACAGCATTCTAAATTTTCAGAATAAGTATGGTTATAATATGACCAACTAGAGTTAGAAAACTATTTGGGAATACATCATTGAAACATAATAATATATTTCTTTGCACAAAGTGTGTTACCTCATCTAGCAATCCCTCATATGTCAATTGCGTACACATCGGCGTTACCATGTCCACCTGCAAGAAGAAAACATAGCAAACTGTCATGAACAATCTCAAAGGTAGGTGTGTGAGATAAATAGTGTACAAAAATATGTGGGCATTAAGTAGAGGTAGAGGCGTAGAGTACAATATTAACTTCTGGAGGACGTGACCTAGAAAATTCTGGTAACCAACAACAATCGTAAGAAGATTGTCTTCTTAGGCAATCCAGAAGAGGACCATGAAAGTGCACGAATAATATGTAAAGATAAACCAAATAAAAAAATACAAACTGTGCTGAGAATCCAGAGAGTTGCTTTTGAGTAATTCATCCCTTGCAAGTGAATGTTCATAGGGTGTAAGGTGGGTTTCTACAGCATGAGACTACATAATATAGTAACAACCTAATCAAAGTTCGCAGACCTAGTTGCACGGATACTTCAAATTTTACATGGTGCAATATTGGATACGTATTGAATACTCAGACACTCTACGATACGTATCAGACACACCACCGTGGTGTATCATAAAATAAGAAAATAAAAAATAAGAAGGATTCCGTATAGTATACACCAGAGGGCGTCTCGGATACGCCCAGGATACTTAAGGGCAAGTATTTCTGCAAACAAATTCTAGATTATGTAGATTATCCAAGTGATCTTCATGAAACACTTGAAACTTTTCAAAAGGTCAAAGGCTTTGCATCTAGTGTTAATACTATGTCTTTACTTGAACACTTAAATGAGAGGGAGGAAGCATTGTTCATTTCAGAATTGAATAAAAAGTGAATTATACATTACATATTTTTATTATACATTTTTAAGACAATGATTTTTAATTATTATTTTTTAAATAAACATACACGTATCTTAGCCCTTTTGTATCCTATAAATTTTGAAAATCCGTATCGCCATGCCCGTACCATATCCGTTTGTATTGCCGAACACATGTCCGTGCAACATAGGAGCAGATTTCTTTTCCTTTCAATATGTGTTTCAGCCACCCTAGGACACATAATTAACTTCATTGAGTTCCAGTGGCCTCAGGTTTACTAAATTAGATTCCCGGTGGAAATAAAACCTCAGTTGCAATGTTACTAAAGAGAGGCAGAAGGAAAGAGAATCTCAGTTTAACCAGATTTCGACCAGTGAGTTACTGAAGTAGTTTGGATGCTGCAATTAAGTGCCAAAAGGGCCTATCCATAAGTTGTTAATCTTTGTCTTTATAACAACTTAAAATGCTTCTCTCATTATAAGACATTCTGAACATTCTATAACTAGAACATCAAATAAATTCATAACACTATGCAATCAAACTATATGCAATCCAAGAACATGTAATCAAAGACACTCTTAGAATAATCGCAAAAGGGAAATATTACGACCTGAAACGAAGAAAAGAAAAGATGAATGGAAGTTTACCTCTCTGTCAAGAAGGATAAGAGTATTTATTTCCGGAATGCCCATCTGTTGTTCAATAAAACATAGTAACCAATTTAATTTGTTATGTAAATTCTAGAGTATAATGTAATTTGTACTCCTTCAAGTGTAGCATAATTACATCCGAAGTGTTAACAGGTTCTTCAGCTTGCATGCGACTCAAAATGTCAGCAACCTGTGTAGATGCTTTACCTTTGGCCCTGACATTTGGTATTACTCCGTGGGAAAACTACATGGCAACCCACAAAGAATAGTCAAAAGAGGTAGTAGATAATCAAAGGGATAGTCAGCATATTGTAATCCAAAAACATAATTTTTTTCTCATTGAACAAGGTACAGTCCTACTGTTTCGTTACAGGACGTACTGAAGCTCAAATAGCTTTTATAGGTTCGCAAAAAAATGTATACCTCAAGATTGTGAATGCCTTTTGCAATATGCCAGAGAGAGGTTGCATCTCCATCTACCAAATATTCCTGTCAGGCATATTTTCCTATAATTAGACATTACTAACTCAATAATGGACAAAATAAATTTTCTTCAGTCAAACTCAAATCCCACTCATTTCCATCAAACAAAAGAAAAACCCTCATACTTTCTGGGCAACTTCAAGTTCAAAAGAAAAGACGTCCTCGTCCAGTGGAATCAGATACAAAGGAAACTCCCCGATGTTTAGCAACTCATGCACTTTTTCCTCCTCAAGTATCTGTAGACAACCAAACATAATTTATATGGATGTAATCATCAAACTACAGATTTTTGACACCCATCAATTTTTCAGGCACCAAGATTCATACCTTCTCACACACAACTAAACGGCGTGGAACAAAGTAAAGATGATATTCCCTGTGAAGCCCTTTTGATGTATCACTGTGAATTTGTGAGCAAATGAATTTCATCAAATCAAGTTGAGCTCGAACAAGGTAGACCACTTTATTGCGTTCAGTCGAAACTGGCTCAGCTGTGAGATGCCGCAGTTCAGCCCCATGTATCTGGTCATAAGAAGTGTAATAGGATTGAACTTGACTTATGAGTTACTAGAGCATTCAATTAACAATCAGCTAACTACTATCTACACTAATTAAGTTCTCAGTTTCGCCTCCAAGAAATTCATTTTTCCTTCAGGGTGTATGTAAACGACTAAACAAAAACAAACTCACAGCTTTATAAAAGATGACACCGATTTCTGTATTCAATGATAAATTACGAAACCAAACAAAATTGGAAAACATAAGAACACAAATTACCGTCAATTCTGAGCTAGGCAAAATTAGTGATAGCGATCCACTAAGCTTCGGATCAATTACCAAACACTTATCTCCTCGAATCTATAAACAACCGAATATAAAATGCATGAATTATTGAAAAAAGAAACACTTCAAATTAAAAATGAATGGTCTGCGCTATTATAGAGTTAAATTGACTTGAACTCACACTTTTAAGGATGTTTTCGAGCTGTGATTTCGCACGCGCTCTGCATTTCAACGCAACAAAAAAAGAACGATCAGTGTGTGTAAATAAGTGGCACCAAATTGTTGAATGGAGTTAATTATTTTACCGTATGGAACTGAGATTAATGGGCGCGTTCTCTAAATTGGGAATCTGAGACATGGTTTTCTTGCTACGAACAGTGAAAATGCCGATGATAATCAAGTTTATTTGTAGATGGTTTCCATTTTCCCCTTTTTCTTAAATTCTTTACTTGATCAAAATTGGCTAAATTGCATTTTGCACTTCAAAATACTCTCATTTGTAACCTTGCATCCCGAGAATTTAAAAATGACAATATGTATCATTAAACTATTAATTTTGCAAAAGACAACCTACATCTATTTCTCATGAGATTTGAATTCATTTCTCATTAGATTTTTTGTGATATGTAAAAATATATATTTATATAATGTATTAAAATTTGTTATACGAACATATGCTATCAACAATTTATTATATAGAATACTTTTGTATGCACAATTTGAAAATTCAAAATATTTTAATTATAACAACAAGTAATCTGAAAACATCTCTAGTATTTTTTTTTTCCTTTTTATCTAATAATTTCCTCAACACCTATATACGGAGTACTATATTTTAACTAATTCCTTTATAAATATTTGTCTATGGTATATTATATCTATAAAATAAAATTATTAATTATTCTCCATTAAATTTACTTTGTGAAAGTTGAAAATTGTCCTCGATTAAATTTAAAAATAATATTTTCCTAATTAACCATAACTTAGTTTGTCATGAATTTACTTTCTCAAATTAACTTTAGTTTAAATTTTAAGTATGCATTTTCTTTAAAAATTTAAGAACTTCAATTCAATTTTCAAATCTATTATTTTAATGTCGTTGACATTCATTTTTTCTTTTATTTATTTTACTTTGTAGGGAGAAATTATTATCTTGTCGATGCCTACTAGTCCAACTAAAAATTTAAAGAAACACCCTAGTCATAGGCAAACAAACAAGATTACTTCTACTTAACATAACAATTTATAATTAGAATTGATATATTTAATTAGCCTACAAAATAATTCATCTGTGCAATACAAGTTATTTAATTTAGTCACTCAAATAAATATATATATATCACATCATTTCTCATGACAAAATAATATTACGAATAAATATTTAAAAGATTGATTGAATTTAGTTAACTTATTAGAAAGCAGACATACTTGATTATTCAACTAAAGTTGATTGGATATATCAAATTAAGTTAAGTTTTGTTTTTCTTTTGAGAAATAAATTAAGTTATGGTTAACCAAGAAAATAATTATATTACTAAACCTTTAAACTCTGTGTGGCGAAGTATTTTAAACAAAAAAACTTCAATATAAAATAGTTAATATATATAAAATAAATATTCTCTTATCATTTAAAAATATCATGAGAATTAGAATAAGACTTTATGAGATATAGGTACTCTTTGCATTTGGTAAAATACAAGATTTATAATTTAAAAAAGTATTTTGTCATTTTTAAATTTCCAAGGGAGCAAATTGTCAAATGAGATTATTTCTGGGGTGCGGCAACCAACCTGCCCACCAGGCCACCACTATACACATTTTATCCAGATAATAATAATAAAGAAACAAAAAATAATAATAATAAAGAAAAAAGTGCTATACCAGATTACACGTACACGCGCGCACACTTCCCACTCAACTCATCTTCTTCTTCCTCCAAAACCACAGTCCATGGCGGCGATAGTGGCTTCAGCCACCGTATTCAATACCCTCCACCTCTCCATACCTACCACCACCTTCCTCAACCTCCCCCGCCGCCACCTCCGCTCCCTCATAACCTCACCATCTCTCTCCAAAACCACCGAATCCAATATCACCTTCACCCCTCCAAAATCCAAAACCGCACTACCAAAACCCGACTCAGTTGGTGACCAGCTCTTCATACCATGGGTTGGCCCAGACGAGAAAGGCAACCTCACCCTCCAAACGACGCCGTCACAGCGTTTCCTCAAAGCTTTAGCGCACGAAAGCACCCAGAAAAAGAAGAAGAAAGATAACCCTACTAATAAAATTAATAACCCTAACAACGCCAAGCCGGTATATTCCAAAGCGGCGCGGAGGTTTTACAACGAGAGATTCCGCGAGCCGCCGCAGAGGCTGGCTAAGGTTCTTGCAGCCGCAGGAGGTAAAACTATAATCACCATTTACTGCTTATGGTGTTGTACGTTGTGATGATTTAATTGTACACATTACTCCTAAGTGGTCGCCAACTAGTATTATTTAGCAGTTGATTGGAGAAAACAGTAAGAGGGAAAGAAATCGTTATATTCATTGAGTTCGTATCTTAAATTGAACTTTCTTTTAGTCAAATTGATGTATAAAATGAATTATATACCTATTGTCACCTAAAAGATTTAGCCTTGGATTTAATTTAACGCATTTTGATAGCACCTTGTGAATGTATTCAGATATGTTATTGAATTGGGTGTGAACAGAATACAAGTGAAAGGAAGAATTAGGGCGCATAAATTTTAGAAACAAATATGAGTTATAATAATCGTAGAAGAAGAGAAGCATAAAAAAGAAGAGGAGAAAAGAGAACATTGTACTCTACACTTTTCTATGTTTGGATAGAATAATCACATGTTCCGTTAACATGTTCTCAGTTAGTCGTTATGATTAAATTTGTTAAGGTAAATGGATTCTTCGACTATTTGTGGATATCTACAGTTATCACATAGAATGAAAAGTTTAAGAGTTTATGGGAGATTAGTGTAATCTTGCTCTAGAAGTGATTTCAGACGATTAAGAACATCATATAAAACCCAAATAATGATTGCAAGCCCGTATATACCGAAACATAGCAACTCTAGAACTTGACTAACACTTGGTGAATATGACAGAAATTTTAACATATGAAACTCATGATTTCATTCTGCTACTTCAATCTGATCAATCTTCTAAGTTCTAACTAGTCCATGCAGTGAGACCAGAGCATGCACTAACATTTACCTAGAGCAATGCTGACTATTTATTATAGAAGTATGAATATGCTAAAGAATATATTTTGCACATGCATCTCTACGTACACTTATTAACTTGTTTTGACTGATAGTGGCATCTAGGAGAAGTAGTGAAGAACTGATTTTTCAAGGGAAGGTGACTGTCAATGGTTCTGTTTGCAACACACCTCAGGTCAGTTTTTAAATCATGATATTTTAACAGAATATTTTGTATTATCTTGGTAAGATTCTCTGAAATTATATGGCATGTGATTATTATCAGGACTCCCTAATTGTTAATTTGGTAAGTTGGTAATATGGGCAATATGGCGCTCATTTGATTCTTATGATATGGGCAGACTAGAGTTGATCCAGGCCAAGATATAATCTATGTCAACGGGAGCCGCCTGGCCAAGAAACTTCCTCCAAAAGTTTATCTTGCTCTAAACAAGCCAAAAGGGTTTGTCATCTCTATATCTCATTATCTTCATAACTGAATCTTTGCCTATATTTCTATGTAGTGGTGAAGTTGATACAAATATAAAAATATTATATTTACTGCAGTTACATATGCTCAGCCGGAGAAAAGGAGACAAAATCTGTATTTACTCTATTTGATGACTTTATTCAGAGTTGGGTAAGCTTGATTACACCAACTAATAGAATTGTTTAGGGACTTTTAACTTGGTGTCCAACGAATACTTCTTTTTTTTGCTGGTTTATTTTTTTTATGCAATTTCTCAGAATAAAAGAAATCCTGGAGTACCCAAGCCACGCCTCTTCACAGTTGGGCGTCTAGATGTTGCCACAACTGGACTGATTATTGTGACAAATGACGGTATATCAATCTAACATAATAAATGGATTGATATATGAGTTAATCATGTTTTGCCGAATGAATGCAATCTTCTAATCAATGATCTGTTTGTTATCTTTTATAGGTGAGTTTGCTCAAAAGGTTTCACACCCTTCATCTAATCTATCCAAGGAGTAAGGTCTTACTTTCCTTTTCAACTTTCTTCTTACTGGCTACTCTCTCTCACATGAAACTGCATAATTTTATCTACTTGGTGATAATTATTGTTTTATTTTGATTGCTAACCAAAGGATATTTAATTGTTAATTTCATAGATTTTGCCTTAGGATGATTGGCTAAAGTTGTTCTTGTCTGTAATCTCTTGACTGAAACTTCCAACTTCTTTGATGACAGATATATTGCAACTATAAATGGTGCAGTCAACAAGCGGCACTTGTTAGCCATTAGCGAGGGAGCTGTCATAGAAGGTGTTCATTGCACCCCTGATTCAGTGGAGTTGCTACCCCAACAGCCAGATATTTCAAGACCTCGACTTCGCATTGTGGTAATGTTCTAAACATCATTGCTTCATATTTTATTCTTTCTAGTTTTTCTGAGTGTTCATTAATGATTAAAGTTTGAACTTTGGCTGCTTTTTTTTTTTTTTTTGCTGTAGGTTCATGAGGGCAGAAACCATGAAGTACGAGAACTTGTAAAAAATGCTGGACTTCAGGTAATATAGGATTTGTGTTGTGCCTTCACTCTATGATGTTTGGTTTAGAAATGATTTCTAGACTCAAGGTTATTACACTACTGACACTTCATTTGCAAAAGTCTTACTAAAGGTGACAATTCAGTTGTTGATAAACTTCTCTCCTTGTTTCAGATTCATGCACTAAAGCGTGTAAGGATAGGGGGTTTCCGGCTTCCATCTGATCTTGGGTAGGTTTTATGCATACTATAGTAATATTTTCTATCTCTACACTTGAGAAATGTACCATTTCTTGTGTACATCCGTATCCAACACATCAAGTTCATGTCTGAACCACAAAAGGTATAGAGAACCTTGTTGACTAGGCACGTCGAGTGTTGGGTCTGGGTCAAAACCCGCTCTGGAACTACAACACTTATACCTATTCCTGGACAAATTTAGTTGCAGATTTTGCATTCTCAATCACTATACTGTCAACACCAATATTTTTAGTTATTGCACTTTAACCAGTCTTTATCATAACTTTTGGAATACAAATAATTTATTTCCTTTTCGTTTCGTTTCTTATAATGGACAGGCTAGGGAAGCACAAGGAACTAAGTCCGGCTAGTTTGAGGACACTGGGTTGGAAGGGTTGAGAAATACTGCTGCTGATACATGCAGTCTCTAATTTACACGATTCTGCGGAGTCCTTGATGTCTACTGTTGCTCTGAGGCAACATGTTTGACCCACCAGATAAATGACCCTTGTGTCAAAGGTGATACAAGTGTAGATAACAACATCTAATCCTTTACCGGGAATGGGATTACAAAATTTGACTACCAAAGAAAGGTAATGAAAGCAAGTTTGATGGTAATATGGAATTCCAAAAACATGCTTCTCACATTGATTATGTATAGTTTACAGTAGTTTGACAGCGGCAACTTAATCTATTGTACATCATATGTGAAAGAAATCCAGCAACAAAACATTTGTACCCTTTTTTGGAGCGTTAATTTGTGTTGTATTAGCAACTCACAGAACAATGTACTTGAGATTTTTTTTATCACATTCTTTGGCGTTAATTTGTGGTGTTACGAGGACCTTGAAATAATTGAAGAGGATAATTATATGGACGCCGGTTAGAGTGGAGAAATTGCATTTCTTTTTTTTCTTTTGATAATTCTGGAGGAATCGCATTTCAGTTTATCTGAGTTTAAAAAATTAAAATTCCATACTTTAATTAATTGTGAAGGGTGATGGCTTAATACGTATTTGTGAAATGGTAGGAGGCCAATAATAAATGAAGGGTAAATTACGAATATCCCCCTCAGGTAAGGTCTAATTACAAAAATCACCCTTACGTATTGGGTATTACAAAAATCCCCCTCAGGTTTGTCACATTCTTACAATTAACCCCTTGCCCCTAAAATGTTCCATTTTTGCCCTTGAGTGTTATTTGTATTGTTTGTAATGTCTCATAAATGTTAAAACTTGGATGCTAATTATTATATCTTATAAATTAGAAAAGAGATAATTATATATTTACTATCAAAATAATTGATAAAATTTATAATTGCCCATAAGTTTTAATAAATATTGCAAAAAAATATTTATATATTTATTAGCAATTTAAATTGTAAAATATTAAATTAAATAGGTTTTTAATAATATATTTTATAAATATGAACAAATTGTTTACATATAAGTTGAATGAATTCATTTTATAAATTAGTATATTTTAATAAACTTATATTCTTTTATAAATAAGATGTTTTAAATTATTAAAATTTATATTGTATTATAAATTGACATATTTATTGAAATTTATGGGCAATTATAAATTATATCAATTATTTTGGTGGTAAATATATGATTATAATTTTTATAGTTTAAAAGATATAACAATTAACACCCAAATTTTAAAATTTATAACATATTATAAACATTACAAATAACTTCCTAGGGTAAAATTGGAATATTTTAGGAGCAAGGGGTTAATTGTAATAAGGTGACAAACCTGAGGGGGGGTTTTGTAATACCCAATACGTGAGGGGGATTTTTGTAATTAGGCCATACCTGAGGGGGTTATTCGTAATTTACCCATAAATGAAAAATGAGGTGTAGTGTGTAGATAGTCTTTTGGGTTTATTGTTTTGTTTTATTTTATTTTGCATTCATTGACGGGAAAGGTCGATAGTTACATTCCATATACAGCCTGTGTTGGGCCGGCAACCCATGTTGTGTTGTGAATGTTGTGTGTCACATCACATGTTTACCTTTCCACATATTCATATTCATATTCTATAATTGGACAACAAAACAAAACATAATAAACATATAATTGGACTTACTGATATCTCTATGGTTAAGGATATACTAGTAACGTAGTATAATAAGAAAGAGATAATTTCCTAGAGATAATACACTATTTAGGGGACTAATCATTTTGTGTTAAGGGGGACGGATCATTTTAATTGTACAACGGCTACATAATACACGGTGCAACAAATACGAACGTAAATTGGTTAATAAAATATTTTCATTCTAGAAAATTTGGAAAAAAACATGATCATGTTTTTAATGTGTTGTACAATCAAGTACAAAAACATGTGCATAAAAATTAAATTCTCACTCCAAATTGATGATTTGAGATTTTGGTATTATTGGCTTCTATAGGAGTACATTGAGTATTTATTGTTGTTATTAATGGTCATTATGTTTACCACAATTATACTGTACCAGAATTCCATAGCCACTAGGCTCGATCCGATTTAAAGAGTGACTCTTCACTATTTGTTCATTCACATTAACCCGATTAATATTTATAGATTTAAAATTAGATTAACCCAACCGCAGATTAATATATATTTGTCATGTATAAAAAAAAAAAAAAATGAATCATATATTTTTGGTAGTGACAACATGTTTTATTGGTGCCATCTGTCCACCCCCAGATTAAAATCATATCAATATATCATCATTACATTAAAAAGAAAAATTTGATGGAAATTCATTTGAAAGTTTCAAAGCAAAAAGTAATAAATAAAATCAAAAATCCCATCTGAAAAGACAAAAAAGAAAAGAAAAAGAAAACAAACGTCATCAAAGACTGTTCAATTCACAATCGTACGCGGGACAACGCAAAAAATAGGAAAATATTACTAGTATTTTTCTATTCCAATCTTTCTCCAATCGTGCCGGCCTTAATCTTTCTAGAAAGATTCACCAACTCATATACACACAATCTGTCAAATGTGAGAAAAAATAATTTTTGAAGCTGAACAAGTTTCTCCTGATTGAAAATGGCGTCCCTGGGAAGAGCTTCGCACAAGTCTGAGAGGTCACCTTCTTCTTCTTTATCTTCTTCATTGAATTCTAGCAGTAGCATTACTTCTTCGAGAAATAATGGCGGGAGTGGTGGTGTGCACCGCTCTAATGGCAGACGCCCTGTTACCCCCACTTCAAAAACTCGCTCTCTGGCTCATGATCATGACCCAGGTCTCTCTCTCTCTCTCTCACACGCACAGTGTTATTTACATTTACATGGTGATTTTTGTGTTTGTGACATTTGTTTGATACATGTATGTAGATAGCTTGAACTTTTTTAATAACTGGATAACGTGAAAAGCGATAAAGATTGATTTGATGATTGAAGGGGAAATTGTATGTAAGGGTTGAAGGAGTGTGCCTAAAAAGAGGAAATGGAATGCTAAGCATTATTGTTTGATACCACAATTATGCTTATTAAACTTGCAACATTGGAGTCATCTTAGGTTGAAATAGAGCTACACACTGAATAATTGGCCTAAACTAGCTGTACGTTTAGGCCGAATCACGGCTCACTGAAATGGTCTCGTTGCTGCTGGAACACCCCAAACCGAATAGAATGGTCATTAGGAATGGTGGCCTCTGGATTCATTCTAGTGAGCCATGAACGTCTTTTTTTGTGTACTATTTAATCTAACATAAAAGCTATTTTTTCAACCTAAATTGATATATTGGCTGGTAATCATGTTCATGTTCTGCGATCAGTGGCCTATAATTTATATCCAATGTTGTTTGTTGCTTATTTACCACAAAGAAAGAAATCCAGAGATACAATAGTGTTTTATCATAAATAAGTAAATTGTGGGAAATTGATTGTCACGATTCAGAGCTGCGAAGCAGGGAAGCTCCATATTTACTCACTGTAACAATTAAGCAACAGAAACATAAATGAAGAAGATAATAATAAGATGAGAAGAGATTGAGCTAGAATGACAAAAGAATTGAATCAGAGAGAAAAAGAGAATCGCTAAATTCATTCATGTTCCTCTCAAGTGTTTACAAGGCTACTTAAATAACAAATATAGCAGAAAACAACAAAAACTAATTCAGAATTGCGATAATATCAATAACTTCCTTGGGAGTGAACTAAGGGATTTTGCAGCACCAAATCTGCGGGTAACGGCTCTCTTCGGCTCCGAGTGCCACGTGTAGCATGTTTAGTTGTCCTCTGTGACTGATACTTGTCGTGCCTATACGTTGCCTGTGCATAAATGAAATGATGATGTCTTTGTTTAATTTTTCCTTTTTTCTGATTTTATTTCCAATGATTGAACCTTTGATCCAACGGTAGAATTCTACAAATCAACCTTCCATTTGACGGCCCTACTTCATTGTTGTGAGCATTATTTCATGGACATGACATTAGTATGTTTGAGAGAAGTGAAGCTCAGAAGTACAAGACCTGTTGGAGCAAGCCTTTATTGCATTGTCATCCTTTGACTATAATCTGAGAGATATAATTTGGATCATATACATTTTGATATGCTTTTATTTACCCATGCTGTAGAATCTGAAAGAGTAAGAGTTGCTGTTAGACTTCGGCCTAGAAATCCTGAGGATCTCTCTGATGCCGATTATACTGATTGTGTGGAACTTCAGCCTGAGGTATTTGTGCACTTTATGAATTCACAAGTCTATTTTTCATAGTATTTATTCTGACGTATGTTTATATCCGTAGAATACAATGAGTCTCATTGTTCTTGGGCCTGTCTCTGTATTGTCAAAGATTCTGAGGTCTTGGTACTTGCTTCTTAATTGATGAGTCAAACCACTCTACATTATGCAGCTCAAAAGATTAAAGTTGAAAAAAAACAACTGGAGTTCTGAGGCTTACAGATTTGATGAAGTATTTACTGAAAGTGCTTCTCAAAAGCGTGTCTATGAGGCAGTAGCAAAGCCTGTTGTTGAGGTAAATTAGATATTCATTTATGATATTCTCAGACTATAACCTTTCGATTATTCGATTCACGTGCTCAAATAGTGTTTTCATGCAAGTCTTACGGATATGTCGAGATAATTCAACTTTTTTCCTCTTATTTTATTGATTGTACATCAAATTATGAGTAAAATATTGGTTTTCCCATATGGGATACTGTATATATCTACTTATCTTTAAAAATAATCCTTCTTTACCCTCTTGTAAACTGTTATATACTTCTTCTAAAGTTATCTTCGTGTCAACAAATCCAGCTTTCTTTTAGATTTATATTTAAAGCAAGTTTTGATGAGATAGTCATATGATAAGAGTATTTAATATACCTTTGCAGAGTGTACTTGACGGGTATAATGGGACGGTAATGGCATATGGTCAAACGGGCACCGGCAAAACTTACACACTTGGAAGACTGGGTAAAGATGATGTATCTGAACGTGGAATGATGGTTAGAGCTTTGGAGGACATACTAGTTAGTACTTCTGCATCTGATAGTGTCGAAATATCTTATGTGCAGGTAACATGATTATTACGTTGTGATTTGTGTGTTTATAAATTAGACACTGACAAATGTCTTATTTGTTGGTATTGCTCAGACTTGGATAATGTTCTGATATTCGATGTACGGAATATCACACTTTTCCGGGAATTTTTGTACTATACAACTTAATCATTATGTATTATTCTACAGTTATACATGGAATCCATTCAAGATTTGCTTGCTCCTGAAAAGATCAATATTCCAATTGTGGAGGATGCCAAGACTGGAGAAGTATCAGTACCTGGTGCTGCAATAGTCAAAATACGGAATCTTGATCAATTCTTACATTTTCTGCAACTTGGAGAAGTTAATCGCCATGCAGCTAATACAAAAATGAATACAGAATCTTCACGTAGTCATGCCATTCTCATGGTACAGATAGCCAATTATATCAAATTCTTCTTTCCCCTTTACTATGTTGAATTATTTTATTATTGAACTCTCTATAGGTTTATATTCGTAGATCTATTCGTGAGAAAGAAGAAAAAGATATCTATCTAAAAGAAAACAATCCCGCAGATAGAAATGGACATCATTTACCAACTATCCGAAAAAGCAAGCTACTGCTTGTGGATCTTGCAGGATCTGAGCGGATCGACAAATCTGGTTTGTCTTTTAACAATTCAGAGTCAAGCTAATATTGTTTTCTTTTTGAACTAGTAATGATCTATTTGTTGTTGTTTTGAGTTATTATGTAATTTGTTGGTTTTTTTATTGTGTTCAGGGAGTGAAGGACACTTGCTTGAGGAGGCCAAATTTATCAATCTTTCTCTTACTTCTCTAGGAAAGTGCATAAACGCATTGGCTGAAAACAGTCCTCACATACCAACTAGAGATTCTAAATTGACTAGATTGCTTCGTGACTCATTTGGAGGTTATTTATTTTCCCTTCATTCCTTATGTTGTCTTTACATAGACATCCTTGAAGCTAAAGGTGTTGCATGTACTCACAAAGTTTAATAGAACAGGTTCTGCAAGAACTTCACTTATTATCACAATTGGGCCATCTTATCGTCACCATCAAGAAACAGCAACCACTGTCATGTTTGGACAAAGGGTGAGTTCAGGGTTAATGTTTTATTCCCATTCTACTTTCTCTGTCACGGTAGAGTTGGTTGATAATTGTTATTTTAAAATTTTTGGGGTAAGTATGAACATTTTATGTCTTAGTTACCATGATGAAGCAGAAAATGGACTAGTAGAAAATAGAAATCACGAGTGACATTTGAGTTTTGACTTTAGATCGACTATTATGGTGCAAAACTGACTGAGGATCTTACGGTGATCTGGCACCTTATAGGCTCTCAAACTGGCATTTTTCCGTTTTTGGTAATTATTTGAATGTTAGCTTTTAGTAGGAAAACTCGATTTACCTTCCGCAAGTTAGATATTGCTTAAGACTACAGAAGTTTAGTTTAACACTTCTTTTTCCCAAATTTTGGTATTTTTTTTTCTCTAGATTTTGAGGCTATTTAAGCCGTGAAAGTCTAAAGAGCGTGGAAATTTTTTATTCTTAATATTTAATTTATGAGTTCTTCTCTGGTTTTGACAAAATCAGTTCTGACGAATAATTGTACTTCCGTTCTGTGTCATACCAATATTCCACTTTTGATTTGCATCCACATGTGCTCATGTATCCAAATAAGATTGTTATTGATTTCTGCAGGCCATGAAAGTTGTAAACACAGTAAAGGTGAAAGAAGAATTTGATTATGAAAGCTTATGCAGGAAGCTGGAGGCTCGAGTTGATCACCTTACTTCTGAGATTGATCGACAACAAAAGTGGAGGGATATTGACAGAAATAAAATGGAGAAGAAGCTTGAAGAGTTTCATAATTCTTCTGTTGAAGCAGAAAAGCGTGCTTTTGCTAGGTCCGAGGTATTTGTCTCGTCTCTTTTATGTTTGCTTAATTTCAAGTAGAAAAAGAGTATTGATCATTGTTCTTTATTTCTAACATTGCATGTTGTTAATTTTTATTGTTCTCATTGCAGCTATTGATGAAGGAGAATACTCAATTAACCTCGAAGATGAAAGATTTACTACAAGGATTAGATAGTCAGAAACATCAAAACGAGTTGTGGCTTAATCAAATCGCATGCTTAGAAACGAGTTTGAAGAATAGTAAGGTACTTGAAACAGATACGCTCTTGTAGTTTCCTTAGGTTTTCCTGATAAATTTAGTAACATTATGTTGGACATCCTGGAGATTCAACATCATAGTAATGGTACAGTTTTTGGAGGAGGAAAATGCTCGTCTGGAATTGAATTTGAATGACGTTATGAAAGATTTAAACCGCCAGAAAGAAGAAAACAATATCATGCATAATGAGGTTGTGCAACTAAAGACAAATTTAAAGCACATCAAGGTACATAAAAAGCAACAATTATTTGAAAATACATTTTCAATGATAATTTCATCAAAGAAGTTATGCTGTTGCTATTTCTTTGTTAGTAGCAACAGCAGTTAGAGAATTCAACGTATCAGAAAGTACTTGCTGATACTACCCAAATGTATGAGGAGAAAATAGCTGACCTGATGAAGCAAATAGAAGATGAGACTATGAGATCCAATTATGCTGAAGAAGAAAATGAGAGGATGAAGAAGCAAATCACTGATATACAAATGGAGATGCAGGTGGGCTATACATAATAAGCACTAATATATTTTCAATAAATTGGTTTCCATCTTACAAGTGTATTCAGTCTCTTAATTGGTCTTTTATGAATGAACGATATATGAATTGTTCTTCATTCGTCATCAGAACTGGTGATAAAGGCATAATCATGTCAAGTTTTTTATTACATTATACCAAGAAACCTGCAACATTTCTTATCCTAATTTTAGCATATAAGTAAGAATCTGATTTTGTATCGTAATAGCAAAATCAGGTGGAGAATTGTAGATATCAAAAAGAACTTGCAGGAACCAGTAAGATGTATGACGAAAGAATGGAGGCATTAAATCAGCATCTTGAAGACGAGCATGCTCATGCTGTAAGAATTGAAGAAGAATTGAGATCTACGAAAAGGCTTCTGAGAGAGTATCAGGATTCAGCCCAGGTGAACCATGATGAAGCATACAATATTATCCATTTTCTGTAATTTTGATATACTTCTTTGCTTTTATCTCATAATAGTAATCTGCAATTCTATGTAAATTATTTCAGGATTAGCCTGCAGTTTAGATAAATTCAGATGTATACATAATCCCTAACTAAGTAGATGGCTTCTAAGAATTGAAGATTATATACCGATGAAACCTCTGTAGCATGCCTGCTATAAGAACATGGTTCAATTTTCAAATTTGAGTCTTGTTCGAATTAAGAATTGTCTTGAACTATATGGTTACAGTTAGTTCTATTTCCCTCAACAATCACTTTTCTTTTTATATATTTTAGATTAATTCAGAGAAAGAGATCGACGAGCTTCAAAAGAGACTGCAGGAAATGCAACAGCTGTACGAGACAACAGCAAAAGAACTTGGACAATTAAGCATAAATTGCAAGAATTTAGAATCAGAAAAGGTATCTTTATCAGACTGTAATGATATATTGCGCCTAGTGTCTTTTGTACTTGAAGTTTCACATTTGCATATTCAATTCGTCACATATTAAGGTGAAGGTGAAAAACACCAACTTTTCTATCTTTTGCCCAAAAACAAGCACACAGACAATGAGTATTTCGTTTTTGTACTGAGTTGGTAGTTGTGATTTGCTCATGTTACTAATGCCTGCTCCAATAAGTTTATCAGGAAACACTTGAAAACGAACTTCATGCTATTAGACAATCACTTCAAATTGAAGAAAGGCGAAGAAAGGAAGCTGAAACTGAGCTTCTTAACATATCGAAGGGTGTTCCCGAAAGTGATGATGGGTTTGAGGTGAATGAGAACTCCACTTCATACAGTTTAAGAACACCATTTCTGATCTAATATTTTATGCCATAAATTTGTACAGGAAAAGATATCATATGTGCATGAAACTAAAACCAATGGGAGTTCATCTTTACAAAACCCACAGAGTTCACATAATTCAAGCCGGTCGAGAGAAACTATCCTCAGCCGTAAGAATACCATCACAAGAATATGTGAGGAAGGCAAGATTTTTGACTTCTAATCATTGTGGACTTGGTCACAAAAGCTCTTTTCTTATATGATACTTCCTTCCATTCTTTGTACTTACTAATTTATTCTTTATGCATAATACAGTTGGGCTCGAAAAGATATTATCATTGTTAGAGTCTGAAGATTTAGATGTCCAAATCCATGCTGTGAAAGTTGTGGCTAACCTTGCTGCAGAAGGTAAAAATCGGTTGTACATGTCTGAGTTGAGTGCGTTTTATTTTTTCTAGTCTGACTTTGTAAGCTGCAACTGTCTTCGTAGTGACGAGTGAACTGATTGGATTAGTGAAGTTGCTAACTTAAATTTACTATGTACAATTTTAGATATCAACCAGGAAAAGATAGTGCAGGAAGGTGGTTTAGATGCACTGCTCATGTTGGTGGAATCATCAGAAAACACAACAATCCTCAGGGTTGCTTCTGGTGCGATTGCTAATTTGGCCATGAATGGTACTCGTACTTTAAACCTTGCTTCAATTTTCTTTTTAATCAGGATCTATGTTGTATGCAGTCGAAGTTGCTCATCAGTACACATAAAATCATAACTTTTTGTCTTCAGAAATGAATCAAGGTCTGATAACAAGTAAAGGAGGTGCACAACTTCTAGCAAGTGCAGCTTCCAGAACAGATGATCCTCAAACTCTTCGAATGGTTGCTGGAGCAATTGCAAATTTATGCGGAAACGGTAAACTTGAGATTTTTTTTCCATGCCCAATTACAGTCAGTTGACTTAGTGGTTTTTCTTATGTTCTTTAACTCTTTTTCTTAAGGGTGACATTTTTGTTGCCCCCCCCACCCCCCCACGTTTTATCAACCATTTTTCGTATTATTGCATTTACAATTGCTAGTATCAACTGACATATAGAATTACAAAGAACTACAATTAGAACTTACAAAGGATGTCGTGTCTTGATTCATAATTGACGTGTACTGAACTGATGTGGAGGCACCTTTCTATAACAGAGAAGCTACACGTTATTCTGAAAGAAAATGGAGCCATTAAAGCTCTCTTGGGAATGACTAGATCTGGGAACACAGAGGTCATTGCTCAGGTTGCCAGGGGATTGGCTAACTTCGCCAAGTGTGAATCTAGGAGAATTATGCAAGGTCTTCATTATTAAACATAACACAAATCGACCTTTTAATTAATCTTAATTTTTTTTCTGAAACGTGCCTCTAAATAATATTCTATCAGGACGTTGGAGTGGTCGTTCGCGACTAATGGAAGATGGAGCTCTGTCATGGTTGGTTGCCAACTTGAACACAACTTCTACCTCAACAAGACGCCATGTTGAACTTGCTATTTGCCATTTAGCTCAAAATGGTAATGATTATATTCTCATGGTCTTAAATTGATTTGCTGCCTAGTATTTACATTAAGGAGATAAATTATAGAATCGGATCCTGTCTATGTAAACTTATTTGCAGAATTAAACATTTAGGAGATAGTTACCCAAATAAATAGAATCTTGATGGTGGAAAACTGAAACTCATTGTTCAAATATTCTCGTTTTACAGAGGAAAATGCCCGAGATTTTATATCTACTGGAGGTTTGAAAGAACTTATTGGAATATCAGGTGAGTCGGCTAGAGAAGATATTCGCAATCTGGCAAAGAAGACATTACGGTTGAGTCCATTGTTTCGCGGGGAATTACGTGCAGAATGATAATGTATAAAGTTGTTGCCTCTTTGGTCTGTATATCTAGCTAACTGATTTATAATTCATACAAGTCGTCATCTGGTGCTTCGACAATAGTTTTTGTGAATGTACATAAAACGATCAAATAGTGTATACTTAAATATTTGATGTGTAATTTAAACATGTCACACTATTTAATTTTCCCCTAATATATATATATATATGGGTGATGGAAACATTATTGAGTAATTATATAAGAATGGACAATTTTCGTGATTTTTTGTGTGGAATTATCTTTGATTTCCATCGTTGCTTTTTGTTTTTATTTTACCCCGCACTAGAAGAGAAAATAGAGTCAAACCAAAAGACAACAGAAGTGGACGTATGGGGAATATTCGTGGCTATCCTCTGGGTAGTCACCATCTGTGATATCGACGTAGGGAAACAAAGTGTAGAATCAACTTTGTGCAAGGGTTATATGTTGAGTAAAGGTGGTGTTTGCTAAAAACTTGTCATTTTATTTAAAATTTATAATTTTTTTTTTAAAAAAAAGGTCAAAAGATGAGTAAAAATAGATAGTGTCTGCAAAATAGGCCAACAAGCTTCAATAAATACTTTTGTATGTTTGCGAAAGTATTTTAAAAACCCACTTTTTTCTCCCTTTGTACATAAAATATTTACAAGTTTGTCACAGGAGCTCGTTTGCTTCAGCTTTTATTGTACTTTTTGGCTTTTTTTAAGATAAGTACACGTTCAGTTTGCAAATACTAATTAAGTGTTTTTTTAGTCACTAGAAAAGTGCACGTACGTTGTATGTGTCTAGTTAATTTCATTGATATTTTTTGTAAATTAGAGTAACACTAATTTGATAATGTCATCATATAGAGCAAATTAACTCGTTTTTACCTATGGGTACATTACGAATACCCCCATCAGGTAAGACATAATTACAAAAATCACCCTCACGTATTGGGTATTACAAAAATTTCCCTCACGTATTGGGTATTACAAAAAGGCAAAATTGCAAAAATCGTCCCAAACTAATCACTGATTCTGGATTTTCGTCCCAAACTATTTAATTTGGCGAATTTAGTCCCGTAATTTAATGTTTTTATGGAATATCGTCCCACCATAATTATAAGACGGAATTGCGCATTTGTCGATGAATTATCACATGGCTGCTTAAGTGTCATGACATGGTAAATTTTAACATGAATAATTATATAATATTGCAGAGTTCGTCCAAAATTAATTACAAGATTGAACGTCATTTTCATTAAATTAGAAATTTAATATTGGGACTAAATTCATACGAAATGGTAAATTATGGGACGAAATTTGGCGAGTTGATATAGTTTGGGACGAAAAATCAAAATTAGTAATTTGTTTGGAACGTCAAATTAAGTTAATATATATATAGGGGTTATTTAAAATAATAATATTTTTTAATAGTTCATTTTTACCTATAAGTGAAGAAAATTAAAATTACAAAAATGATGTAAGAGAGAATTTATAAATTTTAGAAGTTTATGTAGGAGATAAATTAAATATAACAAGACTTCATGTTTAAGTATACCTCTTTAATTACTTTTAAATAAAGACATTTTATTCTGCACAAAAATGTTAAAAAATATTCATACTTTTTATAACAGAGATAAAAGCTAAAAAGTATAGAAATTTTTTGCAAGCACCACTACTAGGGATCAATTTAAAATTACCCCGTGATAAGCATAATGTTCAAATTGTTAACTGTAATGTGCGTTGAGGAGCTATTGCATGATGAGGCTCATATTTTTTGGTACAACAAAGAAAAGGAAATACAAACTCTCATCTTCTTGCGCTAGGAAGGATAAACGAATGTCAGAGAACAATGTGTCATTCATGTGTAAATGATTTTCCAGTCAATTTTGAAAATTAAATTGTTTGTTAAATAGGCCATGCTCGAAAAAACTAGAATCGAGCCAGACACTATTGAAAGTCAAATAGTTTGATATTTGTCACATTGTCTTTTTTAGTTTATATTTCCCTTCATTTCTTTCTAATTGAATAGAATTTGAACAGAACTTTAGAAAATATGAAACAAAAAATGAAGTTTAAGCTTAATTTGTTATATACACCACGAATGGCAATTGGCAAGTAGATATAGTCATTTTTGTGATGCCTTAGTGCAGGCAGCATATATAAGAAAATAAAATTTTAGCTTATCATAACAGAAAGACAGCCCTTATTTCAAGTGTTGCAAAAAATATACTATTTACTATTAATATAGTATAGTTGTAAATACAAATTAACAATCAAACACAAAATGTACTGCACAGAATCCAAAGTCATACCAATCAAAAAAGAAGAACAGAGTGTCAAAGTTTTGCCGTTCTCAAGTGCAATACTCACAAAACATACCCGGACTTGGCAATATATGCTGAAACTTCAGGAGATGGGGATTTGAAAATTAGCTTTCCCTTGCATTTTTTATGCAGATCTAGTTCTCACTGGCACCACAAGCATAAACGTGAAGAGCCTCGGAACTAAACCAGTGTTCTGCTCAAGTAGACATCAATCAATATAGATTTACTTTGAATCATTAGTGGGGCAACATCTCCGCCACGCGATCCTGAGCATCGTCCGGAATCTCCCTTCCTGGAACCCGGACTTTCAAAAGATTCGCATACCTGCCAGCAGAAACCATACGTCAAAGATGACCAACAAATTTATTTCATTGAAAACTTAAGTTAATAGGATGACTCACTCTGCAACTGTGAAAAGGTTCTCGTGCTCTGAAATAAACGCAACCAATGCCTGGAAAAATGCAATTGAATTATAGTCAATAAAACAGATGCTTAGAGAAAAAACCATAATCCTTCTCAAAGGTTGGAGGGATGGGGCAAAGGAAGAAGAGGGGGGGAAATAAATCTAGCACTGTTAGCAACCAGAGGCTTCAGATGTTTTACCTCAAAGGGCATGTTTAATAACTCATAATACGTTCGAACACGATCCAGTCTCAGCTGTACAGCTTCATTATCAATTGAAGAGACAGCAGCCAAAGCCTAGAAAAAACTCAGAAGAACAAACAATATTATTGGTTCATGCTAACCTCAACTGATGCATTTGGCAAATGAAAAAGGCTTTTATCAATCAAATTGATAAGGCAATGCGCCAAGCTAGTATATCATATATTGATCGAGTTTTTACTACTTTTTCCTTATACATATTCCATTCTCAAGGCATGCATAAGTCGCTTCACCTTCTAGTTTGGACCATTGAGAAGTGATTTGACGTTTATAATAGTTTATTGATTTTAATTACTAGTCAAGCACAAGAAGAAAACAGACGTTAAATTAGTCACTTTTTTAAGTGGAGGTACTAAGTACTAAATGCTTGGAAAAAAAGAGACACCATCGTCATTTCATCTAGACAAGTATAATGAGTAATAGAAATTTGGTGCTGGCATCAATGCCAATCAAAATTGTCAATGCATACTTATGCAATTTTGGAAAGGCACAGTAGCTAACCAGTAACTAGATTAGATATTGACACATGAAACACATAAAGATCATTTTAATTCACTGGTCAATGTAAATGCAGATCAATCGAAGGAGAGAAAGGACAAAATGGGAGGAAAGAAAAAAAGGAAGGAGTAAACGAAGGATCACAACACCTGTTCCAGTGCTATTGAGTTACGGCATATCTGCTGAACGCCAAAGAGGTTGATAGATTTCATATCAGCCAAAGCCTAACAAAGATAATGATTTACTCGTTAGAGATAATCAACAAAACATGTTATCTGTCTACATTTCTACATAGTAAGCAGAATGGGAATACAAGCATGGGTTACAACAAAACCTTTATGGATGTATTTGCTGCAACACTGCACACTCCCCCAAAAATGTAATTTCGTTTTGCATCCGCAACAAATGGCGCCATTTCCTCATCTCTACGTGTTATCTATGTTAAATAAAATTAAACTTCAACATCTTTCTGTTTCAGTGATTTTCACAAGGAAACGCTATTATGAAAAAAAAAAGTGATGTAAATCAAATCCTATCTTTTGTGTTAATACATAAAAAATAGGTAAAAATGAACACAAGTCTTTTCACATAAAGATAAGGTATAAGAATTCAATACGAGGCTAGCAAAAACCAAAACAGATATAGGACACCAGCAATACACAACGAGTGACCGAGAAATTCTTATCTATGTAAGCAAGAATTACTCCTGATTCAAAGCATCTATTTTGTATTCTCTGCATGAAGGATTTTTACAATATTCTCTTGCTGAAGTAATTACTCCTGATTCATATTGAGTTGTTGCCTCTCCTTATTTGGATATCATAGACTAAAGGAATTAGATGTATGCCTAACAGTATTTTCCAGGATGTGATTTGGACAAATAAGCAAAATTACGATTTTTCTAAGAACATAAAAAAACGTGATTGATACAGAATAACATTCATGAGGCTTCGTGGGATAGAAACGATTTTCAGAAATTTTTCACTGAATCAGTTCTTATGAAGAAAAATAGTAATAAGTTCCACGAAAAAACAAATATCAACAATTTTTTTGTAGAAACAAAACATTGGTGATCCCAGCTATCATATGCCATACAGCTATCGCGAGGAGGAGCCTGGATAGATGCTGATATATGTTACATCTAGTGGCGTTTTGGCGAACAGAATAATAACATTTAAGAGTAAATTTTACTCTCTATGTCATAAATTTGAAGTTAAGCCGCCTCAATCTTATCAAATTCCAGGAAATTACTCTCGAGTAAAATTCACTCTCAATTGACATATATTTGAAGTTAAGCCGCCTCTATCTCGTCAGATTCCAGGAAAGTGAGCATTTTGATACACTTCATCTAGAGATGATTCTGTAGGAATCATTGGACATCTTCTAAGCACAATGTACTAAGTATGAACTCACCTGGGAAGTTAAGGAAATGACAAAATCATCAGGCTCCTCTGCATCTTGATCATCCATATACTCCCTCTTTGTCATTTCCTATACAATTTCAAATTTGGGTAGCAGGAATTATTTCATTTGTGAAAAACAATCTCTAGTTTAAAGTAGATAGAGAGGATACATGACACATACTTGCATATGAAAAATGGTCTCCAACTGCATCTCTATATGTAGAACCTTCAGGCAATCAATTGCTAATTTTCTGTATTCTTCAGCAAATGATGCAAGATCTTTAGAAGGCGCACTGCTTGTTCTAGCATGATGCAAAGGTTTTTGCGTTCCATTTTCTTCTACGTGATCATAAGTCTTCGAAGAAGATTTTCCAAGCCTGATTTTACATAGGAAGTTGAACATACGCCACCAAAAAGACAGAAATAGATGGTGTTGCGAGTTAGTCACAGAAGGAGAAGCAGCCTTCAGAATATGTAGAAAATTAGCAGCTGATAGCTTTTGTTTATCGATTTAACATGTTTACAAGAATAAGAAATCAACTCTATCAGTCACAATTCCTCTCAATATAGCATACTAGCATACATCTGATTGGATGGTCAATTAATAAACTATCAACATATATTATGTACAAAAATAAATTACCACAAAAAGGCCGAAGCCCCAAGGATAATCTTCTAAATCAGGACTACCAAAAATTGATAAGCTGGAATAGGCTCTCTCAAAACCAGTGACAAGTGAAAATTACTAGGCCAGATCATGTTATCATAAAAAGCAACAGATTCTTACTTTTTAAAGCTTAAAAACTATAAAAGCATATCCCTAACATGATAATTGAAATGCTTAACAAGTGTGGGTTTCAAAACATTTTTTGTTCCGAATAAAAAAAAACTAGCTTAAGGGGTTGGCTTATAACATTTTTGTTCAAAATGGATTAAAAGGACCGACTCAAAGGGTTCTCTTTTATTAAAAATAAAACCTTGATGAAAAAAGACAAATGCAAACAGTATATGACATTATAAACCTACATTGAGTTATACAAGCATGGAAGAGCCAGTAAAGACAACATATAAATGCTTTCTCAGCCACAGCTAGCTACATAGTTTTACCCTCCCAAATTGTTCTTCCACAATTATGAACAAAAACAATGAACATCCATAATAGATCCCAAAAGCTGGTGACTGAAAGCATACTTATGAAGGCCACTAGATAAATTAACTTGCCTTTCTATAGAGTCTGCAACATATTCCAATGAATCACTTAATGACGCCAACAAAATTAGTTTGTTATCATCACGGATCAGGTTCTCCTGCAGAAAATTAAGGCAGAGGGATATAAGCTATGCACACACTAACATTAATTGTAGTATGAGAATTGTAGTATCTCATACTACAATACAAATCTCATTCTGTTATATATCCAGGTAAGAATAGGTTATCCGACAAGGGTAGGATACCTGCTTGATAGGCCTCAAATTCAATAGAATATCACTTAATTCTGTTTCAACTTCAATGGACTCGGCATCAGAGGCATTGGTTTCTCTGTGATCTATTGAATTGGGTAAACATGCACTTGCAGGGTCAAGTCGCAATAGATTTTCAATATCATGTCTCCCAATGAGCATGTAGCTTTGTTTCTCGAGAACTGCCTGATATTTCAACCAAAGATATGCTAAATCATTATAACAGAAACCCATGCTTGAAACCACAACAAAAGCTTCATATTAGAGGAGGGAAGAACTTACCTACTACAACGAATGTATTAGTATTCTATCTCTATCGCCTTCCAATTTAGGTCATAGTAGCTTCCAAGAAGTCATTAATTTAAATGGTATGTGCTTTTGAATTTATAGGAAAAGTTAATATCACAGTATTAAAAACAATGAGGGCCTAGTTTTCTCTGAAGAGATTACCAACTGGTCACAAGTAAAGATCGAAGGAGTAGTCTGTCAAATCCTCTAAATCAACCTTGCAGGTACTTTGGATGCTGTCAATCCTATTACCAAGATTAATTCCCCACCCACCCCCAGCTTGCCTATCTAAGCATACATTCATGAGGGAAAGTTACAAAAAGCCACATACCACAACAAAAATGAGAGGTGACCAATATGCTTTTTTCGCTGACTGTTAATTAAACTTCTGAAATAGGAAAAAGGAGCAGAAACATCCGTACCTCCATATATGATGTCCGACATCTTTCATATGTTCTTTCTAGGAAAGTCTGCACATAGTTGATAAGATCACCAGCAAATTTGGGCATTGCTTGAGCCCACCCAAGTACCTGGACATGTGGTATAGAAGTGAATTAATAAAAAGAACCAGGTATTCTCTTCAGACAATGACTAAACCAAAAATATATGTGCTGTGACATCAAGGACACCTCTTTTGCTAGAAAATCTATTGCCAGTAATCCTTGTAAAACAGGACGCCCCTTCTCAATTGATGGAGTATAAGAAGCAGCAGCATGTGCTCGTGGGCGAAACGCAGCTGGGCCTGTTGAAAGGAAAAGACCTAGCATCAGAATTCAAGGTGTATTGATTAAATCATCAAAATAGTAACTCTTCATGATAGCAATATTTACGATAGAGCAGAAAGAAAACATTTCAACCAGGGCAAGATTCCTCATTCATCTTTATATTTGTCTAGTCCCATGATTGCGGTCAAAGTGAACTACAACTGCTCTCATTACACACGCCACCACTTTAAATTCTATTTGTGGACATGAAATTTAATTTATATATTAGATGCCAATTTTAACTTGGGGAGACACAAGAAACACACTGATGACGTGCAAAGAACAGGGACACTTTAGAGACAAAATAACAGTTGGCATTGGGTTTGAGATGCTAACAATAATACAAGGATCACTAGACTGCAGGAGATATCAGTCAAACTTTCTCCATTTCCTTAGTATTTAGATCATAAATGAGGGGGCCAATACTTGCAAAGCTTTTATGAAGGCAAAAAGTATTTTGAATTTCATTAAGAAGAGGAGAATCCGATAAGTTAACTGGGCAAGTAGTTGCTAGTACAGCATGAAATTTTGATCAGACAAGGTGACATCAAAAGCTCAATGAAGTTAGGGTATGACCCTGAAAAGTATGATTAGGCCCTTAAAATGATAAGCTGCCATGATGAATAGGGGATACAATTAATATTCCTTAATCTTCTAGTGGCACGGATCATGATTTCCCACCAAATATTCAAATGATAATAGGCATATTATCTAAGTTTGAAATTGTATATCCATGCGTGAAGTCACTCTAAAATTGTTACAAGGTCTAAGTAGCCTACTATGCAAAAAAGAATAAAAATAATGTGTCAATATATTTATAGTATTTAGCCCCCAAACTACTCAGTGTTGAAATTAACAGTGGATTGAATTTGACTCCTAGTTTGTACATTTGATCTAGTTACTGGATTAGCTTGTTCAAGGCAACATCCACTCAATACTTTATGCACAGTTCAGGTGTTAAAGAAACACTCAATCCATATACAGATACTTGCAGTTAGCCACCAGGAAGACAATATCACATTGAATCAATATAATTGCCCAATACAGCGTTACTAACAATGAAACTAAACATTTAAAGTCCAGTGCATAATAAATTGGTTGAACTTTGAGATTTGAGAGAATGAAGAGGCACCAACTGAAAAGAAATCCAATAAAATATATTGTGTATAGAGTAGAATGGAATTCAAACACCTTAACAATAACTGACAGAGATTAAAAAAAATAGTTAATAAAACTTGCTTGATATGGCTTGCTGTACGCCTTTCCGATAATCTACGAACATTGTTGGTAAAAAGTGATCCTTCACAAAGTTCTCCACAAATGCAAGCAATCCATCATTGCTGCAAAAGTTGTTAGATATATCAGGAAACTGATTAGCATGAACTACATTAATGCAGATTATTAGGAAGAATATTATAAATACTACACCAATACCTGAAGTATTTGCCAGTTTAAAGCACAAACAGAAAAATCACAAAATTTACCAAATGCAAACAGGAGAGGAAACATTGAGGGAAGATGTAAGAGTATCTAACGTTTAACAGAAAATTATAGCAGCAGAATATTTATTTTGAATCCAGCTTATATCAATCAAGAGCAATGAGGAGCATGTTAAGTTTGAACCTACAAGAACAAATATTATCATTTTAGCATACAATGGTACTTCAACTCAATGTTAGGAGGCAATAAATGTTTTATCCAATTATTCATCACTCCTAAAATTTATTTTGTTGAACCAAGTGTAAATAAATCCAGGTCATCGAAACTAAAATGGAGATTTTGAAATATCTAAACCATCTATTTGTTGGAGATCATGCCTCTTTGAACATATTAAACAACTTTCTTAATTTACAAGCACACTCCTGCCATGTTTTTATTTTCGTGCCATTATTGTCATACAACTAGCCAAACTGACATTTAAAAAGAAAAGAAAAAAGATTCTTAACTAGTCACTGAACAGATCATCAGCGATAGAAATATAACAGGCACTGCTAAATCACTCACTGTGAAGCTCTCGTTTGTGCAACTGATGAAACATTAGCAGACCAATCAACTGCTGGAATCGTCTCAAACTTGTATTAATAAATTAAGAAACTTGAAAGCAATCACTCTAGTCAATGATGACCACGTGGTCCTACAAGTCTCGACTAAAACTAGTAGACAACACAAAGTCCAGCTCTAGAACATCTCAGTCATCAAGTAATGATATTTTACTCAATAAGGTTTAACTGAAGCAAACTAAAAAAATTAAAGAACAGCTTCCAAGTAAAATCACTTCAAAGTAAGCAAAAGTCATCAAACTTCCTGTCACCACATGGTTTCTCAAATTACACATATGCCTTCAGTCTATGTTACTAAAAGAACTGACATCAGAAAAAAAGTTTAATTGGTTAACCAGTTTGACATTGACATTCCTGATTCACGGTATTTGCATATCTTACACCCCCTTGAGAGATGTTCAGATCCACACAACATCTCAAGTAGATTTGTCCAATATTTATATATTCAAACCTCCCCTGAGAGTCAAAAGTTTTTTTTCCTTTAACTCGAACGTACTAAGTTGAATCAGAAATGTTGTACACTGAAACGAGACGTGCTGTTTAAATGAGCAGGAAACTCTAAAATATACAATCAGTTTGATAGCAGATAAAATTAGACACTATGTTGATACAAATCCAGGCATAATGCACTAAAACTCACCTGAGTTGCGAAAACTTTTGAGGGAGCATTGATGCAACTTTATCTGTAAACTGCAAATGCAAGAGAGAAAACAAGGAGAATTTGTGCTTCTTTACGTGGTTAAAACTAGAAAATAGTCCAGCGCACGCGTACTTTTACCCCTCTACTCTAACCATACCTGAAGGACTGGCCTATACACAGATGCTGCTAAATATATCCCTTGTTCAGGTAAGACAGCTCCGGTTCCATAACCCTCTTGGAGTACATTGGGACCCCTTCTACTCCATCCTTGGCGAATAAGGTCAACCCCTAAGAGAAATAAAATTTGAAAATAAATTTATATTTGGAGTAAAATTGGGTGTAAGCATACAGTTATAGAGGAAGGCATTTAAAAAGAAGATGAAACAAGCAGGCAATGAAAATATTTTGCTACTAAACAATCCAACGGTATTAAACAAATAACTTTTACTCATGTTCAATTTTGATTTTTCCGTACTTATCTTCAGAAGGAAAATGCTTCATGTAAGAAGTAGAACCATGTACATGAAAACTGATTTGACTCCTAACCTGGTCAAAAGCCTTCAAGCTGTTTTTGATCTCATCATATTCCATGTTTTTAATTCGCAGATGGACATTATACAGACTCTATGTTAAATAACTTTCATCTGAACACGAACTTCCAGACCATGTCACCATCATCGTCTTCTTTACCTAAATGTTGATTTAAATAGGAAGTGCTTATCTAAGCAAGTTCTTCAAGTTCTTCAAGAACTTATTTTTCACATCACACAGCATTATTTTACTGTTTTAGCAAAATGATAATTGTCATTGTTAAAGAGTTCTAGATTCATTAGAGTGTATAGATTTTGTAGCATGTTCAATTGTTTAAGTAATTGGGGATCCAATTAGGGTCCAGAGTCACTGTGATACTCTTTCTGACCATTCTATTATGTTCCCTTAGGGTTATGATGAAATGCATATAAATTGAATATCATTTAATTGAATATGATTGGACAATGTTTGGCACTCTACTTAACAGTCATCTTACTAGAGAACCTATATTAATGACACGATTCATGCGGAAGCTAACAATTCTTAAAACACTGAAATATAATCACATAAAACCAACAATACTGTGATGCCACTAAGTACGTCCTGAGAATAATCCAGAAAACACTGGTGCCAATTGCTAACCTCAAAATATATGTAAAGAAAAACGCAAACAATGACTATGATAATTGGAGCAGTACGTTTCTCTTACCCTGATTAGGAATGGAAATAGTAGCATCTGTGAAGCGGAATGCAAAAGTAAGACCATCTTCTGATCCATCCCTGTAAGTCGTATTGATCAATAAAGCATCATTGCATAATAGGTATGCACAGCGAACTTAACAATTTGCAGCACAAGATCAGACTATTAAAAGTTCTAACAGAAAATGCAGTCACAAATATGGGCTTATAATGATGCAGGGAAAGCTAATACACCAGAAACCATACATTTTCCATATGAAGCAGCTCTACATGTCAAATTAAAGAAACTCTGACAGGCATCTCCTTCGGCAAATAAACTACTAAGTCCATCATTACAGAGGTACGAGCCTATATCCATCATTAAGTTTTATCAAAAAAAAAAAAGTCCATCATTAAGTACCATAGTATTCCATCCATCACCTTTACAATACTTAATTTCAACGCTGCTGGATAAGTTGCCTGGAATAACCATATTGACAGCAGAATACAAAATTTTCTGGTAACTGGAAGCAATGTATGTGGTAAGAATCTGATGGTATATATAGATAACATATTGCTGTTATGTCGCCAGATGCAACAAACACACAACTGACACATACATAGATACATAAAATTACAGTATTGCTGTTAAAGAGAGCTGAGAGAAGAATTAACCCCCCCCCCCAACCCCCAACCCCATCTTCAAAAAAAAATTGGTCCCACTGATCAACAAAATGAGGTTATTGGTCCTAAACCCGTAAAATAAGGGGCAAAGAAAATGAAATATGAATAGAAACATGGAAAATCTAATAAAGATGCAGGATAATATCATATGCAATATATACGAATACATTACTTGCCTCTTATCTTTAGAGGGAACTTTGCTAGCAAATCTAGCAGTTTGTACAGCGGCGTCTGCAGATGTAGCTTCAGGAGTTGCTCGAAGGATCTCACATATAAGTTGTTGGCATTCACTCTAGCATTATGAGAAGGATTACAAAATCAACAAGGAACATGTTTATGTCCCAATCAGGATCCTTTTGAAACACAATAAGCTAATTACAAGCAAAAGACGAAAAACCTGTAGAACAGTTAAGGAAAAGCCAATTGTGTAGCCTCCAGTATCATGAGAAGCATCAGAGTCATTATTCCAATTGATCTCTGCAGCCATTGCTTTTGGCGTGTTCAAGTCAACTTGTTGTGAAGATTTTGATTCAAGAAGCTCTCCAACAATAACATGGTTTTCTGAAAAAATATTCCAGCAACATAAATAAGAAAAATAAAAAGGGTATCAATATGAATAACAAATACTCGTTATCTCCAGAAACTCATGCAAAGTCTTACCAAATAACCTAACGACAGTATCTAGTATAGAATCAAGGAGTCCCTTTGCTGCAATTTGAGCTGTCCCAGCAGGAGACATTACATGAGAGACAGGGCTTGCTGCTAATAAAGCTCCTGTGAGAGATATCCCATTCTGACGTTTTTGTTTTGTTAGTTGGTGACTTTCTAGTCGCCCTTTTAGATAGTGTAAACCTGTCACCATAGGCAAGACAGTCTGGCTGAGACCAGACCTTGACCCATTGACACGTTCTGCCTGAGCTTTGATCTTGGTAGTAATAATTTCATGGATCGTAGGCCGTAATCTTTGACTGTGAAGACAAAAAAAACTCAAAGAAGTGAGACATAGCATCAGATAATGAGGTACAACTAATCCAACAAAGAATACTACTCAAACTAATCATGAAGAATGATTACTAGTTTGGACAGCGAAATATATAAGCCAAAAAGGAGAAATGCATGCTTAAGTATAGCAAAAGATGTACAATAATTCCAGTGTGATACATAATAATACCAAACCAATTAACTAACAAGAAATGCTTATTTTGTCAAATGACTCCCTAAATAACATGATTCAATAAATATAGTCCCCAATAATTTTGAAGTCTTGCAAAATGTTGGTAAGAAATCCTGAGGTCCTGGACACAATGTTGCAACACAACAAGCCCTGATTATATCATCTAAAAAGCCAATATCCTAATGTCGTAAGTCAAGTATTTTATATCAAGAAGAGAGCAATCTTCACCAGTAAAAAGAAAAGAAAAAAGAAAAGCACACACACTCCAAATTATAGGCTTATAGCCTTTACACCATCTTAATAAAATCGTAGACAGTGTGCTACATCTTGTTCATTACTTCTCAATTCCAATCAACTATTAAGAGGTATTTTATTTTATTCCTTCCACCGAAGTAATGACTTAATTTTAGTTTGAGCTAGTCCTTTGGCCACGATTTACGCAGATGGCGTGGTACTGAAAGCCAATGATCAATTGTGAGATACGTCAGGATTTTTTTTATAAGAAAATAACAAAATCAAATAAAGCACATAACAAAAGCAATACATCCACCATTTGGTCCAACAACTGTTCCACAAAAGTGTTTGATAAGAATTTATTTCATAAGTTAGTTTCCAGATAAACTTAAAAGAAACAATAAGAATTCTACACATTGGATAATAATCCACAGATATTATCCATTTGTTATCTCATCCAAACCCAGTCATATAATATGCAAAGTATGTTGTTGATATTTCATTTGTTTTGTCCTAAAATTTGATTGATATATTTACAATGTTTTTCTCATTTTTAGCAAAGAGTTATAGACAAGAATCTCAAATCTAAGCCAACAACTTTCTAAACAGATGGGTTCGTAGGGATCACTCCTTTATTTTGAATTGTTTAAATATGAGTGCATTGAACTAGAAATTCAGTTTGTTAAAATCAATTTCCAATTTTGAATAGAGGCACTCAAAAGATGATCCATTGCAGAGGGAATTGGTACCAACTCATTTACGTAGAGTTATTTTTCTTTTGTAACTTGCTAAAAAAAATGCATCTTCAGTTCCCTTTTCAGCAGTTGTGAAGGAAAATTATCATTGTGATTAAGGAAATAACAGCACAGGAAAGGGATTTATTCACCTCATCTAAAAGCTTAAGCTTTGAGAGAGGAGAGAGTAGAGATATTTAATAATTTTATTGTTTCTAAGATGCCCATCACGTGCTGATAATAATATTTTCCTGAATCCTAGCAAGTTGAACTTATTCACACAAGTCGGTGGCAATGATATTCGAGTCCATGACCTCTTCATCTCCTGGCTCTAATTCGATATTAAATGACAACCTCGTTTAAATGACTTAGAGATGAGAGAAATAATATTAATTGTCTCCAATAAGGACATCTCTCCCTATCAGTGAAAATGCAAGGTGGAGGATGCAACTTCAATTTCACAAAAACTGTATATGTTAAATCTTGCTACTTATATTGGTGTGGCTTGTGATTGTGATCCCAGAGTAAAAGAATAATTGAGCAGAAGCTACACATCTAATAAAGTATGCATAATATTGTCAAACATTACTGCGTACCATATCATAGCACCAGCAGCAGCAACTTTTCCAAGCAGGCAAAGGCACTCAACCAAAGTCTGCAAATATTTTACATGCAGAGGAGCATCGCTCTTTCTCATTGATTCCTGCATCAAATTTGACCTACAAATTAATAACTCCTGATGTAGTTTTGGTTAGAAAGTTTTGTAGAACTCATAAAGAAGTTACTTGTAAAGAATGATGTACAAATTGATTGAAAAAAAAAAATTAGCATACTCAATCAGCCCATTGGACAATTTGAATCAAGTTAAGTTAATCAAATATGATAGCTCAGTAAGTATAGCAGCATACAACAAATTCGTCAGGAGTGGACTCTGACAGCCAAATGGGAGTTTGCCGAGAAAATAATTTCACAACCCTTGCACCACTATCACCACCATTTACTCTCATTGAGGGAGTATATCCATCGGATGTAGCATCGTCATGTATATCCATTGTTCCGTCGTCATCAAATGAACTGTGCACAATAAAAAGTAGAAAAAGGCTTCAGAGGAAGCATTCTGATTTACAAGATCATGAGATCCATGTTACTGTTGCAAATTATTAAGTCACTTTGGAGTTCTCCAGAATAAAATTATAACGTACACACAATATTTGAAGTCAAACCGACCCATGCATCAAAAGTAATGAACACAACAATGAGGAGTTGGGAAGGACTGCTGAAACTTGTAATGATAAGCCGTAACAAGCTTGTCTTGCATTGAACTAGGACAAGACAATCTTGCATGAAACATCCTAAATCATTTTACATCTAATTAGAGTTAATATATTGATTGAGATGAGGGCTTAGAGCCATCAGAAACAAATAAAGATCAGAGATAGACCTCCCTGCTTCCAGATCCGGCATAGCAAAATTATTTGGAAAAATTCTTATGTTGTACCGGATAATAGATATGCATTGAACAAACTGCTCACTGGTCATTTCTCTAAACTCCTTTCTCAGCCATTTTCAAAATAAGAAATAAGAAAAAGTCCTGGATAAAAAGGAGCTAAAGTAAAGGCTCGTCTCAAAAATCAAGGGAATTAATCAAGAACCTAAGAAGCTTGTAATCGAGAAGAAATTCCCACAATAACTAAACCTGGAAGGGAAGTTAAAATATACATGTTTGTGTTTCTTATTTGTAAAACGGAATGAAATATTAAATCTCAGTCATTGAATGATATTTTATCTCCTCCTAACAAAAGAAAATTAAAGACAAAAAGATCCTAAAAGAGGCCGGTAGGACAAGGCGCGAAAAGTAACCTTACGAAGAGTACCTACTAGTAAAATAAAATATAAACCTAAATAGATAAAAAATAAATAAGTCAACCTCGACGAGGAGTCATGCTCATGCCACTAGTTATAGCGAGTAATCCATTGCGGGTATTTAAAGAACACAAAACAGTGAATGAAGAACAATGAATTGACATCAAAAGTAACTTTGGATACCGGAGATCCTCAGCTGAAAGATCACCGGCCACTGAAGAAAAAACAACTACATGCTGAGTTGCATTGATAAAACAGATCTCATCTTACCCTCCATCAACTCCATCCCCAGCACCATTAGTTCCAAGATTATTTTCTCCTTTCAGCAACCTGGTTCTTCTAGAGAGAGATTGAGAATAATTCATGGAAATTCCTGTGGTGGTCGGAATTGCATCATCGCATTCGCTTATACTTGAGATCACAGAGCTGCAGAACGACAGGGAAAGCAGTAGAAGCATATAGCTAATGCCAAAAATAAAGAATGTAACAAATGAATAGAATCTTCCAGAAAGATGCTGGTCTTCAAGATAATTTAAGCAAGGATCTTGAAAAGATAATCCACAAAATGAAGATGCAAGCTCTCTCAATACACATGAACCTCAATTCTGATTTTCTCTCTCCTGACAATGAATAAGGTTAAGCATTTATATTTTTTCATGTAGAAGTTTCTACAACGGGTTCTGCACTTAACTAGATAGTCAGGAGAAGCCCCCGAAGATGTGAACGATGCATTCAGATGATAGCTTCCAATTTCACATCTTTTTCTTTTTTTTGGGTACATAATTTCACATCTTTCATCAAAGTGGCAGTTTGTTTTGTCAAAATATTGCAGGTCTTGAGGTTATTGAGGAGTGGAAATAGAATGGATACCTGTATTCACCCTTATTATAGAGATGTGCATGCAAATCCTCCAAAACCTTATAGAAGAGTGTTCCTCGCAACTTTGTCAATTCAGAGCGGACATCTTGAAGAGCACCAACCTGAACCAAATAGATCATCGTCCATCAGACAAAATTTGAACTAGAACTAAAACCTTTCAAAAGACCTGATGTTTTGATTAGTTTGCAATACTTTGCTTTCAACCTAATCAATAATTTGGATTTATGAAATTAAAAGTTACAAAATAGATGTTCTCTGAAAAAATATCCAGGTGTGTTTCTCATGGTTTTTATTCTCACGAAGCAATAAACATGTTTAAGATAACACTTGTTTTGGGGCCAAAAAGAAAAAAATATTCGTGGACATGGTGAAATGTATCGAAATAGCAAGCAGAGTGGTTCCATTGTTCAGATAACTTTAAGATGAATGATACTGTTGCAATAGATATCAATGGAGTTCAATTGTTGATATAAGGCCACCCAACTCATAATTGGCGAATTCGTAGGTTCAATTCCTACTGGATGCACGCCAATGGGACCCTCCAATAAGTCTATTGCAATTGATGTTCGATCCCGAAGAGAAGGAAAAGATCTTAGAAAGGTGGGGTTTTATGATCCAATGAAGAATCAAACTTATTTAAATGTTCCTGCTATTGTAGATTTCCTTAAAAAAGGTGCTCAACCCACAGGAACTGTTCAGAATCTTTTAAAGAAAGCGGAAGTTTTTAACGAACTTCCGTCTAATCAAACAAAATTCAATTAAAGAAATGCCGAGGGGGTAGCAACTTGTCTAGAAATTTGTAGAATTTTTCTCTACTTGTTGTTTGATTTCCCCCCCCCCCCCCTTTTTTCATTTTTCCATTTAATTTATACTATAATATAAATCGAAAATATCTTTTTATATCTAGATTAGATATGTAGGGCGAATCCAAGACAATTTTGAATATTATTGCATTGTTAAATTGCAATTCAAAGAATTAAAAAAATATTTCAATGCAATTTCTTTTGTTTTTTCCACTGTCTTCTTTTCTCAACATTTATATTGACAACAGAGTATCGAAGAAATATAATTCATCTTGATAAGTGAAGGGGGTCTATTTATTTCCGTCCCGTAGGTTTTATTTTTTACTTTACCTTAATTCAAATTTAAATGATGCTTTCTTAACTTTGTTGATTGAAAAAAGTAGATAACATAAGAGGTGCTCTATTAATTTTTAGAATTCTGTATATATATTTTTCTTTTATCTGATAATTTCTTGTATTTTCATCTAATAAATTCATTTTTATGTTTTGAATCCATTATAAAATCTCTTTTTTTTTCTTAGTTCAATGGTTTGATTAGCTCGTATAATCTCTTTTCTCTTTGTTTCAATTTAATTGATTGTCTATCTATACACCCCTTGTTGAAATTTTGTTTGATTTATATTTCGTTCGGGTTGCTAACTCAACGGTAGAGTACTCGGCTTTTAAGTGCGGCTAGAATCTTTTACACATTTGGATGAAGTGAGGAATTCGTCCCTACCACTGGTAAAGTTTGGAAGACCACGACTGATCCCCAAAAGGGAATGAATGGAAAAAAAAGCATGTCGTATTAATGGAGAGTTCTGAGGGTATTTCATTCTTATCGGATCGGTACAAAACCCCGTTCAAATTGTTGGAATGGAACAAAATAAAGTTGGGTCAAATGAATAAATGGATAAGGCCATATTGCTTGAATTAATTATCAGAAAGAAAAAGCAACCAGCTTCTGTTCTTAATTTGAATAATTTCCCAAACAGAATTCCATACTCGATCTCATAGATACATATAGAATTCTGTGGAAAGCCGTATTCGATGAAAGTCGTATGTACGGCTTGGAGGGAGATCTTTCAAGTTAAAAGAAATTTAGAAATGTATTTAACAAGCTTAACTCCTGTGTCCAGAGCACACAATTCTATTCATCACATAACTTCTGATTCAGATACTAGGTCATATATGAAACGTACATTTATTCTAAAGTCTTACATCTAAAGAAAGGCTTAGCAAGGGTACTTTAGCATTGTGACGTGAAGGTGATGGTTCTTCAATCTGGTGAATCAAATATTGCAAGACATAAAGAAACCAGAAAAAACTAACCGTTTGAAGGCCCTCTCTCTCAAGCATCAAAGTCGATTGAACATGTAGTTGTACTGCAGCATAAAACTGCTTTTCAGTAATGAGCTTTTCAATACGACCTGGTACCTGTGACATGCAAAATTACAAAAAAAAAAAAAAGTAAAGAACTATATGCAAGCCAGAGCCTCCTAAATGTTGACTTGTAGGAGTTGCTAACTTGTTTAACATGAAAAAACAAAGCAGAGAGACCAAAATCAGTTGAATCATTAGAAACAAATATGGTTTAATACTTGCGGGCTGTGCTTTTACACATAGCTCTGCTTCTGTAGGCATTTCTATAGCTCACGATCACACAAACGACAAGAAGGGACATATCATTCACCGTTTGACACTTAAATAAGGTATGGAACCTATAAAAAGAACAAAAAGTTTGCGCTCACTAAAATACTTTCAAGTTTGTGGACAAATGTACTGAATGATTCAGATTAATAGAAAAACTAGAAAAGTAACGCATATATACGCCTATTTTAGCTAGTTAGATTTGAACTTCAAGAAGTGTATGTAATCGAAAATCCTTTTGCTACTCTCTTTTGGATTCTTAGATCCCTCTTTACCCCCTGTTAGAGACAGTAAAATATTGAATGTCTCTCCTCCATAGACGAGGTCATCCTCAGTATTCTATAAGGCCAATAGGAATTCCTGGGTTCAAATATCACTGATTCACTGCCACCCATTTATGAAAAAGTTCTATGTTCTATACTTCAGAAAAATACTACTGCCTGTAAGTGAGTAGCCAACTAAAGTTTTAAGATGAGGTGGTCATTCAATACTCCCCTACCCCTACGTGCAATAATAAAAGTATATTGAACTACCAGATTGGATAACATATCAAGAGTTTACAGTATGAAACACAATATTCACAAAGCACAACAGACAGCAGAAACTACAAAGTGAAACTTTAAAGTGTACAAGCTAAAAACCAATCATCATATCGGTCCCTAGGCCCCATTGCTGGAAAGGCTCGGCTTCAAAACCGTAATATACATGAAAATTGAAAAGCAGTAATATTTTCAGACTTAATAATAACTGTTGCACAAAATACATATGTATACACACCCACTTGATGCAATGTCAGTTAGAAACCCCAAGATAATTTGAGCTATCATTATTCTTCCCGCTCAAAAGTGAACACAGAATATATAAGTTTCCAGATGAAGAAAAATCAAATGAGGAAGAGACTAACCTTAGCTATGCCTTCAATTTGGTCTAACAAAGAAATGATATGCCGCAAAGTAACAGATCGATACGATAACTGCTGCAACTGCTTATTGTGAGCACCAAGAAGTTTCTTTGCCTCGGCTAAATCAACTTTTAAGACCCCAATACTTTCAGCAGATTCACTAAACAACCGCAATATCTGAAGGATAAAAATATAGCGACGATGAACATAAATCAATTGAACTTGGTTGGTTGATCAATATACTAGATGAAAAAATGTCTCCCAACTCAGAATGAGCATATTGCTATAAGGGTATGGATGTGAACTTCACCGAAAATTGTTCACAGCAGACCTATAGTTTCCGATGTTTGCATAAGGAGGCGCCATCACATATAAATATGACGCACTTTCCAAGTCCTAAATGCAACTAATAGCAATATCAAGTTGAATATAGGGGCGCTATATTCTTATTAATTTCATATTCATGTTGTCACAATCTCATAAAGCTTTATATATAAAGAGTCACAGAGACAAAGTATAACATGAATGCAAAGACTTAATTACATCGTATATTAGTTCCCCAAATAGGCTTATGGACTCAGGGCAACAAATCTTGCATTTAAATGTTACAATCTTGAATCCAAAATTTTCTCTTTTATGCCGTTGGACCAACAGTAAATGAGATCTTAGAAAATCTCATTTAATTTGTATGAGAGGGAAAAAGAGAAATAATATAAGAATAATTCTCCTTGAAATGTTTATTTAGCAAGAGCATTTCAAATAAGCTAAACTTGGTGAGAGATGCCATGTGATACAGAAGGGAACCATAAACACATGAACTATTACAGAACCTGAGAATAGTTTTGAATAGCTTTGTTAAATCCACCATGATACGCATGAACAACTTCATCAACAACTTCTTCAATGATATCGCTCTGCTCCTTTAAAACATGCACTTCTCCTTCGCGGTCTTTTGATGTCAAAATATGCACAACATGCGGTAATGAATCAAAACGCGCTGCAGCCCAACTTTCATCTATTTTTGAAAGTTCTTCCCTTAAATACTGCAAATACCATGAATCACTCTTAGAAGTACGACCATCAAATAACCCAAACTTTATTAGTGGTTCAAAAAAAAAAGTGACAAGGTATATCTGCAGAAATGTCTCCAAAAAATAAATACAGACAGAACACACCTCCGCATAAGAGGAAAATGAACAGATATAAGGCCAGACAAATCAATGTAAATTTTGATATTATATAGTATGGGAGAGGTCTTGATCAAGTGCCAACACGGATTAACTATGGGCTTCTTAAGTTTTTCTAGATAAATGAAAATAACTTCCTTCCATGATGACTGTATTATACATAGATATTCAAGATCAATAACAAGTCTGCCACCACTGAACCTTAAATTTCCCGTCATAATCAAATAGGGAAACAAATAATCCCATGAAAGCATCAAACTGCTATACAATGTAACATCTGGTGGGCACTGACTAATCAGAACTCTATAATAAGTGCGGCACTTTCAAAGTTACTATAAACAAAGCAATCGAGACACCCAAAGCCACAGCCTGTCATAGAGATCCACTTAAAACTTACTAGCCATTTTCTGTTTAAACACATAGAGTATTTGTCGGTCATACTGCATCGTAAAAGAAATACTTGAAGTGTTGGATAATAGAATCCAAATTTCTTAAAGCAGTATTCAGCGAGAAAATCCTGTAGTGAAACCACTTTCTCCAATGTGGGTGTATACTACCTAGAATTATGTAATTCCCTACTAAAAGCCATCATAGCTAATGATCTTAGAAACTCCAATGAAAGAGTCCCAGGAAACAAAAGGAAATTTTACTGTCAAATATATTAAGTAAAGCACTAAATCCAAACCAATAGGTGATTGGTGTAGTGGAAGGGACTAGTCACTACGAAGTAGCGAACCCAAATTCGAATCCCTGTTGGGATAGGTTCCCAATTAATGTGCCCCACGAGACTCGAAAGGGATTAAACCCTTGGGAAACCAAAAAAAATAAAAGCACTAAATCCAAGTATATTCATCATAAAGTATATATAACCTGAACTTTGAGCAGTGTGCTGGAGGGTAATAATTGACTCAATTAGTGGCTGGTATGGAAATCAAACTAAAATTCCAAACAAGTAAATAGTATTAAAGCAATAAATTCCATCTTTTGTAAAACCCTTTGACCCAAATCTGTTCCCAAATCACATTTTCACACATTTTTTTTTTTTTTTGCAAAAGAACTACATTCAACAGCAAACCACATAAAAGTGTATTTGTAACGAATTACAGTAATTCACCCGCCCAACTTTTCAGTCTGGATAAACCTATTGCTCCATAATTAAAACTAAAAGAATAAAAATGAATTAACAACTAAATACATCATTATACAGTTACTAAAGGAAACTCACCGATTTTTCACGCGAAATGGGAAGCCCGTCGAAGATTGACATCTCTATCCAATCAGCTTAATTCCCAATCCTACACCCCAGAATTATTAAGCAAAACTTGTTCAAAACCAAACTCTACTGGTCATCAAAATAGTTAATATTACTAAATTAATATACGACGGGCGCAATTGAGAATGGAAAACATGCTTACAGGATCTATCCAGCTATGAGTTGCAGAATTTCGATCGGGATGAATTAATTTTACAAATAAGTGTTTTTTAAGATTTGATTTGATGACTGGGACGAAAAAGGTTCGTAAAGCTGGCAATAATTTTGGGGTCGATTGTGAGGAGGTAGTGGTAAAGGTCAATTTGGCCGACTGCTGCTTCGCACTGTTGTACGTTGTGCTATATGAGTTTTCTGATCTTGAATTTTAATTCAACGTTATTAGATAGGCTGTATGGAAAATATTAGACTTGGTTGGTATCTAAAATAAAAACAGAAAAGTAAAAACAAACAGCTGGGTAATTTTAGGATGGAGTATATAAAGAGAGAATTGGTTTTGATATTTTAATTTGTTTACAAGTATAATCAAGAAACGTTAATTTCAATTTTTTTTGGGAGGTGAATATATTATTACATCAAACACTATATCGAATCGAATCGTGACTTTACAATGATAATTAAACTCATGACCTCCTGATCATGAAGCATCATCATTAACCACTTGACTAAATTCTCATTGGCAACGTTAATCTCAATTGTAGTGTTATAATAATAAGTTATTGGTATTAGTTGGAGGTTGACTTTACAATATATAATATGATGGGAAAAATTTTAAATTTCGATATGGTTGAAAATTCTTCAAAAAATATGTACAAGTCTTATAGAATTGGATTGGTCAGTTCAATATAATCGGAGTTTTCTAGTATTATTGGTAGCATGGAAATGATATTATTTTTTAACAAAAAACTGTAAAGAATTTTATCATATTATACTAAATTCAGAATGAAATATTTAAATTGGTAGATGAAATTCATAATATGATCATCCACGAGTCATCTAGTAATAAACATTAAAGATGAACATAATATTTGAATATAAATTTAAGTATTTAATTCAATTTATAATACTAGCTTAAAATGCTAGTTTTTTCCTTTTTAGTAGAACGTAGTAGTACGACTTACGCATATAAATCAAATTTGAACATTAACATTTATTATTTCATAGTTTTTGAAACTCAATTTGAGCCGTAAAAAATCAGAAAATATGTGTAAAGCCTCAAAATATTCACTCTCAAGACTTAACTTGGGATCGTCTCGATTATAACTTATTCATTTAGCAATCGAACAAAACTCCAAGACAATCTTAAGATCAATAATGACCTCAACAATATACCATGCAAAAATTCATATAGAGGAACTTGCATTTTCATGGGACGAATAAAGAAAAAAAGAGGGAAACATCTAGCTGGTTTGGTTGTCAGGAAAATGAAAATTAAAGAAAAGTTCTTTTTCCGTGCATGTTTAGTTGTCATAAAAACTATATTCATGCAGTTGTTTTATTGTCAAGAAAATTTAGGAAAATAATATTTTTCATAAATTTCCTTGTTTGATTATGAATATTTTCAAAATTATAAAATATACTAAAAGTGAATGATTTTTTTTTATCAAATTAATCCCTAGAAGATACAGTACAAATTGAGTTGTTATATAAGTTTTTATTTTTATTTTTAAAATTTACTAATATTGTCATCAACAACTGTCTTGGTGATAGCGATATTAAACTCCATCTTCAAGTATTTGATTCTCATTTCAGGGGGATACGTCATAATTGTGATGATAATCACGTTTTTCATTAAATTAACTTTATTATAAAGTAATTTGACCCTATTGTAAATTTTTAGTCACCAAATTTATATCAATCTTGAAAATTTGAAGCCAACTTTTAGTTTATCTGTTTTACTAAATAGTCTAAATTATACGCACTCAAAGCAAAAAAAATATAGATAAAATAATTATGATTAAGTAAACAAAAAAACTAAAAAATTTCCTAGGATTCCTAACCATCAAAATAGTAGGATTTTTTTCTACATAAATTTTCCCGTTGAAAAGTTGAAGGAAAACAATGACTTATTTTTTGTGTATTGTTTGGTTGTCGGAAAAGTGAAGGAAAGTCAGTTTTTTTTTTCCCACGTGTTGTTTGGATAGCAGGAAATGAAGTTATTATTTTCCTTCAACTTTCCTGCAGGAAAAATTTGTGAAGAAAAAATTTCCCCACCAATTTGATGGGGAAAATCTTGGGAAAATATAACAGTAAATTGCAAAACACCCCTTGTACTTTGTCTAATTATAAAAATCCCTCATTTGTGATTTTTTTCATACCGAAAGTCCATTTATGCTTATTTATTATTAGCAAAAAAGTACCTTCTCAAGTCATATACAAATTACACCCCCACAAAATGACACAAAAACATCTTTTTTTACCTGAAAAATTATCAATAACCCCCTGTTAACTTTAAATATTGGCAATAACTCTCTGTTAACTTTGAAGATTGATATAAATTCGGTGACTAAAAAATATAAAATGGCGTCAAATTAATTTATAATATAGTTAATATAACGAAAACGTGATTATTCATACAATATTTTATCAACAAAGAAAACGTAATTCATAATCAAACAAAAATATTATTTTCCTAAACTTTCTTAACAACCAAACATTTGCAAGAAAATAGTTTTCATCACAACCAAACATGTAGAGGAAAATGATTTTATTTTCCTTTTCCAACAATTTTCCCTCACTTTCCTTACAACCAAACAAGCTATTGCTATCCAAACATCATATGAGAAAATAAAAATTACATTTCCTCATTTTCGTGACAACCAAACAAGTTAAGACCATATTCAGTCGTTGGGGCAGACTCCACTCTCCCTTTCCCCCCTCCCCCTCCCACCATCCATAGTCGACTTCAACAATTAGGGGCATGTTTTATATTTTTATTTTCCACCACCACACTCACCATAATAATAATACTAATAATAAAACAGAGTTACTATTAACAATAAAAAATGCAATTTTCTATTATTAATTCTAACTTTTTAATATATAATTTTGTTAAATTAAATCATATTTGTATTAAAACATATTCTAATTAAAAAAAACGTAATCACGTATATACGTGAAGTTATACTAGAGTTCAATTCGTATTAAAACTCATTTATTAATTTATAAGTCGATTAATTTGTACATTTTGTCTAAATTATTAGACAAAATTTAAGATATCAAAATTAAAACTAATTATGTTATGTTATTTAATTTAAAATATAAATTTATTAAATTATACACAAAGTTTCCATTTTAAGTTTAAATTAAATAAAAAAAATTCACTAAAAAAATTAAAATTTCCATTTATAAGGTATTAAATAACTTAAAAACAATAACATTAACAAAAAAAAAATATGGACCAAGCAGATGGCACGAGCTTGCCCTTTCTATCCATGCCCCCTACCTCCTCACCACCGTTAAAGACCACCTTGCTTTCCCCCTCCCTCCACAACTTAAGATGGCCTAAGTGTTCATTGCGATAGAGTTTATGATATTGAATATTGAATATTATATAGAGTTATGATATGGACATCCAAGGTAATTTCATTAAAAGTATCGGGGCACGTTGGACATTTCAGGTGATGGACCCCCACAAACTGGAGCAAATTAAACCAATATTGGGCGGGACTCTTTTTTATTTTTATTTTTTTTGGTTTACAACAGGCTAAACAAAAAGTCTAAATATCTCCTTCAACAAACATAATCACATCCTCAGGGGGAATGTCCCAGATGTGCTCTCCACGACTCAGCGTATGTCCCAATTTCGCTAAAGCATCTGCGCAAGCATTTCCACTTCTCTTGGTATGAAAAACTTTGCTCTTCCAAGGCATACCTAGAAGATTCCGACAATCATCTATGATGTTACCCAACGGATGTTGTATCGTGTTTGCCTCACGGATTAATTTCAAGACCACTTCGGAGTCCACCTCCAATTCAATTTTCTGAAATCTTCTTTCCCAACCTATCTTGAGTCCTTCCCTAGCAGCCAGAAGCTCTTCTACAGTAATAGAGACATCCCCCAAGTTACGCGAGAACCCCACAATCCAGCTACCGGCATCATCTCTAATCACTCCACCCGAAGCTGCACTGTTCTTGTTTGTTAATACACTCCCATCAGTGTTGATTTTTATCCATCCTTTCGCGGGTTTCTTCCATGTAAGGGAACCAAACACCATATTATCTCAGATAACTCGGTTTTGTGATGAGATATCCAGATGATTCCTAAAAGCCAAACATGTTATACTAATCAATATCAGTCACTACAACAAATATGATTTATAGTAGCACCATGCTTGATAACATTTTAAAGAAAATGTCACAAATTATTAATATAGTCACATTTTTGAAAAATGCCACAAAGTATAAGTGTTAATTTTACTGACTAGTAACATTTTTATACTATAGTGATATTTTATAATGTTACTTTTAACTATAATTGTGACATTGATACATTTAGCCACACCGCTACAAGTGGCACTTTGCTAGTGACATTTTATATATAACGACATTTTCCAAACTGCTACTTGTAGCGGTGTGACTAAAAGTTAAATGTCACTATCATAACAAGATGTAACATTATAAAATGCCATAATATATTAAAATGTCACTAAATAGTATATTTAACATTTATAATTCCTGACATTTTCAAAAAATGTAACTATATTAATTTTTTCTCACATTTTCTAGAAAATACCATCAAGCTTGATGCCACCAAAAATTATTTTTGTTGTAGTGAGTTCTTAATAAAATAATAAAAAGTATATAGTTTAAGTACTATAAGGTATGAGAAATACATGTGATTCAATGTTATATAGAATTACATTTTCTTAATAAAAGTTACGTTTCTGAAAATAATATTTTTATACGAAAGATAAAGATGTTTTAAAATCATTATTATATTTTAATCTAACAACGTATATTTACAATAAGAGGTCAAAAACAAATATTAAGGACTAGTTTGTTGGAGTTTTTTTTATTGTAGTTCCAAAGATTTGAAGAATGTATTAGATATTAAAGATTTTTTGGAAAAAAGTCTTTATTCAGAGATGAAATGAATAGTATTAAAATTTATGAAAACTAGTATATTTTTTTTTTAAATTATGAAAATTAGATAAATATATTTTAAATTGGTTACTTTATGACAAATTAAAATTTTATGAGAGTGAAATAAGTTAAAAGAATAGTTATTTATGTTAGATTAAACTAAAGTTTTCTCTTAGAATTAACAGTGATAAATATTTAGGAAGAAATTAACTTTGAACATTGAGAAAGAGACTTGTAGGAGAAATTCTTACCCAAATCGGGTTTGGCCAAACACAAAGTAGCTAAAAAGCAAGTGCAATACACTTGCTTTGTGATTGGATGTAACTCCCAAGAGAGTGACCAATCACAAAGCAGGTGCAATACACCTGCTTGGTGGTTGGATGAGTTTGACCAAGCGAGGCTTGGGCAAGAATTTTCCGAGACTTGTATAAGAATCTTTTTCCAGGGAAAACAAAGTTTATTTATTCGACTTTTTAAGAACGTTGAATAATTTTATGAAAAGCGAAACAAATTAGTCCCGTTTATCTCACATTTATGAGAATAGTTTCGAAGCTAAATTAAAATTTATGAAATTTGGGTTTTCGTTATTTTGTTTGTTTGAATATTGTGAAAGTTGTTTTATAAATTTTTGTTATTTTTTAGAGGTTATTATGGAAAAATTAGAAATAATGTTACTTTATTTCAAATACTTCATGTCAAATTAAAATATTTGTGTACAATTTTTTTAATCACAAGAGAATTTTTTGAAAGTGAAATTTATTTGTGAAATATTTCTGAAAGTCAAAGGGTCTATTTGTTTGGAATTTTTCAAAATTATTTCGTGTTTGAAAATGGCAAACAAACATATTTTTTATTTTTTGAAATAAATTTTTCATCTCTCAATTTTCTCAAACCACTCTCTTAAAAGCCAAACAAACAACAATTTCATATTCTTAAACAAACTCTACTATGATTTATAAAAAAATAACTTATATCTTACACAATTTAATTTATATTATTTGACAAAGTTTTGCACATCTTATGCCTACAACCAAACTCTTCTAAAAAAACTTACACATCATTTATTTTCCAAATCACTCTCAAAACCAAACAAAAACAATTACACAAATTAAAATTGTTTCACAAACCTCACTATAATCCCAAACTATTTTCCCATCACCAAACACTCACTGTCCAAAAAACTGTAGTACTATATTTATCTGTAAACCAGTACACGGGTCCACATAATTCTCGTGGCAAAATGCCAGTATTATGAAAATTTACCAATTGAATCAAACAATGCTCATTTCACTTCTCATTCACTACTGAATCACTTCACAGGACGGTTTTTATTTCTGTTCTGAAATTCTCCGATGGATTCATCAAATCAAAACGCTCACCATCAAATCACTAATCAGTCCAGTAATTCTCTCCAGTTCACAATTCATTTACCCCAATCGTCGAACACTGAATCCAATCCCATCCATGACCCTAATTCGAACCCCAATCCTAGTGAAAACCCTAGTTCAAATGCCGCTTTTGTTCAAAATCAAACTGTTTCGGCACCAATTCCCAAAAAGAGAAGGCGTGGCAGGCCCAGGAATCCGGCGTCGTCGGTGAGCCAGGTAAGAAGTGTACATTCCATGCATACTAGTAGTAGTTTGAGTAGTGTTGGGGTTTCGGTGTCAGCTTCAAGTTCAGGGCGAGTTGGTAAAGCCCAGATGGAAAATTCGAGTAATCAAGCTTCAAACAAAAATGGGTCTACTTCAGATTCGGGTAATTTGTCCCGAAGAAGTGCTAATGACACGATGGATGAAATTATTGTAATTAACAAGGAGGCCACAGCTGAGGCCTTGATTGCATTAACTGCAGGCTTCCCTGCCGATTCACTTACTGAGGAGGAAATAGATTATGGGGTGGTATCTGACGTGGATGGAATAGAGCAGGTTAATTATATATTGATTAGGAACCATATAATTACGAGGTGGCGTGAGAATGTGTCAAGATTTGTGACAAAGGAGATGTTTGTGAATGTTGTTCCAAAGCACTGTGGGGCGCTTTTGGACTCTGCTTATAGTTACTTGGTCGCGCATGGGTATATTAACTTTGGGGTGGCACCTGCAATAAAGGAGAGGATTTCAGTGGATCCAAGTAAGCCAAATGTTATAGTGATTGGAGCCGGGCTTGCAGGGTTGGCTGCTGCAAGGCAGTTGATGGCTTTCGGGTTCAAGGTGGTGGTTTTGGAAGGGAGGAAGCGTGCGGGAGGGAGGGTGTATACAAAGAAGTTGGAGGCTATGGGTGGGCAGAAAGTTGGGTTTGTGGATTTGGGAGGGAGTGTTTTGACTGGGACATTGGGAAATCCACTTGGGATTTTGGCCAGACAATTGTCACTTACACTTCATAAAGTGAGGGACAAGTGCCCACTTTACAGTGTCGATGGGATGCCTGTGGACCCTGATTTGGATAAGAAAGTGGAGGATGATTTTAACCAACTTTTGGATACGGTGAGTAAACACAGGCAAATGATGGGCGAGGTTTCACAAGATGTTTCTCTTGGGGCTGCTCTGGAGACCTTTCGAGGGGCATTAAGTGAAGAGGAAATGAACCTGTTTAATTGGCATATTGCGAACTTGGAATACGCAAATGCAGGCTTGGTTTCGAGGCTCTCACTTGCATTTTGGGATCAGGATGATCCATATGATATGGGAGGAGACCACTGTTTTGTGCCTGGTGGAAATGGAAGGCTGATTCAGGCATTGGTGGAAAATGTTCCTATTCATTACGGGAAAAAGGTTGATGCCATTCGTTATGGTAATGATGGCGTGCAGGTTGCTGCAGGGGAGAAGGTTTATAAGGGTGATATGGTTCTTTGCACAGTTCCACTGGGGGTTCTGAAAAATGGTTCTATTGATTTTATCCCTCAGTTGCCTCAAAGGAAACTTGATGGAATAAAGAGGTTGGGTTTTGGCTTGCTAAATAAGGTTATACTGCTCTTTTCACATGCCTTTTGGGGAACTGATCTTGATACATTTGGACATCTCTCTGATGAACCTAGTTGCCGTGGAGAGTTCTTTCTCTTTTACAGCTATGCAACTGTAGCTGGTGGTGCAGTTTTGATTGGTTTAGTAGCAGGAGAAGCTGCTCACAGGTTTGAGATCATGGAACCTGTTGTTGCTGTGGCAAGGGTGCTGCGGGTTCTTAGAGGTTCATATGTGTTGCTCTCTTTACTTTTAAGTATATTGTTCGTGTGTCAAATGTCTGACATGTCAGGGAATCAATTATGTATTACTTACTTGCATGCTCATCTATGTGAGATTACTTGTATCCATTTTGACTAGCCAATTTACACATGCCCACAAAAGAAAGATCTTGTAGGTTTCTTATTGTTATTTGCTCCATATTACCTCAAACTTTATTTCAAGTAGGCATTTGCTCCGCTCACACTTTTGGTCCTATTCTCCTGGCCAAGGGCGTAATTTACTTTAGACAGCAAGTTGTGCTCTTGCAATTAGTAAATATGGTCTTTTTGGGTTTCTGGAACTACTAATATTAAATTTGGTCCTAAGTATTTTAGATTTCCTTAAACATTTGGATTTCAATATATGCATTAAAGCGCGCAAATTATAATATTCCATTAGGGACTATCATAATCAGTGGCAGAGCTGTTCGGGGGGGGGGGGGGGGGAAGCGGTTGCCCCCCTCTCCCCAAAAGAAAATTCTGGCAATACTATATATATGATGTTATTTGTTATAGTGATAAGTAAAACCATGTGGTCCACTGGTTTGGATAATGCAGATTTAGTTTAATGAACTTTTACTGCTAGAAGATTTTTTCATCATTCATTGTATAAATCACTTGCTAGTATATTTTTTTATCTTATGTTAGATTAAATTATAGTGTTACTTTATCTTCAAGTTAATTTTTGTCATTCTATCAGAACTCAAAAAGCTATTGAGTTTGCTACCAAAAAGAATTTCACTCCCCCTAGGATTATTGTCTAGCTCTGCCACTGACCATAATAACATTCTATTTGGTTTTCTCGATGAGGAAGTTGAAATGTAAGGGATGATGTTTTGGAAATTATTTTAATTAGTTAGCCAGAACATATAATGTTCCAGGGTTATATTCATTAATGAAGTTGTCTAACTCCACTCTTACCTGTTGAGCTTCTCTAACACGATGACTAGCTTCTTCTATGCAGGTATATATGAACCGCAAGGCATTGAAGTCCCAGAGCCTCTTCAATCTGTCTGTACGAGATGGGCCACTGACCCCTTCTGCTGCGGGTCTTACTCAAATGTTGCAGTTGGGGCTTCAGGCGACGACTATGATATATTAGCAGAAAGCGTGGGGGATGGGAGACTGTTCTTTGCTGGTGAGGCTACCACTAGGCGCTATCCAGCAACTATGCACGGCGCATTGCTTAGTGGATTTAGAGAAGCCGCCAACATGGCTCATTATGCCAAGATTAGAGCCTCAGGGTTAAAAATTGAGAAGAACCCATCAGAAAATGCTTATGCTTGTGCTTCTATGCTTGCAGACTTATTTAGGGCCCCTGATGTGGAATTTGGTTGCTTTGCTCTGATTTTCGGTAGAAAACGCGCTGATTCAATGGCGATTTTGAGGGTGACATTTGGTGGACAGAGAAAGAAGCAGGACCAGCAATATTCTAACAAGTTACTTTTTGAGCAGCTTCAATCTCATTTCAATCAGCAGATGGACCTTCATGTTTATGCCTTATTATCTAAGCAACAAGCCCTTGAGCTGAGAGAGGTGAGAGGGGGTGATGAGGCTAAGTTGAATCATCTCAGTGAGAAGTTTGGAGTCAAGCTGGTTGGGAGAAAGGGTTTGGGTCCAGCTGCCGACCCTGTAATTGCTTCAATTAAGGCTGAGAGAATCCGCGGCCGCCGCATGTCTAAATCATCTGGTGGGTTCTCTAAGCCTAAACATTAAGACTGTCTAAATGTGAGCCTGTGCATTTCACAGGTTATGCTGATTTATGCTTAAATTATTTACTTAGATGATTTCAAATAGATAATGGTAAAAAGGCTATGCTTTATTTCTAATTTACTTTATTAGATAGAGAGATGTTGAGCTTTATATGTTAGTAGATTGGCGAATATTAAACACAGTTTGAGTTTCTTGAAGAAGGTGAAGAAATTGAGGTAACAGTAGTGTCGTGCTTTATATGTTTTGTAAGACAGAAAAAGAGTAAGTGAACATTATATGAATTATGTATGATGGTCAAGTGAACCTAGCCTTATATGACTAAGATAGTTTACAAATGAATGTAATGTGGCAATGATGTGTGATGAAGCTAGATCCCCACCTAGGATTGAATGGTATATTAGCGATCCACTGGGAATGACTTGAACATGAAAATCAGAGTGATCGGGTCCAAAGCCTTGATGCTTCAGTTTGTAATGAGGTGAGAACTAAATGAATAATAAATGGGGGTCAAATGTTTTACCACGAAATTGAGCATGTACTTATACTTGCCATTTCCGATTAACTCCGTAGCTGTCCTGTCATAGTATGGAAAAAAAGGCCTTGTTTGTTTATGTTTTAATTTTTAGTCTTCACGTTTTCAATTCATTGAAAATGAGAAGTTGCTTGGTTTTTTTTTCTTTTTTCTTTTTCTTTTTCTTTTGCACCTTTTGTGAAATTGGAATGATAATATTTTTTATTGCCAAGTCATTTTGAACTCTTTTCACCTACTGTATTCCATTTGAAACCAAACAAATAAGCTAACTAATGCCCTTGTTTTCACCACCCAAAACATCCTTGCAAGTGTCAACTCACTTTGGTCAACAATTGCAACTCAAATCCAAGCACATTTTCATATTCACTCGCTCTCGAAAAGCAATTTTCTTTGAATATAGAGATGAAAAAAACATAAAATACGTAGCCAGGCATCATTCTGATGTAAAAATAGTGTCTTAATTTCCTTATCTTGAAGATATCATAATTGGAAATTTATGTTTATAAAGAAATTGATATGTTCGTGAGTTCGGTATTAAAACCTTTCCTTATGTTTCTCAAATCAGTTGCCTTAAATGCAACTGCGTTACTTGACTACTGTGTCAAACAGATTATGTGAACAACAATTTTCAATCATGTAGATCTGTATTGTTAGGGATATGTTGATTGTCTATTTTGTAGCGACATATCGAAGGTTGCTCTGAATACTTGGGTTTCTGATGCTCGATTTGTCTATCACTGCTGTGCTATACACTAAAAGCTACTCATACATGCTATAGGAAGGTTGTAAAGTAATAAACAGATATAGAATGTAATTAAGTAATCTTTTTGTTGTCAATTTTAAAAACAAAGAGCATTTCACTCTTTTATCTACTTCCAAAATAAGGATATATTGGAAGGGTTACTGGAGATGACATATGTTTCAAGAGTGTCCATTCATCTGATTTATACTCCCTTCGTCCCATTACCATATTTCTTGCTCAGGTTTGACTCGGAGTTTTAGGAGTTAAATATTGGTACTTTTAAGTATCTTTACATTTATACCCTTGAAAGTTGTAATGGTTGAGAAAATTACTTTATGGCCCGGGGGGGGGGGGGTTGTTGGTAGTTATAAGAAAAAATATTGTTATTTAAGAATAACCCTTCTCATTAATTAGCTAAGAAATGTAGAAAGAATGGCAAAACTTAATTTTCGTGAAGGTAAGATTGAGTCTAGTGCAAATAGTTTAATGTTGTACTCTATCGAATGCCTTAAATACTCTATCGAATGCCTTAAATGTGCTTCAAAATATATAAAATGTACTCACCATTTTCTTAATTAATAGGACTTGGTACTTTGTTATCAGAATGGTTTCTGATTGATTCAATTGGTCAAATATCCTAATAAATTCGACATGATAGTCTTGATTGTTTCGGTAGAGTTGAATGATAAGTATTATAACTCACTGCTAAATAGTAAAAGAACTAAGATGTATCTTCATAGTTAGAGATAAGACTGATTCACTATTACCTTTTAGGAAAAGGGGACAACAATTTTGTTTCAAACCATGCAAAGCATTTCACTAACAAAGTATTGCTCTTGCCTAATTCTGTTTCTTCCCTTTGTGTATGAAATGCATCTCAAGATCTTCTATTTATGGTTATTTTAGCATTTTAGGTATCAACGAACTGCTTTCACATTTCCCTATCTTGTGACATAAGTCTAGATATAAATTTAAACACAAATCAAATCTCTCTTCTAGGGAAATCATGGTTGGACTGTTCATAGGTCTGTATATGAGACCTTTTCAGGAAACAAATGATTTTATGCCAAAGAATATTGTAGACTAAAATTTCAAGGTATAAGAAGAAAAGTACACACACATACATGTATTTATGTATATATTTTATCAAGCCCATCCTTCTTTAAGGCCACTTTAAAATTTACCGTTACGGGATTTTCTGTACACTCTCTACATAATAGGAAACATTATATTACTAATACGTTGTGGAGGAATTTCTTGTTCTTATAGATGTTATTTATATGAAGCTTCAAATAATTAGATCCATTAGGCTTTTTTAAAAGCGGAAACTTCAGAAAACAATTAAAAGATCTGCCTGACTACTAGGTGCACTTTGATTAATATAGCGTGGATGCGCCCTGTGAATATTGAACAAGTAGAGTGCCTCGGTAAGCCTTGCGCTAATTTCCTGAAACCAGATCCTCGCTAAGGGAAAATTATTGCGCTCAATGGCTGTATATGACATGGTGTAACAAATTCAGTCTTATTACTATGAACATCGGATTGGAGTATCATTACTCCTTAAATTAAGGAATATTTAATCCTTATTCTGCGCTACATCATTTGTATAACGAATGTAGAGAATTAATTTTCCTTGCTAAGGTGCTCTTCTTTCTATTGTGATATTTATAGTTTTTTTACTGACTTTGTCAATCTTTTTAAAAGATCCAACACACACACACACACACACACACACACACACTCTCACACTCACACTCACCCTCTCGTCCTCTCCTTTGCTGTCCAATCTACAGAGTTGTTCTCTGTGTTAAACCTTTGCTGTCCAATCTACAGAGTTGTTCTCTGTGTTAAACCTTTGCTGTTCTGTTCGTCCACTCCAATTTGATCCAGGTTTCAACAATCTCCGTAGCTTGTTGCAATTTGCATTATGAGGCTCGACTTAATTTGTGTTATCTTAAATGGCATGTGTTCAATTATTTTGGTACTTGAGTTTGCTATTATATGTTAAACTTGTTGCACAATATAGTTTAATTATCTTTATTTGTATTCGTTCATGCCTATAATTGTTTAAGTTTATTGGTGTTCGTTGTATATACTAAAAAATATTTATATTCTAATAACCGTGCACCTTGCTTTGCATCTTATCCCAAGACTCCGTTGAGCCTTTGTGTGCTTGCGGTCTCATTACCTATTGTGACTAGGCATGAGTCATGTTTTTTCTATTAGTTTACTACTTGGTTTAAGGGCCTTGATCGATAGAAAAATGGTGAAAGTATATAGATAAAAGATGTAAAAGTTTAGAGGCACAGACTAGGAGAGTCTGTTACATGCTTATGAGAGAAAGGTAATTCTGAGAAGTTGGATATAAGGATAACGTGTGCATTTGGAAAGTGGAATGTAAAAGGATTTCATAAGCCTTATTTACATTTCATAAGCCTTCATTATTTCTAGAAGATGGTATATTTATTTATTCAGTAAAGGACAGAAATGAGGTAATAAGGATTAGATATGGTCATTATTACTTTGAGAGTTAAAAATTTAGCTGTTCATTTGGTAGTATATCTCATGTATACATTATCCTATTTGGCAAAAAATATATAAAGATGTTGAAGTGAGGCTCAGTGCAGGATTTACTTTCTCTTTATATCTGATGTGTATGTTTTATTTTTACTATGTGGGGGTGAACAAATAATACTTGAAGCTAACAATGTTCCTTTTTTCCTTTCAAGGTAAATCAATGTCAAAAGCAGCACCTGTGAAACAAAACTTAATCAGGTATGAGCAGGAAATGTTTTTTTGGTTTATCAAATCTAAGAGCTTTGATTTTCTTAATTATCATGCATCGTTTCCCACTGGTTATACAGAAGGGCCAAGATTGTGGGCAATGGCAGCAGGTCATCCATTCAAAGCCCACAGGTTGCGAATAAAATCATTACCAGTAATATCAACGTAGAGTCTAGAACACTGGTCGATAGTAATGGCTCAACCTTTCCGAGTTCAGATTTTGGGGCTAGAGCTATCAGCAGTAATAGTGACGTGGCTCCTCTAATTTCACATAATGATGCTGAGTTCATCACTGATATCAGTGGTTCTATTCCTCAAAATTTGGACCATAATAATGTCGCACGGACTCATATGGGTTCTAATATTGGGTCTACATCATTAAGCAGCACTAACATGGTTGCTCCTCCAAATTCAAATGATTGTTTGAGGTTGGTAGGTGGAGACACAGAGTTAATGGGTGACACCAGGGACAATAATACTAACAATTTTGACAGCATAAATAGCTTGGTTGCTCCTCCAAGTTCAGAAGTTGGGACAAGAGCATTGAGCAGTCAGAGTAGCCCGGCTTCTTCGAATTTGCATATTAGTAGCCTCAACTCTCAAAACTACGCAGGGGATATTTCAGATAGCATTAACAATATGTCTATTCAAGAAAATATCTTTGACGATATTATGAATGAACTGCTTCCTTCTTCCGGCACAAACTCTGGTTCTTGGCCTTTTACAGGGAAACTGTAGGAGCTTAAATTGAGCAGTTCAAGGCCCTTTTTCTGGTATAATATTTTATGCTAAATGTTGACCTTTGATGATGAACTCTTATGGTTATAAAAAACGCTCATTTCACATTTTTGCCTCTTAAGTTGCTTCGGAATATCAGTTGTCAATGTCGTTATTCTGGTTAATTTACCTTCATTAATGAAGATAGAATCATTGGATTGGAGACCCACACTGAATCTTGTTTAGCATTTTGTTTTACTCAGAGCTCTTCTTCACCGGCATTTTTAGTCTAACAGCCCAAGGCCAAACTAAAGGGTTCTTTGCGGGTTAACCGGTTTCTCTACTTTTTTCTATTACTAAAATTGGCACTAATTATTATTGATAAAAGTCCCCATATCCAGTGGACCTAATCTGAACCATTATTTTTAGCAGCTCTCTCAAACTAAAAAATAAGACTGACACTTGGCTTCACATTAACTCATCTTTGCCCTTGAACATAATAATCAAGCAATATTTAGATGAAGACTTGTGTATCAAAGCATCTTTTGACATTCAATTGATCAGTGTTTTTTTACTAAATTTATTTAGATGAAGACATCTTCAACAATTATACTTCCGACCAGATTCACCAGTCGAGTATATTTCGGCAATATATTTACAAATTTAATTTAATTTTTTACTGAATTTTGAGATTGTTGTTAGACTTAACACAATTTTTAAATAAATTGAACTTAAATTAGTTGTCATCGTGTCTAATATGAGTGAACTCAAATTTATTTAAGATTTTTAATATGTTTTAACATTCATTTTTAATTATAGAAATGCATCATTGCAAATTACAATATCAAGATATCCAACAAACAACAATATTAATGCTAGTATGAAGATGAATATTAAACAATGCTACTACTTCTTCTTTTCCTCTTTCTTTCTCCTTAATTTGTTCCTTATGCTACAAACGTTCAGTCTTTTAATATTGCAAACTAAACAACAATGTCACTACTGAAAACTAAATATCATCGGCCCAAGTCCTCTCGAGTAGTGCCCGATTTTTCTCCCCCACGATTCTCCTCATTACCTGTCCCTCCCAGCCATGCTTCAAATTTTGCTTCTTTATCAGCCTTAAACACATCATAATTCTCGTAAAACGAGAGCAATCTCTCATGGGACAAACTTTTACCCACTTGTGAAGCTTCTTGGACCTCATTACTTGACAATACCAAATCTTCAGCTTCAGCCGCAGCTTCTTTCATAGTCGAAGAAGGGGTATCAACTGCATCTGGGAGCGCATGACTAATATCATACGAATGATTCTCACCCTTGGATTGACTTGGTCCAGTTGATTCTACTTGAGCCCACTTGAAACTTCCGGCCCTTTGCTTTGCCGACTTGAAAACACCCGTTAGATAACCACCGGATTTCTCGACATCCTCCAGTGGATAAATCGTATTACGACCCCATGTGGACGGAGACCAAGAGGTCGTGTTTCCAAGAAAACGTGAACTCGAGCTATTTAACAATCCTCGTTTTGGTTGCTTTGTTGATATGATGGAAAGAGAGTTTTTAATATCTCTAATCATGTCATCGGCAATAGGGAACCCACATTCTTTCATTGATCCAATCATGGTAATGGAATCCTCGAGATCCTCTGTGTGTAAAGCCGTTTCATGGGATTTATCACGAACGTTGTTCTTGAGATTGATAAGGTTAGGTACTGCTTTCTGCGTGTGCTGCTGAACAAAGAAAAGCCCCACGGAGGGTTCGTTTGCTACAAACTTTATCATGTCTGCCATATTTTCACTTATTTCCACAAAACCATCAGCAGTGGAAAATTCATGCATCTTTTTGAAGGCAATTGACTCCTCATCCCTAACAAATCGATGGCAACAAAGATATAAATTACTAATAAAACGAAAGAAATCAAACTTTCTAAATATGCATCCAGGGGGATCCTTTTTTTTTAAATTAAAAATAAAAAACCAATGCAAAATACATAGTCGACTAAGGCTAGAGCCAGCGTACATTTAACTTTTGAGTACCGACAGTAGACATTAATGTAATTGAAATGCGTTAATCACATTACTATTTACTATCGTGTTGGTTATAAAAATAACATTTAGGGTGAGTTTTGTCTACCAACGGGAGCTCTTATAGTTAACGGGCCACCGTTATTAATAGTAACATTGGGAATTATAGGAATGATGTCAATAATTAACAAAAAGAGGGAACAAGAGGAAGCCATTAGTATGTTCTCATTGATGAGAACGATTGAGCAAACTATCAGAAAAAACATATTAATTCAGCTAATCAATATATTGATGAACTGAACTTTTCCATATGTGAATCTATGTTCAGCCAGATACTAGATATGCACGAGAATAAGGTGGAGGAAGTAAAGAAGCTTTAAAGCGAAATCAAATGTAATGGATAAGCTATTGCATCATTTACTAGCTCAGATGGTACTGTTGTAAATTAGACTATTATGACAACAGAAGAACTTGAAAGCACCGTAGTTTAACTTTAACCCGTAAATCTAAAATTTGATAGTTTTATTCCCAAAAAATATATTTACTCTCGTCTGATAGATTCACTGGATAAAAATTGACATTTTTTTTAAGGAGTACTAGTTCAAATTGCTTCTTACTTGAACATAGATCATGCATCCAGTAATGAGCTAAATTTGCAGATTACACGCAACCGAACACAATAACCTGCTAACACCACAGAAAGTAGTCCTTAATTAGCATTCTCTTACAATATAAACTCCCATACAGACAATTCAAGGGTCAACGAATATGTTAAAGATTTCAAATTCCTTTAGAAAATAATTTGGCTATATTTTTCCAATGCAAAAAGAAGGTTTGCATCCCCTGCATTTCGGAACTTGGAACTTAGTGGCCTAATATCTGAAAAAAATAAAATCGAAAATAATTTCAATTTCAATTCCAATTCCAGTTCCAATTCCAATTCCAATACCAAAAACCTTTACCCAATCTTGCATAAGAATCTTGAATTAACAAAAGGAATATGATATTAATCCAATGAAAATTAACAAAATGGGCAATCCCAAATTTCTGAAGAAAATATTTTCCAACTCATGAAATCAAATCAAAGCTTACCCACCAAAATTCAGAGCCAACCCATTTCTCAAAATGCAATCTTTAGCTAATTAACAGTAAAAACAGGGATGGAAATTAAATATAGACATATAATTGAATAGAAAATTAAAACTATACGGAGTAAAATGGGGGAAAAAAAAAAAGGAGAAATCTAAGTACTTACAATTTTTTATCCAGCTGATATTACTCTTTTTGTGCGCTCCATAAAATGGCTTGATTATGTAGTTGTTTTAAATTTATATTTCAGGATATATACGCAGGTGTGATGTCAATTATTTGCAGCTTATAATCTTGTCATTTTTGTTTAGATGGGTTTACCTTTCGTTCGTTGTTTGATGGTTTACTTTTAAATCCACAGAGTCCAGATCACGAAATATTATTGCCAGGATTAATATTTCAGATAAGACCGATTTGCCCTCGTTTACTTTTTTTTTCCATGTCAAACCTTTTCTTTTTGTTTTTTGATGAGTTGTCAAACCTAATATAATGTGCTACATAAAATAAGGTGCGGAGCTAGAAGTATTATTTTTTGAGGAAGACCTAGAAGGATTTAATTGAGGGTATTCTTTAACAATTTTTAGAGAAAAATAATTTTTGAAACAATATACTTAATAAATAATCATAATTTTATTATAAAGTCAATAAATGACTGTATTTTTTTTTTTTTACAATTATTAAGGAAAAAAATAAAAGAAAGCCTAAAATACTTTTAAAATGGTAATAATAAACAGACGATCACTAAATAAAGAAAATAGAAGATTGTGATTCTTTTACAATTAATCAAGAGAAATAATTTTTGAAACAATGTGCTAAATTATAACAATAATTAAAAAAAAAAAAAACAAGAACATAAATGAAGGCATAAACAATTCAAAAAAATTAGAAGAGATTGTTGGGTTTTGAACCAAATTCCTCAAGTTTAGAATGGAAGGAATCGGAACTACCAGATGAGAGATTATTTAGTACAACCGCTGCACCACGTCATCAAGTATACGTGGTGCAGTCCATCAATACACTTGGGACATGTGGAGTGATAATCCACATCACCCCATGTTCCCAAAAAATGGGGATTAAAAAAATTGTATTCACATTGCCAAAACACAAATGATGTGAATTATTACTCCACATGTCCCAAGTGTATTAGTGGGTTGTACCACGTGTACTTGATGACGTGGTGCAACGGTTACGCTAAATAATTTCTCGATGAGGGAACCTTTATTTTCTCAATTATTACTAGTAATACTATTATTAATATTAAAGTCATTAATTTTTTAAGAATGATAATGTATGTGATCTTTTCTATGCACAATAAATTTTATCATTCAAAAGCAAAAGATGTATGGTAAGATAAATCTCAGAAAATAGAGGTACTACAACTTTTAATTCAAGAAGTGATAAGCTACAAGCCACGTACTATATTTTGTGGAAAGAAAATCTAAAGCAATAATTTTTTGGGTGGATTTTAGGTAGAGATGTTCTTTAATCTTAAATATATTATTCAAAAAATGAAATGGAAAATCATTTTGAATTGTACCATAATTTTTTCAAAGAAATCATATCTGCTGATTTTAAATCTAAAAGAGAAGGATAGATTAGTAATATTAGCGGAGTTGCTCCGCCAAAAGCAATTTTTTGATCTAAAAAATGTGGACATGGCTTGTGACAAGTAGAGACAAATTTGTTTGCTTTGGTTTGGTGTCGAGCTTCGGTATCCACAGTGTTTGTTTGCTTTGGTCCTAATTTTGCTTACGTCAAGGTACAACTACTAATCCACTAGGTATAATACACAAGAACAGTCCATTTTTATTTAATGGTTAATTTCATTAAACCCCTTAAACTATAACTAAACCTCCAAAGACCTCCATAAACTGTAAGAACCTTCAAAGACCACCGTATTTTGGGTTCTGTATTTTTCGGCAAAAATACTCCAAAAGTATTAAAATTCAGATTGTGTAGGTCTACACGAGAAGCATTTTCAATTGAGTTCCTCCAAAAATAGGATCCATCAAAAACTCTTTCTCATACTAAAAAAGAAAGAAAATAATTTCTTTAACCAAAGAAGAATAATCTTATATAAACAAACTTGCAATAACACAAAGATATATAATTTTTTTGTTTTAAAAAAAATTAGTAAATTTCAAATGAGCATGATATAGTACAAGAGATACACCTTAAATATAATATTAGCTGTCGTGATTATTTATTTACCTAATCAACACATGTTTTCACCCCTACAAAATTAGTTTAGGGAACATATATATAGATGAGTATGGAAACGTTCGTCTCAAAATTAGAACACCAAACTTTGAACAAGAAGTGGAAGTCACTGACGAAGGGTTTCTTTTTGAAGATTTTACAAGTTTAGGGAGCTCTTTGAAGGTTTCAATATAGTTGAGGGAGCTTAATGAAATTAACCCTTATTGTTATTATCATACTTTGAACGAAGGGCCTGTTTGTCTCGCTTTTCGGAGAGTGGTTTGGGAAAGTGGTAGAGGTTTGAGAAATAATCTCGATTTGCGTAATGTTGTTTGTTTGGGTTTTGGGAGAGTTGTTTGGGAAAAAAAATAGGTGTAGGTTTTTTTTGTAGGTTTGAATTAGTTAATTAGGTGTAAGAATAGTGTAAGACTTTATGTCACATCAGTTAGTTATATATAATTAATTAATTGATGTATATATTATATGTAATATATGTAATAAATAATATTTTATAATTAGTTATTTGTGCTTTCTAAAATAATAAAAAATAAAGTAGATTAAATTTTTTTTTTGGAATTTTTTTTATAAAATATTATATTAAAATTCTTTTAATTATTTTATGTCACTGACGAATTCATTCAAATGACATATTAAATATGCTAGAAATTACACAATATCCTTAAAATATTAACCTAATACTTATTACACAATATTCAGATTAATCTACGTACTAAAATAACATATTAAGTTGTCTTCATATTGTCTAGCATAATAAAAATTAATGACAATATTACAATTAATGTCACTAATTCCACGAAGATGGGAATGGACCCCATTTGTTATCCGACTAATATCATGACTATTATTTCCTCCACGTCGGGCCAACCGCCTCTGAGTCAACAACATTGCACGCTCCTAGTTGTCAACGGAACCAATATGTGATGAAGCATCAGTAATCGAATAACCAGGCATCGAATTTTGATTTATGTCAAGATAACACGCCAACCACTAACCAAACAAAAATTGCAAGCGATGTCTTCAGAAGTCAAATGATCAACAAGGACTCCACAATCCAAAAGATCCATAACTATGTGCTAACCTTAAATCCCCATCAACACTTTCCACCTCAATGACCTCAAAAGGAAGGGAAATTAGCCCCCAAGTCACTCACAAACAACTGAAATCACACTAACAAGTAAGCAAGCCAGGTTACAAAGCATACACCAATAGATTAGCAAAAAGACCCCTACCAAAATCAATAGCAAACAGCCCCCTATCTCCCAAATTCAACACCAAAGCTTACTATGAATCTATTGAATATATATAGAATTGATGCAATATAGCAGCTGCATCAACTCATCATATACGCACACACCTATTCAAATGATCCAATAAACAGCAGAAGTTGATTACAAACAAGTAATTCAAAGTTTCAAACAAGCAGCACTAATTAAATCTCCCTATTCCATCCAACAACCATGAGATCAGCCGAATGAAAATGAGACAAAACCAAGCAGCTCTATTAATTTTCCACTAACAAGAAGGCAGCTCAATAAACAAATCAACCAAGCACCTCAAAACAAATGATCTCCAAAATTAATCAACAAGCAGCTCCATTCTCCATAACCAACCGAATGAAAATAGGAACAGAGCAACCTCAAAATTAATCAACAAGTAGCTAAAATTAATAGCAAGAGAAATTGAAGCAAGCAGCAGCAAGAATTAAGCAAGCAGCAGCAATTAATCCAAAGTTATCACGCATATATATATGAGGCCCGAAAAAAGCTCGAATCTCTAACTCCCAAATTGTTCAATCTAACATGAAATTGATCAGTTACCCAATCATTGTAAGCAATTTCGACCTAGAATGCAAAAAGAATTGGAAAAATTCCTCCTCAATCGAGCCAATTTACCGAACAAAGCTCTCAATGAGATATCACGTCAAAATTTCAATCGCAACTTTGGCAGCCTTGAAACCCAAAAAAATCAACTCTAAGTATCTCCAGTACCGATTTAGAAGTGAAGAATCGAACAAAAACAGCCCCAGAAATCACAATTGGATCAACAAGCAATTTCACCTATAAATGTGCGATGAACACCAAATCGCAGCAATCCACTGTAATCTCCGAAATTAAACCCCAAAGTGATGAATATAGTGTAATCTATGATATAGGAACCTCAATCAACCACCAAATTAGGGAAATCAGTTCCTGAGAGCTCCAAATGAATTTTTACGTATAAGTGAGAAAATCTCAAAATTGAACCAAAAATCTCAAAAGAGATGTCTAATTGATCGCAGTAGTGAGGAGATTCTAAATGTGGAATTAGATTAATGAAAAAATCAGAATCAAAGTTAAAATTGAAGGTGGAATGATACGCAATAAAAAAGAAATGTAACAGTGTGTGTGAACAGAGTAGTAGGCTTTTTTTGTCCAAAATGGGCTACACCCTTTCAGAAATTACTCTCGGAAAAAAAAAACTGTAGCCGTAATTTTCGGAAAGGAGTTGACCTGTTTGTCTCGCAATTCGGAAGTGGGAAATAATTTTCCCAAATGCGAGACAAACAGGCCCAATATTTTTTTTTCTTTTTATCAGTTTAATAATTATTATTACTTCAAACAAAGTAACAATATCTTCAGAGGAGAGAGTAGAGTCTAGTTATGGCTTCTTCACAATCACTGATTTCCAGCCAAATTTTTATCTTTCAATTTCCCTCTAAAATTCTTCAACTGCCTAAAACACCATTTTCTATAAACAAAAAAACTTCAAATTTTTCTTCACCATCCAGAACCAGAAGTGCTTCCAATTTGAAGCTTCAGCTTAAGCACCGAATCTTAAGAGTTGCTTCTGAAGGTCCTTTTCTCACTTCATCTTCTTTGTATTTATAACTGACTTTTACATTTTATTGTTCTTGAGCTTCTTTATATATAATTGTTTGTCATCTTTTTTCTCATTGAATGTCTTGCTATGTACTGTATTTGTTTGCCCTTTTTCTTAGTAATTATACTTTGGGTTATTGAAAAACTTTACAAAGTATCATTCTTTAAGGAAATCAATGGTTTAAATTAAAGACACAGTAAATAGATTTCTTAGTTCATTAGTGGAATATTATTCTTCACAACCATAAGCTTTGGAATTTTTTCATTGAACTTAATTTAGAAAATTGAATATGATTTAGATAAAAGGTTGTTTAATTAGGACATAAAACTGGTTTTTTTCAAGTTATTATTCATGAAAACTGATGGGTTAAGTTTCAGTTTTTGTAATTGATTATCCCTATTATGAGATTATCGCAACCGGTTTCAAGCCCTAATTTTTTTTTTTTTTTTGTGTGTGGTGGTAGTCAAATTGTTTATTCAGAGTGTTTGTTAGATAATGAAAACCATTTAGCAGTGGCTCGAGCCGACCCATATACAAGACGATTATCCAAATGCAATGGAAATGTAGACTGCAGTAAACATTAGTAGATGTTAGAATCCTGTTTCTGGATTCTGATTTAGAATTTACTTTTTTGCTGTGTGATTGATATTACAGATCAGCTTCCTAGTGAGTTAATTGAGGATTCCAAGTTTGTCCCTTTAAATTCGGAGGATCCAAAATACGGTCCACCTGTAAGTTCTGGTCAGTTCTATTCCATGCCGGTATTTGTTCTGTTTTACAAAGACGCGTAGAAGAAGTTGATTATGTCATGATTTATGATTATAATAGAGGAGTTGTGCAATTTAATTTGCAGGTATTATTATTGCTGGGATTTCAGGTGGAAGAGGGAGCCAAGGTAAATTGTGTGGCATATATATGTCCTCAGCCTCAGGCTAGCTATTTGTAGTTCGAGCTCATATCCCATATTCATAATTTTTCCAACCGGCCTGTAGTTTTTATTAAGTTACTTCTCGTACATACATTTTTTATTCTTTCCACAGATACAACAACTTCTGAAGGAGTTGGATGGTGAATTTGTTGAGGTAATTAAAAATATATGTATGTATGTATTTGTAATCGCGATTCTTTCTTAATTTGTTGACAATCTTTAGAAATAAGTTGTCGATGATGATGCAGATTGTTTTTTGTACTGAAGACATGATCAATCAATCTCTCTGGGAAGCAGTGAACACGAAACAATCAAATTTGGAAAAGGTTAGAAGAAGGCATCAAAATTAGGATAGATTCGAAGATGAACCAACTCCTTTATAACTTTTAAATGTTTGGTTGCAGATTGCAGTTGCACTGCCACGGATTTGCTTCCTATCTGGTCTCACGGGGGAGGAGATGATGATGTTCATCGATGCCTTTCCAGAAACTGGTCTGGAAGCTCCCGCTTTTGCGGCCCTCGTCCCGAATAGTGCAGACAAGCCTATAGCAGAGTTGATTGAAGAGATTATGGGGGACCATGAAATGCTAGTAAGTACACGTTTACTCATTCACGAGTTTATATAAATAATAATATACACTATACGATTAATTGCTACTTCTCGACTGACGATATTTGATCACTTCATGTAGTCTGCAAGGCAAACAAGCTAAACGCAATAACATTAAGCCAAGATTGAGAGCCAAACGCTGACATTCTTCGGGCTTCGATTGAGAGTCTACTCAGCTTATGAATACTTGCTCTCAATTGCAGGTTTTTGGACAGTATTTTAGTTTAAGAATTGCTTCTTAGAATTTTGGTTCCAAACAGAACATGTTATGATGTAACTAAAACAGAATGTACATCAGAAATTCATAACCATATACTAATTAGATTGGTTAATAACAATCTGCAACTGCGGAATGTGGTTACATTTTTTTATTTTTTATTTTTTATTTTTGTGGAATAATCAAATATTCCTGTGAATTAAATTAAAGCATTTTTCTCCAAAAAAAAAAAAAAAGCAAATAAATAAATAATAAATTTAAGCATTTGATAAAGAACTTCCACTACAACAGGGCCACACGATCCCAAGTCAACCAATTCCTTTTATACCCGATCTATTTCCAGCCCTTTGATCCAAATTAGCAACTGAACGTTCTGCTTTTATCATTTATTCAGTTTGAAAAAGACATTCATTAGCACTATTATAAAAACATTAATATTTCTTAATTTTTTATCAGGTTAAATTATCCTTATTTGGATTGTTATTTAATTCAAAGGTAAATATATAAAAGTAACGGAAGATGTATAATTAAACATTAAGTCTTATTATATTTATCTCTAAAAATTATAAATTCTCTCTTACATAATTTGTAACTTTAACCTTCTCTTGTAATTGATAAAAACGAACCATAAAAATATAATATTATTTTAAATAGCCCTATAATAATTGATAAAAATTATTTTATTATAGCATCAACATTTACTTAAATAAGAAAATGTTAATTTAAAATATTAGTATAACGTAAATCATAAACACTCTAAATATAAAAATTTAAAATGAAATTCTCTTAAAAATCTTTATGTTTTAAAAAAAAAAGTTAAAATTAAAGTGCATCTTACTATGAAAGAATAAAAAATACTTATGGCTTAACTAATTACGTAATTTTACTTTGACTAAAATAGAAAATATAAAGAATATTCAATAATATCAAGATATGCATAACCTCAAATTTTGATGGAATTCATTTGTGAAAAACGAGTGAAATTGATGGAAAATGGTGAAATCGATAAAAAAAATCTATGAAATCATTAAAAATATGTGAAATCGATGAAAATTCTGGTGAAATTGATGAATACTGGCGAAGTTGGTGAAAATTTGGGAAAAAAGGGTTAAAAAGTGCCCCTGAAATCGATATACACATGTGAAATTGATGAAAATTCGGGTCAAAATCATGGAAAAATGATGAAATCGGTGAAACGACAACATCAATGAAAAACAAGTGAAATCGGTGAAAAATGAATAAAGTCGGTGAAAATGTGTCATATCATGAAAATTCAAGTTGGTGAAAAGAACATGCGAAATCATTAAAAAAATGTGCAAAATAGGTTAAACGGGTTAAATATGATAAAACTTGTGAAAAAAAAGTTTAACTGACAAAATAAGGTGAAACCGGTAAAAAAATGGTTTAAGACGAAAAAAACAAAAGGACAAAATCGTAAAATAATACAGTGAAAATAAGTTATAACTGATAAAAAAATGGGTAAAACAATGAAAAAATTAAACTGGTAAAAATAAATAAAATCGGCCAAAAACACGTTAAACCAGTGAAAAATAAATTAAATATGTGAAAAATGAGTTAATTTGCTCTATTTTATGACATAATCAAATTAATTTTACCCTAACTTATCAAAAAATATCCATGAAATTAACTAGACACATACAACATCCGTGCACTTTCCTAGTTTTTTAAACATACTAAATTTAGAACACCTCTTTTTTTTTTTAAAAATAGTTCCATTAGTTTCAATATGATAGCGATTTTTTTTTAATTGGATCCAATTCATTTATATACAAAAAAAAAAAAAAAATATTATCACCTGACATGGACTGTCTTATAACAAGAAATTACGAAACTTAACATGCTGGCAACGTACCGTAGTTAAATTTTCCATTAAATATTTGAATTTGACATATACTCCGTATATATTGAAGTTTGAACTATTATTATAATATTGTATCTAAAAGACGACGAAGGAGATGACATGTTTTATGTTTACAGCATTAATTTTTGTATGTTATAAATTAGTGGAGTATTTTTTTTAGTACATTCTTAGAATAATTTTCGAAGATAATTTTTGACAATAGAAAAGACAAGAGTTGGAAGAAATAATATATAATTAATTTTTTTATGTAAACTAATAATCTACCGTTATCTGTGTTTGATTTGTTGGCCCGTAGGCATGCATACCAACTCAAAACTTAGTGTGCAATTTATCTTTTATATATGTTGATTCCAGATTATTTAGAAAGGCTAAACTATTAGGATCCTCAGCTAGGATTACATATTTAATCTTGCTAATAAAATATTATGATCAAAATAAAATTGAAAGACTTTATTAATCTTAAAAATATAACTATTTGGGGGTAAATGCAAAATACTCCCCCGTGTTATGCTAAACCTACAAAAAACTTCCCTGCAAAATTTTTATCGCGTCAAACTTCCTTCTATCTTAAAAAACCCTGCAAAATACACCTAATTTATGAAAAATAGGTCGATTGAATCGACATATTTCAAGAAATTCTAAAACACTTCAAGTTGGTCCATACAACCTCACCTGATATATTTTAAAAATTATATCTTGAATTTTGTCTATCCAAAATGACCTATTTTTTACAAATTAGGTTTTTTCATGGTTTTTAAAGACACAAGAAATTTGACGCAGTAAAAATTTCAAAGGGTAGTTTCTTGCAAATTTAACTTTACACAAGGTAGTAACTTGCAATTTTCCCCTATAACTATATTTGAAATAATTTTTATATATATAGACCGTTAGATTGTCCGCCTGACAACTAATATTAATTTAGATCTTCTTTTATAGTATATAACTAGCCTATTCCCGTGCTACGCACAAATCACATCAAAATATTTTAAATAATTTGTTTAGAATGAGATTATTAATATTACTTATTCAAAATACGGTTATGAAAAATATTATTCTTTACATAAAATAAATAGTTATGAAAAATATTAATTGTAATTATCGGAACACCTTATAATTGACTTGGTGAACCGAAGCAAGGAGCCATGGATAATTAAAAAAAAAAAAAAAAAACTCTATTTAGCAATGTGATTCAATTGCCCTATGTAATACTTAACATATTTTGATTGTCGATTTACAACTACTATACTAACTTTGCTTTGAAGTGTTTTGCATGATAACAGTAAAAAGGAGTAATTCTTTACATATTGTTTGACTATAGTTGAAATTATTTAAAATATCCTAAAAAGTTTTAATAATTACAAAATCAAAACACTTAATAAATGTGAATATATATATATATATATATATATATATATATATATAGAGAGAGAGAGAGAGAGAGAGAGAGAGAGAGAGAGTTCACCTAATCAATATAAAAAACTAAGGGCTTTTCTATATATTCTTTACATGTCTGATTGATGTCTTCTTGATGTTAAATATTTTCAGTCGTTTAGCCCTCGTGTCACCAATGTGTAGTAACTTGAATAAGATTGAAATTAATCTAACAAATCCAAATAATGAAAAGGAAGGAACAAATTTTCTTACATGCTTGCAACATTTTGTGCTAAGTAATATCACTGTAAAAATCCCTCTCAAATTAAAGTCCATTCACTCTCACAAAAATACCATAAAAGAATACGAACCATCTCAATGTATATCAACACAAAAATATAAGAAATATTTCATGTGTAGTTGAGTCTAACACTAAATACAATGTGTCCTCAAGCAAGAACACCTACTTTTGTTATTCAATCAAAACTTGAAACTTCTTGATATCTATAACGCTTATTTCAAAAAACTGGAGCTTCAATATCTTTATCGCAGTCGGGAATCCAACTCTTAGTTCAAGTTTCTTGGCAATTGAATTACCATCTCTTGGTTTAAGTTTCAGGAGGAGGATTCAAAAAGTTCATGTTTCGCTTCAAATAAATAATACACAATTAAAATTTTAATGGAACTTGACAAACACAATTTCTAAGAAACAAATCAAGACAAAATAGTTACTTTCCAGCAATACAATTCTTCCGAAATTACACACTCACATTTTTTTTAATAATTACATACATCACTCACTTTGTTCAAGATTTCCTGCACAAAAAACTTTAAATTATTTCAAACTTATAAAATGAAGCAATCATAATTAGTTGCATACAATTCACATTTCATGTTAATATAAAAATAAAATATTGACAAATATAAATAAAAAAAAATACCAATCACAAACCTATTGATGCTTTAAATCAGCGGAAGATAGCTTCACTTGACAATTCTTTTAAGATATCTATATCATCAAGAAGTTAAAACCGATCCAATCCAAAGAAAAGAAATTCATGTGAGCAAATAAGTAATAGTATAGAAATGAAATTACCAAATAGATTAAGAAAAATGTCCAAGGTGTGGAGAAAATGAGATTCAGCTTGAGAGCAATGTCATTATGCTAAAGAATTGATTATATATATACACACGAAGGAAAGATATTGAAGATTATGTAGAATTATTGCAAAATTTATTGATTAGCTTTAACTAAGGCAAAATTTTGGGTATGAATTAAGAATTTTAATTAATTGTCAACTCAAAATAAATTTTACTATTACTATGGGCTAATAGGAAGGATTACGGATTCTTTAGTAAAATGAGCATATTCTCTTAGGATTTCATGACAATTAATTGAAACTTAAGGCAAAATTTTGGGTATGAATTAAGAATTTTAATTAATTGTCAACTCAAAATAAATTTTACTATTACTATGGGCTAATAGGAAGGATTACGGATTCTTTAGTAAAATGAGCATATTCTCTTAGGATTTCATGACAATTAATTGAAACTTTTGACCAAAATTCAATACTTAGAAAATGAAAATTAAAGTTGCATGCACATGTATATTACATTAACTTTTTTTTCCTAACATTAAGCCTACAATTTGGGAAAACTTATTTATTTTCATTAATTAACGTTAATCTAGATTTAAGTTACAAAAACTACAATTCATAAACTTAATAAATTTGTGAATTCCAATTAGTCTATCATAAATATTACACTAATAAAAATAATTCTAAATTCTAGAAAAAGAGAATTTGGTCCAATTGAAGTGAAAGACCATTCTCCTATATATATAATAATATGATATTGTAAATTGCGACTCAGGTTTAGCTCTTTAAATTCATGAGAAGTTACTAGAAAATTACAATTCTTTTTAATTAGTCAATAATTTCTTCTGCACCAATTACAAATGCAAGGCGCGCAACAAGTTGGAACAAATTAAGGGATTATGATAACGGAGTTCGATTATCATAATTATGAATATAACATTACATACATATAACAAAAAAAAAAAAAAAAAGGTTTTAATTAAGTGAAGTATATATACCTGCACTGCATGTTGTTTGATTGCCCAAATACTATTAAATTAGTAATAAAAAAAATAAAAATGAATAGTCCCTAGGTTCCTAGTATATAGAGCCACCAAGAGAGAAAAAACTTGAAGTCAGTGAAAATGATAGATTTGTAATTTTTCAGTGTGTGTTTTGGAAGTATTCATTCAAAATATCATGAAGGAAAAGTGGGCCCATCCAACTTGTAGTTGTGTCGTTTTTCATAAGATCATTATGTGGAAATTAGCAATCAAATATATGTTAATCCTATATACGTCTAAATAACTATACAAACAAAACTTCTTTGTCTTCTTTCCGACATATAAAACAAGGATTTAAATATATAAATAAATTAAACTATATATATATATATGAAAAGAAAATTAATCTAAAAAATCCAGTATGTATATATAGATAGAGTTGCTCATGGCTTTGCTGTGACCAATTAGATGACGACAATAGCTCCTACATTGTGGTTAATTAAGATATTGTCAAACTAATTAAGATTCCATTATCTCCATAGATAAACGTGAAGTACTATCATGTAATGAATCTTCATCTAGCTAGAGCACCAAGAGCAACACAATATATTTTCAAGTTAAGTAGATCTAGTGTTTAAATTTGATTTGGTAAGTTTTAAATTATGATTGGACTTCCTCTGGTTTTTCAACGAAGCTCGACCGACAACTTTAATCGATTTGAGCATGAGATGAACTCGAGTAGCTTGACTATTTCACATATTTCGTAACTTTTAGGTTATCGAGTTGATCTAAAATCGAACTTCATATATTATAAAAAAAATTAAAAAATATTGTTCCAATTTATTTGGAGGGAAAAACACATTTGATACCAAACTTTAGTCCAAAAAACACATTTGATACCAAATTTTTTGAAAACACATACTATTCATACCATAATTCACATCATCTTGACACATTTACTTTTTCCGTCAAATTTTGGATGGAATTCAGCAAGTGCTGTATTGTAGGTCTTTAAAACTTGTGCATGTTTTCCCTCCCATTGTCAATTTAACGGGCATATGAGAGGCACGTGCTGAATTTCGTCCGAAAATTGATGGCAAAACTAAATGTGTCAAGATTGCGTGAATCATGGTATGAAATGTATTTTTTCAAAAAATTGGTACCAAATGTATTTTTTGAACTAAAATTTGGTATCAAAAGTGTTTTTCCCTCAATTTATTTGATATGTATAACAAACAACTTATATGAGCTTTTATCGAATATATTCAAATCAAATATTAAGAAGTTTAATTTGATTTTAGCCCTTCGATTCCACCAAAGTATTTTTAGAGAGTTGATGTTAATTAATTACATGATTAGCTAGTGTGAGTTGTGACTTTAATTATATTCTTATAAATTTTTATGAAGTTTACGACACATGACTCCTGTTTCTTTTTCTAGAAACTTTTAGACTTAATAAGTTTAATTAGCAAATCACAAAAAAAGCTAAAGTAAATGTAATTGTGATTAGAATATTTTTTAATTAAGAGAATCTATGTAGGCAAGTTCCAATTTTGAGATTTACAACACGCAACTCCTATTTCTAATAATAAAAAGTTCAAATTTTCAATGAACTTATAATGTAAAAAGGAAAAATGTTTAATTTTAAAATTTGTGTTAATATACATACACTGGATCCACTATACTACACACCAAATGATAAAAGTGTGATTAGAAATTTTTTGGCTTTTTCTAATATGTCTATTCCAAAAGAAAAGGGACACCGGACATGTACATTAACACGTACATGTATAGCATTAATGAAGAAATTTATGCCTTAAAAAAGAAAAAGAAAAATTAAGAAATCAAGTTTGCACCATTAAACTGAAAAGACATTATTTTCGAATTTCGACAAGGCTTGTACTTTTGATACCACATTCATTTTAGTGCAAGTATAGTAAGGAGGAGAGATGATATGATTAATTACCATTGACTAGCTACTATCAAAAGTGGTCACAAGATTACAAAATTGCTTCATATAGATATATATATATGGTACATTATTTATTATTCCATTCCCCATTCTTTGTCTACATCAACTAATTTACCTAACTTCTAAGTAAATCCTTTATCTAATTTATTTTCAAGAAAACGTAACATATATAAAATTAAAGTTGATAATTAATCATAAGACTTCAGTTGTTTCATGATTTTGTTTTTGCTGCAACCAGTTTGTGAAATGGTTGAGGGTATCCACGTCAGCTCTGTAATGTTTCTGCGTAAATTCAAGAAGAGCTGACCAAGTGAAATCTGGATATACTCTTGGGTTATTTGAATCTAACAATTCAGTTGGTGGAATTACCACTTTATCCTTCTTGGGGCAAAGAAAAAAAGCAAGTGATTTCCTAGGACATTTGTTGTTCACCACTGCTCTGTGCAGACAACTCTTGTATCTCCCATTTGAAAGTGCCTAAACCCAAGAAAAAAAAAGTATATATACTTAAAAAATTCCCTTAAATAATAGTAGATAATTAATTTTGTTATCAAAATTTGTTCAAACTTACCATGAATGTGTCACCAATATTGACTACAAAAGCATTGAAATTCGGTCTAATCGACTGCCATTCGTTGTCGACGAATACTTGGAGTCCACCAATATTATCTTGGTGAAGAATTGTAAGTGATGTTGGATCACAATGAGGTCCTGTGCCTAAAGTTTGGTCTGGTTTTTGGCATGGCGGGTAGTAGTTCAATCTCATTATCGACTCATTTTGTTCGAAGAACTCTTTGAAATGATTTTGTTTTACGCCTAGGCTCATAGCCAAGAGTTCCATGATCCCTAGTGAAAGTTTGCTCATGGCGTTACAATAGTCTTGATAAACTTTCCTGCAAATTTTAAAATTAAATATTATCATATGATCTCTAATTATTAAATATATAAGACAAAATATGTAATTATATGTTACATACCCTAAGTGTACAAAATCTTCACCCAATGTTTTATGAAAGTACTCTTCAACGATGTGGGAGTCCTTTTGTGCATGGTATTCGAAAGAAAGTGTTTCCTTCCATGGAAGCTTAGAGGCAAATCGTCCGGTGAAGCTACTAGCATAACCACAATGTTCTCCAATCTTTCGTTTTGCCCTTTCCTTTTCTTGAAGTGGTTGTTCAAAGAAATGGTTCATGTAGCTATGAGCATCGGATATGAGATTGGCATCGACACCGTGATTTTCGACTAGAAAGAAACCGTGCTCGAGGCATGCCTTGCCCACGAGCTCAAATGCTTTAGCAGAGGCATCAGGGTCACCACTCAAGAAGCCTCCTAAGTCGATTAGTGGAACGTGTAGCTCCGAGGGATTGGCACAAGGCTTTTCGTGATCGGGCCATATGAACTCTTGAGGAATACTTGATTGTTGTTGAATCACCGCTGCATCGAATACTAGTGGCTCTTTTTGCTCGTCTTTAGTAATCGGTGAGTTTTGCTTTGTGATTGTACAATTGATAGTCATATTGCAAGCGGTGGTCTTTGTGATTTTTAAGGTAAATTTATTATGAAATATGTATGAAAGAAAAAGAGGAAGAGGGAGAGATAAAAATTAAAATAGAAGAGTATAGTTTGAGAGGTATGATAAAGGAAAAGCCAAGGCCTTTTATAGAGGAAGAAATGGGGAACAAAAGTTGGAATCATTAAATTGAAGTCCTTAACACAAACAACAATAAAATGGGATTATTTGCAAGGGGGTTGGGGTGGGGGGGGGGGGGGTGGGGGTATTTCTGTCACAAAAGGGTAGACCATTCATGTGCTAGGACCCATAGCTAGGAAGAAAATCTCCCATGCACAAAAATCCATTATACTTGCTCATGGCTTTGCTGTGGCCATCTAGAGAACAGCCCGAGTCCGATCATAAATTATGGTTAGTTTTAGATAATGACTTGGTATTTTTATTTTATTTCGTTTTTATAATTTGTAATTATACCCATATAAGAGGAAGTTTCATTTAGTTTACGAATAATTTTATTATATAGATCTCATTAATTAATTGTCATAAGTATACTAAATTTTAATTGGACAGTGATCTTATATATGCCCATTTTGATTATATGAAATTTTGTGGTAATTCTGAATTTCTTTTAATTACTTCAAAGTATTTAATTTTAATTGGTCAACATATATAATTAATGGTTTTTATTTTTAATATGATAATCATTAATTGTAATTTGTAATAATACCCATATAAGCGGAAGTTTCTTTAATATTACAAATAATTTGATTAATTAATTGCCATATACTCAAGTAAATAAATACTCTATAATTTTTGTTCATAATACATGTAAAACTTGAATAACGTGTAAATAATTAATGCTGATATAAATAGAGAATAAATGTATTTTATATGTATATAATTTACTCCTAAAATTGAGACTATAATATTATGCACCTTAATATGTGTGAAAACATGTAAAACGACAAATAATTTGAGAAAGATGGAGCAACAATAGAAAAATCTCTTATTAAATGATCATTGGCAATTAGGGGTGCACATGGTTTGCAAACTGTACTGAAGTTTAGGTTTTTTTCCTCAAAATCGTAGGTTTCGGTAAATATAAAAATCGTACCAAATTTTTTAGTATGGTACAAATTTTGAAAATTTGATACCGTGAAAAACTGTACCGTACCATAAATAGATATAAACTATTTATATACTATTTACGCAATTAAATTTAAGATTTATTATCGTCCAACCTCTAATTATGATACATAATCTAGTATTAGTTATTGGAACTAAAAAAAATTATACTCAACTACTCAACCAGAACATATATAGGAAAATTCTTGTCCAAGCCTGGCTTGGCCAAACCCATCCAACCACCAAGCAAGTGTATTGCACTTGCTTTGTGATTGGTCACTCTCCTGGGAGTTACATCCAATCCCAAAGCAAGTGTATTACACTTGCCATGTAGTTGATTTGGGTTCGGCCAAACCCAGTCTGGGTAAGAATTTCCCAACATATATATGTGTCGGAATTAAATTATTCATTTACTAAAGGTCCAAAAATAAAATTTTGAAGCATAAAAGTCTAATTAGTAAATAATTCTACCTTTAAAAGGAATAACAAACGACAAATAAATTATCGTCATTCTTTCTTTAGTGAGCTACTATGTTTGAGGCTCAGTCATTCATAAGATATTACTTCGTATAGCTCTTTTATTTATAAATATTATATAAATAGAAAAAAAAAACATCATCAATTTATTCCATTAGAATATTTTTATCAACTAAAAATCGACTATAAGAGAAAAATAGTATGACGCACAAAAATATTTTTAGAGCCGTAAAACCGTACCGTACCGGGTGAATTGATATGGTATTTAAAAGTGAAGTTTGATATTGAATATTTAAAAATGCAACAATTAGTACGATACGAATTTAACTAATAAAACCGCAATACCATACCATGTGCACCCTATTGATTATATGTGTTGACTAATTTTTAAGTCTCAGTTCATCAAATCAAACTTTATATTTAGAATTTAAATCTAAAATCAGTGGTTAAATTAGGAAGTCATTCAATTTCTTAACTAAATGATGCTCTTGATACGAAAATCGTTCAATTTAATTGATTAATCACAATTAAAATACATAGATTTAAATCTAAAATTAGTGGTTATACTAAAATATTGTTAAATTAAATTCAAATATGAAAAATTGAATTTTATATATTTATACATTTTGACTAAATTTTACTTCCATAGGCAAATTAAAAAATTCGATATTTTTACTAATAATGTTATATCTTTAATATAAAACACACTGTTATTAAATCTTACACAAATTTTATAAATAAATTTGTCCACTTTGAGTTAATTTTTTTAAAATTTTCTTTTTAAAATAATTATTTAATTTAAAAAATTAATGCAGCAGATGGTGTGTGATCAGTTGCACGCACGTCCAGCGCGCCCTAAGGGGGTGCAAGAGTACCCCACAACTCGTGGGTTACTTCCATAGGCAAATTTAAAAATTCGATATTTTTACTAATAATGTTACATCTTTAATATAAAACACACTGTTATTAAATCTTACACAAATTTTATAAATAAATTTGTCCTCTTTGAGTTAATTTTTTTCAATTTTTATTTAAAATAATTATTTAATTTAAAAAATTAATGTAGCAGATGGTGTGTGATCAGTTGCACGCACATCCAGCACGCCCTAAGGGGGTGCAAGAGGTACCCCACTACTCGTTGGGTTACTTCCATAGGCAAATTTAAAAATTCGATATTTTTACTAATAATGTTACATCTTTAATATAAAACACATTGTTATTAAATCTTACACAAAATTTATAAATAAATTTGTCCACTTTTTTAATTTTTAAAATTTTTTTTAAAATAATTATTTAATTTAAAAAATTAATGCAACAGATGGTGTGTGATCAGTTGCACGCACGTCCAGCACGCTCTAAGGGGATGCAAGAGTACCCCACAACTCGTTGGGTTACTTCCATAGGCAAATTTAAAAATTCGATATTTTTACTAATAATGTTACATATTTAATAAAAAACACACTATTATTAAATCTTACACAAAATTTATAAAAAATTTGTCCTTTGAGTTAATTTTTTTTTAAAATAATTATTTAATTTAAAAAATTAATGTAGCAGATGGTGTGTGATCAGTTGTACGCACGTCCAGCACGCCCTAAGGGGGTGCAAGAGTACCCCACAACTCGTTGGGTTACTTCCATAGGCAAATTTAAAAATTCGATATTTTTACTAATAATGTTACATCTTTAATATAAAACACACTGTTATTAAATCTTACACAAAATTTATAAATAAATTTGTCCACTTTTTTAATTTTTTTTCAATTTTTTTTTTTAAAATAATTATTTAATTTAAAAAATTAATGCAGCAGATGGTGTGTGATCAGTTGCACGCACGTCCAGCACGCCCTAAGGGGATGCAAGAGTACCCCACAACTCGTTGGGTTACTTCCATAGACAAATTTAAAATTCGATATTTTTACTAATAATGTTACATCTTTAATATAAAACACACTGTTATTAAATCTTACACAAAATTTATAAATAAATTTGTCCACTTAGAGTTAATTTTTTTCAATTTTTTTTAAAATAATTATTTAATTTAAAAATTAATGCAGCAGATGGTGTGTGATCAGTTGCACGCACGTCCAGCACGCCCTAAGGCTGGGGGTGCAAGAGTACACCACAACTGGTTGGGTTACTGCCATAGGCAAATTTAAAATTTCGATATTTTTACTAATAATGTTACTTCTTTAATATAAAACATACTGTTATTAAATCTTACACAAAATTTATAAATAAATTTGTCCACTTTGAGTTAATTTTTTTCAATGTTTTTTTAAAATAATTATTTAATCTAAAAATTAATGTATCAAATGGTGTGTGATCAGTTGTACGCACTTCCAGCACGCCCTAAGGGGGTGCAAGAGTACCCCACAACTCGTTGGGTTACTTCCATAGGCAAATTTAAAAATTCGATATTTTTACTAATAATGTTACATCTTTAATATAAAACACACTGTTATTAAATCTTACACAAAATTTATAAATAAATTTGTCCACTTTGAGTTAATTTTTTCAAATTATTTTTTAAAATAATTATTTAATTTAAAAAATTAATGCAGAAGATGGTGTGTGATCAGTTGTACGCACGTCCAGCACGCCCTAAGGGGGTGCAAGTGTACCCCACAACTCGTTGGGTTACTTTCATAGGCAAATTTAAAAATTCGATATTTTTACTAATAATGTTACATCTTTAATATAAAACACACTGTTATTAAATCTTACACAAAATTTATAAATAAATTTGTCCACTTTGAGTTAATTTTTTTTTAAATTTTTTTAAAATAATTATTTAATTTAAAAATTAATGCAGCAGATGGTGTGTGATCAGTTGCACGCACGCCCTAAGGCCGGGGGTGCGAGAGTACACCACAACTGGTTGGGTTACTTCCATAGGCAAATTAAAAAATTCGATATGTTTACTAATAATGTTACTTCTTTAATATAAAACATACTGTTATTAAATCTTACACAAAATTTATAAATAAATTTGTCCACTTTGAGTTAATTTTTTTTCAATTTTCTTTTAAAAATAATTATTTAATTTAAAAAATTAATGTAGCAGATGGTGTGTGATCAGTTGCACGCACGTCCAGCACGCCCTAAGGGGGTGCAAGAGTACCCCACAACCGGTTGGAGACCGACGATGGTATGCCTCCAGGACCCCGTCATTAAATTTAAAGATATGAGGCTATTTTGATTGCCTGAAATACTATGGGGTAAAAATATTAATCAGTATAAGTAATTGCGTTAACTTTGTAATAAAATTTAACTTCCACATCACCACTTAACTGTGATTTAACGTCGATACTAAATGTATCACATTTGTTAAAACGGTGTACAAAGTGTGTTGGACACAAAATAGATATACCAAAAGTGAAAATTAATCTAAAGCATGGTACCAAAAATGTAATTCTGTCCTTATAATCGTATGAGAATATTTGTGTTGATTTTTTCATCCATTTTTGTACTCGACACCCTTTAGGGCATCTCGAACAAGAGAAAAATACTTTTGATCCACATAGTTATCAAATTCACGTCCGAATCAATTTTGAGATTTTACTTATAATATTTATATAATTAATGTAATTACCTAAATAAAAGTTAGAATTGATCAAAAGTGCAATTCTCTCCTAGAATAAGGTGATAAAAAAAAAGAAAAAATCTCTCTGCACACTTGTATTCACGAAAAATTAGCCATGGCTGATTGCAAAGAAGAAAGGTTGCCATTTGGTGATAGAGACACGCAAGGCAATATACTGAGAACTGAATGCCAAGTGTCCCCCTATAAAAATGCCAAGCATAGTGACAGCACTGGTGATGCTGTATTTTACGTTGGGACTTACATTCTCATCACATTTCAATTTTTTTTATTTTTTATTTTGTTGTATTACATTTTTTTTTTAGGTAATAATAATACTCTCCAGTATCATTGATTGAAAGAATGTTGCAGAATTACATAAGAGGACAAATGAAAGGACAATGTCGTATGTGGTTTTTGGCATTTCTCTATTGTTGCAAACTTCCAAAACGCTATTCAGATAGTATACTATACTAAAATTAATACTATATGGCCGCACAAGAATCCATTGCATTTCAATCTTCAATGGATTCTAGCACCCAATTCTTCTGAATTTCTTTATTTCTTTCAATGTTCATCATGTCCTTTCTCTTGGATTTATATTCTTAAATTAAGATATGGGACTTATATATTATTCTTCCACCCCTTCGATTTTTGATTCTTTTCAGTTTGACCACTCACATGTCAACTATATAACATTTTAGACATTATTTACATTTAATACTACTTGTTAACATCAGGGATTAAAAAAAAAAAAGATCGTACTAGTTTTCGCTACATGCATCATGTAACAAATTCACTTTTTTTTTTTTTTTTTGGGTTCATAAAATACTATATTAAGTAAGATTAGATCATAGGTGCATTTTTTTCTTTCTTTTCTTATCTTGTTTGTGCTATAAAGGTTCCTCAATTTGCTTTTTGGGCTACAAAGCCTACAATCGTAATTTTAAGGGAAAATTGCTTTTTTGGTACCATAAGATAGGCTGACTTGCACTTTTGGTACCATTGGATACGAAAATGCAAATTTGGTACCATAGCATATGTTTTTATTGCAATTTTGGTACCAAACCACATTTTTCTACAAAGTTAATGGCAATTTACCCCCTATGAAATGCATAATGTTCAAATTATCCCTCTATAATTTGAAAAAAATCAATTTACCCCCTGTAAAATTTTAATGAAGCAATTTACCCCCTTCAGCCGGAGATTGTAACTCACTTGCCGAAATTGAGAGTATGCATGCAAACTATTTTATTTAACATAGGGGGATAAATTGCCACATTTATCATAACACAACGGGTAAAAAATCACATTATCATAATAAAAGTGGATTAAGTGCCGCCTATAAAGATATCATGGAGGCGATGTGAAATTTTTACAAAATTTCAAGGGGTAAAATGCTCTTTTTTAAATCATGAGGGGTTAAATTGAACATTAAGCATTTAGTAGGGGGTAAATTGCCATTAACTTTTTAGAAAAATTGGGTTTGGTACCAAAATTGCAATGAAAACCTATCCTATGGTATCAAATTTGCATTTTCATATCCAATGGTACCAAAATTGCAAGTCAGCCTATCCTATGGTACCAAAAAAGCAATTTTCCCGTAATTTTAAATACTTAGTTGGCAAACTCCAGCCGTAATTAGAGGCCGGTGTTAAGGACTCAAGATTAGTCGAATATTATAATGTTCACTTTTGATTTAATATTTATTTATTTATCTATCAAGTTTGATTGATATTTGAATTTAATATAATTTCTAACAATGTGAGAGAATTTTAATCTTGAAACTTGGTACTTTCATATATTTCTTTTCATCAGTTTTAATTTATTAGTTGTAACTCAAACAATGTTGAATGCTATTTTTGATTATATATTTTTGTATAACAGTTCAGTACTCGAGTTAAGTCTCAAATACTCCTAGTTTATTTTGATCTTAGCCTAGACACAGTACAATTAGCATGATATGTAATGGATGGTATGCTAACTTACTGAGAAATAAATTGAAGATAATTTTAAAAAATATTAAATTATTATATAAAATCATTCAATTCAGTCATAAATTGCCACCATATATTGTTTGGCCTAATTCACCTGTACTTGTTTTTTTTTTCTTTTTTCTTTTGAGGGGATTCATCTATACTTGTTATATCTGATTGTAAGTCATGATCATGTCAAATTAGAGACTCATACATATCTGGAAATTAATCTAAAAATGTTTAGATTAATTTGAAGAAATGGGTTTGGGGCTGGTGAAGAGATATACTACACTTGGGGATTGTCTAATAAAAAATACATAAGTTACCTTCTCTTAATGGCATGTCTCATATTTTGTATTATTTTTGTTTCACTTAATTTTAAAAAGATAAATATATCCTACTATATCTTCTTACTTTATAATTGAGGAAAAAATACTTTTGATATTAAATTTTTGTTCAGGTTATACATTTGATATCAAGATTTTTGAAAAAATACATTTGAGACCATGATTTAGGTAATTTTGACACATTTCATTTGCCATCAATTTTTTAACATAATTCATCTCGTATGTAGCACGTGTCCGTTAAGTGGCATGAGTTTTGCATGTGAATGCTCAGGCAGGTGGTAAAAATTTGTATTTGGTACCAAACGTTTACCTACTTTAATTTATACATTTGGTAAAAAACCTACAAAAAATACATATTTAATACAAAAAATGAAGGTCGTTTGACACATTTGCTTTGACCATCAACTTATTGGACATGGACGACCACGTAGCCGTTAAGTCACCAAAATTGCACGCTTTTTGCACGTGATATGCTCGGACATGGAGCATTTGAACTTCATCTTAATTTTGCCATAACTCCTACGTTACAAGGTCAAATTTCGTGTTCTTTATATGGCTGAAAAACTCCTGAAGAAAGCTTTTTAACGGTACAAGTTTCAATTCATGAAACACAATATATAGATAGTTTCGTGAACATTGACAAAGTTTGGTTCTAACTTAATGAATGAAATTGAAAAATGATTAAAACTTGATGGTCAGAGCAATTGTGTGGAACGCTCTTCAATTTTGATAGTAAATGTGTCTTTTTTGAAAGTTTGGTACCAAATATATAAAGTAGGTAAAAGTCTTGTATTAAAAATGAAATTTAACCCCTTGCCCGAGCCTGCATGTGCAAAATCCGTGCCACTTAACAGATACATGCCGCACACGTGATAAATTATGTTTAAAAAATGATGGCCAAATTAAATTTGTCAAGATGACCTAAATCATGATATCAAATGTGTTTCTTCATAAAGTTTGATATTAAATTTGTGATCTGAACAAAAATTTAATATCAAAAGTGTTTTTCGTCCTTCATAATTTGGTGACTTCTATACAAATTCTATGATTGGAGGAATATTTGTTTCTCCTTAATTAAATACTTATATTAGCATAATATCCGTGCATAGTTATGATTTGAAGATAAAGTGTATAAAATAATATACGAAACTTGTTTTTCTACGTAGAAAAATATATAATTTGATATGACTAGACATAGATCCAGCCTTATAAAATAAAATGTATGTAAGCTCATTGGAAGCACGAGTGAAAAATAACAGATCGAGTAGTATTCATAAATGGATTCATAGCAAGATTGTTTTCTCGTATATATATAAAAATGTATTGCAAAATTATAGAATTATTCATTGAAATGGTAACTAAGTATCCAAATATATATATGTCCACAACATACATTGTATATATGCTGCAATGGTGTCTCCTTCTCTAGTTTGCTTTTTCACTAACATATAGTATATCTTCTGTATGATGTCTATTCTCACCTGAAAAACAAAATTAAACCACATATATATATATGATAAAATTTTATGTGAAACAAAATTTCTCTAACATATAATTATAATTTAATATAATAAAGAGAAACGGTTTTGTCAACAAAATTCACAAGTTTATTAAGTCTCATAATTTCTTTTACAAATGCGTAACAACCAATTAACTATCACAGTCTTTTATTAAATAAATAAAAATTACCACAAAATTTATATAGTCAAAATTGCAACACCGTCCTGCTATAATATAAGTATAGAAAATTTAAGTATAGATATAAGATTTTCCTTGACAATTAATAATGTTCCATAGAAATCAATCAACCCTCTAAAATTAAATTTACAATTATGGGGGACGGACGTTAACAACTAACTCTCTCCACTAAATCTTAATTTCCAATGGAGTATACATTTGACGATTTGCTTTTGAAGAAATTAATCAGATTAGATGAATCATTTTGAAGATCTTTAAGCACGTGATGAAGTCAGATAAGTTACCAATCAATACGACAACACAAAAAACTTTTTTGATTAGACTGTGAAGCAAAATATGTTACCCTTTTTGCTTTCTCCTTTTTGTTTTAGTCAATAATGCAATAATATTACTTCTCTATGGAGCATCAAATTAGATTAGTGTTTTGACTGTTTAGGGCATATATGTCTGTCTGTGTTGCTTTTCGATTTGAAACTATTATTGAGTTTCATTTAATTTGCATTGATCCAGCTCTAGATAGGGATACTTCTATCCTAATTAAAGAAATACGTAGATTTTGGCCTAAATAGAAATTCAAACTTATCCCTCAGAATAATGCTAATCGAGCCGCCCACAACTTAATTGGCTGCTTGGACATTTTCGACAAACTTTACCACCTCCTTTCGTCCTACTAATTTACCTATTTCTATTTTTTGTGATCGGGAATACCCATGTGTAAATTGAAACTACTCCTTTGTTTGGTACGATAGAGAACAATGAAACCTACACTAAGTCACTAAAATCATTGGAAGAACAAGAGTAGGATAGGAGGTTCTTCCCAAGTCTCAAAATATTATTGAATATCATGGTCCAATTTGGCTAAATCATCCGCACACTGGTTTTCTATCTCATTGTATATATGGACAATGCGGCTCTCCCACATCATTCTAAGTAGGAATCTGCCGTCTTCAATGATTTGGCCCAAATGATGGTCTATTTTTGCTAGTTCTACTTAAATATAAAAAATTAAAAAAAATTGAATTAAATAGTGGTTGGTATATGTTTTATAATTGAATAGGCATTTTTAGAGATTGAAATAAATTCATGCTGCTGCTCAAGTATGACACAAACCAAACTTTTTATATCTCTCATCTCATGTCCCGTACCAAAATATTGAGCACAAGGAACAAGTTGAGGTCCACTAGAGAAGTCAACTAACATACATGGTGGAAGTACTACCGGAAAAACCATTTTCTCGCAGACAAACAAAAGGTGGGGTAAATGCAAATCAGTTCTCCTCAACAACAGATTGCTATACAAAATCTACCATCTTTATTACATATCATGTAATAATACAACATGGATCCCATTATGTTCTAAGTAATGAGTGACATATTCCATTAATTTGTTTATAATCAATTTGAAATTTATAATTATGTCATTAAACAGTACCCCTTTTTATTTGGCTTATTTTTTAAATATATATATATATATATATAATGACCAGTATATAAAAACCATTATGACAAATTAAGTATACATACAACAGGTGCCGAAGTTTCCGTTTATTAGAATAATACGAATATTAGAGCTCTAGGAAATATGAAATCAAGGGAAGGAAAATAATGTGTAATTTCGAAATTATTTATTTGCCTAGTAATTCTTTCATTTTCTTAATTTAGTATCCTTTTGATTATGGGATGCAAAACACAAGTGCGCCTGTTAAAAATATGGAGCAAAGCCAATCTCCATTTATTTATTGGGGTTTGATATTTTTTTCCCTCTCCTATAAGGCTGGTTAATTATTTAGGTTGAAAATTGATGATTTGAAAATAAAGTTTATATCATATCTTCCTAAACAATCAGGTGAAAGCAAAAAATGAGGTGCTTCCACAAATGTATAAATAACACGTGAATTTGTTGGTGGTTATTAGACATAACACTAAGAGTTCTTAAAGAGACATGTCCTTTAGATCTGGACAGCCCATTCTAGCCGGTCGGATTTAATTAATTAGCAAACAAGATAAAACGTACATCAGGCAGGAAAAAAAAAAAAAAAAGAAAGAAAATTCCTTTGAAATTGATCTATATAAGCCGTAATAATAAGTTCCGAAAGGTAAAGTTTAGTATATTGTGTTGGTTTGATTCATTTTAGAAGATTCGCATCTATTGCTTTTAAAAATTGTAAGAAAAAAGTAATGACCACTCTTAACATCATCATGGACAAAAGTTTCGTTTTTTTAGAAATTTTTCGGTCAATTATATATTAAAAATTTTTAGAATTTTTTTTTAGATTCTTCGAGAAATATTAGGAAATTGTAAATTAAAAAATATGTTAACGTAAATTACTCTGTATTTTCGTTTTAGACTCAAGAACAAAAACTTTTCGCTAGCAACGTATCGAAATTTTTATTCAGGATGAACAACATTAAACTTTTGTTTACATAAAAAAAAAAAAAAAATAGTACAGTTTGCAAGGGTAAAGTTTGTCATTCTATATAACATTCCACCTAGGTTGCACGAATACTCTGAAAAATGGCCCCGTGCAGTATCCAGTACTTCGAGAATACGGATACGCGTCCGATACGCATGAGATACGCGTACAGTACGCCATCTGGAGTATCCTAATTAAATTAAATAAAAAATAATTCGGATACGGGTACAATACGTTTTTTTTCGAGTATCCTGCAGATTTTGGATACGCATGGGGTGTTTTTGTTATGTTAGTTTTTCAAAGTTATGGTTAAAAAATTAATAAATTAAAAGTTAAAAAAAATGTGTATTTTGAATGATCCTGGATACGGGTGTCCATCCTCGTGATATTTAGTTGAAAATTTCAAATCAATTCGGGTTTTTTCTAACTTTTTCAATTTTTTATATAACTTTTGTGTATTTTGAATGGTCTTGGACAATTTTAGTTTATAACTTTTATGTGATATTGTCCAACCCGAAATTAAACTAGTAGACAATATATATTTTAAATATGATCTATTTTTTTTTTGTGGTATAATAGAAAGATCAAATTAGTTATGTTGTTATGCATAATATAAAATTATTTTATTTATGTGTATCTTTGCCGTATCGAATCCTATAAATTTTAAAAATTCGTATCGTCGTATTCGTATCGTATTATAACGTATCGCTGTATCCGTATCCGTACAATCTAGCATTCCACCTAGCACATGTCAAAATTAAATGAAATATGCAAATAACCAGCTATGATTAATAAATATTTTATCATAAAAATGTGTTGAAGAAAAATATCTAGACAAAAATATGACTTTATTATGAAGAAAAATATAATTTATTTAATTTATCTAGTATAATAATGTATATATATATATATATATATATATATATATATATATATATATATATATATATATATATATATATATATATATTATTAAAAATAGAAGTCATGTCATGGTTATGTAACAATTTTTTGGTATTTATATTTTGTCCTTCATGCTTAAATTAATTTAACTACTTAATTATTTACTTATTCCATTGCATCCTTTAAATAAAATTTACTTTTACTTTTTCCTATAAAAAAATTCTTATTTTTTGTGCTTAAAAATATTAATGCCCGCGAAAACGAGAAGAAATCCTTATTTTTTTATTTATTGTATAAAATTTAACTTTTACTTTTTCAATGAGAAGAAATCCTTATTGTATAAAATTTAACTTTTACTTTTCCAATGAGAAGAAATCCTTATTTTTTTGTACTTTGAAAATTCAATGGATGCGGGAAACAACAATTTTTTTTATTTTTCTATTTTACCCTTAACATTTGAAGTTATTTAATCATGTACAACTTTTTGACTCCCTCACTTCTCCCATTACATTCTTTATTAAAAATTTATTTTCACTTTTTCTTAGATCAATTCCCAAAATATAGTTTTTTTTTACGGAGATACGTGTTGAGAATGATTATTGATTATAAAGAGAAGTCAAGTCAATTAACACCATTTTTTAATTTTTCTATTTTAATTTTAGGCCATCTCCAATGATATTTTACTATTATATAAACTATATAAGAAAAAAGAAGTTAAATTATAAAAGAAAAAGGAAAAAAATAATATATTAATAAGAGAGAGAAAACAAGGTATTAATATGAGAGAGAAAATTTGATTGTCATTAAAATAATAAGGTGGGTCATGGGGATTGAGAATTTCAAGTTTAATGTTCTTGACTATAAGGGGTAGATTAAAAAATAAAAAAAATTACTATACAGCAACAATATGTGTTCTGACAATATTGCCTAGCCAACACTAGAAAATACTTGCTAATGAAAATAACACATGAATGCATTAAATAAGGACGTAATTTTAGTTTAAGCCCAACATTTCACTTCAAGTTATCACAAAGAGCCCTCCGGCCGCAAAGAAAACTAACATGTGCTCCGAATCCGAAGGTACAATTTATATGCTAAAAAATTATAGGTAAAAGGCCCAGCAATGCGCATCATAAATCGAGAGAGGCCCAATTTATTGAAATGAAAAATGAAATGACATCATTCAATTGAGGCCCAACTAAAAGGTTATTATCACATTCAATTAGTCAAACTCAGCTGGCTTTGTCGATTCAAAATTTCATATGCAATTATTATTACACGGATATAAATTCTAAAAGCTCGTGGTATGTCTTAGTCAAAGTTTGGATTCGGTAATTAAAATTAACCCTAAAAAATTTCGAACATCATCTCATTCATTTAATAATTATAAGTTTGGGATATAAATAATAAACTAAGAAGGCATTTGGTAAGATTATGATCGGATTAAGTTAAACTAAGTTACAATCAAAATTGACCTGATTAAAAACTGTTTGCTGGTGGCACAAAAGCCCAATCAGGACTTAGGTAACTTTTTTTTCAGAGGTCCTTTTAGCTTTTTATTTTTTAGAGGTCCTTTTAGCATTTGATTGATTCATTATTCTGTTGGGTAGCAAAGATTATAGCGACTCTTTAGGACATCTTCATTGCTTGAATGTGAAGGGGAATCTATGGAGAAGGGGGAGAAGAAATAGACTTTTATGGGAAGGGGGATCAATTTGGAGGGGTGGTTGAGAGGTGGGAAACCACCGTTTGAATGTGTGGGGCGGTGGCAATAGATGAGTGGACCGCCCCACACATCTCCTCTTTTGGGGCTGGGACGCGCCCAGCCCCTGTTTCTGTTTTTATTTTATTTTTATTTTTTATGTAATTGGGCCCCATTTCTTCTTCTCTCTTTTTTTTTTCTTTGTTGTAATTGGGCTATTTAAAAATATATTATTTAATATCTTAACATTAATTAATTTTTATTGTTTGTGCATTTTGTAATATTATAATTTTATGTACAACGTTTATAAATTGTTATTATATTTAGTTCTATTATTATTAATTTTATTAAGTGAGAGTGGAAAAATATGAAAATTATAATTTTGTGGAATAAATAAAGTTACATTGAAATTAAATACGACTTCTAGATTAGAAATAGATACTGGTTGCATAATTTAAATACGATAAATTAAATTAGAAATGACATAACCCTATCAAATATATATTGAAAATATTACACGTGACCACCATTTGAAACGTGGCGCTGGCGATGAATTTTCATATATGAGTTACTAATTATTGTAATGCTATTATATTGTTATTATTAAATATTTTTTATTATTAATGTCAATGCTAAATTAATTATTATTAATGACAATGTTAAATTATTTATTATTAATGCTAATATACTAATTACTTTATTATTATTATTATTATTAAATGAATGAGAATTGGAATTAAGTAGAATGTGAAGATTGGAAAAATTAAGTGAGAGTGGGGAAGTTTGAGAATTGGAATTAAATAGAATGTGAAGATTGAGTAACTGAAGATGACTATAAAAAGAGGAGTCTGAGGGAAATGGGAGTCTGAGGGGAATGGCCTTAGTAGCGGGTCGACTGGATTAACATATAGACCGACCAATTATATATTCCTCTAACCAAAATTCAAATCAATCTGGACTTATCTGTTCCAATCAAGGCCGGACGAGCTCAAATATTATCAAGGAGCCCTGAGTGAGAAAGAAATTGATTCAAAATGCATTTACCCACTTATTCCGAAGATTTTATCATATATATTAGAAAATTAATTACAATAGTTAGGTGGGAGTTATGAAATCAAATCTTGAAATTGTTATTTGTAGGAGTATAACTTTATATAACCACTTTATTTTTATTTCAAAATCCAGATTTAATTGACTGATCTAGTGATCTCCAATTATATTTAAAAGATTTTGGGGCTTAGTGCAATAATTTGAAACTTGTAGGGGGTTAAGTACACAAATTTTACTATATTAATTTAAGTTATTGATTATTAATTTTAAAGCCCAATTTCATAGAATTCCTTATCTTAGTAATTACATTTTAACTTAATTTTAGTCTTGTACCATATTTTTTATTGTTATTGTGTTACTTTTTTTTAGTAAAAAATGATTTATTCATAAGTAAATAAATTATTATTAGAACCTAATGAAATTTTGGTTAAACGAACTTGTAAATTTCTTTCCCAAGAAAGAAACTTGTAAATTTGATGAAAGTATAATTAGACAATTTTTAATTTTTTCAAATTGCAAGTAACATTTGGATATTTAAAATTTTTGTGCACTTAATCCCCACAAAAGTTTTTAGTTATTGCCCTAACCCCCTTGAGGGATACTTTTATCCTTTGAAAATTACCGAAATTGTGATTACGGGGCAAAGTGTGTTCATTTGTTAGGGGGCACAAACAATTTTTTTCAATTATAGGGGGGGAAGTGCGAAAATCTAAAAATTTCGAGGGGTGAGGCCCAAAAATCCACAAAAAAATATTCATCAATGGAAAGAGGTAAGGCTGTCAATGGGGCAAACTTGGAACGGATCAGGGTGGATCTAGATCTGAATACGAAAATAAAAAACTATCTGAATCCGATCCTAGATCCTATCGGGTTTTCAAAAGTGTCACATAATTTGAACCCGAAAAAAATTTAATATCCAGTACAAAGATCCGAACCCGAACAAAAAAAATTGTTATGTATATTTTTACTTAAAAAAATAAAAAAAAAATTATGAATTTTCTAATTTAAAAAAATCATACAAGCTAAAGAGAAATGAAAATCGTTGCAAGTAATATGTAGTATCATAATACAAACTTTACAAGTTCTATAAAAAAAATGGTAAAATATTAAACACCACTACTTATAATCGCATGGAAGTTAGGTTGTTGGTAATACTAACTTGATACATGAACATATTTAATTGAAGTAAAAAACATTTCCTTTTCATTTGTAGCTATCAATATCATAATTCCAAGTCAACATAATAAATTATCAAAAGAAATACGTTATGAAACATGAAACTTAAATGTTAATAGTATTATATTAAATATAAATTGAACGCAGATCTTTAGCGGATTAGATTAGCCTAGATCCATATAATTCGAATTACAAATCTTCTTAATCGGATCAGGTCCATCAGATCATTAATCAGGCGATTATTCTAATAAATCGGACCGAATTCGAATTGAATTGGTTTGGGAAGATGATTAAATAAATAGTTTAGATCTTTTTATTTTCTCTAAGCCTTTAATAAATCATGAAAATAGTACAAGATGTCTTTAAATAGTAGTTCTAGTAAAAAAATAGCATTTTTTTCTATTCGGGGAATTGTGAAAGTAGATTTAACGTCTAAAAAATATAGTAGATAGATAAACTCATAAACTTAAGTTCACACACACACACACACACACACACACAAAAAAAAAAACACCCTCATAAACTTAAAGAAAAAATTTCAAATAAGATTATTAAAAGGGAAAAGAAATAGACGAGGGCCAAATTAACATAATCTCAAACATGAAGGACCAAGAAAAAAAATCTGATAAAATAGATGACAGATTGACAGGTGAAGAATACTCTGGAAGAAACCAGAAGTGAACGCAGAAGCCAATATGGGAAAGACAGAATAAGCAAGATAGTTCTAGACCCCCCCCCTCCTTCTCCCTCGACTCAATACTATTTAAACCTCTCTTTTCCTCTCTATTCTTCATCAAATTCATAAAACAACAAAAGCGATCTGCAGTGTTTTCATATATCGTTCGATTTCTGCAAACAAAACTCTTTCTATTCGAATTTTGATATTTTTTTCGTATTAAAATGGCGGGAAAAGGCGAAGGACCAGCAATTGGTATTGATTTGGGGACAACTTATTCTTGTGTGGGAGTATGGCAACATGATCGCGTTGAGATTATAGCTAATGATCAGGGGAACCGTACGACGCCGTCCTACGTGGCTTTCACCGACACGGAGAGGCTCATCGGTGACGCGGCGAAGAACCAGGTCGCAATGAACCCTACCAACACTGTTTTCGGTAAGTGTTGATTTATGTTGCTTATTTATTTAATTTTCTAGGTTGTGGTGGCTGTAATTTTGAACAGTTTGGTTTGGAGGTTATCGGACTATTTGAGTATGGTAATTGATAATTTTCAGAACTGGGCATATTCTAAAGATAAGTGATGATTACAGCTCATTGAATATTAATGTTCCTTAGATTGAAAGGTTTCGTAGTTGTGATTTTACTTATCTATTGGACGCTGTAGTAGATATTTTCAAAACCGATTGAAGCTGACAAACAAGTGATGATTTGCATATTAAATGTTAATGTCAGTGTAATTGTGAGACAAGTAATTTATTAGAACAATTGTAGTGTAATAATCTCGAAATTAAGCTGTAATTGTGACCATATCTATTGGTAGATTTTGGAAAAAAAATTAGAATGATATGAGAGTGATGAACGGAACTTGATTTGGCATGCGATGGAATTATTTGACATGGTAGACGATTGGAAAGAATTATTTTGGCAAGGTGAGTATTTTTGCTAAAAAAAATATTTTTCTAACAATGGTGATTGTTTAATTTCTGCTGCAGATGCAAAGAGGCTAATTGGGCGAAGATTCAGTGACCCGTCAGTTCAGAGTGACATGAGGCACTGGCCATTCAAGGTCATTGCGGGTTCCGGAGACAAGCCAATGATTGTAGTCTCTTACAAGGGTGAAGAAAAACAATTTTCTGCTGAAGAAATCTCGTCCATGGTGCTCATTAAGATGAAGGAGATTGCCGAGGCGTTTCTTGGAACGACTGTCAAGAATGCGGTTGTGACAGTGCCTGCTTATTTCAATGACTCTCAGCGTCAAGCCACAAAGGATGCTGGAGTCATTTCCGGCCTCAATGTTATGCGTATTATCAATGAACCAACTGCAGCAGCCATTGCATATGGTTTGGACAAAAAGGCTTCAAGTTCTGGGGAAAAGAATGTTCTTATTTTCGACCTTGGTGGTGGTACTTTTGATGTCTCTCTTCTAACAATTGAAGAGGGCATTTTTGAGGTGAAGGCGACTGCTGGTGATACGCATCTTGGTGGAGAGGATTTTGATAACAGAATGGTGAACCATTTTGTTCAGGAGTTTAAGAGAAAGAACAAGAAAGATATCAGTGGAAATCCAAGGGCTTTGAGGAGATTGAGGACTGCTTGTGAAAGGGCGAAGAGGACCCTTTCCTCAACTGCTCAAACGACAATTGAAATTGATTCTCTTTATGAAGGAATTGATTTTTACTCGACGATTACGCGTGCAAGATTTGAGGAAATGAACATGGACTTGTTTAGGAAGTGTATGGAGCCAGTTGAGAAGTGTCTGAGGGACGCTAAGATGGACAAGAGCTCTGTCCATGATGTTGTTCTTGTAGGTGGCTCAACCAGGATTCCTAAAGTTCAACAACTATTGCAGGATTTCTTTAATGGTAAAGAGCTCTGCAAAAGTATAAATCCCGACGAAGCTGTTGCTTATGGTGCAGCCGTACAAGCGGCGATCTTGAGTGGTGAAGGGAATGAGAAAGTGCAGGACTTGCTTCTTCTGGATGTTACTCCCTTATCCCTTGGATTGGAGACTGCTGGAGGTGTAATGACTGTGTTGATCCCAAGGAATACGACAGTTCCCACCAAAAAGGAGCAAGTTTTCTCAACCTATTCGGACAATCAGCCGGGTGTCTTGATTCAGGTTTATGAAGGTGAAAGAACGAGGACAAAAGACAACAATTTGCTTGGAAAATTTGAGCTCACTGGAATTCCACCGGCCCCACGTGGTGTTCCTCAAATCAATGTCTGTTTCGACATTGATGCAAATGGGATCTTGAATGTATCAGCTGAGGACAAAACAACAGGTCAGAAGAACAAGATTACTATTACAAATGACAAGGGAAGGCTGTCTAAGGAAGAGATTGAGAAGATGGTGCAAGAGGCTGAGAAGTACAAGGCTGAAGATGAAGAACATAAGAAGAAAGTTGAGGCCAAGAACGCTCTGGAGAATTATGCTTACAATATGAGAAACACAATCAAGGATGAGAAGATTGCTTCTAAGCTTCAAGGAGCTGATAAGAAGAAAATTGAGGATGCTATTGAGGGGGCGATTCAGTGGCTGGATACAAATCAGCTTGCAGAAGCTGATGAATTTGAAGATAAAGTGAAAGAACTCGAGAGTATATGTAATCCAATCATAGCGAAGATGTATCAGGGAGCTGGAGCTGATGCTGGAGGTATGGATGAAGATGTGCCTTCTGGCGGTGGCGGTGGCAGTGGGGCTGGTCCCAAGATCGAGGAAGTTGATTAATTGAATGTTGTTAGGAAGTTGATTAATGAAATGTTTTTAGGGTACCTACATCAGGATATGTGGAGAAGCCTGATGTTCTGTTTTTTGAACTTGTTTCCTACCTATGTTTTGCAGTGAAGAAATGTGTTTTGATTACTGAATCACCTGTGTATATATATATAAATATATATATGTTGTGAATTTTATTTTTGGTCTTTTTACTGCGCTTAAGATACAATGGAAATGGATTGACAAGTGATTGGTTCCTGTTTTTGAGTATAGTCTTCTTGGTATTTTGCTTTGCTGTTCAACAACTGGTTCAGATCCAGCGCTACTTAAGATACTGATTGATCTCTAGAACCTAACTTAGGTGTCTTGTGCAATCATGGTTTGAGAAGAGTTATCAGATCATCAGGTTGTTGTAATCTTCACAGCAACATTCTAAACCGGATGGAGTATTATTACTTCGGTTGGCATTTTGCTCTTGTTACCTTGTTACAGATACTTTTAATTGTATATGTATATATAAAGTGAAAATGATGTTTTCTTTTTTTGCTTATGAAACAATACTTATATTTTTTAATTGTATCTATCAAATGTTGTTCAATTTACTCATAAAAATAAAATATATTTAGTCAATTTTTTTTTGGGAGAAACAAAAGTTTTGAGTATATGGAAATACTGTGATTTATAAGACGAAATAAATGGGGAAAAATAAAAAGAGCGAGCCTTTCTTGTTTGCTTATTTCATTTTTATGTAATTTAGAAGTTGGTAATTATAAAGAGCATTATTAATATTTTAAGAAAAAGTGCTTGCGTTTTCGTGGTATATTTTAGTTAGAATTTTTTTTAGAAGAAGTTGAAATTTATTGGAATATTCAAGAAAAAAAAAACTTAAATATGAAAAATTACTCAAACTATACCTGACTTACTATCAGATTAAGTACTACAATTACTCTTTTGAGGTTTTAATTTTTGGCGGCGTATATAAAAGGTTAGATGAAAATTGTTGAAAATGGTTAATTTAGTTAAATTGATAGAAAAATGGGTGTAATGGGTGAAAATACGGCTGTAATCAATTTGACACTCTTGAATTTCATAATTCCTTAAATTGGAATGAATTTAATACTTTAAGGTCCAGTTCATTTGGCATGATGACGATCTGGACAATATCTAGTTTGGTCTAATAAAAAAATTTAGGCCAACTATTTAATGACCCGTTTGACAGATTAAATTGTGTTTATTGGACCTTGGTCCAATTATTTAATAATATTGTGTTTGGTTTATCCGATTTGATTGAGATTACCATTTTGCCCTTATGTTAATTTAAATCCGTCCCTTCATTTGCTATCTCATTCTCGACCATTGGATCAAATTTTGAAAACACCCAAGTCAACTAGGTTTCATTTTCTCATTCGCGACCCAAAATCAGAATTTCTTCCTAATTCACATACACAAGTTTTCTTCCTAATTCACAAAGAGCAATTACCCCTCCTCCTTTTGATTAGACGGTTGGGAAATAGAGTGTGATTCGTGTGTGTAATGAGACATAAACATATTATTATAACACATTTCCAGAAAAATGGCGAAAAAAATTTAGGATCGTTCCTTCCCGAATCCATACCCAAGCGGTATTCTGTATTTGATATGCTAAGAACTTCAATTTACATATATGAAAATTGTTCCAAACATATCGTAAAAAGAAAAAAAACTGTCCAAAGAAACTAGAAAGGAAAAAAATACATAAGCATTGGAAATAAAATATGTAAGACACCATACATCATCCTCTACTACCACACTACAACTAAAACAATTCATTGAAAAAAAAAAAAAACAAACAAAACAGCAACAACAGCAGTAGAAAAAAAAAATCTGGGCAAAAAAAATTACATTACAATCAAGATAAAATCAATACAAAACATATGAAGTAAATGGGTAATGTGTTCTTACTCTTTTTCTTGTTCTTCTTCAACTTGTTCAAATGCCTTTAATCTTGAGCTATGTTAACACAAAAAAAAAAAAAATGTAACAAATTAATATAGATTTGAAAGCTTGAGTAGTCAAGAATTAATTCTTAGTTCTTGTTAACAAAAGAGTAAACAATAATAGAGACAAAAATAAAAAAAATATTTTAATTTGTAGGGTTCTCACCATGAACTAGGATGGAGGAAATGAAAATGAAAATGGAGTTGGGAAATGAAGATAAGAAGAAGACTTTCTTTTAATCCATCAGATTATTTTAGTGGCAATTTTAATGTAATAAGTTCAAAATTTAGGGGCATTTTTGTCTCATTTATTTGATATCTGGCCCAATTAAATCATATCTGGTCTAACTTAGAGATTGTAATTGGGCCAATTAGGTGGGGTGGCCCACTACTTCACCCGATAACTACGGCAGCCCAAAAAATTATCAGGCCAGCCAAACACAAAATTGCTCCTTTTTGTCTGGGCCGATTCAGCCAATTGGGGCCTAATCAGGCCATTCGAACATGGCCTAAGGGTAATTTGATTAATTTCTCTAACACGAAGAGTGATCAATGAAATCGTATTTCTCTTTTGAAATTATTTTAAATATTTAGGAACATATTGAAATAAGAAACAATTCTACAATTTCATTTTGTCTGACTCGAAAACATAAACATTTTGATGTTTTTGATGAAAATGTTTCGAAACTTTGATTCATGATTGTGAGTTCAATAAGAATAAATATGGTAGTTTGGATATGATTCGTCTCAGTTTGATTTCAATAAAGTGATTTAAGAGGTTTTGACGAAACCTTTGTGATAGATTGAGAAATTATTGTGATTATTTTACTATGAAAATAATTATGTTCTAATATATATATTATATATATATATATATACAATTTTTTTTTTAAAGAAAAATATACAGAATATTAAATGAACTTAATTTTTGCCAATTAACATAAATGAATATAACATTTAAAATTGTAGTTAGATATCTTGATAACAATTGATAAATGTAAAAATTGATAATGCAACAATTGAATATTATGATAAAAATTAAAAACGTAACTGATACAATTAAAGTATTATATCCTACAGTTTGCCCCTTTAAAGTATGAAGGTGACATAAGTTATTTTTTAAAGTATCACTTGTAACCAGTGTTATAAAAATTGGACCGACCGACCGGTTCGATCGGTTGAATCGGCTGCGAATTCGGTCTGGTTATCCCTCCAAAAACCAGCTTTGTTTTTGACTTGTAATGTGCAGATGCAAATTAAGAGGCTAATTTCATCAGTCGAGAGTGACATGAAACTCTGGCCATTCAAGGTCATTGCAGGGTCCGGTGACAAAGCCATGTTTGTTGTATCGTATCCTACAAGTCAAGGGTGAGGAGAAACAATTTTCTGCTGAAGAAATTTCATCCATGGTGCTCATATAAGATGAAGGAGATAGCCGAGGCATTTCTTGGAACAACAGTCAACAACGCAGTTGTCACATGAGTTGCTGCTTAATTATTTCAATGACTCTCAGCGTCAAGCCACAAAGGATGCGCATCATCAATGAGCCCACTGCTGCAGCTATTGCATATGGTTTGGACAAAAGGCTACAAGCTCTGGGGAGAAGAATGTGCTTAATTCTCACGATCGAAGAGGGTATATTTGATGTGAAGGCAGGCAACTGCTGGTGATACTCATCACCATTTTGTTCAAGAGAAAGAACAAGAAGGCCGATGTTAGTGGAAATTCAAGGGCTTTGAGAAGATCTGCTTGTGAGAGGGTCATGAAAAGGACCCGACAGACAATTGAGATTGACTCTCTGTATGTACGAGGCGAGGGGATTGATTTTTAGTCGTGCAAGATTTGAGGAAATGAACATGGACTTGTTTAGAAAGTGTATGGAGCCAAAAGAATAAGATAACAATTACGAATGATAAGGGCAGACTGTCTAAAGAAGAGATTGAGAAAAATATAATGGTGCAAGAGGCTGAGAATTAGTACAAGGCTGAAGATGAGAAACACAATTAAAGATGAGAAATTTGCTTTGGTTGCGGGAAAGAAGAAAATTGAGGATGCTAGCTAGCTATTGAGAGTGCCATTGCGGAGGCTGATGAATTTGAGGACAGGATGAAAGAGCTTGAGACAATTAGTAATCCAATAAATTTTAGTTAGGCAAGTGAAAATTGTAGTTCTCAAGAATTGTAATTCCAGTAAACAGGAGAGAAGTACTAAAAGGAAATAAGTAGGACCAAATTCACACCACCTCAAACATAGAGGACCAATTTACAAAAGAAATAGCGGTTAATTAATTCGGCGGAAGAAGAACTATCTCGAACAAACTAGAACTATTCCAATTGGCGGAAGAAGAACTATCTCGAACAAACTAGAACTTCTCCAATTTGGAAAGTGGGAACAAACACGAATACTCATAGGGGAAATTCTTACCCAAACCGGGTTTGGCCGAACCCAAAGTAACTAAAAAGCAAGTGCAATACACTTGCTTTGGGATTGGATGTAACTCCCAAGAGAGTGACCAATCACAAAGCAAGTGCAATACACTTGCTTGGTGGTTGGATGGGTTTGGCCAAACCAGGCTTGGACAAGAATTTTCCTACTCATAGACCCCTCAACCACGTTATTTAAAAGCTTTCCTTCACTCTACATTCTTCATTCAAAAAATCTACAGGAATTCTAAATTCGTTCTGCTGTTAAATTCACCGAAAAAAAATTCTTCGAGGGTAAATATATTTCGTATCGTCAATGGCGGGAAAGGGTGAAGGACCTGCAATTGGCATTGATTTGGGAACAACTTATTCTTGTGTGGGGGTGTGGCAGCACGATCGTGTGGAGATTATAGCTAATGACCAGGGAAATCGTACGACACCGTCTTATGTGGCTTTCACCGACACCGAGCGGCTCATCGGCGACGCGGCGAAGAATCAGGTCGCCATGAACCCTACCAACACCGTATTTGGTAAGTTTCCGATTTGTTTAATTTTCTGGATTGAATGTTATTTCACGCTGCAATTTTGGCCAGTTTAATTCGTAGATTATTGCACAAGTTTAGTTTAATTATTTTCATAACTGGAATCATCAATATCACATCTTAATGTCTCAAATAAACTGGACACGCAAGTGACAATTGAGATTTATTTGGCTTGTTCAATAATTATGTGTAAAAACATGGGATTCTGTAAGGATTACAAGGTTTCACTGTTCAATTAGTAGGTTATTGACAATTTTTAATTTTTATTTTATAATTTTCGGAACTGAATTAATCATAATGACATGTTAATTTCTTAAGTAATTTCGACATATAAGTGATGTTTCGACATATAAATTGAGATTTATTTGGCTTGTTCAATAATTATGTGTAAAAAAATGGGATTCTCTAAGGATCACAAAGGTTTCACCCGTTCAATTAGTAGATTATTGACAATTTTTAATTTTTATAATTTTCAGAACTGAATTAATCATCATGACATGTTAATTTCTTAAGTAATTGCGACATATAAGTGATGTTTGGAACTTAGCATGACTGGCAATTGAGTTATTTGTACAAATATTAGAATCCTTTAGGCGGTGAGAACTGTAAATTCGAAGAAAAGCTATGATTGGAGCTTAAATTGTCTTACAATTGAATTATGTGTAAAAAACTTGGAATTCCGTAGGTGGTGAGAAGGGTGATACTGCAGACAATTCTAGAGAATTATTTTGACTATATGTGTACTCTCTATAGGAGTATTTAGGGGTATTATTCTTACATCGTTGTTTGTTCGATTTGTGTTGTAGATGCAAAGAGGCTAATTGGACGGAGATTCAGTGACCCATCAGTTCAGAGTGACATGAAGCACTGGCCATTCAAGGTCATTGCGGGTTCCGGAGACAAGCCAATGATTGTAGTCTCTTACAAGGGTGAAGAAAAACAATTTTCTGCTGAAGAAATCTCATCCATGGTGCTCATTAAGATGAAGGAAATAGCCGAAGCATTTCTTGGAACGACAGTCAAGAACGCTGTTGTCACGGTCCCTGCCTATTTCAATGACTCTCAGCGTCAAGCCACAAAAGATGCTGGAGTCATTTCCGGCCTCAATGTTATGCGTATTATCAATGAACCCACTGCAGCAGCCATTGCCTATGGTTTGGACAAAAAGGCTTCAAGTTCCGGAGAGAAGAATGTGCTTATTTTTGACCTTGGTGGTGGTACATTCGATGTCTCTCTCCTCACCATTGAAGAGGGTATCTTTGAAGTGAAGGCAACCGCGGGTGATACTCATCTTGGAGGAGAGGATTTTGATAACAGAATGGTGAACCATTTTGTTCAGGAGTTTAAGAGGAAGAACAAGAAGGATATCAGTGGTAATCCAAGAGCTTTAAGGCGATTGAGAACTGCTTGTGAGAGGGCGAAAAGGACCCTTTCCTCGACTGCTCAAACGACAATAGAAATTGACTCTCTGTACGAGGGCATTGATTTTTACTCCACCATAACGCGTGCAAGGTTTGAGGAAATGAACATGGATTTATTTCGAAAGTGTATGGAGCCAGTCGAGAAGTGTTTGAGAGATGCGAAAATGGACAAGAGCTCTGTTCATGATGTTGTTCTTGTAGGTGGATCAACTAGGATTCCTAAAGTTCAACAATTACTGCAAGATTTCTTCAATGGTAAAGAGCTTTGCAAAAGTATAAATCCCGACGAAGCTGTTGCTTATGGTGCAGCAGTACAAGCTGCGATCTTGAGTGGTGAAGGGAATGAGAAAGTGCAGGACTTGCTTCTTCTGGATGTTACTCCCTTGTCCCTTGGCCTTGAAACTGCTGGAGGTGTAATGACTGTGTTGATTCCTAGGAACACAACAATTCCTACGAAAAAAGAGCAAGTCTTCTCTACGTATTCAGACAATCAGCCAGGTGTACTAATCCAGGTTTACGAGGGTGAAAGAGCAAGGACAAGAGACAACAATCTGTTGGGGAAGTTTGAGCTCAGCGGAATTCCACCTGCTCCGCGTGGTGTTCCTCAAATCACAGTCTGTTTTGACATTGATGCAAATGGGATTTTGAATGTCTCGGCTGAGGACAAAACAACAGGCCAAAAGAATAAGATAACAATTACGAATGATAAGGGCAGACTGTCTAAAGAAGAGATCGAGAAGATGGTGCAAGAGGCTGAGAAGTACAAGGCTGAAGATGAAGATCTTAAGAAGAAAGTGGAGGCCAAGAATGCTTTGGAGAATTATGCTTACAACATGAGGAACACAATTAAAGATGAGAAGATTGCGTCTAAGCTTCAAGGTGCTGACAAAAAGAAAATTGAGGATGCTATTGAGGGTGCCATGCAGTGGCTGGATACGAATCAGCTTGCAGAAGCCGATGAATTTGAGGATAAGATGAAAGAGCTGGAGAGTGTTTGTAATCCAATAATTGCGAAGATGTATCAGGGTGCAGGTGGTGCGGATGCGGGTGGTATGGATGAAGATATTCCTTCCGGAGGCGGTGGGGCTGGTCCCAAGATTGAGGAAGTTGATTAATCATGAATTGGCCTACATTTGGACATGTTGAAATCATTTTTGTTTGGGTTTTCCTAGAACTTTGAATTATGAAGAAGTAAACAAACAATAGGGGGAATTCTTTTTGTCTTGGGTTTTGGCCCGCGACTAAATTAATTCTGGTCCTAATCATACGTAATTGGGCCCTAATTCAGCAAACCGAACACAGCCTTAGTGTGAAAGATTCTGAGTTGGATGTTTTTTGTGTGTTGGATTTTGAATAGGGTTCTGTTCTATCCTAGCCTCCTAGGCCTATTTATTATATTTAATTAATTACCCCTTTACATTTTGTCGTGTTATATATTCTTCGATGGAATCTCTCTTGGCTGGTGAAGCATATTTTTATCATCCATGAAATTTACAGAACTTACTAAATGAAAGAAATACTAATAGTTTTCCTTTATAATTCAAAATTTGAAGAAAATTTGACCAAATACTCAAAGCAAGGTACATAAACTGCATAGAAATAGGACCCACCAAGGTAAAAGTGGAATTAGAAAATTTTATTTTGGGGGTTTACAATATTTCTTTATTTTAATGGAAACTAGCATAAACCCGTGCTATATGCACGGTGCTATACTAACTATTTTATATAATAATGAAAAATGTTAAATAAAGTGTTTGACATATTATACATTGACATATAGAAATATGAGAGAAAAAAAATATTTATGTATATAAATAAGTTATTAATAATCAATATTCATAATGTAGAAGATGGTTATATAAAGTAACGGATGGCTTAGAATGAAAGTTTAATTTGATAAGAAATCAAAATAATTGAACACTTGTATCTCACCATTTGGAAAGTGAAGCTTGTTTATACTACCAACTTCACCTAATTTATTTGAACCAAATATGTTTTCATGAAAACTATTTTTCTTAAATTAAACTATTTTTGAACTTATAATAGCAAAGCTTTATCAAGGAACTTATTATAAAATATTTATTCAATACAGACAGATAATAATTTTATTTATTTCCTCATAATTCTCATGGTCTTCAAGTAGGTAAAAATTATATCCGCTTGTGCAAGTAAGCTTCCGAGTGTGTTAAACAAAGTTGATTTGCTATAGCTATAAATCTTTAGTAATATTTAAAAAAATACTACCAAGAAATGGTTCCGACAAAATATACTTTAATACATAACACATTTAGTTGTGAGCTTTTGAGTGTGTTAATTTTCTATAGTTGTAAATCTTAAGTAGTATTGAAAGATACCATCAACAAATGGTTCTTATAAATATATACTTTAAAACTTAAATGCATTTAGTTATGCAAAACGAATATGATACATTCATGGCATAAATTATATGACTTCTTATATGATGCAAATGATATAAATACTTTTTATCTTCATTTTCCAAGTACTTTTTTATTAAATCAAAAGATAAAAGGTCTATAAGTAAAGAAAAAATATGTGTAACTTAAGAATTTTGAGAAAAACATTGTTAACACTTGTGGAATCTCACTTCAATTACAATCCATACCTACTTTCCTAAATTTTTAGTCCTTCCATTCAGTCCAAATGAAAATAAAAAATTGAAATGAGGAAACACAACATAGATTAATAGGGGATTAATTAAACAACTCCAACTTTCATGCCTAAGCAAAAATGAAACAAACAGAGAGGTAAATTTAAATATATTATTGACATAAGTATAATTGTCCCTATATCCTTCTTTTTGCACTTACCCGATCATTTTTTCTAACTTGAAATTGCAACGATCTCTAGTTGCGGCAGAACTTAGTCAAATTTGCTGATGTTGTAAATTAATGATTATAAGTGAGGCAAACTTCAAGAAAACCAAATAGCTAGATGGGATCCGATATATGGACTTAATCAGAAGAATTTAAAGTCCTATGCTCTGCTCAAATAACGTCTTTGTTAGGCAATGTACGCCAATTATAAGAAATGCGAATAGATACCAAAAAACAAAGAAATACTCATACTTACACTTACGTGAATAATGTGTAGCCCTGCTTTTAAGAAAAATCATACTTCAATAATACAAACATTTGACCTTGGCAAGGCAGCATAACTCCAATTAGTATTTACATATACTTGAATGGGTTAGTAGTTACATATAAACTTTTTTTTTTTGAGAAGAAGTAGTTACATATACTTGAATGGGTTGAAAATGAAATAATGATTGAAAATGGGAAGGGAGTTGGTGACGGAATCAGAATAAACCGAAATAGGTAGTAGAGCAGTTTTTGTGAGGAATTGGACGGTTGTGCGTTATAATAGAGATGGATGAAGTTTGACAAATCATGGGGTAGTGGACGATTTGAGAATTATTTGAAAAATGATAGATGTGGGTTTAAGAAAGTTTTTAGGCCAATCATAATTTTTTTACCAAATAAAAGAAACTCAAAAATAGGAGAAAATAGAATTTGGGTCATAATTGAATAATTTGACCAAAACACACCCTTGAAATAATAGAAAGTTAGATTAGATTATATTAGATTAAGGGAGGAGTTGTATGGATCAATTTCTATTTCTTTTAGTGGAACAAAAAAGGTTTTTGGGTGGGTGTCCTCTTCTGGACTTTGCTTGCTTCTCTTTTCAAATTTTCGGATCGAATTTCTTTTAGGGTCCAAAGGAGTTAATGAGATCTTAATGTTGTTCATCCTTGCTGGCTTACTTTGTCGGGTGCCTTTCAACTTGGTTACTTCTTCTTCGTTCTACACTACTTGTTACTTCGAATTTACTTACTAATTTTGGTAAATTACTGTTACGGATCCTAATTTTGATAAATCTACTTCGTGCATTCACCTTACATAATCTAATACGAAAAGAAAAGAAATTAAATAAAAATCAACTTAAAAGCCTATGGTAAGTTTGATAATTTTATCCTTTGTTATCAAAAAAAAGTTTGATAATTTTATCCAATTGAATTATTTTCACTATGTGTTGTCACGTGACCGGTTCAACGGCCCGGCCAATTCAAACCCAAATCATACTTTTTATTGTTGAAGAATTCGTTTAAACTGGATCTAATTAGCATTAATGGGTTTGTAAGATGGTCAAAAACAGGTCAAACAAACAAAATATTGATAGTGTTTTCTTGGCAAATTTTTGAAAATTAATTTACATACTATTTATGTGTAAGTATTTTTTAACTATAGCAATATTTTTTTCTTAAAAAAAAAAGATGTGTGCTCATATAGAACCAGCAAATTCTTTATAAAAAGATAAAACATTTAATAACATTAACAAATAATGTAAATTTACAAAGCATGATTGATCGAATTGGTGCGGTTGACCCACATATGATTCCTACATAAAAATGGATGTAATTTACAAAGCATGATTAAATTAAATAAATAAAGTGTATTAAAGTTAATTGATATTTTAAGCCTTTCTAATTCAGTATACCTCCCAATTAGATGTTAAGTAACTAGTAGATATTTCTCAAAACAAAACCAAAAAAAAAAAAAATGAAGAAGAACTAATACCAGTAGGTAACTCAAGAGTAAAATCTAAGTATTCAAGAAAATTTCCTTCGGTATTTCAAAAAAATTTCCAAACAAGAGGGATCTGTTTGTAATTTCACTGAGAAGGAATATTAATTAGTAGAAAAAAGTAGTTAGGACCAAATTTATACCACCTCAAACATAGAGGACCAACCTGTAAAAGTAAAATCGGTTAAGAAGAACTCTCTGGAAGAAGCTAGTGTTGAGAAAGAGAGTCCAATTTGGAAAGGAAGAACAAACACGAATACTCTACACCCCTCAAACCCAATTATTTAAATCCGATTTCCTTCACTCTACGATCTCCAATCAAAAGTTCACACAAGTTTTCGAATTCGTTCTGTTCTGCTGTTAATATTCTCTGAAAAAAAAATCTATTCGAGGGTGTAGGTAAATATTTTTTCTATTGGAGATGGCGGGAAAGGGTGAAGGACCAGCTATTGGTATTGACTTGGGAACAACTTATTCTTGCGTTGGGGTTTGGCAGCATGATCGTGTTGAGATTATAGCTAATGATCAGGGGAACCGTACGACGCCTTCATATGTTGCTTTCACCGATACCGAGCGGCTCATCGGCGACGCGGCGAAGAACCAGGTCGCCATGAACCCTACCAACACTGTTTTCGGTAAGTACGGACTTTATGCTGATTTTCATTTAATTTTCCCAAATTGGATGTTCATTCTCGCTGTAATAATTTCCAAATCTGGAAACATCAGTGTGACCTCTTAGTTTCTCAAGTGAATTGGACATGTAAATGATTATTGGAATTTGATTTGCCTTGTCGTTGAATTATGTGTAAAAGAATTTGGGACTCTGTAAGAGGTAACAGCGGTTTTACTGGTTCCACTAGTAGATTATTGACAATTTTACTATGATGATTTTCAGAACTGAAACCATCATGATGACATTGATCTCTTAAGTAAATTTGATTGATGTTTGGACTTTTACTTGACTTGCCATTGAATTATATCTTTGAAAAAAAATAGAATTAGAGAAATTTGTGTCACCTATTTATACACGTTATTATTCTAACATTGTTGTTTGTTTGATCTGTGTTGTAGATGCAAAGAGGCTAATTGGACGGAGATTCAGTGACCCATCAGTCCAGAATGACATGAAGCACTGGCCATTCAAGGTCATTGCGGGTTCCGGAGACAAGCCAATGATTGTAGTCTCTTACAAGGGTGAAGAAAAACAATTTTCTGCTGAAGAAATCTCATCCATGGTGCTCATCAAGATGAAGGAAATAGCCGAGGCGTTTCTTGGAAAGACAGTCAAGAACGCTGTTGTCACAGTGCCTGCCTATTTCAATGACTCTCAGCGCCAAGCCACAAAGGATGCTGGAGTAATTTCTGGCCTTAATGTTTTGCGCATCATCAACGAGCCCACTGCAGCAGCTATTGCCTATGGTTTGGACAAAAAGGCTACAAGCTCTGGAGAGAAGAATGTGCTTATTTTCGACCTTGGAGGTGGTACATTCGATGTCTCTCTGCTCACCATTGAAGAGGGTATTTTCGAGGTGAAGGCAACTGCAGGTGATACTCATCTTGGAGGAGAGGATTTTGATAACAGAATGGTGAACCATTTTGTTCAAGAGTTCAAGAGAAAGAACAAGAAGGATATTAGTGGAAATCCAAGGGCTTTGAGGAGATTGAGGACTGCTTGTGAGAGGGCGAAAAGGACCCTTTCATCGACTGCTCAGACGACAATTGAGATTGACTCTCTCTACGAGGGAATTGATTTTTACTCGACCATAACTCGTGCAAGATTTGAGGAAATGAACATGGATTTATTCCGAAAGTGTATGGAGCCAGTTGAGAAGTGTTTGAGGGATGCCAAGATGGACAAGAGCTCTGTCCATGATGTTGTTCTTGTAGGTGGCTCAACCAGGATTCCTAAAGTTCAACAACTATTGCAGGATTTCTTCAATGGTAAAGAGCTTTGCAAGAGCATAAATCCTGATGAAGCTGTTGCTTATGGTGCAGCTGTACAAGCAGCAATCTTGAGTGGTGAAGGCAATGAGAAAGTGCAGGATTTACTTCTTTTGGATGTTACTCCATTGTCCCTTGGCCTGGAAACTGCCGGAGGTGTTATGACCGTGTTGATTCCTAGAAACACAACAATCCCAACAAAGAAGGAGCAAGTTTTCTCTACGTATTCAGATAACCAACCTGGTGTGCTTATCCAGGTTTATGAGGGTGAAAGAGCAAGAACAAGAGATAACAATCTGCTTGGGAAGTTTGAACTCTCAGGCATTCCTCCAGCACCAAGGGGTGTGCCTCAGATCACTGTCTGTTTCGACATTGATGCAAATGGGATTTTGAATGTCTCGGCTGAGGACAAAACAACAGGCCAAAAGAATAAGATAACAATTACGAATGATAAGGGTAGACTGTCTAAAGAAGAGATCGAGAAGATGGTCCAAGAGGCTGAGAAGTATAAGGCTGAAGATGAGGACCTTAAGAAGAAAGTGGAGGCCAAGAATGCTTTGGAGAATTATGCTTACAACATGAGGAACACAATTAAAGATGATAAGATTGCTTCTAAGCTTCAAGGTGCAGATAAGAAGAAAATTGAGGATGCCATTGAGGGGGCAATTCAGTGGCTGGAGGGGAATCAGCTTGCCGAGGCTGATGAATTTGAGGATAAGATGAAAGAGCTTGAAGGTATCTGTAACCCAATTATTGCCAAGATGTATCAGGGTGCGGATGCGGGTGCTGGTGGCATGGACGAAGATGTGCCGTCAGGTGGCGGCAGCGGTGGCGGGGCAGGTCCCAAGATTGAGGAAGTTGATTAAGCATGAATTTTGTTAGGTTTGAGTTATATGTTATATACAGGATGTCTGGGGTTGTGTCCTTTAAACTTCTGTTTTTGTTTTGGGTGTTTGTTTAATGTGGTTTTTATATAAATTTGGTTTTGCATAATTGATTTTCTCAGTTTGCATACGCAACCTTCTTGGCCACGTGATTTTGCTTTTTACTTTATCTAATATTGCAACTTGAAAAGCCAGAGATCTAGATCAAGATATAAGTTGAATAGAGTTTAGGTTCATTTGCATTTCGTAATGATGTTCAAGAGACTGCAGCAAAAATCCAAGAAGCCAACAGAAAATCTGAACAAAATCCAAGAACCCAACATAAAATCTAAACATAACCGAGGAGAATTAGTTGCAGAGGAACCACCAAATTTATACAATTCTTGACTTCTACAAACTAGTATGTTCTTAAAGAGACTAGTTCTTCAACATCGGACTAAAAACATAGTCCAGGTGTGTTTATGAACAACAAATTCAAACTTCACGGACTTCTGAAGTTCAATTTATATTCCAAAGACCCATATTTGTCAACCTTGATCTAGTCTAGTTCGTATACTTATTCGATTTAATCAATTTAAGGTACTTAAAATAAAATTATATGTAGTTTTTCTAATACATAGATGTATCTTAACAATTCTAACAAGAAGACAACTCAGAATCAGATAATCTTTTCGTTTATAATCACATCAACTATTACCTAATAGTCGAATAAATACATTTTATATTTCCAACCTTTCAATTTCGAGCCTGTCGGACACTTTCTATTCTCGTCCGACCTTTCGATTCTGAGCTGTGAGACACTTCTCTGTTCTCGTGTTTCGAATGTGAAATGAAACATCACTACCAATACCATCATAATACACAAATTTTTTGTCATTTTCAGTTCCTTTTATGGTGGGACAAATAAGTTAACTGCATGAAAACTTAAAATCTAAAAAGAAAAGAAAAAAACTTTCCTAAATTTGTTGAAGCGGCAGGAACTACTTCTTGCATGAGCTCATATACAAATCTCACCACCAGAAATTCAACAGCCGATCATATATGCAGTTCCCATCTACCACAAACTTGACCTCTTAGCATGCATCCCTATGCAAAGCCACAAATCAATGTTTCAAGATGTACTGGAGCAAAAATGAGATATCTACACAAACACAAAGTTCTACAACTCTGACCATCATCATAGAATATTAAACATTTCAAAGCAACATTCTCAATAAGAGACAATGCCATGCGATCACTTTTCACAATGACACTAGAGTTGGTCCATCCTTATGAATATTGGATGCTCGTAGCAACAACCTGCCCCCTAGAGGCTCAATTATTTTTTCTCCTCCAAGATGAAATTGAAACATATGCCCTGTACAAAAGATTATTATGCTTCTAACATTAAACTCAAATTGAATCACCTTTTCAACTTTTACTATAGAATTACCGAATTTCATAAAAGAAAATCAGCGGAATACACAACTAATCAGAGTTTGGATGGAAATATATTTGCTATAGCAGATGATTGAAACAGGCCGCTATAACCCTTTCTTTGCAGCATTTAACGATTGCCAATCAGAAACCAATTTTAGCATGTTTTAAAATACTTAATTATGGTTCTACAAGAACTAGTTGATCAACGTTTTTCCAGTAGATTTTATCTTAAAAAACAAGAGTTATCTATAGGTTTAAACATAAGCAATCTCTCTCAATATGGTTAAGTCTAATGTTAGGATATAATCTGCCTTTGTGTTGCAGTTTCTTAATCATGCCATATTGCCATCTCGAGTCTCTCAAGCAAAGAAGGTATATATTCTTGTAGGTTATCAATTTAAGTTACATGTTCAAATCTACAGAAGAACTGAAATCCTGAATCATTCCATTTAGATTCTTTAAATATGATGAAACTCAAGACTGCAACAACCTGTCCAACAACTGTGGAATAAGAGCAGCTCAAACCTCCCAAAACAGCTAAAGACACATGTATGCCTTCTTAGTACTGTATAAAATGTTACTATCTTTCAATTTGTTTTTTGACATACTCATCTGACATAAATCATCATCATTAATATGTCAACAGAATAGAACATAATCAACATATTAACTTAATTAAGTATCCCAAAACCTATGCATCAGTAAAGCAGTTACTGTTATCAGACGGACAAGGCACACTCTATGAACAAAATTATTCATAAAAATTCAATGAAAGCACCAGAAAAAATTACATACATACCGGAATAATCACATTCGAAATACCACTTCAAAAAAGAACTCTTTATAGTCTCAAAACCAGGTTTTCAATCCTCCTCATCACTCTCATCACTAAAATACCCTTTCCTCTTCTCTCTCTTTTCTTTTTTCTCCATCTCCGCCTTTAACAACCTCTCCTCCGCCGCCCCTTCCTCGTCCACCACGGAAGCCCAATTCTCCATTTCTAAATCCCCCTCCACGTCCTCCTCATCCTCCTCAAAGTTACGATCATAATTCCTCCCTCCGCCGCCGCCGTTCCTCCTCACTTTCTTCGGCGCCGGTCTTTCCCTCGGCCCTAAAAAATTCCTCGGACACTCATACGACAAATGCCCTTCCTCTCCACATTCATAACACTTGCTCTTATCCTTGTACTCCTTTTTCCTAATAAACTCCGCGGCTCGTCCGTTATCCGACGCGATAGAGGCGCGTAGGGTTCTACCGTTGAGTACTTTTTTGTCCATACCTTTCGCGGCTTTGATGGCATCATCGCGCGTGACGAAAAGGACGAACGCCACGCCCTTGCTCTGGCGCGTGACCCGGTCTTTGAGGACGGTGACTTTGGCTACTTTGCCAAAGGTGGAGAAGATTGTGTGGAGATCGGAGTTGGTTAAGTTGTAGTCTATGTTGCTGACGTAGACTGTGGATTTTGACGGAGCTAGGCCGCCACTGCTGGAGCCGGCGCGTGATGGTGGCAATGGTGGTGGTGCGGCCGTGGATGAATAGCGGTAGTAGAAGGTGTCGTCCTCATCGTCGCTTTTGTTTCTCTTTCTAGACATTTTTAGGTAATACTATTAATCGTGTGCTCATTATATATGGATTTTTACAGAATTAAGAAAAAAAAAAAAAACTCATTATTTCACTAGGCTACTGATATTCCTACATGTTTTCTTTTCAAAAACCCTTTTGGTTTTATCAACATTTTCGGGTCACCCTTTTTTATTTTTCTCAAAAAATTTAGAGACAAAATAGGTAATTCATTTTTTAATCACCCCCAAAACATAAGAAATAAGCATTTTGCATCCCCGAAATAAAATTAGCATTTTGCATCCCCGAAATAAAATTAGCATTTAGCATCCTCGAATTAAGAAAAACTCATCAATTTGCACCTCATCGTTATTTTCGGCAAAGTCGACCACCGAAATCAAATAAACTTAGGGGAAAAATAGGTAATTTATTTTCTTTTTTCCTTAGATTTGAAAATATGATTATGAATATTAGAATACTCATTTCTCTCTCCATCTTAAAATTTGTTTTTGTGATATGATTCCGTCAATTTTATGTATTAACTTTTCAGAACCTTTTCGAATTCTGTTGGATATCTTGAGGACGTTTGCAAAATTGATAATTAAAGAAATAGGTTAAAATAGATTTTGTAGATGAATATTCTTGTATTCATAATCGCATTTTGTAAATTTTAAGGAAAAAAATTAATTACCTATTTTGCCCCTAGATTTTTTTGAACCCAGCGATCAACTTTGTCGAAAATTACAAGGGGGTGTTAGTTGTTGAGTTTTTCTTATTTTGAGGGTGCTAAGTGCAAATTTTATTTTGAGGGTGCAAAATGCCCATTTATCATGTTTCGGGGGTGCAAAGTGTCAAAGATTCAAAAATGAATTACCTATTTTGTCCCTAAATTTTTTAAGAAAATAAAAAATGATGTAATTGTTCATATTCAAGGGTGCAAAATTGCAAAAAACCCAAAATTTTCCTCAGATTACATGTACAATTAATAATGATTTTTTTTTCTACTGAATTGAGTATAAGTCCTGTCAGTGCTGTGACTACATGATTCAGAGTTTGATTTTCGCCTATAGTCATACCACTCGATACAATAAATAATGATTTAGAAATTCAAGTTCGAGCGGTTGGAAAGTAATTTATACGAGAAGTTAGAATTTATAGATTATCTTTTAAAGTTAAAAAATAATCAATTTGTGAGTTAGTTTGGGCTAAAACAATCAATCTGATGGTCAAACACTCGAACATCACTAAACTTCACATTTGGGCCAAAAAAGGATTCATATTTTTTAATCTTCATTAAATTTATAAATAGATAACCTGTCGAATTTTATGCATATTCGTCAAATTATCTTTATAAAGTCACTTCGAACCTTTTAGGCTTCACACCAAATGGTGTCGGCCAAATTCGCAAAATTAGGCTAACATCAATTTAAAGAATGTTCGATCTATCCACCTAATATATTTGAAGACATTCATTTGTAATTTTTTTCTATAAAAATCATTGACTTGACAAATTTCACCTGAAATTCAAATATTTAAACCCACATAATTCAACATTCAGATTCAATTTAGATCTTATTTTAAAAAGTCAGTTGAAACTACTCAAAACTTAATTTAATTTTCTAACAGAGAAGTGGAAAGACAGGGTCAGTTTGTGCCTAGTTTTTTTTTTATCTGAATAGAAAATAAACCACTTAGCAAAAACATTACCACGACCAATCTAAAGCATCAACACAAGCATTGAAGTATCAAAGGCATCAATATAAGTAAGAGTATCCGGCACTTGCACTCATTGTGCATAACAAACTCCAACATTGCCTTCGAATAGTACGTGTTCATTAGCCATCACCTGTCCTAACAAAACTATCAAAGATGCCCATAACATGTCTCATTAGCCATCACTTATTTACAAACATTAGCCAGTAAAGGGAAAACAAACTTGGGGGCGATCAGATTGAAGAAACCAAGACTTCTGCGTCCCCATTCCATTCTGAAAGGGATCCCTTCATCCACTTCTTCAGCATCTCCAATGAAGCTTTAGGCTGATCCATCGGAACCATGTGTCCAGCATCATGTACCTGTTTGCACTATAAAAGTTAACAACTACGAGTGAAAATTAAATGAAGTGCAAGGGAGATCATTTATCAAGGGAGGTATCTGGAAGAATTTGGTCGGGGTTGGACAGATCAAAGACAGGAGTAGTTAAGAAAAATGTTAGCATTTTACAAAAGGGTTGGGGTCTGTTAGGGTCAGGTCTGGGCCGACCCTTTGGCTGCTAAGAAGGTACTTTACTTACTAGACCTTTGACCCTCCTAATTTGAGTCTATCCCAAGCAAAAATAAAAAGATATGGAATGGTCAGACTCTATAAACATCACGGCGGGGGAAGGGGGGGGATAAACCTTTAAGAAACTGAGAGGTCCATGGCTGGTAAGCAACCCAGCTTCAGAACCATTAACTTCGAAAGGAACTTCAGGAGCTGCTACAAATTCTTTGTGGCCACTCCATTGCATCGCGTGAACCCATCTCGAGTTACCTGATCGTTGAAATATAATATACATAAAATAATGAACATTGATGAATTCTTAGTTGCCATTTCAACAAGATTACAGTGAATAATACATAAAATAGCATGTTGATGCTAGGAATAACGAGCTTTACTCACCAAGCCAATTGCAGATTAGATCATATTCTCCAGCGTAAACCAGCAGCTTTACACCGTCCTCGAGAAGAGCAGGAATACCAACTTCAAGATTTCTCATCCAATCCATAAGCATGGCTTGGTAAACAGTAGGACTACATGAGACAAATTCTATATCGCCAACTCCAATTGCCGCTCTCACAGACTTCTGGTTGAGGAATTTCTCCATGTTTGAAAAGTCATAGCAAAGGCTGCCTTCACACTTCTTTCTAATGTCATAATACTGCAGAAAAAAATAATGCGAAGTTTGAGAGATCTGCTCGCATGCTTAGCACTTAGAAAATCTTTCAGCCACAGAAAAGTTGAAAAAAGATGCAGTTAGAGTGTCATTTACTGGTGCTCAAAATTATTGTGCCACCTTTAATAGGGTCACATGCAAAAAAGAAAAAGAACTTAATGTTTACTATGATCTTATATGCAATAGAGACACCTGGACAAAACCAAGAAACTGTTTTGCACATGTTAGTCACAAAAAATAAAAAAAAATAAAAAAAAACCTAGAGTTTCTACTAGTTCCTTACATTCAAGTCGCCAACACGCGCAATAATAGAATTAAATATTGTGTTGCAAACAAGATAGGCAGCCATGCAAGATATTTTCCCGTCAGTACCTGAAAAGAATAAAGGTAGCAGCCTCAGAAGCAGAATTATATAGCTCAATTCCAGACAAGTAGAAGTATGCATACTGCCAATTATTTCAATAAATAATGAAAGACAGCAAAGGTTTGATCAACCAAGCATCCAACTCTTTCTCAGGGGACAAAATATGGGACAGAATATTCAATGAGGAATTATACATGTAAATGAAACTAGCGGAAAAATATATGTTGAATAACAAGTAAAAAGTACCACAGAGCTTTATTGCTGATTCACAGAGCGGAAGCACCTTGTTGATACGATCATGCTCAGTTTGCTGAATTAATCCCATATCAAATGCATAATCAGCATATGCACCATACTGAATTGCTGGATCAGTGAGCCCATTTCCAATAGCAAAACCCTAATTAATTACAGCATATAAGATAGTGTGGGACAACCACCAAAAGAAAAAGAAACTTAATGGCATGCACTAGGCAGTACCTTCAAGTTTACATGAATCCCTTCTTTCTCTTTGTTTCCACGGTGGACACGAGCAGCAAAAGCAGGAATATAGTGTCCAGCATACGACTCTCCAGTAATGAAAAAATCATTTTTAGCTAGCTCAGGATGCTCCTCAAAGAAGGCCTGAGAGAATATTTCACAGTCAAATGTCCGCCAGATAGACAAGTATTTTTTCTAAATGAATCTGATAAACCATCAATCTTTTCGTTGCATATCAAAAACAAAAACCAGCGCCACTGTAGATTTCCGGAGGAAAGGAGAGGTAAGTTTCCCCTATAGAGCTCCTACTTTTCCTCTCTATTCTTAGAAGTCCATAGAAATAGTAAGTCCAGAAGATGTAAAAGACTCACTAATAGTTATCAAGATGGTATGATATGAAGCTCAAAACTTAAATTTTGTGGCGATCAAAGATTTTTAGAAGCTGCCTGTTTAGATGAATATAATTTCCATAAAGAAGTTTGTATTTCTTCCGTGTCTTGTTGATGTATCACCCACATTACTCGTGTAAAATGGCAGAAGAGTAAGAACACATTGTAATGCATTGGCATATAGTTACAAGCAACAAAATACAAATTTCACTTGCAGTATAGACGAGTGGTGTTGTATTTACTTGAGCAGTCAATGTTCTAGGTTATTGAGTTCTCTTTTTCAAACTTTAATTAATATAATACCAAACTCCAACATAAAAATTCGGTTGCCTTTTTCTTCACAAATTAGATAATTCAGTAATTTAGTAATTTTAAGAATCCATTGTTTCTCTTTAGATGAATATTAAACTTATCTTACCAAAAAAAGAATATAAAACTTATGGGTTAGTATCTCTTCTTTCTCACGAAAAATTGGTTATCATCTCAAATGACGAGAGTAAAATGTTCATTAAATTCTTTTTACATTTTCAATTTGTTGGCATACAAAGACCATATGTTCCTTCATAGCAAGAACAAAGGGGGGGGGGGGGAACAAAACTGACCTGTAAAAAGTCATATAAGTCATCACTGACACCGTTTTCATTGTGACGAATGTCACGTCGGTCAGAACTATAGCTAAAGCCTGTTCCAATAGGCTGGTCGACAAACAATATATTAGAAACCTGCAGAGTATCATAGAGATAAAATATGTTCATCAGAGATTCAACCATAATCCACAAGAGCTATATCTGAAATTTTGCCATGCGAAGAACCAATTATATCAGTGATTAATACATGAAAAATTAGAGAGAACAAAAACAAAAAAAAAAGACCTAACTGGGCACCAAGAAAAGGAAAGCATAGAACATTACCAAGAGCGAGTGATTATAAAAACATGAAGAAAACCACGACTATGGTGCCTGATGATAAACAATAACATAATGTATATTTTAAATCCATCGCTAGAAAAAGTAAATGTGCAACCTACTTCCAGCCCATCAATTGAGGAATCTGGCAAACTGGAATTTACACAACACCAAAATATAGAAACTTTTGCAGAAGACACCCTCTCCTAGCTTACAAAGTCTAACTAGTGCATAGAGAAATCCAGCCAAACATTTAAAAAATGATTGCCCATATAAATTAATATGAGTAGATATATACCAAAGACCAGAATCTAAAATGGAAACAGCATTTTTTTTACTGCAATTTTAATGCAATTCACCTTAATCTGTGACTCCCTGTTTATCTCAATATTCAGAGTGACATGTTAATAAAAATTTAGAACCCTCCTATTCATCAATTTCTTTATGAAGCTTGGCATTATAAAGGGTTTGTACTTTGTACATAATGAACTACACCTACTAAATCTCTCTGTAGCTAAATTAGAAGCTTATTTTCATCAGAATGATTACCTTGTCCCAGCCATACTCATTCCATACAAGAGACAAGTTATTCGCAATCTTAAAAGGTCCATTTTCATAGAAAAGGGCCACCTCACTACTACAACCTGGCCCACCAGTCAGCCACATAACAACAGGGTCCTCTTTGCTATTGCGTGATTCAAAGAAGAAGTAAAACATCCTGCAATCATAAATACCAGTTTAAAATCATTTCATAGACCAAGTAACATGAGCTTTTCAGTGGCTACAGGTGTAGACTACCTGAAATCGGCTGTTTGGCGTTATACAGTATCAGGCTATCAGCCAATTCATTTTATTTGACATCCAGAAAGCATATATGTCTTTGGAAAACAATAGTAAATATAGTAAGACCGAGTTCAAACAAAAGTTTCACCGCAATTTGTACTAGGCAGACACGGAAATTTATGTTTGAGTCGCAGTCTAAAAATAGCTTGCGTGGTGAAAATTTCATTCGGCTGGTGATTTTTATTTAGAGAGTCTTTTGTTGTTTTATTGGGTACTAAAAGTAAACTATGTTTATCAATTTGATTTCTACTTTTTATTCTAGTTTAGCCTGGTGACGACTGATCTGTAGTAGCTATGCTAATCTCATGAATCTTATCAATGTCATACTAGTGTATTTCAGCTGCAGGTGATACACATTTTCTCTTAGAAGTCAATAGATGACAAACAAACATAAACATAGCCATAACTAAGGCTTTAAATACCTATATGATTTATATAACATTGATATGAGGTTGGACTATGTTAAAGTTCAAAAAAAAAAAAAGGATATGAGGTTGGACTATCCTTAAACCTCTTTATTAAAAGCAACCAAAGCAGTCGTATGTGCAATATATTACGCTAACCTTACCTGATCATTTTTAATTGAGTATTATAACCGATCAACTTAAAAATGATTCTACTGCCAGAACAAGAATGTTATCTAATTCAAGATCATGATCAACATTGTATGAGAAAGAGATTATGACAAGCAAAAATAAAGGACAAAGATTAACAGCAAATGTAGAACTAAAGAGCATTTAGATCAAACCTCCCAGCATGAGAATGCTGAATCTGATAGTAACCGGCATGATGCCCTAATTCTTCAGCTGAAACTCCGCTAGGATCTATCAAATTCGGGAAACTGAATCGCCTCTCGACGATCTTCGGGCCGAGAAAAGGAAGATCAACACCATCCACAATGTTGATCGGCTTGTTGGGGAACAAGTTGAGGGCGCCGATTAGCTTCTCTGCAGAAATCGGCGGCCCACGAAGCAAAGCATCGACGGAGGACAGCGGCGACACATTGAAAAGGATAAGAATAAGAAAGAGAGAGGGGAAACTTCGCGAGAAAGAATTCATTTTCTAGTTCCTACCTACTGAAAATGTCAAGATGTGCTTCTCTCTCTCTCTCTCGAACCAAAAGATTTTCTGTATTTTATTATTATTTTATTTTATATATATACAGGACGACTTCATGGTCACGATATTTCCAAAGGCATGATGCTACGTGGCTAAAAATAGAATAATATAAAACTACTTAATTAAAGAGCATATTTATTGTTTATGTAAATATATTTAGAGTTACAGTACGAATAATAATTAATTTTCTCCGTCCACATTTTAGGTTGAATAGCAATCAAGTTAACAGAGTATTAATATTTGAGTATTGTAATTATAGTCATCAGCATAATATATATATATATATATATATATATATATATATATATATATATATCACGTTTTATTTTTATATTTTTCATTCATCAGGATTCAAATGAAAAACTACTTCACTATAACAATTATGTATTTGACTATTTGTATATGACAATCCAAGAGATATTATTGATTGTGTAATCTAATCTAATTCATTTTCCATTATTTGCTTTAAAACACAAAATTCCATTAGATTATTTTATTTGAGTTTTAATCATTTATTAGAAGAAGAAAAAAACATTTGGATCAGCTTGAGTTTATGGGGCTGGGCCATTTCGTGGGCATGCCATGGTATAGCAGTCTGGGCATTTTTGCATTTGTATGTTGAACTTAACATATAGGGGCCGTTTGTTTTCAAAAGCAGTAAGTAAAAGTTAAATATTTTTATTCAAAAGCAGTCTGGGTCCATTTGAATAGAAAGATTTGGGTTGGGCGGATTTGAAATTTCTTGTCAAATTTATCATGCTATTTAGATACAAAATTAAATCCATTCATTTAAAATCTTGAATTTTTGTTCAATGAATTTCAACCCAATTTTAAGTGGATTTGAAATTCATCATAAAACTAGTCATTTGAAATCCACTTAAAAAAAAAGGTCGACATTGTATACTTTCAAAAATTACAATTTGATCCCAGATTTTCAAAAAATCTAGAATTGTAATTCAGTCCAGAATTCTTAAAATATTAAAATTTGCAATTCGGCCACTATTTTCAAAATTTTGAATTGCACTTGTGGTCCCTCAATTTTAGGAAATTGCAATTTTGACCCCAGATTATCGAAGAACCCAGAATTACAATTCAGTCCAGAATTTTCATAAATTAAAATTTTCAATTCGGACACTGATTTAGAGAATCGAATTTGCACTTTTGGTCCCTCAATTTTTGGATATTGCAATATTGACCTTAGATTTTTGAAAAATCATGAATTGCAATTCAATTCAGAATTTTAAGAATAAAATTTCAATTTGACCCCTGATTTTCAGAAATTCAAACTTGCACTTTTGGTCCCTCAATTTTTGAAAATTACAATTTGACTCCATATTTTTGGAAAATCAAGAATTGCGATTATGTTCAGAATTCTCAGAAAATTAAAAAATGCCATTCGGCCCCAGATTTTCAGAAATTTGAATTTACACTTTTGGTCCCTCAATTTTAGAAATTACAATTTGACCCTAAATTTTTGAAAAACCCAGATTACAATTTTTAGAAATTACAATTCAGTTAATTTCAAAGATTAAAATCTTCAATTCAGCCCCTGATTTTCAGAAATACAAATTTCACTTTTGGTCCCGTAATTTTTAGAAATTGCAATTTAACCCCGTATTTTCAAAAAACCCAGAACTGCAATTCAGTCCATAATTTTCAGAAGATTAAAATTTTTAATTCGGCACCTGATTTTCAAAAATCCAAATTTGCACTTTTGGTCCCTTAATTTTCAAAAATTGCCATTTGACCCCAGATTTTCGAAAAACCCAGAATTCCAATTCAGTCCAGAATTTTCAGAAAATTAATATTTTCAATTCAGCCCCAGATTTTCTGAAATCCGAATTTGCACTTTGGTCCCTCAATTTTCAAAAATTATAATTTTATCCCAAATCGATTTATGAGATAATATCCGGATATCAACAACAAAAATTAACTCATAGAGCAAATTATAAGGCACGATTGGGAATTTTAAATAACACAAATTATATATACTAAACAATAGATTTCAAATGAATGGATTTGAAATCTTTTATAATAAAATTTATCCAAACAAGAAATTACAAATAAATGAATTTCAAATCATTCATTTGAAATCACTCTTTATTTCAAATCCATCAATTCAAATGGGCCCTTAGATTATTTTATTTGAGTTTTAATCATTTATTAGAAGAAGAAAAAAACATTTGGATCAGCTTGAGTTAATGGGACTGGGCCATTTCGTGGGCTGGCCATGGTATAGCAGTCTGGGCATTTTTGCATTTGTATGTTGAACTTAACATATAGGGCTGTTTGTTTTCAAAAGCAGTTGTTTAAAGTAAAAGTAAATGTCAAATACTTTTATTCAAAAGTTAGAGATGTTTGCAAAGATGTAAAAAAGGTAGTTTTAAATATTACAAAAAAATCACCTAGAAGAAGTAATAATAGATCTAACTTCTTAGCTCATATTTGTCAACCTGCTTAAAATATAAACACTATAAAAGTGTTTTAAGCAAAAGAAAAAATAATTTTTTAAAAGCATTTGCAAACACCCATTTTGTCAGATTTCTTGTCTGTAATCATATTTTGTGATTGGGTTTTCCTCCCCTCGTTTGAAACAACGCTTTTCTTTAATTAATTTTTGGAAAGATAAGTTTAGTTTATCAAATTTTAGGCATCAGGCGAACTTTAATTTACATTTACAAAGTCTAATGTGGGTAAAAGCTTTTGTTCTTCTTTTCTTAAGTTTTGTAATATAAGACAGTTAAATTAATACTAGTTTGAAAAGGGCACCTTATTTTCTTATAAAACCTTACTACATAATATCCCATTATTTGTAAAACCTTACTACTACTGTACTACATAATGTTTTCGTGGTCCGAGATTCAGTCACTAATATGCAAGATATTCTCATGTGTTATGTCAAATATGTAAGAAATTATCTTGTAAAAAAATTATTGCATAAAACTTCCTTGTACTTTTAAAAACTCAGCCGCAATCTCCAACATGTTTAAAATATATCGCTTTAGATCGACTTATTTCAAGAAAGTTATTTAAACATATTTCATGTGAAGTCGTCGGAACCAACATGAAGTATTTTAAAAATAATTTCTTGAAATATGTTAATTCAACTACATATTTTTAACAAATTGAGGGTTTCATGTTGTATTCTTAAAAATACAAGGAAATGCTATGCAATAAGAATTTCACATGGTAGTTTCGTGAATTTTAGCAGAGCACAAGAGAGAATCTTGCAATAATTTACCCCTAATTTTATCAAATATTTCTACAAGACAACATGTCGCCATAAAACAACATGCAACAACAAATGCCTAAAAATATATTACAACGATATTCATATATAACATCAAGCATTTGTATAAGTCTGATGAGTCAATATATTCAACAATCGTAACTTAATCGAGCCTAACATGCCAACTGTCAAGGCACACTACTAGCACATAATGACACAATAATATATTCATAATGTTTACCATGTTGGACGATCAACTTGCGTTTTTATGTTCCATTATTTTCAGCTCTAGGTATTTTATGAGTCAATGGTTAGAATTCTGATATTCCAGTTTGAGATCTTATCGGTCGTTTGAAGTCGTTGTCTTGTCGCTTTTATTTACATCTATCTTCGGATATATCTCGTTTGATTTTGTACTAGTATTCTCCATATTGTTGGGATATATGTTTAAATGCTGATGTAAAATTTTATTTCAATTTTATGTATCATAGTTTTAAAAATGTGTTGACCTCTTTTTTAAGTCTTACAAGAATATCCAATTGTGCATCCGACCCGAGCCCGAGGTTGAACCCATGTACCGTTCAACCAAGTGCACGGACCCACGTACCGCTCAACCAAGTGCACGGACCCACGTACCGCTCAACCAAGTGCACAGACCGTTACTCTGTTACATGCCAAAACGTTAAAAGGAGAATACGTTTTATTAAAGAGGGGCGTTTTTGTTATATTGCAACAAGTCAGGGGTGTTTTAGTAATTTGGCAGGAAGTCTTGATTTTAATAAATAAAACCGACAGTAGATAGAATTGGGGGTGGAATGTTGAATTTGTGTCGTCTTCCCCAAACCTTCTCTCTTGTTCTGGGCAATTCCTTCATTGAAATTCAGTGAGCTTAATTCAAGTCTACCGTTTCCATTTCAGGTAAATATGGAGACCTAGCTTGGATTGAATTGTAATCGGTTGTGCAAGCATCCCTTTACAATTGTTTTGTTGTTTGTTCGGTGCATTTAGATTTTATTGTAATTCCAGTTTAATTACTTCTGTTTATGATTCGTGGGTGAGTTGTGAACATTTGGAGATTTGATTGAAGTTATATACTGCAGTTTTGGGTTATTGGTATTGTTTGTGTTTTTTAGTATATTGTAATCAATTCCATGGATTCGTATTCCGGTACGCTTCATACTCTTTAATTTTATCTAAATTTTCGTATAATTTTTCTTCTTCACGTCGAGTTCTACTTTTTACTTGACCTTCAAGATATATTTTATCTATTCGACAAATAAAGTTATGGTTTACTTTTTATCATGACACTAGGTTTAAGATTTTGATTTAACCAACTCTTCCATTAGTAGGCAATTATAGAAAGATTCTAAAGATGTATAAAATATATTGAAGTAAAACGGTTAGAAAACTCTACCATATTAAGGGTGGATTTGCCCTAGCGATTACATAATTACTTTTGGAATAATCAATTTTAGTAAAACTGCTTTTAAGAGAATTGTTTTTACTATAATTGATTTAGCGTTTTGGTTTTGATTTTTCAAAATTAATTATATAATGTAAATTTTCAAAGAATTAACAATACTGCCCTTATTTGTATATATTCGATCAATAATATTCTTAACCACACATAACACAAGACTATAATAAAAAATATTTTAAAAAACAAAGAATTGATTTTTTCTACTTTCGCGTGACACTAATAAAAACTAATCAATGAATCGATAATTGATTTAATAATTTGGTCGCAATAAACTTTGAAGGTAAGGAGAATTCTCGTCAATTGATATTCTCTACAGCACAGAGCCACAAGAATGATAAAACAGGGTGCAACTATATGTATTTACAATTGGGGTTATTAGTGATTTCGTAATTATTCTGAGGGCAAAATAGACATTTAGAAAGAAGATATGCCATGTTAACCATTTAGTCGCTTTTGGTGTGCAGTTGATTTTTGATTTTTCAATCGTCATTGCGAAAGTTGCTATTAGGGGCCAAATAGGTGAAATGTTACGTTGAGAGCCCAAAAACAATATTGAACAGCTGAAACGCAAGGTCAAACGGCCCCTAAATTATTTTCTAGGGCCAAATTAATAAACATTGAAAACATAAATATGTATTGTATAGTGTATTTTATAAGACTCCTAGATTCAAAAGCTTTTTGCAAACACTATTGCAGATAACTTATCAGCTTTTTTTTATCCCGAATATAGCAATTTGGTTATTGCAAAATTAATTTCAGCTTCAACTTCTATCAAAATAAGTTATTTTTAACTCATAAATTTCAGCTTCATCTTTTATCAAAATAAGTTATTTTTAACTCATAAGATGTAAGTTTCTCCTAATGTGCTTCTGTTTATACCGAACTTAACTCACAATCAAGATTGCACGGATATGGATACAGCGATACGATACGAATACGACGTTACGAATTTTTAAAATTTATAGGATTCGATGTGGCAAATATACGCTTATAAAATAAAATAATTTTATATTATGCATAACAACATAACTAATTTGATCCTTCTATTATACCACAAAAGCAAAAAATCATATTCAAAATATATATTGTCTACTAGTTTAATTTAGAGCTGGACAACATCATATAAAAGTTATACGCTAAAATTGTCCAAGACCATTCAAAATACTCAAAAATTATATATCAAAAGTTGGGAAAGTTAGACAAACCCCGTATTGATTTGAAATTTTCAACTAAACATCACGAGTATTGATACCGGTATCCAAGAGGACCAAGACCATCCGAAATAGACGTTTTTTTTTTTAACTTTTAATATATTAATTTTTGACCCATAACTTTGAAAAACTAACAAAAACACTATTTGCATATCCAAAACGTGTCCAAAACATGTAGGATATTCCAAAAAAATGTATTGTTCCCGTATACGCTAATTTATTATTTAATTAAATTAGGATACTCCAGATGGCGTACCATACGCATATCCGTATCCCCCGAGTACTGGATACTGCACGTGACCATTTTTCAGAGTATCCGTGCAACCTAGCTCACAATTTCCTAGGGCTGGGCACGAGTCGGGTATTTAGGGTTTTGGGTATTTCAGGTCGGGTACCCGATGTGGCGGGTATTGAATTTTAACACCCAAAACCCGACCCGATTTGACGGGTACCCAAATTTCGGGTGCCCGAAATTTTCGGGTATTGAATTTTGGGTACCCGAAATTTCGCCTCTTTCTTTTTTTGTATTTTGTTATATATATATATATATAAATGTACAAGAAATCTTATTTTTTAACATATATGTATGCAAAATTGTAAAATAAATGAATTCAAACATTGAATTGTACTCAATAACTCCAAAACAAATACAACAAAAAGGTCTCAAATCTTCAATAATATTACAATCAAGGATTCCTAAACAAAACACAACATACAATTCTTAAGTCTTTCAACATTCAACAATATTACAATTAAATTCCAAGCATCAAAATATCACAATTAAAATAAAAGTTACAATAGACAAAAATATAATAAAATTGGGGCAAATTTTTTTTTTTATTCAATACCCAAACGGGTCCCGAAATACTCATTCGGGTGTAAACATAATACCCAAAACCCGACCCGAAAATATATTTCGGGTTCAAAAACCCATTTTTCAATCCCAAATGGAAAATACCCGATTGGGTCGGGACGGGTCCCAAAAACCCTACCCGAACGCCCAGCCCTACAATCTCCTGCCTCAGCTTATTTGCTAGAGTTTGCAAACACACCCTTAACTGGATTTTCTACTTTAGGCTAAAAAAATTGGCTTTAAAGGTAATGTTAAAACTCATCATTTATGAAGACATTACATCTGCCATGCTCTCTTGAAAAGGAGTTTTGAGCTCTTCAAAATTCTCTGAAACAGTATACTAACAAATAAAACATTTATGTTATAAGTACTATTACAACTTCATATACTGTTACAACTTACAACTATGTTTTCTTTTGTGCACCAAGTACAATTCACCATTCGCTTATAAAATCAAGTTCATAATCGAGGTATAATCACTAAATACACTAAGTTCTTTTCCGCAGAAGTAGGCACCCTGAGCTATCTAATCGAAGAGACCCTCATCATACCATATATCAACCAAAAAGTCCACCATTTCCTGCATATTCAATAAGTGGCATCTAATCATTTCAATATTTCTATCATGTATTGCCTCTTGTTTGGTTAATAATAATTTGTATGCCCTGAGATAACTTACGGTTAAAGGAATCGGTTTAGTGAAAGGGTCATTAGTCGAAAGCAGGTCCTCGTAGGTCATGGACCAGCTGCAAGAATCGAGCATTAATATACAATTTATGGATTACAGGAAGCTGAAAATCAATGTTGTCATAGGGGGATAATCAGTCAGATTTATCAATATTTTAAGTAAGTACCACTTGGATGGTCATTAAAAATCAATTTCAATGCCTTTTTTTTCTGAGTTTATCCAAATTATGGTGAGAAATGCAAACGAAGAAAATTATGTACACTACATCAGAGGACCTAGCAAAAACAAGATTACTCAAAAGTACCTTATAGTTGGGTCCTTCGGTGTTCTTTCTGACCTATGAGATAGATCTCCAATCCATTTTCTTCTGCTCTCGTGCCATGCAATTGCAGCTACATAATACATTTACACACATTATAGATCTAGTTATGATATATCATTCTTGAATTTAAGTTTCTTTCATTCAAGATACCACAACATAAAAACAAAACGAGAACAACAGACTCATTCCAATTCACCATAGTGAAAAAACAGTTAAGTTTTATATACATTAAGAGAAGAGTAAAAGTAAGTCATACCGTGATTAACAAATACAGTGGTGTCCGTTTTATCCTCTGCTGGCATTTTCTGTTTGTCGTGAGTTGCAATATTTTCGAGAGGCCTCTTCTCACTGCGGTGGGAAGTTCTAGCATCAACTTCCATCATGTCTTGAATGAAAAACCATCCCCTTCGGTAATTGTCTACAGATAGTATCTTTGACCTCCTATCAATGTTGTGTCAAGATATTTAATTTAAACCAGGTCACATCTCAGCCAAACTTAACAGAAATCCGAACAAAGAAAAATCTTAAGTCAACCTTCACATGGAGTGTATGTTATACATTGACATGATTCCTCATATCTCAAAGGAACAATATAATCGAATCGGTATGACTAGACAGTGATCTAACTTGCGTTTATCCTCAATAGAATCACTGGCCTTAAAAGCAATTCATCAATAGTCAATACTATTTAACAGAGCATAGTATTTAGAAAGTAAGGGGCTTAGGACTTCTTTAATACTTTTAGTATTAGGCAAAGTAATAGTCCCCACAACATTTCCATTGGATAACTTCTAAAATTAAATACCCCCAAAATTTTATCTAATCCCTCCAATATAGTTTTTCTAGAATCTCACAATCCAGAGACATACAACCAGTACACTGAACAAAGTAAACATATGTAGGAGTTCTAATATGTGGATTAATGAAACTACATCTTCAATAACAAGAGCCAATTCTTTTCTTCAGAGAACGTGCATAGAGTCAAAACAAAATTCAAGAAAAACCCATCACATTTTCCCACAAATTACATTCCATTTATCCACATTAACAACATAAAAACCATTTATAGACTAAAGTCATAAGCATAAACAGACAAATAAAACAATATTGAACAGTGTCATGAATATTCACAATGAAAAGAACAAACAAAACTTTAAAAAACAAAAAACATTAAAAAGAAAAGAAAAGAAATAAAGATTGTACCTTTAATCCGGTTTTGCTCTAAAGGGGGTCAAAGCCGAAAGGAGAAGAAAGAAAGGAAAAGAAGGGGAAGAGGGCATATTTATAGAGGAGAGAATAAAGAAAGCGTTTTTCTTCATAAATAATGTGGGCGCAAGAATATATAAATGTCCTTTTCTTTGTTTGGTGGCATCCTTTTTTCAGTTTTCTTCACACTATTTGATTCTCCTATCTTTCCCCTTGCCCTTCTCTTTCAATATGACCTGGATGTGGAGCCCTTACGTGTTGAACAAATTTCTTCATTTTTCACGTGGTGTCCGGAATTGTCCTCCTCTGGCCTTGAATAATTGCTGATGGGACTTGTATTGCGAGGGTATTATTGTCAATTCGTATAGGGACTTGTAGTAGCTGTAAATGGATAAGATTTCTCGCACTCCTTAATTATAGGAACCTCTCCTATAATATTATCGAAAGAAATAAAAAACCTATTCTCAAACAATTGTTATTAATGATATTATGAAATCACTAAATTTGGTTTAGATGAAATATCACTAAAATTTCAGGTATGAAAATCATTTTCTCATCAATGTAATCACCCACATGACTCATTTGTTTGAAGAGAATGAAATTTAGGTTTGATAATCTGATTTTCAGTGTATCCAATTGTAACATTGAGGTAACATTTAGAATATGAGCAAGGAGATTCGAGAAATTTCTTTTCCAGAATTAGATAATAATAAGGAACTAAAGTTCACAAACCTACACATATTTTGTATAATAATATTAATTAATACTTTATATATTAATGTACTATATAATATACATTGGCTATACAATTTTATAAATGAAATTTTTGATAGTGTGTTTATATAATATGACAATTTTAAATCAAATAGCACCATTTTGTTGGTGTCAAAGCATATTTCTAAATTTAACTAATTTATCCTTATATTTCTTCTTCATTACTAGCATAATCTCATGATATGCACAAAATAACATGAAATTAATAATACTTTTTGGGTAAGATTATTAATATGGGGTACTGCTAGCATAACAGCCCTCAACCGGCTGTAAATATGTACAGCCGGTTGAGGCATTTTATTTCTGAAAAATAAATTACAAAACAAAATTGCAAAACAAACCCACAATTAATCAATGAATTAAAATAAATCCTATTATAAAATAAATTCTAAACCATAAATTCTAAAACCCTAGACCCAAAGATCCTAAAACCCGAAACCCTAAAACACTAAACCCTAAAACCTAAAACCCTAAACCCTAGAACCCCCATAAAATTAAATTACAAAAAAAAAACCCATAATTAATCATCATATAAAAATAAATCCTATTTATAAAATAAAACCTAAACCCTAAAACCCTAAACCATAAAACCCTAAATTAAATATTATGTCATAAACTCTAAATTATATGCATTGCAAATACTTTTAAATTATGAGTTTATATTTTTATGATAATTTTTGAAATATTTATATTCAAATATTGAAAAATGATAAATTAACATTTTGAAAGTAATGAATTAATTTTTATATGAGTAATATCGCATAATTTAGGTGTTCTGTTGTAATTTTTTATTTAAAATTATAGAATGTCACATCATAACAAAATCTAAATTTAGTGATAAAAGTTGCAAAAGATTTCCACTATACAAATTTGTGAGAGTGAAAATTGCAAAAGTCTTTCACAAATCAAAATTTTGGGGGTGAAAATTGAAAGAAAAAGAAAACCTACTAAACAAGTTGCCACATGTAACAAAATTTCTCCAACCAATTAATTAGATTTGGCTGTTCATGGACTGTGATATAATGGGCTGTCATATTCTCATTTTCCATTAATATATGATATCAAAACTCGCATATAAAGAAGCAACACCGCATATTTATGTAAATAAAATAGATATTTAAGCTCTATATCTTGCATTTAGATAAAGTTTTGTATGTGTATCAATCTTTATAAACCGATTAATTAATTATATTGAATGTGCAATTCTAATTTTAAGAAATCATAAGTAGTGAAACACCCCTGATCGACTAAGGGTGTGTTCGGTTAGTCTAATGAGATTGAACTAAATATCCTATTGCAATTCAATCTTGAATAGATTATTGGGTCACAAGAGGAGTGATGTCATCTGACCAAATAGAGGGAGGTGACCCACTTTTCGGCCCGGTCGACAAATAATCAGTCAAATCAACCATGTGATATAGGCATAATTAATTCTTGAATCTTGGTATTGGGCAAATCGAACGCACCCTAAATGAATTGAGGCTTAATTAACTATTAATAATTAGTTAATTCGAAACATTAAATCTTATGAGGATTTTTCCCATGTAAAGGAAATTTTGTTTTTTGTGTTCTAGTATTGAAAATAGTAATACATTCAATAAAATAAATATAAAAAATAATCAAGCTCAATTGGTCATGTTAAGTGTTAACAAATTGGAAGAAAGGTTTTTGTTTCGCAAATATGAAAAGAAGCTCAACAAAATCTCTATCATTGGCAATAAAATGTGATTAATAATTTTTAGGATTTGTATAGAATATTGAACATGTATGCAAAGGGAAAACAAGCTATAAAAAATATTACAAACATATATTCTCTAAAAAGAAAAACATGACTTAACACGCATATAAACTTGTAGGTAATATGTTTTACGATAAACATCCTATAATCATATTTGAAAGAGAAAATGGTGATTGCTTATTCTACTTGAAGGGTGATAATGTTGCAGAGCATGTGTTATTGCGACTGCCAATCAAAATAATATTAGATCTCAATTAAGGGTCTGTTTGTCTTTTTTTTTTTTAAATTAGTCTTACAAATTAGTTGAGAATTTAGAGAAAAAAAAATCAAATTTTGTAATATTGTTTGTTTAATTATTTTGAGGTGAAATAAGTAATACGTTTAAATATTATAAAAATGATTAAGTTTTTCCTTACAGAATATTAAGAAAAGAAGAGATTGTGCAAGTACATAATTCAATAGTGGGTTCTGAAATTTCAAGGTTAATTACATCTACCTCCCATAAGGTTTGTCCAAATCAAAAATCCCTCCAATCGAAATATAATAATTACATCTTTATTATTAACGTTTCTAGGTGTTTAAATAAATGAGACCCTTAACCATGCATACGTAAATAAGAATGAAAGCGTCATCACATAAAAAGAAAATTACTAGCATAGAGGCAAAACTTGAACTTTATTGATTTCAAACAATGCTAATTTAGAAAGATATACAAACTAAATTAAGATTGACTCATACATATATTATTCTCGTCTCGGCCGATCTTCTGATTGATAAACGCTCATGCCTTAATTCCAGTTATAATATTTCGCATCAAAAAAATAAATACCATCAGGCCTTACTTCCCAATTACAAGAATTATTAATACAATTACTTCTCCTATCTGGTTCATATGCACGGAAAGAAACTTTCCTATTTCCCCAAACCAAATTACAATAATATAAAGTAGTTTGTTCAACGTCCTCACAAAAGTCCCAACTAAACTCTAAGTTTGGACCAAAAGTTCTTTGTCCTGAATCGTTACCCTTAGATCGACAACGCAAGTTCAATAGTGGAGTATTTGGAGGGAGTTCATTAGCTATATGGACGGTAATTTTTGGGGTTAAAATACATTTACATTCAAATACAACTAGAAGGTGTGCAATTATCAAAAGAAAAAATAATTGGGTTTTCATATTGGAATATATGTTATTACTCACAAACGTGATGGATGAAGTATTTTGTAGGTGTGTTGGTTTTCAATGTTGAAGTCCCTTTTTATAGGGGAGAGGAATTTGTAAAATATGGCTATGCAATTTTATAAATGGAATTTTTGTTAGTATGTTTATAGAATATGACGATTTTAAATCATATAGCACCTATTGTTGTTGTTAAAGCATATTTCTAAATTTAATACTAGTCTAATCTCGTGCTATACACAAAATGATATGAGATTATTGTTCTAAATAATACTTTTTGGGTAAGATTATTAATACGTGATTCAAAATCACATAGAAAGAAGCAACATCGCATATTTATGCAAATAAAATAAATATTTAAGCTCCATATCATGCATTTAGATAAAGTTTTGTATGCGTATCAATCTTTATAAACCAATTAATTAATTATATTGAATGTGCAATTCTAATTTTAAGAAATCATAATTAGTGAAACACCCCTGATCGACTAAGGGTCTGTTCCGTTAGTCTAAGGAGATTGAACTAAATATTCTATTGCAATTCAATCTTGAATAGATTATTGGGTCACAAGAGGAGTGATGTTATCTGACCAAATAAAGGGAGGTGGCCCACCTTTTCGGCCCGGTCGACAAATAATCAGTCAAACCAACCATGTGATATAGGCATAATTAATTCTTGAATCTTGGTATTGGGCAAATCGAACGCACCCTAAATGAATTGAGGCCTAATTAACTTTTAATAATTAGTTAATTCGAAACATAAAATCTTATGAAAATTTTTCCCATGTAAAGGAAATTTTGTTTTTTGTGTTCTAGTATTGAAAATAGTAATATCTGCTATAAAATAAATATAAAAAATAATCAAGCTCATTTGGTCATGTTAAGTGTTAACAAATTGGAAGAAAGGTTTTTGTTTCGTAAATATGAAAAGAAGCTCAACAAAATCTCTATCATTGACAATAAAATGTGATTAACAATTTTTAGGATTTGTATAGAATATTGAACATGTATGCAAAGGGAAAACAAGCTTTAAAAAAATATTACAAACATATATTCTCTAAAAAGAAAAACATGACTTAACACGCATATAAACTTGTAGGTAATATATTTTATTATAAACATCCTATAATCATATTTGAAAGAGAAAATGGTGATTGCTTATTCTACTTGAAGGGTGATAATGTTGCAGAGCATGTGTTAATGCGACTGCCAATCAAAATAATATTAGATCTCAATTAAGGGTCTGTTTGTCTTTTTTTTTTTTAAATTAGTCTTACAAATTAGTTGAGAATTTAGAGGAAAAAAATCAAATTTTGTAATATTGTTCGTTTAATTATTTTAAGGTGAAATAAGTAATACGTTTAAATATTATAAAAATGATTAAGTTTTTCCTTACAGAATATTAAGAAAAGAAGAGATTGTGCAAGTACATAATTCAATAGTGGATTCTGAAATTTCAATGTTAATTACATCTACCTCCCATAAGGTTTGTCCAAATCAAAAAACCCTCCAATCGAAATATAATAATTACATCTTTATTATTAACGTTTCTAGGTGTTTAAATAAATGAGACCCTTAACCATGCATACTAAATAAGAATGAAAGCGTCATCACATGAAAAGAAAATTACTAGCATAGAGGCAAAACTTGAACTTTATTGATTTCAAACAATGCTAATTTAGAAAGATATACAATCTAAATTAAGATTGACTCATACATATATTCTTCTCGTCTTGGCCGACCTTCTGATTGATAAACGCTCATGCCTTAATTCCAATTATAATATTTCGCATCAAAAAAATAAATACCATCGGCCCTTACTTCCCAATTACAAGAATTATTAATACAATTACTTCTCCTATCTGGTTCATATGCACGGAAAGAAACTTTCCTATTTCCCCAAACCAAATTACAATAATATAAAGTAGTTTGTTCAACGTCCTCACAAAAGTCCCAACTAAACTCTAAGTTTGGACCAAAAGTTCTTTGTCCTGAATCGTTACCCTTAGATCGACAACGCAAGTTCAATAGTGGAGTATTTGGAGGGAGTTCATTAGCTATATGGACGGTAATTTTTGGGGTTAAAATACATTTACATTCAAATACAACTAGTAGGTGTGCAATTATCAAAAGAAAAAATAATTGGGTTTTCATATTGGAATATATGTTATTGCTCACAAACGTGATGGATGAAGTATTGTGTAGGTGTGTTCGTTTTCAATGTTGAAGTCCCTTTTTATAGGGGAGAGGAATTTGTAAAATATGGCTATGCAATTTTATAAATGGAATTTTTGTTAGTATGTTTATAGAATATGACGATTTTAAATCAAATGGCACCTATTGTTGGTGTTAAAGCATATTTCTAAATTTAATACTAGTCAAATCTCGTGCTATACACAAAATGATATGAGATTATTGTTCTAAATAATACTTTTTGGGTAAGATTATTAATACGTGATTCAAAACTCACATAGAAAGAAGCAACATCGCATATTTATGCAAATAAAATAAATATTTAAGCTCCATATCATGCATTTAGATAAAGTTTTGTATGCGTATCAATCTTTATAAACCAATTAATTAATTATATTGAATGTGCAATTCTAATTTTAAGAAATCATAATTAGTGAAACACCCCTGATCGACTAAGGGTCTGTTCCGTTAGTCTAATGAGATTGAATTAAATATTCTATTGCAATTCAATCTTGAATAGATTATTGGGTCACTAGAGGAGTGATGTTATTTTACCAAATAAAGGGAGGTGGCCCACCTTTTCGGCCCGGTCGACAAATAATCAGTCAAACCAACCATGTGATATAGGCATAATTAATTCTTGAATCTTGGTATTGGGCAAATCGAACGAACCCTAAATGAATTGAGGCCTAATTAACTATTAATAATTAGTTAATTCGAAACATAAAATCTAATGAAAATTTTTCCCATGTAAAGGAAATTTTGTTTTTTGTGTTCTAGTATTGAAAATAGTAATACCTGCTATAAAATAAATATAAAAAATAATCAAGCTCATTTGGTCATGTTAAGTGTTAACAAATTGGAAGAAAGGTTTTTGTTTCGTAAATATGAAAAGAAGCTCAACAAAATCTCTATCATTGACAATAAAATGTGATTAACAATTTTTAGGATTGTATAGAATATTGAACATGTATGCAAAGGGAAAACAAGCTTTAAAAAAATATTACAAACATATATTCTCTAAAAAGAAAAACATGACTTAACACGCATTTAAACTTGTAGGTAATATATTTTACTATAAACATCCTATAATCATATTTGAAAGAGAAAATGGTGATTGCTTATTCTACTTGAAGGGTGATAATGTTGCAGAGCATGTGTTAATGCGACTGCTAATCAAAATAATATTAGATCTCAATTAAGGGTCTGTTTGTCTTTTTTTTTTTTAAATTAGTCTTACAAATTAGTTGAGAATTTAGAGGAAAAAAATCAAATTTTGTAATATTGTTCGTTTAATTATTTTAAGGTGAAATAAGTAATACGTTTAAATATTATAAAAATGATTAAGTTTTTCCTTACAGAATATTAAGAAAAGAAGAGATTGTGCAAGTACATAATTCAATAGTGGATTCTGAAATTTCAATGTTAATTACATCTACCTCCCATAAGGTTTGTCCAAATCAAAAAACCCTCCAATCGAAATATAATAATTACATCTTTATTATTAACGTTTCTAGGTGTTTAAATAAATGAGACCCTTAACCATGCATACTAAATAAGAATGAAAGCGTCATCACATGAAAAGAAAATTACTAGCATAGAGGCAAAACTTGAACTTTATTGATTTCAAACAATGCTAATTTAGAAAGATATACAATCTAAATTAAGATTGACTCATACATATATTCTTCTCGTCTTGGCCGACCTTCTGATTGATAAACGCTCATGCCTTAATTCCAATTATAATATTTCGCATCAAAAAAATAAATACCATCGGCCCTTACTTCCCAATTACAAGAATTATTAATACAATTACTTCTCCTATCTGGTTCATATGCACGGAAAGAAACTTTCCTATTTCCCCAAACCAAATTACAATAATATAAAGTAGTTTGTTCAACGTCCTCACAAAAGTCCCAACTAAACTCTAAGTTTGGACCAAAAGTTCTTTGTCCTGAATCGTTACCCTTAGATCGACAACGCAAGTTCAATAGTGGAGTATTTGGAGGGAGTTCATTAGCTATATGGACGGTAATTTTTGGGGTTAAAATACATTTACATTCAAATACAACTAGTAGGTGTGCAATTATCAAAAGAAAAAATAATTGGGTTTTCATATTGGAATATATGTTATTGCTCACAAACGTGATGGATGAAGTATTGTGTAGGTGTGTTCGTTTTCAATGTTGAAGTCCCTTTTTATAGGGGAGAGGAATTTGTAAAATATGGCTATGCAATTTTATAAATGGAATTTTTGTTAGTATGTTTATAGAATATGACGATTTTAAATCAAATAGCACCTATTGTTGGTGTTAAAGCATATTTCTAAATTTAATACTAGTCTAATCTCGTGCTATACACAAAATGATATGAAATTATTGTTCTAAATAATACTTTTTGGGTAAGATTATTAATACGTGATTCAAAACTCACATAGAAAGAAGCAACATCGCATATTTATGCAAATAAAATAAATATTTAAGCTCCATATCATGCATTTAGATAAAGTTTTGTATGCGTATCAATCTTTATAAACCAATTAATTAATTATATTGAATGTGCAATTCTAATTTTAAGAAATCATAATTAGTGAAACACCCCTGATCGACTAAGGGTCTGTTCCGTTAGTCTAATGAGATTGAATTAAATATTCTATTGCAATTCAATCTTGAATAGATTATTGGGTCACTAGAGGAGTGATGTTATTTGACCAAATAAAGGGAGGTGGCCCACCTTTTCGGCCCGGTCGACAAATAATCAGTCAAACCAACCATGTGATATAGGCATAATTAATTCTTGAATCTTGGTATTGGGCAAATCGAACGAACCCTAAATGAATTGAGGCCTAATTAACTATTAATAATTAGTTAATTCGAAACATAAAATCTTATGAAAATTTTTCCCATGTAAAGGAAATTTTGTTTTTTGTGTTCTAGTATTGAAAATAGTAATACCTGCTATAAAATAAATATAAAAAATAATCAAGCTCATTTGGTCATGTTAAGTGTTAACAAATTGGAAGAAAGGTTTTTGTTTCGTAAATATGAAAAGAAGCTCAACAAAATCTCTATCATTGACAATAAAATGTGATTAACAATTTTTAGGATTGTATAGAATATTGAACATGTATGCAAAGGGAAAACAAGCTTTAAAAAAATATTACAAACATATATTCTCTAAAAAGAAAAACATGACTTAACACGCATTTAAACTTGTAGGTAATATATTTTACTATAAACATCCTATAATCATATTTGAAAGAGAAAATGGTGATTGCTTATTCTACTTGAAGGGTGATAATGTTGCAGAGCATGTGTTAATGCGACTGCTAATCAAAATAATATTAGATCTCAATTAAGGGTCTGTTTGTCTTTTTTTTTTTTTAAATTAGTCTTACAAATTAGTTGAGAATTTAGAGGAAAAAAATCAAATTTTGTAATATTGTTCGTTTAATTATTTTAAGGTGAAATAAGTAATACGTTTAAATATTATAAAAATGATTAAGTTTTTCCTTACAGAATATTAAGAAAAGAAGAGATTGTGCAAGTACATAATTCAATAGTGGGTTCTGAAATTTCAATGTTAATTACATCTACCTCCCATAAGGTTTGTCCAAATCAAAAAACCCTCCAATCGAAATATAATAATTACATCTTTATTATTAACGTTTCTAGGTGTTTAAATAAATGAGACCCTTAACCATGCATACTAAATAAGAATGAAAGCGTCATCACATGAAAAGAAAATTACTAGCATAGAGGCAAAACTTGAACTTTATTGATTTCAAACAATGCTAATTTAGAAAGATATACAATCTAAATTAAGATTGACTCATACATATATTCTTCTCGTCTTGGCCGACCTTCTGATTGATAAACGCTCATGCCTTAATTCCAATTATAATATTTCGCATCAAAAAAATAAATACCATCGGCCCTTACTTCCCAATTACAAGAATTATTAATACAATTACTTCTCCTATCTGGTTCATATGCACGGAAAGAAACTTTCCTATTTCCCCAAACCAAATTACAATAATATAAAGTAGTTTGTTCAACGTCCTCACAAAAGTCCCAACTAAACTCTAAGTTTGGACCAAAAGTTCTTTGTCCTGAATCGTTACCCTTAGATCGACAACGCAAGTTCAATAGTGGAGTATTTGGAGGGAGTTCATTAGCTATATGGACGGTAATTTTTGGGGTTAAAATACATTTACATTCAAATACAACTAGTAGGTGTGCAATTATCAAAAGAAAAAATAATTGGGTTTTCATATTGGAATATATGTTATTGCTCACAAACGTGATGGATGAAGTATTGTGTAGGTGTGTTCGTTTTCAATGTTGAAGTCCCTTTTTATAGGGGAAAGGAATTTGTAAAATATGGCTATGAAATTTTATAAATGGAATTTTTGTTAGTATGTTTATAGAATATGACGATTTTAAATCAAATAGCACCTATTGTTGGTGTTAAAGCATATTTCTAAATTTAATACTAGTCTAATCTCGTGCTATACACAAAATTATATGAGATTATTGTTCTAAATAATACTTTTTGGGTAAGATTATTAATACGTGATTCAAAATCACATAGAAATAAGCAACATCGCATATTTATGCAAATAAAATAAATATTTAAGCTCCATATCATGCATTTAGATAAAGTTTGGTATGCGTATCAATCTTTATAAACCAATTAATTAATTATATTGAATGTGCAATTCTAATTTTAAGAAATCATAATTAGTGAAACACCCCTGATCGACTAAGGGTCTGTTCCGTTAGTCTAAGGAGATTGAACTAAATATTCTATTGCAATTCAATCTTGAATAGATTATTGGGTCACAAGAGGAGTGATGTTATCTGACCAAATAAAGGAGGTGGCCCACCATTTCGGCCCGGTCGACAAATAATCAGTCAAACCAACCATGTGATATAGGCATAATTAATTCTTGAATATTGGTATTGGGCAAATCGAACGCACCCTAAGTGAATTGAGGCCTAATTAACTATTAATAATTAGTTAATTCGAAACATAAAATCTTATGAAAATTTTTCCCATGTAAAGGAAATTTTGTTTTTTGTGTTCTAGTATTGAAAATAGTAATACCTGCTATAAAATAAATATAAAAAATAATCAAGCTCATTTGGTCATTTAAGTGTTAACAAATTGGAAGAAAGGTTTTTGTTTCGTAAATATGAAAAGAAGCTCAACAAAATCTCTATCATTGACAATAAAATGTGATTAACAATTTTTAGGATTTGTATAGAATATTGAACATGTATGCAAAGGGAAAACAAGCTTTAAAAAAATATTACAAACATATATTCTCTAAAAAGAAAAACATGACTTAACACGCATTTAAACTTGTAGGTAATATATTTTACTATAAACATCCTATAATCATATTTGAAAGAGAAAATGGTGATTGCTTATTCTACTTGAAGGGTGATAATGTTGCAGAGCATGTGTTAATGCGACTGCCAATCAAAATAATATTAGATCTCAATTAAGGGTCTGTTTGTCTTTTTTTTTCAAATTAGTCTTACAAATTAGTTGAGAATTTAGAGGAAAAAAATCAAATTTTGTAATATTGTTCGTTTAATTATTTTAAGGTGAAATAAGTAATACGTTTAAATATTATAAAAATGATTAAGTTTTTCCTTACAGAATATTAAGAAAAGAAGAGATTGTGCAAGTACATAATTCAATAGTGGGTTCTGAAATTTCAATGTTAATTACATCTACCTCCCATAAGGTTTGTCCAAATAAAAAAACCCTCCAATCGAAATATAATAATTACATCTTTATTATTAACGTTTCTAGGTGTTTAAATAAATGAGACCCTTAACCATGCATACTAAATAAGAATGAAAGCGTCATCACATGAAAAGAAAATTACTAGCATAGAGGCAAAACTTGAACTTTATTGATTTCAAACAATGCTAATTTAGAAAGATATACAATCTAAATTAAGATTGACTCATACATATATTCTTCTCGTCTTGGCCGACCTTCTGATTGATAAACGCTCATGCCTTAATTCCAATTATAATATTTCGCATCAAAAAAATAAATACCATCGGCCCTTACTTCCCAATTACAAGAATTATTAATACAATTACTTCTCCTATCTGGTTCATATGCACGGAAAGAAACTTTCCTATTTCCCCAAACCAAATTACAATAATATAAAGTAGTTTGTTCAACGTCCTCACAAAAGTCCCAACTAAACTCTAAGTTTGGACCAAAAGTTCTTTGTCCTGAATCGTTACCCTTAGATCGACAACGCAAGTTCAATAGTGGAGTATTTGGAGGGAGTTCATTAGCTATATGGACGGTAATTTTTGGGGTTAAAATACATTTACATTCAAATACAACTAGTAGGTGTGCAATTATCAAAAGAAAAAATAATTGGGTTTTCATATTGGAATATATGTTATTGCTCACAAACGTGATGGATGAAGTATTGTGTAGGTGTGTTCGTTTTCAATGTTGAAGTCCCTTTTTATAGGGGAGAGGAATTTGTAAAATATGGCTATGCAATTTTATAAATGGAATTTTTGTTAGTATGTTTATAGAATATGACGATTTTAAATCAAATAGCACCTATTGTTGGTGTTAAAGCATATTTCTAAATTTAATACTAGTCTAATCTCGTGCTATACACAAAATTATATGAGATTATTGTTCTAAATAATACTTTTTGGGTAAGATTATTAATACGTGATTCAAAATCACATAGAAAGAATCAACATCGCATATTTATGCAAATAAAATAAATATTTAAGCTCCATATCATGCATTTAGATAAAGTTTTGTATGCGTATAAATCTTTATAAACCAATTAATTAATTATATTGAATGTGCAATTCTAATTTTAAGAAATCATAATTAGTGAAACACCCCTGATCGACTAAGGGTCTGTTCCGTTAGTCTAAGGAGATTTAACTAAATATTCTATTGCAATTCAATCTTGAATAAATTATTGGGTCACAAGAGGAGTGATGTTATCTGACCAAATAAAGGAGGTGGCCCACCTTTTCGGCCCGGTCGACAAATAATCAGTCAAACCAACCATGTGATATAGGCATAATTAATTCTTGAATATTGGTATTTGGCAAATCGAACTCACCCTAAGTGAATTGAGGCCTAATTAAATATTAATAATTAGTTAATTCGAAACATAAAATCTTATGAAAATTTTTCCCATGTAAAGGAAATTTTGTTTTTTGTGTTCTAGTATTGAAAATAGTAATACCTGCTATAAAATAAATATAAAAAATAATCAAGCTCATTTGGTCATGTTAAGTGTTAACAAATTGGAAGAAAGGTTTTTGTTTCGTAAATATGAAAAGAAGCTCAACAAAATCTCTATCATTGACAATAAAATGTGATTAACAATTTTTAGGATTTGTATAGAATATTGAACATGTATGCAAAGGGAAAACAAGCTTTAAAAAAATATTACAAACATATATTCTCTAAAAAGAAAAACATGACTTAACACGCATTTAAACTTGTAGGTAATATATTTTACTATAAACATCCTATAATCATATTTGAAAGAGAAAATGGTGATTGCTTATTCTACTTGAAGGGTGATAATGTTGCAGAGCATGTGTTAAAGCGACTGCCAATCAAAATAATATTAGATCTCAATTAAGGGTCTGTTTGTCTTTTTTTTTTTAAATTAGTCTTACAAATTAGTTGAGAATTTAGAGGAAAAAAATCAAATTTTGTAATATTGTTCGTTTAATTATTTTAAGGTGAAATAAGTAATACGTTTAAATATTATAAAAATGATTAAGTTTTTCCTTACAGAATATTAAGAAAAGAAGAGATTGTGCAAGTACATAATTCAATAGTGGGTTCTGAAATTTCAATGTTAATTACATCTACCTCCCATAAGGTTTGTCCAAATAAAAAAACCCTCCAATCGAAATATAATAATTACATCTTTATTATTAACGTTTCTAGGTGTTTAAATAAATGAGACCCTTAACCATGCATACTAAATAAGAATGAAAGCGTCATCACATGAAAAGAAAATTACTAGCATAGAGGCAAAACTTGAACTTTATTGATTTCAAACAATGCTAATTTAGAAAGATATACAATCTAAATTAAGATTGACTCATACATATATTCTTCTCGTCTTGGCCGACCTTCTGATTGATAAACGCTCATGCCTTAATTCCAATTATAATATTTCGCATCAAAAAAATAAATACCATCGGCCCTTACTTCCCAATTACAAGAATTATTAATACAATTACTTCTCCTATCTGGTTCATATGCACGGAAAGAAACTTTCCTATTTCCCCAAACCAAATTACAATAATATAAAGTAGTTTGTTCAACGTCCTCACAAAAGTCCCAACTAAACTCTAAGTTTGGACCAAAAGTTCTTTGTCCTGAATCGTTACCCTTAGATCGACAACGCAAGTTCAATAGTGGAGTATTTGGAGGGAGTTCATTAGCTATATGGACGGTAATTTTTGGGGTTAAAATACATTTACATTCAAATACAACTAGTAGGTGTGCAATTATCAAAAGAAAAAATAATTGGGTTTTCATATTGGAATATATGTTATTGCTCACAAACGTGATGGATGAAGTATTGTGTAGGTGTGTTCGTTTTCAATGTTGAAGTCCCTTTTTATAGGGGAGAGGAATTTGTAAAATATGGCTATGCAATTTTATAAATGGAATTTTTGTTAGTATGTTTATAGAATATGACGATTTTAAATCAAATAGCACCTATTGTTGGTGTTAAAGCATATTTCTAAATTTAATACTAGTCTAATCTCGTGCTATACACAAAATGATATGAGATTATTGTTCTAAATAATACTTTTTGGGTAAGATTATTAATACGTGATTCAAAACTCACATAGAAAGAAGCAACATCGCATATTTATGCAAATAAAATAAATATTTAAGCTCCATATCATGCATTTAGATAAAGTTTTGTATGCGTATCAATCTTTATAAACCAATTAATTAATTATATTGAATGTGCAATTCTAATTTTAAGAAATCATAATTAGTGAAACACCCCTGATCGACTAAGGGTCTGTTCCGTTAGTCTAATGAGATTGAATTAAATATTCTATTGCAATTCAATCTTGAATAGATTATTGGGTCACAACAGGAGTGATGTTATCTGACCAAATAAAGGGAGGTAGCCCACCTTTTCGGCCCGGTCGACAAATAATCAGTCAAACCAACCATGTGATATAGGCATAATTAATTCTTGAATATTGGTATTGGGCAAATCGAACGCACCCTAAGTGAATTGAGGCCTAATTAACTATTAATAATTAGTTAATTCGAAACATAAAATCTTATGAAAATTTTTCCCACGTAAAGGAAATTTTGATTTTTGTGTTCTAGTATTGAAAAGAGTAATACCTGCTATAAAATAAATATAAAAAATAATCAAGCTCATTTGGTCATGTTAAGTGTTAACAAATTGGAAGAAAGGTTTTTGTTTCGTAAATATGAAAAGAAGCTCAACAAAATCTCTATCATTGACAATAAAATGTGATTAACAATTTTTAGGATTTGTTTAGAATATTGAACATGTATGCAAAGGGAAAACAAGCTTTAAAAAAATATTACCAACATATATTCTCTAAAAAGAAAAACATGACTTAACACGCATATAAACTTGTAGGTAATATATTTTACTATAAACATCCTATAATCATATTTGAAAGAGAAAATGGTGATTGCTTATTCTACTTGAAGGGTGATAATGTTGCAGAGCATGTGTTAATGCGACTGCCAATCAAAATAATATTAGATCTCAATTAAGGGTCTGTTTGTCTTTTTTTTTTAAATTAGTCTTACAAATTAGTTGAGAATTTAGAGGAAAAAAATCAAATTTTGTAATATTGTTCGTTTAATTATTTTAAGGTGAAATAAGTAATACGTTTAAATATTATAAAAATGATTAAGTTTTTCCTTACAGAATATTAAGAAAAGAAGAGATTGTGCAAGTACATAATTCAATAGTGGGTTCTGAAATTTCAATGTTAATTACATCTACCTCCCATAAGGTTTGTCCAAATCAAAAAACCCTCCAATCGAAATATAATAATTACATCTTTATTATTAACGTTTCTAGGTGTTTAAATAAATGAGACCCTTAACCATGCATACTAAATAAGAATGAAAGCGTCATCACATGAAAAGAAAATTACTAGCATAGAGGCAAAACTTGAACTTTATTGATTTCAAACAATGCTAATTTAGAAAGATATACAATCTAAATTAAGATTGACTCATACATATATTCTTCTCGTCTTGGCCGACCTTCTGATTGATAAACGCTCATGCCTTAATTCCAATTATAATATTTCGCATCAAAAAAATAAATACCATCGGCCCTTACTTCCCAATTACAAGAATTATTAATACAATTACTTTTCCTATCTGGTTCATATGCACGGAAAGAAACTTTCCTATTTCCCCAAACCAAATTACAATAATATAAAGTAGTTTGTTCAACGTCCTCACAAAAGTCCCAACTAAACTCTAAGTTTGGACCAAAAGTTCTTTGTCCTGAATCGTTACCCTTAGATCGACAACGCAAGTTCAATAGTGGAGTATTTGGAGGGAGTTCATTAGCTATATGGACGGTAATTTTTGGGGTTAAAATACATTTACATTCAAATACAACTAGTAGGTGTGCAATTATCAAAAGAAAAAATAATTGGGTTTTCATATTGGAATATATGTTATTGCTCACAAACGTGATGGATGAAGTATTGTGTAGGTGTGTTCGTTTTCAATGTTGAAGTCCCTTTTTATAGGGGAGAGGAATTTGTAAAATATGGCTATGCAATTTTATAAATGGAATTTTTGTTAGTATGTTTATAGAATATGACGATTTTAAATCAAATAGCACCTATTGTTGGTGTTAAAGCATATTTCTAAATTTAATACTAGTCTAATCTCGTGCTATACACAAAATGATATGAGATTATTGTTCTAAATAATACTTTTTGGGTAAGATTATTAATACGTGATTCAAAACTCACATAGAAAGAAGCAACATCGCATATTTATGCAAATAAAATAAATATTTAAGCTCCATATCATGCATTTAGATAAAGTTTTGTATGCGTATCAATCTTTTAAACCAATTAATTAATTATATTGAATGTGCAATTCTAATTTTAAGAAATCATAATTAGTGAAACACCCCTGATCGACTAAGGGTCTGTTCCGTTAGTCTAATGAGATTGAATTAAATATTCTATTGCAATTCAATCTTGAATAGATTATTGGGTCACAACAGGAGTGATGTTATCTGACCAAATAAAGGGAGGTAGCCCACCTTTTCGGCCCGGTCGACAAATAATCAGTCAAACCAACCATGTGATATAGGCATAATTAATTCTTGAATATTGGTATTGGGCAAATCGAACGCACCCTAAGTGAATTGAGGCCTAATTAACTATTAATAATTAGTTAATTCGAAACATAAAATCTTATGAAAATTTTTCCCACGTAAAGGAAATTTTGTTTTTTGTGTTCTAGTATTGAAAAGAGTAATACCTGCTATAAAATAAATATAAAAAATAATCAAGCTCATTTGGTCATGTTAAGTGTTAACAAATTGGAAGAAAGGTTTTTGTTTCGTAAATATGAAAAGAAGCTCAACAAAATCTCTATCATTGACAATAAAATGTGATTAACAATTTTTAGGATTTGTATAGAATATTGAACATGTATGCAAAGGGAAAACAAGCTTTAAAAAAATATTACAAACATATATTCTCTAAAAAGAAAAACATGACTTAACACGCATATAAACTTGTAGGTAATATATTTTACTATAAACATCCTATAATCATATTTGAAAGATAAAATGGTGATTGCTTATTCTACTTGAAGGGTGATAATGTTGCAGAGCATGTGTTAATGCGACTGCCAATCAAAATAATATTAGATCTCAATTAAGGGTCTGTTTGTCTTTTTTTTTTAAATTAGTCTTACAAATTAGTTGAGAATTTAGAGGAAAAAAATCAAATTTTGTAATATTGTTCGTTTAATTATTTTAAGGTTAAATAAGTAATACGTTTAAATATTATAAAAATGATTAAGTTTTTCCTTACAGAATATTAAGAAAAGAAGAGATTGTGCAAGTACATAATTCAATAGTGGGTTCTGAAATTTCAATGTTAATTACATCTACCTCCCATAAGGTTTGTCCAAATCAAAAAACCCTCCAATCGAAATATAATAATTACATCTTTATTATTAACGTTTCTAGGTGTTTAAATAAATGAGACCCTTAACCATGCATACTAAATAAGAATGAAAGCGTCATCACATGAAAAGAAAATTACTAGCATAGAGGCAAAACTTGAACTTTATTGATTTCAAACAATGCTAATTTAGAAAGATATACAATCTAAATTAAGATTGACTCATACATATATTCTTCTCGTCTTGGCCGACCTTCTGATTGATAAACGCTCATGCCTTAATTCCAATTATAATATTTCGCATCAAAAAAATAAATACCATCGGCCCTTACTTCCCAATTACAAGAATTATTAATACAATTACTTCTCCTATCTGGTTCATATGCACGGAAAGAAACTTTCCTATTTCCCCAAACCAAATTACAATAATATAAAGTAGTTTGTTCAACGTCCTCACAAAAGTCCCAACTAAACTCTAAGTTTGGACCAAAAGTTCTTTGTCCTGAATCGTTACCCTTAGATCGACAACGCAAGTTCAATAGTGGAGTATTTGGAGGGAGTTCATTAGCTATATGGACGGTAATTTTTGGGGTTAAAATACATTTACATTCAAATACAACTAGTAGGTGTGCAATTATCAAAAGAAAAAATAATTGGGTTTTCATATTGGAATATATGTTATTGCTCACAAACGTGATGGATGAAGTATTGTGTAGGTGTGTTCGTTTTCAATGTTGAAGTCCCTTTTTATAGGGGAGAGGAATTTGTAAAATATGGCTATGCAATTTTATAAATGGAATTTTTGTTAGTATGTTTATAGAATATGACGATTTTAAATCAAATAGCACCTATTGTTGGTGTTAAAGCATATTTCTAAATTTAATACTAGTCTAATCTCGTGCTATACACAAAATTATATGAGATTATTGTTCTAAATAATACTTTTTGGGTAAGATTATTAATACGTGATTCAAAACTCACATAGAAAGAAGCAACATCGCATATTTATGCAAATAAAATAAATATTTAAGCTCCATATCATGCATTTAGATAAAGTTTTGTATGCGTATCAATCTTTATAAACCAATTAATTAATTATATTGAATGTGCAATTCTAATTTTAAGAAATCATAATTAGTGAAACACACCTGATCGACTAAGGGTCTGTTCCGTTAGTCTAATGAGATTGAATTAAATATTCTATTGCAATTCAATCTTGAATAGATTATTGGGTCACAAGAGGAGTGATGTTATTTGACCAAATAAAGGGAGGTGGCCCACCTTTTCGGCCCGGTCGACAAATAATCAGTCAAACCAACCATGTGATATAGGCATAATTAATTCTTGAATCTTGGTATTGGGCAAATCGAACGCACCCTAAATGAATTGAGGCCTAATTAACTATTAATAATTAGTTAATTCGAAACATAAAATCTTATGAAAATTTTTCCCATGTAAAGGAAATTTTGTTTTTTGTGTTCTAGTATTGAAAATAGTAATACCTGCTATAAAATAAATATAAAAAATAATCAAGCTCATTTGGTCATGTTAAGTGTTAACAAATTGGAAGAAAGGTTTTTGTTTCGTAAATATGAAAAGAAGCTCAACAAAATCTCTATCATTGACAATAAAATGTGATTAACAATTTTTAGGATTTGTATAGAATATTGAACATGTATGCAAAGGGAAAACAAGCTTTAAAAAAATATTACAAACATATATTCTCTAAAAAGAAAAACATGACTTAACACGCATATAAACTTGTAGGTAATATATTTTACTATAAACATCCTATAATCATATTTGAAAGAGAAAATGGTGATTGCTTATTCTACTTGAAGGGTGATAATGTTGCAGAGCATGTGTTAATGCGACTGCCAATCAAAATAATATTAGATCTCAACTAAGGGTCTGTTTGTCTTTTTTTTTAAATTAGTCTTACAAATTAGTTGAGAATTTAGAGGAAAAAAATCAAATTTTGTAATATTGTTCGTTTAATTATTTTAAGGTGAAATAAGTAATACGTTTAAATATTATAAAAATGATTAAGTTTTTCCTTACAGAATATTAAGAAAAGAAGAGATTGTGCAAGTACATAATTCAATAGTGGATTCTGAAATTTCAATGTTAATTACATCTACCTCCCATAAGGTTTGTCCAAATCAAAAAACCCTCCAATCGAAATATAATAATTACATCTTTATTATTAACGTTTCTAGGTGTTTAAATAAATGAGACCCTTAACCATGCATACTAAATAAGAATGAAAGCGTCATCACATGAAAAGAAAATTACTAGCATAGAGGCAAAACTTGAACTTTATTGATTTCAAACAATGCTAATTTAGAAAGATATACAATCTAAATTAAGATTGACTCATACATATATTCTTCTCGTCTTGGCCGACCTTCTGATTGATAAACGCTCATGCCTTAATTCCAATTATAATATTTCGCATCAAAAAAATAAATACCATCGGCCCTTACTTCCCAATTACAAGAATTATTAATACAATTACTTCTCCTATCTGGTTCATATGCACGGAAAGAAACTTTCCTATTTCCCCAAACCAAATTACAATAATATAAAGTAGTTTGTTCAACGTCCTCACAAAAGTCCCAACTAAACTCTAAGTTTGGACCAAAAGTTCTTTGTCCTGAATCGTTACCCTTAGATCGACAACGCAAGTTCAATAGTGGAGTATTTGGAGGGAGTTCATTAGCTATATGGACGGTAATTTTTGGGGTTAAAATACATTTACATTCAAATACAACTAGTAGGTGTGCAATTATCAAAAGAAAAAATAATTGGGTTTTCATATTGGAATATATGTTATTGCTCACAAATGTGATGGATGAAGTATTGTGTAGGTGTGTTCGTTTTCAATGTTGAAGTCCCTTTTTATAGGGGAGAGGAATTTGTAAAATATGGCTATGCAATTTTATAAATGGAATTTTTGTTAGTATGTTTATAGAATATGACGATTTTAAATCAAATAGCACCTATTGTTGGTGTTAAAGCATATTTCTAAATTTAATACTAGTCTAATCTCGTGCTATACACAAAATGATATGAGATTATTGTTCTAAATAATACTTTTTGGGTAAGATTATTAATACGTGATTCAAAACTCACATAGAAAGAAGCAACATCGCATATTTATGCAAATAAAATAAATATTTCAGCTCCATATCATGCATTTAGATAAAGTTTTGTATGCGTATCAATCTTTATAAACCAATTAATTAATTATATTGAATGTGCAATTCTAATTTTAAGAAATCATAATTAGTGAAACACACCTGATCGACTAAGGGTCTGTTCCGTTAGTCTAATGAGATTGAATTAAATATTCTATTGCAATTCAATCTTGAATAGATTATTGGGTCACAAGAGGAGTGATGTTATTTGACCAAATAAAGGGAGGTGGCCCACCTTTTCGGCCCGGTCGACAAATAATCAGTCAAACCAACCATGTGATATAGGCATAATTAATTCTTGAATCTTGGTATTGGGCAAATCGAACGCACCCTAAATGAATTGAGGCCTAATTAACTATTAATAATTAGTTAATTCGAAACATAAAATCTTATGAAAATTTTTCCCATGTAAAGGAAATTTTGTTTTTTGTGTTCTAGTATTGAAAATAGTAATACCTGCTATAAAATAAATATAAAAAATAATCAAGCTCATTTGGTCATGTTAAGTGTTAACAAATTGGAAGAAAGGTTTTTGTTTCGTAAATATGAAAAGAAGCTCAACAAAATCTCTATCATTGACAATAAAATGTGATTAACAATTTTTAGGATTTGTATAGAATATTTAACATGTATGCAAAGGGAAAACAAGCTTTAAAAAAATATTACAAACATATATTCTCTAAAAAGAAAAACATGACTTACCACGCATATAAACTTGTAGGTAATATATTTTACTATAAACATCCTATAATCATATTTGAAAGAGAAAATGGTGATTGCTTATTCTACTTGAAGGGTGATAATGTTGCAGAGCATGTGTTAATGCGACTGCCAATCAAAATAATATTAGATCTCAACTAAGGGTCTGTTTGTCTTTTTTTTTAAATTAGTCTTACAAATTAGTTGAGAATTTAGAGGAAAAAAATCAAATTTTGTAATATTGTTCGTTTAATTATTTTAAGGTGAAATAAGTAATACGTTTAAATATTATAAAAATGATTAAGTTTTTCCTTACAGAATATTAAGAAAAGAAGAGATTGTGCAAGTACATAATTCAATAGTGGGTTCTGAAATTTCAATGTTAATTACATCTACCTCCCATAAGGTTTGTCCAAATCAAAAAACCCTCCAATCGAAATATAATAATTACATCTTTATTATTAACGTTTCTAGGTGTTTAAATAAATGAGACCCTTAACCATGCATACTAAATAAGAATGAAAGCGTCATCACATGAAAAGAAAATTACTAGCATAGAGGCAAAACTTGAACTTTATTGATTTCAAACAATGCTAATTTAGAAAGATATACAATCTAAATTAAGATTGACTCATACATATATTCTTCTCGTCTTGGCCGACCTTCTGATTGATAAACGCTCATGCCTTAATTCCAATTATAATATTTCGCATCAAAAAAATAAATACCATCGGCCCTTACTTCCCAATTACAAGAATTATTAATACAATTACTTTTCCTATCTGGTTCATATGCACGGAAAGAAACTTTCCTATTTCCCCAAACCAAATTACAATAATATAAAGTAGTTTGTTCAACGTCCTCACAAAAGTCCCAACTAAACTCTAAGTTTGGACCAAAAGTTCTTTGTCCTGAATCGTTACCCTTAGATCGACAACGCAAGTTCAATAGTGGAGTATTTGGAGGGAGTTCATTAGCTATATGGACGGTAATTTTTGGGGTTAAAATACATTTACATTCAAATACAACTAGTAGGTGTGCAATTATCAAAAGAAAAAATAATTGGGTTTTCATATTGGAATATATGTTATTGCTCACAAACGTGATGGATGAAGTATTGTGTAGGTGTGTTCGTTTTCAATGTTGAAGTCCCTTTTTATAGGGGAGAGGAATTTGTAAAATATGGCTATGCAATTTTATAAATGGAATTTTTGTTAGTATGTTTATAGAATATGACGATGTTAAATCAAATAGCACCTATTGTTGGTGTTAAAGCATATTTCTAAATTTAATACTAGTCTAATCTCGTGCTATACACAAAATGATATGAGATTATTGTTCTAAATAATACTTTTTGGGTAAGATTATTAATACGTGATTCAAAACTCACATAGAAAGAAGCAACATCGCATATTTATGCAAATAAAATAAATATTTAAGCTCCATATCATGCATTTAGATAAAGTTTTGTATGCGTATCAATCTTTATAAACCAATTAATTAATTATATTGAATATGCAATTCTAATTTTAAGAAATCATAATTAGTGAAACACCCCTGATCGACTAAGGGTCTGTTCCGTTGGTCTAATGAGATTGAATTAAATATTCTATTGCAATTCAATCTTGAATAGATTATTGGGTCACAAGAGGAGTGATGTTATTTGACCAAATAAAGGGAGGTGGCCCACCTTTTCGGCCCGGTCGACAAATAATCAGTCAAACCAACCATGTGATATAGGCATAATTAATTCTTGAATCTTGGTATTGGGCAAATCGAACGCACCCTGAATGAATTGAGGCCTAATTAACTATTAATAATTAGTTAATTCGAATCATAAAATCTTATGAAAATTTTTCCCATGTAAAGGAAATTTTGTTTTTTGTGTTCTAGTATTGAAAATAGTAATACCTGCTATAAAATAAATATAAAAAATAATCAAGCTCATTTGGTCATGTTAAGTGTTAACAAATTGGAAGAAAGGTTTTTGTTTCGTAAATATGAAAAGAAGCTCAACAAAATCTCTATCATTGACAATAAAATGTGATTAACAATTTTTAGGATTTGTATAGAATATTGAACATGTATGCAAAGGGAAAACAAGCTTTAAAAAAATATTACAAACATATATTCTCTAAAAAGAAAAACATGACTTAACATGCATATAAACTTGTAGGTAATATATTTTACTATAAACATCCTATAATCATATTTGAAAGAGAAAATGGTGATTGCTTATTCTACTTGAAGGGTGATAATGTTGCAGAGCATGTGTTAATGCGACTGCCAATCAAAATAATATTAGATCTCAATTAAGGGTCTGTTTGTCTTTTTTTTTTAAATTAGTCTTACAAATTAGTTGAGAATTTAGAGAAAAAAAATCAAATTTTGTAATATTGTTTGTTTAATTATTTTGAGGTGAAATAAGTAATACGTTTAAATATTATAAAAATGATTAAGTTTTTCCTTACAGAATATTAAGAAAAGAAGAGATTGTGCAAGTACATAATTCAATTGTGGGTTCTGAAATTTCAAGGTTAATTACATCTACCTCCCATAAGGTTTGTCCAAATCAAAAAACCCTCCAATCGAAATATAATAATTACATCTTTATTATTAACGTTTCTAGGTGTTTATATAAATGAGACCCTTAACCATGCATACGTAAATAAGAATGAAAGCGTCATCACATGAGAAGAAAATTACTAGCATAGAGGCAAAACTTGAACTTTATTGATTTCAAACAATGCTAATTTAGAAAGATATACAATCTAAATTAAGATTGACTCATACATATATTCTTCTCGTCTTGGCCGACCTTCTGATTGATAAACGCTCATGCCTTAATTCCAATTATAATATTTCGCATCAAAGAAATAAATACCATCGGCCCTTACTTCCCAATTACAAGAATTATTAATACAATTACTAGAATTATTAATACAATTACTTCTCCTATCTGGTTCATATGCACGGAAAGAAACTTTTCTATTTCCCCAAACCAAATTACAATAATATAAAGTAGTTTGTTCAATGTCCTCACAAGAGTCCCAACTAAACTCTAAGTTTGGACCAAAAGTTCTTTGTCCTGAATCGTTATCCTTAGATCGACAACGCAAGTTCAATAGTGGAGTATTTGGAGGGAGTTCATTAGCTATATGGACGGTAATTTTTGGGGTTAAAATACATTTACATTCAAATACAACTAGAAGGTGTGCAATTATCAAAAGAAAAAAAATTGGATTTTCATATTAGAATATATGTTATTGCTCACAAACGTGATGGATGAAGTATTTTGTAGGTGTGTTGGTTTTCAATGTTGAAGTCCCTTTTTATAGGGGAGAGGAATTTGTAAAATATGGCTATGCAATTTTATAAATGGAATTTTTGTTAGTATGTTTATAGAATATGACGATTTTAAATCAAATAGCACCTATTGTTGGTGTTAAAGCATATTTCTAAATTTAATACTAGTCTAATCTCGTGCTATACACAAAATTATATGAGATTATTGTTCTAAATAATAATTTTTGGGTAAGATTATTAATACGTGATTCAGAACTCAAATAGAAAGAAGCAACATCGCATATTTATGTAAATAAAATAAATATTTAAGCTCCATATCATGCATTTAGATAAAGTTTTGTATGCGTATCAATCTTTATAAATCAATTAATTAATTATATTGAATGTGTAATTCTAATTTTAAGAAATCATAATTCGTGAAACAACCCCGATTGACTAAGGGCGTGTTCGGTTAGTCTAATGAGATTGAACTAAATTAGTCTGTTGCAATTCAATCTTGAGCAGATTGTTGGGTCACAAGAGGAGTGATGTAATTGTTATTTGACCAAATAAGGGAAGGTGGCCCACTTTTTCAAGCCAATCCAAAAAATAATCAGTCAAACCAAACATGTGATATAGGCATAATTAATTCTTAAATCTTGGTTTATTGTATAATCGAATGCACCCTAGATGAATTGAGGCCTGATTGATTATGAATAAAAGAACTCTAATTAGCAATTTAATTCAACTCATTATGTGAAATTAAAATATATTTACAGCAACTTGTGTGATACTATTTATTTACTCATATATTTACATGTATAATTAGTTATTTCACCATATTATATTTTGCAAGATGGATTGATTTGTCCATGGTACTATACAGGAATAGGGATATTAAAGAGAAATAAAATATAATAATATATTGTTCACTTTGATTGGATTTGTTTTTGTATAGAATTTGAGATTATATTTTTATTTGTTTTGATTTTCAAATGAATTGACTTGAACGGGCTTTTATAGAATCGAACTCGGTATCTTGATATTTTTTTGACATGTATATTGTTATTTTATTGATTATTAAAACTTGGATCAAGTTTGAAAAGGTCTCGCACGAATAGTATTATCAATCTTTGTTTGATATGTAAATGAATTAAATTCAAATGTACTTTAATCGATGAACTTGAGACGAATATAAATATAAACTATCTAATCCGCCCTAATAAAAATTATCAAGTAGTAATTATCAATGGTTAGATATGCAATACACCTAATATATAATAAAAAAATGGTGAAATTTATTTGATATTTTTTAAGCAGATACGCGTGAAACCAACACATATATTGTGTTTCAAATGCAAAAGAAAGATAAAAAGGATAATCCTTCTATATAGGAGTAAAAATACTTACTAAATTATGGAGACAATATATATCTCTCTCTTTATTTTTATTGGTTTCCGGAGTACAAGTTGATGAGTTATTTTTAAATCGAAGGTGCTAAGTGTTAATTCTGTTTTGGGTGCAAAGTGTCAATTTCTCATGTTTTGTGGGTGCAAAGTGTCAAAGATCTACAATTGAATCACCTATTTTGCTCTTGACTCCGGGGGTCATTTTTGCCTGAAAATAAGAGAAGGTGCAAAGTGTTTAATTTTTCGTATTTTGAGGGTGCAAAGTGCTAAATATGAGTATCGGGTTACAAAATGCCTATTTTTCATATTTTGGGTGTGCAAAGTGCAAAAAAACCTTAGAACTTAGAATTGTAAAAAAAATCTGAAAGATTTCGTATTCCTTAAAATAATTGATTGGTCGAAACTTTTTAAACTAAAATATACTTCTAAATCTACTATCAACTTCTTCATTGAAATTGATTGATCTGCACAAAATGAGCAATAATACCAATTGAATACCTCAATTTTCACCATGAAATTGGCCAAAATTAGGAAGGTTTCAAAATATATTATAATTATTTTATTAATATATAATTTATTTTTTAATAAATATTAAATAAACTGATATTATTATATAAATTTTAAATTTAATTAATATTTTATCGAATTTATATTAAAGTATTAATTGATCTGTCAATATTATTTATAAAACTAAATAAGTTAAATAAATATGTAAATATAATAAGTAAAATCTCTAAATTGGTTCGCACATGTCCAATTGGAGCCAATTTTGAGATTAGGCAACAATGTGGACTAAAATTGTCAGTAAATTTGAAAATGTGAGGTTATTTTGACAAACTGAAACATTAGGGATATAATTATCAGTCAACATAAGTATTGATATCAATTTTGCAAAAAACTTAACTGTCACGTCATCAATTAACGTTCATTTTTAACGGTGGTACCAAAAGTGATTGATTTCTCAAGTTGAGGTACCAAAGGTGGCGATCTCAATTTTTACGATACCATGAGTGAAAATCGATATATAGTTTGGTACCACAAGTGCAATTCTCTCAACTAAATTCTAAGGGGTTAAGTGGGAAATGTGTACTTTTGGGAGGTTAGGTATGAAATTATTTTTTTCTTCTAGGGTAAAGTATAAAGTTCGCTATAAGCATTAAAAAATATTATTGATTACAAAGTTAAACGAAAACTCAATAGTTAATTTATATAGATTTGCGAAAAATAAAAGACAAAATATAGGACCTCATGCGTTATCAGTTGCCCCAAAATTAATTGGTGTTAGGAGAGGCGCAAACCTTAGCCTTATAATATATTCACACAAGCGCCCACATCGATTGTGACTCCACCCGCATACTCAATTTGGGTTATACGAGACAATTGTTGTCACCCACATATTCAGTTAAGGTGCCCAACAATCTATATCATACTAACGAATTTCTAATTTCTTTTAAAAAATGGAAAAAAAAATTATTTTATCTTAATATTATATTTTCAAGATATTATTTATGTATTTAAAGACATAAATTATTAAATAAATAATTGTATGATTCTTAGCATAGCACGAGCCATATGCTAATTTCGAATTATTATTGACTAAAAGTATAAATTAATAATAGTTTCTTTTACCTACTCATCATAGTATAAAACATTTAAATAATTCTTTATCGTCGATACAAAATATCTATATTTATTTATACCAAAAACAAGTTACATGTAAGCAATATTCTCTTTAATTAATGTATTTTTATTTAAAAATAATTTAAGTCCAAAAAAGAAAAATATATTGGAAAAATGGTATTCTCATTTTATTCTCATACGGCAAATACCCATTTAGCACCCATCCAACATCAACTTCCCCAACCGGCGAGCGCCCACTTGCGATGGGTGGAAGGTAGCGAGATGGGCCAGATGGCTCACAGACATTTCTATGTTTTAGCCTTTACGTGTTTTTATTTTTTAAAGATATAGAATAAATAGTGGGAATAATTTTCCACACAATCTATTTAGTCTTTAATCGAATATAAATTCAAACGCACTATAATTAAATTATAAAGAAACGGAGTAAATATATAGTGACAAATAACTTCAAAATACTATATATACAACAATTTTTTTCTTATAATTGACACCCGACACCCGACATTATACAGCAGTTTTCTTACAATTGACACCCGACATTGTTAAGAATGACAATGGTTCAATTTAATGGTTCTACATTCTAATTGGTATGGTCCTACCAAACTCTTTGTTCAATTCCAACCATTTTAAACATGAGTCGACCTATTTGGTGAATAACATTGCTAATTGATTATTATAGTAGTATTAGTCAAAAAAATTAATAGTACTATTTTGTGAAGAATTCAACTCCATTCTTACATTACAAAGTGATAGTTCAACTTGATAATCACTCTTAAATATATAAATATGATTTCACCTTTTCGTCTCCCGCATTTTATTTTCTAAGTTGTATGACAAGCCAAACTAGGTAAAAGTTTTGGAACAACAAAATTGTGCAGTTAAATAGCTATATCTAGTATCATTAGCATCAACACCGACCTTAGCTCAGTTGGTAGAGCGGAAGACTGTAGTGTGTTCATAGCAATCTTTAGGTCGCTGGTTCGAATCCGGCAGGTCGGAATTTTTTGTGAAAATTTTTTTAACCATTTTTTTTTTTTCGTCATGGACATGCACTATCAGAAATGGAAAATTCTTGTCCAAGTCTGGCTTGGGCAAACCCATCCAACCACCAAGCAAGTGTATTGCACTTGCTTCGTGATTGGTCACTTTCCTGGAAGTTACATCCAATCTCAAAGCAAGTGTATTACACTTGCCATGTAATTAGTTTAGGTTCGGCCAAACCCGGTCTGGGTAAGAATTTCCCATCAGAATCAGATCTGCTCTGGGTCAACCAATAAATCCTTCTGAAATTTTCTATCCGCACAAGATATTTATAGAATTTATTTACAGCACACATATAAGTACCCAAAATGGGACACTAAAATTTAAATTCAGAAGAAAAAAGAAGTATACCGACATTGTTGTTCCTCATTTGTCAATTTCAAGTCGCATAATCTTCTAATTATTCTTCCACAAGCAGAACAAAACCCCAACTACAAAGCTAGTTATTTTCACACAGACTTATCTGAACCCCAACTTATGTTATGTACAGATGCTCAAGGTCAATACAGTAAATATATAGATGAAAACACAAAATTTATATAACATAATTTCATACTGCAGTTTGTTTGATATAAGAAACTAAATAGTAGTACAAGCCCATAAGATGGAGTTCCATCTTTAGGATGTTTGTGTCATGACAGCAGAAACCATTGTGTTCATTCCGCACATACCGTGTCCCTTGCATAGATGATAGTAGCCATTTTCTCCCCAACGCTTCCCCCACGAGTTCTTGATTATCCAGTAAGGCTTGTACCCCAATCGGAGAATGGAGAAGCCTCTTGAGCCATACCCCACGAGTAGTACCCCATGGTTTAGCCATTTCTTCCCACAAATAAGCGGGCATGAAACACCACCGATGTAAGTTTGCATAAACACAGCATTGAGGCCAACTACACAGAAGAATAAATTATGTGTCATTTATCAAAATGTGAGTAGACTAACTTACCCTCAAATTTACATAATTCTAAGCCTAATGCTAGACAACAAGTAGTAAGCGGCCATCCAAAAAATTATGGTTAACATGGATTTTATCTTTAGTTTGGCACAAGCATTATACTCTAATAGCGTTTAAAATGATGGGAATAGAAATGGAAGAATGATCGCGAAATTAAAATACCAGCAAGGGGACCGTGATGAACTAGATAGGCAGCAATCTGATCCTCATTCACCGGAATTGTAGTAAAATTTGCAACTTTCACAGCCACTTTCTCGGATCTGAATTTGCATTCACCCTTTTTTCCAGTGTAAGGATATGAGGTCTCTTTTTCTATGCCTCCGGCATTAATAAGATACTCGTAGGCATTTGTCATAAGCCCCCCTGAACACCCATCATCACAAGCTGTCTTCTCCTTTGCATCACACTTCATACAGAATAATGGTTCACAAAATATCATACTCATAACAGATGTTATTCAGTTTCATGTCAAATTTGGAAATATATAAGATTAAATCGATTGGATGAAACTACCGAATGATCACAGTCGACGAGCTGTTGCTCACTAAGATTCAAAAGCTTCCCGGTTGCAATGAAATTTGCTCCTTCAATAGCTCCGGTAGTGCTAAATGCCCAGCAAGATCCGCAAGTCCCCTGTATGTAATACAAAGGTTCATAAAATATATCTTCTGCCATTATGTGAAAATATAGTGTTATCTACTGATAAAGTTAAGTACAATAATCCTCTTTGTCTATATGTAGAGTTTGATATTGGGCAACACTTTTAGCACAAATACTAATTATAATGCAAATTTAAATGCATGATGAATACAACGAGCAAGGATTAAAATCTCCATAAGTTTCCACAACAAGACGGAAATATTTTTTTTTAGACAATCGAAACTAAAATATAAAATAGTAGTTTCTACTTTGCAATTTTTCCTAACATTTCCAATAAACTCCAAAAATTTCTTGGAAAGTTATTAATATTATTTAACTGACTAAACATATCAAGGAAACAGAATTTTAATCCATTTGGAAGAATAAATCTTGAATGAGTTCTAATCCACAAAATCAATATGGTTTCTATTTTTACAATTGAAATTCTTTATTAAAGCTGACTTGAGTAATTTTTAGTATAATATCGAAAATTTAACTAGTTTAATTATCAACATATAAAAGAACACTACCACAATAAATTTATGAAAATAAATAAACCTATTTCCCCCCAGCAGCTCTAATAATTAATCGAATTAGCCTATTAATTAAAAAAGAGAGTAAATTACTATATATATAAAAAAACAATTAATGAATCACCTGCATCTTAACTTCAGTAACAGCACCTCTCAACCTCCAATCAAAGCTCTCCGGCAAATCCCCCACCTCCATCTCCGCCACAGCCACCGCTTCATTCTCCCACGCCGCCGCGGATCCACCGCCCTTCACTCCCATGTACATCCTCTCGAACTCATCCTCCGAAACATCAGAAAACTGCGTCACACCATGAACGGCGGTGGGGTCCAGGGCCTGATGCTCAGCGGCCCTAATCAAGTTCTTCGCGAAAATACCGAGTCGGTGCAGGTACTCCGCGCGTGTAGAGTATTCTTTCCCGTATTCCTGCATGAAGTTGATGAACTTCAGCTCCGCCGCCGTGCCGAGGAGGTGATGGTAATTTTCGGTGACTTGGAGGATTTTAGGGTCATTTTCGGGGTTTCCGTGGAGAGGGAGTGCGCAGATTAAGAGTGCAGCAAGTACAGCGTAGACTAGACCTCCTCCTCCTTTCATTATCTGCTGGATTTGGGTCCAATGCTCCTGATATTTGCGCTATTTGGTGGGAGAATCGGTGAGGAAGAATGGCAGTATACTACAGTAACCGTTTGAGAGAAGCTGACGTGTGATGGTGGGGTTTTTGTTGATTTTCCTTTTATGACCCTTTGATGTTTTGGTTTATTGTATTTTTGTTTACTTACATCATGAGGGAAAAAAAAAAGGTCATAGTTAATTAATTTGACTTAATGGTAAAAGACATTCTAGAATAGATGACAATTTTTAATAAAAATAATTAGCTCTATTAAAAGTGATAGATTATTATAATGTTTGAGCTGTGAAAAAGCTATAGTTATTTCAAAGCATTTAAAAATGGTGATGTTAACCAAATATTTTAAAAAGAATCATAGATTGGAGATTAAACATATTAAATTGACATTAGACATTATTCTTTTATTGTGTATATATAGTTTATAATATTTTCAGTAGGAATATTTTTATATTTTTCTCATAATTTTGTCAGTTATAGTGAATTCATAAATGTGAATCAGATAAACGAGAAATATCCAAAATTAAATTTTATTGAATATTAAAAATTATATTGAAGTAATAAGATAAAATGTGATCACCTTTTAACCCTTCGAACAATACTTCAACTTCCTAGATGTCAAACCTAGATATTCTAGTTTTTTTTTTTTTTCCCTTTTACAATATATCTCTATTTAACACCAATATTTTGGAAATGGTAATAGTGAAAGAAAATAAAATACTTGGGGGAAGACAGGGTTAATGATGGAAATTTGCTCATGGCTCTATAATTGGAGTCAAACTTGAAAGTTTCAGTATTATCTCCATGCAAAATTGCTTGATCGGCTAGTGCCATGTGTACACACGTCAGCAATAGGCTGCTCTCCGCATCCCACGTATATTGGGCTGTCAACAATCGGATTCAGGTCCATCGGGCTGGATTAGGATCAGGGTATGTAAATATTTGTCTAGACCATTACAATCTTGTCGTATCCTAAAATTTCCGAGTTCGTCGAATCTTACTCAAATACAATTAAATCCAGTATCTTATTTAATCATCACTATTAAAAATGTCACATTTTTCTATATCAAATTTGTTGATGTTACATTTTCATTTAATTTAACTTAAAACTTTCTTCATAATCTATTGAATCCAACATTGAATAATTTAACTTTTTTGCATATTTTACTATTTACTTCAAAATATTTAATAGCCACACTATAAAAGAATAGTATAATATATCAAAATCAATTCATCTTGTAGATGAAAATTAGCTTAAAATTGAGAGCATAAATAACATATATATATAATTTTTTTATTTATGATCAAATATACATTATATATGAACAGTTGATTAAAGTATAATATTTTTTAAAAAAAATTAATAATTATGTGTAGTTAACTTAAAAACCAATTATATAAACTTAAATTTTGATTTGCTAACTTACGAAAAATAAAATTGAGTAAATTCGACAAACTCGATTGAACTGTAGTTTTCTCTTTTGATATGGTATAACTATTATAGTATATATTAGATTTATGGATTGGGCTAAGTCGATAGGACATTAGTCTCAACCATCCCTTCTTTACTTGTGGACGGGTGTAATGTATACGTGAAACTAGGCCTGTCAAAAGTCGGGTCCGGACCCGACCTGAATATCAACTATCGGGTCTAGACCCGGACCCGACCCGTCCAGATCCGGACCCGACCCGAGCATTTTTCTCCAACTTTCGGGTCCAAGTCGGGTCCAGACCTGGATTCGATCAAGACCTGGACCCGACCCGGATCCAGACTTGAAATTTTCTCTTTTTTTTCCCATCCCTAATACACTACCTGGACCTGCCGACCTGATTTTTTTTTTTCTTTCCCTAATACATTATTTCTTTTCATTTTCACTCTAAAAATACACACAGTCACATTCTCTGGATTTCATTTCCCTCTCTAAAAACATTTATCTCTCTCTCTCTAAACCTTAAAATCTTTAGGGTTCTTTAGTATTTCTCAATTGATTCTCTATTATTTCTCAATGGAATTCTTTGAAGAAAATCATAAACTTAGATCCTCCAGTTGTCCATCTTCTGTGGAATGAAGGTTGGTTTTATTAGATCAAGCGGCGGAGAAATTTTTCTGGGTTTTTTATCTGATTTTTTTGAATCAGAAAAAGTTGTTTTTTTCTGTTTTTCTTTTATATATAGATACGTACATCCACTGGCGGATCCACATAGGGGCAAGGAGGGCTATAGCCCCCCTGGAAATATATATATATATATATATATATATATATGTGTGTGTTGTAATTTTTTTTTAACAAAAAATTTAATATATTAGCCCAATAGCCCAAATATAATTTCAAGTCCAATTAATATACCCATTTTAATAATAACTTACTCTTCCAGTTGTAAGCCCCAATAATATTGCAATCATTTTCCTTTGTCTTCAATTTACATTTGATGGTGTCGAGATTGGGGATCACTAATGACTTGTCTCAAGCTTTACAAAGAAAATATCAAGATATAGTGAATGCTATGTGTTGGTCCCAAGTGGTCAGAAGAGGTTTAGAGGGGGGGGGGTGAATAAACCTCTTTAAAATTTTCTTCAAATTTTAACTTTAAAACTTTACTTTAAACTGAACAGACTAAGCTGATCAGATTAGTGAGTTACAATTCTATTCGCGAACAAATCTTTGAACAGGTCTGTTGACCACTCGTCTGATAGTTACTTAGCTGATTCTGTTAAAATCAGTTTTAATACTTAGAGTACTTGCAGCGGATTTTCAAAGTGTTTTTCACAAGTAAACTTAGTAGTTTGGAAAATGCTTCCCCAGTTTTATAAACTCCTTTTTATCTCTTTTTCAAACAGTTAACTTAATGTGTTTTTGTGCAAACAGAAAATATGCAGATTTAAAGTCAATGTAAAAACACAAGTAATTTTTATAGTGGTTATATGGATTTAAATATCCTTTAGTCCACTCTTCCAAGTCACGCAGATCTTGGGTTATACTATAATCACAAAGTTTACAGTATACTCTGCTTGCGTCGAACAACAAATGAAACGACCACAAGTTCGCAATAGGAAATCACACAGAAGACCTATTCTCTGAAGTTTGATCACTCACAAAGATGGATCACAACTCCGCACAACACTCTTGTTTACAAAATCACTCAGAAGATGTATTTTTCTTGATTCTTCAACTCTGCTTTCGTCAACAAATGACTCAGCTGATGAGTGAGCTGTTCTTGAGACTTAAAGAATTTTGCTTCGGAAATTTCTCTCAGAAAGTGTGTTGCTTGTTTCTTCTTCGTCTCTTTCAGCTATTTATACTTGAGGATTGAAAAGTGTCCGTTGAAGAGAGACAGAATTCAAATTCCTCGAGTACTGGTCCTTAAAATCCGCGAACGGCTCTTTTGCAGTCTGTCCGTACTATGAACAGTACTTTCTGCAGGCAGCATTAAATGCACTCGGCTGATGCGAAGCTTTTCTTCAATCATTTGTCTTAAATATCCTCGTACTTCAGCATTTATTACACCAAGGGGCATTTATTACCGTTGGGAACACTTCATGATCTTCTTCACTTGGCTGACGAAAGTACAAGTCTGATGGTGAACTCGGCTGATCTCAAACTTGAACAAATCTGATTTGAGTCGGCTGATCTTCACTAGTCTGATAACTTTACTTCAGCAGATCAGAAGTCTTGGACCTTGAAACTTTGACTCTTCTGATGTCTTCATTACTTAGTCAAAATTCCTTGATAAGTTTATCAGCTAAGTTACTCCATACTTAGCCAATCAAATGAAGTTTTGGAATGCATCAAAACCTCCCTTATCAAATTTCCTTTAGTGCCTTCATCTTCATCCTTATCCAACAATTTCCCCCTTTTTGATGATGACAAAACTTCAGCTAAGTACCTGTTGAATACCTAAGCTAAAGATTGTAATCCTCAAAATTTTCTGAGATAGAAAAAGTTTATTGGATTGAACTTGACTTTTCATTAATATTGAAAAAGCATTACATGTACAAGTTCATCAGATGAGATTTCTGAGGAGTAGATAAAGTAAACTGATTACAAGGAATTTACAAGTTTTAACTATCAGCTTCTTCATCTGATCCTTCCAGCACTTCTTCATATTCATAAGATGATTCTTCATCATCTTCTTCATCATCAGCTTCTTCTTCCAAGGTTGCTTTGGCAACTTCCATCTTCTCCTTAAGTTGTTGTTCTTGAAGAGCTTTCAGAGCTTCCATGGCCTTCCTGGCAGATTCTGTATTCTTGTACTTGGTATCTTCTTTTTCAATCTTTTCTGATTCTTCTACCGTTCCAAGCTCTGCAATCTTATCAGCTTCAGCTTCAGTCTTGTCAGCTATTTCTTCAGTTTCCTTGGCTTCAGTTGTTGCAGCAGTAGTTTCCTCCTTAGCTGGTTCTTCAGCAGCAGATTCCTTTGCTGGTTCTTCAGCAGCAGTCTCTTTAGCTGGTTCTTCCCTTTTATCTTCCCCCTTTTTGTCATCATCAACTCTGATGACATTAGAAGGTTCAACAGCAGGGTTGAGAGCAACTGTTGGAATCTTTACTCCAGCGCATAAAGCCTTTAGATTCTTATTAACAACGTCATGACTAGCTGTTAGATGATGAATGTCAGTGCTGATGACATCAGTCTTGTCATTGAAGTAGTCAATGTTGAGGTTGATAGTTGCAATTTCATTTTGAACTTCTTGTGAAGCCTTTGCCACTTCTTGCAACATCCCTAAGTTGACTGCCTTCTCCTCTTCACTGACTTTTATGAAGGTTGCAGTTAAGTCAGCAATTTTGTGCTCAGCTGTTTTCAAAGCAGTGTGAAGATGATTCACATCACCCTTCACATCTTCTACGTTCTGGTTCAGTTCTCTTAAGCTGTGTACCAACTGCAATGAATGATCTTGAGGAATAGGTAGACTATCAATAGCCAATTTGATAGTACTGGCAGTTAGAAGGTGCATTCTTTCCATCTGTTGAGTGTTTGATTCAACCAATTCTTTCTTCATCTTCTGTAACTGCAGACCGTTCCTCTCTTCCATCTCTTTTATTTGATTTTCAATAAGTAATTGGAAGGCTTCCATCAGTGATGAGTGTTCATCACCTGATGAAGTAGAAGCATCAGCTTCTTTCTCTTTAGTCTCCTGATGAACAGGGACATCTTGCATATCCGTCATCTAATGATCTTCAGAAGTCCTAGCTTGTCCTTCAATAGCTAAGGGCTTGTCAGCAGACTTGTGCTCATCAGTGACATCATCGTAGAACAGATTAGTAATGGTTCCATCATCATTGAAGCATGTTGTCTGTCTAATCTGCCTTACAATAATCCAAGGGTTAACAGGAGCATTGTTTCCCTTAGGGACTTCATAGTACGGCTGTACTTCCTTGCCAAAAATGATTTGCTGGATACTTGGCAGTAGTGGCAAATCACTTGAACAGCCTTGCTGATACTTTGACTTTTTAACCCATCTCTTCAGGGAAGTCATAACAGCAAACTTAATTGCCCTTTCTTCAGCGTCTTCAGATTTCTTTTTCTTGTCAGGCAAGGTGCTTTTGATTTTCTTGGCCTCCTCCAATGCAAAGCCTTTTGCATAACTATGCATGACATCTCTTACATAGCTGGGATCAAGGGCCTTTTGGATGGAGTTTGTCTTCAGCCAAGTTAGAACCCATTGTTCTTCATCAGCTAACTCCTTCATGCTTTGAAGTTCTGTCATTGACTTGTTCAGCCTGTTATCCCTCCAACTGATATATCTTGGTTTCTCCTGGTTGAACAGAGTCTTCAACATAAGCTTCTGATCATAGTAAGCTAGAGACTTCTCAAACTTCTTGAAAAGCTCCTTATCAGCATACACAATCTCAAATGCTTTTCTGACTTCAAACTTGTCTTTTGACTTGACTTTGGGGGCAGGCAGTAATATCTTCTTTTTGTCTTCTTCATTCTTGCCTTCTCCAATCTTGATGCCACCACCATGGACAGGTCCATAGGCATCAACTTTGCTCAATTCCAATACCATTGCAAATTCAGCATCTTCAGCAGCTTTCCTCTCTGCTTCAGACATGCGTCTTCTGGCTTCATCCTTTGCTTCTTGAGCTTTGCTTAGCTCAAGTGCCTTCTTTTCCTCCAACTCATCCTGTTTTCTTTGTTCAGCTTCTTCTCTTGCCTTCTTGTCAGCTTTAGAGATTTTCTTTCTTTTAAGCACTATCTTCCTCTTCCCTTTATCAATGGGGGCAGGAGCTGGACCAGCAGATGATAGGGGAGCAGCAGCAATAGGATAGATGATTTGGACGTCTGGATCTTCTTGAGGTTGAGCAACCTCAGCTGTTGATGTGACTTGACTTGGCTGTTGCTCATCAGCTTTGTCAGTCTCAACAGTCTTAACTGTTTCAGCAGGCCTTTCAGCAGCTTCAGGGTCTTCCCTAGCTACATTTTCCAAAACCGTTGGTTCTTCTATGAAAGTCATCTGCTTTCTAGCAGTCTTCTTGGTTCTCCCTTCACGGTAAGTGGTTGTAGCTGTATCTCTCTGTTGACTTCTTGTTCGTTGAGAGATCCCTTCAGCAGGCCTCTCTGCTGATGGAGTTCTTGATGGTGATGCAGGGGATCCAGTCCTTACATCAGCAATTATGTTTTCAACGATTTTAGTGGCTTCAGCAGCAGAAGTCACTTTCTCAATCTGCTTGGAAACTTTCCTCTTAGGCTCATCAGCAGCCTTCTTCTTTTTTGTCTCAACAGCTAAGTCAGCAGTCTTGACCAGTTTCCTTTGCCTTTTGGCAGGAACCTCTTTTGGTTCCTCAACATCAGCTTCCTCCGGTTCACCAGCCTTCCTCTTTTGAACAGGCAAGTACTTGGATACTGCCTTGGATTTATGGATTTCTTTTCCATTCTTCATATCACAACCCAGTTTTGACAGCAGATAACTGAGAGTGATTCTGTGGTTGGTGGTGGGGCCTTTTCCTTTCTTATCATCAAGAAAGTCAGCTAATATGTACCAGACTATGATTGACCAGTTGATCTCCAGTCCATAGTATATGGCAGCCATGATGCTGAACCTCTTCATGGTAACAACATCCAGTGAGAATGTGCAGTTCTCAATCAGCTTAGCTACCATATCAGCCATCCGCTGATATTCATCCTTCAGTTGCTTCTTCCTTATGTTTCCAGACAACGTTTCTCCCTCTTTGGCGCAGATCGCCCAGAACTGTTGGTGCTTGTCCTCTGTCAGCACAGTGACGTCATGTCGTCCACTGTTAGGAAGCCTAAACGTCTCGTGAAGAACAGCAGGAGTGATAGTGATAGATTTGTCTCCCACAGTAGCCTTAATTGCTAGTGAGTTATAGTCAGCTTTCGCAGTGTTGTAGTACTCCATCACTTGGTCAGTCCAGATAATTCCTTCGTGGTATTCCATGAAGTTTACCAGCGAAGCAGCTTTGAACTTTTCGAGCAGTTCTTTCATCAGATCCGTACCGGATTGGTAGTAGGAATCATAGACGAGAAACATACCTTCAGCGGCCATTGTTAATCTGTTGAAGGTTAGAAAAACAAAGAGAAGTATGCAGAAAATTGCAGATATTTTTCTCACAAGTACTTTTGAATGCTTAGAGTGCGTAAAGAGCGACTCGACTGATCAGATGGGGATTTATAGAGTTGGGGTATCTTGAATTTCGTGATATCCGCCAACCGTTAGATCCGTTTTTCTGTCAGTGCTGATCGTGCGGCGTCAGTTACGACTTTTCGAATTCAAAAGATATTTAATGAAGAGCGGGAATATGTACCGCCCAACAGTTACTTATAAAAGCGTATTTTGAATAAAACGTTTTTGAATAGTTCAGCTTTTATTAAAGTAATCAGATGAGTAACATAAATACTTATCTGATGGACTACTGTCCTGATGACATAGTTGTTATCAGAGAATGCCAATAGCTGATAACCTTCCTCAGCTGTTTGTCAATCCAGCTAGATAAAATGTCTTTAGTCTTCGATAGTTGAGTCTTCTGATGAGAACATAACTTCAACTAACTGTCATTAACAAATTTCATCTTTAATTCAGAAGTACCGCTAGTCTTACACGTTCCCCCTGAGTTTAAGAATTCATAAGTTAACTAGTCTGTTGAAAGTTAATCCTTGAAGATAATAATAGATAACTAAGCTGTTGAACTCCAGTCTTCTGATGAGTTCCCCCTCAGCTTATGCTTCCAAATTAAGTAATCCTAACTCAGCTCTTAGAGTTGAAAACCTTACTTCACTTAGAGGTTTAGTGAAGATATCATCAATCTGATTGTCAGTATGAACATACTCAATCATTACATTGCCTTTTTCCACATGATCTCTAATGAAATGATGCTTGATCTCAATATGCTTAGTCCTTGAATGACTTGTAGTGTTCTGAGTAAGAGAGATTGCACTTGTATTGTCACAGTAGATTGGAATTCCACTGATCTTAATGTTGTAATCTTCTAGTTGATGCTTCAACCAAAGTATCTGTGCACAGCAAGCTCCAGCAGCTATATATTCAGCTTCAGCAGTAGATATAGAGACTGAGGTTTGCTTCTTACTCATCCAAGAGATCAGACGACTGCCTAAGAACTGACAGGCACCTGTTGTGCTCTTTCTGTCAATCTTGCAGCCAGCAAGGTCTGAATCTGAATAACCAATAAGTTCAAATCCAGATTCTCTAGGATACCACAATCCCAATTCTTGAGTGCCTTTAACATACTTCAATATCCTCTTGGCAGCTAAGAGATGAGATTCTTTGGGGTTTGATTGAAATCTTGCACAGACTCCAACTGAGTACATTATATCAGGTCTGCTTGCTGTTAGATACAACAATGAACCAATAATGCCTCTGTATTTGGTAATGTCTACTGATTTGCCATCTTCATCTTTATCCAAACGAAGACTTGTAGACATAGGAATTGTAGCAGTAGAGCTAGTTTCCATACCAAATTTCTTGAACAGATCTCTTGTGTACTTTGCTTGGCTGATGAATATTCCATCAGGCAACTGTCTAACTTGCAATCCAAGAAAGTAATTAAGTTCACCCATCATGCTCATTTCAAACTTATTCTGCATCAGCTTGGAGAACTTATCACACATCTGTTGATTAGTTGAACCAAAAATAATATCGTCCACATATATTTGCACAAGTAATATATGATTTTCCCATTCAATTGTAAACAAGGTTTTATCTACCTTACCTTTACGAAATCCTTTGATTAAAAGAAAATCAGATAGGGTATCATACCATGCTCTTGGAGCCTGTTTCAGTCCATATAAGGCTTTCTTCAGACGATATACTTTGTCCTCTTCTTGATACACTTCAAATCCAGGAGGTTGTTCAACATACACTTCTTCTTGCAATTCTCCATTGAGAAAAGCAGACTTCACATCCATCTGATAGACAGTGAAGTTCTTGTAAGCAGCATAGGCTAGAAACAGTCTGATTGCTTCAAGTCTTGCTACTGGTGCAAAAGTTTCATCAAAGTCAATTCCTTCTTCTTGACAATAACCCTTGGCTACTAGTCTTGCTTTGTTTCTGGTGACAACACCATCTTCATTCATCTTATTTCTGAATACCCACTTAGTGCCAATTACCCTTTGATGACTTGGTCTAGGAACTAAGTACCAGACTTCATTCCTTTCAAATTGATTCAACTCTTCTTGCATAGCTTCTATCCAGAAGGAATCATTGAGAGCTTCTTCAATTTGCTTGGGCTCTATTTGAGATAGAAATGTGACAAACATAGCATCTTGTGCAGCAGCTCTTCTTGTTTTCACTCTATCTAAAGGATCACCAATTACTAACTCAGGAGGGTGATTCTTGAGCCATCTGAGATCAGGTTGTAGATCAGGATGTTGTCCTCTGTCTTGATCTTGCAACACTACTGTTGGAGTTCCAGTAGTAGTCTGTTGAACATTTGTAGTCTGTTGAACAGTCTCTGGTCTGTCAGCTGTTAGCAACTCGTCTGTTAGACAATCAGCACTGTGATTTTGAACAGCACTTGAGTTAGCAGCTGAACTTAGATTAGGTAGTATGATGGGAACATATTCTTCATTTCTTCCAACGTCTAACTTCTGTAAATCAGTAGACAGATCTTGATTAACACTTTGATTCTTTTCAGAAGATTGACTTGGCTCATCAAATACTACATGGATAGATTCTTCTATTAGTAATGTTCTTTTATTGAAAACTCTATAAGCCTTACTAACAGATGAGTATCCTACAAAGACAGCTTCATCAGCCTTTTCTGCAAATGCAGCAATGTGATTTTTCCCATTATTCAATACAAAACATTTACAACCAAAAATCTTAAAGTAATGAATGTTTGGTTTTCTGTTGTTCCAAACTTCATATGGAGTCTTATTCTGATTTTTGTTGATCATACATCTGTTCTGGGTAAAGCATGCTGTATTTGTTGCTTCTGCCCAAAATCTTTGAGGCAGTTTAGCTTCAGCTATCATGGTTCTGACAGCTTCCTTTAGTGTTCTGTTTCTCCTTTCAGCAACACCATTCTGTTGAGGGGTCCTAGCAGCAGAATACTCATGATGTATTCCTTTCATGTTACAATACTCTTCAACAGTAGAGTTTGTAAACTCTGTCCCTCTATCTGATCTGATCTTCAATATTTTGATACTCTTCTCATTCTGGATCAGTTCCATCAGATTTGTAAGATGTTCCTTGGTTTCACTTTTCTTTTTCATGAAAATCACCCAAGTATATCTTGAATAATCATCCACAACAGCTAGGCAGTATTTCTTTCCACCATTGCTGACTGGATCAATGGGTCCAAATAAGTCCATATGCAACAGCTCCAATATTCTTCCAGAAGATTGGTGCTTCTTTTCTTTGAATGATGACTTGATTTGTTTACCCTTCTGACATGCGTCACAGAGCTTGTCTTTGCTCATGACTGCTTTTGGAATCCCTTCTACCAAATCATTCTTGATTAATCTGTTTATGGTCTTGAAGTTTAAATGATTCATTCTCTTGTGCCATAGCCAACTGACTTCACTTGGTGCAGATGCCACCAAACAAACACTTGAATTCTTGTCAACAGAATTCCAGTCAACTATGTAGATATTTCCCTGTCTTCTTCCAGATAAAATAACCTTCTTTGTACCAATCTGTTCAACGTAGCACTTATCTGTTGAGAAGATGACTGAATATCCTTTGTCACAAAATTGACTTATGCTCAGCAGATTATACTTTAGGCCTTTAACATATGAGACGTCGGATATCTCTATGTTTCCTTTGATCAATCTTCCTTTAGCTTTAATCTTGCCTTCTTTGCTGTCTCCAAAAGTGACTTTCGGACCATCCACAGAAACTGCATCAGTCAACTCATGTATGTTTCCACACATGTGCCTTGAACATCCACTGTCCAAGTACCAGATCTTCTCTACTTTACTCCTACTCCTAATCCTAACTTCATCCTCAGAGTCATCAGATTCCTTTGCCATCAGGCACAGGAGAGCAGGTTTTTCTTCATCAGAAGATTCTTCATCAGACGAGTCTGAATCTGAATCAGATGAGTAGACAGCAGCAAGCTTTTCTGCTTCAGCCATCATTGCCTTGCCTCTCTGATGCTTTCTTTCTTTTCTCATTTTCTTCTCTTCCTCAGTGTACTTCTCTGCTTTTGGATATGGGCAGTCTTTGATGAAGTGTCCCAATTTCCTGCAGTTGTAACACATTAGTTTTGATTTATAATCATCTTTATCTTGAGAAGAAAAGTTAGGTTTAGAAGAAGAAGCATTGTTGTATTTGTTCTTCATTTTTCTTTTGTAGAACTTCTTGAAATTATTCATCAACAGTGCAACATCTCCAGCAGTGTACTCCTTTTTGTTGAGTAGAGTGGCTTCATCAGATGAGTCCACTTCAGCATTTCTTTGAGCTGGTCTTCTTTGGTTTTCAGCAGCAACCAGTGCAGCTGTGGGTCCTGAAGTTGAGGTTTCTTCAATTCCCATTCTTGGCAGTTTATACTCATAAGCCTTGAGTACGGAGAACAGCTCTGTAAGAGAAATCTTGCCCAGATCTCTTGATTCTTCCATTGCTGTCACCTTCATGTTGAACTTGGAAGGTAGAGCCTTTAGTACTCTGACAGTGATCTCTTTGTCAGTGAAGGTTTTTCCCAACTTTAAAACTTCATTCAGAGTCCTGGTGAATCTGGTATCCATCTGATCAATGGTTTCTCCAGACTTCATCTTGAAGTTGTCAAGTTTTTCCAAGGCAACACTGAGCTGATGCTCTTTAATTGCATCATTGCCTTCACTCATGTCTCTGACTTTGTCCCACATCTCCTTTGCAGTCTTGCAATGCTTGACCTTGTCAAACCGATCATTATCCAGGGCTTTAGTCATGATGAATCTCCCAACTTTATCTAGATTGTAAAGCTTTATTTCTTCAGGAGTCATCTCATGAAGGTCTTTCTCCACAACCGTATCTACTTCATTTATTTTGATGGTCTTTGTGAATCTGAATGGACCTTTAATGATACATGTGTACATGTTATCATTGTAGGCTGCTAGAAAGATTTCCATTCTAATCTTCCAGTCCTCAAAGGACATACCAGCAATGTGGGGAACATGGCTGATACAATCCATTTTTCAAAAAGTTTTGGTTTTTCAAAAAGATGCTCTTTTGAAAAGTTTTTAAAAACCTTTGAAAAACACTTGGATCAAGCTCGTTGATCAGGCAGCTGATTCTAATGAACCACCCGCTCTGATACCACTTGTTGGTCCCAAGTGGTCAGAAGAGGTTTAGAGAGGGGGGGGGGTGAATAAACCTCTTTAAAATTTTCTTCAAATTTTAACTTTAAAACTTTACTTTAAACTGAACAGACTAAGCTGATCAGATTAGTGAGTTACAATTCTGTTCGCGAACAAATCTTTGAACAGGTCTGTTGACCACTCGTCTGATAGTTACTTAGCTGATTCTGTTAAAATCAGTTTTAATACTTAGAGTACTTGCAGCGGATTTTCAAAGTGTTTTTCACAAGTAAACTTAGTAGTTTGGAAAATGCTTCCCCAGTTTTATAAACTCCTTTTTATCTCTTTTTCAAACAGTTAACTTAATGTGTTTTTGTGCAAACAGAAAATATGCAGATTTAAAGTCAATGTAAAAACACAAGTAATTTTTATAGTGGTTATATGGATTTAAATATCCTTTAGTCCACTCTTCCAAGTCACGCAGATCTTGGGTTATACTATAATCACAAAGTTTACAGTATACTCTGCTTGCGTCGAACAACAAATGAAACGACCACAAGTTCGCAATAGGAAATCACACAGAAGACCTATTCTCTGAAGTTTGATCACTCACAAAGATGGATCACAACTCCGCACAACACTCTTGTTTACAAAATCACTCAGAAGATGTATTTTTCTTGATTCTTCAACTCTGCTTTCGTCAACAAATGACTCAGCTGATGAGTGAGCTGTTCTTGAGACTTAAAGAATTTTGCTTCGGAAATTTCTCTCAGAAAGTGTGTTGCTTGTTTCTTCTTCGTCTCTTTCAGCTATTTATACTTGAGGATTGAAAAGTGTCCGTTGAAGAGAGACAGAATTCAAATTCCTCGAGTACTGGTCCTTAAAATCCGCGAACGGCTCTTTTGCAGTCTGTCCGTACTATGAACAGTACTTTCTGCAGGCAGCATTAAATGCACTCGGCTGATGCGAAGCTTTTCTTCAATCATTTATCTTAAATATCCTCGTACTTCAGCATTTATTACACCAAGGGGCATTTATTACCGTTGGGAACACTTCATGATCTTCTTCACTTGGCTGACGAAAGTACAAGTCTGATGGTGAACTCGGCTGATCTCAAACTTGAACAAATCTGATTTGAGTCGGCTGATCTTCACTAGTCTGATAACTTTACTTCACCAGATCAGAAGTCTTGGACCTTGAAACTTTGACTCTTCTGATGTCTTCATTACTTAGTCAAAATTCCTTGATAAGTTTATCAGCTAAGTTACTCCATACTTAGCCAATCAAATGAAGTTTTGGAATGCATCAAAACCTCCCTTATCAAATTTCCTTTAGTGCCTTCATCTTCATCCTTATCCAACACTATGAAATTAGTCAAATTAGCTAAAGATCGTCTTCAAGAGACAAGAGATGATGGATGGTAAACTTTGTTAGAGGATGTTACTTCTTTTTGTTCTAAACATGAAATTGAAGTTCCTTTAATGAGTAATGTTTATGTTCCATATGGGAGGCCAAAACGTAGGACTGAACAAGTGACTATCGAACATCATTACAAAGTTGAGAGATTCAATTCGGTGATAGATAGATAATTGCAAGAGTTGAACAACCGTGTCAATGAAGTAAACACGGAGTTGCTTCTTTGTGTTGCATGTTTAAACCCATCCAATCACTTTGAAGCTTTTGACAAAGGAAAACTTGTTCGTCTTGCCGAATTTTGTCCAAATGACTTTTCTTTTCTTGAACTCTCGGCTCTTCCCAATCAACTTGAAATTATATTAGGGATGTTCGATCAAGTGGTGATTTTTCTAGTTTGAAAGGGATTGGTGATCTTGCTAAGAAGATGGTTGCAACTAAAAGACATGTCGCATTCTCGATGGTTTACAAACTTGTGATATTGGCGCTTATTCTACCCATTGCAACTGCATCAGTGGAGAGAGTTTTTTCGGCTACGAAGATAGTAAATAATCGGCTTCGTAACCCAATGAGCGATCAATGGCTAAATGATAGTTTAGTTGTCTTTATAGAGAGAGACATATTTAGTACTATTTCAAATGATGCTATCATGGACCGGTTTCAAAAGATGAAAAACTGCCGTGGTCAATTATTAAAGTAAATATGTAGATATTTTGGGCTTTTATGTGAATAATATAAACTTTATGTTTAACTGTATGATTTTTTTTTTGTGTATAAGTTTAGCCCCCCCTGACCCAAATTCCTGGATCCGCCCTGCGTACATCTATATTCAATTGTCAATTGCATGTTGATTTTCCATTTAGTCCGTACGATTATTTTTACAAGATTTATTATTTCAGTTGATTTTGAGGTTTCTTTTCTTTTTTCCTTATCTAAAGATTGAAGTGGGTTTTTTGAATCCATTAGAATTTTGGGCCCAAATTTTGACCATTCAACCCTAAATTCATTATTCTAGTTTCAAATGAAATAGAAAAAAAAAAAAATCATTCTTTGACGTATACAAAATTTGAGTAAAATGCAAATCAACCCATGTATTATTTCTAATTGGCAGACTCAGTTGGGCAAAAAAAAAAAAAAAAAGTGGGCCGGGTCGGATCGTTCACAAACGGGTCAGATCATTTTTCGGGTCGGGTCTGGTTCATGTTCGGGTCGGGTCCGGGTCTAGTCATAATCACGTGACTGGGTCTGCAATGGGTCCAAATCCAGGTCCAGGTCCAGTTCTATAAAATTTATAAAAATAAGGTCTTGACTCGGTCTGGGCCGGGTCCGGGTCCGGACCCAACCTTTGACAGGCCTACGTGAAACAAGTTCAATTCGTGATATATTAAGTCCAACTTTACGAAGTGTAACATATGAATAAATACCCATTACACGAATAATAACACTCTAGAAGAAGTTTATCACGAAAAAAGTGACCCATTTTAACACAAAACTCTGATACCATGTCAAATTTTACCACGTGTATTGAGTTAATTCCCCTGAGTTAGATACAAATCATCTCAATTGCTATATCAATAGTTGATGGTTGTCCAAAACTTATAAGATGAATTAGGCTAAACAGTAGAAGATATATTAGACTTTGTTAGATTTGCTTTTACATATTTACAACATAAAATTTTACAACTTGAAAATAATAACTACGAATGCTACAAGGTTTATTTTTAATTCAGAATGGATTTCCCTCAAGCATACACCAGAAGTATTGGTCTTACATATTTATTATTCATAATGCGGGTTTTTTTATCTTTGCACCCTCAAAATATAGATTTAGCACTTTTCACTTTCGAAATATGAATAATTCAGTACTTTGCACAATCTCTTATTTTTCTTAAAAAAATTAGGGGCGAATTAGGTAATTTATTTTTGGATCTTTGGATCTTTGGCACTTTGCATCCTCGAAATACGAGAATGGGCACTTTGCACCCCCGAAATAGAATTAGCACTTGACACCCTCGAATTACGAACTACTCAACAACTTGCACCCCCGAAACACGAGAAATTATCACTTTGCACCCCTGAAATACAAAATTAGCACTTAGCATCCTGAAATTAAGAAAAACTCAACAACTGGCACCCCTAATTTTTTTGGGCAAAGTTAACCATCTGAGTCAAAAAAATATAGGGACAAAATAGGTAATTCATTTTATTTTTTCTTAAAATTTGCAAAATATGATTATGAATTCTAGAATACTCATCTGCAAAATCTACTTTAACATATTTCTTTAATTACCAATTTTTTAAATGTCCTCAAAATATACAAAAGAAGGAAAAACTTTATAGAAAGTTAATACATAAAATTGACTGAATAATATCACAAAAGTAAATTTTAAGATGGAGAGATAAACGAATATTCCAGTATTCATATCTGTATTTTCAAATTTAAGAAAAAAAGAAAATGAATTACTAATCTGCCCCTATTTTGACCCCGATGGCCAACTCTGCCGGAAAAAACGATGGGTGCTAGTTGCTGAGTTTTTCTTAATTTTAGGGTGCTAAGTGCTAATTTTGTGTTTCAGGGGTGCAAAGTGACAAATTCTCGTGTTTTGGGGGTGCTAAGTGCTAATTCTGTTTCGGGGCTGCAAAGTGCCCATTTCTCATGTTTCGGGGATGCAAAATGTCAAAGATCAAAAAAAGAATTACCTACTTTACCCTTAATTTCTCTGAGAAAAATAAGAGAGGGTGAAAAGTGCTGAATTGTTCTTATTTTAAGGGTGCAAAGTGTTAAATCTATATTTTAAGGGTACAAAATGTTATTTCATGTTTTGAGGGTGCAAAGTGCAAAAAACCATCGTAAGGAAAGTGACCAATCACAAAGCAAGTGCAATACACTTGCTTGGTGGTTAGATGAGTTTGATCAAGCCAGACTTGGACAAGAATTTTCCTTATGCTAGATATTCGATAACAAAACAGAAAATAAAAGGAAATATCTACCTCCATTGCCAACAATTCAAGCAAAAACAGACCAAATCGCTAACGCAACCCCAATGTGTGGCTCGAAACAACACCACCCCACGTGTTTCACTTTTCATTTGGACAAATCTTCTCAACTTCTGAAAAAAGGACTCGTCTCCTCCTCCAATGCCTTAGGAGGGAGATCCTAACGAATCTTCCCTTCATCTCCCGTCAACAAAATCTCACTCTTTCTCACATTAGCCAATCACAATTTCTCTATTATTTATTGTATTCTTTTATACGACACAGTTGTTGTGAGATACAGGGAGGGAAAAATGAGAGCTCTGAATTCCCATTTAGTGTTGATCGATCTCCAGAGTTCTTGGCACTCAGCTCAACAGATTCCAATCTCAACCTTAGCCTACCTTCAAAATTGGAGTTTTACCAAACCTACTTTCTCTGCGGCATTTCGTCGAACATCTGGCAGGGTAGGGAAGATTTCGTCGTCCAGGTCGCCGGCGCCTGAGTTTAGGCCGCCCGAAATTCGACGTCCAAGGGAGTGGTCCACGCATGGGAATGGGTTGCTGTTGGCTTCACTGAACGCTGCCTCCACATCGTCGAGTTCTGGTTCTTGGGCAGATGGGGTGATCTCGGACATGGACGTGTTTCTTGAAATAGTGCCGTTGAGAATGAGGCAGGATCTGTTTAGGAATGAAGAGATTAGGGAGCTTATTGAGGTTGTTATGGACTTGGGAAGGAAGCCCATTGCTCGATTTCCGTCTGGTGATTGGGTCATCTCTGAACAGCCAGTGAAGCTTGAGGATCTTCACCATTCTATATCAAAGGTTGTTTTTTATATAATGAATTTGCTAATGATAATTTTTTTTTGTAAGAAATGAATACTGAATGATCATTAGTTGGGACTTTTGTCAAAAGAGATTGAGATTAATCTTTTTCGGGTTATAGCATTTTGTTAGCAGATATTTGTTTAATTTACAAAATTAATGTTTTCTTACGAGTTATCAGTATAAAGTTAATAATTGATCTTTAGGTTGGTGAGTTTGCTGATGACAACCGATCTGGGATTAATCACTCTCTACATCGTATAAGTGCCATTAGAAATCGTAAAATGCAAATTATAGGCCTTACTTGTCGGGTGGGTCGAGCTGTATCTGGAAGTGCGGAAATCATACGAGATTTAGTCGAAGGTGGTGGTTCCATATTAGTCATAGGCCCCCCTGGAGTTGGTAAAACAACTTTAATTAGGTATACATAAATCTTTGGATCCTCTAAAGCTCCTCTTAAATTTATTGTAATCTATTAGATTTCTTTAAGAAATAAATCAATAATCAGGTTCGTCGAAATCTACACTGCTTATGCAGAGAAATTGCGAGAATTCTGGCTGATGACGAAAAGAAACGTGTAGTTATTGTTGATACATCAAATGAAATTGGTGGTGATGGAGATGTGCCTCATTCTGGTATAGGTCGTGCTAGAAGGATGCAAGTCCCGAATGTTCATTTGCAGCATAATGTAAGTTAGTTAGTGAACCTCCTTCTCTATTTATAGTTGGTAAATGAAAACTTGCATTAGTTTCTGAACATCGACTATGTGGAGCAGGTTATGATTGAAGCAGTTGAAAATCACATGCCTGAAACCATTATAATAGATGAAATCGGAACCGAGCTCGAAGCATTGGCTGCCAGTACTATTGCTCAGAGAGGGGTGCAACTAGTTGCAACAGCACACGGAATTAATATAGAGAGTATCATAAAAAATCCTGCTTTGCAAATACTTGTTGGTGGAATAGAGGTGCATTACCTTGCCCAATAACATACACACGCATAAGTATATATCTACACTCGTGTCTATTCATGCATCTACCCCCTATGTTTCTAAGAACAAACCTTTATGTTCTTTACATGCTAAAGTAACATGTGTGTAAAAGGACTCATTTATTATCTATCGTGATTGTAGTGTTAAACCCTTTGATCGATTCAGATGGCTTGGATATGTAACCAAAATCCTTTTCACAATCCTATTGCTTTCTTTCATAAAGCATCTTCAAAATTTCCATCATAACACTTGTATACATCATTGTTGCACGTCAATCCTATCAAAATAATACATATAAAAGGGTAGAAACGCCATTGTATTGTTTCATTAAATCTAACAAAAATAGGGGTCAATGTGTTCTTTTCTGTGTAACATAAAGGGGCATCTGCTAACTAAAATAACACAGGGCTTATTTGCCAATAAATTCTAATTTTATTTGACTCACCAATATCATAAAAGAGAACTATGTTATGAGCTTAGGCATTTCTCTGCTACTCATGTGTTTTTTTTAATATGCATGTGAAGTCTTTAGTGATCACAGTTTTGAGTTTGTAATTTATGGATTCATTAAAAAACAGAGTGTCACTCTTGGTGATGAGGAAGCAAGAAAGAGGAAAGTGCAGAAAACTATTCTTGAGAGAAAGGGTCCTCCTACATTTACATGTGCAGTTGAGATTATATCAAAAACCGAATGTCAAGTCCATCATAGACTAGATGCAACAGTAGATGCTATACTGGCAGGTATTTCTAAAAGTCTCGTTTGTTAGTTACTTCCAGTAAAATGTACTGATCATTTTTCTATAGCTAAGCTTGACTTCAATCATCATTTACGCCAGGAAAATCTCCATTGTTTGAAGTACGTCGTATAGATACCGAAGCTAATAATTCCATTAAATCTACGGAAAAACACCATATCGAAGACACTAAGGTGAGACCAGGAAAATCTCCAATGAAATCTACTGTACCAACTGAAGAAATCTTTGCTGGAGATTCTAAGTTGACAAATGTTAAAAACGAAAAGAGTGGAATAAAGCTTGAGAAGGAAGACAAGGATTATTACCATGAGTCCAAGAAAGTGGGATTTGTATCTTTGAACAAAAAGACCAGCAAATTGTATGTGTATACTTACAAGGTATATTTAAGCTTTCACTCTCATTTCGATTTTTGCAAGCTTTTTACATCATGTTTACTTTAAGGATCAAATTAAGTTTTTGTTTGGCTATATTTCAGATCCAAGAAGCTGATTTGATACAAGTAGCAGCTGTAATGGGACTCGAGGATAAAATAGACGTAACAGATGATATTGCTTCCGCAGATGCTATTCTAGCATCTAATTATGAAATGAAACAGAATCCTTGGATCCGTGGTGTGGCGAAATTTCATCAGTTGCCTGTGTTTGTCATCAAGGTATCCTATTCCTCGTATTTGTTCTTTTTTCCAACAAAAAGCATTCCTCTTAAGACTCGTATACGATATTTTAACATTGCAGTCCACTACAATGGCACAAATGGTAAAGGCAGTCCGCATGATTCTTGATATGAATTCATTTAGTACTAAACAAAAGCAATCAAATATAACTTCGGCTGATATTGAGATTGAAGATGATGCACCAAAAAGAAAACCATCACTTGAAGAAATCGATGCCTTGGAGGTGCATATATTCCTCATTTTGGTTTTTTCCCTACTAATTTTATTTAGTCCATTTTAGAACACTTCAATACAGAACCGTATCCTGTTACTTACGTGCAATAGATATAAGGGTGATTTAAATTCGGACCCCCTCGAGCAAACCCTAATTACCAAAAACCCCTTGTAGTTCCAGAAATTACAAAAACACCCTTACAGGATGTGTGTTGGTAAATCTTTGCTGAAAGGGGTGTTTTGGAAAATACTCTAAATCAGAAGGGGGTTCTTGTAATTTCTGAAACCGCAGGGGGTAATCCAGGTAATACCAGTAAACCTCAGGGGTTCCGGTCGTAAATCACCTAGATATAAAGCACATTAATAGATACAAGATTTTTTACCCTAAAGATTTTTATTAATAGAATTGTCTTGTTTTTACAGGAAGTTCGCCTTGCTATTGAGTACATAGTCATACCTGGTAATGAGCCCGTAGAACTTCTACCAAGGAGGTCAGAGATTGTTGCTCGACAGCTTGAGCTGGTGAAGAGTTATCATTTAGTTGTTGAGAACTCGGGTACTGAATCGAACCCCCGACTCCAAATTCTTCCAGTGAAACTAAATAAGAAAGCTTCAAAACCTGGTTCGACTCTCCTCAAACCAGTCCCTGGTGGTGGTCGTGGTGGAAGCACTGGTGTTTCTCGGCTACCATTTCTGCCGGAATAATTTAAGGTCACATTCATTACATATCCTACAGTGGTTGATATGTTTGAATCTTTTACGGTTGTGTAAATGGTTGTATTTATGTATCTTCTTTGTGTATTATTTCTTCAATATTGTTTAATGTTGTAAATATACTGGCTCACTGTTTACTGTATAACTCAAATGTTGTACACTGTACAGAAATGCAAGTGGAATAAAATTCTTGAAAAAGGTTAGATGTGCACTTTTGCTGTGAGTAATGGCAATTTACTCCATGTGATATGCATAATGTACAATTTACCCACACTGATTTGAAAAAGACTGTCCCTGTGATCTTATAAAATTTTCATACTAGCTTCTTGATATTTTTAAACTTAAAAAAGATTTGAATTGACAAAACTTCTCATTTTATACGTGGCAATTTATCTGTGTCTTATGAGATATTTTACCCCTTTTCTTATGATAAATGGTGCAACCTCCCTATGTTATAAAAATAATTTTCATGTACACTCTCAATTTCGACGAGTGAGTTATATTCTTTGATTGGAGGTAAAGTAATTTTTTCAAATCACAGGGAATAAATTGAACATTATGAATATTACAAAGAGTAAATTGACATTAGCTCTGCATTTCCAATTTTTTTTTTTTTTTTTAGGTTTAGCTTTGGTAACCCTTCGTTCCTACAAATAATGTACATTGATTTTGAGTCTGTGTAAAGGTATTCTTTCTAGTTAAGATTTTTCTATGTATTTAATACTCCTTTTTTTTTTTTTGATAAGTAAATTCTAAGCTTCATTTAATACTCTATACAAAAGTTAATTTAATTAAATTATTTTTAAAGTTCCAGTGGCATGTAACTTCGAAAAGGCATAAATTAAAATTATTAGTGGATGTTAGTTTCTTTATTTCAGTGCTTTTCGTTTATTATTTTAAGAAATAGAAAACATGTTATACCTATCATAATAAATTATAAATTTGATGAATGAGTATTTGATTAAAAAAATATTAATATTTATAATATGATGAATTTGGGTTAGGATCCTGTAAAATAAAAAAAAAAAAAACTATAAACTCGTGATATAAATTGAACATGTAATTTCTTAATTTTAGGGGTGTCTAAATAAGTAAAATTGAAGACTTTCTTAATTTATTTTCTTTTATCCTCTCCACTTTCTTAATTTATTTTCACTTTTCACAACCCTAGCTAACGATCCTCGCTACTGGTGAGCCTTAATATTCTCTTCTCTCATTTCTTCTTCACGCAAAAACACGAACGCAACCGCTATCTGTAATATTCCTGTATTTGATATTTCTGCTATTAATACTGTTACTTTATATCGTATTTAGATTTGCATTTGATTGGAACCATACAAGATGGCGTATAAGGAGCAAGACAACCGCATATTTGTTGGGGGTTTATCGCGGGACGTGACCGAACGTCAGCTCGAACATGCTTTTAGCCGTTACGGCAAAATTATCGATTGTCAGGTTCAAATTCTTTGATTTTGTTACTATTTTCGGTAAAATTTATTATGTGTATGTTTAACTGTTTATTAATTTTCTTTATATGTCAGTTCAGTGATGTTGATTTTGGTTCTATGTGTTTGTTAAAAAGAATTTCTAGTGTAATATCGTGAGAAAAAATATTTGAGGTTTTAGTAATTTTGATATAATTTGAATGAATTATATTGATGTAGATGAACATCATTAGGAAATGTGGTCCTTACGACTATGTGAGAGGGCTGGTTTAGGTAGACTTGAGCTTCAAAGTTTGAATGGAAGCTGAATTTGGTAGCTTAGTCTTTGCAGGATTTTTTTTCTATTTGATGTTTATAAAAATATTGTTTACTGTCATTTTGGTTTTTTTTGGTGAAGAATAATTGTTGTTAGTTATTATTTTGGTGTATCTTTCTTTTTTTTACCTCTGTATTATACTAATATTGTATTTCTTCTTTTTCGTGTTGTTTGTTTCCCGTTTGATCTTTGAAATGCCTCGTGATGGGATTTGGAGGAATATTTAGTTCCATTATGGGGTGGCCTTCGACTGCTGGAGCACATATTCTCCTTTGTTAGTGACATTGCATTCGGCTAGTCGGTTTTTTAGAGTCAGCCCGAGACTGTTGCTTTTTTGTTTGTGGCTGCTACTTTGAGGCTTTGTTTGAGATCTGACTAGTCTTGGGATTACGCTCCTTCCCTTTACCGACTTTTTGAGTGATAAACATTGGGTTTTTGGTTAAGAAGAGAAAGGGGTTTCTGCTTTGTTAACTAGAGTCTGTATCTACTTTTGAGTAAATTGTTGTCCCCAGGTTGAAGCTAAAAATGTTTTCAGTGAATTGTTGTGTGCTACTCTCTCAATGTCCAAAAGTTTAACCAAGACGAGTTGATACCTCCTTTATCTGACCTGCCTGAAGTCTTCAGTGAGGCTGTCACGTCAGGATTTGCACTCATCGTTCAAACAAAGCTGCAAGAGTTACAGTGGGGGTGTTTACTTGAGAAGGCACAAGAAGATTTCCGTGTGTTTACTGTTTTATTTTTGAACTTTGTGTTAACTCTATGTTTGGTTTGCTAAAAGGTGCAGATTCCATTCTTGAATTCCAATTTCTTTTGAAAAGTTCTCAGTGCTCTGGACTGATGCTACACTGCTTTAGCCAGATGTGACGAACATTTTTTATGTTCAAGTATTGTGCATCCGCCAGTTGTTGCTTTCGGTTTAGCTGCTCTGCAAACTCAGATTAAGTTAACTAATCCTTCAGAAGTAAGAGCTGAGCACCTGAGTAAATGGTGGAAGTGATGAAGTGATATTTATATCTTTAGTTTGTGTATTAAAAGTACACTTTAGAGGATTTAGCTTTTGATTAAGACAAGATTAGTTGGTCAGTTGTATGCGCTCAGTTTTGGCAGAGGAGTGACATTCAGTGAGATATTCTTCAGATTTATAAGCATGTAGGTAGGTTCCATTTTCTATCCAGTACTGGGTGTGGTGAGAAATTTTACCGGGATCTCAAGTAAGAATTCCATTATGCGATCTATCTGTCTGAACAGATACAGAGCATATTATGAACTGTTGCACAGTTTTGTTGCTAATATAATTCCAAACAAAGAGCTTTTGTGAAATCTTCCCACCTGCGGTTTGTAGTTTTTGAAGTCTAGAACCCGTCAGCCCGCTTATCTTTTTTGAAGCTTTCTTGAGTATGGGAAAAGATATTGTTATGACTTTTAGATTGATGTGATGATGCAGTTTGTATGAGTAACACTTTATGAAATCCAGCACCCCAGGTCCTTGACTCCTTACGGATCCTTTTCGGAGATTATGTCTGGTTACCCTTTGATTATACTTATGCTAAAGTAGTATCTCCGTTGGTCAACTCTACCCGTGATTAAATCATTCAGGGGTACATGTCCCGATGACCAATATGAGTAAATTATCAAAAAGTGATTTCTTTGCGGTGAATTTGGTACTTCTTGCTGTGAGATTCTTGCAGTGAGATTTGGTACTTATTTGTCTAATAGGATACTAGATATTGGAGTTGTACCGAAAGGGCTATCAGTTCATTGATTTTGGAATACTGCAAGACCTTTGAAGATGAAGTTTGTACCGAAAGGTTTCTCTAACTTATAGATTTCATCATTTGATTTTCCATTGCTGCATGCTAAATTCATAGTGGCTGGTATATATGTAGGTTATGTAGTCTCTTGAAATATTATACTAGCAATAACATGAGGTGTTATCGGTGAAGTGCAAGATGTATGTCAGTCAGATGAGGTGATCATGTTGTGTGCTGGTTAGGACCTAACTTTGTGGGGTTTCCAATATTTCTGTTTCTTGTCTTGTTCTGCGGAGTGATTCCTGAGTAAACTTAATGTCAGATGATATATATCTGCAATCTAGGGATTCGTCAGTTCATGTAAGAGCTTCTTGCCTCTATAAACTTGCTATTTATTTAAACTCTATGCGAGTCTCGCCAATTATTTGACCTATTAATATAATTTAACCCCAAATAAGAGACAGGATATTCCCATCTCCTATCGTTTGCGTGCTATAATTTCCTTGGTTACTTACGGAAATATTTTAAGAAGATTTTTACAATTATCTTAATTTTCTTCATGTTCAGGGATCCAAGGAAATATTATTGTGGTTGGTGAATGTTGTTCTGTAATATATATTCATACTGATATTTGATATCATTTCTGGCTATTGATATAGAGTAATAAAATATATTATTATTTACGATTGAAATTCAACCCCTAAGTAAATATTTCATAGCTCGCGGATTCTTTTTATTATTTTGTGATGTACTTTCTTCAATATTATGCACAGCGTATTGGATTTGCGATCTTGTTTTTAGTTGTGTCCTCAAGTGCAATTGTCATGTAGGTTATGCTGGAAAGAGATACCGGCCGCCCTCGTGGATTTGGCTTTTTAACCTTTGCTGACCGTGATGCAATGGAAGATGCTATAAGGGGTATGAATGATAGGGAGTTTGGAGACCGTGTGATCACAGTTAACAAAGCCCAACCGAGAATGAGTGGTGAAGATCATCCTGGGCAAGGAGGCTACGGAGGAGGTTACTCATCGGGTACCCCCAGGGGCAGTTATGCTGGAGGAGGAGATAGATCAGCAGCAGGGCAAGATGATTGCTTCAAATGTGGCCGTCCTGGACATTGGGCCCGAGATTGTCCATCAGCAGGTGGTGGTGGCCGAGGTGCTCGTCCATTCTCACCTCCACGTTCAAAGTACGCTGGTACTGGTACGCGTGGGGACCGGTATGCAGGTGATCGTGACCGTTTCGTAGATGATAGATATGGAAGAGGTCGTTTTGGTGATAGAGATCGTTATGACAGCAGAGATGATCGATATGGAGGCCGTGATCCATACGTTAGTGACAGGTAAACTTATTATATAAATCTAACATTCTATACGGATAACATTATCCTTTTCCCATAGGAGTACGGTTAATAAGTTAATTTTGAGTTTCCTGAATGTATTTAATCAGGTATGCACCAGCTGTTGACCGTTTTCCAGTGGGTAGGTATGGGGCATCTGACCGTTACCCCCAGAATGGATTTGGCAAAGACAGGGCGGCATATGATAGAGGCGCTGGTGGGCCTGCTGCACGTTATGAAGGAAGAAGCTATAGGGAACGACCTGGTCCGTATGACAACCCTAGGAGGGGAGGACGACCTCCTTCTTTGGACCGCTACTAAAAAAGTTATGTTTGCTTTGGATTTAGACTCTATTCTATGAAGCACTCTGTTCTTAGCATGCATTAGGATTGGAGGACCTTTTTTCTGTGAATTTGCTTTCTTTTCACTCTTGTGGTCTATGTATGATGAAGATATGGTATTAGTTGTGTTGACATGATAATCTGTCGCTCTGAGTTCATATATTAGTGAAATAGTGGCTATTGAGTTGAATCTCCTTTTTATTCATATTTGTAGAGGAAGACGAGGAAAATAATACTGGCAAGTTTTGTTACTCCCCCTCTCCCCTACTCCCCACACCCCCAACAAAAAAAACGGAAAAAACTTCTATTGGATTTCCAATATGGAAGTCCTTTGATCATATTCCTCGCATATCATTTATTTTGCTCCTTTTGCTACAATACTCGGTAAAAAATTTTAATTTTTTAAGTGACTTATCATATTAAATTATTTATATTTGTGGTGTATTAAACTTTTTAAATATTAATATATATAATATCATGAGATGTTATCAACTTATTATTGAAATGAATTGATTAAATTATTTATTAAATATTTTATAAATATAGTTAAGTTGATATCAACTTATTATTGAAATGAATTGATTAAATTATTTATTAATTTTTTTATAAATATAGTCAAGTTGACTGATCAGGTGTTCCAGGAAAGCAAAATAAATGGGACGGATGGAGTATTAATTAAATAATCCACATTACACATTATAACACTAATGTGGAACTTATATTTTTTATCTTGTTCTTTTATTTTTTTATTTTTTTAATCACCTATTACAATATTGCTCTTTCTCTTTAAACTTGTTTCATGTATGTTAGAGCATTGTACTTTTCACTGTTTAGACCAAGTTTGTAAATCTTGTAACTTGTTCATTGATTCTGTAATTCTGATTATTTCGATGCCTCATCTATATTATCATGCGGGGGTCATTTTTTTTTAATGATAGAAAAACATTAAATTTGATTAAATTTAAAATATTATTAGAAATTTAAATTGATAGTAATCTTTTAATTTAATTTGCCACAAATTTGATCACATGTCTGCTATCACATGTTTGTTATGTAATTGTGTTATTATGTCTATAATAGTGGCTGGTTATAAGAAACGTGGGAATTTTTCAGGCATGTCATAATTAAAAATAATAGTTTAAAAGTACTTTTCTATATCTAGTATTTTTGGATCTATAATTTTCTGTTACAATTCATACACCATTAAAGTGAATTGAATAGAAAGAAGATGAAATTAGAACTCAAATCTTGGAGAGAAAAGAACTGGGAAGAAAATTGAATAGTATTCGAGTTTAAAAATAAAATGTATGTTACAAACTGGGATTGAACCCAGGCCTATTTATAATTACAGAACCGCCTATACTAATAGGAAAACTAAACACGCTTTTGCTAATAATACTAGCGCTTAACTTAAAACAAAATAAACTTAACCTATACACAAATACAATTCAGAAAACCTAATCCCTAAAATTGAAGCTGACTTCTTTCTTCTTCGTCTTTGCAGGTGACTGAAGCTGTCTGAAGCTGTACAAAGGATGAGAAGCTCCATTACACCCCCCTCAAGATGTGCCGTATATGTTGATAAGGGACAGCTTGGAGAGCAGCTGCAGGAACTGAGGTAAATTTAATGGTTTTGTAAATATGTCTGCAATTTGCTCCTCTGTACGAACTGGCATTAGTCTAATTAGGCCTTTAGAAATCTGTTCCTTTGTGAAATGACAATCAATCTCGATATGCTTCGTCCTTTCGTGCAATATAGGATTGCTTGCAATGTGGCGAGCTGATTGATTGTCACAGAACAATAGGGTTGCCTGTTAGGTTGAATTTGAAAATTTAGAAGTAATTGATGCAACCAAACTAGTTCACTAGATACTGCCGCCAAGGCTCTGTATTCTGCCTCTGCAGAGGATTTAGATACAGTAATTTGCTTCTTGGATTTCCAGGAAATAAGTGATTCTCCTATGAAAATGCAGAATCCTGTAATGGACCTCCTTGTGTCCTTGCAAGCAGCCCAGTCTGCATCTGCATAGGCCTTCAATTGAAGGTCATTCTCTGCTGAATAGAATAATCCTTTCCCAGGGCATGATTTCAAGTACCTGAGAATGTGATGAACAGCTTGTAAGTGAGGTGTCCTTGGTTGAGAGACAAATTGACTAAGCCTATGGACTGCATAGCTTAAGTCTGGTCTAGTAATAGTTAGGTAAAGCAATTTTCCTATGAGCCTTCTATAAGAAGTAGAGTCAGGAAGAATATCCCCATCAGTAGAGGTAAGTTTTAATTTTATAATTCATAGGTAAAGATAATGGCTTAGATGCTATGTATCCAGTATCTTTTAAAATTTGTAAGGCATATTGCCTTTGAGATAGAACTATTCCTTTTGAAGACCTTGCCACCTCAAGACCTAAAAAATATTTCAAATTCCCTAAGTCCTTTAGCTTAAATCTGGAACTAAGATAGGACTTTAAATCAGTAATAAGAAGAGAAGATGGTCCTGATATGACAATGTCATCAACATAAAGTAATAGAGCAAGAAATTTATCACCTGAACCCTTAGTAAACAATGAGTAATCTGATTTGGATTGCTCGAAACCATAATCTAGGAGGCAGTCTTTGAACTTATCATTCCACTGCCTAGAAGCCTGTTTTAACCCATATAAAGACTTATTGAGTTTGCATACAAGTTTAGGATTAGTGTTATTCCTTGGATAACCCAAGGGAAGATCCATATACACCTCCTCATGGAGGTCACCATTTAGGAAAGCATTGTCAATGTCCAGTTGACAAAGTTCCCAACCTTTAGAAGCAGCAAAGGCAAGGAGTAATTTAACTGTCACCATTTTAGCAACAGGAGAGAAAGTTTCAATATAATCAATACCTGCTTGTTGAGTAAACCCCTTGGCCACCAATCTGGCCTTATACCTGTCTATGCTTCCATCTGGATGCCTTTTTATTTTGTAGACCCACTTGCATCCAATAGACCTTTTATTTGGAGGCAAGTGAACAACAGTCCAAGTGTTTGTTTCTTCCAGTGCCTTAATTTCTGCATCCATGGCAGATCTCCAATTCTGATTACTAACTGCCTGATGGTAGTAATCAGGCTCACTTTCAATTGAAATGTTAAAAATAAAATTTTTAAAAGTAGAGGACAATTTATCATAATTCACAATACTAGATAAAGGATAATTGGTAGGAAGTGAATTTTTAGAAAGAAAATTATTGCAATGAAAATCAGAAAGATAGCTAGGCTTGTGAGAAACCCTTGTAGACCTTCTAAGAGGCTGTGAGGGTTGATCAGAAGCCAAGCTTGGGGAATGATTAAAGTCTGGATCCAAGAGGGATTCCCCTTCATCCAGAATCTCATAAAAAATATGTAAGTCAGTATTAGGATCAAAGGTAGAAGGATCAATAGAAGGAAATAAACCAACATTTTCATTAAAATCATATTTAATAGTATGAAAGGGAAATGTTTCTTCATGGAAGATAACATCCCTGGAAATAAAAATTTCTTTAGTAGTTAAATCATAAAGCTTGTAACCCTTGATACCCATTGGATAACCAATGAAGACACAAGATCTTGCTTTAGGATCAAATTTGTTCCTGCCTTGTTTTAAAGTGGAAGCAAAACCAAGACAGCCAAAGGTTTTAAGACAGTCATAATCTATAGACATATTATAAAGTAAATTAAATGGAGTTTCATAATTCAACACTTTAGAAGGGGTCCTGTTAATTAAGTATGCAGCAGTGGATACACAATCACCCCAAAAGGATATAGGGACTTTAGACTCTAAAAATAAGGCTCTTGCAATGTTCAAGAGGTGTTGGTGTTTCCTCTCCACAACAGAATTCTGTTGTGGAGTTTCCACACAAGAATATTGGTGCAAAATCCCCAGATCATTAAACAAAGTAGTAAAAGACAACTCAGGTGCATTGTCACTTCTAAAAACTTTAATAGTTTGATTAAATTGATTTGAAACCATAGATAAGAAACTAGGAATAACAGTTCTAACATCAGATTTTTTATGTATCAAACAAATCCAAGTAAATCTAGAGAAGTCATCTACAATAGTAACAAAATATTTTTGTCCAGAATAAGTGGGAGCATGAAAGGGGCCCCAAACATCACAATGTATGAGTTCAAAAATTCTAGAAGTAGTAGTACTAGAAACAGGAAAAGAAAGTCTCTTTTGTTTAGCTAGGGGACAAATAAAGCAAGGATCAGTTTTAGTGTTATTACAATCAGAAACAGAATGAAGCCCTAAACTATCTTTAATTCTATTCATGGCTTTATATGGTAGATGGCCCATTCTCCTATGCCAGATAACACTAGTAACTTGGTTGCATATAGCTTGTGTAGGTTCATTCTTGTTGATATGTAATACATAAAGACCTTCAATCTTGTTACCCCCTCCAATCATCCTCTTTTGGGGATCCTGGATGGAAAAAGAATGTTTATCAAAGTGAACAGAAATATTAGAGTTAAGTAGTAGTTCACTTACTGAAATCAAGTTAAACTTGAAATTAGGAACATAAAAAACATTATGAAGTTTTAAAGATGGAGTCAATATAATGTCCCCTATCTTGGAAACAGTAAAAGAGCTGTTATCAGGAAGAATAACCTGAGCATCATTAACAGTTAGCAATGTAGAAAATAGAGATAAATTTGAGCAAATGTGCTTAGTAGCACCAGAGTCAATAATCCAATCATTTGGATTAGTGGCCCTGTGTAAAAAGGAGGTAGAACAAATACCTGACACACAGGATATGTGTGCAGAATCAGTAGATGAGTCTGATGGTTTGAGGCTCAAATGAGTGCTGAACAAGTTCATTAAGTGCTGGCATTGTTCACTGTTCAGACTCTGGAGCAGAGGGGTGAGGGGATTCTGAGGATCTTGGGAATTGTGGGACTGAATCTGAGCAGATTGAGTGTTTTGAGATTGGTATTAATTCTGTGGGGAACTGGAAGTAGTGAAAGAGTTAATGGGGTTGGTGGGTTTAGATTTGGAAGGTGGTTTGTATCCCACGGGATAGCCATGTAGCTTATAACATTTGTCAATAACATGGCCTTTCATGTTACAATGAGAACAAGTAGGAATTTCCTTCTTTTTGAAAGTGGGATTAAAAACAGGTGGTGTTGGGAGAATAGGCTGTTGTTGGTATTGATTGTAAGGCCTCTTTTGTAGTTGGGTATTTGTTGCAAAGGCCATAGAAGAGGATAGATCAAAATTATTAGGGGGAAGGCCAATTTGCTTCTGTCTTTCTTCTTGAATGGCAAGTTGGAAGACCCTATCAATGTTAGGGATTGGATCCATGAGAAGAATTTGACTTCTTAGGTTATCAAATTTGTCATTTAGGCCAAGAAGGAACGTTAGAACAAAATCCTCTTGATGTTGATCATGTATTTTCTGTGGTCCACCACAGTGAGAGCAAGAATGTAGAACAACCCTGTAATTAATAAGTTCATCCCAAACTGACTTCAGTCTGGAGAAGAACATGTTAACCGTGAGAGTTTCTTGATGAAGATTGGCCAATTCCCTTCGTAGTTGAAGCTTTCTTGGACCATTACTATGTTGGAATCTTGTGCGGAGTTGAATCCAAATGTCTTTAGCACAAGCAGTATACATAATGCTCGAATAAATTTCTGGTGAGACAAAATTGAGGATCCATGAGACCACCACATCGTTGCATCTAGACCAAGCTGTGTGTAATATAGGATCAGAATCACCAGGATCAGGGAGAGATCCATCAATGAACCCAAGTTTGTGCTTGACGTTGAGGGCAAGGCGCATGGATCGTTCCCAGAATGGGTAATTATCACCCTTGAGAGGTTGCTGCACTAATATGATTCCTGGGTTATCAGTGGGGTGGAGGAAATAAGGATGTGATGGGTTTTCTGCCGGAGGACGTGATCTTGTGGACGTTTTCTGCTCTGATACCATGTTACAATTCATACACCATTAAAGTGAATTGAATAGAAAGAAGATGAAATTAGAACTCAAATCTTGGAGAGAAAAGAACTGGGAAGAAAATTGAATAGTATTCGAGTTTAAAAATAAAATGTATGTTACAAACTGGGATTGAACCCAGGCCTATTTATAATTACAGAACCGCCTATACTAATAGGAAAACTAAACACGCTTTTGCTAATAATACTAGCGCTTAACTTAAAACAAAATAAAATAAACTTAACCTATACACAAATACAATTCAGAAAACCTAATCCCTAAAATTGAAGCTGACTTCTTTCTTCTTCGTCTTTGCAGGTGACTGAAGCTGTCTGAAGCTGTACAAAGGATGAGAAGCTCCATTATTTTCAGTTATCGTTTTCTTTATGATGAATAAATGATTAATTATTTGATAGAACTGGATATGGATTCAAGTTATAAAATTTTTAATTGGATTTAGATAGACCGAGGCTATCTTATTCGAGGTCCAATGAATTGGTAAGACATTGAGCCAAAGCATCAATAAACACGGTGATAGTAAGAACTAAGAAATAAAATTTAACCATCAAATAAATGTAAGGTTTCTGATTCTTGCTTTTGGTATCAAGTAATAAAAGAAAAATAAATTGACTATCAAATTATGCGACAATGGGGTAAATGCAAAATACTCACCTTCAAGAAATTATCCTGTCAAATTTTCATTGCATTAAATTTTCTTGTGTTTTAAAAAATCATGCAAAAAATACCAATTTAAAAAAAAAATGAAATTATCCTGTCAAATTTTCATTGCATCAAATTTCCTTGTGTTTTAAAAAATCATGCAAAAAATATCCAATTTAAAAAAAAAATAAGTTGTTTTGGATCGACATATTTAAAGAAACCATGTTTAAAATACTTCAAATTGGTCTCTACAACTTCACGTGATATATTTTTAAAATTATTTCTTGAAATATGTCGATCCAAAACGACCTATTTTTCACAAGTTGGGTGATTTATGCAGAGTTTTTAAAAACACAAAAAAATTTGGCGCAATTAAATTTCATAGGGTAGTTTTTTGCAGGTTTAACAATATCTTGCATTTTCCCCCGACAATGGAACTTAATTCAACTATCTTACAGAACTACGTACAATCTAAAAAACGAAAACACGCATTCATTCGTTTTGATATCCAGACACTAGCTTTAACCAAAAAATTAGTACTATTCAACCAAAAGAATTGCTGAAAAATGCTCCAAGCCAAAAAGTGAAAAATCTAAGAAATTTCTAAATCCAAAGTAAAAATAAAATAAAAATAAACTGTAAAATTATAAGTCAAATCACTATAATTTCCTAAACCTTAATTCATTCTTCATCAAGCTTTATCAGAATCTCCTCAACTCTGTTCCAGAAGAGAAGAGACAACCTTAAATCATTTAATTCTTCTGACTATCTTTAACCATTGCAATTTCCTTTTCATTTGCCTCCATTTCATCTCTAAACCTCTTGTAAATATCACTCTTATAGTAATCTCTAGTCCTGTACACCAATATTAATGAAACAATTGCTCCAAACAAATTGACACCAGCCAAAATCAAGAAGGATTGCCTGTAACACTGCCTACCGATGCACGTTAGCTCGTGCACCATGGCCCGTGTCATCCCTCGACTCGCAAGTTGCTTCAACGCCTCCCTATCGTACAACATCCCAACAATCTTCACATTGAGTATATAAGATCCAAGAGGGCTAGCCAACTGTCCACAATTGAAAAGTGTAGAATAGTACTTCAATCCGAAAAGTTCGGATATGATGATAAAAAGCAGTGTCAATTGAATACCAAACGAGAATCCAATAAGCAAGGATGCGATATAAACAGAACCCGGAAAGGGAAAAGCGATGAAAAGGTCACCGATGGCGGGAAGCAAAAGGGAAAACGTCATCATTAGAGTTCTTGGAACTTTCCATTTTAGAAGAATTTTCTCAGAAACGAACCCTGAAAACACCCGACCAAAATAGTTCCATATGCTCACTAGTGAAACAAATGTACTAACGGTATGTGTTGGATAGCCTAGCGACTCACCGATTTGGCCTAAGTTATCGACTGCGGTTAGGCTACAACCTAGTCCACAAAACGTGGCCACGAAAAGAATAAGCATGTCTATACTTAAAAGGGCTTGTAATATAGTGTAATCTTCACCTCTTTCCGGTTTTTGCCACACGTTAGCAAAACAACTCGGACTTTTTGGACTTCCTGACAACTCAACCTTTTCTGAATCGGGTTTAGGATCGGAGACCGTTTCCGACAGAGGCTCCTCAACGACAATTTTCGAGGGTACTTCTTTTTCTTGCTTTTTCCTCAAATACCAAGTCTCTAATTCTTCTCTAATCGCAATCAAACACGGGACGAAAAGCAAGAAGCAAACACCAGTTGCACTTACAACATACCAAACATGAGTGAAAGTAACATACTTTTGTGCAATTGTCAATCCCATAAGACAGAGTGCCAAGAAAACAGAGATGACCAAATATTGATACAACACCTTAACCTCATTAGGATGCCTGGAAATTGCCATGACCCTTATGTTAAAGATAAACAAAATCGAAATAACTGCAGGCAACCAACCAATCAAAAGAATCAAACTCTTAGCATCATTACCATAAATAGCTAAATAAAGTTGTGTAAAAACAGCACCACTCAACCCAACAAATCCCTTCATCAAACCCAACATCATACCTCTACTCTCCGGGAAATTCTTAACACAAGTGACAAGAGATCCCGTGTTCGCGAAATTCTGTGAATTCGCGCCTATGCACATGTATGCACACATCTGCCAAGGTGATGGTTTAGGTATTTTTTTACAAACTGCAAGCCATATTACAAAATAGCCAGCAAAATTCATAATGGATCCCACTAAAAGTACGAACCACGGAGGCGTAACCTCGGCTAAAAGACCAGATAAAACACCCACGTTGGCGCCTAAATCTTTGAAAGAGCCTAATGTGTTGAGTGTTGATTGATCATAGCCTAGAGTTGATTTTATGACTTTGGAATAGACACCGAAAAGATAGGTGGCCCCGGCCCCCGCCATGATTAGAAACGAGGCGAACATCATGAACCATCGGCCTCGAAGGACTTGTAAGGTGAACCGGCATAGGGTGCAGCATCTTCCCGGGGCAGGGGTGGCCGAGGACAGGGCAGTTTCAGCCATGTTTATGTGTAGTAGTAAGAAAAAAAAGTTAAAGGTTTGATTGAGTGATTGATTACGGTGGATTTATTTTTGTGGGAAATTTGAAAGAAGATAATAATGTAATCTCCATCTAAAAATAATAGTTTGTGATGAAGTTTAGTGGATATATGTGATAGATAATAAGATAGTTATCAGTTAGGATTCTATTAGGAAGATGATTTGTTCAAGACTTCTTGTGATGTTTGAAGATGTTTGTTTTTAACAAATCTCATATTTGTACGTCTTTTGTTAAAAATAAAGTTAACCCATTTCCGTCTTATAATTAACGGTGGGATGATATTTCAAAAAAATATTAAATTACGGGATAAAATTCACCAAGTTGAATAGTTTGGGACGAGAATCCAAAATTGATAATTAATTTGGGACCATTTTTGCAATTTTGCCTTAAAATTACTTAAAATCTTGCAGTTGTAATTTTTTGTTTTTAGTGTGACTGAGCATGACTTTTTTGTGACGTCCAACACTCAAAATATAATTATTTTTAAATATTACAAATTTCAAAAGTTGTATTTAGCGTAATAACCGTGCATGATTTTATTTTGTGACGTCTAACCTTAAAATATAATTGATTTTAGGATGTATACAATCATATTACAATTTTAATTTAAAAAGCTACAAATATAGGTTTGACAACTTTAGTTTTGTAAAAATTGCTCCTACTTATTTGCGTAATTATTTAAAATTAATTATATATATATATATTAAATCAAGAATTATTTGTTCAAACATTAGCTATATCAAATTAACCTAAGATTTTATTGAATTTGAACTATTGACAATTGGATAACAGAATAAGAGCAAGTTAATAGAATTTTGGGAGATGGTTAGATCCAAGAGTTTTGTTATTGAAAGATGTTTGGCTTAAACAAAATTATTCTACTAGAAGAGTTCCAAATAATTACGGTTTTATAATTAGAATTTGAGAATTGCCGATTGTCTCTAATTTTTTGTATCCATCTAGGGCATTTCTTCTTAATTTTCATTTATTTACAAATTGATTTTTTTTTTTTGGTAAAATTATTTATTTACAAATTGATGAAAAGTATATACTATATACATTCGGACTCAAACCGAGCCACTTCAATTTCAACTGTTTATAAATAGCTATAGCAGTATCCATTCTATTATATATATAAATATATATATATATATATATGCACCTTTACTTACTCTAGGAAGATCGAATTTCTACAGGTAGCCTCATCAAACATGCCTAAACTAACATAAGCCTTAATCAATATACATGATGAACCCACACCCTTGATCTCAACCTCTTTCGATAACCCCTCACACAATTCCAACACCTTTCAGCCCTGACCTAGCCTTTTCTCTTGTTATAATTTAACAGTTAGAAAACAGAAACCCATTTTCCTATACATTAAAACAACAAGGTATCTTAAGCAACAACCAATGATAATACTATATATTGTGCACGGAAATCAATCATATCAAATCAAACTTGCTTTGATATATGCCAAATTCACCCTAAGTGAGAAACACAGAAATTCATTGTAATTGTACAAAAAGGCAAATAAACCTTATAGAGATTTTAGAAACATGTAGATAGTATGTAGTAAAACATTGTAGGACATTCTAGAATAATGTAGAGATACGTGGTAGAACTTGATAGATAGTTCAAGTAGCTAGGAGCATTCTAGATGCACATTAATTGGAATTAATCTTAGCTATAGGAGTTCCCATTTTATTTGTAGGTGACCAATGGGAGATCTCAAGTTCATATCTACTTAATAATATAAGTATTCTTCCAATTCTTGTATGCTACTTTATCTTCTCAATTAACCTCCTTCACATTACCTTCTTCGGGGCGAGAGTGAGGTTGACTTAGCCGATTCCGACAGAGTAGCGAAAACGATAACTGGGGGCGTTTCGTGGCTAAGTGCCGCACGGGATGCTTTGGAAAAGTTAAGCCCGTGACAAACCTCTGTTCAGAATATACGACATAACTTCTGCTTCGAACGACTTCATGGTGGTGTTGTCCTAATGCAAAGTTCTCTGTTGTGATCAATTGTGATCGTCTTCATAAGTATGAAATTCTAGGTTTCCGCCTTCATCTGAATCATAAAACCTCTCGAAAAAACAGTACTCCATAGAATCCACCATTTGTATGGTCAGTGTCTCCAAGTGAAGCGCAATATTCCCGACAGCTACTCTTTAGATATACATGATTGAACATTCAATATTCTGAACTTGAATAGTGGAGGGAGCTGTTCCCCTGGTTTAAGCTTCGCTCTTGACAAAGCCTATAAGAAGTAGAAGGCATTACCATCAGATTGAGCATTTTCTATGTGATGGTGAAATGATTGTAAAAACTCACTTCATACCTTGGTAAATATCGGTTCAAGAACCAACTTGTTGACGCGATGAAACCAATGTTATTAAAACCGGATCGGACCGGCCGGTCCGACCTGTTGGACCGCGAACCGGAGGTTGGTCCGGTCCGGTTTACCCCCTAAAACCACTTACTCCAAAACCCAATTTGAACCGGGTTGAACCGGTCCGAAACCGCCGAACCGGTATGGACCGGTTCAACCCGGTTTTGAATTTCTTTTTTTTTTTTTAATTTTTTATTTTATTTTTAATGTTAAAAATAAACTAAAAATTCTTGTAAAAGTTGGGATTTAAACACCTAACCTTTAGAGTGAAATATGACTTCCTTACCATTTGAGCTACATCACTTTTGTCGAACTTTCAGTACAAATTCAAATTTATAAATTATAGAAACTTGTAGCCAAATTTATTTATAAATTAGATAATTAACTCAAATAAATATTTTACACATTATGAATGAAAATTAATACTCAAATAATAAATTTTAATAATTTATTCTATAAAATATTTATTTTCAATATTATTGTTAGGATAAAGAGTCAAATCGATATAATATGCAAGTTTGACTTTAAATATTAGACTTTTATACATAACCGTATTTTAAAATTTATGAATTTCTTAGTTTGTTGTATTTTTAACTTACACTTTTAAATTTTTATGACAAAATATAATCATTTATATGAGCATACAAATTAGTACCATATTACCGTTATGATATAAGTTAGATAAATATTATATGATTTAATTTTAGTATAATATAACAAATTTTATATTTTTAATCAATTGTAGGATAATGTTTAAATTTTACCCACATTACATATACTTTAAAATTAAATATATTTATTATATTATTATGACGTCATCCGGTCCGACCAGTGGTCCGACCGGTCCGACCAGTAAAACCAGTAACCAGTCGGCTCACCGGTTCACTGTCCGGTCCGGTTCTAAAAACATTGGATGAAACCCTTTGAGTATATTCCTGGCCACACTATAACTGGAACCAAATGTAAAATTAAACCAAAAAATTATCTTAACAGACGTCAAAGAGGACCCATCCAAAATATGACAGTCAGCTCCAGCAAAAGTTCCCGAAATCTCCAACTCATGAAGCCAGGGAGCATGAATATCAAACAAATAATCCCTTTTGTCAACCTCAATGCCCCTAAAATTCACTAGTTTCAGTTTCTTCATCTTCTTGGAAGTAATATAGGATTGACAAGCTCGAAAATCCTTTAGACTTAGGGTTCTTAACTAAAGACAACCCAAAAGTATTTCGGAAAGCAGTCTACTATTCATTCGTACATTCTCCAACGACAAACTGGTCAGTGAAGTCCAACTCACAGCATGTTCGCCAAAAGTAAGAAGTTTAAGCCTACTTATTTCCAGCTTTAACCAATACAAAATTCAAACACAAAATTCAAACACAACTTTAAAAATAACTCGTTCAACGTTGCTCGACTCGTTTACACTCGTGGCTATCCCTATTGTTTACGAGGGAAAAAAACAAATACCATGTAAATATTACAGACGTTTTAACAGGCTCAACTAACTTATTTACGTTCTAAAGCAATTTAGTGTCGTACGTTTTTTTTAAGTTAAACTTCATTATTAATTATACTAAACGATGTTAGATCCAAGAGTTTTGTTATTGAAAGATGTTTGGCTTAAACAAATTTATTTTACTAGCTTGAAGAGTAGCGATTTTATAATTAAAATTTGAGAAGTGCCGATTGTCTCTATTTTTTTTATCCATCTAGGGCATTTCTTCTTAGTTTTCATTTACAAATTGAAGAAATTATCAAAAAAGAAAAAAAAATGAGAAAGACGAAGAGTTTTTGTGATAGAACATAGTTAATTAGTTATTAACACTTTTAGAACAACTTATCTTTCTCGAATTTCCCGGACTCGATTTATCTTTGAATGATTAAAGGATATTATCGAACCTTTGTTATTTGGATCTTTCTAGGGTGCGGGCGCCCGAGTTACGTCCTCACATGCGAGAGGGTTAATCGGGCCGTTCATTTGGATTAGATTAATCTGGACCGTTGATTTGGTAACTTGGTCAAAGTCAATTGGTAACTATTGACTTTTAATTAATTTACAATATACCTAAATTACCCTTTTAATTAAATTTTAAAAATAAAAAATAAAAAATCGGCCAGTATTGTTAATTACCACTTTACCCCTATCTTATTAATTGAGTTTGACAATTTTGCAAATTGACCCCAATGTTCTGCGATTTTATGAATTTAATTATTTAGCTTGTAAAAAATACAAAAAACCTCCTTTCATATAAAAAGACATCGTTACCCCCAAATTTGATAATAATTAACTTTTACAATTTTGCAAATTGACCCATATGTGTAAAAAATATAAAAAAACCTCGTTTCATATAAAAAGACCTCGTTACCCCCAAATTTGATAATAATTGAGTTTGACAATTTTGCAAATTGACCCCAATGTTCCGCGATTTTACAAATTGAAATATTTTGCTTCTAAAAAAATATAAAAAAATCGCCTGTCATATAAAAAGACCGCCTTACCCCCAATTTTGATAATTATTGACTTTGACAATTTTGCAAACTGACCCCTATATTTTTTGATTTTACGAACTGAATTATTTTGCTTCTAAAAAATAAAAATAAACGCCTCTTATATAAAAAAGACCGTTTTACTCCCAATTTTTATAATAATTGACTTTGACAATTTTGTAAATTGACCCCTATATTTTACGATTTTATGAATTGAATTATTTTGCTTCTAAAAAAAAAAAACCGCCTGTCATATAAAAAAGACCGCTTTACCCCCAATTTTGATAATAATTGACTTTGACAATTTTGCAAATTGACCCTTATGTTTTCTTATTTTACGAATTGAATTATTTTGCTTCTAAAAAAATAAAAATAAAAACGCCTCTAATATAAAAAGACCGCTTTACCCTCAATTTTGATCATAATTGACTTTGACAATTTTGCAAATTGATCCATATGTTTTGCGATTTTACGAATTGAATTATTATGCTTCTAAAAAAACAAAAAAACAAAAAAAAAACCGTCTGTCATATAAAACAGACCGATTTACCCCAAATTTTGATAATAATTGACTTTGACAATTTTGCAAATTGACCCCTATATTTTCCGATTTTACGAATTGAATTATTTTGTTTCTAAAAAATAAAAATAAAACGCCTCTAATATAAAAAAGACAACTTTACCCCCAATTTTGATAATAATTGACTTTGATAATTTTGCAAATTGACCCCTATGCTTTGCGATTTTACGAATTGAATTATTTTGCTTCTAAAAAATAAATAAAAAACCTCCTATCATATAAAAAAGACCGTTTTACCCCCAATTTTGATAATAATTGACTTTGACAATTGTGCAAATTGACCCCTATGTTTTCCGATTTTACGAATTGAATTATTTTGCTTCTAAAAAATAAAAATAAAAACGCCTCTAATATAAAAAAAGACCGATTTACCCCCAATTTTGATAATAATTGACTTTGACAATTTTGCAAATTGACCCCTATGTTTTGCGATTTTACGAATTGAATTATTTTGATTCTAAAAAAACAAATAAAAAACCTCATGTCATATAAAAAAGACCGTTTTACCCCCAATTTTGTTAATAATTGACTTTGACAATTTTACAAATTGATCCCTATAATTTCCGATTTTACGAATCGAATTATTTTGCTTCTAGAAAAACAAAACAAAAAAATCCGCCTCTCAAATAAAAACGACCTCTTTACCCCCAATTTTGATAATAATTGACTTTGATAATTTTGCAAATTGACCCCTATATTTTGCGATTTTACGAATTGAATTATTTTGGTTCTAAAAAAACAAAAAAAGATCATGTCATATAAAAAAGACCGCTCTACCCCCACTTTTGGCAATAATTGACTTTCACAATTTTGCAAATTGACCCCTATATTTTCCGATTTTACGAATTGAATTATTTTGCTTCTAAAAAACCAAAAAAAAACCGCCTTTCATATAAATAATTCAATTCATAAAATCGGAAAATATAGGGGTCAATTTGCAAAATTGTCAAAGTCAATTATTATATAAATTGGGGGTAAAGAGGTCTATTTTATATGAAAAACGTTTTTTTTAGAAGCAAAATAATTCAATTCGTAAAATCTAAAACATAGGGGTCAATTTGCAAAATTTTCAAAGTCAATTATTATAATTGGGGGTAAAGCAGTCTTTTTTTATATGAGAGGCGTTCTTTTTTTTTTAGAAGCAAATAATTTAATTCGTAAAATCGCAAAATATAGGGGTCAATTTGCAAAATTGTCAAAGTCGATTATTATCAAAATTGGGGGTAAAGCGGTCTTTTTTATATGATAGGCGGTTTTTTTTTTCAGAAGCAAAATAATTCGATTCGTAAAATCGGAAAATATAGGGGTCAATTGGTAAAATTATCAAAGTCAATTATTATCTAAATTTGGGGTAAAGCGGTCATTTTTATATAGTAGGCAATTTTTTTATATTTTTTAGAAGCAAAATAATTCAATTCGTAAAATCGCAAAACATAAGGGTCAATTTGCAAAATTGTCAAAGTCAATTATTATCAAAATTGGGGGTAAAGCGGTCTTTTTTATATGACAGACGGTTTTTTTTTTCAGAAGCAAAATAATTCAATTCGTAAAATCGGAAAACATAGGGGTCAATTGGCAAAATTGTCTAAGTTAATTATTAACTAAATTGGGGGCAAAGCGGTCTTTTTTATATGACAGACGGTTTTTTTATATTTTTTTAGAAGCAAAATAATTCAATTCGTAAAATCACAAAACATAGGGGTCAATTTGTAAAATTGTCAAAGTCAATTATTATCAAAATTGGGGATAAATCCGTCTTTTCATATCATAGGTTGATTTTTATTTTATTTTTAGAAGCAAAATAATTCAATTCGTAAAATCGTAAAATATAGGGGTCAATTTGCAAAATTGTCAAAGTCAATTATTATCTAAACTGGGGGTAAAGCGGTCCTTTTATATGACAAGCGATTTTTTTTTTTGATTTTTTAGAAGCAAAATAATTATATTCGTAAAATCGCAAAATATAGGGGTCAATTGGCAAAATTTTCAAAGTCAATTATTATCTACATTGGGGGTAAAACAGTCTTTTTATATGACAGACGGTTTTTTTATATTTTTTAGAAGCAAAATACTTCAATACGTAAAATCGCAAAATATAGGGGTCAATTTGCAAAATTGTCAAAGTCAATTATTATCAAAATTGGGGGTAAAATGATCTTTTTATTTCATAAGTGGTTTTTTTTTTTTTAGAAACAAAATAATTCAATTGGTAATATCATGGAACATAAGGGTCAATTTCTTTTTAGTTTTAATTATTTTGATTCAAAGGTTATAAATGTCTTTTATTAATTGAAGATTATCTAAACTTTTAATTAATTTTTATTTAAAAAAATGGTAAAAGTGTCTATTTACAGATCGAGTCAACTCGCCGAGTCACATACTAATTACACACGCCACATGACATCATTTCAGGGTCATCCCGCATGTGAGGGCGAGTTACGGTGCCCGCACCCTAGAAGCCCCGTTGTTATTTCGGGGAGAAGTCGTGCACCGTACAAGTACTACCCACCCAAATCATATATGGGCAACATGACTTGCGTGACTTGATAGTCAAATGTCCAATATAACTTTATAGATATAGTACTATATTATTATTATTATTTTAAAGTCCAAGATTTAAAATACATATTTCGTAGTATTACAATTAAACATATTATTATTAAAATATGGTTCATCTGTTTTTTTGTTTTACAAAGTATATCCAAGTTTTAAATCTAACTTAATTCATTTCGAGGCTCGTCGGACACATTGAAAGTGTGAATGTTCCAAAATAGATTCAAATTTGTGCTCGCTACATTGTAGTGATTAGTCTCTTCCACTAGATAATTATATGTTCGTAAATATGGTTCATGTATATTGAATCATAAGAATTAATAATATGAAATAACTTTACTTTTGGTATCATAAGTCACCTTACCTTAAGGTTATAGTACCATAGTTAAAAAAAATACGTATTTGGTATCAAAATTTAACGGCACTCAACACATATCGTACTTCCATTAATTTTTGGATGGAAGTTCCAATTTTGGACGGAAAATTGATGGAAAATTTGCAGAATTGATCCTATAGTTATAGATTACTGTCAAAATTTGACCCACATATTTAGGACCGACAAATTTATTCCACAATTCACAAGTTTGAAACATTTCAGTCTCAATTGTGAATAAAGTTAAATTATAATTCCTTTTTAATAATTTTTATATATTATTATTATTAAATCTCTTAAATTAATTAGATTTTATATATAATATATAAATATTAAATAATATTTTATATAAAATCTAAAAAAGTTAATATCAAAACCTCTTGTGCTTTGCCTAAATATCAAAACCCCATGTGTTATTTTTTTAATAGCAAATTCACTTGAAATTTCTTCATAAATTATAAGTAGGTTTTTGTTAATTTTTAAGAGGAAAGGAATTATTGTCAATTTTCAAAGTTAACAGAACTACAAGATTGTTGATAATTTTTTAAGTTACAGAGGGGTGTTTTTCCATATCCTTTGATGCGATATAATTATCATTTTCAAGTGGGCTTTTTCCTAATAATCAATAAGCAGATGTGAGATTTGCTCATAAAAATAACACATAATTTTTTTTATAGTCAGATATAACACAACGGGTGGTTTTGCATTTCACTCCAAAAGAAAAGGTGATAGTAGTACGAGTACTAGTGTAGTAAGACTAAATTGCCCCTAACGAACATTTGCAGTAGCTGTTTACTTTTCTCGTATAAAATCCTTGGGCCATTTTCTCGTGTTTGTTTATGTACACACTTCACTTCATCTCTGTCAAAATACAAAAGCCATGAGTGAAGATCAGTAATTCTCTTAGAACACGAGAAAGAAAAATTGTGAAATGGTGTCGGCGAAAGGTAAGGAGAAGGTGGCGGACGGAGGCGGGAAGGGAAAGCGAAAGTGGAGCTCCGGCGGAGGCGATGACAAGACAGGACATAGCAAGAGCAAAAATGTGGGCGTAATTCAGTTCTTCGACGACGTGGCATACGAAGTGGACGAAGACGAATATTCCAACGATGATTCCCTGTTTGACACTAATGGTAATGCAATGACAGAAAAATGTGAAATTGGTCATTTTTGCTCTGTTTTTAGAGTTATTTGAAAGAAGAATATTTTATTAAGTAGATAGCTAGAGATGTAATATTATTTGAAGTGAATTATAGTGGATGGTTTTTTCGGGGATACATCTTGCTTTTTAGTTTTATTTGGTAAAATTTAATTGTTTGCAAGGACTAAGGAAATGATTTATGGTTTTGATTTTAGATGTGGTTTGCTTGCATATGATGTGAGTTAGGGGTATAAGTGGAATTGCATTATAATGCATATTGCTAACTTTCTTGTCATATGTAATTATGCTGAAAATGTTTTGATGAAGAACTAATATGAAGTTTTGATGAATGACTTAATTTCATGCATATATTAAGTCAAGTGAGTCAATAAATGGGAATCAGTAACTTTTAATACATGTAAGATTGTTTGTACTGTGTCTTAATTTAATTTTATCGAGAATTTACCATGTTCCAACTTCCGAGTGTTTACTTGCAAAAATAATTGACAGCCTTCTGCAATGCAATGCATCAGAGGAAGTGGCAATTTGCTAGCGATTCTGCAAACTACAATTAATAATAATGATTCCCCTGTCCTAATGAACTGACCCTGTTATGGATACTTTTACTGAGTATTTTATACAGAATATATAACATTACTTAATATATCGAGATGCATATTTTTTTTCTTTTTAATCTTATAGTATTATGGTTAGAGCCAAACAGGAATCTTAAACAGTTTTCTTCATCTAGTAACTTGCTTTTCTGTAGGAATTGTCTACTTTGCGTGGTCAAACATTAATTTTTTTATTTTTTTCGAATTTCCTCCAACTTGAAACAGATTTTCTTGTAGATGAGTTAAGCTCTGAGCTCATATTAAGTAGTGAAACTGAGAAAGTTCCTTTGCTTCTCAATGGGGAGGATCAGATGAGCGAGGAAGAACTCGAAAGAATTTTGGAGGAGCGATATAAACCGGGAGCCGGATATGTCACATATGCAGAAGATGGTTATAATTATGAGCACAAAAGTTCCATTGAGACAGATTATGTGCATGTTCCCTCTGCCATTGATCCCATAATCTGGAAAGTCAAATGCATGGTACTACTTACTAGCTAGCTCAAAAACCTCGGTGTTAATTTTGTTGCTTTGTCAATGTGTTTAATTTTATTCTGTTTCATGCTCAATAGGTTGGGCGCGAGAGGTATTCAGCCTTCTGTCTTATGCAAAAATATGTGGACTTGGAGTATTTAGGAACAAAGCTTCCGATAATATCTGCATTTGCACCTGATCATGCAAAGGGCTTTATCCTTATTGAAGCTGAGAAGCAGCATCATATATATGAGGTTAGATCTCTTCTTGTGCTTTATAGATTAAACTTTTCCTTATAATTTCTGATGTTCTTTTGTTTTGAAAAACATAGGCATGTAAAGGGCTTCATACAATATATTCAAGTAGAGTGACACTTGTTCCAAATAAGGAAATCTCTCGGCTGCTATCCATCAGAAGCAAGTCGTCTAGTGCAATCACCGAGGGCATGTGGGCCCGTGTGAAGAACGGCAAGTACAAGGGTGATCTTGCTCTGGTATGATTTTGCTCCTATATATTATTTTCACATAAATTACCTACTCTTTCAGTTCAATAAATTTGCTACCATGCTACTAGGTATTAGCAGTGAATGATGCTCGAAAGAAAGTCACTGTGAAACTGATTCCGAGGATAGACTTAAAAGCTATGGCTGAAAAATTTGTAAGATATTGCCTCCACATGCTATTTGTATGTGCATGTACATATTTTCTGTAGTTAACTCTGATAAATTATAGTTTTATATTTTACATTAACATGAAAATACTAAGACTAGCCCTTATCCTACATTAATCAGCAACTGATAATTTATGTTATGAATTAAATGAACTTTTGGAGTAAATTTTTTTTGTTTATGTATAGGGTGGAGGAGTCGCTGCGAAGAGGACATCCATCCCACCACAGAGACTTATCAGCTTTAGCGAGCTTGAGTAATTTTCTATACCCATTTCTTACGTATGAAATCATTTTGTTCCTTTGTTTTTATGAATCTTATTCATGTCACACATTTAGCGAATTCCGCTCTCTTATCCATTGTCGGAGGGACCGTGATACGAAGGAAATAGTTGAGGTCCTCGATGGAATGATGCTCAAGGATGGTTATTTATATAAAAAGATATCCATTGACTCTCTAAGTTTTTGGGGTGTAATGCCTACTGATGATGAGCTCTCCAAGTTTGAGCCTTCAGAGAAGGTTGATTTTACTGATGCACAGTGGCTTTCTGACCTCTTTGGTGAAAAAAAGGAAACGCAACTTGCAATCTTTGAGCCAGGCAGAGGAAGCAGAAATGTTTTTGAAATGCACGACCTTGTATTTTTCGGGTAGGCCTATTGTTACTATTTTTTGTCATGTGATTAATTTGAGAAACATGACTAACATTCCTAATTTTTATGGCGGTAGGAGAGATTTTGGTGTTGTCATTAGTTCAGAGAAGGATGATGATACTGTCAAGGTATATCGATTATGGACTTCATAATCATCTATTCTATGTATATGTAAAGTCACTGAGATTTTTTTAATTCTTTTTGGGATTTAGGTTATAAGAGAAAGCTCAGAAGGACCATTGGTGGTTACTGTTAAAAAAAGTGAGCTAAAAATCGCATCCTTTGATAAGAAACTATTCTCCGTGTCAGATCATAACTCGAGGACTATATCAATCAATGACAGTGTTCGTGTATTGGATGGTCCTCTGAAGGTTGTGTAAGCTTCAAATAATTAAACTTATCCGAGTTTTCTGAAGCTGAAATTTTTAATGTGTGTGTTAAATATGAACATTGCAGGATAGACAAGGGGTTGTTAAAAAAATATACAAAGGGATACTATTTTTGTTTGATGAAAGTGAAGAGGAGAATAACAGTTATATCTGCATTACAGCACGGTTGTGCGAGAAAGTGAATATTTCTGGTGACACGTCACACGAAAAGGTTTGCATGTTAATAGCAATTGGATATTATCAATACTTACATTATATTATATTGTGGATATATCTCAATTACAGTTGCATTTCTAAACTTAGGTTGAGGGTAGTGAGCCAGCTGGGCCCTCGGAGTTTGCAGATTTACCATCTCCTTTGATTAACAAGACCAACTGTATGTGCCATCTGTCTACGTCTGCATATTACTTTAGGCCTACATGAAGTTAATTAAAACATCTTTGAATCAGCTTTTATTTCTTCTTGTTAATGCAGTTAAAAGTGAGGATAATGAGATTTTCTCTGTCGGACAGTCATTAAGAATCCGGGTGGGCCCTTTGAAGGGTTACCTCTGCCGAGTGTTGGCTATTCGTCGTTCTTATGTCACAGTGAAATTGGACTCTCAGCAAAAGATTATTACAGGTTTGATAATACTAATATCGTGGATTGTGTTGGTGTTATGTGAATATTTGGTTTAAATTTACCTCTTGTTCCGTTGGTAGTGAAAGTGGAGCATTTATCTGAAGTTCGTGGAAGGGATTCCGCCATCTCCCAAGGGTACATCACCCCCTTTGATGGGGCAAGTGGTAAGTTTCGGTTTGTCCTGAATCAGTTTAGTGGCAACTTGCTAGAGCTCATGTAATGCAACTGATCATCAGAATTCAGATGCCGTACTAATGTATATGTAATATTGATGATCAGTTTAGCCATATTTATATTTTCTCCTTTCAAAAGTTTGGTTTAAGCATCAACCTATGAGAGTTTGCACTTTTATTATGCATATGAATGCTCGACTAAGATTTACTCTATAACCATATTATTATGAATGTAGGTAAAGAAGAAGATTCTTCTTGGCAGATAAAGGAAACTTCAGATCATCAGATTTCATCATGGGGTAAAATAGCTTTTGAGCCTAATCCCATAGATGATGGTTCTTGGGGTAGAGCTGTAGAGAAATGGACAGATCAGAAGACTATTAAAAGTTGGAACAAACCGAAGCTTGTTGGTGCTGACGAATGTGGAACTTCATGGCATAAGCAGGATGGTGGATCTTCTTCGAATAAGCCAGATGGTGGCTTTTCTTTTTGGAGTGGTGAGCAGCCTGTAGTCGGAAAGTCGTCTAAAGATCAGTACGATGAGGATCAAGGATTTGGTGGTTGGAAGAAAGGTGGAATTCGCAGTAATAGAGATGAATATTACTCGTATCAAGAAGGAAGTTGGGGAAGGTCAAAAACGTTTGAAGGGGGCCGTGGTTCAGGTGGAAGAAGAGGAAGAGGAGGGGGTCGAGGGAGATCTTTTGATCAGGGCCCATCAACTAATTGGAACAAGTGTCGAGATCAGGACGACACTTGGAGCAGCAAAACCACCAATTGGAATCGAGGTCAAGATAGCGATAACAGAGGAAAACGTGGAGGTAGGAGAGGCGGTGACCCTGGTGGCTTCCGAGGTAGAGGTGGATACGGAAAGGAGGGAGGATTTCGTGGTAGGGGTACTGGATTTAGAGGCAGAGGAGGGCGTGGCAAAGGAGGGTGGTAACTTCGAACTTGTGGATCAGCTCTTATATATATCTAATCTATCTTGCACATGTTTTACTCCTATTCACTGGGTTAACTTATATAAACCATGCATATTGTCCTCTAGAATTTCGAATATCCTTAATTTCCATTTTCGCTGCAGGCATATATAGATGATGCATGGTATGGTTGAGAGCTAGCTCACTTGGATATTTATTCGTTGCCGGGTTGTAGGCATAACTGCATAGCGTTTCTCTTAGTATGTATGTTGTTCACAAACTCGATCTGTCTAAATTAACCTTCGAAGAATGAATGTTGTTGTTTATTCCAACATCGAAGAAGATTAAAAATGGAAGATGGATGATTAACAATATTTATGTCATATTAATTTCCCACATGACATGAGTGGTGGATCTTTGCTGTTTGATTGCATATTGGGTTGGTATCAGAATCAGAATGTTTGATAATTTCTGGTTTATATAAAATGCTATCCTCTCCATAAGATATATATTTTGATCATATACATAGGACCAAATTGGTTATTGGGCGGTGAAAATTGTAACAGGTGTACCTGAGGCTATTCCTGTAATAGGATCACATTTGGTAGAATTATTGCGCGGAAGTGCTAGTGTGGGACAATCCACCTTGACTCGTTTTTATAGTTTACACACTTTTGTATTGCCGCTTCTTCCTGCTGTATTTATGTTAATGCACTTTCCAATGATACGTAAACAAGGTATTTCTGATCCTTTATAGAGAAGATATAAAATAGATATTTGTAATCAATTATTTTTCACTTAGAGGAGGAATAAAATAATAGGATACTATTGCTACAAGTATGGATTATTGAAAATAATAAGACATGGATTTGGATATTTCCCCTCAACTAATCGTGTCAAATAAGAAGTGGAGTTGAGGGAAATTCTCCGAAAAGAAAATAGATTATGGGAGTGTGTGACTTGAACTCTTGATTGGTTATGTATAGATTTCGTCTAGGCTCCCATTGTTTTCTTAAAAGCTTAGATCCATTCTATCCTTGTTCTTTTACCAATTTTCACTGGATCAAATACTATCACTATTATGGGTTCAAATAACAACCGTGCAATTACATCTTAAATATGAGTTAATGCCAATTAATTTATCCCCGTGATATGCTTAATGTTTAATTATCACCCTGTGATTTAAAAAAAAAATACTTTACACCTCTATAAAAATTTTAAAGAAGTAATTTACCTTCTTTTCTCGACGGGAGAGTGTGTGTATTTTCACTAATGAACAAATTTGGTAAATGTGTTATGTGTATCCTTTGTGACATGAACAATGCTACTCTATCAAAGTTTTTCAAACTATAAAATAAAATAGAAAATACTTTGATAATCAAAATTGATATTGACAGTTGTCATTCGAATAAAATTAAAATTTTAGACTGATAATATATTTACAGTCGGATGCGGTTTATGCAATTTTTGATAATATATATTTAAATCAAATTATAATTTACGTTTTTTTTTCAAGAAGATCAAGACCAACCCAATTATTCTTCTACAACCTGCAAGTTGCAATCGATTTGGATTGAACTGATCAGTCGAGGCAATTTAACGATTTCATTGAGCATTCATCCAACACCCGGTGGATTAAATCCACCGGGGTAGGCACTAATTTTCCCAAAATACTAATCTTTTTCATTACCAAAACCAGACCAAACTAAACTGAAATACATCCAAACTAGTCTTTTTTCCTATTATTTTTTAATCCATTGGGATAGGCACTAATTTTCCCAAAATACGGTATCTTTTTCATTACCAAAACCAGACCAAACTAAACCTAAATACATCCAAACTAGTCTTTTTTCCTATTATTTTTTCACCTTTCGCCTTGTACAACCCTAGTGCCAAGATACTCGCTACTGATAACCCTAATTATTCTCTTCTGTCATTTCTTCTTCACGCGCACGCAACCGCTGTCTCTAGCATTCCGTATTTTCATTTAATATTACTTTACATCGTATTTATCTTTGCAATTGATTTGTTGTTTGGAACTAAGATGGCTGATAAGGAGCAAGACAACCGTATATTTGTTGGGGGTTTATCGCGGGAAGTGACCGAGCGGCAGCTCGAGCATGCTTTCAGCCGCTTCGGTAAAATTATCGATTGTCAGGTTCGAATTTCTTTGATTTTGTAACTATTTCAAGTAAAGTAATGAGTGTCTGTAAGATGTTCCTTAATGGTTTTCTAGTTGTTGATTTCTTTTATCTGTCAGTTCAGTGATTGTTGGTTTTGGTTCTGTATGTTAGTCAGAAAGAATTTCTAGGGTAAGTATTGTATTTTAAGGAATGTTTGAATGCTTATGGAGATGGTTATCATCAGAAAAAATATGTGGGTTTTAAGTAGTATTTTGATTCAATTTGGATGAATTATATTGATGTGGATGAAAATCATGCGATTCGCTCATTATGGTATTTGATGAAGTAATTGTTGTTTGTTATTTCTTTTGGAGTATCTTTTCTTACGTCATTATTATACTGATATATTATTCTTCTTTTTCTTGTCGTGTGTTCCTTTTGATCATTGAAATGCCTAATGATGGGATTTGGAGGAATATTTGGTTCCTTTCCACTATGGGGTGGTCTTCAACTGCTGCAGCACATATATCCTCCTTTGTTAATGATCAGCTAGTTGTTTTTTAGAGTTAGTCAGAGACTGTTGCTTTTTCGTTAGTGGTTTGCTACTTGGTCAGATGAGACTTTTGTTGACATCTCACTAGTCTTGGGATTAAGCACCTTTCCTTATCGACATTTGGGGGATAAACATTGGGTTTTCATTGCTAAGAGAAAGGGGTTTATTGTGTGCATTACCAATAGTCAGTATCTGCTTTTGTGAAAATGGATGTGGATAATTATGGTGCTGGTTCAAGATTTTGATGTTGCACATTCTAGAAGCTTTTTCTTATTTTTTGTTCAATTTTGATAAATGGATGATTTTTGAATTCATCCAGTTTGCCACTGTATTCCAGTTATCTGGCATTTTGAAAAAAATGTTTTCCTCTTTGAAGTTAAAAATGTTTTCAGTGATATTTCGTATGCTTTTCCATTCTCTCCATGTCCAAAAGTTTACCCAAGACAAGTTAATACGTCCTAATTCATATATCTGACCTGCCCGAAGTCTTCAGTGAGGCTGGGACATCAGGATTTGCTGTCAACACTCAAATTAAGCTGCAAGAGTTACAGATGGGGATGTTTGAACAAGAAGAAAGACTTTGTGTGGTTTACTGTTTTATTTGTTTTTGAACTTTGTGTTTGCTCTATGTTTGATTTGCTACAAGGTGCAGATGCGATACTTGAACTTCGATTTCTTTTGAAACGTTCTCAGTGCTCTGGACTGATGCTACATGTCTTTAGGCAGATTTGAAAAGTTCTTTTGCCAACTTTATGTTCGAATATCGTGCATCCGCCAGCTTTTGCTTTAATTGTAGCTGCTCTACAAACTTGGAATACATTTACTAAAGCTTCAGAAGTAAGAGCTAAAGTTGGGGAAGTGATATATATCTTTAGTTTGTGTATTAAAATGTACTTTAGAGGATTTAGCTTTTGCTTAAAACAAGATTAGATTAAGGTCACGTGTAGGCGCTCAGATTTGGCAGAGGAGTGACTTTTAATGAGATATCCTCAGATATAGAAGCATGTAGGTTCGTTTTTGTGGTCAAGAGCCTGTCAGACTGCTTTTCTTTTTCGAAGCTTTCTAGAGTATGGGAGAACATGCTGTTATGACTTTTAGATTGATGTGATGATGCAGTTTGTATGAGTAAAGCTTCTTAAAGCCAGCACCGCTGTTCCTTATGGATCCTTTTCGGCGATAGTCTGATTATTCTTTGATTATACATATAGCTATAGTAGCTACTCTGTTGGTCGACTCTGCCCGTGATTAAATCATTCAGTGTTATATGTCCTGGTGACTAATATGAGTAAATTGTCAGTGAGATTTGGTACATCTTTTGCGGTGAAAATTTGGTACATCTTTTGCGGTGAGATTTGGTACCTGTTTGTCTGATATCATACTAGGTACTGGAGTTACCAAAAATCAAGTAGTTTCTCAAATAATGTGAATATACTGCCTGTTGATGCTATCAGTTCATTGGTTTTGGAATACTGTAGTCTCCTGAAATAGTATAGCCATAAACTGAGGTGATTTCGGTGAAGTGCAATATGTATGTCAGATCAGGTGGTTATGTTTTGTTCTGGTTAGGACCTAACTTTGTGGGGTTGCCAATTTTTCTATTTCTGGTTTTGTTCTGCGGAATGTGAGTCCTGAGTAAACTTAATGTCAGATGATATATATCTGCAGTTCTAGGGACTCTTCAATTCATGTAAGAGCTTCTTGCCTTATAAACTTGCTATTTATTTAAGCTCTTTGGAAAATATTTATTTAATTATAGCCCCAAATAAAATACAGGATACTTCCCTTTTCCTATAGTTTGTGTGCCATAGTTTCCTTGGTTACTTAAGGAAGCATTTTAAAAAGTTATATACAATTATCTTAATCCGTTTATATTCAGGGATACTATTGGAATTATTATCCTGTTTTTGGTTTGTGGCCTCACGTAAATTTGAGATGTGCTTATTCAGATATTATGGGCAGCGTCTTGGATATGTGATCCTTTTTTGGTTTTGTGGACTCAAGTACAATAGTTATGTAGGTTATGCTGGAAAGAGATACCGGCCGTCCTCGTGGATTTGGGTTTTTGACCTTTGCTGACCGTGATGCAATGGAGGATGCTATAAGGGGTATGAATGATAGGGAGTTTGGAGACCGTGTGATCACAGTTAACAAAGCCCAACCGAGAATGAGTGGTGAAGATCATCCTGGGCAAGGGTATGGAGGAGGTTACTCATCGGGTGCTCCCAGGGGCAGTTATGCTGGAGGAGGAGATAGATCAGCAGCAGGGCAAGATGATTGCTTCAAATGTGGCCGTGCGGGACACTGGGCCCGAGATTGTCCATCAGCAGGTGGTGGTGGCCGAGGTGCTCGTCCATTCTCACCTCCACGTTCAAAGTACGCTGGTACTGGTACCCGTGGGGACCGCTATGCAGGTGATCGTGACCGTTATGTAGACGATAGATATGGCAGAGGTCGTTTTGGTGATAGAGATCGTTATGACAGCAGAGATGATCGATATGGAGGCCGTGATCTATATGCTAATGACAGGTACACAACATTATATAAGGATAACAGTATGTGTATCTGTATTGAACATTTTGCATACCTGTGGGAGTACGATTAGTAAGTTGATTTGAATGTATTATCAGGTATGCACCAGCTGTTGACCGTTTTCCGGTGAGTAGGTATGGGGCATCAGACCGTTACCCGCAGAATGGATTTGGTAAAGACAGGGCGGCATATGATAGAGGCGCTGGTGGGCCTGCTGCACGTTATGAAGGAAGAAGCTATAGGGAGCGACCGGGTCCCTATGATCACCCTAGAAGGGGAGGACGGCCTCCTTCTTTGGACCGCTACTAAAACGTCGTTTGTGCTATGGATTTAGAATCTGTTTTTATCAAACATCGTGCTCCTAGCATGCATCAAGGATTGGAGGACCTATTTTCTGTGAATTTGCTTTCTTTTTACTCATGTAGTCTACGATTGCCTTACTCATACTTCTAAATGGTATTAGTTGTGCTAACATGGCTATCCGAGTTCATCCGTATGATATATTGGTACACGGATAGAAGAGGAAAATAATACAGGGACTTTTGGTTCTCTCTACTTCTTTGGAAAAAAAAAAAAAAAACTCTCATCTTTATAATTTATATAACTCCTACCTACATTCAATATTACAACTCTAATTTATAATTTTGATATTGCAATATATTTATTGGCTCAACCTTGACAATGTTGGAGAACAAAAATCTGAAGATGTATGGCGTTTGCCAATGGTGGTGGTGGTGGCCACACTGAGCACTTTTACATTCACCATGCAAGTAACAAAAATTGCACTTGCTTATAATTTTCCTTGTTTAGACCAAGTTTGTAAGCGTTGGATCTTACATGGTCCATTATTTCTTTCAATTTCATTATTTATTGAAAAAATAATTAACTATTTTTTATAAATAAATTGATTAAATTCCAAATTTGTACTTTACAAATGATGTCACTTAGTTTAGTTTGCCACAAATTAAGCTTCACTTACTTTATTCAGAGGACAAGTTATCTTATCACATATTTGTTATGTACTTACTGTTAATGGGTAGAATTCGAGTCGGATCAAGATCAACTTATATTCGGCTTCATTTATATTGAATTCAGGTTTTGCTTGAACCTAAGTTTCCAATATTATTTTGATCGAGAATTTAAGTATAAGACGAATAAATGACCAATATTGACAGAACTGGACATGAACTCAAGTTAACAAAAAAAAAGAGTTTATTTGTCGGATTTAGATATACCGGAGCTATCTTATTTGAGGTCCAGTGTGTGCAATAGCTCATTTTCTTCCTTTGTTGTTCTTTCCTTTGTTTTTCTTTTTGTTTCTTGTTCCCAAAGCTTGGTCTGATCTGTTTGCTAGCTTAACTCTTGGCTTTTTTCTCCTTTCAGTTGTTCTTGTATTTGTAATAGCTATGTTTTATTAATAATTTATGGAAGTTTATTTATCAAAAAAAAAAAAAAAGAATTGGTGCATCAATAAACAAGGTCAAAACTTAATACAACTATCTCATAGAACTACGCACAATAATCTCTATCTCTATCTCTACTATTATAAAGCATTAATATTTCTTAACTTTTTGTGAAGACTAAAACACCCCTATTTTATTGTAAAGTGATATTTAATTAAATAGTAAATATATAAAAGAAGAGAAGTAATTGAAGAGGTATATTTAGACATGAAATCTTATTATACATAAACTCCTAAAATTTATAAATTCTCTTTTACATGAATTTTTGTAATTTTAATCTTAAGAAAATACTATTATTTTAAATAGCCCCTAATATATATATAAAAATTATTATATTTTAGCATCAATATTTATTTAAGTAAGAAAATGTTAATTTAAAGAGTTAGTACAATATAAGTCATAAACACTCTAAAATAAATAAAATATAAAATATGAAGAATATTCAATAATTTTAATACATGCATAACCTCTATGTAATTCTTTTCATGAAAAGAAAGGTGAAATTCGTGGAAAATGGTAAAATAGATAAAATATAATCATTGAAACATGTTAAATCAATGAAAATTCGGGTAAAATTGGTGAACACTGGCGAAGTTGATGAAAATTTGGTTGAAACTGATAAAAAAAAAACCCCCGAATTCGATGAAAATTCGTGAAAAAAAGATGAAACCGGTGAAACGACAACAATAGTGAAAAGCAGGTGAAATCGATGAAAACGTGTCAAATCAATAAAAATTCAGGTGATATTGGTGAAAAGAACATGTGAAATCAGTGAAAAAAAATGTGTGAAATAGGTGAAAACGGGTAATATGATAAAAACATTTGAATCAATAACTGATAAAACAAGACAAAATTGTAAAATCAATGAAATAAGTTATAACTGATAAAAATGGGTAAAACGATTAAAAAAAACTAAATTGGTAAAAAATTAATAAAATCGATAAAAAAAAAACATGTTAAATCGATGAAAAATGAACTAAATTGGTGAAAACTGGTTAATTTACTTTATTTTATGACACAATAAAATTAATTTTACTCTAACTTACAAAAAATACCAATTAAATTAACTAGACACGTACAGCGTACATGCTCTTTCCTAGTTAATGCAAAAATCGAAAATAGGCTTTCATTTTACTTTACACTAATTTATACGTAACCGTTGCATAAAATAGTATAAAAAAATGATAATTACTCAAATTATTTCCTTAAACCAATTTGGGTTAATACTAAATAATACAAAAAGAAATTAATTTCGTTATCAAAAAGTGTAAGCTTGTACACCTGGGTTATCAAAAATAAAAAAATAAAAAATAAAAAAATTACTAATTTCGTAACCGATATCATATCATAAAAGAATAAGTAAATTAATTTCCAGTTAGTTGGTTTTTTTTATATTTTGAGAGAAAAAGTAATTTCTAATTAGTAGTATTATTCTTCTTCCCTCCCTTTTCGGATCTCCCTTTCCCCAAATCGAAACACGCAAAATCATTTCCCTACTCTTTCTCTTACTCTCTTTCTCCAAACAACTCGTTGTTTCATCAATACTTCATACTAGGAATCTCATTTATGGCGTAATTTTCCAATTGGATTCTCAATTTCTCCCTATCCATTTTCAGGTATTAATTAACCCTTTTCATACTTATTTGTTTGCTTTCATCTGATAATGTGTGTACCTATATTGTTCTATGTTAATAGATCATACTTTATGAAGTTATGTATTCAAATTTCCAGGGTTCATATTATTTTACCCAACTGCTTTGATTGGAACTCTATTGGAAGCTTGATTGAAGAATGAACAAAATATGAAATTGAAGGATAATTAAGAAAACGGAGTAGTGCTTTTAGTTTTTTTAGTTGATCTTTTTTGGGGTTTCTGTTTTTTGTTTGGCTTAGAGTAGTAATAATCATGTTTAACAAAATAATGAAAAGAGGGCAAAAGAAGCCCTCAAAATCTGAATCAGTTGAGCCCCCAATACCCAATGCACCAGCCTCCAATGTGACCGTAAATCACGCATCTCGGGTAGCCGCCGCAGAACCGCAGCTGCCCATGACCCTCGCCACCGCCCCACAAAACCCTGGGGTAGTCGAGGTCTTGCCAATGATGAAGGATGTCCCTTTATCCGAAAGACACGTAATATTCATCCGAAAACTCCAAATTTGTTGTGTTTTCTTCGATTTCTCGGATACGATGAAATCCGCACGAGAAAAGGAGATCAAGAGGCAAAATCTTGCCGAGCTTGTCGATATGGTCCAATCAGGATCGTGTAAAATGAACGAAATAATGCAAGAGGAGTTGGTCAAAATGATATCCATTAATATTTTCCGGTGCTTGCCACCCGCGGCTCACGAGAATACTGGGTCCGAGGCCGGAGACCCTGAGGAGGATGAAATGTACATGGACCCCAGTTGGCCTCACTTGCAACTTGTGTTCGAGTTACTCTTGAGATACGTGGTGTCGTCTGAGACAGACACTAGGATAGCCAAAAGATATCTCGACCATTCTTTTGTTCTAAAGTTGCTTGATTTGTTTGACTCGGAAGACATGAGAGAGAGGGAGTACGTGAAGACTATTCTTCACCGAATATATGGGAGGTTTATGGTTCATCGACCCTTTATAAGGAACGCGATAAACAACATCTTTTACCGATTTGTATTTGAGACCGAGAGGTATAATGGGATTGGCGAGCTATTGGAGATTCTTGGAAGTGTAATAAATGGATTTGCATTGCCAATGAAAGAAGAGCACAAATTGTTTCTTGTACGAGCTCTTATTCCATTGCACAAGCCTAAATGCGTTTCTACGTACCACCAACAATTATGCTATTGTGTAACACAATTTGTGGAGAAGGATTATAGGTTAGCTGATATTGTCATTAATGGAGTACTGAAATATTGGCCTGTTACCAACTGCGGGAAGGAGGTTCTTTTTCTTGGAGAGTTAGAAGAGATTTTGGAGGTTACACAATCTGCTGAGTTTCAACGCTGCATGGTTCCTTTATTTAGACAAATTGGAAGAAGCCTCAACAGCTCGCATTTTCAGGTTTCTATATTTTTAAGCATCCTTTTACGAATTATTACATGGTTTTATTTTCACAAACACTTATGCTGCCATGCATCATCATAGTAGTAGAGCTCTTTATGGAATAAAATCAATTGCGTTTATAGGTATATATATATACTCTTTTATGGTACTTTTGAATCATAGATTCTAAAAACTATGATTGGAGGGAAGTATTTGTCGTTTCTTATAAATAAATTGGCGTATTATCTGTTACTTATTGGTGTTGTGTATGTTTCAGAATCTTGCTCTTGGAAATTTTGGGCAAATAAGCACTCTGTAATTCTAGGTGTTGAATTATGCTTTTATCTACATATACCTGAAATTGTTTCTTAATACTTTTGATAATGTAGGAAAGTGAACTAGTTTTGGGTCTCCAATTTTTTGTTTTGGCCAAGAATGTGGTTACATTTTCCTGTATGGGTCTTTTTTCAGTTCTCAGAGTTCACAAGTCATGAGCTCTAATAAACGGATTTTAGAACGAACTTAACTATAGGAATATTTAGAATGAGTCAAAAAACTTTTCTGTCTCATGGAAGTTCATCAATCCTTCAAATATGCACATCTTGTCCCTTGTTGTTACTTTATAATAGCATTTTTTTTGTTCTTACAAATATAATTGATTGCATTAAAATCCAGTATGTTTAAGGTATTTTAGTTTGTTATCTCCGCTTTTATCAAACAAATTCAAATTTTGGTTAATTGCTGCAATTTCCAAAATTATGGAGAACCTTTGGGCTACTATTGATCGATTTCGCTTTGTTTTGGTTTCCAGAATTGATTTGGGTGTTTTCACCGAAATTTTGAAACACGAATTTTGATTGGTTTGGGATGAATGGATGGAATATTGAGATGGTAACATATTTATATTACAATAGCCAACAGGTCTTGAAAACCTGAAATATGAGTTGGATCTAGTTTTGAGCTTTGGGGTTTCAAATCCATTAATTCATAAGAGAAAAAAATATGTAGTATGTCTCATATCAGTTATCCTAGGTTTGAGAAGGAAGGGCGGGGGGGGGGGGGGGGGGGTGGGGGAGGGAAAGGGTGTTCCTGAGTTAGGTTGCAGTAATTGGTTGGGACTGGGGTTTGGGCAGTTTCAGTAGCAGACTTGATACATAACGGTTTTGGCCCAATCTCGCCCGTTCAATAATAGCCCTTCATGTTTTGAGCTCGATTCTTCTTACTCCATTTCCAGTTAGTGATGCAACTCGATGAGAGAATTTTTTATTAATTCAAATTTTAAAAGTGGACTTGCTCATTCAAGCCTGCAGACATTCTTTTTTCCTTTTCCAGTAAGTATTTACAACCTATAAGCTGACATTATTCAGATCCTAATTAAATAGGAACTTCATCCTTTAGGTAAATCTTGACCAAATCAAATTATCTATTGGCAAAGTTTTAGTTCATGCTCCTGTGCATCCCAAAGTGGTTTACGTCTCCCTGAACTCGTTTCAATTCAATTTGTCTTGTACTTTTTTATCATGATTATTTGTTCACTTTCAATATATGCAATTTTCTCTTTGCCAGGTGGCAGAACGAGCTCTTTTCTGGTGGAACAATGAGCACATAGTAGGCTTAATTGCAGACAATAGACATGTTATCTTACCTATCATATTTGATGCATTAGAAAAGAATATACGAGGTCATTGGAATCAAGCAATTAACGGTTTGAGCTCCAATGTCCGAAGAATGTTTCTGGAAATGGATACCGAGCTATTCGAAGAATGTCAAAGGCAACACGAGGAAAAGGAAGCAAAGGCCGGAGAATTAGAAGAAAAACGCGATTTAGCTTGGAAGAGGCTTGAAGAAGTCGCAGCTCAAGGTTGATGCCAATGGTCTTTATATTGTGATCTTTCAGTGGAGGAATAAGTAAAAATGCTGGGAAATAGGAGGTAAGAGTACTGTTAAATTTTGTTTTACAATGTGGTTCCTATTTTGGTTATATTTTAAGACTTTTTATTATTTTTTGTGGCCTAATAATTATTGGTATTTGTAATCTATCATTATTGGGCACATTTTTTCCCCACTCATTTCCACTTCTTCAGAGTTGAACGATGAGGTTATTGATTAAGAGTGTTGTAGAGTTTTGTAAATATTCATGCAATTTACTTCCTTCTTACTTGATTATAGAATTATATGCAGCAATAATTTTACTACATGTGAAATAACATGATTGTTCTGGTGTGCTTATTGTAATGAAATGTTGTGTTCTTTAGACATCTCTCTGAAAACTAAGATGCATACTGTGTGAGAGGCAACATATTCATGTCAAGTTGGGCCAATTGCAAAAGTAAATGCATATATATTGTACACCAAAATCTGGATTATTTTATGTAACGTATAAGCTTGAAAATCAAACTAATTCACTCTGAAATTCGATTCGGATTCAATTGATAAATGTTCATTCAAGCTCGATATATTTTACATAACAAATCAAGCAAACATTATTATCGATTGATAACTTTTGAAATTTGAATTTGATTCAGAAAGTTCTAAAGTAACAAAACATATATTAGTAAGTATCTTACGATTCACGATACGAATCGTACGATTCGATACGATTCCAGGCCTTAGCGATACGACTCGGTCGAAAGAATCGTCGGGTGTTTGTTTCACAACGATTCGTTTGCGATACGATACGAATCGTACGATACACGATACATTTGCGATACGTACGATTCTTTGACTATAAGTAGTTTGTTTTTTTTTGTTTTTTTTTTTTACAAATATAGAAAATGGTCAATTTGAAACCCATACAAAATGAATAATATTTTTCCTCTTTGCTATTAGATGTACATCGCAGTAAACATTGTGATATTTGACGTGAAACTATTTATACCATGTGTTGTTATGTGTGGATTGATAGTTTTGTCTTTTTAGTATAATAAAATTGAGGTGTAATTATACGGTCAATCCAATTATTTAGTATTTATTTTAGTTTTGAAACTTTATTTTATTATATCTTATTGATGATTGGGTGTACTTTCTGAAATTTGAATGAACATAGAGTATCACAGAGTTTATATTTTAACTGGTTGTAACTTTATTTTGTTTTATTATTTGATTAAAATATTATTTTATTTGGGTAACATTGATAATGTGGTTATGTGTAATCTATATTTGAGAAAAAAATCATTTAAGATTGATATTTCGATGTTAATCTAGAAATTTCTATTATTTCTTTTTTATTTTGTGACAAAAAAGTTCAAATTTGAAACTTGATTTTTTTAAATGATGTTTTTGTTTTTTTTTTACTTTAATTGGTTAGTCTTTTACATATTTCTATTTCTTAGTAATGTGGAAGATATATATTTTATTTAACTTTTTATAAGTGATTTGTATCTTACGATACGATACACGATACACGATTCGATACGATACGATGGCTCACCGATACGCGATACGATTCACAGTTCAATAACTATAATATACTTACTTATGGTGTGTTTGCAAACTCTTTTGCAAATAACTTATAAAATTTTCTTACTTAACGCATCAATTTGGTGTTTGAGAAATTAGCTTCAACGTCTCTCAAAATATGCTTCAACAACTTCAACATCAACTTATTTGCTAGAGTTTGCAAACACACCCTTAGCACTGTCAATGAGTTGGATTCTGGTCGAAACAGACTTGGTCATGCTCTGATTATGTGACATTGGATCCGAATATAACCTTTATGATCCATTCGATCTTGTTCGAATCCGGTTAAATTTAAATTTTTCAAGATCCAATAGAATCGCAATATCAAAAGTTTTACCATTATTTTTTTCCAGCTAGAGGATTGCTAAAGTTACATTTCTTTTTCAAATTAACATACATGTTCAAACTTCTACATAATCAACAAAACTAACATAGAAGAGATCAACTCTCAACAAATTTAACCACTTCAATTGATTTAACATGTAAGGTTGGAAAACAATGGTATTGATATTAATGTATCAAAATTAATTCATGTTGCTAGGTGAAAACATGCATAGAAATGAGATTATGTATTAACGTTACTCGTGTCTTATTAAATTACTGGTAAAAAATCACCATGTAATTGATCTAGTTGAAAGAACTAGTCACTATAAGATAGTGAACCCAAGTTTGAATCATTGTTGGGAGAGACCCCCACTTTATGTGCTTGATGACATCAAAATAGATTAAACCCTTGAAGGGAGGAAAAAAAACTAGTGGTAAAATATTACTCCCTCCGTCCCATTATTTTTACTCTACTTGCTACAATACTCGGTTCATCTTTTCAATCTTTTATATTACTTATCATACTAAATTATTCACAGTTGTGGTGTATTAAATATTTTAAATATTAATATATATGGTGTCATATGATATTATCAACTTATTATCAAACTATATTAATTAAATTATTTATTATAATTTTTATAAATTTAGTCAAGTTGACTTGATTGGTCAACTGTAATAAGGGATAAAAAAAAGGAGAAAGAGGAAATATTACTCTTACTTATAGAAATAAAATATTATATATGTATATGTGTGTAATTTAGATTATTTATCAAATTTGGATCTTCAAGGATCATATCGACACATATTCATATTTGTTCTATGTATTTTAGATTACATTTTTCAATCGGATTAAATCCGTCGGATCTTTAAGCAAATAAAAATTCAAAATAAATTAGATGGAATTCAGATTAAATTTTGCGTCACTGAAAACCCATATGTGCTTATATTAAGATATTTGAGTTTAGTTTAATTCATGAGTATAACTCATTTAAACTCTATTCGCTTACTAATTGTTAAGTTAAAAAACTCAATTAAAACTATATAAAAAAGAAACAAATCAAATTTGAATTGTGGAACTGCATGGTAAATTCTACCACCAACAAACTTCAGTTTTCGAGCTTTTGGCACTTTACACCATGAAATTATTTGACATTTTGTACTTTAATTTAAAATTTTTGGCACTTTACACCTAATGTGTGTTTTGATAAAAAAAATTCATTGAAGGGTATAATAATACATTTTCGAAAATTTTGGCACTTTGCACCCTAAAAATATTACCACTTTGCACCCAGAATATAATTTATTGGCATTTTCAACCTCAACTTAATTTGATAACCTAGATAATGTAAATAACATGTAATATAGTAACATGTTATATTTGCAAACGTGTAGTTTAGATATAAAGTAAATAATCTAGAGGATACTTAAAAATAAAATGAAGACAATGTCTATTTTTTAATTTAAATTTTATTAGAGAAAAATGTTAAAATAAGTTATCATAAAGTAAATAAATTAAGAATAATATGTTTATGATTGTTGTGCATATAAATGACCATTTTCTCTCAACATTGAAGACATTCATGAGTTTTTTTAAGGAAAACACATTAGGGTGCAAAATGTCATACTATTATTTCTAGGGTGCAGAGTGCCAAAAAAATTTTAATCGGGGTGAAAAGCGTCAACATGTTATAATTTTAGGTGCAAAATGCGAACATTATGGGCCTGGTTGTTTGTTGTTTGGGAAAGTAGTTTGGGAGAGTAGTGGAGGTTTGTGAAATAGTCTCGATCTGCGTAATGTTGTTTGTTTTGGTTTTGAGAGAGTGATTTGAGAAACAAAGTATATGTAGTTTTTTTTGGAAGAGTTATGTTGTAGGGGTAAGATGTGTAAGACTTTATGTCAAATCATGTTTGTTGTGAGATAAATTGTGTAAGAGATAGGTTACTTTATGTCAAATCAGAATATAGTTTATAGGTTTTGTTTAGAAATAAGAAAATTGTTGTTTGTTTGGGGTTTTGAGAGAGTAGTTTGAGAAAATTGAGAGATGAAAATTTTATTTAAGAAAATAAAAAACATGTTTGTTTGGCATTTCCCAAACACGAAATTTTTTGGGGAAACGCCAAACAAACTGGTCCTCTATATTTAGAGGGTGCATAATTTATATCAGAATGTAAAGTGCCAAAAAAAAAAAAAAATACTATTCTACCAATGAATTTCTTCACCAAAACACACACTAGGGTGCAAAGTGCCAAATAAATTATATTTTCAGAGTTCAAAGTTCCAAAACATTTTAATTATGGTGTAAAGTACCAAAACTCTATAATTTTAAGGTGCGAAATGCAAAAAACCCTCAGTTTTCATATGACATCTCAATCCTAATTATGCCAATCAAGAAACTTAATTTCCTTGGATACTAATTATTGTGTAAAAATAATTGCAAGCAAACAAAGAAAATAAACAAGTGTCCGGTCCATTGCCACAATTTATTTGCACATGAAAGATTCTTTAAGCATTACATATGTAATTTGGACGGTTTGGCCATTTTATCTGACTTTTGTGGACATCCCATGTTTTATTATTTTAATTTATATTTTATGAATATGAGCATATATATAAATGTAGAGAGATTTACATATCTAATTGAAAAGGAGAGAATACATCACCCGCTCTTTGACATAGATGTTCCAACCAAATTAAAGATCCCACCATCACCATGCATATATATGAACCAACCATATCCTATCTTCATGAACTTTATGACATCGCACGAGGAACGTTTTCTTATGATTCTTCAATTGAAATGTGAAGTTTAACAAAATTGTGGATCTGTCTTTTCAAAGATTAACAATTATGGTAATATAGTTCATTAATGAAATTTCCACCCTTCTCTAAGAAAAAATATTTGACTTCATCCAATTTTTGGTTGAGGGAAATTAAGTAGTCGTTGAAGTCTCTTGAAAAAGCCAATTTTTGCTTTGTACTTCTCATTAGCCCTGACCCTGTCTTTGACATCAATCTTTAAGGCTCCATTAGAGATCACATTTTTCCACTCCATCCATCAAATGGACATATATATGTAACATTTTTATGGCTCCGGCAATTGAATTTGTTCTTAGGAATGTATTGTTCAGTGTAAAATATATATACCGTTTGAGTTTGAAAACAAGGTACTTAATTCTTCAATATAATTTTGGTAATTACCTAAAAATTTGAGATCCATGTCAAATAGGTATTATATATAGTTGTATTATTATGAATTTTAAACACTTACTCATTTAATCTAAATGAAGCTTTAGAGCGAGTTTGACCTATCGATTGCATAATTGATTCTCGTATAACAATTGCTTTTAATGGAATTGATTTAGCGTTTGGATACAATTTTTTAGAACTGATGATTCTTTAAATATAGATTTTCATTAATTTACCAGATTAGCCTTGTGTACATGCCAAAGAATATCCAATATTATGTTCACAAAACACAAGACTATACCAGAAAATACTTTTAAGTGAAAGTTTAATGATCAATTTTGATCTTCAGCAATTAAAAAAAAAAATCCATGAAATAATATATATATCACATCGGTATTTAAATGGTAAATATTTAATTATAATTATAAGTATTTTTATTGCTTTTGATTGACGAATAAAATAAATTAAGAATGTGAAATGTCATAAACTTTAGGAAGTTAAAAGTGGAAAATTAAAATTAGCGCCAAATGGGTGAAGAAATGGACTGACACGTCATGACTCACCAATACTACTATCTATCTACGTGTGTACATATCTTATATTGCTGCGTTGAACAACTTTGTTGCTTCTGTGCACCGCAAGTTTTCGGCGATGAATGAAGCAAAATGCGATTGGGACTTTTTAGAAACGTGAAATTTGGGTGTTCAACCGTGACTCTTAGTAATTTTGTAAAATGCATGTTTTTACTTTTTCTTAAAATATTGCAAAATCTCAGTGAAAATAACCAAATGAGGCTGCGAATTCTTCCTTTTAAATCGTTTCATATATAAATGGAAATCACATTTCCTACAAAATATGCCAACATATTTTCAAAGAACACGTGTGTATCTCACCAAATAGGGTATGCATCAATCATGTCGAGCAATACATTTTTCAGTTTGATTGGGTTTTTTTTCTGTTACATTTCTTAAGATAAGATTATTTCGTAAATAAAATGTTACTCAAACGAGTTTTGATCTAGTATCAAACACAAACCAAATGTCATTCAATATTTTTACAACTATATATTTGTAATTTTAGTGCCTACCTTTAAGTTGAAACTGAATTCTATACAATAAATATTTTGTTTTTAATCATTTAAAATTGAATGAAATTTTTGCTACCTATCAATTGTATTTGCAGCATCATTGATTAGATTTAGATAATTTTCATCTGATTAATTAATCTTTTTTTTTCTTTTCTAATAATTTGTCAAATTTCTTTAATACTATAGTAATAATGATAATAAACCACTATGGTTGGTGGTTAAGTACAAAATTAAAATAATTAGAAGAGACAAAAACATAGGGGTGGTTGGAGATGATTGTGTTGGCGCCGCACCACTCCCAAATATCATCCCGAAGAAGTCACCTTCATCTCCGCTGGACCCGCCAACGCCACCGCCGGTGCTAATTGGTCCGGTGGTGGTCCCTCCGCCGTATTGTATATTCATACTATTGTCCCTGCATTATTATAAAATACTTTTCTTAATTGCTTCGCTTTTGTAGCACTGTAAAATGTTTCTCGCAAGTTAATAAGATAGTGCATTCCATGTAAGCATATTATATAAAACATCCAATCAAACTAAATGTACAACAATATTTGACATGAGTTTAATTAATAAAATTCCCTTTTATGCACATAACAATTTAAATCTAAACAATATATATGATTTAATTTTATTCTTTTTAAAATTCAATTCAAACTTGTCTTAATCAATTAATAGGTCATATAGAATGTAGCCCATTTTGACACCTTAAATAATTGAGGGAGTACACAAATCCCTTCTTCATATGCAACCTTTGATTTTATTTTAATTAAGAAATTAGGGGAAAAAATGGTTGCAAAAGTCCAATCAAGAAGGGGCATCCAAATTGAGAGGTATTAATTTGGAATAAATTAATGGACCCCTACCCTGTGGGATCCAGATCATTAGGAAAACACGTGTGAAAATATAGCAGTAGCATTTATATATATATGTAGTGACTATACACAGCCTAATTGGTCATAATCTGAATATATTAATCTTAAGAACAAAAAAAGAAAAAGGAAGAGAGATGTATTAATTATTCAATTTCAAAGAAAGAAGACAAATATTAAGGCCTTGTTTGGATTGTCTTTCAGAATTCTATAAAACAATGTTCTCATCTTTAAACAAAAAATTCTCACTCATCTTTTAAACTCCTATCCTATTTCAACCAATTGAAATTGACCTATCCCACTTTTTTTAAAAATAAACTTAAGACTTAACTATAAAAAATTACTTCTACATTATTTCTAATTTTCAGTTATTTCATATTTGCTTTCCACCAACTTGATTTGACAATACTAATATACAACGAATTCCACAAACATTTTCATACTCTTTAAACAATTTTTAAGTTTGCTCTAAATTCAAGACAAACTACGTACAATACTTTTGTATTTCTATGAACAAATTCGAACACAATTTTTTTATACGCACAAAGACCTAGAATAGCTTACACGTAAAATTGTGTTTGATTTTTTATTTTTAAATATAAGTGTAGCAGGTCTTAGATTTAGAAAACGAAAACAATTACTATTTAAGGAAGTATATAAAACAAATGGTTTTTAAAATCTTCATATTGTTAGTAGTGTCAAATCAAGTAGGAAGAAGAAAAAATAAGATAGAGAGAAGAAATAAGGATTACAAAGTAATAGTCTATTATGTTTATAGTATATTCTTAGAATTTTCTTAATGCAATATATATACAATTTCTAGTAAGTGAGATGGATTAAAAAATTAATTTACTAAGATGGGGAATAAATAAATAGACGAAACAAATCCCTTATATTTTTCCATATCCTATGGTAATTAACAGCTCAAAGCCTCAAACACAGAAATAAGGGTAAGAGGGTCATTTAAGTTGAGGAATATAAAACAGCAAATGGGCCACACAGCCAATGGGTAAATTGGCTTTCAACTGGATCTAAAAAAAAAAAAAAAAGGAAAGATTATTGGCTTTCAACTGTACATAGGACAAACTAGCTGTCAGGGGGGTCCCAGTCCCGGGACTCTGTGTGTAGGTAGACCCCATATAAACAAAGGGGGTTCTAAAAAGGGGCCCACGTCCATGTGCGGCCATGAAATAAAGGAAATAAAATACTCCTATAACCTCTTTACATTTACACATGAAATAGCCAATCATGTGGGCCCCGCAAATGTAAGGCCCACATTATCCTAAACATAAAAACTTACCCTAATTGTTTGAACTCTAAAAATCCATGTCATAATTCACACAAACACAAAAATGTAATACTCCTACTAATTCGTGTACAAATAAATAAATATGCTTATTATTCTAGATTGTAGCTTTGGTTTAAAAGAAAGTACTGTAATTTGTTTCCCAAACCGATGAAGCGCGTATTATATATATATGTCCAAACAACTAACCACAACATTAAAGTCACCCTTCCTAAAAAAGTCACCCTTCCTAAAAGTACTAATAAAAGCAGAACTGGTAAAAGCCCAAAAAGACAACACTACTATAGCAGTAGCAGATTCTTAAAGACAGTGGTCACATTTATCAATGTATGTATATACCTTATTCTATGCTACTTGTTTTTCACAGCTGTAATTGGGTTTTTACTATTGTAATTTGTATGTACGGGATTAAATAAATACTCCTTCCGTCCCACTTTTCTTATTTCTATTTTTATTTTGGGACGTCCCAAAATATGGCTTTTTTTCTCTCTCAAATAATAATAAAAGTTTATTTTTTTTAACAAATTATCTAAAACTCCGTGCCACACCTAAAGGGAGCAAGATTATTGGGGCGGAGGGAGTAATAAAGACATTTCTCTTAAAACAATAATGATTCCTTAAAAGACTAGACTATCATACAACATACAAAGACTGTTATTTTGCTTCTCACACAAATATATATATAAAAACTGACTACAATAAATTAAATAATAATGAAAATTTTACCAAATCAAATAGTGAAACTTTATGAAAAGCTTAAAGGAGTATATATAAATCAGCATCAGACCAAACTAAGACTAAGGACATGAGCTGAGTTTATTCAGCAACCAGCCTTTGTACAAGCCGATAATATTCCAAAAGTATTTCGAATGGCTACTTTAGAGGTGGGGGTGGGGATCTCTCATATGATTTCGCTGTGAACACATGCGCGTTGTATTTGTATGTGGAACGACATTGATTTTTAGCTTTTCCGAGTCATCTCTTCCTAACAGCTATACAAGAATTAATGCATCTAATTCCCCTAATCCATTCAACTAATATTCATGTTCCAGTGCAATTTACATGACCTAAGTGTTTATGATGAGAGTATCTCAATCTTTTTCTATTGAAACAGAAGGATTCAAGGTCTTATATATATAAACTCGCATAGCTACGCACACCACGTTATCTTGAGATAATGAATCGAAAACCCAAGTCACTTAGCAAAATGATTAGAAAGTCACGAGCTCTACAGCCTACTTCCAACTTTAGTATCTTCAAACAATCTTTGTTAATGTGATATGATACACATCACACTAGCATTGTTGGAGCCATTTTCAACCAAGTGGAAGGACAGGGTCGTAATCTAACGAAAAAGAGTGCAAAAGGTCCCCTCAAGTGGGACACTAGCATCTTAGTAGTTTCTCAGATAAAGCCCCACCAAATGATGTGAAAAGGCAAAAACACCCTTCACTCAAGACAGTTAATAACAAAGTTGTTTTCAGCTGTAAAGTTACAACCAAATGAATGGAACTCATAACAGAACTTTCGAAAAGAAATCATCAAGAAAATAAGAAATTGAACTATATAATAAAGTAAAATAAAGAGTGATGCTGATATTTGTTAAATGAAAAATTCAAAGGACTTGTTATATGTATGTGTACCTTGGGCCACCAATAACACCAGCATTCATGGTGAGTTGATCGATGAGGCCAGCGGATTTCGGGTCAACACTCGAGGCCTTGGCGTACTGCATGCTTAGACCTCCACCCGATGGTACGAAAAATGCACCATTTACCAAAACATCCCCATCTGTCCTCCAATTCCAATCGGACCATTGCCCCTCGTCTGTGTCCACACGCTTTGTCACCTATAATAACACATTGAATCAAATCTTACTAGCATTCCAAAAGTGTCTAGGTATATGCAATCAAAAGCACAAACAAAGCCGTATATTTAATAACGGCCAATTTCGCTCTTGTTTCTTTCTCATATGCCTCAGTATCATAACAAGTCAAAGAAGTTCATTAAACCTTCTTGGCCCCATATATTTGATTGAATGGAATGCATAAATGTAAGAAATTTTTTACCTCCTTAGCATTGGGATCGGTAGGTGCGGTGTAGCGATTCCCCTGACTATTAATGGTTGGATTTGCACTTCCTCCAATTGCATACATTTTCCATTCACTAAAATCATTGTTCACCACATGTATGTAACCCCTCCTACACCTCGGCATCCTTTGCACGAGCCCCTCCCCAAAGTGATTAAAAGCTATCGTCACCTATTCCATCAAAACATTATAACATTAATATCAACTACGAGAACACATTAAAATCTTTGGGCTATGTTTGGTCCTTAGGTTTCAGTGAGAAAACGACAAGAAAAAAGTTAATCTTGCATCAAATGATAGAAGATCGAGCGCCCTTTTTACTAACTCAAATCCAAGAACCAAACACAACCTTAAGAATCGCCAAAAAGTCCAGAGTGAAATGTTTTAGAAGTGCTAACCTGCATACCAGAATCGGGCAAGTACCTATCATCGTGTCCTAAAAGCATAACCTCATCATGATGAGAAAAATAGCTATTTGAAATGGTAATAGCGGTGGACCCCATAATTGCATCCACCAATCCATCTGTGCAATGCGACAATGCACAATGATCGATCCATATATTCCTCGAACTAAAAATCGATATCCCATCACCATCCGATCTCCCTCTCCGCCCAAAATGCGTAGGGCTCGACCTTATATCAGTATTCCCCGACGGTTGACAATTATACACATGTACATTGTGAATGATCACATTGCTAACATATTGTAAAGTAATGCATCCATTTCCCGTGATTTGCACGTTGGCCCCACGGCCATCTATTGTTTTATAGCTATTGAAAATCAACTCATGTTTAAGCTTAATAACCATGTTCGATTGGAATATGATCCAAAGAGGCTCATCTTGGATGACGGCATGACGTAGAGTCCCGGGGGTGGGATTCACGGTGTCGTGGTCGGAAGAGTCGGTTATTACGTAATATCGGCCTCCTTTTCCGCCCAGTGCCGATTGACCGAACCCAATGGCACAGTCGGCTAGGTGCTGGCGGTTAGCTGCCCAGTTGGGGTCACAACGCCAGCAGTCGTCAATGGGGTTCCCGGTTAGGCATTGGGATTTACCATTGATTAATATTCTTCGTGATATAGAATCATTCACTCTCCTGTGGAAATATCACAAATGAATTAGGGAAAAAGGGAAGTCGTATACATAGGGGCAATGTGGAACTCGTTGATTAGAAATTTTATATGCTTTCAGTCTTTCACTGAAAGTTGTTTCTGTGTTAAAATATATATATATATATATAGACTAGTTTAACATGTTTCTTTTATATATATTTTTCCAAATGTTATTCAAAAATTAAGCTTGAGTTCTCGAATTTCTTTTAATATTTAACTACCAACACATACCTCTAATTTTTGTACCCAGAAACGAAAGAGAAAAACAATAATTAATTTTAGAAAGTGGCGGAAATACAGCAATAAGTAGAGACCCCACATGTGGGATATTTTATCAAACAACAAAAGAAAAAACAGGGGAAAAACAGGGTATTGTAAATCTAAAATTAAGTGAAACCCAGATCTTAAAATGCTTCAAACTTGAAACTTTTAGTACATTTACATTATAAATAAAAAAACCCAGTTGAATACAGTGGAGGAAAATGGGTTTCAGCTAAAAAAAAATTAAAATGCAAGAGACCAAGATTGTACATACCTTTGTACTTGTTGAACTACAGCTTCTGGATTTGGGTGTTGATGAGGGAGGGTGAGATTTAAGAAACTTGTAGCTGCAAAAATGGTGGAAAGAGAGTTGAAGAAGAAGCAGAACAAGAGAATGCAGGTTTGAGAAAGCATCTTTGTTTAGAGGAAGAAAGAGTTTATCAATGAGGAAAAGAAGAAAATGTGATGATTTTTTTCCTACTGTTTTGTTTCTTGTGTAAAGGGGCTTCTTTTCTTGGACGCAGATTTTGGGAAAAATGTGAATGATGGGTTTATGTATATAATAAACTGTATTTCATATAAATAATGGTGTCAGTTAAGAACAAACTAATTTATGGAGAATAAACTAAGCAAATGTGAAATGAAAATGGTGTTTGCTTTTGGATTGGTTTTGGGATGTGTAATTTATTTGTGTTTTTGCATATTTCAACTTGAAGAAAAGAAGAGATTTTGAGGGAGGCTCCAAGTTTTGTGTGTGTGAGAGAGAGAGAGAGTATGAAAATGGTGACTATTTCTCTCACTACATTCTTGATTTGCAGCCTCCTCAAGTTTTACATTCCTATCTTGCTAGCTAAATATTCTATCAACTGTCTGATAAAGGAAAATAAAAACATATTAATTAATTATTAAAATATATAAAAGAAATAAAAAAAATGAGAAACGGCTGATTATTTAGAAGGGGAGAAAGGAACTGCAATTGGCTAGTTTAGCCTAACAGGATCAATTTTTTGAAATAATTTAGTGATAAAAAGTTTAACTTGAATTTTGGCTGCTGATTAAGGTCCAGTAAAATATTATTTGCTGGTTATGGGTTCTGAAAATCTATTGGCTTTCATACTCTGCAAAGACTTTTTTTCTCAACTTTTCATGTAAATGGTGAAAAGGACTTGAGGGGGCCGGGTTAGATTTCGACATGATTAAAAAGTAAAACTAGAAGTGCAATACATTATGACCTTTTGAGGATTACTAATTACAATGAAGATTGAAGATTAACCTTTTGTATTCTTTTTTTTATTTTTCAGAAAACCTTTTGTTTTTCTTGGTAAAAGGATCATTGTTCTTTCTAGTATAATTTTTTTTATTAAGGTTAAACGTGTAAAGATAACCAATTCTTAACATATTATTGAGTTTATTCTTTATTTTCATAACTTCTTATCTTAAACAAATTACTTTGTCCCTCTAACCAATTTCGAATATTTTTGTTTCTTTAATGAGTTGATACAAAAATTGAAGATTTGTTGGTAAATAATTAGATTAACATCATAATTGTTGTTAATGAAATTGACAAGTGCGGTTTGCTAATCACAATTTGTAATTTTTTTTTAAAAAATTGTTGAATTTTTCCTTTTGGGTTCTTGTTTGGAACAAAGATGTGCTTAAAAAGATCACAATAATTATTATTTATTTTTTTCGAAAAGTTCATCTAAGATGATGGGAAGATGATGTAGAAGGATCTGATATAGATGAAGTTGAATTGTCTAATATCACTTAATTGGCGCTAAAATATTATGAATTAATGGATCGGCGCAAAATCAAAGATTAATCGAATCTCCTTTTTCGAATTGGACTGTTTTTGGCATTATTTTGGACTGACTACATTCATCAGAATCGCGATTAAGACCCTGATTCGAAAAACTTTGGACGGTGCGCAAGTATTTATAATCAACTTCGTTGATACATCCTCATTTTCATTCTTAAATTCCTTCATTTTCCCTTTCAGTTTCAGTTTTTAATTATCTTTTGTCATTTTTGGTAACATTTGACTAGTTGTTTTGGAAGTAGATTTTTTAACACGATTTGGGCTAAATTTTGGTTGAGTATCTTATTTTAGTTAGTAACTTAAAATGATTTAGTTTTCGAATTTTGTCATTTTGATATATTTTACTATTTTACCCTTATTGGTTATTTAGTCCAGCTTGTCAACTATTTTCGAACCAATTGATCATTTCATATATTAAAATTCGTGAGTTTCTCTCCTGGAATTTCATTTTTTGCAATCTTTCCCTAAAGAATGATATTCTCTAATCGAGAGACTTTTGCAAAACTGCATTACATCATGTCAAATTGACGACAAAATATATGTTATCCCATCTTAGTGTATAACATTGTGTCACAAGTCCAACCCATATTAGGGTGGGTATGGTTGGGTTTGGGTTAAAGATATGTGTATAGTAAATTTTGAGATTTACATATTTCATCCTGAATTCGTACTTTAATAATTTGGGTATCCGGAAGCGAATACCGAATTATTGCAGAAAGGGACGGGATTACGGGTCCTATATTTTTTAAATCATCAATTCTTCGTGCACCTAACAAAATTAAATTACAATGTTTCGTATAAAATTTCTTTTGTAGTAGAATAATAATAGCAGTAGTACTTTAGTTTGTAGAGCAAAAAAAAAAATTTACAATATGTCGTGGCATAGGTGGGAAGAAGAAGACGTGGTAGATCCGTAGAGACTATATGAGTTTTTAGAATTGAGGCAAACCTAGTGTAAGATTTAAAAATTATATTATGGTAAAGTTAAAGATTTTCATTATTAGATGGTGTTAATTAATTAATAATATGATATATAAGCAAGGTGTAAAATTATATAATAATAATAAAATATAGGCGGGATTCTAATATTCAAAGTTAGAGAGGCTAATTCCAAACCCATCCCACATTCCCGTAATAAAATATGAATTTTTAAATTCGAATATTCAAACCCAAAACATACTCGTCCTAATGAAATATTTTAAAAAGGGGACAGGTCGGACTTGAGTTACTCAAACCCAAAACCAAATCCACCCCTAGCCCATACCCATAGTAACTGATGCATTGCTAAATGCAGACATAAGTATACCACATGATTCATTCCGCAAATCATATGACACAAGCTAAGCTTAAAAATAGATTGGTGTAGCATTTTGTATACAAAATTGACATATATTCGTTCTATTTATTGAAAAAACCTGAATTCTTTCAAAATAACAATAACGTCTCGATTTTAGTAATTTAAATGAATTTTCCAGTTGGTTTTCGTAACAATTAATTTACTAACTTTCAGTTGGTTAGGAGTACGGATTTTTTGTCCAGCTCCGTACTAATTTATAAATTAAATAATTATTCATTGTAATTTGTTGGTAATCATACAGATAATAGATTTTTAAATGTAATAATAATACAATTCGTCATATCACTAACAAACATTGATTTTTCGCGTTTTATTTAAAGTTGCAATAGCCAAGAACAGAGAAAAAAATACCCTTTGAAATCAAAATAAATATTAAAACAGGTTCACTGCAGATAAACATAACTCACCCTTTAGCGTGACTCATTCCTTAGCTAAATGGATTTTACAAGATAATACTATAAAAAATGAAAAGAACTCTCAGCCTAAGTCAAGTTTCCCTTCAGCTCATGGAGTTTTTCCTCAGATTCCAAGTTCAACTTCCCCTTTCTTTTTTATAGTCATCTCCAATGACTCAATCTATCAATTTCATTTAATTTCAATCCTCATTTTTTTCCACTATCACTTAATAATAATAACTTGTATTTAAGTTTCTTACATTATTATTAAATTTACAAATAATTAATGTTAAATTTCATAAATCAAAGTTACGTTCTTTTAATGTTAATTTTTAAAAATTAAATTTTCTTTATGTTTCCTAATTTAAAGTTTACAAAATTAAAATTAACCTTTTTAAATTAATCATAAATTAAAGAAACTTTTTATTTAAAAAAAAGAAAGAATTTTATTAACTAAGAATAAATAAAAACAAAAAACAAAAAATCATTGCCTTCAATATTCAAGGGATGGGGCAAGCCAACCTTGACTTGCACCACCCCTTTGAGCAATGTGTGGAGATGGCCTGAAATAAATAGGATCAGATAGATGCTTTACTCCCTCTTATAAACAACCACATTTTAGAAGTTGTAATCCTTTTATCACTATAAAATTTGGATTTTCCATTTTGCTATGTTGAAAACATATTACCTAGCTATCATTAATTACGTGGCATTCATCTAGCACTCGAGTGGATTAAATCCACCGGGGTAGGTACTAATTTTCCATAAACTGAGATGGATTAGGCAACATAAATTTGAGTTTCCGACATGATGACATTATTATAGTATATAGGCTTATATGAAAGACACCATATATTATCTTTCTAAACATAATTTTTCTTTCTTTAAATTTCTAAACATGATTAGGAGTGGTTGAATTACATGAATCTTGTAGGTGGGTGTACGTACAATAATTGTATACAATTAATGATTGAATATTTCCTAATGTAGCCAATCAATTAACAATTAACTTATAATATTTCAAGAAATAATGCAATACGAATATAAGCAACAAAATAATAATAATCACAAACTATATCCAACAAAATAACAATATTAAAATATAAAATATGTATATATCAGTAACAAATCAATATAAAATTTTAGTTATAAAATATACTTAATTAAGTGATGTCAGAACTAATGCTGGCAAAACACCAAAATCCAGAATCCAGATCAGATCCGGCCCTCGTTTAATCCATCCCAATCATACAATTTTAATAAGGCTTGGTTAAGATGATTAGATTTACTGATGAGAAACTTTAGGTCTGCCCGAGTCAATAACAAATCAAATAAATAAATTACTCTTATTATGATAGTGTATCTCTTTATACAACAAGTCAATCAAGTTCAAATTCAACCTGACCATTTCCCGATAAAAAAAAAAATAATAAATAAAATAAAATTCAAACTTGACCCACAGGCCAAAATCCATCCACAACTGCACGACCCCACCTGCCTTTTTTTGATAAGTTAATTATTTATAGCTCAATTAATAAAAATAATGAGAAAATTCTTCCGAATTTGAGCCAGCCCTCATCATAAAAACGAACATGAAAGGTCTCTAAAATTAATAATATCAAACGACATAACTTTCTCGGCCCATAATTAGAATAAGCTAATTTTTGTAAGGAATAAATTAATCAACCTTATCGATCACTAAAAATTTTCTTGCATATTTATAAATGTCACTTTAAAGTTTAAACTATTCCTTTTGCAATAATATGATTTAGGTTTTGACCATCAAGGATCAAAGTTGAATTGCCTCATATAATCATGCTAAAATTGCTTATAGCAGTTAGGTAGAAATTAAATATCATGCTATTTAAAAGTCATAAACCAATTGATTAAGAAAATTATCAGCATGATTTTATTCAAGAAATTAAACTTAGATATATAAATATTAAATGTTATAAATGTCCAAGTTGGGGAATAAAGTTGCAAATTCAGTATGATTTTCCGCGTGGTGGCTTGACACGGTCACGTAATTCCTCCTCCCTGGCCTATCTCATGTTTCTTGGCTGGCCAAATATTTAAATGGAATTTTGGAAAGTAAGAAAATAAAATAAAATTGAGCTTTACAGTTATAGACCAGATCCATGAACCGCATATATATCTCACCAGGTATGGCAATTTGGATCTTTAAACCAACATCAAAGCATGCATGTAGGAAATATAAATAATTTAAATATGCTAGTTAATTTTACCCTTTTAGACATTACTTGAATTTTTTCTCCTGTTGCCCAAGTAGGACAAATTATACCTCTAAAAAAAAAAAAAAAAAAAAAGAAGTAGGACAAATTATTGATGCACAGTATACATATTTATCCAAAACAAAACACATTAATTAGTATGTCGGTGTATTTATGGTCCCGTTTGGATGCATTTGTAAAAGGCCTGCCACCTAATGTTTCTTAATATCTAACATTAGAAACATATTTTAATATTTTTAAATTTTAATAACTCATACTCCCCATCTAAGTGCCATATTAAAAAGAAAGTAATTCTGTGCTTTCCTGGTAAATAAATATAATTATAAAAAGTCTATGAATCAAAATTTCGTTTATAGAGTATATATATATATGCTTCGATTAGCTAATTAAAATTTGAAAAAATTTAAAAATCAAAATGAATGTGAAGAAATTACTTAATGAATAAAAATAAAAGAGTCTCAAGGCGAACAATTTCTTTTTGAAGTTACACATTATTTTAGTTCTCATTGATTAAGAAACTGAGACGTTTCGATGCTTTCCGTAAAATTTTTAAATAGAAACGAGCGAAATTTTGATCATAATTTGGAGTCATCCTGACATTTAATTCACATATATATATCCATATGAAAAATCTAGTTTATTTATTTCAACCAAACCTCATTTGTCCAAAAACTTACATATTGTTTTTATCCAAATATTTTTCATCAGTTCTCTAAAAATTCTGAGACTTAATATTTATTAACCAATATATAAATATGTGCAAGTTATATTTCGTAACATAATGACAAACGGGCCCTAACCAAGTAGTAATGGATTCAAATCTCACTAGCTAGTCTGGATATTTCTCTAATTTTTATATTAATATTGATAGATGATTTATCTTTGTAATTTGATTGTGATCAAACGAACTTGAATAGATTTATAATGTAGATATTGATTTCACAATGTAAAACACCGTTAAAAAAAGAGTAATTCAAAGCCAAGCTTTTATCATAATTTATAAGAAAAAAACTTTTTCCTTTCGAAGTAACAATCACGGAGTAGGAAATTCGGATCACCATTGACAAGTTGTTTTGATGGTATGAATTTCTCTAACACACAGTAAAATACTACATGTTATATACAACTTGATTGCTGAAGATGAGGCATCAACCAAGTGGTTAAAGATGATATTTCATTAATAAAAAATTATAGGATCAATTAACATTAACATGGGTATTTTTTTAGTTTAATATATTAATATTTTCTCTATTTTAATAATAACATTTGTAGTAATTAGGTTATTTTAATGTCAATGTAATAGATTTGGTTCGATATAATGTTAATTTGACGTAACAATGTATTTATCATCTGAAAAAATTGAAATAAAAATATACGAGTTAATAAATGCTATGTTTTAATATCTCCAACTAGACAGATATAACTTCCATTAAGCGGAAATATTCTTGCATAGACCTGATCTATGAGATTTTTATAGACCTCGTGGTGGTAAATAAGTCACATAATACATTTTGAGAGCATGACATCATCAAAATATATGATGTGGCTTATTTACCACCACAAGGTCTATGAAATCTCATAAACAGGTCTATACAAAAAAAATTCCATTAAGCCTAATTAAATTGAGAAAAGAACACTAATCCTTGTGTTTATCTTTCTCCAAGAAACTTTAATCAGCAATTAGCACAGATATCTAATGCAATACCGCTGCCCAAAAACATTTTAAAATTGGATATTCCTCAGTTTACGAGGTTTCAAACACTGATATACTTAGTCAAAGTATATACTGAACTGTAGTAATTTAATATTCAAGATTCAGTCAGAAGACCATAGTCATTTGTTCCAACAATTCAGCATGGGTAAGTTGATTATTAGATCTCAATACCTGGACATGTAAGTTGTGCTCAAACTATATACTAATGTGAAGGTAAATGACAATATCACAGTCCATTATTTCACAGCCTATGTATAGCCAAATGGAAAATGATAGCATCACAGTCCATTAGTTCACAGCCCATGTACAGCCAAATCTAATTGGTTGGAGAAATTTTATTACATGTGGCAACTTGTTTAGTGGGTTTTTCTTTTATTTTTTTTTTTCAATTTTCACCCCCACAATTTTGCAATTTTCTATAATTTTTGCAACTTTTACCATTAAATTTAGATTTTGTTATGATGTGACATTCTATCAACTTTTAAAAATTACAAAAGAACACCTAAATTATACAATATTACTCATATAAAAATTAATTCATTACTTTTCAAATGTTAATTTATCATTTATCAATATTTTAATATAAAATATCTCGAAAATTACAATAAAATATAAACTCATAATTTAAAAGTATTTGCAATGCATATAATTTAGTATTTATGACATAATATTTAATTTAGGGTTTGATTTAGGGTTTAGGGTTTTAGGGTTTAGGATTTTAGGGTTTAGGGTTTAGGGTTTAGGGTTTATTTTATATATAGGATTTATTTTTATTTATTGATTAATTATGGGTTTGTTTTGCAATTTATTTTATAATTTATTTTTGTGAAATAAAAAATGCCACAATCGGACAACCGGCTGTACATATGTACAGCCGGTTGTCCGGCTGTCATGCTAGCACTACTCTTTTTGTAATCAATTATGGTACTGGAAACAAACGCTAAATCAGTTATATTAAAATTAAGTTTCTTAAAGATAATTATATCACAATCAATTATTTTAAAATTAATTACGCAATCGCTAGACCAAACTCACCCTAAATTTATATGACTGCCGATCAATGTTATTCATCATCCAATGCGCATACATAATCAAGTTCTTAGAAAAATTAATGGCATTTTTAGTTCTACTTTAGCTTTATAAATGACAAGTTTGATCCCAAAATTTTAAAGATATTTTGTACTTTTAATCTCACTGTCTTCTATTATAAAATTTTTGGACCAAATTAAAAAGAAAGTCCCATGGGACCAAAGTGCTAAACATCTCATTGCCTCATATTATTCAATTTAGACCAAAAAGTGAAACATACACAGTTCTATGCGAACCAAAAATGCTAAATATCACATTGTCTCCTATCATCTATGTTGGGACCAAAAAATTGAAAACTGAGATAACCCTAAGATAGTCAATCTTAACCATTAAAATTTATCAAAATTAAATTTAGACCACATAATTTTGTTCACAGAAAAATTGATCAATTAGACCTTTTTTTTTTGTTGGACAAATTTGAAATGAAAATTTACTTTTATACCCTCATATAAATATACTTAACAACACATAAAATATATGGTTTGGCCTTGAGTGGTTGGGCCTAGGGTGTTTTGAAATTTTACATTATTACAACTTGTGCCCTCTAATTTTTATGTTGAATATATTAGATACAATTGAACTATTCAAGTAACAATTGAATCCTTAATTTTCTATTTTATCTCAATGTAGCCCATAACATCTTACATTTCTCATTATTTTATTTAAAATATATCAAGAAAATATATATTTCACTAATATTAGTGAAAAATCAATATAATATATTTTCATTTATTTTGGAAATACGTATTTATATTTCAATTCAATATTCATAAAATATTGTTACTATAAAAAATATTTTTTGGTTACAAAAAGCAGAATCTAATTACTTGGAAGTCGTGATAAAAGAAAAGCTTTATTTGATTCACACCATGCATGTTCAAGTTCAATGAAATTCGAAACTCCGATCGAACTGATTGATCTCCACGAATATTTTTAAGCTCTATCTTTTGGGTTAACTCTATTTAATTTAATAGCCTCACAATTAGTCTTCCTAAATCCTTTTTGAGAATACATTATTATGTTAAAAATTATTTCAATAATTACCAAAATACTAGATTGTTGACTAATTGCTTAAGAGCCCGTTTGGCCCCACGATTCAACTGCTGAAAACTACGATTGCAACTCTAACGTCATTTTCCTGCCGTTTGGCCCCACTTCCAATTATGCAATTTTAATTTTGGAACGTGAGATTGTCACGTTGCAGAGAAGTTGCGCTATCGAAGCTTTTGGGGGCCGTGATATTTAAGTAATAAAAATTTCCAACATTGTCCTTTGACTAGCCTCACGTATATGTAGCTCACTTTCAAATAAATGATGCTAATTTTCTTTTATGCAAGAAATATAATAAAGTTTCAGTCTCGTAATAAATAATAATTATATTTATTAATTTTCTGTTTCATTTACTTTATTATTGTTCTTTTTAATTTTAGAAAGTCCCTTAGTTTCTTTTTTCTTTTCTAAATGTTAAAAGATGAACACAACAAATTAGTGATATGTTCAAATATTTCTTTGTAGTTTTCAAGTTTCAATTTTAAAGTGTTCTTAATAAAAATGTTTATTTTTTTATTTTTCTTAAAATCAATAATTCTACAAATAATTTAAACGTTCAATCAATTATTTTTGAGTAATTATTTTAAAAGTTATTTCATAATAAATTCCTATAATGGATAAACTATCCCTTATGTTATGTGAAAGTAAAAATAAATCTTAATTTTTTAGTTTCCTATTGTTTTGTGATAGTTATATATTATTGAATAATGTTGTTTAGCATATGAATGCGGTTATTTTTGTAAATTACATAAAAATCTGCATATCTCGAATCAATTACAAAAAAATTGAACCAAACGCTAAATCAATTTTACAGAAGCAATTATATTAAAAGCAATTATACTATAATCAATTATTCTAAAAGCAATTATGCAATCGCTAGGCCAAACTTACCCTAAATATGAGTGCTATAATTTTCGGCCTTATATTTTTAATTTTTCATCTACCGTTTTTATTTTTATTTTTTAATTTCTATGGATTCCTTATCAATATGCCGACCTTTTTATTTTATTTTTTTCAATTTGAGATATTTCGACTATTTCTGTATTTCTTAAATTAAGAGCTTTAAATGTAAATTTATGTGTAAGGTTGAAAATCAAATCAAGTTATTTGATACTCGGCTCGAGTTCTTTTAATAAGTTTTGAAGCTCGGCTTGAGTTTCGATATAGCTAAATATTGAAAAAATACATGTAAAATACCAAACTACTCGATACTCGATACTCGGCTCAAGCTCGTTCGATAGAAGCTCATTTAAGCTCGGTTCATTAGGTTCATTAAGAAATCAAACCAAACTCAAACACAAAATTTCAAACTCGATAAAATTCAAACTAAATTTGAACAGTATATCATTCGATACTACTCGACTCATTTATAACGCTACCTAACGACTCATTTATAACGCTACCTAACGTATATTTATGTCATAGTCGGAAGCAAAGCTTTTATGCATTGCCTCGAGACACATAAAGAAGAATCAAATGATAGCCGCCAAAGTATCATCCATATAGTGAAAGAAGAAAGTCGCAAATCTTACTTTTTTTCTAAAGCAAGTACCAATATTATCTTCCTGAAATGCTAATCTACAATAAAAAAATATAAAAAGGAAGTAAAGTGAGAAAGAAACAAACGAAGAAAGGAAGAAAGAAAAAAAGAGTAAGGATAACAAAACGGCTTTAAAAAAAATAACGCCCGGAACCAAAGTATCATCTCTTGATGTGAAGCATTTTAGGGATAATTCTTGCATAGACTTGGTCTATGAGCTTTTCATAGACCTTGTGGTTGTAAATGAACCACATCATACATTTTGATGATGTCATACTCTCAAAATATATGATGTGGTTCATTTACAATCACAAGGTCTATGAAAAGCTCATAGACCAGGTCTATACAAGAATTTTCCGCATTTTAGGGGCTGGTCTTTGGGTGAGTAATGCAAGTGAAATAATTTTGATTTGTATAATGTTGTTTGTTTAGATTTTGAGAAAGTTGTTTGAGAAATAAAATAGATGTAAGTTTTTTTGGAAGAGTTAAGTTGTTGGTGTAAAATGTGTAGAGTTTTTATATATTTTTTAGAGAAAAGAATTGTTATTTGTTTGACTTCTAGGAGAGTAGTTTGAGAAAATTGAGAGATGATAATTTATTTTAAAATATAGAAAATTGGTTTATTTCGATTTCCCAAACACAAAATAATTTTGGGAGAAGCCAAACAAACAAACAAACCGTTATAATTTATTTTGTGCATTTGTATGGGGATTGGTTATGTCATATGTAATTAATAATGGCAAAAAATAAAAGAATCTCTAACAGGTTAAGTACAATTGTAAAAGTCCGGTTTTTGATGAGTTAACTTCATATGATATATTTATTGGGTAATTTAAATCATCTCTATTTATCTCCATATGAAATGAAATGAAATAATGAGCAATTTACCTTTTTGTGATATAAAATAATGTGCAATTTAACTCCATTCTAGTGGACGTATTTCACACATACTCTATAATAAGATTGAAACTTCATTTTCATGTAAAAAAAAAAGAAAATCAATTTTGACATCAATTTTGACATCAACTTTGACGACATATTAACCTCGCTTTACCCTCCGTACTATGCATAAATAGACAATTTGTCTCCCGGTGATATACATAAATTGACACTTTAACTTTTGGTGATAATATTGCAGGATGAATATTTTACGCCCTTGTAAAAATGTAAAATCAATAGGGAGACAGTGTGCTTCTTTTATAGAAACATATAGAGGTATTTATTTTTTATTTTTTTATTACTGGGAATTAAACTGCCTATTTAAAATAACACAAGGAGTTAATTAATTTGCATTTCACTCTGTAAAAGACTTTTAAGCTTGACATTATGCACACTATAAATCTGCCCTTAATTCCCTCATCATTTGTATTTTGATTAAATTATAGCAAAGTTAATTTTAAGCTTGACATTATGCACACTATAAATCTGCCCTTAATCCCCTTATCATTAGTATTTTGATTAAATTATAGCAAAGTTAATTTTAAGTCGAATCTAATATATGAATATCCTTAATTATAAAACCAACAAACGTACATTAGAAAAATATAATCTTATTCTAAATGGAAACGACTAAGGGATTAGGGATCCATGTGTAACATCACACTATACACAATTACCCCATACATCTCTATGCTTAGATTTCCCCTAAGTAAATCACTCAAAGCTAAGCTACAAATTATATAAAAGCATCAAGTGTCTAATATATTTTTCCATCTCTCAATTATCTCATATTATAATATTACTTGAAATCCCAGCTCTTCTGCCGAAAGTTTTCTTATAAATTGTAAAAAACAGATAAAAAAAAATAATCTTTGTGGCTTGATTGTATTTTGGTATATAAACGATTACTTATATAACAATTTTATCAAAACAAAAAACGAAATCATATACAGGGAAATAGGAATATTTAGACAAACTTAGGTGACATAAGGTTTTTACAATGGGCCAGGCCTATATAAGTAGAAATGGCTGAGCCGAAACTTGGACCAAAGCTGATCTTTAATGGGCCTTAATTATAGAACTCGAATTACTCATTTCGTTTCAAATTAATTGGGACATTTGTTGTTTTCACACAGATTAAGAAACATCATAATTATGCATTTTTTTATGGTAAAATATCTTAAATATTATTTACAATTATGATTAATTTTTAATTTTTTTTATTACTGTGTGGTGATCATTGAGTTTCTCAACTTAAATGTGAGAATGGAGTAAAATTGAAAAAAGAATTGCTTTGAAAATCGAGACATGTCAGTACATTTGAAACAAATTTTTTGACAAATATGCTAGGTAATATGAAATGGAGGAAGTAATTAGGGGTGGGCGTTTGGGTCGGGTATTTTGGGACCCGTCCCGACCCGTTTGGGTATTTTCCGATTGGGACAAAAAAATGGGTATTTTGACCTTCGGGTTCGGGTACCCGTACCCGAAATATATTTTCGGGTTGGGTATTGGGTATTAATTTCACACCCGAACGGGTATTCGGGTACCCGTTCCGGTATTTAAAAAAAAAAATTTTTGGCCCAATTAAGTAGTGGACAGCCCAAAAAGGAAAAAAAATATCTAAACTGCCTAACTCTAAGACCTAAGTCTCTTCTAACTCTTTTGACGACCTCTCCCCAATTCACACACAGTTTCACACTCTCAAAGTCTCACAACAGCAGCCGACATCTGATCAATTGAACCCCCAAATCTGAAAATTAATTTTGGTGTTCATACTACTCAATCAATTAGACATTTATATTGTTTTGTTTTGAAGTTATTGTGTACAATTATTGTTTGAATTCATTAATTTATAATTTTACGTACATATATGTTGAAAAAAAACTCTTGGAAAAAAAAGTGTGAAATTTCGGGTACCCAATACCCAATACCCGAAATACCCGAAAATTTCGGGTACCCGAACTTCGGGTACCCGCCAAATCGGGTAGGGTTTCGGGTATGAAAATTCACTACCCGCCAAGTCGGGTACCCGACCCGAAATACCCAATACCCGGAATACCCTACCCGCGCCCACCCCTAGAAGTAATACTTAATTTTACTTAAAATCAATCACTAGGTAACTTATCATTGAATATAAATCTTAAAGTTTTAATTATAAAAAAAGTTAGTAAAAGTTTCCTTAGGCTTAGAAGCATATATACTATGCTTCATGGATCAAAGTTTCGTTTTCGATATATGTTTTAGTTAACTAACTATAAGAAACTTTTCAAAAATATTTTGAAAAAACTAGGAAAAATTATGAAAAATATTATTAAATTAAAAAAAAAAGTTTCAAGACAAATATAGAGTTTCGAAAATACAACTTATTTTCGTTTCGATTGATTCAAAAACAAAATTTTTCGATGTTTTTGACTAAAAAAAATGAAAATTTTGATCCATACTATGCTTTAATCTCGGCCCAACTCCTAAGCCCACTTTATCCACGAGGACCTTACCTTTATCCCCAAGTATAAATTGCCAAGCCCACCTCAAATTATGCTTGTATTTTCCCTCCCGCATTTCAAATCGACAGAGGAAGAGGGCGAGGGAGAGGAAGAAGAGATCACGGCGAGAACTGATGTCGAAGAATGAAGGAGTTCGGATTCCTGATACACAAAATGTTGATACAATAGTAGGTAATTCTTTATTTTATTTCAATTTTTTTTTTTTGTCGCTGACATTCATGTAAAAAGTTACCTCTACCTTTCCATGTCTCTGACTGAGATCTTAATAACGTTTCACTACGTCATTTGGATGTTTAATTATTGTGAAATTCAACAAATTTTGGGTTAACAATGAGTCGATTTCTGACTAATTAGTCCCCCAGATACGGTGGAGTACATTCAATTATGAGTTGATATTATTAGGGTTTTTTTTCTTTTCGAAATGGTTGTAAAATTATTTTTTATCGTTAACTATTTTTGTGGCAGCTGATTGTTTTTTTTAAAGGAAGATTTATTTTATTATTTTATGAATTCAACACAAAATTTTCAGATAAAGTAGCTAAGGCATGCCCTCAAAGTGCGGTGAGAAGGAAATTAGCAGACATTAGCAACTTGCCACAAAAACAAAGGCTATTAATACAAGAAGAGAAGTCACAATCTATTCCTACGAATACTAAAGAGTACATTGACCAGCTTCAGAAGGTACGTTATGTTATGTTTTTTCGTGATTGGTAGATTTCTTATTCTGTTTCTACTTATTTTGATTATGATTCTAATACAGGAACACATGGCTTTGGTGAAGATGCTGGCACAGAGAAAGTACCCTCTTTGCTTTCTAGTTCTTTAATTGGAATCTTTTCATTGGTATTATGACTTAGTTTTTCTGCAATTCTTAACATTGTTGCATGATAGTAAAATAATTGAACAGAGTGGAATTGAGTTGGATAGATTGAGAGTCAATTTGCTTAAAATGAAGGAACAAAATCATCAGCTAGCTCTACAAAACTCCCAGATGCTTGCGGTATGTGTAATTTTATTTACATTTGGAGTTATTGATGTTTTGGAAGTTTTTTGTGGCATTTTGTTGACATTTATTGCTGTATTGAATTTCAGGATTTAAATTCTGGTAAAGATCGGGTATGTGCAATAAATTGTGGAGGCATATTTCTTTTCGACATTGATTAGATGCATAGTATTATATTCGTAAATAACATTGTTCTTTGTGTGTGCTTTATTTCAGTTGAAAGCGTTGCAGCATGAGCTTGGATGCAAAAATGGTCTGCTTAAAGCAAGAAAACTGGAACGCGAGGTCTGTGTGTCCAACTTTGTTGAAGCACACTAGTAGCAAGATTGTAACTGTTTGTTATATTTTGACTTATTTTCGCTTATTATTTAGGAAAAAGCACCAAAAAGAATATGCAAAAATGCTGATACCAAGGTATAAAATGCACTTTAAATAAATTTTCTAACAGTTCTATATGTTGTGTACTTGTGTTGTTTATAGTTAAAATCTATTGCTGCTATAACCTTTGATATGTGAAGTTGATCAATTTTCAGGAGGAAGGGGATTCTTTAAAAGAATGCATAAATGATGTTAAACCTCGTATTACCAAAAGGAGTTCACAATCAAACAGTGAGCAGCTATTTTAGATGAATCTTCTTTTAGATTTAACTAGAATGTTCTTACAATGAGTTCCTTATATTATTGTTTTGCCTTGGGTCATAGGTTTGGACTGTTCTGAAACTGTCCAATCAAAAGAGAATGCTGTAAACAAAAGGTTTTCTTTCTTCTGTTTGCCTGTGAAACTAGTAACAAGAGAGACTTCGATTTTCCCTTATGTTTCTTTGTTTTTGTCGTTTGGTGTTTTTCTTGACAGGCCTTCTGTTAGGAGACAATCTGCTAGGTTTAAAGCTGCAGAACAAAAACACGACGAGGATATGCATGATATCGATGATACCAAACTTCCTAAGCATCCCTTGCTCGATAATCCAGTCCCGGAAAAGGAGTCATCTTCTGTAAAAAATGAAGATAACGAGTGCAGTTCTGGCCCCGGATATGAATCTCAAGATTTTGGAAGACCATCTCTCTGCAGGCCATCTCGGGTGGCAGCCAAAAAGGTTCAATCGTACAAGGAAATCCCAATAAATGTCAAAATGCGCAGACCTCAATGAGTTCGTATTTGTAATTTCTTACCCATTTTAGATTGGTGATGAATTAACTCTTATATCACTGATATGATCAAGCCATCTTCTGTTGTTTCTATTGTTTCATAGCTTGTTTTGGTTCTGCAGAAATTTGCTGTTAACCAACTGTAAAATTTGATGACAACAACCTTTGTTCAATGAAATTACATGATTGTAAAAGTTTGACTTTGTTACTCAGTTACATAACCTGGTTAACTTTTAGTTGTACCAAAAGAGACAGGGTCGGATGGGGATCGGTTTGACACTTATGCTAGGTTGTCTAATCAAATTAAGTGTATTTTACTTGACCTTTAACTTGAGATTTCCGGAATCATCATTTTTATATTGTGCAGATAATGCTGCAGATTTCAGGGTGAGTTTACTAACGAAATAAAGAGTGAAGTCATCTGTAAGGACATAAGCGTGTTCTCTAACACAATTGCTTGGAATAGGTAAATTGTTATGAGTAGAAACAATAAAGTGTTATTCTTTAAGGTAAAATTAGTACTCATTCTGCTGTGAGCGATGATGATATTTTATAGGTTTGAAGTAACTTTTATACAGTTAAGTTTGACTTAAATATTAAGAACACAAGGGTATGACCTTTTGAAATGGATTAAGTAATTGCGGAGTATGGAAGTGTAAAATTCGAAATTAGATTGAAATCTGTCTGACACGTGAATTAGTTGAGATTAAGAATTTAATTATACACTATAATATCATGAATTGATGGAAATTCAGAATTAATTTATGTAACTTTGTGGTGTTTTTATTGGCTTAATTGAAACCTTTTCATCGACTAAACTACTGGATTTTTGTCTTCTAACCCAGACTTATTCTTGGGGTTTTTATTGGCTTAGTTTAGTCAGTTACCGATTGTTATGATGATTCAATCCATTTTAACGTAAATTATATCATTTTTTATTTACTAGTTAGTTGAATCATAAAATCATTAAATATCATATTATGGTCTTAATGACATATACCATAATTTTTGACTAAATTACTTTTATTATTACTATGTTGTTACTAAAATTTATAGTTGTTATCATAATTTATAGTAAATAAAAAATGATATAATTTATAGTTGTTATCATAAATACCTAAAAACAAAACTTGAAAATAAAAAATGAACAATAATTACTAATCTAAAATTATATATAACTATTATTCTAAAACAATAATTTGAACGAATGAGCAATATCAATTATTTTCTTCCTTAACCTTGATTTTTCCATCTAAATAATTTTTTCTATCTACACCAGTTTTTATAGATTTAACCAGTTTTTCCTGTTATACCTATCTTTTACTGAGTTCATCCATTTTCATTTACATGCCTAATTCATTTTTAACTAATCTAACATGTTTTTACCAATATTCCTCAAATTTGGCGAGTAAACATGATTTTACACTAACTTCACCTTTTTTTCTTCTTCTTATTTTAAGATGTTCTTTAATTGATTTCATCCACTTTTACATTGAGTTTATCGTATTAAGTTATTTTAGTTCGTTTTTTCACCGATTTCACCAATTTTTGTGGTTTATCCCATTCGTTAATCTATTTACTCATTCTCTTCGGTTTAACCCAATTTTAGCCGATTTTACTTATTATTTTGCTGATTTATCCTATTTTCGACTATTTAACTTTTTTTTTTTGTCAATTTAACTCATTTTGTTTGTTCTTATTCTTTATCGATTTTGTTATCCTGTGTTTAGCCGATGTCATTTATTTTTTTACCGATTTACATCATTGTTTTATCGATTGTACCATTTTTTGTTGCTTTAACTTGTTTTATTCGATCTAACTCATTTTCCCATTGTTTTATCATTCTTCATCATTTTAATTTAATCGAATTTTATCCGTTATCAAAAGTTTTAACCATATATATGTTTTGACTTAACTAATTTATAAAAGACTTAAGATTTTATAATAATTTTTCATTATACTATGATCTTAATGACATACAACATAATTTTTTTGACTAAATCCAAACGCGAAGGTTGGAATTTTTTACGACCAAATATTCATCTATTTTTATTACATAGGACAACATATTAGAACGATATCTCCATTCTATCAAATTCACGAAAAATCGAACTTAATCACTGCATATACTGATTCAACCCATTTTGACGTAAATTATATCATTTTTCTATTTACTAGAAAAGTTCATATGGTTTGCACGTGATTAATAAATTTCAATGTTAATTGAATCATATAATTATTTTTCATAATACTATGATCTTAATGACATACAACATAATTTTTTTGATAAAAAAAACCAAACGCGAAGGTTGGAATTTTTTACGACCAAATAATCATCTATTTTTATTACATAGGACAACATATTAGAACGATATCTCCGTTCTATCAAATTCACGGAAAATTGAACTTAATCACTGCATATACTGATTCAACCCATTTTGACGTAAATTATATCATTTTTTATTTACTAGAAAAGTGCACATGGTTTGCACGTGATTAATAAATTTCAATATTAATTGAATCATATAATTATTTTTCATTATACTATGATCTTAATGACATACAACATAATTTTTTTGACAAAAAATACCAAACGCGAAGGTTGGAATTTTTGACGACCAAATATTCATCTATTCTTCTTACATAGGAGAACAAATTACAACGATATCTCCGTTCTATCAAGATCAAAAATAATCGAAATTCATCACTGCATATTTGGTCGAAAATCAGCAGTCAGTGGACCAATACTTATCGTACGAGGTCTTAGGTGATCAAGCAACCGGTCACCTCATTGTAAGTTTTAAGGTTCGGGGGAGGTTAGGGTATAAGGGTACAATGGTTTGGGGTATGCGAATGTTTGAATTTTTTACGACCAAATATTAATCTATTCTTCTTACTAAGGACAACATATTACAACGATATCTCCATTCTATCAAGATCACGAAGAATCGAACTTCATCACTGCATATTTGGTCCGAAATCAGCAGTCAGTGGACTAATACTTTTCGTATGAGGTCTTAGGTGATCAAGCAACCGATCACTTGGTTGTAAGTTTTAAGGTTCCGGATAGGGTAGGGTATAAAGGTACAATTGTTTGGGGTAATCATATATTTGTAGCCAATTGTATAAGCATTAACATTTTGAACCCCAAACAAGCACCCCCTTATATATTACAACAAGAAATATAATTTAAGATCGGTTAAATAAGTGTATCTCTGTTAGAATTTTGTATGATTCCAAGATGATGTGTATATTCATTCTTGCTTGTGTTCTGTTTTGTTAGTATTTGATACTACTATATTGTTTCTGTCAAATATTCCATGTATGAGTTTTTGGCTAGTCGATAAAGTCAAGGTATTCTAGTTTTTTCCTAAAGGGAAAAACTATTTTGATATCAAACTTTCTGAAAAAATACATTTGATATCATAATTTAGACACTCTTGACACATTTCATTTGGCTGTCAAATTTTTAACATAACTCATAACGTGCACGACATTTGTCCGTTCAGTGGCATGGATTTTTCACGTGCAAGGGGTAAAATTTTATTTTTTATACCAAACTTTTACCTACTTTACACTTTTGGTACCAAATCTTTGAAAATGACACATTTAATTCCAAACCTGAAGGTCGTTTGACACATTTACTTTGACCATCGAATTTTTGGATGAAAACTACCACGTGGCCGTTAAGTCACCAAAATTTCACCACGTGATGTGCTCGAGCAGAGAATATTTGGACCTAATCTTAATTTTTTCATAACTCTTTTGTTACAAGACCAAATTTCGTATTCTTTATATGGATGGAAAGCCCTTAATTGGGAAGTAAGGGGCACAAAAATGGGACCCTTAATCATGCATACATAAAAAGAAAAATAATAGCATAGGGGCAAAACTTGATCTTTATTGATTTCAACAAAAGTTAATTTAGAAAGACATATAATCTAAATTAAGATTTATTTCTACATATATTCTTCCCGCCATGGCCTTTTGATTGATAAACGCTCATACCTTACTTGTAATGATCCAATCATAATATTTCGCTTGAAAAAAATAAATACCATCGGCCCTTACTTCCCAATTACAAGAATTTTTGATACAATTACTTCTCCTGTCTGGTTCATATGCACGGAAAGAAACTTTTCTATTTCCCCAAACCAAATTACAATAATATAAAGTAGTTTGTTCGATGGTCTCACAAAAGTCCCAACTAAACTCTAAGTTTGGACCAAAAGTTCTTTGTCCTGAATCTTCATCCTTAGATCGACAACGCAAGTTCAATAGTGGAGTATTTGGAGGGAGTTCATTAGCTATATGGACGGTAATTTTTGGGGTTAAAATACATTTACATTCAAATACAACTAGAAGGTGTGCAATTATCAAAAGAAAAAATAATTGGGTTTTCATATTGGAATATATGTTATTGCTCACAAACGTGATGGATGAAGTACTTTGTAGGTGTGTTGGTTTTCAATGTTGAACTCCCTTTTTATAGGGGAGAGGAATTTGTAAAATATGGCTATACAATTTATAAATTAAATGCAAGTTTTCTTAGTATGTTTATAGAATACGACAATTTGAAACATAATCTATGAATTTACCAAAACCTTGCAGTTTATGAAAAACAAGTCATTAATCAAATAGTATCGAATGTTGGTGTCAAAGCATATTTCTAATTTTGATTAACTTGTCCATATTCGGGTTTTTTGCACTTTGCACCCCCAAAACATGGTAAATAGGCACTTTGCACCCCCGAAACTTAGATTTAGCACTTTACACCCTCGAAATATAAAAAATGCAGCACTTTGCACCCTCTTTTATTTTCAAGCAAAAACTCAAGGGCAAAATAGGTAATTCAATAGTATTGGCACTTTGCACCCTCAAAACTTGAGAATTTCGCACTTTGTACCCCCAAAATAAAATTAGCACTACCCCAAAATAAAATTAGCACTACCCTCTAATTAAGAACAAATCACCAACTTCCACCCCCAAAACACAATAAATGGGCACTTTGCACCCCAAAACACAAAATTAACATTTAACACCCTCAAATTTAAAAAACCCGAACCCCTCGTTTTTTTCGTAAAAGTTGACAATCGGAGTGAAAAAAATCTAACGCAAAATAGGTAACTCAATTTTTTACTTAAATTTTGCAAAATACAATTATAAATACTCGAATACTCATTTCTCTCTCAATCTTTCTTTTCAACAATATAATCATAAATAACTAAATAAAGTACAAGTAAACTTCTCGAAGACACATTGTCTACTTCAACATATAAAAGACCCATAAATAATGACCTATTTTGCCTTAAAAAAATTCACCTTAATGGTCAACTTTGCTCGAAAAAATGAGGGGTTTGAGTTTTTTTTTTTTAATTTGAGGGTGTTAAGTGTTAATTTTGTATTTTGAGGTGCAAAATGTCCATTTATTGTGTTTCGGGGGTGCAAGTTGTTAATTTATTCTTAATTAGGGAGTGTTAAATGCAATTTTTTTGGGGGGTGGGGGTGTCAAAGACCTACAATAGAATTACCTATTTTGCCCTTGAGATTTTGCTTAAAAATAAAAGAGGGTGCAAAGTGCTGTATTTTTCATATTTCGAGGGTGCAAAGTGCTAAATCTAAGTTTCGGGGGTGCAAAGTGCCTATTTCACATGTTTCGGGGGTGCAAAGTGCAAAAAACCCTCCATATTCGTCTTATTTTTTATATGAGTAGAAAGGAAAATTAGTTAATGTAAATATATTGTGTTTCAATAGGAAAAGAAAGAAAAGGGGATAATTCATCTATATGGGAGTAAAATACTTACCAAACTATGGGATTTTTCGCAATTTGCACCCCTGAAATACGAAAAATAGGTACTTTGCACCCTCAAAATTTAGATTTAGTACTTTTTACCTTCTGAATATGAAAAATGTAGCACTTTGCACCCAAATTTCTTAAGTAAAGGATTAGATGGTTAATGGCATTTTGAATTTTTTTCTCCTTATAAAAGAAAATTTTGACCTCTCAATTCATTGTATGTTTTTTTTTTTTTGTGTGTGTTTTCATCTCATACATTTTGTCTTCTTCTCACTCATCTTTTTTGGTTTTTATAATAATAAGTGCAAACTTAAGAATGATTATTGAAAAAAACCATTATAATGGAAAACAAAAAGCAAATGTACAAAAATTTTTATTTTAAGGCGCCTTATAAGCAAACATCGTCATATATATTTATTTATCACCATCGTCATATTTAATTGTTTTAAATAGTACCAAAAGTCTAATGTATATCAAGAGGAAAATAAATTAATCTTCCTCAATTATAAACACGTTAAATATTAAAATAAAAATAAAGTCTACGAAAATTAAGAAAATTACACTAATAAAGAAATTATACTAAATAGAAGATATTGGGCATAGAAAACTAAACCAAAAACATAAGAAATATGTTGAATAAAAGGTTGACAAATTAACAAACTCAAACAAAGGTGATAGAGAGATGAATAAATAATGACTCTTCAACGAAAGAATGTATGATGCAAAAGTTTACATATATTTAGTTTTGTACAAAAATAAAAAATAAAAAATAAAAAAATAAAAATAAAAAAAAAAGATACACTCAGTATTATGCACAAATGCAAATCAATGCCTTTTGTATATTTTCATATATATATATTAGTGTTTTTCACAAGATTAACGGACAATAAACTATTAAATGGGAAAAATGGGAAAAAAATACGAATACAAATTTATTGATATAATTATGAATTAATCCATGAAAAGAAAAAAGGAATGGCATTCAATAAACTATTTTGGATTAAATAAGCAAAAGAATACCTTCAAATGAGTTGATGTCATTCTCTTGGTACTCAAGTGTCAATAACACAACAAAATAAAGTTAAAACGAAAAAGAAAAATATAATAATAATATTGAAAAATTAACAAAATAAATAATCAAAACATGTAACTTACTTGATATACAATATAGATCATACTAAACTGGAAAAAATAAATATAATTACAATGAGCTCAAAAACACAAAAAGAAAAATAAATTGTATTGTGAAATTAGTTGTTTGCTTATATATTCATGTAAATCAACTTATTAAATAAAAAGAAAAGAAAAGCTAAATTTGAGAGATAGAATATGGCCGATACATTTTACAATTTTTTGAAATGTGTGATGGGTGTATATATATAAATATATTTTATACTTTACCAACTATGAATAGCTATTTTTGGGGGCCATGATTTTAGTTGGTCAATAAATTAATTAAGATATTGAGTAGCTAAATGAATTTTGACGGTTTTACATCTATATTCATAGTTATTTTTGGGGCACGTTTTAAGGCATTTTCTTGTAGATAGAATTCATTTTAAATTATAAAAAGACTCCAAACTTAATTATAGATATGTAATTAGCCAATCATTTATTTCCTTGTCAATAAAAAAAATTCTAAATTCTAATAAAAAAGAATTGGGTCAAAATTGCATGATTTTGATTCTTTTAAAGAATTCATTCTCTAAGAAAAGATATAAGATAAGATTTTTATGAACAAATGAATTGTTATTCTTTTAGAGAATTCGTTCTATAAGAAAAAAATAAAAAATCACACCCTTAATACTTAATTACTTAGATTGTATAATTAAATTGTAACAAATTTAATCTCTATAATTCATTAAATACAATATTTTTCATTACGGGTATAACATAATTGATTCAAGAATTAGATCAGTACCGTTTGAACTACTATTTTTATCAACAAAAAAAATTGCCTAGACAAACTTTTATTTTATCTTTAGATCAGTACCATTGGACTTTACAAATTATAGAGCAAGCTTTGTATACTGAAAAAGCTATGCCAAAAAAATGAAATAAAATCGCATATTGTTCGCGTGAAACACACGTGCGTTGAAAAATGGACGAAAGGAGACGAATTGAGTGTTGTGTGCAGGAATTTTGAAAATACAAGGGAGTTTGATGCAAAAAAAAGGAGGGAGGGGGGGGGGGGGGGGGGATAAACACCACTTATGGTACTCCTTATCATTAAATTTTTACAGAGTCCTCTCTCTTAATTTTTTTTTGCCACTTTAATCACTATTAAGAGTTATTTGTTTCACTTTATTTTTTAACGTTGAACATGTTTCTAACCATACATTCTACTTTAGAACATAGTCTACTTTAGAACATAGCACGATTTGATTTTCGATGTAAATATGAAATATCACTTTCATTAGTAATGTGTGCGAAAGAAAATGTTTAAAAAATAACCTACATAAAGTAGAAAGATGTGGTACGTAGACCAAAACCTCCTACTTATGTTTTAAGAAATACAATAAAATTAAATAAATATATAAAAGAGGACATTGATATATAATTTATTGAGATAATTGCATATTTGGTATACAGCTATAGGTCAATTCCCACTTTTGGTACACAGCTTTATGTGTCCAACACATTTGGTACACCTCTTTAACAAAGTTCGACACATTTGGTAAAACCGTTAAATAAATTGTAAAATCACCGTTAATTCCGTTAGTTCGACACATTTGGTACATCTCTTTTACAAAATTGACATGTGCACGACACATGGCTGCCCAAAAAAAAATTAAACTTGATAAACTTTTATAAAAAATATCATATGTATTTATAATATTTATCATATCATATTATATAATGATAAAAAAAATATGTCTTTATTATTTATATGACATGTAAAATATAATAAACTATATAATGTCATTTATAGTTTAATACTGGAAGAAGAATAAAATATAATAAACAAGTTTATCAAGTTTCAATTTTTAAAAATTATTTATAAAAATAGTTTATTATTTTTATAGTTTATTATTTATAAAAATTATTAAAAAAATATGTCTTTATTATTTATATGACATGTAAAATATAATAAACTATATAATGTCATTTATAGTTTAATATTGGAAAAAGAATAAAATATAATAAAAAAAGTTTATCAAGTTTCAATTTTTAAAAATTATTTATAAAAATAGTTTATTATTTTTATAGTTTATTATTTATAAAAATTATTAAAAAAATATGTCTTTATTATTTATATGACATGTAAAATATAATAAACTATATAATGTCATTTATAGTTTAATATTGGAAAAAGAATAAAATATAATAAAAAAAGTTTATCAAGTTTCAATTTTTAAAAATTATTTATAAAAATAGTTTATTATTTTTATAGTTTATTATTTATAAAAATTATTGAAAAATGTGTATTTATTATTTATATGACATGTAAAATATAATAAACTATATAATGTCATTTATAGTTTAATACTGGAAGAAGAATAAAATATAATAAACAAGTTTATCAAGTTTCAATTTTTAAAAATTATTTATAAAAATAGTTTATTATTTTTATAGTTTATTATTTATAAAAATTATTAAAAAATATGTATTTATTATTTATATGACATGTAAAATATAATAAACTATATAATGTCATTTATAGTTTAATATTGCAAGAAGAATAAAATATAATAAACAAGTTACTTTAATTTATCATATTTATAAAAATTATTAAAAAATATGTATTTATTATTTATATGACATGTAAAATATAATAAACTATAATGTCATTTATAGTTTAATATTGGAAGAAGAATAAAATATAATAAAAAAGTTTATCAAGTTTCAATTTTTTTTTTCTGGGTAGCCATGTGCCGCGCGCATGTCAATTTTGTAAAAGAGGTGTACCAAATGTGTCGAACTAACGGTATTAACGGTGATTTTGCAATTTATTTAACGGTTGTACCAAATGTGTCGAACTTTGTTAAAAAGGTGTACCAAATGTGTTGGACACATAAAGCTATGTACCAAAAGTGAGAATTGACCTATAGCTGTGTACCAAAAATGCAATTCTCTCATAATTTATTTTATGAGTAAAACTCAAACCGAGAAACTACCACGCAGCAATTCTATGAATATATCTCGGCGGGTAGTATCCTGAAAAATAAATACCATCAGCCCTCGCTGCATAATAGCACACATAATTATGATCACATGGGGCGTGAGTCCAATTTGAATTGAAAACTTCAAAAGCTATGTTTTTTGATTTCCACCAAAAATGGCAAAAAAACAGAGTCAAATTCAATTTCTCACAAAAATGAAAGTTAAAATCTTGATTTGTAGTAACATTGTGATATCCAAGATCATCATCTCCAGATGCACAATGCAGTTTCAGTGTTGGAGATTTTGGAGGGAGATTGTTGACGACGTGAATATCATACTTTTCGGTAAAAATACATTTGAGTTTGTTCGATGATCCCGTTGTGGCTTGGAGAAGTGTAGCTAAAAGGATAATACATTTAAGAAGAATCATTGGGGAATTCATGTTGCTTGCTTCAAAATTGACCTGGCAACTTGTCAACTATTTATTGGAGTTATCTTACTAAAAAAATCACATACCCATTAACTGTTTTAGAAATTAATTAAAAATACTTGTGGAATTAAAAAATCAATTAACTAGGATTCCGAGTCAGATGTTTAAATAATTATAGAGGTCACGATTCAATAAATTAGAATTCCAAATTAACCAGATTATGATAATGTCACTCTTCATCATTTTCAATATATAGATAGAAATGACGTGCAGATTTACAACATTTGAATCCAAAATTATTACAGATTTAGGAAACACAGTACTAAAAGTTTGATTAGATTTTATTTGTAACGGGCTTGAGATAAATTGATTGTTTACGTCATTGTTTAAATTAGGACCGATTATATATATATGGTATTTAATTACGTCATTTAATTGAATTGTGTAGGCCAATGAATTCTTTGTACTCCTTTTTGCAATTTTTGAATCTGGTATTTAATCAAAATTAGGAGATAGCATTCGTTGGTGAAGTGTGATAGTAGAAAGTTGTAATGTCATTGTCTGCCAGTCAGGGACGGATCCCTTTGGGGACTGGGGGGGGCCATGGTCCCCCCAGAATTAAAAATAAATACTTCGTATATGTAAATGTTTACAACAAATGAAAGTGGCCTAGCGGTAAGGATTGTTATGACTCTCTTCTCCAATATTCAAGTTCGAATCCCTTGAAGCTCAATATGTATTTTTGGTCTTCTTAGTATTTTTTGGTCTTTTTAGCATTAAATTTTTGGTCTTTTTAGTATTAATTTTTTCCTCAAGGGCTGTTTTAATTTTTCTCCTCATGCTGATTAGTACTAGTTTCAATTTTCTTCCTTATGAATATTTATTAGTATTACTGTGTATTAAATACAACTTTACAATAACTAAATTGTATATTGTAAATTGTCCATGTGTTTTATGAATTTATCAATTTCTTAAACTATTAATTATGTAATTAGATATTCGTTTATGATTTGCTAAAAAACATTAGAGTTTACTTTAACGTTCATTATCGAATACAAAAATCAAGGTTATTTGCTACAAAAAAAAATCCGGCCCCCCCAACAAACAACGTCTAGGTCCGTCCCTGCTGCCAGTGCCTTTCAAGGTTAGAGAGAAATTTACTTTTTACTTGACAAACATAACATGGTACGTATAAAGAAAATTCTTAATATATGTAGTTTTCGTTAAATTACTTAAATTAGTGTTTAACCAATAATTAGCATGATATCTGCTGCTTTTTTTTTTTTTTTTAACAATGATACCTAGTGACAATACTCTGATCACCTTACTAATATATATATATATATATCATGGATCAAAATTTCAATGCTAATTTACTTGTATTTTTCATTTGCCTAAAAAATAATTCAAACTGTTGAAAAAAACCAGAAATTTCCCTTAAAAGATCCATATTTTACTCCTCAAAATTCTCCTTTTCCCAAAACAAAATTGGACTAGTTCAACATTTCTCCATCCAAATTAAATCCACTCTACTAAAGAGTAATTAATTTGAAATTAAATTAGCAATGGATGATGATCAAACCTCATCCCCTGAAAAATCAACCACCTCAATATCCCCCAAGCCTCACATTACATGGTCCGATTCCTACACAAAAGCAAACATAGCCATTGAATCCCTCACCTCCATCATCCCCTCCAACCCCCCTACCCTCGCCTCCTCCGACACCCCCGCCCTCTCCCTCCTCCACGACTCCGATGTCACCGCCAACATCTCCCGCCTTCTCCGCCAACCCGACTCCGGGGCCGTCGATGACAACCTATGCGGTTGGCTCTACGACACCTTCCATTCCTCCGAGCTCGACCTCCAACTCGTCGTTCTCCGCTTCCTCCCAGTCGTAGCCGGCATGTACCTCTCACGCGCCACCCTTCACAAACCTCTAGCGGGTTTCGAGTCGGTCCTCCTTGCCATCTATGCTCACGAAACCGCTGCGCGTAATGGGCAAGCCGTGTCCGTCAGTATCCCGGACCTATCTCATCCGAGCATTTATCATGAAATGAAACAGGTGGTTAGATTTTGTTTTATTGGTATTTGATGATCAATTAAATATTCGAATAAAAATATATGAAAATTTTGATGGATGCAGGTGACGAAAAACAGCTCGACAGAGTTGCACCTGGCCGTGATAACTCCAAGCCTAGAACCCCACGGTACGGTTCGATCAACACGACGGGCACGAATCGTTGGTGTGGCACTCGAATTGTACTACAGCAAGATCTCTCAAATACCTGTGGGATCAAAAATAGAATTTTGTGAATTTTGTAAAATTTGGTCCGGGCAAATTGACCCGGATAGTGGGATTATTGATGAGAATTCGGAAAGCAGTAAAAAAAGTGAGGGAAGAAAAGGGAGAATAGATCTTCCATGGGATCTTTTGCAACCGATTTTGAGGATTCTGGGACACTGTTTAATGTGTCCTGGAGAGAAGGAGTTATTTGAGGCTGCATTTGGTGCATGTAGATGTTTACACGCAAGATCTTTACATGATATTAATCCAAAGGCAATTCTTGCAACTGGAAGTCTGCTCAAGCTTGCAAAGATGGCTGAGGAATCAAATGGTACTGATCATCGTGATTATACGGAGATTGAAGTGACTAATGTAATTAGAATTTGATACGATCATCTAGTACAATCAATTACAAATCATTTCCCCTTTAATTTTTTTCTAGCTAATTGGTTGTGACCCAATTTGTTAGAATATGCAAACCAATTAATAGGCCTATTATTTAGTTTTCAGCTGAGAGCGTTTTTTAAGATTTTCTTGAAATTTCCTCAATTTTTTATGTATTAAAAAATATTGTTGTCGATGACCCGTTGACTATCCTCTAAAGCTAATGCTTCAAAGCCACGAGGTCATGAGTTCAACTTTTACTGTTGTTGATGTTTCTCTAGTTTAATTACACTTATTAGTCTTTGTAATTATAGTTTATCATTGTACTTTGATACCATTTTAATGAAATAGATTCAAACAAATTTCTTAAATATATTGATTGATGTAATGATGTATTCACCGTCTAAAAAAATACGGTTTGCTTGAATTTGTGAAGATGCTCAAGAAAACATTTAATTGATAATATCATAATATTTGTCACTTACTATATCAAATTACATATCTTTATATTTGATGATGCATAATGAAGCTGTTTCGAGCAAGAAAAAAAGCAGAACATGTTCATATAGAAATTCGTAGCCTGAAAACAAATAAGCACTTTGATCCGGAACAAAAGCATGCCAAAACAAGAATAGGTAAAATCTTGAGGAATAGACAAATGGATTCATAATTATAACCTAATATAGAAAAAAACTTCATCACCATAAATTGAAAAGTGATAATAACAAAAATATGAGAATCAAGAAACATAAAATTGAAAGGGAGAATAACATTAAACAGAAGCACTGGCGGGTTTACAAATTCGGGGCCCGAGGCGTATTTTAAGATGGAGAAATTGTGTACTCAAACTTATTTTTTTTTTTTACTTTTAAACACAAATATAATAATTAAATATCAGTATTTTTTTTTTTTTGCATAATAGTTTCCAAATAGATAAGTTGATAAATCAACTTAATTTTTTTAATTGAATCAATTGTAAATATATATTTATAATTTTAAACTTTGAATATTTATTTTTAGCCATTTTACATATGATTACACCATCACACCAAATTCAAACAACTTTATCGATTCATAAAATTCCGTTGTATTTAAACTTGAGTACAACTCGATTAAAATTATTTTGCAGCTATGTAGTATTTGTTTTAGCTTTTGATATTGAGACTAAATGCTCCACGTTGGTTGAAAACAATAGTTAAATCCACTTTATAAGATTTTGGGCAATTTTCACCTTACACGCTAGCTTTTGAGGTTAAATTACGCCCAAACCAAGTAATATGTACTTAGTTCAATCCATGTGGTGAATTCTAATATGGTATCAGAGCCCATGTTGAAGAAGGCATCCTTCCGTGATGGGTTCTTCCTTGCGCGCATGATGAAATTTATTCTTCACCCACACGGTCAGGAACATCCGCGTGTTGGACTTTTAACCACATGTCAATAATTCGCAAATGTTGCGCTTTAATATGTCACGTGTTGGGCTTGTTCCACACACACATTCAGCACACTCACATGGGTATGAGGGATATTGAGACTAAAAGTCTCACATCAAATCAGTTGAAAACAATTATTGAGACTAAATGTCCCACATTGGTTGAAAACAATAGTTAAGTCCGTTTTATAAGGTCTCGGACAATCCTTATCTTACAAGTTAGCTTTTGATGTTGAGTTAGACCCAAATCCAATAATGTAGGGGTGGGCGTTTGGGTCGGGTTTATTGGGACCCGTCCCGACCCGTTTGAGTATTTTCCGTTTGGGATAAAAAAATGGGTATTTTTCGGGTTGGGTATTAGATAAATGAATTGAAAAAAAAAAAGTGAAATTTCGGGTACCTGAAATACCTAAAAATTTCGGGTACCCGCCAGATCGGGTCGAATTTTGGGTGTGAAAATTCACTACCCGTCAGATCGGGTACCCGACCCAAAATACCCAATATCCTAAATACCCAAGCCGCGCCCACCCATTAATAATGTAAATTTAGCCTAATCCATATAATGAACTCTAATATTTGGGTAGATCCCTTTATCGGCTTATGACGGTTTGTTAAGAAGGTAAACTCCCGCCAATGTCTTTTTGTAATTAACTTAGCTTTACAGTACCAGACTAATTTGTTATTATATGATACATAATTATTATTCATACTGAAGTTATTTGTCATGTCAAAATTAAAATTTATCACATATGTAGGCAACGTGATGCTATAGTAGTTCTAGTAGAAAATAATATTTGACGAGATCAGATAATTAACTTGGAACGCATTCAATGATTAAGCACATGAATTTCCTATAATGTCACATATGCGCTACGATGTAACTAACTAAGCTTTTTAATAATTTTAAGGGTATACACCACTTATGATACTCGTTATCATTAATTTTTTTACGGAGTCATCTATTTAAATTTTTTTTTTCCACGTTAGTCCCTACTAATAGTTATGTGTTTCACGTACTTTGATCCTTTTTTCAGGTTGTACACGGAGGTTTCGATCTCCAGTGATTTGCACGTGAGGGTAGTTTGTCCATTTGTTGCAATAATGCATGTTACACTTAAATAACCAATAAAACATATATTTTAGCTACGGGACATCGGATATATACGCCATACTCAACCTGAAAAGGATCAAAGTGATAAATTATAATAGGGAGTAATGTGGAATAAAAAAAACTGAACTTAAGAGGAACGACTTTATAAAAATTAATGATAACGAGAAAGACCATAAGTGACTAATAATAAAAAGACTAAACAATTATTGACTTATGTAGACCTCTCACGTACGTACATTCACTAGTATTTTATTTGTGAGTTTGTTTTAACATTAGTTATTAACCACCCCACACTCTTCCTCCTAATATGCCTCCACCTGATCTCTCTCCCTCCCTCCCATGACTTCCAATTAAGCCAAAAAAGGTGAAGAAAAAGAATTATTGCTGCAATAGTTTTTAATTTATGGTAGTGGTGCAGGTGGTGGTGAAGGAGGGACATGGAGGCGGCGGCGCCACCTGATGGTTCCCACATTGCCAAAGGCAAGCGCACCAAGAGACTCAGGCCTCATTCCCCTGTTCCCTTCACCATCATACCTCCCAGTACCATTACTAATGCCACCCAGGAGGAAGAAGACACCGCCAAATGCTTGATTCTCTTGGCTCAAGGCCATTTCCTTAAGCATAACTCAAACAAGAGATCTTATTATCATCATGAAAATGAAACCAAGGATATCGTTGGTGCCGCCGCGTGCATGTACACATGTAAGACCTGCGACCGGGCTTTCACTTCCTTCCAAGCCCTTGGAGGCCACCGTGCCAGCCACAAAAAGCCCAAGAACGAGAAAAAACTCCCCATGTTTGAAGATTTCCCTTCGCCAAAGAACAGAATCAATTACAATTCCAATTCCAATTCCAATTCTCTCTCTCTTCAGCTCAACAACATATCCTACACCACGACCAACTTCTCCTCCCTAACACCCAAGTCTTCGTCGTCTCCCAGGATCCACGAGTGCTCCTACTGCGGAGCGGAGTTCACGTCCGGCCAGGCCCTTGGAGGGCACATGAGGCGACATCGGGCGGGGCCTATTACCCCGTATTCGAACCTACAACCAACCGTCAAATCAAAGACGACCATCAACTCCCAAAATGGATTAATGTCTTTGGATCTCAATCTCCCTGCACCCGAACAACAAAAAACACTAGAGGAACAACAAAATGAAGCAGCAGCAACGCGCCTCGTTTTATCCAACACTACCACTCCAGTTACATTGGTAGACTGCCATTACTGATTGAAGTTTTACTTTATTTACTATAAATTCATTTTTCACAGGGTTACAAGTTGATAGTACTGCAATTACTAATTCAGTATGGACTCACTTATTATATTGTTTTTTTTAGAGTCTTTGTTTTTTTGTGTTTTGTAGTTGATCCATGTGAAATTAATACAAAAAGGAAGGCAAGGAAAATTTGTCAGTTCTTCCTCAGTCTTATTTCTTTTAACCATTGAGAGGAACAAATTGGAAAGATCACATCATCAAAAAAAGTGCATTCAAATGGCTCCAATTTAATTTAGACATTATTAATTAATTCTTATTAACATGCATAAAAGAATTTAATAAAATTACAATAATATTGAAACGTTTGCATCCGTAAGCACACATCAGAGAATTACAAGAATGGTGCTTATTGTTGCAATATACAACCAGCTGCAAAAATCACAAAGAGCAGAAAAGTTAGATTAAATTCATATGCATGTGACCAAAATTAATAGTTACGAAAAATAGAAGGCTTATAAAGGCCCTATGTAACACCTCATATGAACAATTAGTACATGAGTGAGTGAGTGAGAACAATACCAGCCTATGCACCACTCCGTCTTGGCTCCCATTGAAGCTGGTGCCGTCGGAACGGGAACCGGCACTGGTATCCTGGCCGGAGGTGGTGGACTTGTTGGAGGAGGGGACGGAGGTAGTGGTGGAGGTTCCTGGACCTTCCCTGTGTAAAATTGGTAATAAAAAGTTGGATCTTATGAATATCAAACTTCGTAAATAAGTTAAGAATAACGGTATTTTAAAAACATTAACTTGCTTGATTTTGATGACCAATTTACCCTTTTTTAGAAGAAAAATGGCTTAATAAGTGCAATATCAGAGCTCATTATGTACTTTTGGGTGACATAAATGCAAAAACATATAACTTTCAGGGGATAGAAGTCTTTCACAAAAACACACTCAAATTAAATCAATATATGCAGGACTCATTACCGCAAAACAAGAGATTATCCGGTGGTGGTCGCTCTTTAATCGGGTTTGGGTCAGGATCATAAACCCTTATGTATAGTTCTTGACCCAAATACCAGTGTTTAAGATTTTGGGACCTCAAATTCCACATTCCCGGGTTATCCAAATACACATAAACAGCTGTCCATCCTCCTGGGTAAACCTGATAATTTATGATCATATCAAAATCAATCTTTGAAGTTTAACTAGAGGTTGAAATTTAGGTCGATCGGGCTCTATATATATGGATTTACCTGAACAGTAGACCGCACTACCGGATCATACAAGTTGTAAGTTGTGGAACGGGCATCAGGTGTCCAGTCTCCTTGTCCAAAACTGCATTGTGTTTATAACTTTATATCTAATATTATACATATCATATGCTTTGTCTAATTAACAACAATATAATGTGCTATTTTTATTACCATATATGCAATCTTTTATATATTATCAAAATTAAAACTCTCCTCCCAAGTTAGAATACATATTTTGCAGGAACAATGACAATGACAGTTATATCACCATCAAAAAATTCAATAACATCCAATTTACCAAAAATTTTGACAATCATCTCCTCGATAACTTTGAAAATTGACAATAATCCCCATATTCACTTAAGAAAATGGTAATATATATACTCCATATTGATTTTTGAAGGAATTTTCAATGGAATTTTTAGCTAATTAAAAAGAACACGGGGCATAATGGGTTTTTTTTATCAATTAGACAAAACATATGGGTAATTTTTTATTTTGCTCTAACTAATTGCCCGACCGAAGGAAAAATAGTTTGAGGAAGCAGATCCATATATGATGTGATGCAGTTAGTTCAATTGTTCTAGCAATCAACAAGGGGAACTGAATTTGAGAAGATCATTCGTTCTTAATAATCCAAATAAAATCCAAAAGAAATAAAAATGTAAAATAAAACTTACCCGACAACAAAAAATCCGAACCCATCCAAATGCCAAGAGTCAACTACATTCAAATCATTCTTAAACACGATTTCAAGCCATCCTTTATGGATCCCACTCACAACAAATGTTCCATTAATGGCGGCGGGAAGGCTCGAGTGTACCGGGAAAATGTCGATTTCATAAACCCCAGAGCCATTTACGAAGTCATCAGCCAATTTCAATGGAGTAGATGGAGTTTTGTATGAGACATTATTCACAGTATAAAGAAATGCATCATCTATCAGGGCAACAGATCCTCGAAGAACAAAGGTTTGTGATAGTGTCACATTAGACACATTGAATGTTCCTTGATGGTTAGGCCTAGCAGCACCCGCTGTCAAATTCCACCTGCAATAATAACATTTCAATGTTTTATGTGTTTTTACTTTTTAATAAAGAAATCTTCTTATATAATAATATTTAGATATTACGTATTTTTAAAAAAATTTCCTTCTTAATAATAATTATAAAAATAATATGAATTATCACTGTTTTTGTAATTCGATTTTATTATTTCTTTATTCAATGCACTTATTTGAATAAAATAAATCGTAATAATTTTGAAAATAATATATTCTTTTATTTTCTTTGTAATATTGTTTTCCCGTCATAACGGGATATCATGTGTAACTAAACTAACTTATAGGGGTCATTTTTTGTTAAACTCCACCTCCTTTTTTTGTATCTCCTTGTATATTTTTTCATAAATAAATATAATTTTTAAATCTGACTATTTTATTGATAAAAAAATTGTATCACTTCATCCCCTTGCCTAAAATTCCTACAACCGCACTAGTACCTAACATAAAACTCGTGCTATTATAAACCAAGAATTCGAGTTATGTGACAAATCAATCAACCATGCATGAAAAATGTTTAGTTCAGAATTGGGAGAAAATCTTAACACACCCATTTTATTATTTGAAAAGACATGAAATTATCTTTGTGAAATATTTATTGCATAAAATTTCTTTGTATTATTACATATTAGGTACAAAACCCTCTATATGTGCAGAATAGGTTGTACACGATCAGCATATATCAAAAAGTTATTTTTAAATATTACATGTAAGTTACAAATTAGACCAAAATGAAATGTTCTAAAAATGGGTTTTGGAAATACTTTGATTCGAAATGACATGTTAAACAGATGAGAGGTTTTGTGAAAAATATTTCGATAGTAAGGAGGATGTTTATGTAAAATACATTTCACAAAGGGTAATTTTGTACTTTCTTCGTTCCATTTATTTTGCTCCATTTGTTACAGTACTCGATCAAAGTTTTCAATCTTTTAAGTGATTTATCATATTAAATTATTTATATTTGTAGTGTATTAAATCTTTTAAATATTAATATATATGGTGTCACGTGATATTATCAACTTATTAGTTAAATATATTAATTAAATTATTTATTATAATTTTTATAAATTTGATAATTTTGACTTGCCAATTGTACCGATGGTTAGGCCTAGCAGCACCCGCTGTCAAATTCCACCTGCAATAATAATATTCAATGTTTTATGTGTTTTAGTAAAAAAAATCTTCTTATATAATAATATTTAGATATTATGTATTTTTAGATTTTTTTCCTTCTTAATAATAAATATAAAACTAATATGAATTATCACTGTTTTGTAATTCAATTTTATTTTTTCTTTATTCAATGCACTTATTTGAATAAAAAAAATCTTAATAATTTTGAAAAGAATATAGTCTTTTATTTTCTTTGTAATATTATTTTCCCGTTATAACGGAGTTCATGTGTAACTAAACTAACTTATAGGGGTAATTTTTTGTTAAACTTCACCTCCTTTTTTTGTATTTCCTCGTATATTTTTTCGTTAATAAATATAATTTTTAAATCTGACTATTTTATTGAAAAAAAATTGTATCACTTCATCCCCTCCTACAACCGCACTAGTACGTAACATAAAACTCGTGCTATTAAAAACCAAGAATTCGAGTTATGTGACAAATCAATCAACCATGCATGAGAAAAGTTTAGTTCAGAATTGGGAGAAAATGTAACACACCCATTTTTACTATAAGGAAAAGACATATGAAATTATCTTTGTGAAATATTTATTGCATAATTTTTTTTTGTATTATTACATATTAGGTACAAAATCCTCTATATGTATGTACATGATCAGCATATATCAAAAAGTTATTTTTAAATATTACATGTAAGTTACAAATTAAAGACCAAAATGAAATGATCTAAAATTGGTTTTGGAAATAATATGATTCGAAATGACATGTTAAACAGATGAGAGATTTTGTGAAATATATTTCGATGGTAAGGAGGATGATTATGTAATATACATTTCACAAAGCGTAATTTTGTATTTCTTCCGTCCTATTTATTTTACTCCCTTTGTTACAGTACTCAGTTAAAGTTTTCAATCTTTTAAGTAATTTATCATATTAAATTATTTATATTTGTAGTGTATTAAACTTTTTAAATATTAATATATGTGGTATTATATGATATAATCAACTTATTAGTGAAATATATTAATTAAATTATTTATTATAATTTTTATAGATTTAATAAAGTTACCAATGATAAAGATAATTGGGACGGAGGAAGTATAAGTTTCACATTTTCTTGCATTTATCCCTTTAAAATGGCATCGATCAAAAGTGGGAATTTTAGTGTGGCCCCAGAACTATGTGACTTACTAATCCTTTTCAATAAGCATTATATATACAACCACAAAACAAACAAGTGTGTTTTTATGCTGAGTGTATATAACTTAAGTTTCATCGAATCATTTCTAATAAAAAGTTATTATTAAATAATTTACTTTTTCAGATCCTTTTACCTGATGGATCTAGCTTGGCCCAGAGAGAAGTCGAGATCAAACGGATCCGGCCCATTGGGGAGTGACCCGTTAGCTGTTGTATTGGAGTTTTCATAATGTAAAACCCCAATGGCAGCAATTGGATTACTTAAGTTAACCCATTTAGGAGTAGCTACTATATAGTAATCCGATGCAATTTGATCCGCTGTGACGAGCACAGAGTAAGATTGGCCTACATGTACGTCTAGAGAATCCAACGTAATTTGATTGGTGTAGGATCCTTCCGTTTCGACCAATACCATTTTGTGGTTTTGGATTCTAAAATTGATGCTCCACAAGTTACCAACATTGGAAATCCTAAATCGATATGTTTTTCCTATTAAAATATTTTTAAAAACAATTACTCAAGGATTTAAATAACATTATTTATAGTATATATTAAAGGGAACTAATGAATTTTTTTACCTTGTGATAATGTGAAAGACTCATAGTTTTCTACAAGTGAAAATGGGCCTTTGCCATTCATAAGCAGCCAATCTGTAAAATAGCCCATACCACCCCTGCTTCTAACATCCTGTGAAGTTTATTCAAGATAGAATACAAGGAAAATAAATTACAAAAAATCGAACATTCTAGCTCAAATCTAATTATTATATATATTAGCTCAATTAAAAAATAAGCATATTTATTTTAATAATAACTTCTAAAAACTCAAGTACCTTGTAACTCTGTTGATACCAATCACCAATAAGAAGATCAAACTCATCTTCGGGTTTAGGGAATGGCACATTAATTATAATCGCATTGTTGATTCGTATTGGGCCGAAACCCCCTCCGGCCCGCTGAAAATTGATTGAAGGAAAATAAAAGAAACTGCCTATTTGATCTTTCATCTGGAAAATATAGGTCCAATTCTGACCCGGCTGGATCGGGCAATTTGTGCCTGAAACTCCGTCTTGCCAAGAGTTTAGTCTTTGTTGAATTCCATTCCTGCACCAATTATATATAATTCACCATTCTTTTTTGGCTTATTTTTTTTATTAACTTAACTAAAAGTTATTATTATTATTATTGTTGTTTGTCATTGTTGCTGTTATTATTTTTAGTCATGTATTATAACAAGCAAACCGGCCAGGATACAAATGCAAATTGGAGGAGAAGGAAGAAATGACATTCGAACTTTTGTGTACCAAAGTTTACGTGAGATTCACAATTAGTTACGATTGACATTCATAAATTATAATAACGACCAAAAATGTATTTTTGCCTTTTTCAATTTTACACCGTACTTTTCAACTTGTCTTGTCTATATAAAAAGTTAATTAACTTCACCACATTATACAACCGCTGGAAAGCGCAAAAGAAAAACTACTCATACTTTCTTTCAAAGCTGACCTAATTATCATAAAGCAAAGAATACTAATTCATATATGATATGAGATAAAAGTAAATAAATACAAAAAAACTCAATATTTAAAAATCAATAATCTACGTAAATTCTTGTGTATATGATTGTCAATTGAGACGGGCCAACCTAAAGCCCGATGATTCAATCAAAATAAATATGTTTTGAGTATAAGTAATTGTGATTCGAACTAATATTAAGCTTTTATATTAAGCTCGGTGAAATTATGGATCAAATTTGAGTATGACAAGGCCCAACGCAAATGTACTACTAGACTAGGGCTGTCAATGGGGCGGATTTCAATCCAGATCCGATCCGAATCCAGTCCGATTTATTGGGATAATTGTCCGATTAGTGATCCGATGGACCTGATTCGATTAAGAAGATCCGTAATCCGAATTATATGGAGCGAATATGGATCTAGGCTGATCCGATCCGGTACATACCCGTACTATATGTTGTTTATATATTATGTATTTAAATAAAAATAAAAATAAAACTATATATGTTCCACTAAAATCTTTTACTATATTAAAAATAATTTTAAAAAGAAATGCATGAGAGATGTTGGTGGACTGACCAGATAACTAATTGGATCTACAACATATTAATTTAAACTATTTAATAAGAAAAATCAAACCGTAACCATTCATCCTTCAATTTTTATCTTCTCTTCCATTTCTCAATATTGAGTTTTCTTCTTCTTTGTCCCAATTTATATCTTTTTTACTTATATTTTTGTTTATTCTTTTGTTCTAATTTTTATTATTTATATTTGTCCATCATATTCCACCTTCTACAATTTTTAGGCAATAGTTTCGATGAAATAAGTAAAATTTTACATTTTTAATTCATGATGGTGGAATCTGCAAGTGATTTGGAGGAAAACGGAAAAAAAAAATTAGCTTGCTAAATGGATCCGGATAATTTATCCGGATCCGGGACTTCCGTCGGATTTGGATCCGGTTGCTAATATTCCAGATCCGAACGGATCCGGATAGAAGAAATGGAAATCGGACTCGGATCCGGATCTGCCCTGATCCGGTCCAAATCCGACCCATTGATAGCCCTATACTAGACTAGTGGAAAAACATAAAAGGTCAGGCAAATGCATTTTCTCTTTTGGAATTTGTGAGAGAATGAAAACATTGTAAAAGAATAAAAGAAGTTTGAGACTATAGTTTAAGTGATAGATAGAGAATGAAGAACTCTAATCATTATAAGAATAAAAACTTTTTGAAATAAAAAACATGTGTAATAATTAATAACATATTTTAATATTGACCATGTTAAAAGCTTCGTCGTCAATGTCTAAGTATTCTTGAAGATCAAAATATTTATGAGTGTACTACTCTACGAATTTAATTTTTAATTTGTGCAAAAAGAAAAAATATCAAATGAGTAAATTTGTTATTGTGTATTAGCTCGAAATAAACTCGAGATTCAAACTATATGAGTTTAGTTTTATTTAAGTTTGACCAGTCGATCTCACAAGGTTGATTGTCGTCCCTAATCGTGTATGTATAAAATGAAATGAAACATGAAGCAAAGTAGTAGTTATTAGTTACCATGTCATTAGCATTGGCTCATCCATATCATTGTAGACGTTGATATGTACATTATCATTAGTTGTTGCGTTGATAAGAGGTCCCGGAAATATACCATTAACAGTAATAACCTTGTAAAAAAATAAAATATTTTGATATATTTTTACACATTAAAACAAGTAACAAAGTAATCTAATTAACATCAATACTAAAGGATTATCAAATCAAGAAATCTTGTAATAAAGTGACAAAAATTAGTTATACCGGTTGATCCTGCAATACCGGCTTGATTACGTTATTTATTGCAACATTCCACTTTAAGAAAATTTCTTCCCCTCTTGTTGTCGAGCTAAAAGCTATACAACCGATTAGCCACCAAAGGTTGTGGCTGAGCACCGCCATCTCGCCGTTGTGGGGGTGTTTCCTTCTCGTTATATATGTAGTTTAGGATCTATATATCAATATGAATGTGAAGTCCCTTTTAAATAAAATGAAAAGGAAAAAGAAATACCCCTTTTAATTAAACATACATTTTTTGTGATAACATCAAAGAAATAAGAGAATAGTAATATTGTATTTTGTCTCTTGTTATGCGTTGGTGAAACTTTCAGAGTGAAGAGAGAAAACCAAGAATTGGAAGTATAATTCAGGACAAAAAGAAAACAAATAAATTTTCGTTTTATTTGGTTAATTTGTCTTCCTATAACTACAATGCATTGGTTGGCATATGGTATCTTAAATTTTGTGTTCATGCGTTTGAAAGGCATCCTAAAATAGAGTTTCATTTTTTTTCTAAATAAAATATGTTTCTTAAAATTATATTGTTTACATTAATGAAGTGACAATGATAAATGTTACGTTATTTAAAAAAAAAATACAAATTACATCGTTACATCTATTGATCAATATCATCAATCTCATCATATCACAAGTATATAAGAAAATAAATTATCAACCAATTGATACTCCTATTAAACTAGAATAAAATCCACGTTAATGGGGACTGAACTACGAAGATTTTAGTCCAAGGGCCCTTAGCCTTACCTACGAGCTACGACCTCATTGACGAGTGACGACGATAATAAATGTCAACCACTAATTTTTAAACATATAATATGCTTAAGATTTTTTCCAACTCTTGTATATATAGTATTAAACTTTTTTTTTTAAATTTTTCAATAACATTCAGGTTTTAGATATAAATTATGTATGTCTGTCACGTTAACTGAAAATTTCTCCTGACGAGAATCGATTATGAGTTTGCCACATATTTTTTTTAAAGATAAGTTTGTTTAAAATGTTAATTTCCTTGTTAAATAGTATATTTAAAGTAATATTTCTTACCAATTAAATAAAGAATACGTACGTATACTATTAGAAAAATGAATTTTAGTGATAACATATTGAGTGACATTGTCAAAATTGTCAATTTTTGCATATATTTAGTGACAAAATTAAAAGTATTAGTTTTGTTACAATAACAATAGTGACATGTGCAATAGTGACGAAATATATTTTTAAGTTATCAGTAATGACTAATAGTGACAAGTGTATGGAACTTAAGTTGTCATTATTGATAATTAGTGACAATTGACAACCTAGTGACAATAAATATTGTAACTTTAATTTAGTGACAACTTTTTAGTTGTTATTTTATTTTTTTATTTTTTTTATAACATAGGTGTCCAAGCTTACACTAGACTAATCATGAACCCTCAGAACCCTTGTCCTAGAACCCTGAAGGATGTAAATCGCAGGATGTGCCTCCACCAAGCCTCGGAAGCCCACCATACTGATGTACACTCTGCGCACAAAGGGGTCTTCACCACAAATGACATTTAGACAGACCCATGAAAATGCTTCCATTCAAGTTCCAAATGAGATTCGAACCCCCACCCTTGCCGTTGGAGCAAGCCTTAAGAATTGTTGGTCAGCCAGTTGGAGATATATCCTGGGGGCAGTTGTTATTTTTTTAGTATCACTAAAATTTAATAGTGACATTTTTTTTTTTTTTTTTTTGCATTTCTTTTCACTATTGTATTTATGTACATTATTTTAATGACAATATTTAAATTCTTGTCACTTTATCATAATTTTATATTTTGTCAATAGAATTTAATTTTTTTTGTAATGGGTACATTTTTTTTTTTTTGTTTAACAAATGGGTACATTCTTTAGGCCGTGTGGTAATTATAATCGTGACATCTTAGGCAGATTCTACAGTATATACTATGCCACATGTTTTTTTTGGGATTCACAGTTCACCTTTAGTTCTATATTCTATATCACCGTGTAAAATTTACGGTATTAAACTATTATGTCCATGCATATGGTAAAATTTTTTTAATGGTGAAACAATAGTTACATCAAATATTATAGCGAATTGAAGTGAATTTTTTATATTGGTATCACAGTAAACTAATTACAAATGCTAGTATTAAACTAGAGAAAATACTCGCACTAGTGAGAGTTGAACTCATATCTTATAAGTCATGAAGCCCCATCATTAACCATAAATTGGTACCGTACATTAAATTGCACATTATATATTACTTCATCTGACCCAAATATACTACTCCATTAGCTATAGTCATAATAAAGTCTAATAAAATGTTTATTGCGATTGTTCATGTATGACATGTTAACTAAAAGTTCACATTTGAGGAATAGCGTTTTCCCGGAGCCCAATTACCCGGGATGGCGTTGTATGCAATTACTGATCTTCTGGACTCAATAGTAGTTAATTGCACAGAATAAGGGCCTTTTGTTCCAATAGGTATTCCAACTTTCCATGTTTCACCCCATGCATGTTGCATTGGTATCCAATATCTTGAATTTGAAGGTAATATCGCAACATAACCAAGGTCGCCATCTACATTTACATCTTCAACTGCAAATGCTAGATAAAAGGGGTTGGAATCAATATCAATCTTAAACAATATGTTGGTCACGTAATGACAAGGTACCCTGCAAAATTAACCAAGAAATTAAAACTTGATATATAAGAAATAATTTAATATTTTCATTTACCCTAAAAATGATCTTAAAAACATAATATGAAAGTTAGCTATAAAAGGTTAAAGGTTGAATCTCAACTGATTGTGGCAGAAAGACCATCTTCTTGCACTTAAGTAATATTGTGTTTAAACCACATAGAAACATGAAATGTGGCAGAAAATAAAATAACCAATATAATATAAGAATAAAACAACAAAGTAATTGAAAAATATTGTGCTCTATATTTACATTTAATTTTTTTTTTAAATGACCATAGACCTCACCCAAAAAAAAATGTGTGAAATTACAAAATTCAATTACCTTTGATATTCAATGTTAATTATTCCTGCTTTTCTTAATCTGTAATCTTGACCAGGTTGTGCTAAATAACCAAAAGCTTTTCCACTTAAGTCAAAGTGAAATTCTTCATTGTTACAAGTACCAGGGCATTGGTCAGTGATTGTTACAATAATTGGTCGTCCCGAGCATGATGGGTGTTGTGTGCATCTTATCTGTAATCACATAAATAAAAAGAACTTAAAACTTTCGACATTAAGGTAAATAGTTTGCATAAACTCTTATATTTCATTTGGGGTACTAATCTAATTAAAAATAATCAAACAATGCAAATATACATGAAGAATTATGAGAACAATTTTAACACCTGATAACAAGTCCCGCAACCGTTTCCTTGTTTAAATATGTTTTCATTTCCCGCAGCTATCATACCATAGTATGGAGCATTTGCTACGTCATTTTCAAATCCACAAGCCCCCCCTACAAATATAAAAATGTTTAGTTTAATTTTTTGTTTATCCTTGAGCTATTTTTTTTTTTTTCCTCTATGGGGTGTTTTTAATGTTGTTAAATGCACGTATAATGTGCTGACAAAATTATTATTATTACCACTTCCTGATCCCGTTTCAGTTCCATACCATGTTGCAACAGCAGGTGAAAACGCTAATGAAGTATTGGTCAAATCGAAATTAATGCAAAAACATCCATTAGTTTGGAGCACAAAAATCATTGTTATAATTAATAAAGTATTCAAATTTTGATGAGTGGGCATGATGCTTAATTTACAAAAACAAGACATTTTATATAATGAAGCAAATATTTTATTTAGTTTTGGTATGTTATTGTGTTGCACATGCATGTAGACTTTTATACTGTTGAAGCTGCAAATACTTGTCTGGTCAAAGATAATCACAATAATACTAGTAATCTTATACGTCCCAGTGTTGAATTATGAAATGTGTTATAAGTAATTAAATAACATAAATAAAATATTTACATGGTCAATTAAATCTAGATTGATGAATTTGACCAGATAAGAGATCCAGACAATATCACAATATTGAGATGAAATATCTTAGAAATTTAATTTCTTTGTTTCTTATACTATTTTAAATATAAGAAAATCCCAATATTTTCTTCAATAGGATAATGAAAATACGGAAATATAATTTATTTTTTTGAGATCAATACGGAACTATAATACATCAAAGATAAATATATTTAATTGTCTTTTTATAGCTTTATTACGATACTCTATATTTTTTTTTGGATGAAAACGGTTTGAAGATATGAATAATGACAATTTTTAAACAATTTTTGTAACTATTATTTTTGTGATTTTAGTAATGTGAATAATTTAAATTGTTGTTTCTTCATACATGTAAATAGTAACAATTATTCAATATATTTCACTAAATAATTTTTTCTTAGTGATTAATTTGTTGAAACACACATTGCATCATGTGATAATAATCACAAAATTCATATGGAAGTTTAATGTCGGCTTAAATAATATGGTCTACTTTTAAAAATTAATGATGTTATAAATTTAAAGTTAATTGATCACATATTTTTCTAATTTGAGCAATATAAAAAAAAAACCTAAAACTAATAGAGGTTAAAGATATGAATTTCAAAATTTCAAAAATATAGTATTATATTTCATGAAGTACAATTTTACAAAATGTTTATATTATAAAGTACAATTTTTTATTAATTCTGGTAAAAAAATCTAAACAAATTATTTTCCAAATATAAATGTAACTTATGAACTATAATACAAATTATGATGCCAGTTGCCATTCCACTAGCAGAAATTACAATAATGTTCACAAATTCAAACAACTCACAGTTGAACCCCACAAAGGGGCAAGCCCAAATATAATTCCATTAAGAACAAATTGGCCCAAATAGAACACACACAAAGGAAATAGTTTTGGCCCAAATAGAACAAACACAAAGGAAATAGTTTTGGCCCAAATAGAACAAACACAAAGGAAATAGTTTTGGCCCAAGAACGAAAGGGATGAGCCCAACATATATTTGGTCAGTAACCCATAATATATAAAGAATTGAACATGTGTTTGCTCACCCACCAACTAGGATAACCTCAACTTTCCTTTAATTTTGTGAATAGAAATAAAATTTATTTTTCTTCAAAAGGGTGCGTCCAAAATGGGTATGACATTGACAACAAATATATATGAAACAATAACTGAAAAAATAATTTATTTATTTATTTTGCATTGCAATATGAAAAAGAATAATAGAAGAAAATATTTGATCACCACCCTGCTTGTGGAGATGGTGCAGTAGCTTCTGGAGCAGGAGCTTCTTCATTAACAAGTCCTCCTGCTTGTCATTCAAAATGCATATTCCGGAAAATTAAATAAGGTATTAATTAATTTAATTGTGTGTAGATAAATAACTAACTAACTAACTAACCACATAAGAGGAGATTTAGAGGAGGGGGGCGTTCCTTGGCGGGGTTAGGATCGTAATTATGAACCCTTATATAGAGTTGTTGGCCCATGTACCAACGAATCAAATTCTGTGACCTCAAATTCCACATTCCAGGATTGTCCAGGTACACATAAACAGCACTCCATCTTCCTGGATACACTTGCACTGTTGAACGCACAACCGGGTCGTACACATTATACGTCTTCCGAGATTCGGGCGTCCATTCACCCGAACCGAATCTGCATGCCATTATATACTAGTATATTGAAATTAATCAATTAATTACAACTCCAATAAATTACTAATCAAACTTAATTATATTATTACCCCACAACATAGAATCCAAAGCCATCCAAATGCCAAGAATCCATCTCATCTTCAACATCATTCCTCAACACTATTTCAACCCATCCTTTATGAACTCCCGTCACTACAGAAATCCCATATGATGCAACGTCATTGACCGAGTGAACTGGGAATTTGTCCAGTTGGTAAAAACCCGAACCATTTCTGAAATGATCGGCTAGTTTTAATGGAGTACTCGGTGTTAGGTACGACACGTTGTTCACTACATAGTTCGGTACACCATTTATTACGCCGTTTGATCCGTGGAGGATGAACGTGTTTGATAACGTTACGTTTGTTACGTTGAAACTTCCCTGCGGATTAGGCCTTGCAGCACCAGCAGTCATATTCCATCTATTCTCCATAAACAAATTAAATACACAACAAATATATAAATCAATTAATTCTAAATTAAAATTAATTGTATAATATGTCAACTCAACTCGTACTAACCTTATCGATTTGGCTTGATTGATCGAGAAATCTATGTCAAAAGGATCTGGTCCCTTGGGCACAGGCCCTCTAACTGTCGAGACCGAATTTATGTAATGTAGTATCCCTTTGCCCACAAGGGAGTCGGCCGCATCGGTATCATACAATTTTGGTGCAGCCACCATGTAGTAATCAGCTTCGTCTTGATCGGCAGTAACAAGAACGGAATAAGACTGGCCAACGTGGACGTCTAAAGAATCCAAAACGATTTGGTTCGTGTACGAGCCTTCGGTTTCTACAAGCACCATCTTATGATTCTGAATCGCAAAGTTGATACTGAACACGGATCCTACATTCGATATTCTAAATCTGTAGGTCTTTCCTGTATATATGTATAAACATACTACATACATTAGAGCTAGGATTAAGCAATAGAAAAAATGGAATATATATGTATATGTAAACTTTTCCCACAGTAAATAAGTTCCAACATTTTGAAATTATATGGGATTTGGATCAAAGTCGAATTAAAATTAATTTGCGACTTCTTCTTCGTTTTACCTTTTGTGACAGTGAAAGACTCGTACGATATCGAATTCGGGCTTCCATAAGGTCCTTTTCCATTCATCAACATCACTCCAGGCCAAAAACTTGATCTCCACTCTTCTTTTAACAAAACTCTGACGTTCTATAATTAATTTATAAAAAGAATTAAGGAACAGATGCGTTTATAGGAAGAAAAAAAATCGCATTCGAAACACGTTGTCATTTATATATATATATTACCTGGTACGAGCCTTGAATCCAGTCACCAATGAGAAGATCAAATTCGTCTTCTGGTTTAGGGAAAGGTACGAGGATGACGTTGCGATTGTTGACTCGAATAGGTCCAAAACCTCCACCTGCCTTCTGAAAGTTGATTGAAGGGAAGTAAGTGAAAGATCCAATCTGATCTTTGGTCTGAAAAACATAAGTCCAGTTCGTTCCAGGTTCGATTGGACAGTTAGTGCCTGAAACTCCATCTTGCCATGAGTTTAGCCTTTGTTGTATGCCATTCCTTAAAAAACATATATACAAATGAAACAATCAAACATGCAATAGCTATATATATATATATATATATATATATAGAGAGAGAGAGAGAGAGAGATCAATAGATCATGCATGTTGACATACCATGTAAAGAGCAAAGGTTCGTCCAAATTGTTGAACACATTCACATGAACAAAGTCATTTGTAGTGGCATTGATGAGTGGCCCTGGAAAGTTCCCATTTATTTTAATAACCTGTATATATTATATATATATTTGCAATTTAACACACAATCAATTAAAAGTTTCCTTTAATTTAATGGCATATATATATATAAGTGAGATTATAAATTAAAATGTGTAATTAATGTATACATACAGGCTGATTATACGAAATGGGATAGACGGTGGTGGTCTCAGCCGTGACAATCCATTCATGATAGATATCAGCACTATCTGCTCCCCAAATAAGCAATGTTAAGAACATTGCAATGTTTAGCAACCTAAATAAATCCATTATCAAAATGCTGGAGTAATTTAGAAGGTTAAAATTTCCTTTTAAATATGCCAATCTATATATGTTGTTACTGTAATTAGTAGTAGAACATTTAAATTTGAAGCAGGCCTTTAATTTGTGCAGAAAAGTCAGATGGATTTTCCAAGGTACATGTATTGGAAAGTCCAAAAACAAAATTAAGGATTAATGTAGCTAGCTATAAATATATAATGATATATTGCTATACTGCCGGCGAAAGAATTTGAGAAAAACAATGTAACTTTCTACTCCTTTAGAATTAATTAAATTCTTATTTTAAATGTTGGACGAAAGTGACACAATTATATATATAGAGGCTTTAAATTTTACAAGTACGGTAAATATGTAAAGTTAAACTATGATTTTCAATTTTCAAATCTTATTTAGAATTTTAGTCAAACCAATATATATATATATATATATATATATATATATATATATATATATATATATATATATATATATATATATTCTAGATAATCTTTACATTATTTTGGATAGTGGCATGGTAAGGAGGTTTATTATGACTTCATGGGTTCGGATATTTGGGGTTCCATCACAACATGTTAAGAAAATAAAGATTTTTTGTGTATTTCTTTGTGTATATATAATACAATATCACAATGCCACTTTATTTATAATTATACAAAGAAACAAACAATTAAGAGGAAAATATCTGTAAACTAATTCCCTAAAACTAAGGGATTTTGATTTTATGCAATCCATTAAATATGATATTGATATTGTCAATACAACAAACATTTACATGAAATGAAGACTATCATCCAACCAATCGAAGCCAAAATCCCACGCGACAAAGTGGAGAACAGTAAAATTTGAAAAAAGAAAAATTGCTGGATTTCAAGAATCGTATAATAGGAGTATCTTTTAAGCCATAAAAAATCTCCGCCAGATTAATCTAAGTTATTCTTATCAAAGAAAAACCTAACTTTTTAGTTTATTCAAACATTAAAAGAATAAAAAAAAAAATGACAATATATACAATCGATTGGAACTTGGAAGGAACATAATTTGTTACCAAAAGCATGCAATGGTTCATATTACTGAAAAATGAAAATTAGATGCTACATCTTAATTTTTATTGCTCGCCATATTAATAACAATATTTTATCTAAGTTACGACATTGATATAGCCCTAATACATCTTATTAATTAATTATTCACGTATGTAATTTTAATTAAAAGTTTATATTTGAATAATAGTGCATCCCCCGAGCCCAATTAGCTGGGATTACGTTGTATGCAATTATTGATCTTCTCGACTCCATAGCTGTTAACTTCACAGAATAAGGGCCATGTACACCGCTAGGTATCCCAATTTCCCATGTTTCACCCCATGATTGTTGCATAGGCATCCACCGCCTTGAATTTGAAGGCAATAGCTCAACGGAACCAAGGTCACCATCGATATTTACATCCTCAACCGCAAAGGCTAGATAATACGGATTGGAACCAATATCAATCTTTAACACGAAATTGGCCCTATAATGACATGGTACCCTGCAAAATTTAATTAACTTATTACCTGGAAATTAAAAAATAATACCAGCACTTGGTGTGTAAGAATACAAAATTAATTAATCCATTTACCTTTTATATTGAATGTTAATTCTTCCTGCTTTTCGTAATGTGTAGTCCTGGCCACGTTTTGCTAAGTAACCAAAAGCTTTTCCACTTAGGTCAAAGTGAAAAGCTTCATTGTTACAAAGGCCAGGGCACTCATCAGTTATTGTTATAGTGATTGGTTTTCTTGAACATGATGGGTGTTGTGTGCATTTTATCTGATCAAAACAATAAACTTTCAACCTTAATTAATTAAGAATATAAATATATATATATATATATATATATATATATATATATATAATAAGAAGAAGCTAATTAGTTAGTTTAACACGTACCTGATAACAAGTTCCGCAACCTTTTCCATGTTGATATATGTTTTGGTTTCCCGCTGCAATCAGACCATTGTATGGAGCTTTTGCTATGTCATTTTCAAATCCACAACCTCCACCTGCAAATATATATACAAGAAATATATATATATATATTTTTTCTTTATTTATACTTCATCGATCTTATGTTTTAATTAATTTTGCTATTACAAATTAATTGTTATTACCACTTCCTGGCCCTGTTTCAGCTCCATACCATGTTGCAACAGCAGATGAAAAATAATTGGCTAAAGAAGTAGCATTCTCAAAATCGAGATTGATGCAAAAACAATCATTAATGTGGAGGGAAAAAATACTAGTTATTATAATTAAAATATTCAATATTTGGTAGTTGAACATCATAATCATATATAGCTTGATTTGCAAGAACAATATATAGTTTAGTAACTACTGTTGTGGTGTTTGTATATATTAGGCTTTTTATACTATTTAACCCATAATTACTTGCCTTATATAAAATAGCTACTTACTCTTCGTGAAATTTGAATGATGATTTTGTTTGTCAATTTCATTAATGGTTACTAGTGGTTGGAGAAAATTTTTGAAATATTTTGATGGTCAATTCAATTTAGATTGGATGAGTTGACTAGACAAAAAATCAAGATCATACCATAATACCAACAAGTAATATTTTATGAAATCTTTGATTTTCTTACTTTCCTTTAATTAATTAGTAAGAAATTTTTCATCTTTAACGATGATATGGAAATATGGAGACATTCTTTATTAAATATTGTTAGCATCCCTATTGGGATAGAATACATAAAAGATCAGGGTAATTAGCTATCTAATTTTAGCTATATATATCTTAAATTTTTTTTTTTTTTTTTTTTTGGGGACAAAAATTAAAGGGTATGGAGATGTCAATTGTGATAATTTTAAACGATATCTTTTTATATAGTGTTTGTGAAAGTCACTATCATGTCAGCACTAATTACGTGCAAGTGATATACAAGTTTAATATTTTATCGATGAATTAGATTAAAAAAATGTAGTGCTAATTATATACATTTTTTTAACACTCAATGAAAAAAAACATCAATGTTTTTCAAAGACAAAAAATATATTTATAGATGATTGATCTAATAGAATTGACTAGTCCAATAAATAGGAAAGTCGCAATTTTGAATCTTCATTAAAAGAGATTTAAAAAAAAATTTGACGCACTTCAAAATTGATTAAGTTAACTTTGGGGGAACACACAAACAAAGAATAATAATCAAATCACATTCATATCGAAAGTTTAATTTCGGCTTATATAATATGTACTACTTTTAGAACTTAAAAACGATCTTAAAAAACAACGGTCAAAAGCAACAGTTTTTATAATTTAGTAGAGACTAAATAATATTATACTTAAAGGCTAAATAAGTCATGGGAGACTTCAGGGTCCAATTGCAAATTGGAGCCAATGCGAACCACCTAGCTTTTAAGCATGTAATATATAATATATTATACATACTACACTATTAAAGAATAATATGTACCAAATAAGTGATTGAGCGAACTCATATTCTAATTTTTGATGCATCTTAAAAGAGTTTAACTCATGTCTATTTTTAAAAAAAAAAGAAATTAAGAATAATACGTAGATCATAAGAATATCATATTACACAGAAACTAGATTGACAAATAAAAAGATCCAACAACACTTTCCGTCTTCGATTACTTTAATACAATATTTGTTCTTGAATTCTAGTGAGTAAAGCTATAAAAAAATACATGTTTATCGTATTAAATGATAAAATTGTTGACATGGCTAAACATAAAGTGCCTATTCCATAAGTTGTTGAAGATTCACATATTTTTGCTACATATATATGCACTCAATCATCATTTAAAATTAATTTTGTACAAATAAAAGTTTACATGCAAATCGAAATTAAAATTTAAAATTCTTGAATGTAATGAATATTCGTGAAGTACAATTTACAAAAGGTATAATACGTGCATTTATGGTTCATCTACCAAGTACAATATTATTTCTCACTTATTAATATTTATGAATTATATATACAAATCAATATATGAGAAAGAGAACGCAACAAAGGGATGGGCCCAAATGTAAACCCTGAAATAAAGATAGTCCAAATAACAAAAGTGATGGGCCTAAATAAATAGTCAAGTAACCTAGTACTTATATCAATTTGTTTCTCTCTCTGGACATTCAGCCCAACGCCTGTTGGAGTACCTCACTTTTTCTATTAATTTTGATTTGTTGAAATCTATAAATTTAAAAGAGGCCCAGATGAGAATGATAAAAATATCAAACACAATCAAAAAGTTATGTTTTAATTATTAGAAATATGTGTTATTTCAACTGCAATTACGAGTATCTACATATTCAATTCAAATGTTACGTTATAAATCCATGCAATACAAAGTGGGATGAGAACATATAGTAAACCTGTTTTACTGTTTCATAAAAGATTCTGAAGTATTTTATTCTATTTCCTTATTTTTTAGCTCTTATTTAGACCTTCGTTACAAAACAATGGATGGAGTTACTAGTTAGTGATGACAATGTAGGTTGTGATCCATGGGTTGGATCCAATACGACCCGGCCTATTTTTTTCCCCTTATTGTAGATGGTATAGGTTGAGTTGAGTTTATTTAACATTCACGTGAGCCATAAGCGAGTTTTTAAATAAATCAAGTGAAAGATTCGAGTTTTTTTTTTTTTTGTTGTTGTAAAGTAGCGGACTCAGGTTCGAATCCCTGTTGGGAGAGGTACCCAATTAATGTGCCCGACCCGCCTCGAAAGGGATTAAACCCTTGGAAAACCAAAAAAAAAAAAAATAAGCGAGTTTTTAAGTAAATCAAGTGAAAAAATACACACACTAGCTATTAACATTTATCACTTGATTTTGACACAAAAATATTTTTTTTTTATAAGTTCATGGATTATAATTACAATATTCAACATATAATAATATTTATAGAAACTAATAAAAGAAATGATTAGATGTTCATTATTAAAATTTGTTGTTTCCCAATTTCAGAATAAGTTTATACATTTTTTCAACGATTTCACTTGTTTTTGTCGGTTTCATCCATCTTTCACGGATTTCACCTTTTTTTTTTTTTTATTAATTTCACCCATTTTTGTTGGTTTAATTCGTTTGTTCACAATTTTACTGATTTCATGTGCTTCTTCACCAACTATCTCATTTTCCCGTTTACTTACTTTTTTTATGCATGCTTCACAGAGTTTATTCGATTTTTGCCCCATTAGCCATATGTTTCTTTGATTTATAACTCATTGTCACCAATCTTGCTCAGTTTTCTCCATTTTCATCAATTTTTTTTATCAATTTTACCAGGTTAACTTTTTCCGTTGATTTCAACAAGTTTTTACTTTTTTTTTTTTTTTTTTGTCTATCCAACCCGAATAACCATCCGATATTTTCTCTTTTTGTATGCAAAGAAAAGGAGAAGGATAAAACGGGTCGGCTCGTTTTCTATCAGCATTTTTCATTGGACAAATTGTTTACTCGCAAAAAGGACCCAATTTTTAGTTTACCCAACCTGGCCCAATTCAACCGGCCCTTTGCCACCCTTAATTAAATGGAGTATATAATAAAGATTAGAATGAAAATGAAAATGAAATAAAAGAGTAAGGAGTAGGTACATTAATTTTAATTTAAAAGAAAGATGTAAAGATAATTGGATAAGCAGGAAGGAACACTTTTTGAAAATGTGGTCATATGAGGGAATCTGAGGTGTACGTAATTGCATTGGAGGGGTACTCAGTCAACCACGAGTCCACCACAGCCATATTTGACTGATTTTTGTACACGTGTGGAAATGCAGGTTCTACTATTATTAAGTTTGCGTCATCTGATAATTAATGTGTATGTGTACTTGTCCAACTAGAAATTAACCACACGCTCATCTGCAAACATTTTATTCTAGTATTTAATTTCATCAAAAGCCTAGCTAATTTTCAAGAAAATTAAAAGTTCACTTCAGGATTTTATTCTATTAATTAGTTTGAATAAATTCCTTTTATTAATTAGTTGATGATGCACGAAATGATCGATTTCAGGGGTAGGGGGTTTTATTTGGTGGTGTTAATTAAATTAATTCAAGATTTAATGAAATGCAATAACCTTTTATATATACTAAGAATATACTAGTATACTACTCCTATTAATTAAATTAAATATAATTAATAAATTATAAAAGTGTAGAGTAGAGGTTTCTTAACGGAGGGGCAATGAATTGCTTTACTTGCACTCTTTTAACTTTATTTCACGTACGTCATCTACTACTACACTACACTACATATATATTATATATATGATAATAATAATATGATGATATATATATATATATAATAGTATATGTTCAGTAGCCTTTCTGCCTGCATGTTGACTCACATGCATATATATGTCACTTTCATATTCTGCATGCCCCCAACACTTCAATTTACTAGTATTATTTACTTATCATAACTCTTTTTTTTTTTTTTTGATAAATACTTATCATAACTCCAGATCCACTGGATTTGTACCAATATATAAACCAAAAGAATAATTTAATAATGCATTTACAAAATATTCTACTATGATTTATTTACTTTAATTTTATTACAATTTAAACTATTTAATATATTAATATTATATAAAATCAAATTGTTTTAATATATATATGTACAAATTAACAAGATTAAATATTAAGGGTAAATTATTTTTTAACCTAAAAGCTTAACGAATAAGTGAGTGTGCAATATGATTAATTAATACAACAGACTCTGTGCAAATTCTTTTTAATAAGTTTTCAGGTTAAGTTTTATGCTGCTAACCCCATATGCTCCACAGTTAATAGTTACAGTTATTTTGGTTGTGTTGAAACACAGTCACATGGGGTAAGTTATTTTTGGACCCCCAAACTGTGAAGTCATGTTTGGATTGTCTTGGTACCGTAATAATATTGAGCCAAAATTACTTTAATTTAATTTATTTTTCATTAAATTAACATGTGATTGGTCTAGTGGGAAGGGACTTGTCACTACAAAAGTAACGGACTAATGTTTGTATCTTTATTGAGAGGTGGTCTCACTTAATGTACCCGAAACGTCTCAAAAAAGATTAAATTCTTGTCTACGTTGCACTGACTCTTCAAAGAACATGAAGAATGCCGAGTCGACTCGGCTGGGACTCGGACTCGCCGTCGACTCGGCTGCGACTCGCATCGGACTCGCCAAGTGGCGAGTCTGAGAAAAAAAAAATAAAAAAAATTCGGACTCGCGAGTCGACTCGGTCAAGCTGAAGAGTCGACTCGGTCAAGGACTCAGTGGGGGGTTTTTGTAATTTGTTTATAAAATGTTGGACTAAAAATGCAAATTACACATTATTAAAATTGAAATAGGAAGCAGTTTCAGTTCTTGGTTCTTACTTCCAGATTCCATCGTTCAATTTCTTCCCCTTTCTTCCAAAATTCAAATCCAAAAATCCAAAAATCAACTGCACGGCCACCATAAGTAAGTAAATAACCTCATTTCATTTACTCCATCACACTCTAATAGGTAGTATATCTAAATCTACAAAATTAGATCGATTCCCAATTTAACATAAACCCTAGGTCATAGTTCAAGAAATTCTCTATTCCAAATACCAATTCAAAGGTAAGTTCTTCACTTCTTCTCTTAGTAATTAGTATTAATCATGGATACTAATAATGTTACTATATATAATATATATATATCTCCAACTCAATTGTGGAAGAATCAATATATACAATACATCGTAGTGATTGGCTTTTTTTTTTAACAAAGTGATAAATGGATAATGTTACTACTAAATACTGGGATTTTTTTTTTATATATAACTATATAAATTTATTTTATTAAAATATACGTATCCATGCCGAGTCGTATCTTTAATTTTTTTTGAAAACGAGTCGCCGAATCCGAATCGTGTCGAGTCCGAGTCGCCGAGTCCGTATCCGTGCAACGTAGATTTTTGTAAAACCAAAAATAAAAAAAAATAAAAAAAAGCAATAGCTTAAGCAATCTTAGTTGGAACGTACTTATCTATATGAATCTTGTCTCACATGGAAAATTAATGTAGCGTGTTGTTTGTTTTGCAAGGAAAGTCATGAAATGCTGCCCAGATCTGACTTAACCAAAAAATAGTGGATATATAAACAACTTGCATGAAATACAAAAATGTGTCTTAATTTCTAATGTTGGGTGATGGGGGAGTATGTGGCCCTGAGTTCCTTTTTTTTTTTTTTTTAAAGTTATTTTTAAGGGCATATTGAAATTTTGAGTTTGAAATTTTTTAATATGTGACAGTCATGTGCCTAAATGTATTCTAAGATCATCTTCAAAGGTGGGGAGACAAGACCTAGACTTTGGTTATGATACATAACCATTTCCCACAATCCTTAAAACCCAAATTTTAGGTCTTTGGGATCTCAAGCTTTAATAATTGCGGCAAAATGCATTTTAGGTCCATTAATTTTTACTGGTCTACGGTATTAGGATAATTTATTTTTTGACAAGCAAATTAAACCTTATATCTTTTTTCTACCAGCAATTTTAGTCCGCACTACCGCAATTTTAGTCCATTTGATCGCAATTTAATTCACTTCCTATTTCATCGGAAATTTATCACAATGTTCAACAATTGCAAATTGTGGGCCCATACAAAATAGATGCAATAACCTTCATCTCCACAAATTGTTTGCACAGTTGGTATTTCTAAACCGCGATATAATTTTCGGCAAAAAAAGACTGAAATTGCGGGAACGTGGACTGAAATTACTGCTACAAAAAAGATAGGTTGTACTTTGCTCGCTAAAAAATCAAGTGTCCTGATCCCTCATCCGTGAGAAAGTTAAAGTATGTAAAAATATAAATTTCCTTATAATTGGTAAGTATTTCTTTTACTTAACTTTTTTGTAAGTTTATTTTGTTCGACATTCTAATTAATTTAATTGTTTGCATATTCTGATGTAAAATAAAAAATAAAACTTACGCTATAAATTTGTACCATATCATATTTTTTACCTACTTCTACAAAGAAAAAAGCTGTTTTTCATGATGATGAATGAGAGAATCTCGACACATGAATTATTAACGTAGCGAATGTGAAATAATTATTCATGAAAATTTAAAAAAAAAAAGTGAAATATTTTTCTATACAATTTTCATGATGATAAAAGAATATTTCTTGACATATGAATAAAAGTTGCGTACATATGTATGAAATATTTATTATAAGAAAAATGTAAAATATTTATCCATAAAAAATATTAAAATTTTATTTAAACAAAAGAAAATTAATTTATATTTTCTCTTTCTACACATATGTTTTGTTTTATCTACTTTATCTAGACTCAAAAGTGGTCTAAAATATGAGATTATATATGATTCGACCTAAATTCGACCTCCAAAGTACATGCATTGGGAGAATTTTTTTTAATTCGTGATCTTATATTATAGGTTTAGCCTCCACCATTCAAGATGGTCTAATGGAACTAGAATTTGAGAAATGTGTGAACTCCATTGTGCTTTTGTGGGCTCAAAAATATAAATATGTTGACCAACAATTCATAAGGCTTGCTCCAGCGGCAAGAGGGTGGGGGTTCGAATCCCATTTGTAACTTGGATGGAAGCATTTTCATGAGTCTGTCTTATGGTCATTTGTCGTAAAGACCCCTTTGTGCACAGAGTTTACAGCAGTATGGTGGGATCCCGAGGCTTGATGGAGGCACATCCTGTGATTTACATCGTTCAGGATTTTAGGGCAAGGGTTTTGATGGTCCATGATTGGTCTAGTGTAAGCTTGGAAACATGGGTTAAATGTTGGGTCTTGAACATGTAGAATATTAAAACTAAGTAATCTTTGTAGGGTTTCGGATAATTATTATTTCCCGAACTAGCTTCTTAGTTGAGTTAGAATTAAGTTATATGAACTTAACTCAATCCATGTGTAATTATTACAATATCAAAGCATCGGGTTAAGATGGGTTACTTCCTTTTCTCGATGGACTTCTACTTTTGTGGCAAACGAACGGATAAAGTCGGTCTTGGGCGGGTAAAAAATGGGTTCGATAAAATACAAGTAAAAAACAGGTCATGTTGAAAATGTACAGAGTAAAAACCAGCTCGGAGGGAATAGATCCTTTTTTTGTTTGCAAATGTTGTGTATTTTAGTGATTTAAAACTAAGAAAAATGTACCATACTCCCTTTTTTTTTTTTTGTTTAGAAAATGTACCATACTCATAATTATATTATTATAACTAAATGAGATTAGATTATTAGAAAATAATTTAAATCTATGAAGGTTTTTCTATTTCTAATTTAAAAAATTAGTTTTTTATATTAATTTCAAATTTAAATATTTTTAATAATTTAACTAAAATTTTCATGAACTTAGGAGAGAGAAAAATAATACTTTTGAGTGAATATCAAGTCATTAAATGTTAGCAAGTTTAGATAAGTATTTGTTTTTTCACTTGATCATTTTTTACCCACCAATGAACTCACTTTGTGCTTATATATATAATTGTTGATTAAACTCAATCCAACCCAACCTATCCCAATCCAACACAACCTATTAACCGTACCATAGAAAGAAAAAAAATATGAGTTTGTTTGGGTCGGTTCGTTCAAGCGGGCAACCCATGGATCATGATCATTTTTGTCATATTCAATCAAGACTACGTACTTCTTATAATGTCTTGAACTATCCTTACTATTTGAACTAACCTATGACAGGCCAAACCTCATGGATTTAGTCAAATCCATGTGTAATAAACAAGAGCAATGTACACCAATTTACATAGATAAACTTACTTTGTTAATTATGAGATTGTGAATATGCCAAAGATGGATTTTGCAGGTTTTAGATATTTCGGCCAAATTACCAAGAATCACACAAAAAAAAATATGGAAAAGGTTGCTTAGTTCAAATTGCCAAATATTTTTAAATAAATGGTCAAAATTTAAACGTTAATTTTGAAATTTCCCATCGTTAGACCAAACTCTATTTTAATTTGAGTTCATGTCCATTACATTGCGTTTTTCTTCGCCATTTGTTCACTCAAATATTAAATCAAATCACTATACAAAAAAAGAAACCTGGAATCTTTTTCAGAAATTTTATTAATTTACCCATCCAGAACGACTTCTTTACTTTAGTAATATATCAGCAAAATAAGTATAACAGCCTGGACCAGATTAATTATGATGTCAATTTTCAGTGGTTCTTATCTAGATAAATTTCTTATACCATCTTAATTAACTAAACCTACTTACCATTAAACACAAGTAAGACCCTTTGAAGGAAATCATAATTTAAGAATCTAAATCAACTTACCAAATTGTTTAATTACCGAATAAATATAAAATCATGTCCCAAATCAAATTAAAGCAATTTTATCCACATCTACACGAAGGTGTGAGTTTGAGATAAGGAAATTCACACTCACGACTTGTTCTCCACTCCACCAGCATAAGTGTAACGAATATTGGTAACACTTTTATAGAATGTTCAACTTCAAAATGCATGCACTTTTAGGCCGTAACAGAATTAAAATTATTTTATATCAAATCATATGATAATATAATATGCATGGCTTCGCAACAAATTTAAGTACTGAATTTTGCTTTGTTTTTCTAATTTGCTATTAATCTATCTATACAATGGAATAAGTTCATTATCATATTTTTTTTGTTACCCAAGGATTTAATCCCTTTCGAGACGGGTTAAGCACATTAATGTGGGTATCTCTTTCAAAAGGGATTCGAACATGAGTCCGCTACTTTGTAATGACTAGTCCCTTCCACTTGATCAATTACCTGTTGGTAGTTCATTATCATATTATTTTATTATTGATGACATAATTAATATTTACACCTAATTAATTTTATAGTTTTTAACGAACAAATTCTTATATTTTTTAAAAGGATATTCAATAAAAAACACAAGTTGGTTCATTTAACCTATAACAAAATGCATATTACAAAATCGAGTCTAGATTGATATTGCACCTACTAAGATGTGAGTATGAGGTAAGGGAAGTTCACGTCGACTAAGTCCTACTCAATCGTATCCAAATTATTTACATAAGTGTATTATATTTGTTTCGTGACCGAACTTTTAATGTAGTGTAATTTAATCTTGGAACACATTAGATATATTTAGCTTAAAATTGTTTAAACACAACAAATCGCAAGATTAGCAAAATGTAACATCAAAATACAAGTACTTTCAATCAAAACAATTAAAGGAGAACATAAAATTTGGCAGTCATTATCCTCAAGAAAAAGGCAAAAAAAAAAATATAGCCAAATATGCAAATAATCCCAGAAAGGTTTGGCAGACTAGAGGCTTCTTCCAAAAGTAAACTATTGTTTTTGGGTAATTCTTATTCTCATCGTTTAACTATACTTTCTTTCTAAGAAATTCTTTCTTTTATAGTACAATATAATTATACATTTCAAATATAGGGGTCATATACACATATATTATCGCTGAGAATCAATTAATTACATGAATATGTAATTAAATTGTAATATTTTATGTATTTTTCTTTAAATATAATAATACTCCCACGCCACGGACACGTCACCTTTATTACTACAATATAGGGAATTTTTTTTTTTTTTTTTTTTTTATCATAAGATAGGTTAACTTGCACTTCTTTATACTAATGGATACGAAAATACAAATCTGGTACCATAGGATAAGTTTTCATTGCAATTTTGGTACCAAATTCAATGACAATTTACCCCCTATGAAAAGCATAATATTCAATTTACCCTTCTATAATTTAGAAAAAAATCAGTTTACCCCTATAAAATTTGAATGAAGCAATTTACACCATTTAGCCGGAGAATGTAAATCACTTGACGAAATTGAGACTATGCATGCATACTATTTTATTTAAAATAGGGAGATAAATTGCCACATTTATCATAACACAAGGGGTAAAATATCGCATTATCATAATAAAAGTGGATAAAGTGCCGTCTATAAAAATATCAGGGAGACGATGTGAAATTTTTACAAAATTTTAGGGGGTAAAATGCTCTTTTTTAAACCACGATGGGATAACTTGAACATTATGCATTTCATAGGGGTTAAATTATCAATAACTTTGGAGAAAATTTGAATATGGTACCTAAATTGCAATGAAAATTTATCATATGGTACCAAATTTGCATTTTGATATCCAATAATACTAAAATTGCAAGTAAATCTAATTTATGGTACCAAAAAAATAATTTTCCTTTACAATTTAAAATTGGAAGGAATTTGGAATGTTCTCGTTGAAATACTATAATATAATATAGTAATATAATATTGTAATAAAAGAGGAGATAGTTACCTACCGTATTTGGTATTTATACTCACTTTGTGTATTCGTCCCAAATAGTTTATATATTAAAGGAGATGAAAGTCATTAAATTTTATACCCAAAAAGCCAAGAAAAAATCTCATCAGCAATTCAGCAAACAACAAAAAATAATGAGGAACAGCTTTGATTTTCGATTTCCGTGTCAAGCAAGCATCCATACCACACGCACCACTGTCACATTTCTTAGCCCATGGGCAAAAACCAAACCCCAACAAAAATTTCCAATTTTACCTTAATTACACAATTAATGCCTACTAGTCATACAATGTTTACTTGCATTTCAATTTTCATATCACCCATCTCAGATTTTTTCATCTGAATGTTTTTCTCTTGGTGAGGTTTTGGAAAGATTAATTTTTTTGGGTAAGGGAGATGGTACAAGATGTTGTGTCCGGCGCTCCGCCGCCGACTGCTTTGGCTCCGGGGTTCAGGTTTCATCCTACGGATGAGGAGTTGGTTAGGTTCTATTTGAGGAGGAAAGTTTGTGGAAAGCCATTTAAGTTTCAAGCAGTTTCGGAGCTTGATGTCTATAAATCTGAGCCTTGGGAGGTTTCTGGTATATAATCTATACTAAGTTAATTTCTTTTTTAATTGATGACATATATTTAATCTCTTATTTATTTTTATTTTTTTTTCAGAAGATGATTTTTTTCTAATTGTTTGGTTTGTTGATATGGGTGTTTTTTGGTTTATAAATTATGTTCATTTGGGCTTATCATTGATTGGTATTGATTTAATTAATAATTTTTTTTATTGCATGTGATTTTTTTTTTAATTATAACTATTGTTCTTATGGTGTAAAAAAAAATTGTCATTGGGATTTTCATTCTGTTGGATCTCTGTATGATGTTGGTTGGATCTATACTATTGATTGTTTATTTGTGAGTTTAGCTTATAAAACCTAGTTAAGTTATGTGTAAATTTAGCTTCTTAGAAATGTTGTTTCAGACTGTTAAAACAGTCAAGTTGCGATTTTGGTGCTTACTATTTCGGAAATGAATGTGAAGTGGAGTGCAAGAAAACATGTCGCTTTTGGTATTATTAATAGGATTTGAGGTTAAAGATAAGATTGATTTTGATATGGTAAGGCTAAGGAGGATAAGATTTATTTGTGAATTTTACTAATGTAGATTAGTTATGTATGTGTAATTTTAACTTTGTTTTGTTTTAGACCGTTAAACAGTGAAGTCGCGATTTTGGTGTCTGCTATTGGGAAATGAATGTGAAGTGGTGTGCAAGAAATCATGATGTTTTTGGTATTATTAATTGGATTTGAGATACCAATAGGTGATTGGTCTAATGGAAGGGACTAGTCACTACAAAGTAGCGGACTCAGGTTCGAATCCCTGTTGGGAGAGGTTCCCACTTTATGTGCCCGACGCGCCTCGAAAGGGATTAAACATTGGGAAACCAAAAAAAATTGGATTTGAGATTAAAGATGAGATTCTTATGACTTTGATATGGTAAGGATGAAATCCTGATGAATTGAAGGAAAGCTGGTAGCAATAATGGATGGTTACGTATATATTGATGCTTAACGAATAACTAGATTGTCGTTTTCTGTTAATTTACATTTATATCTGTCAGCTGAGTTTATACATGTGCACTTTCACTTGTCGTCTTTCATTGATTTTAATTCTTATGTGTTTTTTTTTTTTAAATAGAGCATTCGGCTTTGAAGACACGAGATCTAGAGTGGTACTTTTTCAGCCCTGTGGATAGGAAGTATGGCAACGGCTCTCGGCTTAATCGTGCCACTGGAAAAGGCTATTGGAAAGCGACTGGCAAAGACCGATCAGTGCGTCATAAAGGCGTAACTACAGGAATGAAGAAAACGCTTGTTTTCCATGGGGGTAGAGCTCCTGAAGGCAAGAGAACAAATTGGGTTATGCACGAGTATAGGCTCTGCGATTCAGAACTTGAAAGTGCTGGGGTTGCACAGGTCTGAATCTGGTTTCATTTTCAAATTTTGTTCATTTAAAAAAAAAATTGTTTAAAAGTTATGAATATTAAAGAGAAATTTATGTTTGGTTGTTTTGCGAGGAAGAAGGACGCGTTTGTGCTCTGTAGAATATTCCAAAAGAGTGGTTTGGGGCCGCCCAATGGGAACCGGTATGCCCCTTTTGTTGAAGAGGAATGGGATGACGATATACCCGTCGTGGTTCCTAGTGTAGAGGTTGAAGATGATGTGGCTAATGGTGATGAGATACAGGCTGAGTATACCGACACTGACTTTAATCAGGTCGGTTATCTTACCGTTTTCGTTACTAAAGTTGGTTTGTTTCCGGCAAAAGTATTGTCTTTTGCTTGTATGCCTTTCATGTATGGATTGTGTATCTCTTTTTGGCTTTTTGTCGCGAAATTTTAAATAAATGAAGTCATAAATGTTCCATTTCGCTGCATATGTAGTTTTAATTGTTGCCTAAACCAAGTAGTTACGCAACTTATGCCTGCATTAGATTGAAAAAGATGTGTGATGACTGCCTATTCCTTGCTGCATTAGCCAATTGTTTTTCAGCATTTATTCTGTTAATAACTGACTCCAAAACAAAGTGTGCATTAAAAAAAAAAAGACCGAAAATTGGAAGTTGCAGTCTTTCACCTACCACTGTAGCTGGCTGATCCCCTCTTATATACACTGGTTTGTGAGGGTCTGCTGCTTCCAATTCGGTCTTTTTTTTTTCGCACAGCTATGAAACGACGTCGTTTTGGAGCAAGTATAAATTTAATGCCCCACTTCTGAAACGAAGGCGTTTTGTAGCTTTATTAACAGAACATAAATGGTCTTCGCTCTGTATTATACACGAGCTTTGGGCATCTCCAACCCACCGCGACTCTTCCGTCGCCATACACAGCTCTTCTCCTCACCTCCTTCGTCATATTCCTCCATTCATCTCGTTCATCCCCCCCCCCCTCCACCTCTTCTCATTGTTTGGGTTCTCTCTTTAAGCTCAATCATTAATGCTCTTTTCATCGGCGATTGAAACCTATATTTCATGTTTTAGTTAGTCCGGAAATATTTTCCTGTCTTAATATATGCTTTTTTTTTCCTTATTATAATTAATAATTAAACCAGCATAAGTGCACATGATATGTCACATTATGATAAAATCAAAGTTTTTAATAGATTCCGACTTTGCCAACTCTAACTTTAAGGCTATGGCTAGTTAGTGATTCTTGATTTTGTGGGAGTGAGTAAATGTTTTTACTCTGGCAGAACTTTCCTCTACCTCAATAGCCTTCTTTTTGAGGTGGAGGTGTCTAGGGTCATGACGATATCTATCTTAATGATCTGGGACGACTCTACCGCAAAAGAATGCTATTGAATTGGGAAGGTTCAAGGCCATATAAACCCCACATAGGTACCTCATTTTACCGATGTGGGATCAAATGTCCGTACCTTTAAACTAGGACAAAAATAGTGCAATTAGGATCAGTACATTAGATTCGATAACTTTCTCGTATCTGATTACTAATGTTAGAGAGTCATAATTTTCTTGGGCTTATAAATGGAAATCCATAATTCCTATAGAGAATAATTCCGTGTGTGTCATTATATTATTGTGTATCTAATTCGACATCGTCAATCCTTTTTTGCCATCGTTAAACCTATTTTAGAAGCTTTTATATTTTCTATATTAGCATTTCATTATAAAATAGTGAGCTCTTTTTGAAAAATCCATACAATTGATGTTTTATTTACAGGATACTGAGATTTTCCGGATGGCTCCTCCCCAGGTGGAGACTCCAGATGAGGCAGAAAAGATTCCATCATTCATGTTGAAGAGGGAAAGGTCATCTGAAGACCCTGAGCTCCTCTCTTTGGCTCAAAGCAAGAGATCAAAGCCCAACAACAATCCCAGCTCCAGTCATGTTCCAAATGGATCTGAAGATTCAACTACGACTAGCCTAGCTCCTCATACATTCAAAACTCCGTCGACAAGCTTTTCCTTGGAATTTCCATTTCTTGGACCCCCTGAGCCCAAAGAAAACATCCCGGTCAACTCGGTCAGCCCGGCCAACCCGTTTACATTTGACTCCTCCAATTTGGAGAAGTCTGTGCCACCCGGCTACCTGAAGTTTATCAGCAACTTGGAGAATGAGATTATGAGTGGCTCTGTGGAGAGGGAGACTCTCAAGATTGAAGTGATGAGGTCCAAAGCAGTTATCAATATGCTTCAGAGTCAGGTTGATGTGTTGGCCAAAGAAAACGCGGAGTTGAGGCGAAATGGTCTTAAAGGGCTCCATCTCTGAGACGAAAAGGTACTCTGGTTTTGTAGTCGTGGGCTTGCGTTGCAGTTTTCGACTTTGTTGTGATTTACAGTGGGTTTAGAGAGATTTAGCTGTTTTCTGCTCCTATGTTAATCTCTCCTTAGTTTTTAATTTAGTTTTATCAGAACACAGATTGTGTCTAGAACTCGTTTTTGAGTCATTTATATTTAATAAAGTTGAAACATTTTGAATATGGTTATGATTTTTTCCTATTTTGGGGATTTATTTATTTGGTTCTTCCTAGTACTTGGAGATGTAGAGCCGGAATCTGGGAAATTTTTACCTAGATCTGGTTCGGCTAAACCTACTCAGATACAGGAGGTGTACATGTATATACACATGTTTTGTGATGACTGGTCATTCTTTTATAACCTGGTTGAACATGCAGTTGAAACTCGACTTGTTATTCGAGGAAGAATCCTGTGTTGAATAATGTGATTACTTCTTGTTTTGAAAAAAGATATGCTTGTTTTGTGGCTGGTGATGGAGGTAAAAAAGTGTGGCAAATGGACTGTATTTTAGTTGTTCGGTTCAAAATGGATGTGTTAGGGTGGTGCTGTTAAGTTTGATCTTCTCTATTTGCTCAAAAGTTTTTTTTTTTTTTTAATTACTTATAAGAAAATAAGATTTTTAACATTTTGCAGAATTTCCAGTTCCCCTTTGAATTGCGGATACAATAGGTTTAATAGCAAACTGAAATGGAGTTGCAGTAAGGGTATGAAAATTAGTTCAATAAGTTATTAGATATTCATTAGTAGGGGTAAGAAAATAGGGCCGGCTAAGACAACAAAAATTGAGGTTGTTTGGGTTAATTTTGGCTTGAGTTTGATTCTGAACAAATGTTATAGGATTTAAATTGAACTCATTTATTTTTCCACCCCGAAAATATAATTTAATCGTTAATTCAACTATTTTCTAGTCTAATATCCAACTTTTAGATTACATTTCACATCTCTAAATTAAATTAGTTTTTGAAATGTTGTTTTATATAATTAAATTCTGTTTGAAGTGTACTGAAATTTGAAATTGAGTTTCTACTATTTCTTGCTAAACTTTAGAGAATTATTTTTAAAACTGAAGAAACTTTAGGCTGTTTTCCACTTTAAGGTTGCTATCTTTTCACTTACATGATTACACGAAATCTACTACGTACATTTACATATAAATCTTCCAACAACATTTCTTGATTATATTCGACATGTACGGTAAAATAAGAGGACAACTTGTGGCAATTAAAAAAGAAACTTAGCAACATTATTTTCAATGTTTTATTCTCATTGTAATATAATCAAACCAAAAAAATGATAAACATTTGATTTTGAACTTTAAAGAAAAAGGAGTGTTGAATTCTATATTGTAGTTAGATAAAGTAAAGGTTTAATTATTACTTGGTTCGATAAATTATAATGTGACATACATGGTGTGACATTATAAGAGAAAAGCTTTTGCAATTTTTTGTATAGTAAGTGGCAAAGCCATTGAGTCTTGTAACACCTGCAGTGTCACATTTATGAATCTTCTAATTGTTAATTGACAGAATTAGCTAAATATTAGTGGACGAAATTTAATATTTATGGAAAACAAATAATGTGTCACTAGGTATCTTCTTACTATTTAATATAAGAATCAATAGAAGAAAAATTGATGTCATTTATAACATATTTGTGCAACAAGTTGAGTAGGTTACTAATTACATATAATATATATAGCACTTGTCATATTTAGCCACGTCATATAATAAATTATTTACTAAAATTGACTATGTAATTATTTATAACTTAATGTGGTAATACTATCCATAACTATAATGTTCAACAATATTCCAAAATTTACACTATCCAAACTAACTATTGAATATCTATCTTTTTATTCGGTTATTGCTCTTTGTATGGCACAAATAGAATCAATATTGTCCTTGTGGAATTATACATAGTGTAATACTGAATATTTTTTACTAGATCAGATCTAGTAGATTTTTTTTAATCATGTGGTTGAAAAATATACCGCATCATCATACTTCATATACATGGTCTAATTAAAATTTTTTGGTATAGTACAATTCAAAATAGTACTAATTTGTAAGAAAACGCATATAAATTGTTGAGGTTTCATATATATTTTAAAATGTAAAAATACATAAACTTTACAACGTGTTCTATAATTGAAAATCATCACTAATTTCAACGAATGGTAATTATGTGACAGGAAAAAAAATGTTATTGTGATAAAAAAAACAATATTTTCATGAAGGACCATAATTCATTTTCTAAAAATATATATTTAGCATACAACCATATGTAGAATAAACATAATAAGTTAATAACATATAGTACCACTACGTACAATACAGTACATTGAATAAATACTACAAAGTTGATAATACTGATAAATCTAATCTAATACATCTAATCTATCTAGGGCCCGTTTGGTAGGATCTAATAGGGGGTATTAGGTCATATTATATGAGTTAATATGGGTTAATACATCGTTTGGTGGCATTGCTCTAATACCGGGTCAAATGGATTAAATCCTTACGACCCGGTATTAAGACTAGATTATAATCCACCCACTCATGGGTGGATTAGTTAATCCGGGTGAATATGTATAAGGTAAAATATCAATAATAACCTAAAATTTGCATATTTTTCTTTTAACATATCATAAATTATTCTCAAATCTCTAAAATGAAAACATATTATACATAAATAAATCACAAATTAAAATTTATATCAATTCACAATTAACATGGAAGCATTCAATCAAGTTTACCAAACATATTTTTAATATGGCCTTCAATCCGGCTTCAATCTAATCCACCTTAATCCCATACACCCTCTAATATATCTTAATCTAATCTAATCTAATCTAATACATATTATATTAACTCATATAATATGACCTAATATTTTCATGAAGGATAATAATTCATTTTCTAAAAATATATATTTGAAGGGTGTCTTTTGATCCCAATTAGTTGTTTTGACCAAAATCCTAATTTTCTAGAATTTTGATTTTTTTTAAATTCTACAAAATTATAATTTTGGTAATCTTTTAAAATCAATTTCATCTTTAATTTAAATCCTACAAAAAAGGAATGTTAAAACTAAATTAATACTAACATATTAAACATTCCAGTGTTATGGCCGTAATTTAGGTATAACATTTAATTTATATTAGCTGCTAAATTGTATGGTTCTATATATAATTCAATTCTTGGTCATTAACGTAATTAATTCTCATTAAATTATTGCTAAAATTATTTAAAAAATAGGACCATTTTACTACACTAATGGACGTAAATTAGGAAATATTCACCTCTATTACTTCATATTAGATGGTCAATTGCACTGTTTATATATAATTCAATTATTAGTAATTATTACCTCTCACTAAATAAATGTTTGAAACCGCCCAAAAAAACCCTTTTCAATTACATTCTTTAATCATCCATCATTTTCATTAACTATATAAAGATGGTGAGCTTAGAAAAAAAAACTATTGTGCATTTCAATATAATTTTTCTTTGTATTGTTTACTTTTTTTTTTCTTACTACAAACACGATATTATACTTTTAATCATTTTTTTTTGCTTTGTAGGTACAAGCACAAGAGGATATTGAACGCCAACCTTATTTTTCTTAGTGTAGTAGATCCATATGAACAATTAGGAATATACGAAACAAGAAGTGTAAGCTTTTACGATTACATTTTTTTCTATTTCATCATACACATTTAAAATTTTCATTATGTTTCATATTTACAAGTACTTTTTTTAGTCCCTTTTGATCCATTTGCACATACCACAAATGTGTTAAACAAGAAGGTAGGCGTTTTTCATTTCTTATGTTCTCTGAGGTCAACTTCTACAATGAGCTTCATTTTTGTTTCAGGTGCATATATAATATACTATCAACCATAATGCAATTAATTTTTTTTCCCGGTTAAACAAAAGGTGCATAGTTATTGTTGCGCATTTTTATATTAGTGTTATTTAGTTATGAATTTGTTAATCCTTAAATCCATAACAATTTTTTTTTATTTGGATTTTTTTTTTATATGGCGATACTTTGAACAATTCAAAATTTGGATTGATGCAGGGAATGAGTGATAATAATGCGCATCTGCTTAGATTTTGGTACTATTGTATAGTAATTTCTTAATTGTTGTTTTTTTAACAAAGAAACTTCTTAAATTCAAGGTGTTTGGAATTTACTTAGCTGCTAAGAAAAGTTAACTTTCAATAATATTTAGAAGATTTTATATATTCTATGGTATTCTATCTATTTAATATTATTACTTTTTCATGTATATATTTCATCTTGAATCATGACAAATTTGTTAAAAATACTTTGCATTGTCATTGTTTTGGTTAATACTATATTTTCATATTTTGTCTCTTTTTGTTTCGTAGTTGATTTAATGCGATTTGATATACATTGATTTCTTTTATTTGATTAATTCATATTGAATTTTCATTTTTTTTATATTATGCATTTCTTATACTCTCTTTTTGATATCATCTAGACTGGTTAGCTTTTATTTTAAATTGTTTTATTTTGAATTGTGACAAATTTATCTTTAAATTGTGCTTTTTGTTATATGTGGATGCAATTTTAATCCCCTGCTATATTCCGATTTCAATGAGTATATTTGTAATCTTAATTTTTTTAAAATATGACTAATTGTAATTTTACTTTTAATTTTATATAAATATATTTTATAATTAGAGAAGATGACCAATATATATATATATTTGATTATGTTGTCATCTTTTTATAGTTACAATGTCATTAGGTAATTTTTGGCAAGAGGATATTCACAAGGTTGAGATATATGATTTACATGTTTGACCTATATATTAATTAGTTTAACTTAATTATATCCATTGTAAATTACAATAATTGTTTTTTCATATATCAATTTTTTTTTTTATTTTCAGGCGGAATTTATTATTGAGTATCGGATGCATACATTCTTATACAAACTAATTAGTTGAAGTTAATATAATAGAGATTGAGATTTGACATGACATATAACAACCTATGAACAAATTCAACTTAAACAATTAAATATTATTTATAATCTATATACCCAACAAAAAAAAAATATGAATTGTAGATTTCTCATATAACAATAATTTTCAAACATTTAAAGTATCCATGTTGCAATTATTAACAAATGTGGATATAGTAATAATGTAAATAAACTTTATTTTTATTTTATTTTTAGGATACAAATTATAAATTAATTTTGATCCGTGCATAGCACGGATTGTAGGCTAGTAATGTTATATTTAAAGATCTTATATCATGAACACTATTAAATTTGTGGCAATAACATGTGGCAAATTAAAAATGACCAATATTTTTTTTTCTTCTAAATATTAAATGTCAAATGATAAAAAGGAAATTGTGCTAGATATCAAACAATAGCATGAGACATTTTTTTCCTCGAAAAGACATGCTTGCTGGTTACAGTCGTGTACATAATAAGTATGACATAATATATGATAGTATTACATAGCATATGGAATAAATACTACACTATATGTGATCATATTAATACAAAAAAAAAAAAAAAAAATAGTGTACTTTACCATGTGGTAATCCTAATAAAAATTAGTATTAAAAAAAAAAGTTTCGAATCTCTGTTGGGAGAGGTTCCCACTTTATGTGTCCGACGCGCCTCGAAAGGAATTAAACCCTTAGGAAATAAAAAAAAAAAGTAGTATTAAAAAAAAAGGTGTCAATTAATTTTCATATTATCCAAAAGACTATTTTTGAAATTAACTATGACTAAGAATAATGAAGAGTGTTTTCTCGATGTTAAGATGTTAAATGATAGAAGTTGTAGAAACTTTTAAAATATTTTTCAGCTTAAAATTACATACTTGTTTGTTATAATCTTTTATAGAATATTATGGCATAAGATGTAGTAATATATAACTTAAGAAGCAAATTTATGATTTATATGACAATTATAATAATACCTAAAGAAGAGATAATTTTTTTTGGTTTCTCAAGGGTTTAATTCCTTTTGAGGCTCGTCAAATATGTTATATAGGAACCTATCCCAACAAGGATTCAAACTTGGTTCACCACTTTGGAATACTAATCTCTTCCACTATACCAATAATATGTTGGTAAATAAGAACAATGGCATATTGTAAGATTCACCATTAAAGTAGTTGAAGTATCATATCGCATGGTAACATAGATAATTACTAATACTACTAGTATTTGAAAAGTAAAGGAACTCGTTATTGTATATAGGGAAGAAAAAAATTAGCTCAAAATGTGAAGATTGCACAAATCGATCTTATAAAGAGCACTTAGTCTTTAGATCCAACCCATGTAGATATTTGGTCTCAACTCCCATTTTTCTCGTGTGGGCGAGCTAATGTATGGATGAAATAAGTTCACACGTGATATATAAAAGTCTAGCCTTGCAAAATGTGGATAAATGTTCAACACAAGAATAATGACAGTCTAAGTCCAATTATTTTGTTGCATAAGGATAACTCAATCTATGTTATCTGGGCGGAGCATGCAAATAGAGAATGAAGTCTCAACATGTGAAATTGTGAATAAGAAGAAGTGTATCACGGCAAGAGGTGGGCCACGTGAACCTAGAACTCTGATATCATATTAGATTCATATGCACTGGACTAAATTCAGCTTTTGAGGTGAGTTATACTCAAGCCATATATATAAAATGTATTACATTTATACTTCTTTTGTCAAAAACAATTATATTTAAGTCCCTCCTATATAAAGTATTTTACACTTATATCCCTTTTGGCAAAAAATTTACACTTAAGTCCCTCTTATATAAAATGTGTTACACTGGACAATTTTTGGCACTTTTCCAACGAAAATGCAATCGTGTAAATTTCAATACGGGTATTTTTAGGTATTTATATATTACCCTTACTTAAAGTCACTTAACTTGCATATGATTGCATTTTCGTCGAAAATATAACATCAGCATTATTGTAAATGCATGCATATCATATCAGCATATGGTCATTCTTCTCCAGTCCATTTCAAAGTTCAAACCCATTCATATCCTCGATCATTTCTTTCCAGATCCCAAATCTCAAATCTCCAGTCAATTTCTTTCGTCCTAACTTTTTTCCTTCATTTATTTAACTCATTTTTCAGTCATAACCCAATCTTGTGGCTGATCTTATTTATTAATAACAATAAGAAATTTTAATTTTCCTTGTGTTATTTTTCTTCATTTTGTTAAATTAGTACTACATGAAACCTTTTGATTTTGTTGAACTAGTCAATGTGAAACTTGGGTTAGGGAAATATGAAGTTGGATTTTTAACACAAAAACTATTAAGACTGGATGTTCATGCGAGGGAGGTTTACAATACAGAAACTATGGACTGAAATACAATCACGATGGCGAGTCCCTTAGGCCGGCGACCGGTTTAGTCGGGGAGAGAGTGATTGATGGAGATTTTGTGGAGAGGGTATATATGTCTTTATAAAAATAAATGATTTAAAAATAATATAAAATGGGACACGTGTCATTATGTAGAGGGCTATCTCACATGCTCCTTATTTGACAAAATCACATTTTAGACAATTCTTACTATTTAACCTAAACTTTAATTACATGGTACAAAGCGACAAACTTATGTATGAGTGTAAAATGTCAAATGCTCTAAGAAAACCTTAAATTTTTCTAACCAAAAAAAAAGGTCATTGATTAAAATACTTAGATTACAAAATCTATAATGACAATTATGACTATACTTAATTCAAAGAAGAATAATCTACTCAATAAACATGATATAAGAAACTAATTGATAAGCTAGAATGATAATACTTATATACTCTAAAATAAGCGGAAAAAAAAATAAACACACCTCTTATGCTTTGTCTAATTCTCAAAATTTCTCCGTGTTATTTTAACTTTAAAAAATTCTCCTTGTGTTTTGACTTTTCTTTTTTTTTTCTTTTTCGGAATGACAATATTACCCTCTATGTGTTTGTTTTTTTTATATTTTATTTATTCTTTTTTAAAATCAAAGTATATACTATTTGGGTCGAGTATGGTAATTAAAACCAGACACAGGGGGTTTTTGATGATTTGAAATGACACAGAGGTTTTTTTTTTGGGAGTTTAGATACATCATAGGGTGTTTTTATCTTTCGATGTCATGGATAAAACTGTCATATCAAAAGCAAAATATTAACAAATGCTTGTAATTTTCGCGTTTGAATCACACTCTCTTTTTTTAAGATGTATTTAATACTTACTTGAAATCACATAAAAATTTTGAAAAGTTAAAATAATACGAGAAATTATTTAAAAGTTAAATAAAATATAGGAGATGCTATTGTCTTTCGCTCAAAAATAAACCTACACTTGACATACACATATAAATTAAATGATAAACCACAACTTGGAGGTATCATGATCTTATATATTTTAGTTGTGGTTCATATATCTCCCACATGCACAAATACGCAGAATTTTAAAAGCAGAAAAAAAAAAAAGAAAAAAAAAACCTTAAAATCTGGAAACTCAAAGTAAAGTACTTCCAAACGTGTTACGTGTTATGTCATGTAATTTAGATAGACAAACTAAGGCAAAATTGTCATTTCCGCCGAAATGATAAAGAATATATAGAACCTTCTTCCCCGCCTATCAATAATTAATTAGTTGTGTTTATTTATTGTCGTACTAGAGGGTTCTAAATACTTGGTGACTTGGAGATAGTCAAACCACATAATAAGACGCCATCACCTCTTTGCCTTGACGTTTGCGCTTGCGCAAACTATGCACTGCGAAATTGCAGTGTAAATTCGTAATCGACAAAGTAACAAAGTACAATTAATTACTGTATATTCTTAAAATTGGCAGCTTCTTAGAATTAGACATTAACCCGAATCAAACACCAACCCATTTTTAATTAAAAATCAACTTATTTTCTTTTAATTTGGATTTTCCTTTTGAAAATTTTGTCCTATAACTACTTGTATCAACATCTTCGTCACACAAATATTACTTTTGATCTACCACTTAACACAATATATTTACCCATTATTCCATGTGCTTCTATTTCTTTTCGCATGACATCTCTTTCGAAAGGAAACTTTATTTTTTGCAACAATAATTAATGTCACACTATAAATTCTCAAGTATTGTTTTTCAAGTCACTTTTTTTTTTTTCTATTTTTATTTAGAATATGTGTCACCGGAAAAGGAGAAAAAAATGTGAGTCGAAAAGAAAATTACATTTAATCAATCTAAACTAAAAAAAATGCCAAAATAACCAAAAGTTATTTAAATATGCTTATGTTGATTAACCTATTATAGTCCACGTTAATAAGGTACGTGTTTTTTCCCCTCCATATACTCCTTAAGCATTTTTTTCAGTGGAAAATTCTAGTTCAATTAGATTTAATTAAACTCATCAATTCTTAAGGTAACAAAAACTAATATTAATTTAGAGTCCTACTAGTGTGGGTATGTTTTCTATTTTATTGGCAGTGTTTGTGATTGATTTAGTGAGTTATTTATCTTTATGTTTTGATATTAATCGAATAATAATTGATAAAATTATGTATTTACTGTTATGCGGGCACACACAAAATTAGGACGAATGCAATGCACTTATTTTAAAATTATTGAAACAATATTCAATACGGAAATAGATATAATATCGGATTGTACCATGTAAATATTGAGGTTTGATGAACTCAATTGTGGATAAGAATTACCACTCACCCTAATTATTTAAATACACTCTTAATTCATTGGGGTTGAATGAATGACACATAAGCATGAAAAAACAAACAAATGTCGTTTATGTTCACGTGACATTCATCTAGCATTCGATTGGATTAAATCCACCGAGATATGTACTAATTTTCCCACTCACCCTAACCTAAGCGGGCAGTATCCAAGCCACAAGTCCACGTGTGCTACCTTTGACCAAAATTACTCATCACGGCACCGTCACATTAACTTTCCCCTCGTGAACCAAATTGAAAACATTCAATACTTAATCGACTTAAACTAATATTACTGCCGTATTTCTTTCTTTTTATTATTTTTGAGATGGATTACTGCCGTATTTCTGCGACACAAAAAGTCCTTTAATGGCCACAGCTATATTTTCCAAATCGATAAACCCACCAACAAAAACCTAGCCCTTAATAAAGCAAATTCTCACAACCTTCATTCAATTCAATTCTTGTTTTCCCTTTTTTTCTTCTTATTATATGCAAGGCAAATGGAATTTTCTGCAAAGAAGAAATCATCTGGATCGTCGAGTATGTTGGCTCCGGGTTTCCGATTTCATCCGACCGATGAGGAATTGGTTCGGTACTACTTGAGGCGTAAAGTTTGCGGAAAAGCTTTTCGATTTGATGCTATTTCAGAGATCGATATCTACAAGACCGAGCCTTGGGATCTTCCAAGTATGACTTCTTTTTTTTTTTTTTTTTTTTAATTTGAAGGGTTTTGTTGACTAGATTATGCATCCGTATTTATAAAAAGAAATTTATAATGTATTTGAGGATTTCCGTTATAGCTATTGAGTAGATGATTGCTAAAATGGTGGATCCAACTCGAAATTAACTTTATTAAGGATGTAATTCACTATATTAATGTTTTAGTGTATTGTTTGAATATCTCGATTTTTGTAGTTATTATTGTTATCCTTTATGGTAGTTTTGGTTGTACAAGCAACTAGGTGAGCTTCATTTGCATCGTCATAGGAAATGAAGTATTGGTAATAAAAAGCTGGATTTACCTATTATCTTTCGTGAAAATGAGGAACGCAGGATTTTTAGATTCCAAGTTAATTGTTTGACTGCATTCGAAATGAAATTAAACTTATGTATGTACTTTAATTGGTTCTCCCTAAATTTTGCTGCTATAAATATTTGACTTTTGTGGGTTTTATTCAAAATAGAATATCAAGGTAAAGTTTTTTGCATTTTTACGATTTCTGTGTATTCTTGTCCGCGTGTATGATTTACTTGATATGTTCTGCTTCACTAGTTTAATTTCTGTGATATGTTAGCCATGTCGAAGCTGAGAACTAGAGATTTGGAATGGTACTTCTTCAGTATGCTGGACAAGAAGTACGGTAACGGAGCAAAGACCAACCGGGCAACTGAAAAGGGGTATTGGAAGACTACAGGAAAGGACAGGGCTGTTTACCACAGAAACGAGATTGTAGGGATGAAGAAAACCCTTGTCTATCATATTGGCAGGGCACCAAAGGGTCAGAGGACTAACTGGGTCATGCACGAGTATAAGCTTGTGGACTTAGAGCTTGAGAGGGTTGGCATCGTTCAGGTGGGTTCTGCTATTTGTGCCACAACCATTTCCCTTTCCTAAACTATTACAAAATTCTATATTGAATTTCTAAATCAAAGTATTTAAGATTGTGCATGATTTTGCCTAATGTGTTTGTAAATAATGATAAATTAGTACTTGTAAGGCAAAGGTGACCTTTTGTTTCTCACCGACAGATTTGGAGTTTGAATATTACAAGCATGTTTTACAACATTCAAGATGCTTCTCATGATAACAAGAAGTTAAGAAAACTTGTGTTTCACCATGAGTACTTTTTTTGTGGTGTTGCAATAAACTATGGTTTTTTATAATATTAACATGGATGATGAATGAGCAGGAAACCTATAAATAACCTCAGATAAGAATGAATAGAAAATTATTTGGTAAATGATATGTTTGATTAAAAATTGATGTAGAATGATAGACCATTATTTTTGAATTAGAATTGAGGTAGTAATATTACTATTACCAGCATTATTGCAATCCCTTACAACAGTAAATTATCATTATTTCAAGTAACAGTTAATAATTACACAAGCTTTTTGGAGATTGTTTTATTCATACAATTCTCAACCTAATTTTTCTAATTAATGGGAAAAAAAATGGTGGAGAAGGATGCATTTGTGCTCTGCCGAGTCTTTCAGAAGAGTGGTCCTGGGCCAAAGAATGGTGAAAAGTATGGGGCACCATATGTGGAAGAGGACTGGGAAGATGAGGAGTTGGACTTTTCTCCCATAGAGGAGGCTGCAGAAGAAGTTGACTTTGGTGCTGATGCATATCTGGACGGCCATGATCTTGAACAGGTTTGTGATCTTGTTTCAGTTTCTGGTTAATTCATTACCCCTCCCCCCACTCTTTAGTACAAAACATTTGTATTCAGACTTGAGCATTCTATTCTCACGACCTATGACTCGTGATGAGCCGAAAATTAACAATTGAGAAGAAAATATTGCAAGCCCATAGACAAGATATTCAAAGGATTTGTCACATGAGTCTGAAACTTATATGTTCAAGTATTTAAGGATATGCTTGTGATGATTCTGAGGTAGACCTTGGAGAACCCAAAACTTTAGATAGTTTGGTTATTTTTATCATCTATTGTCTTGGACAAGGGAGAGTTTGGGGGAACTTGATGAAAATTGAAGAAATATTATTGCATAAGAAAAATATAGCAATAGCTTTTAGCAGTATATGGAACGATATTAGTCCCATATGGAGTATCCCCGTTGGCCATATTGAACTGTAGTCCTTTAACTAATTAGTAATTACCTATCCTCATATGAATGCCAATATATTGCTCTTAGATATGAGCTCAGAGCTAGTGACTATCATGTATGTACTCTATTATCATAGAGATTTTCTCTTACTTTCTGGGCATCCTATAGAAATTTACTGTGACGTCTTATTCAGTGTTATGTTGTTTATAGAAGTTAGTTGATCCTATTATCACCATTTGCTTTAGTTTTTCATTGTTTCTCGTGTGAACAGTAATACAAAAAAGATTTTAAAGAAAAAGGTTCATTGATTGGGAATGTCATAGAACTGTTTGCAAAATGGTAAACTATCTTATAGTTCTACTTTCTCATATTCGCAAATGTCATAGCTAAACTCAAACCTATAAAAGACATTTTCTTAGCTACTGTAAGAAGTTTGTATATAGACTCATGAAATTCTATCTAGCCAATGCAATGTCTTCTCATATTCACAAGTGTTTGTTTTAATGTATATTCACATACTTTGAGAATTATTTCTTCATCATACATCATCTTGTAGTAAATGTTTCTTGGTGCCAGATTCTTGGATCAGATGTCCCATCAATTACTGTTCCTCCATCAAACTTACAATCTACAGATAGTAGCTGTGGTGAGGAACCTACACAGTCTGCCAGTGACACCCAAAATCTCTTGGTTGGTGCAGGCGAGCAATCTAATGAACCCGAGCAGGGAGACCATAAGAAGTCTTTCGATCTGCCTGCTCAATATGATATGGATTTAGAAGCAGTTAAGCATGAATTCATTGGGGAATCGAGCAACTCTGAGAATTTTGAGGATCTCAATTTCTTACTCGATGAACCATTCCTAGATGCTCCCAATAACCTTCAATATGGTGATTTAGGATTCATTGAATCTGATGATCTTTCAAATCCCATTAAAACTGATACTTCGGCTTTGGACATGCTGGATGAGTACCTTACTTTCTTCGATGCCAATGGTGATGATTCTCAGTACTTAGAATATGACCCTGCAGTGATTCTGGGAAGTGAGGAATTGTTACGCGACCAACCATTGCTCCCTCAGAAGGTAATGTGACACATGGAATTACATATTGAGTTTTCAGGCTCGCTTTTAAATACTATATTTGTGACTCGCAATCTCCCTGCCAGGATGAAGGAACTCTGCAAGCTGCGTTACCAAGTGGTCATGTCATTGACAATATTGACAATGGTGAGGCGTGGCTGTCTGATAAGCAAGAGTTGACAAAAGACCAATCAGGTACTATAACTAGTCTTTTGTATCACTCTAATTGGACTAGCATTGTTTCTGAACTCAAATTTACATTTTTTATGCTCTTGAAAAAGTTATCCTTTTATCTTTCAAATAAATTTGGCCCTAAGCTTAGATGAATTTAATTTATCATCTTTTGAGCTCAACACTTTGGGTCCTTCATCTTTGTAGCTACCTCAATTAGTGCATTACTCATCGGTCCTCTACTTAAAACGATATATTAGTTTAAAAAATATCCATTTTCCTTATCGGATTAGATGTGTCAAGTTTTGGAGCAAGTGAATTTGACCGAAAAGGACTAAAAATTTGGAGTACATTACTAATGTGTCCAACCGAAGAGATAAATGACCAAATGTGAGCTTAAATTCTTAGGGGGTCCAAGTCTAACTCGGTTTCTTTTTGGGTGCAGATTATGATTATCCATTCATGAGTAAGGCGAGTCAAAAGTTGGCCACCTTCCCAACAAAACCAGCATTTGCTGCTGAGTTTCCTCCAAAGAATGCAATTCTACGCCTCAATTCTTTGGCTCAATCTTCCAGTTCAGTCAACGTCACTGCTGGCATGTTTCATATAAGAAGCATGAATGTTCGTGGGAATGGGACCCACGACCGGTCTTCATGCAAGCACGAGAATTTCAACATTTTACTCTCTTTTGGGTTTGCACGAGGTGATGATGGTTCAGCCAGTTTGGAATCAAGTGTTAGCATACGTCCAGGGAAGACGCTCTCAACAATCTCTAGGGGTTGGTTCTACTACTCCGTATTTATGTGGGTCATGTTCCTATACATGAGCTTCAAAATTGGGTCCTACATATGTGCCCATTAAGAGTTTCATTGGAGGAAGTTTATTCTAATAAACTAGATGGATGTGTCTTAACTTCAAACTATACAAAGTGTTACATGGCATATTATGTTATTTGGATATATTTATAAGTAGTCGACTGCTTTTATTGCTCGTGAGGAACTGATTTAGATATATGGTGGAACTGAGTCCATTAAGCATAAGACAGTGATGTTGGTGCATGGTACGGAGGTACCGAGTGGCATATGAGTTTAAAGGTATATTCTACATGAAGTATGGGCCGAGAAACCTAATCTCGATGCAATGTAAACTTGCGTTATATTTTCTCTTGAAGTGCTTCTGAATAATCTACCTTCTAATCTCTCTGCAGCAGCACATAGTTCCTACTGTAAAATATATTTAAGGCTAAGTTTGCCCTACCAGATGAAAAGGGTATCGTATGAGAATTGATTTTAATTAAATCAAATTTTACAATAATTGTTATAGTAGAGAAGAATATATAGAGAGGGGAAGTGCTATGATTATTATAATAACATGATTTATTATAAAGAAAAACTAGTTATAAAATACCAATATAGGAAATAATTAAGTGACGACAATTGTAGCATTAATTGATAGTCGATAATGAACGAGAATTCCAGTGAAACTTTGAATATACTCACTTCGCAGCTTTCAAGAAGTTGAATTCTTGCATCTGAATCTTCCTTCCAAAAGTGTTTATATGGACTACTTGGGTGTAAAAATTACAATTGATTTCATTTAAGGGCTAAATATATCAAAATTATGATAGAAAACTAACAGTGATTTTGAGAGTTTCTTCTGAATTTGCGCTTCATCCTCTCGTAAATATATATAATTATGATGCTGCTACGAGTTTTGTATGGTTTTCAATTCAATAAGCAAGAATGAGATAATAATAATTAAGTTAACCACTTCAAATTGATACCTGAAATACTCCATTAACAGATGTGACTATCATCTTTAAGTTACAAAATTACACACAGAGCTCTAATGCAATAAATAGCAACAGAAGCACATGAATAAGATAGCTGCATAACTAAGTTCAAAATCTATCAAATAAGCTCATTATTGTTACTAATATATATGTATCTATATCAGTAGTCTTTCCATTGTATATTACATACAACAAACCGCGGTAATATATTCTTTCTGCGTGGTATGTTCGAGTTTACATTTCTCCAGGAAGCATCGTATCCCCAGGAAGATCACAGACAGCAATACCCTGAATTAGAAACAAAAAATTATACACCCTATTTTAGAGTAATGCTACTAAGATTCCGACAGCTATCAGATTATTCAACCACTTAATTATGAATTAAAAAAAAAAAACTTAATTCGATACGGTACCTCTCCGGTGAGATGGGCTACACATTTCTTCTCAGCAAGAAGCTCAGCTTCAGTCTGCATAAGACAAAATATAGGCATCAAATATTTTAGTCAAAACCGGACTTTTGTCAGATCAGGGGTGTTAATAAAAAGAACAAACAGCATAGATGCTGATGTATAATTGTCATTTAATATTTTACAAAAAATGATATTAAGAACAGGTAAATATGTTTTTCTCACATTCTGTCAACTGTTTAGTTTGCAAGGGGGTTTCTAGACAATTATTGAAACCTTAGGCGGTGCTCTTGTAATTTTACTGAACCTCACCGACAAGTGTACTTAAAAGAAATTCAATACCTTTTTGATTCGGCTCCAAAGGTAGTCGTCAAATTTTACATCTTTGACAAGTTCGTAATCACCATCTCCCTAAGAAAAAGAGAATCGGATGTCAAAAGCAAACATTAATGCGAAATACGGTAAAACTAGAGAAGAACATTATAAATACTTACTTTTGATTTGCATGGCATGCTGAAAACAATATCTTCTGCTATCCCATAAGGATTTCCAGCAGTATATACCTAGATACATCACAAGTTTTTCATTAAAAAGTTAATAATAACACATTGATGGTCTCTTTCTCATAATACTACATCAAACGAGTAGTAATATGATATCCAACTTACTCCAGACGAAAACCAATCTCCTTCGGGAGTAGGAGTTACAAGGGATCTTATTGCATCAACAATTGAAACAGCAGTCGAGGCAGCAGAGGATCTTCCCCATTTTTTAATAAGAACTCCACCTCTCTGAAAAATCAATTTTGATTGAGAAGTTATCGGCTAAGAAGTAAAGTTTGAAGAATATATGTACCACTATGATACTAAACATTTATTTTTCGTCTCACCTTTTGGACCTTTTCCGTGAACTCTTCTTCTAACCATTTAGTATCTTTAATAACCTCTTTCACCGGCAGTCCATCGATTTTCGCATTTAAAAAGTCGGGAACCTGATAAATAGACGAATCATAGTTTTTAACTATAGACTAAGTCTAAATTTACAACAGATTTAAAGACTAACCTGAGTTGTTGAGTGGTTACCCCAAATGGTCATGTTAGATACTTTGTCGTAAAAGACTCCGGCCTTTAGAGCCAGCTACACTAACCGTGAAGGAAGTTAGATTATTTATTGCATCTAGAAACGAAAGGGAATTAAGAAAATGCGCATAATGATGATGATGATGTTGGTGTACCTGACATTTTGCTCTATTTTCGTCTAATCTAGTCAGAGCATGGAAATTTTTTGCAGGTATATTTGGAGCATTTTTCAAACAGATCAATGCACTTCAAAAAGAGAATTCGTAAATTAAATTAGTAAGATATCAGTGAAGAAAAAAAGAAAAAGGGAAGCAAAGGAACAATATACGTTACTTGGTATTGCAAGGATTGCCCACAACCATCACTTTGACATTACGTGATGCAACGGCATTGAGTGCTTTTCCCTACGATAGTTGTTCAAAATATAATAATCAAAGACGGAAAACACATACTATGTATAATAAAACTATTTGAAAAATTATAACTTCAGGAGAATTTTGAGTTAGGAGTATTGTTAATTTTTAGGTGAATAGGGGTGGTTTTGCATTTTTTGGTGGGAGTATAGTTGTTGTTTTCCCTGCAAAATATGTACTTTGGCCTGGGAGGGGCTTTTATGCTAATAAAAAAAGCACAAGGGGGGGGGGGGGGGGTTGCTAATTAGGCAAAGTATAGGGGTATTTTTGCATTTCATTCAATAAGAAATTCAGGGAAGAAGAATAATTCGATTTTTTTTTTTTTTGGAGAACGAAGAATAATTCGAGTTATAGAGTAACTTTTCTGATGCATGAAGAAGAAGAAGAAGAAAATGATACCTGTTCTGCGAAAATCTGCCCGTTTATATCTAGTAAGCCAGCACGTTCCATTCCGGGACCACGAGGCTTGGCTCCGATCAAAAGCGCCCATTCCACATCTTGAAACACCTCATAAGGATCAATACTAATAATCACTTCCCTCAGTAAAGGAAATAAAGAGTCCTCAAGCTCCATTGCAACTCCTAAAATTATATCAAAATTCAAATTCAGCCAATGGAAAAATCTACTCAGATACGATTTTGATACGAACAAGGTAAAACAGTACCTTCAAGAGCTTGGAATGAACGTTCGGACCCTAATAGTTTTAAAGCAATAGGTTGGTCTGGCCCAAAAACCTCGCCAGAAGCAAGCTGCCAAGAATACAATATTTATTTCTAAGTACTTTACTTTCATTTTTAGAATGAATATACATGCACAACTACTATGTATGCTCAATTAGCTTTGATGCCAATTGAATAAAAAGTTTAGAGGATATTAGAAAAACAAAACTTACTTTAAAGAGAAGATGATTGGATATCATCCCTGCAGCACCCGACACAGCAACATTAATCATTTTCTTCCACGATTTTGTTTCTTCTTCCTATAACAGGAAGAAAAGTTATGAATCAACACACCAAGACATTGTTTAGCCTTATACTATGCTCTGAAATGAATCAACACACCAAGACATAGTCTTATCTTATTGTGCAAGGACTAAGACATATTCTTTGTCTGTTTGAAAATTGGAAAGGGTTTCTTTTTGATGAATTGGAAAGGCTAATTGTAGAGTATATTATAAGTATAAGGCTAAGACTGAAAATTCATATTCAATACCAAAAAAAGGAGTCTGAAATTGGAGAACTAGAAAATGAGTCAAGATTATATGAATGTCCTCAAGTAAATGGAACAGACACCATGCTACATACCAGATGCTTAATAAGCAAACAAACCACAATTTTCCTATTGTGGTTCTAAATAAGTATTCTGGAAAAACCTTGAATCACAGAATCCACTATTAAAAATAGAGGCATCGGCAATATATTATTTTATATGATCATCAAACTAAAAACCAGTAATAGCCTTCACTAACTATTTCACAAAATTGAAACTCTTTCGAACGAATAAACACTAAAATCAAATAAAAATGCTACTCATGTACAAAAAAGCTTACAGCTTTGAGGTCATAAGTGAGACAAAAGACTCCATAACATTCAGGTTTTTTCTTGGTGTCCTCTGTTTTTACTGCAACTGGAGCTTCAACTTCACTGCAAAATACATAACCAAGAATTCGAAATAGAGCAAAGCCCGCCAATTAAACCAAGAAAACTACATAATTTTCTAAAATTACACATTATAAGAACATATACAAAGATAATAATAATGAAAACGAACTTACTTTGAAGTGACAGAGCACACAATTCTTGAATTCTGTGAAGTGGGTAATGGGCGAAAGTGAACACGGCGATGATTGAAGAGGCGTGTGGATACATAAGAGAGTTTTGAAGAATATTGAAAGGTAGTTTTTGTGTATGAAGAAGATGGGGTTAACTCTGCAACCGCCATGGAAACAGAGGTAAAGCTCAAAGAGAGAGCGAAAGTTTCGGATTTTGTTGAAGCAGAGGAGTTTTAGTGTGTGTTTGTGCGTGTGAAATGGAGGGAGGAGAGTAGAGTTTGTGAAATGGAGGGGGAATGGATTAAATGTGAGATTTTGAACTTGAAGTTATAAGGCTAAGAGAACGACACTTGTCCATACAATCCTTTTTTAGTATCTCATCCTTTTGGACTTGTACTATTTGGATTGGAATTTTATGATGTGGTTTTCTTTTCTATTGTTTTGATTCACATGGACATAATTTTGCTAGCTTCATTTTCATTGGATTTTGAAGTGGAATTTAACGACAATTTTTTTGAAGGGGAATAAGATAAGACACCCTTCCCACAAATTTTGATATTCTTTGTTTGGCGCAATATTTTTTTTTTATTAGAATTGGAAAGATGAAACGATTTTGTAGTGTCTTAATATTACGAAGTTTTTTCTTTGTTACCCAGCAAAAATAACAAAAAGGAAATTTTCGTAGTTTTTTTTTCTTCTGTATTAATCGAGTGAAATATTTTACCAATGTATCAGTCATTTTACATTTAGATTTGTAGTGATTATATGTCTGAAACCTCGACACGAGGAAAAATAAATCAGAAAATTACGTACACCTAGTAGTTTTGGTCGAGAAATCTAATCTTATTGGTTTCATCAAATTCCAGTGGTTCATTTCGTGCAGACGTATATCTTAACTAATCAGTTTACTTGAGTATTAAAATTTAATACAATTAAATCTGCTGTAAGATCCTCTGATGAAGTAAAGTAGTGCAACCCAGCCTCAAAGTTAAAGGTGTTAGTACAATTTATGTAAGTTGCATGGATAAAGAAATTATTCTACTACTCCATATTCGGCTCAAATATGTTTAATAAAAAAAGTTTAATTTAGTTTACAATTTAAATTAAGCTTAAACTCAATTTCAATGTAGATATAAAATTTAAAATAAACTTAAACAGTGTGTCGTTCAACACTACCTTACATAAAATTTAAAGAGTAGTTTGTATAGTTTTCTTTTAACACAGATGATTTTCTACACTTTACCCCAAATTAAATCGTAATATGGATTGACCCAATTCCACTCAAATCCATTTCGATCGATTTGAAATTGGATTGAGTTATGTTAAAAAATAGTGATGTCTTACTTTTTAATCATCAACAACATAATAAATAAAATACCAATAAATTAAAGGAGTTAATAGCAATTTACCTTCAATTTATTTTTTCATAATTTAAAAAAAATCATTTTACCCCTTAAATCATATAAAAATTTCATATCGTTTTTCTAACATTTTTTAACTTAAAAAATACAAATTGACAAAACTACCCCTCTTATATGAGGTACTTTAAACAACCCTCTTCGCGTGCTATGATAAATATGGCACTTATACTCTCAATTTTGACGATTGAATTACACTCTCTAAGTGAAGTAAGTAAATTACTATTTAAAAACTTTCATAGGAGAATAAATTGAACGCAATTTACATAAGATTAATTGGCATTAGCTCTAAATTAAAGTAACTTATCGGGCCAATTGGAATTTATCAAATTAACTTGGTTCTGACTTGCAAACATTATTTTCAACCATTTACAAATTTTATTCACATACTCTAACCATTCAACGATATTAACTTTTAAAAGAACATGTACCTATTTAACTCGACCAACTATTTAACTCGAACAACAACAAAGTTTCCATCTCCCGGTCTCACAATTATAATTATAGATCATATAATATAAAAGGCAAATTTATGGTAAAGTAAAAGAACATGCTAAGCTCAGCTTACCAGTCTGTAGCCTGGCTAGTACTATTTATTAACCTTTTCAACACAGATATCAATCTTCTTTATATATTGGAAGCAATAAAATGGAGTATATATATATTTTCTATTATATAGTTGAAGTCTTGAAGACAATCAAAAAGAACAAATCTGAATATTTAACTATACCTATGTTCACATGGAAAAAGCCAAGACTTTGCTCTTATACAATACTAATTTTCTTTAAAAAAAAAATATACGAATTAAGAAGTAGATAAGTAGAGGATAACTGCACGTAAATTTCTATTCGAGTCATAGTCTTTTAACTCACAAAATGGTTCAAGAACATAAACCACCCCAAAATTCACTCTAGCAAGTCCGCTATGATTTAAGTGACCTTGGCAAATTCAGGAAATCTCTGCTTATCCAGCCACCCATTTCCAAATGCCACCGGACCGCTGAGTCTGAACAGACGCACCATGCTCCATATCACGTTCGAATGCAGATTTTTCTTTCCTAAGGGCTTGAACTTCTTCTTCTAATGATGCTAATGACTCGAGCATCTTCTTCAGCTCTCCAATTTGTGCCTGATGATGCCATTATAGATTAATGGGTACCAAATTTTAGAATAAGATAATTACTTGGGCATCGTAAGCGAAAATATTCTATACGCTTCATCTGGATTTGACAAATGATTTGAAGAAGAAAGAGATCTCGAATTTCAAATTCATCATTTTAGTTAGGAGTAATACAAGATGGTTACTATAGGATTTGAAATCCATATAAAATCAAAACATCCGGACAAAGTGTAATGGGTTTGTTATTATGGATCTGAAATACTTAGCTCCAAATCATTGGGATCTAAATGAAACTTTGAGATGCATTTACAACTTTAAAACACAAAACACAAGGTTAAGGGAACAAAAGAAGAAGAAAAAAATAAGTTGTGTTTGGTTCTTGGATTTTAGTGAGGTAAATGTTATTTATGCATCCAATGATACATAAATCATTGAACTTCGCATTTGGTTCATTTGCATTTCCTCGTGAAATCCAAGAATCAAACATAGCCTTTAATAAATTCTAAATGGTGAAAGATGTAAAAGTGGAAAAGAAAAATGTATGACCTCAAGTTTGGAACATCTTGATCTCTCAGCAACAAGTTGTATTTGCATTGAATGTAATTCCTGCAACCAGTTAATGAAGATATAAGATATATGACAGACTGGTACTCACAGACACCCAGAAATTTATACTAGCAAACTAACTTTGGATAACTCGGAATGATTTGATTTTGTTTCTTCGATCTTGGTTTTGAGAGCAGAATTATTTGCCGTAAGCTCCAAAAGTGATGATTCCAAGGCCCTTTTTTCTTCTCTGATTGAAGTAATTTCAACTGAAAGATCTTTGTGAGAAGTATCCACTGGAATCACCTTAAAATTTGAATCTTCTCTTTCGGAGAATTCTAGCATTTCAGATTTTGCCAAGGCGTATGCAGCAGTAACTGAAGCTGCAGCAGCAGCTGCTGCTGGTGATTTCAATATCTTCGGATGTAAAAAGTCCCTTGATTTGAGCCTCATGACAAATATCTATATAGTTACAAACAAAAAGAGAGGAAAAACATAGAAATCAAAAATTGTTCCCCACTAATTAAAATGCAACCATAAACAATAAAAATATTCAAATATATATTTAAAATGGAAAAAAGATCAAGAGAATTTGTAATATTAGCCAAATTCAAGCTAAAAGACTCAGAGTAGAAAAAATAACTTTCAAATTCTCCATGTGTAGACCTTAACATGAACACTGACCACGCACTAATTTGAGTAAGAGATATGCCACTTTTCTCGAAGAAAAGAAAAGTTCCACACATGTGTCCTACAAGGCTACAATATTAAAATGTGCAACATTTATTCCTGATATTAATACTACCTTTTTTTTATGAAATCAATACTACCTGTCTATAAGAGGAAACTACTACAAAATCTTATTCATAAAATATAATAATGCGTACATCTCCAAGCATATATTAATCATATGCCAAGACCCTATCTTTTCTGATGTGAAGGTAGAAACAATCATACAAGTAATATAAATGTACCTCATTGGAGTATTTCCCGTTGTAGCCACCAAAAGTAACCAAGAAATTCTCACCACCTATTGATGCTGTCGAAATGCTGATTCCCTGTGTATGGCATCATATTGAACTTCTGAGCATCAGAAGTTAAAAAAAAAATATAATAAAACAAGTAGATGATGGTACAACTCAAAATGCATTAGTATGTTATATATGGGCAATGCTATTTCCTAATACTATAAAATTACTTTGCAGTCGTGGATATGTAAACATTAGACTAAGTAAGCCCAAGATACAGTAAATAAAAAATAATCACAATTACAATAGCAAATTACTTCACTATTATTCTTGGTTTTATATTTTAGAAATCGATTCTAACCCAGCAACATTACGTTGAAGTGTTAGTAAGTGCAAAATAAAGACAACAGGAGGACCAAAAGACAGCATGGTAACCTCACTGGCTAGTGGATCTCTTCCTTTTACACTTGTCAGCACTGATACAGCAAGCTTAGACATATTTATTACAAGTGTTTCCAGGGCACCTGCCAGAAAATAGGTAATTCATTCATACCGGCAACATAAGTAAATAATAATAAGCAAATATTAGAAAAGAGAAAAAATAATGAACTACAACAGGTGCTCCATATTTCACTTGCCACTTTTGTTATCTCCACCACCAACAATAAACCAGTTCCCGTCAACTGCAACACCAGCATGACCGGCCCTGCCTGTCACCATATCACCCTGAATTTGCGGTTGGGACCATTCCATCTGCACAAAAATAAAAATCTCATAATTGTCGAGGTTCTATAGAATATGTATTCATTTCATTAACAAGGCATACTACACAATCCAATTAAGACTATGCAGACAACAATCTAGACCTTACATAAAAGGATCTGAGTGACTTCTTTGAATTAACATGTTAATGCCCATTTCAAAAGGATTTTTAAACCAGTTATGATCCATAACTTATTTGACATTAATCACGATTGATTTCCTTAAAAACTTTAATAGTTGGTTCGGGTTTGTCCCAATGATATAGCATTAAACTAAAATCTTAATCAGGTGAAACCAATTTCAAGTACAACTATGCAAAATGCAGCATTGGTTTGTCAAACCAATTCTCCTAAAAATTTGTTGTTCATGATAAATCATTTCCCTGATTGCTGCTTAGTTTAATATGTATTTGCATTGATCAAAGGATACACGAATAAGTATCACTCAACTTGTACAATGAAAATAAGATGCTCTATTAATACCCGTAATACTCTTCAAAAAGATCTATTATATTGATTATACTTCAGCAACTTTTGCTTACATTAACCACTACAGATCTCTGAAATTAACATACTCCCATAGTTCGATATTTGGGACCTTCATGAAATTTTTAACTAAATCTTGATCAAGGACCGACCCACATGTAAATACCTTTCAACTGGAAGAATGGATACAACTCCATTCTAACAGAACAATATATATATATTTGTAGTTATAATAAAAACTAATAATTAATAGAATTTAATCAACAAAGAACAAATTACGAGTCAAGAAAAATTATCAACTATTAAAAAAAAATGATTCTGAACCCCTGAAGTCCCCGTGCGTTCATTAGGGTGTCTCTTTGAACATGAACTTGTTGTCAATACATTCTTCTTCAACAATGCACGAGGAACTTAGATTGAGGTTATTTAATATCACACTCCAAATTTATCATAATGGTTGAATAATGCACAAATGGAAATATGTGGAAAATTAATAAGCTCAAAGCACTCAATATATATGTACAAGTGGAGAAGCTTACTGTTTCTAAATCTAGCACATGAAGGTCATTGAAAAAGATGGAATGAGAGCAACCACCAAAGATGAAAAGGTATCGCTCAGCATGCAATGCAGCTGTGTGATCAAATCTGGGGGTTGGAGGTGTTTGCCTATCAAAATACAACAAACTGATTAGGACTCCTGTATATGTATATGCATTCAGAGGTCAGAACACTTGAGCAAATACATACGTGGTTTCAACAGCACTCCATGTCATTGTCTCCAAATCAAGAACATGTACATCATTGAGTAGTCGTCTATTCCTGTCTTCTCCACCAAACATGATCAGTTTAGAACCGAACAGAGTAACAGATTGCCCACTGCGAGCTACCTAGCAAAATACCAATGAGAAAATGCAAAAAATAGATCAATAAGACAAAAATAAGCATCAATGAACACTGGTAGCAGAGATCACATAAACCTGCTATTTCCAGTATTATACTATTTCCAACTCTGATACAGCTCAAGATATCAAAAAAGTGCTAAGAAGAAATGAGAAGTCAAAGGTCAGTTCAATACCGGAACATTTCCGAAGGTCTCAACAACACCGCAATTTTGCGATTCAAGATCAATGAACCACACTACAGGATAACACAAAACAGAGTTAGAATAAAGTCTATGATTGCATCAACAGTCTTGCAGGATCAAGAATGATTGGAAATTTCTGCAGAAATAAGTTGGTTCTAGTGGAAACAAAACCTGTCACCCTGTCAGTAACATTCTTCGATAGACCAGCAAGAAGAAAAAGTCTCCTTTCCCACTTGATCTGGAAATAAACATTAGATCGACATCTGTCAACTAAATAAACAATGATAATATAATCTCTTAACAAAAATGAGTAGGGTCCCAGCCAAAATTTTAATTAACAAGAACAAATGGCACATACAAAAGATGCAACAATGAAACGAAGAAAGCAATTATGTTCTTACCATACTGTGCCCAGAGGTAGCTGGAATACTTTTTACATCATTAGTTTCCCCATTCAATTTCATAATTGACCATGCCAAACTTTTTAGATGAAAAACCTAAAAGCATATTAAGAAAATAATAAAAAATCCCAATGATAAAAAATAAAACTTTCATGAGCAAAATTGAGGAAGAACAAACAATACCTGGATATCAGACAAGTATCTACCATTGCGACTTCCACCAGTTACATATAATTTATCATCAACTACTGTTGCTGCGTGCTGCAAGGCAAAATTGCATGGAAAACAATGAACCCATTAATTTTGCAAATAGCCCATACAAGTTCATAAATCGTAAGGTTTGTCATCATTAAAAGGGAAGAAAGATAAAAATTTGTCACAGCATGCTTATGCTCGCTGATGAAAACATAAGAAAAGACAGATAATTAGGAATACAATATATATGTGGTTTATTTAAATGGTGAACACCACCTTGTACCGAGCAGCAGGAGGCTGACCAGCTACAGTTAGTGGTACCCATTGGTCATAGCTTAAATCCAGATGCCAACTTTGACTTTTTGTTCCCATTACAGCCATCCTGCAGTTAACTAAACTATATCACTTAAGATAATAACAAGCATTTGTTTTCAAATCAAGATTACTCATACTAGATTAAATTAAAAGCCAACGGAACTACTAGATTAAATTAAAAGCCAACGGAACACACTAACAAAGTTTTTTAATACATGAATGATTTCTCTCCAGGACACTTAATTTAAACTAAGAGGAGGATGTTTGATATCATGAAAGGTTATGACGGGTGATGAAGAATGTTCAATCACTATATGAAGCTCCCATCATTTACAAAACTCCATTTCTTGGTACCATCTAAACTAAGCTAGGGCCAAAGTTCCTTTGAAGTTATATAATGGTATAAAATTAAGATTAATTATTTGAATTTTCTAGTTTGCTACAATATCAAGTCAGGATGTCTAATCCTTCGAAGTATTTATTAGATTAATATTTTTGACAATTTTGACATCATAAACCTTTCAGATTAAGTGTGAATGTAATATCATTAAGATAAATTAGATATTCAATATTTTACTTACAAATATAATCAAGTGTGAATGTTCTACTGCATCAAATGTGGTTAAATCCCCATTTTTCAGAAGAAAATCATGATACCTACAATTCTCAGCATTCTCATGATCTATAATCTTAATTATCCATCCGTAAAAAAATCAAATTAATAATTGTCATCGTCATTCTCGTTATCCTCTATAAGAATACAGCAACAGAAATTGATCAAATCAACAATGGCGATGGAAATTAAGAACAACAAGTAGAAAGACAATGGAGTATATAATTGAGCTATTATAACGACATAATTTCATCAAATCGGAAAATTGAAATTAAGATGCGCGGACTTCTTACAGAAATCTTTGTGGATATCGGATCCGTGCAATGGCGCGAGATCGGACGGTAGGAAACGCCCGATCTCGTAAACGGAGATGTGTTTACACTTCACAGACAAAGCACGAAATCGTTGCACTCTCGTTTAACCGAAGATGACTAAACAGTAGTCCTATTGAAAACTAAAGAAGTCAGAGGGGTAAAATGGTCTTCTACTTAAATTTTTTTTTTTTTTTATCTGAACTACTTAAACAATTTATGTTAGTAGAAGAGTGGGAATACTTTTTTAAAGGTTGTATTAAAATGAAATACCTCTAAATTAATAGTGTATGTGGAATATGTGATTGATAAATATATTTGTTATTTTAATCTAGCGTATGATGTCAAAATAGATATAATACTCATTTTACCTACAAAATAAATTTAAATATGCGGCTCTTTCATCGCAGAATAATAAGGGAGTGGTATTAGCAAGAAGTATGTATAATATTTTCTTTAGTTTTTTAAATAATACTTTCTTGGTGCAAAATAAAATATATGTAATATATATATATATATATATATATATATATATATATATAACTCTTTCGTTTATTGATGATTTGGTAATAAATCTCAGGCTCTCAGCACTATATAGGTTAATCTGGGCCGGCCCATTACCTTTATTTATTTTGATGTTTATTAATGATTATATCTTCTTTGGTTAAGCACTATATATAACTTTTAAGAATATTGACGCAAATGTTATATTTTTTGGCATGTGCTTTTAAACTTTGAGAACATCAAATGAACATAAAATTTAACATAAGCAGTCAAATTCAAAATATATAGAGCATTCATAAATGTTTTGTGTGATATGAATATTAATTGATCTATGTCGGATGGTTCGTTAAATGATAATTCGGGGAAATTTTGATTAAGTTTGACAAATCAAAATATGTACGTGACAAACATAAAGTAATCCGTTTTGTGGTTAGATAAAACTCCCAGCATCAATATGTGATAAGTTTAGTGGAGGGTCAAAGTTGTGATCAAGTTTAAATACATGTTGAGAATGTTTCAATATAATATGTTCAATGCGCTTCGAAATAAATTAAACCCTTAAAAAAATTAAACAACACTCTCCATAGAGTGATCAATTAACATAACGAATGTAATAAATTTGTTTTTGGCTGGTTTCTTGGATTTGACCAAACCAAATTTGAACAAGATTTTCGTGTTCGTAATATCCAATCAATTTGGTTTCCTAAAGAAAAATCAATACGTGTTGAGCTTTTATAGTCTCATGAGTCATGACTAGATTTTCAAGTAAAAAAAATGTCTTGTGACTAGATTTTGGAGGGAAGAAAATGATAACAATAATATTTTAGCCCTCAACTGGAAGCTAAAATAAATCACAGCAATATCACCTTACATCTAAATTCCAGAAAACACAATCATTCATGCTTTATGTCGAAATTTTACATGCCTAAATATGTGCATTAGGTAACAGTACTAACTAGGCATAAATTCAGTTACCCCAAGTATATCGCAATTAATAGAAGTCCAGTAAAGCAGATGACCAGGGCTTAATTCAAATTAATAGAAGATATACTAAAACACAATCTTAATCACGGTCTGCTTCCTCTATTTCTTCATCCTCTGGCACACCGCGAAGATAAAGAACATTATTGCATCTGCAAACAAATTACCCACAAGACCTAGTCAATGAATACCTGAATAAACTATTGCACTACATTTACAAGTTCAGTTAATGCTGTGAAACAAGTAATGTATCCCTTCTCTTTGTTTGAAATGAAAAGGATAAAGTATAGAGACAAGAATGCATGTTTTTGTAATTTGTCCCCATAAGATTAACAAGTAATGTTTCTTTTGAAGGGTTACTGTTTCATTTAATGGGCAATAACGGGACCATACAAGCCAAATACTCAACAATCTATGAGTAAGTAGTAAGGACATCAACTAAGAAATAGGGGAAAAAACGGTTAACTATTAGAAAAGGATTTTGGGTGTGGTGAGAGTATGTACATCTAAAAACTGTGCGTGCATGTGTGTGTGAAAGAGAGAGTGCAAAAAACTCTATTCAAATTGAGTACTTATTTTATCAATAAAGAGATTTGCATTCTTCGCTTTCAATACAGTGAATGGAGGCCAAGGTTTTCTTCCAATGCGTTTCTTTTCATTCCTCGATTCGCCACTCAATAAAATAAATAACCCCTCCCTTTTGCAAAAAGAAAGATACCGGGCACCTAAGACCTCAACTATAGAATACCATCCAATAAAACCACATATATAGGTCTAAGCCAAATAAAATGTATCCAATTAATATTATCCAAAGGTCAAACGTTGACATCTAGTCTTCAGTTCTCAAAGTATCAAGTGCTCACATGCAGGGACTTGTTTTTGGTATAAATAAATTTTCAATTTTTTTAATACCTTAAGAAAATGAATCCCGATCAATTAAATCGAAATTTCAGCATAATACTTCTAAAATTTCAGCATAACACTTCTAATAATTTGCATATTGGCCTCACAATGCCATATGGCAAGGCCAAAATGTCAGACAATTCACAACCATAAAGAAACTGTCAAGTAACCCTCTCGTTTTTGCATTACGCGCATGAACGCACAATGCCTCTTATTTATACAGAGAGAAGAAAATCGGAGATTGGCAGTCAAGTGCAAAGGCACAAAATGTTCTAGCTTTTTAAGGACAAGAACAAGTGTGGTATTCAGTGAGCTTATCCATGCAGTTATGCACTCTTCAAATAGGAATCCGTTTTCTGAAAGATCCTGGCTCACATCATTAACCTCAATCAACAAATACCATATCAATTACAGCAGGATAAGAGGGTAGGAACATCCTCAAATTACACACACACTATCTAGAAGGTGAAAGATGCCAGGATCTAGAACCAAGGAAATCCTCTAACCAGTTTCAATAAGGATCACATAATGCTAAAAACAACACAAAATACCAATTTATCCATCTAGGAGACGCATCGTCAATCTTACTGTTCAACAACATGCTCCATTTTTTAAAATTAAATATGACCACATACTACAATATTCATGTGCCTTCAGAATACCAATAATATGTTTGTAAGATGATTGTGAATAAAAAATGGATAAAACAAACTGGCTGGTGGGTTACCTAATCAAGATTTCTCCAAGATTTCCACTGCATTCACCGTCAATATATTCTTCAGCATTTGCCAGCTGCCAAAATATATACATTAATCACGCAAATTAACTAACTTAGGAAATTATTGAACTAGGTTAGTTATTTAGATATATTCAACGGATATCACTCGTATTCAAGCTCTTATTTAGCTGCTAATGCTATGCTAGGTTAACTTGACCTTGTATCTTAATTGGTTTTTATTTCTGTTTACATGACTAATAACTTCGTTTTACACTCCTCACCCTACCATTTATATGCCTTATCTGAGAAAAACCAATACAAACACCTGCTTCTCAGAATCAAATGCAGATTTGAAAATATTTGAAGTGTGGCATTCATCATGGTCCAGCTTAAACTAAGGTTTTGTTCTTAAAGCAAACATTTTAGGTTAAACATGAACAAAACTTTTTGCCACAATATATAACGTAAAAAGGTTAAGAATATGATCATGGCATAGAGTCTCTCAACATTAAGAGTATCAACAAAATAAGTATTTGTCGATGTTTTCACACTTATCACTCATAGCAAAGTCCACATGATTAATTTGAGATAACTACGAAGTAGTAACAATATAGCATAATATTTTCTGTAATAGATACCTGAAGGTTCATATACGAATCCACAGAGACAAGAAAACCTGAAAGGTAAGCAAAGAAGAAAATGCAATCTTGTTATCGAGCAATAGGGGATATCAGAATTTGATAGACTTGAGTACAAAAAAACTCACTACCTTTGTATTCCATTCCCCATTTGAGTTTTACCATTACAGACTTCCCAGTCAAATTGTTCAAGAAAGGCTTCGGGTTAACTGGTACAGTCTGGAAGCAAAATAAAGTAAAACTAAAATTAGAAAACAGCAATCAACTTTGTCCAACTTGAAACCAAATAGGTGCAATCAGGTCATGTGGATACAACAGCCCATTTCATTCCATCATCAGAACTTTCTACCGAATTTTCTTCTAGATAGACCTATGACACAGGAAGCCCAAAGTAAAGGCACAGTTCCTTGTCTTCTAAAGCACGTCAAGGAATGCAGATCTTTTGGTCCAAAAACTAACTCGGCATGGAACATGTAGGAGTTATACAAGTTTAAGGAAAAACCATAGAAGCCTAAAACTACAGTTGAAAATTAAACCAAACTACCTGATATAAAGCACAAATGCGATCAATGAAATCTCGTTTAAGCTTTTCTTAGTTATACTGTTTATATCAACTAGTCAAGTTGGACACATGTATGGCTTGATAAGAACTCGTTTGAAATTGGTTCCTTTGAAAACCAAATCAAGTTCAAATACAATTTCAAGTTCGATGAATAAATCAAATCAAACTTGAACATGAACTCTACTAGTACTTTATTACACTCCTACCTAAAACTAGTGTAATTGTAAAAGGATAGTTAGTCCAATGAGTTACTCGCAAGGTAGAACTTCATGAGTTCCAATGACTCCCAAAACAACCATTGTAAAGTCAAGATTTCAGTCTGCCATTTAACTTAAATTCAAGAGTCACTGGGAGTATGAAGATGGCTGAAAAGAGATTGTGATGTAAAGTTCAAGTTGAACATGCGTGGAAATTGAAAAACACAAGGATAACCTAATTAGTAGGAGTAAATACTTGAACCAAACAAATTCATTACCAGACATCAGACGCATAAAGGTAAATGTAAATGCTTGCAAATCAAGAGCTAACGACAAATAAAAAATATTATTTGAAATACATCAATTTAGCTATAAAAACCTAATTGGTAGAAGCTACTCTCTCGGTCGCTTAAAGTAAACACTTGATGCTTTACAAGTCATAGAACAGCACTACAAATATACATACATAGATACATACGACCTAAAATACGTGTATGCCCGTGTCTATTGGACAATAACTGGCAAGCAATAGCATCCTTCTATTATTGAAGATAGTATCAAAATTTTGTTAAAATCTAAAGCAAATAGAAGAAGATAAACCAATCTCGTATGCAGCATTGAAGCACCACATGATAGACATAATAAAAATAGAGAGATGTAGCACTTACCGCCATTGAAGTGGTTCCTGAATCGAGAAGGAGAGGAGGGAATTTCTTTTGAATGCTCGGGCTTTTTTTCTTATTTCCTTTTTGATAATTGGTCGGGGTTCTTAGGGTTTGCTTGTAAAAATATATAAGGACGCCGTACTAATTACGAATTTTGTTGACCTTTGAATTTAAATAAATCCAACTCCTTTTTTTCCTTTCTATTTTTGAATAATCTCCAACAAATTATTAAAATTAATAATTAATCATATTTTAAAATGGCAAATAATGAATTGTCATATATTTTACTGCGTGGATGGAAATGAGATAGTTATAATGTAGTGAGGTTTTTATTACAATTTTTACGCGAAATTTTAATTAAAATTAAAAAAGTGAAGTTTTTTTTATTACTATTTATATTTATGTTTTTTAAGTAGAGGATATTGATATAGCCACAGCAGCTAGCAAGCCGGTGTAAATAATTCAAACAATAAACTAATGAAGTCAATTGATGAACGATGAGCACAAACACAAAGGTAAATTAGACACTTCAAAATAATTGAATTTGAATCGGAGATATGTAAGCAAGCAGGTGTAAATAATTCAACCAATAAACTAATGATGTCAATTGATAAATCCCTAACGTCACAACAAAACCGCCGTGTTAGTCACATTATTTGTTTTTCTATCTTTCTCCATCAATCTGTTATGTTATATTTCCAGCATAAATTGAGGTTATATCCGCCATTATCAACTGCCAATTACCGACTTTGCGAACTTGAGAAAACTATCATTAGTCCAATTGAAGATCTCTCCTTTGGCTTTATGGGCAAAGTCAGGCAATGAAATAGAATGCATAAACAAGGCCCTATCACCCTTATTGAGTTAAGTTATGCTATAGAAAAACATGATTCTTGCATTTTTCCCTCCTCTTGAGAAAACATTGTTCTTCAGTTCAGTTCCTTTTCTCAAAAGACTTCATTTTATACACAGCAAGAAATAAATATCCAGCCCGCATGGACAGCTCAATTGGTCTCAGAGGTGGAATTTGGAACAAGAGATCAAGGATTGAACCTCACCAGCACCAGTGTGGGAGCAACCTCTCAAAAAATGAGGGAGGCTCCTTGTGCGCAGTGAGTACTGGTCCCAGCCTCTCACAATCCCGTCGGGCAGGAGGTGAGGGGCGCCCAGAGTGAGCGATTTCATCTTTTTGAACAAGAAATAAATATCCAAATTTTTTTGGAACAAGAAATAAATATCCAAATTTGAATGTTGGATCCCACTTTTCCACGTCCCATCTCCCACCCAGAACACTATTCATTTATTAAATAAAAATAAGTTTATAATTTACATTCATCAATTTAAATTGTTTATTAAAGTTGTTATTAGTATTGGATTTATATTTAATTGGGGGTATATTCATCCAATCAATTGATTTGCCCTGACTATATCACCATCCTAAATGTAATGATTGATAAGTAATGGTGTCTAGTCATTATTGCATGTAGATGAGTATATATAACAAAGATAATTGTATTTTAGGAAAATATGACTATTTTGAAACATCTAAAAAAGAAAGTAAAGACAAGAATTTATGTATATCTCATGGCTAAGTAGATTTGAAGTCATGTAAAAATATACATAACAACCACATTAGCATTTATTATACCTTCTTATTTCTCTACTTATAAAAAACCTTGTTTTTTATTTAATTATGTTACATTTTATGCTTTTATTATATATTTGATTCAATTTTTATGTTTAATTGACTTTTGAACTCGTATGTAGATGGATCTCGAATAGAGAGTAGCGTGCGTATTAAATGATATATGCCTCCATTTTTTTTTAAAAAAAAAAACTTATTTAAAATCCGGTTTTGTTTTAGCAAAACCTATGTAAAATTTGTCTCATTAATGGTAGTTAATTAAAATGACACATATTATTAAAAAAGTACACTCGTGCGTGCACCGTGTAACATCTAAATTTTCATGATTTGGTGGAGATATAGTGTAATACTGATACCTTGGCATTACAACCAATCAAAGCTAGGATAACTCTAAACCTATTCAAAAGAATAAAAGGACATCCATCCCTCAAACCATGCTTCCAAATGATTGCAAAACTCAACAAATAAAGAAGAGAAAAAAGATCAAAGCTTGAGCTATGCAATAATATCAATCAAAAGAGAAAGGATAGATATAAGCTAAAGACTACAAGTAAGAAAGGTATATTGTTTAATAAAACATGCTTCCGAAGAACAGGAAATCTCATTTTAGCAGAAGAATACAATGAAGTTAAATTCATACCCAAAACTGTAGTTAGCTTCAAAGGATGCCAAAAGACTACTTAAAAGAATCAGTAGTCTCATTTGTCAGTAACTTCACTCTTTGCGTTATAAATACCTCCAACTTCATCCAAATAAGGACTAACAAATTTCTCCAAAAACCTTTTACTCGACAACGTGAGCAGTGTCGCAAGGCTAGGCCAATTCGCAATCAAATTCTTACTTTCCAGGATTTCTAAAACTAGTAACCGAGGCTTTAACCTATTCTCCACGCTGCAGCAAAGTGATAACGGGTGGTTAACAATACACGGCATATCATACTTCCCTGTGGCGAGCAGAACCTCTTTTACCTTCTTCAACTTCTTCTCCGACACACCAAACACCACAGGTGAGGTCCTAAACACTCTCAAGATGTCATATTCCGAAAACCCCATATCCCGAAATGTCTGCAGCTTGAGCTCCCAACTCTCTTCATTCATCGAACTAACTACCCTAACAGCATAAATAAACATTCTGGAACTCCTATTGACCCCCATTTCATCAGCTTTCACTACACATTTCCTAATAATTTCAGGCTTATGTACCAGAAATCTTGGATAAGAATAAATAACTTTAATGATCTGGTCCATTTGTATACCACAATTCTCCAAGAATTTAACATTGGGTATCAAAGTCTTACCTAAATCTTTCGTCAGGAACGACCCGGAAGTCCGTAAAAGTTTACCCACTCCCTCATCGGATCCTAAAATACCCTTTAGAATAGATAATGAAGGGATGACTCTGTTATTTGCACTGCTATGCAAAATCGTAGGATATGTTGAGATTAACTTGGCAATTTCATCTGCAGGAAAACCCAGATCCTGGAAAATCTTGATTTTGGGCATAATGCTATTTTCGAGACTAGCTGACTGAAAACGAGGTCGATATTTCAGTATTTTTTCCGATTGGGAGGTTGAAAAGCCAGTTTCTTTCAGGAATGATAGTAACGAATCGGATTTTTCTGGGCATTTTAGAACTGATTCGACTCGTGGAGCCGCTTGAAGCGACAATTGACGTTTAGAAATTGAAGGGGCATTTGTTTGTTGTTTTCGTCTAAAGGTAGAGGAGAACACATGGCATTTGCAGACGAAAGAAGGATTTTTAGTTACTTGGAAGAAATTTCTGTGTATTTGTATGAACACCATATTCACAGAAATGAGAGAGCTCTCCGATTAGGGTTTAGGGTTTTTTCTAATTGAAATTTCAGGTCCCCACGGGTTGTCAACGGCAGGCAACATACGTATGTAATTCATCTTATCGAATTATTACGAAGTTATAATATTCTATTTATCAAAAAGTATAAATACGTCTTATATAGATATAGAAGTATTTTATTTCTTTATAAAGAGATACGTCTTATATAATTCATTAACAAAATAATTATGCGAAGTTGAGGTCCCATGTTCTTAAACTTGGGTTCTCTTCTTATGTTCTTGATCTTGGGTTCAATTTTAGTGTTTGTAGTTAATTATTCTTTGTATTTTGATGATAGTCTAAATAATTAATAATTTGATTAAGAAATAAAACAACTTTGAAGAGATTGGTATAATTTTGGATTCGATGGAATTATTTTGGTTGCCGTTTGAACTGATATTTTTAGAATATTTTAAAGAAAGAGATAAATAATATTGTTTTTATATATTTTGTTTTAATTAATTTGTAATATTTTTTACTAGTATGGTGATATTGGAATTACATTGTGTAAATGTTTTTACTTTACATTTCAATATAGATAGTATTAAAAAAAATTGTGAGTGTTTAACTTGTAATTATTTTTGTATGCAAAATAAATATACTAAATTACCACTTTCAAAAGATCTGATATGAACTATGTAAGTTAATCCAAGCTACAACATAAGCAATCAAATTCATTATACTCCCTCCGTCCCATTTATTTTGCTCCATTTTATTACAGTACCCAATCAAACTTTTCAATCTTTCAAATGACTTATCATATTAAATTATTTATATTTATGGTCTATTAAACCTTTTAAATAATAATACATATGATGTCATATGATATTACCAACTTATTAGTAAAATATATTAAATAAATTATTTATTATAATTTTTATAAATTTAGTCAAATTGACCAATTCACCGTACAAATTAAGCAAAATAAATGGAACAAAGTGAGTATATAATTCTTAACCCATGTCGAACACACTCAATATATCTGATGAAGGTCGTTGGTCAAATGACCATTTATGTGCTTAGGAGAATTTTTATCGTGTTAGACCGAACGCAAAATATCTACATAACACAATATAATTTATCTTATGGTTAGATAATATTCTAGTAGAGTGACCAATAAACGGACTTTTGGCATCTTGCACCCTCGAAAATGGGTCTTTTGGCAGATTGCACCCTCGAATTTAGATTTTGGCAAATTGCACCCTCGAAATACATAAGTTTTGGCAGGTTGCACCCTCTAAAATTTTTCGACCAAATAATTCGCCGGAAAATCAAAATTCTGATGTTGACAAGGGTATAATTGTCTTTTTAATTCAATTCCCTCCAAAAATTCAAAATCTTATGCCTAAATTTTCATTTTTCTTACAACACAATTAAATCTTTCAACCATCAACTCAAAAATTAATATTATTGCATTTCACATAAAAATAATTGCCAAAACATAATAAACACATGTAAACACAATGAACTTATCAACCCACAAATAAGAAATAGCAACAATATTCATATTAATCTAGGCAAGTTCATATATATAACTTCAAACCAAAAGCATCATATGAATTACATATAACCAAGTCCAAAAATCAAAGCATATCAATATCTTTTTGAGCCAATCAAAGGCCAAGGTGAGTGGCCGAAGCCACAAACTGATATACTTCCTATTGAGCCATGGCCTGAAAAACCAAAGAAAGCTGGAAGGCCACAATTACATAAGAGAAGGCTAGAACCAGATGAGCTAATCCAGCAAAAAGAGGATAAAAAAAACCTAAAGAGGAAAGGGTTGAAGTATGCATGTTCTAACTGTGGAGCAACTGGACACAATAAGAAAAGTTGCAAGGAGCCAAGAAAAAGAGAAAAATTGGGGGCAAGTGTCAAATTTATTTTACTTTGTTTGATATTAAATTATTACCAACTATTTTTATAATGTGATTGTATCCAGGTGAAGAAAAAGTCTGTTGAAACTAATCAAGCTTGTGAGAAAAATATTAATACTACAAATCAGGTGAGATATTGAAGCACTAGTTAGTTTCTATTCGGTGAAAATGTTTGTGACTTCTCTAATTTGACGTAGAAAGTATTGTTATCTTATACTTTTATGCATGTAGGTGAAGGAAAAATCTGCCAAAATGAATGATGTTTGTGAGGGAAATAATAACAATGGAAATCATGTGAGATATTGAAATTAGTTTCATTATTAATGCCTATTCATTGCAAATTTTTTATCAGTATTTTTCTTTTGTAATGCAGGAGTCTATATCTATGGCATCTGGAAATTCAACTGCGACAAAGATTTATAGGATGTCGGAAGATAGAATTGTTACACAACATGGTGAAGGCAGCTCTACCATAACTAGAGTTTATAGTTGAACTGGAGGAAATCTAACTCATTTTGAGTGAAGGCATTGAACATTGAACCGAAGAATAGTGAAGGCATTGAGTTGAAGGATTTTGTAGACATTGAAGTGAATGTTTTGTAGTCTAATTGATATTTAACTTATTTTGTGTAGTTATTAACTTAGCCACATTTCAGTTAGAATGCTCACAGTGGTGGTGTTCTAATATGAACCAAATATGGAGTAAGATGAATTGTGTTTGATTTTTAGACTTGGTTATATGTAATTCATATGATGCTATTGGTTTGAAGCTATATGATCTTGCCTAGATTAATATGAATATTGTTGCTATTTCTTATTTGTGGGTTGATAAGTTCATTGTATTTACATGTGTTTATGTTAAATGCAATAATATTAATTTTTGAGCTGATGGTTGAGAGATTTAAATGTGTTGTAAGAAAAATAAAAATTTAGGCACAAAATTTTGAATTTTTGGAGGGAATTGAATTAAAAAGACATTTATACCCTTGCCAACATTAGAATTTTGATTTTCCGGCGAATTATTTGGCCGGAAAATTTTAGAGGGTGCAACCTGCCAAAGCTTATGTATTTCGAGGGTGCAATCTGCCAAAATTTAAATTCGAGGGTGCAATCTGCCAAAAGACCCATTTTCGAGGGTGCAAGCTGCCAAAAGTCCCCAATAAACATAATAAGTGTAATATATTCGATTATGATTAATTGGTTAAATTATAACAACAATATTTTAGCCCTCAAGTCCTGTTTAAACGCTCAACGCTAAAATAAATGACAGCAATATCACCTTACCTTAAGTCAAGAAAACAGTCATTATCATGTTAAGCATGAATATCGAAAAATCTCACATGGCTAAATATGTGCATTGCGGAACAGTACTTCTTAGGCTTGACAAGGTTACGCAATGTATTTTGCAATTAACAGAAGTCCAGTAACGCAGATGTCCTGAGTTTAATTCAATTTAACAAAAGATATAAAGAGCAACCTTAGTCACGGTCTGCTTCCTCTATTTCTTCATCCTCCGGCACACCGCGAAGATAAAGAACGTTATTGCATCTGCAAAACAAATTACCCACAAGACCTGGTCAATGAATAGCTGATTAAAAATCATTGCACTACATTTACAAGTGTAGATAGTGTTGCGCGGCAACTAATGTATACCTTCTCTAGGCAAGTATAAAGACAATGAGGCATGTCCTTTTGTAATTTGTCCCCATAAGATTAACAAGTTATGTTTCATTTAATGGGCAATAAGGGGACCATACAACCCAAACGACTAAATAATCTGTGAGTAGTAGTAAGTACTTCATCTAAGAATTAGAAGGGGGGTAAAGAACTTTCTATTACAAAAGTATTTTGGGTGTTCTGAGTATGTACATCTAGGAACTGTCCGTGTTTCTCTGTGTGCGTGATAGAGAGAGTGCAAAAAACTCTATTCAAATTGAGTACTTATTTTCCATAAAGAGGTCTTGCATTTTTTGCTTTCCATAACATCCAAAAGACAGAAGATGATATTGTATTCCAGAATCCTCAATCTTTACACTAATTATAGAAGACACGGAGGTAATTACAGTAGATGGAGGCCAAGGTTTTCTTCCAATACGTTTCTTTTTATTCCTTGGTTCGTTGCTCTCCAAACAACTAAAATTAATAATCCCCTCCCTTTTGCAAAAGAAAAAAAAAAGGTACCTAAGACTCTCAACAACTGCAATACCATCCAATAAAACCACATATCTAGGTTTAAGCCAAACAAACCGTATGCAATCAATATTACCCAAATGTCAAAATGCCCATTGACACACGTCTTCAGTTCCCAAAGCATCAAGTATAGATCTTGCTCACATACAGGAACCTTTTTCCATTAGAAGTAACTTTTCAATCAACCAGATCCATTAAATTGAAATTTCAGCATAACACTTCTAGTAACTTGTATATTGGCCACACAATGGCATGTGGCAAGGTCAAAATGTCAGACAATTCACAACCATATAGAAACTACCTAGTAACCCTCTCGTTTGAACTCACAATGCCTCTTATTTATACAAGAGAAGAAAATCGGAGATTGGCCATCGAGTGCAAAGGCACAATGCGTTCTAGCTTCTTAAGGACAAGAAGAATATATAGTGAGCTTATTCACGCAGTTATGCACTCTTCAAATAGGAATCCATTTTTTGAAGTATCGTGGCTCACATAGTTAACCTCAATCAACAAATACTATATCAATTACAGCAGGATAAGAAAATGGGAACATCCTCAAATTACACACACACTATCTAAAAGGTGCAAGCCGCCAGGATCTAGAACCCAGGAAATCCTCTAACCAGTTTCAATAAGGCTCACATAATGCTAAAAACAACACAAAATACCAATGTATCCATCAAGGAGACTCGTGGTCAATCTTATTGTTCAACAACATGCTCCAATTTTTTGAATTAAATATGACCACATACTACAAAATTCATGTGTCGTCAGAATACCAATAAAATGCTTTTAAGATGATTGTGAACCAAAAATGGCTAAAACAAACTGGCTGGTGGGTTACCTAATCAAGATTTCTCCAAGATTTCCACTGCATTCACCATCAATATATTCTTCAGCATTTGCAAGCTGCCAAAAAATATACATCAATCATGTAAATTAGCTAACTTAGGAAAGTATTGAACTAGTTTCTATAGATATATCCAACGGATATCACTCGTATTCAAGATCTTATTAGTGTTTTCATGACTAATAAACTTTGTTTTACACTCCTCACCCAACTATTTACATGCCTTATTCGAGAAAGACAAGTACAAACATCTGCTTCTCAGAATCAAATGCAGGCTATTTGAAGCGTAGAATTCATCATGGTCGGGCTTAAACTGACTTTTTGTTCTTAATGCAAATATTTTAGGTTAAACATGAACAAATTTTTTTGACACAATCAAATGTAAAAAATTAAGAATATGATCATGGCATATAGTCTCCCAACAGTATGGTCGGGCTTAAACTGAGTTTTTGTTCTTAATGCAAATATTTTAGGTTAAACATGAACAAAATTTTTTGACACAATCAAATGTAAACAAATTAAGAATATGATCATGGCATATAGTCTCCCAACAGTAAGAGTATCAGCGAAATAAGTATTTGTAAATGTTTACACACTTATCAATCATATCAAAGTCCATGTGATTAATTCGACATAACTATTTAGTCACATGACTGAATATCGCATAATTATTTTCTGTATAGATAATATGATCATGGCATATAGTCTCCCAACAGTATGGTCGGGCTTAAACTGAGTTTTTGTTCTTAATGCAAATATTTTAGGTTAAACATGAACAAATTTTTTTGACACAATCAAATGTAAAAAAATTAAGAATATGATCATGGCATATAGTCTCCCAACAGTAAGAGTATCAGCGAAATAAGTATTTGTAAATGTTTAAACACTTATCACTCATATCAAAGTCCATGTGATTAATTCGACATAACTATTAGGTCACATGACTGAATATCACATAATTATTTTCTGTATAGATACCTGAAGGTTCATGTACGAATCCACAGAGACAAGAAAACCTGAAAGGAAAGACAAAAGGAGAGAATGCAATCTTGTTATCGAGCAATAGGGGATATAAGAATATAATAAAATGAGTATAAAAAAGATCATTACCTTTGTATTCCATTCCCCATTTCAGTTTAACCATAACAGACTTCCCAGTCAAATTGTTCAAGAAAGGCTTTGGATTAACTGGTACAGTCTGGAAGCACAATAAAGTAAAACAAAAATTAGAAAGCAACAAACAACTTTGTCCAACTTGAAACTAAATCTGTGCAATCAGATCATGAGTGTGGACACAACGGCCCACATTTCAGATAAAACTACGGAAAATGATGCCAAAAGGAAAGAGTCAATTAATTTATTTTTTTCAAAAGTCCATTTTTTGGGTGGCACGGTTAAGTCATTTGGTCCAACCTAACTCAACAGGGTAATATTCTGGAGTTGACAATTATACAAGTTTGAAGAACAACTATGGAATTCTAAAACTAGGGCTGAAAATTAACCAACCTCCCCGATATTAAGCTCTAGTTTGATCAAGAAAAGCTCATTTGAGCTTGGTTCGCTATACATGTTAAACCAATATTTAACAAAATTTATATTTGTTAGTTATAACTCGACTCGAGCTCGACATAATAAGTTAAAAATTAACAATGTGTAAAAATATAAGGCTACTTGCGCTGGAATCATGTAAAGTTTGATTAGAGCTCATTTAAGCTAGATACAAAATCAAATCTGTCTCTAACACAGTCTCAAGCTTCAAAAGAAAATAATTTAAACTTGAACAAATTTTCTTTAAACTGTTAATCCTTTGCGCCCTTACATACTAGAGGAATTATACACAAGAAGGATAATTAGTTTAATAAGTTGCTCGCATCGTAAAACCTCACAAGTTCACACTGGAGGTATGAAGATTGTTGAAAAGAGAATGGGATGTAAAGCTCAAGTTGAACATGAATCGCGTGGAAATTGAAAAAACACAAGGATCAACTAATTAGAGTGTATTCAAATCAAGCAAACTCATTACCAGACATCCAGGCACATAAAGGTAAATTACCTATTTTTCTTATGTAAATGCTTGCAAATCAAGACTTAAGGACATGTAATAATATTATTTGAGTTTTTCAACGATTTAGCTGTTAATGTATTTGCAATTATCAAAGTTGACTTTCACTTAATGAGGGGAACAATTTTCTATGGTGGCACAACTTACAAATGGTCAAGTGTGAGTTCCAAGTGGTGAACAATTTTCAAGTGAAGGCACAACTTACTATGGTCAAAATGCAAGTTTCAAGAGAGCTCAAGTTCCAAGTTTGGAAGACCATTCAAGTTCACTTTGTGCACTATAAATAGGTGGCATCCTATTCATTTGATAATTGGATCGGGGATCACATTGGATCCGGATCACAATGGATCACAAAGGGGGAATCACAAAATCAACTACAAGCAATATTCTCTTCTAGTGTTAGGCAGAAAATTGAGAGTGCAATTTTCAGAGTTCCTAAAAGAATCGAGAAGTATTGAGAAGTGAGTTGTGAGTGTGAGTGTTTGTAAACACTTGTTTTTTTTCTCCCTATAGTGAAAGTTTTGCAGCAGCCCGTGGAAGTAGCCAGTTTGGGTGAACCACGTAAATAATTGTGTCTATTTATTTTTGCTCTATTCGTTAAATCTGGTTGTTGGAATCCCTAACATTAGCTGTAAAAACAAAAGCGATGGAAGTTACCTTCTCGGACCCTGCTTTTAGTAAACAAATGAAGCTTCACAAATCATAGAACAGCACTACAAATACACATACATAGATACTTATGACCTAAATACGTTTATGAGGACAATATATAATATCAATGACTGAATGACTTAAACTGGCCCGCACTCGTCAATGATTTAAGATAGTGGAGTATTAAAATTTGCTAAAATTTAAAGCAAATATAAGAAGATAAACCAATCTCGTATGCAGCATTGAACAAACACATGATAGACATAATAAAGATAAATGAAAATAAGAGAGATGTAGCACTTACAGCCATTGAAGTGGTTCTCGTAAGGAAAAGGAGAGGAGGGAAATTTCTTGTGGTCGGGCTTAGGGTATTAGGGCTTGGGTGAAGCAATATTGCCGGAAACGACACCGTATTATTTCGAATATTTGTACATACATGACACATCGTCCCGTCATGACCCCCAGCACTTCTTTTCCCTTTTTCTTTTTTGAGAATAATAATCTCAAGCAAATTAATAATCATAATTTAAAAATTGCAAATAATAAATTAGCATTCTTTAAAAACCAACATCATTGTTTTATATTCAATATTGCAAATCATAAATTGAGATTATGCTATCAGTTATATTAAATGGATGGAAATGAAATAGGTTTATGTGCTCGACGCGCCTCGAAAGGAATTAAACCCTTGGAAAACTTGTTATATGCCCATCATAAAAACACAAGGTTCCCACTTTATGCGCCCGATGCGCCTCGAATAGGTTTATGTGCCCGACACTTGTTATATGCAAACTCTATTTTGATTTGACATAAAGTAACACATCTCTTACACAACTTATCTACTCTCCCAAATACCAGACAAGCGCGTCCACTATTTCTTAATTTACCCTTTGATATTTTGCTAAATTATGTAATCCACATATTGTATAAATATTCTTCTTTTCTTTTCTTAATTTACCCCTTGATATTTTGCTAAATTATGAAAACAATTTATGTGCTCATCATAAAAACACAAGGTTCTCACATTATGTGTCCGACGCGCCTCGAAAGGGATTAAACCCTTGGGAAACAAAAAAAATAGAGTTTGCTTATTTTTATTAAGAGATAATACAATTGTTGTTTGTTTGGCTTTTGAAAGAGTAGTTTATGAAATTGAGAAAATGATAAATTTATTTCAAAAAATAAAAAACATGTTTGTCTCGCATTTACGCACTAGTATACTACAGTTAGAGGTGTAAACGAGTCGAGTAGCAATATAATGACATATTGTTCAAGCTTGATTTGAATTTTTGTTTTTGAGTTTAGCTTGATTGCTTAACCAAATGAGCTCAAACGAGCTTTTATCGAATGAACTCATATTGAATATTGAATCGTTGATTTGATTTTCAGACCTAACTACATTATACGGAGTCTTACATATTATTTTCGCTGAAAATAGCTTGAGGATTTTATCACGCAAGTGAGAAAAAAAATCCCTTTTTTCACTTCCCACTTAAAGATGAATGATTATATTTATGAATCTTGACAATGTGTTGTCATTACAAAGTCTTGATTTGAAATTGACGTATGTACGAGAAAGTGCTTATCTTTTATTCGGGTGATTCATTGTGATCGATGGTGATTTCCATATAGCGAGCATGCATTGTCATCGACTTCAAAATCAAAGGAGTATAAAGCTATATCAATTATCAATTTTTATGATTGGTTCTGTGCCATATCAAGTCGAAATGGGTCTACTTAATTATGTTATTCATGCAAAATGGATTGGAAATATATTCTACTAATGAAATAAGCAATAAGCGCTATCCATTTTTTAAGAAAATATAGGTAAGTTCTTAAAATTTTAGAAAAATTAAATTGTTACTGTTAGTGTGTTATAGTATAAAATTTGAAATATGAAATATCAAGTTAGAGTTGGTTAATGAATATTGCATGTTAAGCTAGCTAAATTTTTATTGTAGTGGACTTCCTATTTCATTCACAAAAACTCAACCCATCAAATCAAAATATTAAGAGTTGAGTTGAGTTGAGTTGAGTTGGTTTTGGCCGATATTGCCCATGGCTCGAGACCAATATTTACAGCTCGAATAATTAGTTTGTTTACTTTTTGAATTTATTATAACCATATACTTTGAAAAGTTATATTATTTAAAACATGTTCTTCACAGGATTGTTGACTCGGATCTTATACTAATGTAGATATTTTTTACTTTAATCATAGTTGATTTATCTTTATACTTTAGCATTGTCTTAATTTATTATTATTATTATTATTATTATTATTATTATTATTATTTTCATGTTTTGATATAAAAAAAATTGACAAAAATTAATCAATAAAAAAATATGAAATATTTGTCTATTAAAAAAAACTTTCACATTAGTATTTTTTTTTTATCTTAAGAAGATGTGAAATATTTACTTAAAAATAGAAAAATGGTTTATATTTTCTATATATATGAGTTTTGATTTTGCTATTTTATCTAGACTAAATAAATTCTAAATATGGGATCACATTTGAGAAAATTTAGACTTTACTCTCCCAAAATACATTATTGGAAGTTTTGTTTAGCTTGAGTCTTATATTTGTATATAAATTTAACATCCACCATTTGAGATTATCTAAGAAGATTGTTTTTTGTGCTTGAAATAATGACGCATGCAACTAGTGATATTTAAACGAAACGTGTCTATTGATCATAGTCCAATACTATTTCAAAAGCCCTTTTTTTTTTCTGGAAGAACTCATTTATGAAAGTCCAACTCAAAAATGCAATTAGAAATTTGGAAGAATGAGAATTTGTTTATGACAGTACTTTTGCTTTATTGAATTGATATGACTGAATTCAAAGTACTCTAAATTGAAAGTAAAGTAAGCATGCTATGTAGTATGTGGCTACCAAACGGACTTGGAATTTGGAGAAGACATATGTCATTCAAGCTTATATGCGAAGAAATTAAAAGCAACCATAACCATATATAAATAAAAGAAGAAGAATAAAAACCAAATTTAATTAAATCCTTATTCCCACTAGACGTCATGTGATGTGAATTGGAAGGGAATTTTGGTTAGGTGAGTTAGTGGTGGACATATATAAATGTAAAGTAAATATTTATTGTATGACGAGGACAACTCTTACTTACGTTCTATGCAAAGTACATATTGTCCGGCCTCCAATATTTATATAGTTAGGCATAGTTGAAAAAAGTCTGACCTACCTATTATTCTTCTAATAGTTAATTTGTTGTGTCCTTATTAAGGGTTAGGGCTTCGAGCTTAAATTATTTTCAATTTAATTTTTTTCACACTCTCATCATTATAATAATAATTTTATTTTATATTTTATTTTTAATATTTATATTAATTATAACAATGATAATAATAATAATAATAATAATAACTATTTTAATAATATAATTAAATTAATAATCATATCATAATAATATTTAAATATATAGCCACCACCAATATTTTAATTAAATAATTGTATTTTTAATTACAATAAAAGATATTAAAAGAAAATGTTTAAAAGAAATTTTAATTTTAAGTATTAATTACAATTCTAGTTAAATATTTTAAATAACAATTCTAATTAAATCTATTTCTAATTATAATTCTAAATAATTTTTTAATGTAAATATTTTAATTACAATTCTATATAATTATTAATGATTTAATTTAAAAGAAATTTTTATTAAATAAATTCAATTCTACAAATATAATTTAGGAGGAAATTTTAATTTTATTCTAATTAAATCGCTAATAAATAATATTTTAACTATATTAACAAATATACTTACAACTTACATTAAATAATTCAATTAGGAAAATTTAATTTAATTTAGGAGCAAATTTTAATTTTATTAAATAATTAATTAAAATTATTTAAAATAAATGAATAAAACAAATCGATAAAAAGAACTTTAAAAAAAATTAACCAATTAGATGGCACCACCAGACGTAAACGCGCCCCTCTTTTTCTCACGGTGCCCGCGCCCCTCCCTTCGCCTCATTCCCTCCCCAGAGCCGCCCCGCCGACCCCTGCCATTAATTTCCATTTTCCAGCCGACTCCGACCCGATCCCGACCCCCACCCCCACCCCTTTGGTAGTATTGTAGATGGTCTTAACGCAACATATGATTACACTTCCTAATGTTTTTACTATATTTCCAAGTAAATGAAAAGGAAAATGAGCACCGTGCTAATTTGTGTTCAAAACCTATAACAAATTAAAAAAAGAAAAACTCTAATATGGTGTTATATAAATGTATTGCAAACGAAGTCGTAGCCTAGCTAGTCAAGTTAAGGTCAAAAGATTAAGAGGTCATGAGTTTGATTCTCATTAGTGCTGGTGTTTTCCTAATTTATAATTAATGTTAGTATTTAGTTTATCTTTGTAATTTGATAGAAATTGAATATATTATAATCTAATTATTATGGAAGAAACAATTGATTGATGAATTAAAAAAATTACATATAAATGTGTTAGTGTTAATTTGGAAAACACTGTAATTTAGAGTTAGATTTTGACAATGTGAAAAGTAAGTAAGTGGGAAATGCAGATGTAGATGCATTGATTGGTCCTATCCCATATATTCCCATACCTCAAGTCAAAAGTGGGGAACAGAACAGTTGCTTTATTTTATTAAGATACTGATTTGCATGCAGTTACAAATTTACAACATCACCGTCCAGCACCACCATTTTCGAAATGATACACCACTTCCTCCATCCCATGCTAGCTACCTACACCACTATCTTAATTCTTTATCCCAACGAACACGTTTCCATTTCTTTATAAAAAAAAAAAAAAAAAAAAAAAAAGGAATCTACTAGAAACCCATGCAACTTTGGAAAAGTTGAGGTTTACTACAACTATAAATAGGGTTGTATTTCTTTAAAGTTCTTGCATTGAACAATTGGTTTATAGTTCTTTATATTGGACATTGTCTTAATATAGGAAAGGATTACAGAAAAAACTATCGCTCGAAAATGGCCCAATGCAAGTTCATAGGTGCAGGATTATTGGTTATATTGTTTTTGGATCTTGCCTTCGCTGCTAGAGTAGGAAAGACATTTGGTAATGGTGGAGGAGGGGGAGGAGGTGGAGGTGGTGGTGGTGGTGGAGGAGGAGGAGGAGTAAACGGGGCAGAGTTGGGTTCAGGTTCGGGCTATGGATCGGGATATGGCTCTGGGAGTGGTCAGGGATATGGAGGTTATGGGGGAGAATATGGTAATAGTGGTGGTGGAGGGGGTGGGGGAGGAGGAGGTGGTGGTGGTGGTGGTCAAGGTAAGGGCTCTGGATCAGGATATGGGTCTGGCTATGGCTCAGGATATGGTTCGGGTGGAGGAAAGGGTGGAGGTGGCGGAGGTGGTGGTGGCAAAGGGGGAGGTGGTGGAGGTGGAGGTGGCTCAGGAAATGGGTCGGGAAGTGGTTCAGGATATGGAAGTGGCAGTGGTTCGGGATACGGAAGTGGGGGTGGAAAAGGTGGAGGCGGAGGAGGTGGAGGTGGAGGTGGCGGTGGTGGAGGTGGAGGTGGGTCCAGTAATGGTTCTGGATATGGTAGTGGCTCTGGGTATGGTTCTGGATATGGAGGTGGTGGCGAGGGAAGGGATGAACCATGAGCTGACGTGGTTATTAAAGATCATTTTCTTTGAACAATATAATTAACTATACGGATTTTTAGCCATTCTTGTAATAAGATTGCATGGCTTTACCACTTCAGTCATTATTAGCCATGGAGTGGTTCTAGCCCTGCCTATGTGCATTTACATGTTATATTCATACAGCATGTTGTTCTAATCATTTATACTTATTTATCTTATTGTGAAATAATAATCACTCCCTGTGTTATGGATATTCAAATTTCTCTAGTAATAACCATATATTTTAGGTTCGTTCTTTTTCTTTATTCAATTTTGGTAATGGATTTAAGTATAATGGGGACCTAGAGTGGAAGACCCAAACATACAAGTAATGATCAATCATCAATAAAGCAGCAAAATGGAGTCTGGAGCGTCTAATATAGTGTACTAACAAGTAACAAATGGCTCAGTATGAAAAATTGCAGAACGAAATGCAGCAAATGAAGCCAAAACTGGAGCTATCGGTATGTGTATATCACCAGTATATTTGGGCACAAGAACAGGAACAAGTCAAAACCAATCTCAAAAATTTGACCTCGATTATCTAGTGTTTAGCGAATACAAAAGCCCAGGGATAATAAATTATCAGTATAACTAAATCCTCTTAATTAGCACGATGAAATCAATATTAAAAAAAAAAAAAAACATTTGTTCTCCAAATAGCCAATGCAGAACTCTCTTGATTAAATTGCATCCCCTTTGTATCAAAATCTCTTAATTTCACCATAACAAAAGATATGGACAAATTCTGAATTTCCAAGTAATCTTAAAGAGATTAAACAAGTTAACGAGAATACTGCATCACCTCTCAGCAACCGAAGCAACTTTCTTCGATATTATCGACTCAGCTACACGTATTGCTCTCTGAGACCCAGTGATGGTAACTTTCCTGCAAGAAAAATTATTAAAGATATGAAGTAATTGGTCCTCTCTTTATTACACACTCCGGTAACATTGGAAAAGAAACGCCGTTATATGCCTTACCTATCTGATGTCCCGGACATGAAATCGCCCCTATCAGATATCTTTATCCTAGCTCCACTAAGCTGCACAGGAAATAGGACAATAGTTAGCAAATAAAGAGACAAAAAAGAAATACAAAAACATAAATACACACCTGACTGATCTCCATAATACTCCTTCCACCACGGCCAACAACTAGTCCTATATGTTCATCTGCAATACCGATAGTCACAGAACTGCTTCTTTCTTCCTGCAATAATACGTTGCACTTACTACTCAGTTACTTACACTCAGAAAACTATAGAAACATTAAAATGGAACTAAAAGAAGTAAGGAATCTGCTTTAGCAAATATCGAAACTAGAAATATATAAAACAAATTGGACAGCATGTGTAACTTTCTTCTAAGCCATATTATAATGATGAACAAAAAATAAAATGATGAGCAATAAAGTTGTGGCATGCAGATTGCAACTTTTGGACTATACTAAGATATTTTCAGCCATCAGAAGAAGAGACTGATAAATTTCAATATAAAATAACATGAAAATAGAACTAGAATGTTTCCCTGAAAATCCCATTTCTTATGCAATAGGGCACATTTATAGAAGCCACTTCTTACAAAAGCTGGTGTAACAATTCACAATTGAATACTTCAGAGCCCATATACAGCCATCAAAATTTCAAATTTCTCAACAGTAATATGTCCAATATGTTTAATAAATCGTCTCAAAAAAAGTTCAATGAATGTCTTTGAACTCCTACTTAGCTTTGGATTTGAAAAACCATACTTTTAGACTGGCAGCCACGAGTAAGTAGCTTACAACACATTCAGAGAAAATATTTCATGGAAATGATTAAAGATGTACACAGACCTTATTGGGAATTCTGTTGTTAGGATACATTCCTCCACCACCATTTGGACCATAATTCATCCCATTGTATACAAGTGCTGAAAAAGGAGATCAGAAGAAGTGAGTCAATGTTATACCATGATAATCTTGAGATAAGATCATCATATTTGAACTTTTGAGCTGCTAAGCATAAAACCCTAACAATGTAAGGTACTCATCTTTATGGCACATAAATAACTGCCTCATTTACCTTAAATAAAAACTTTCCTCTAGCAATCACAGCTTATTTAACAAATTTGAGGTTGCTTAAAACAAAAGTCCACAGCTCTTGTTTATATCAGAATTTATTTCTGCCAAATCATGTGTACATTCAAGGTCATTCCTAACTCCTGAACGTAGTTGTTTGAGGCGAAAAGCGACGAGGGATCGCCTTGCTTTTTGAGGATAAACCGCTTGTATACAAATATTTCAGTATTATATATATATATATATATATATATATATATATATATATATATATATATATATATATATATCAAGTTATCAACTATAATTATAAAATTCAATATTTTCAAAGACAATATAATAAAAATATTCAACGTTTGGATGGTTATAATAATATACTATATAAGTATATATGTGGATTAAAAGGTGGAGTAATTACTTAATTTAAGTAATATATGACAATTAAATTGGATGACCAATTTAACTCCCTTGTTAATTGTTATTAACTTATTAATTAAATTATTTTATAATTTATATAATTACTTACTTAAAAGTCTTAAATAAAGGAAATATATAGAGAAGCAACCTTCTGCAACCTTCTCTAGGGGAGTCGGCAGCTATGGTTCGGACTTCAGACAGAGGAAGGCGCGGCGGATGGCGCAGGTGAGCGGGCTTCGTTAGGGATTTGGTAGAGAGGGTCGAAGAGAGAGAGAGAGAGAGAGCGAAGGCAAATTAGGAATTTTTTGTAATTGAAGTCAAAAAAGTCAGATTGACTTTAATTTTTTTTTAAAAAAAAACCCACCCCCAAAACGTGCCGCCTTAAGGCCACGCAAAGGCGAGCAAGGCGATGCCTTGAGGGCGGTTTTTGGGGATGACCGTGGCAAGGCGCCTCGCCTCGCCTTGCGCAAAGGCGAGCGCTTTGCTTGCCTTTTACAATTATGCTCCTGAATATATTTTAATACATGAAGTGGTGCAGAAATTTTACGCCTGACAACATGATCCCAAACTTAATAATGGTCATTACTAGTGCAGATATCTGTAAAATTGTACAAGAGTGGTCATGGATGACATTGACAACCTTTTGCAGTATCTAAAAGTTTATATGCTCCAGATATTGCCATGAGATTGACCCACAAATATTGTAGGGAAAGGAACACAAATACAAGAATCCTGACCATATGATCTCTAAAAAAAAAGAAATCTGCTAACTTATTTATATTAATGAAATAAATACAGATATAAGTTCCAACAAGCAAGCATTATATTGCAGAGAATTTAACATATTGTGCTTTCAGTAAAAAACATTGTGCACAAACAGACAGCCAATGGACCCACACCATAAAACCTCCAGAACGAGATGGTATTAAAAAGTATATATGATTAGGTGAACTTTCGAACATCTCACAACTGTTCAAATAAAGATTGTCAACATGCAATCAAGGTAGAGAGTAATGGGTCAACTTGCATTCTGTGTCTATCAAGATGGCATGTATTTTTCCACCAATGAAAATCTGGGTCAAATTGACCAAATGGCAAAATATCATGAAACTAACTTCAAGAAACAGTGGAAGTTGGAACAGATTCCAAATTAACTTATGTAAATGTTGCTACCCTATAAGGAAGCAAACGAATGAAAATGTTAAAGGCATAATATCTCAAAGAAATGTAACACTTGGTTGACATGCTAGAAACCTAAGACAAATTGCTCATTGCGATCCATTTACAATGATTTGAATTGCCAAGTATAGGTGAGAAGTTAAAAATATTTGAAATGAACTCATTTTTACTCTCATTCGCAACATGTACTCTGGAAGTAACTAAAAGCACTCTTTCTTAATTATTTGGGGGGGGGGGGGGTGGAGGGGGGGGTGAGGGAAATATTATGGATCAAGGGAGCAGAATTCTTAATCTGACTCAAAACGTCTTTATCTGTCCATTACAATTAAAAATCTCCAACAAAGTATAGAATTTTATTTTACAGTAGATCCACAGCTTTGGTCAAGGATAAGATATTTTATCAAGGGTGCAACGCCTATAAACTATAAAGTACTATGATCACCTTGTATAAATACTTGAAGGATGTTAAAAAAAAAGTGCAGAGGTGGAACTCATTAATGAGGGGCAACGAGATTTGAACCAAGACCCTCTACGGCTATACATTATGTCTAACAGCTTCGTTTGTTATTGAGGAGAGACATTTAATAATGTCTTGAACAAGAACAGAAGCTATTGTTCAATTGTCTAACTATTAAAAAGATTCCGGTGATATTCCTACAGTTAAGACTTGAATTGAAGTTTACTTGCATAACTTCTTTCGCAATTCATATTATTATTGCCAATGTGTTGTGTCCATTATTTTCCAATTTTGTCTTAATGTTCAAACTTCGGCCTTTTCCAATATGTCTGGCAATATGCTTTATAGAATAAAACCAAGTCCTTTTACAATAAGATAATGCAATTTTCAGTCATACGAATCAACTAATATTCGAGGAATATTTTGTCTTAATAGCCTAAGTAAGAATATATATTAAAAAAACTGCTACCTGGCTCGAAACTAGCCATAAGCTCATTACATAGTTGCTAATAATGCAGAAAATTGCTTGTCAGACATATGGGGTAAAGAGGAAGAAAAAGAAAATGAATATAAACACATTCTCAATGGGAAAGGAAGAAATAAGCATTTAGAAAACAATACCTGCATAAGGAAATGGTACATTTGCAGATTGTTGATAATATGTGTCCTCAACCAATTTAAATAGGATCAGCTCAATCGCCCGCATTTGTTCTGCTAAAGTACCAGTCACTGTCACCAACCTATCATGCAAGCCAGGATAACTGTGATCCTGGGAAGATATCTTAATGCCAGCTCGGGAGTCTTCAATCATTGACCTGTTTCAAAAAATTAAATTGATGTAAATAAGACTGAATATTAATCTATACAAAACTGCCTAATCAAGAACGTCTATTCATACACACATGAATTGAAATATTAGTATGTACATATAACTTCTACTTAAGACAGCAAGTTTAGGTAACTTCAAGTGTCAGCTCACTGTCAGATTAGCACATGATGAAGGAATGTGGTTATTAACTGCATTTTGATCAAGGAGATAGAAAGACAACAAGCGAGTGCAGTCTTTATTGAATACTCGAAAACCAAATGATACCAAGTTCACCACTGCAGAAAAGAGGTCAGCTTAGATCTTTTTTCAAATTCAAAAGTCTTAGGCAACTGTTAACTACTCCCTCTGCCCCAAAACTTTCACTCCATTTGCAAATACGCGGAGTCAAACTATTTATTCTTTTGAGTAGCTTACTAGATATATCACAGTGTAGGAGTAGTCAGGAATGAGAAATGTGTAGATACAGAATCTTCCAATATCTAAGCAAAAATAATTGCAATGACAAACAAGGGCACAAAAGTACTCTACAGTTCAAACTTCAATACTTGGAATATGTTTATAAGAGGGAAGGGGGAGGGGGAGCCGGGAGGGGTAAAACAAAATCATCAAGTTTTATATATAGGGGGGATCAAAAGGCCCTTCCTGTAGTTTGGTTGGAACAAAATCCATTCTTATAGACTGCAGGGTCTAGCCTTTTGAGCTCAGTCTTCCCTTCAGCTCCTCCATATGTCTAAGAGGGGTCTGTCTAGCAACCCTCACATGGGTTGAGTCTGTCCAAGCCAGGTTTGAACTATAATTTTCCCATTTATTAGAAAGAAGAAGAGTCTAGAGGTCCTAAGATCTTACGCAGGTTTCCTTTTTTTTTTCTAAAAATTATGTACCCTGGTCTTTATTTTTGCTTTTCCGTAGAAATAAATGGCCTAAAACTAGAAAATATTTGAAAGGTTATTTTCCAAAAGTTTTCCCTTCCGCTTTGGACACATTCAGGTCACATTTATCCATTACTATTCATGTTTCTATTACAATGACAACAGATTAATAGGGTAAAGACATGCTACTTTCCCTCAGATATATAAATTTTTTCCACTCCCCCTCTCCTAAGATCAACTTTGGTGCATGCTAATAGGTACAATTGACCAAGTAGTATGAACTGTAAACATTTAAAGCTACCATCTCTAGTTGATTAGTTTCAACCCTAAAATAACAACACGGACGATAGATCAGATACGACAGCATTTAAGATGCGAGAATTTTAAACAATTTGAGTAAAGGCCAACCAATCACAGGGCAAAAGCTTAAGAATGTCGCAACATTCCGCAACCTAATAAGTAATAACATAGCAGCAGAACAACCTTCAGTAGAGCTTCAGAGGAACGTAAAACATGAAGATCATAAAATTTGTGTAGCAACATATTCATTGTTTTATTACTTCTTTAACATCAACATTCAACCGTAAAGGATTGTCTGGGGACATAAAGTTTTACAAAAAGGCTTACCTTATGATGGCTCCAGCCTTCCCAATAATTCCACCACAAGAGCTATTGGGCACAACCAGTCTAATTTTTGATTCCGGATCAATTTCACCGCCATCCTCAACATAAAACTGTCCAAACAGCAAATAAAATTATATCCAAGAATAAATTCCGGTACTCATCTAAGAATATGTTTAGAGTCATTTTCTTACCTCGTCCAGTAATTTAGAGAGAATGAGATCAACTGCCTTTAGTACATCATCAACCGTCCCAGAGACCATGATAATCCTATCAGATGTGCCAGGAAAGTATTCAAAATTGCGTGACAACTGAACACGTGCTCCAGATTGTGACTGAATTTCATTGATTGTTGATCCAGCTTTTCCTATTACAGAACCAGCTTCAGCATTTGATAAAAGGAACCTAAGATGAGTGGTCTTCTCTTCATTGTCTGTGCAATAACAACAAAATGAAAATTTAAGAGAAAAGAAGGTACTTTACGAAGTTTTGAGTACCAATTCAGAAAATAAGAAAGCATGATTGATAAACGGAAGGAAATTTAGATGCTACACGCCGTGCATTGCACGGGGGCATTCTCCTAATGGCATGTGTCCTTGTTGTCTACAAGCATTGACTATGTCGATTTTTAAAGATCAAATAAAATTGAACACATGTCATTAGGAGAATGAACTTGTGCATTGCATGGAGCATCTAAGTTCCCTAAAAGGAAGCATGAGGAGTGACAGTAATGATGTTTTACTGAAACAATTGAGTAATCCTTTTTGCTAATAGCATCTTCTTTTCCAAAAGAGTACAAGAAAGAAATAGCAGTGGATTTAGTTCCACCAGATGTACTAGGAGCTTCCTATAAGCAATATCTGATCATTCTTCAACATATATTATACTTGGTTAATAGATAAGCCAGGACATTGCTCTATGACCATGCAAATTCAGAACTCGGGAGGATATCATGCTAAAAGCCCTTGACCACCTCCCAAGCGATAATCTTCCAGATGCCAAGAAAACAACCAAATGGACAGGGATACATAATGATATTAATATATTAGCAATAATTCTTTCATTACTCAAATGCCAGATGCAGAAAATGGTTGAATTGTGTGGTTTATGACTTTATTCACCTCAACAAAATGTCAGCATCAACTCAAAATTCCCATGTAATAACAACAGAAACAGTTCCAACTCTCTGGTATTGCACCTTACATAGCACCATTGAACTAACATCAAAACATAAGATGACTGTAACAAGCTGACACCGCTTAATTCAGTCTTCTTTATGATCTTTTAGTTTGCCTCTCAAACTCTCTACTATACCCCGCTATTCTGCACTCCTGAACTCCTGATTAGTGAACATATGACATTCAAAACTTTATAATTATTCATATTCAAGTTTTTGATTAATTGTAAATCAGTCTGATATCGAATGTGTTCTAATGACGAATTATTTCAACTACACTGCAAAAAGTGTACCAAAAATAAACACTAAAACTTGTTTTTCATATCTTCTCTATTTAAATCACATCAGACCAAATAGCAAAATTGCCACCTCTAACCTCTAATCTTCAGAATACAATCAGAAGCTAACTGAGTCCCTTTATTTGACTTAAAATATAATCAAATCACCGAAAGGGATAAAACTTAAGCAAATAGTTAACTGTAATTTTTGAGAAAGAGAAACCCACTCATCTCTGAACCAAAATTAACATCGCTACATCTAATTTATATAGTGCAAAAAAGAGTGAATACAAGAATGAAGAATGTGATGTCCGAAAGTAAAGCAATAAATGAGATTAGATAACATACGTGGCACTCAAGCAGTGAAATGTCGTTTCCTCAACAACAACAAAATATAGTGAAAATTTTCCATTATCGAAACAAAGTAGAAAATGGTAACCCATTAAATATGTACAAGTATTTCCAATCATAAAAACACTTGTCAATTTTTGGGGGTTACAATATTTAGTGAAAGGTAACCCATTAAATAAGTACAAGTATTTCCAATCATAGAAACACTTTGTCAATTATCCGGGGTTACAATTTTTAGCCAGTCAACTAACACATAACAAACCAATACATCCATCAATTCTTCAAATAAAGAATGCTACAGATAAGTCCGGCTATCATTTTGCACTCATGAAACCGCAGAAACTTTTAAAAAAATCAGCATCCAACGTTGCGCACGGACAATAGTAGTATTAAGCATCATACAAAAATAACAACACCATCAATGAATGACTGTTGTCTCTAATACCCAAAATTTTACGAAACCACTAACGTCGTGAATTCTTAGGGTTTCAGACGACCTATTTATAGATCAGAAGCTCAATGATAACAATACAGTTGGCATTGCAATTTCCACGATGTTAAAGCATAAAGAAGCTAACAGAAATGAAAATTCCGCACAGAATCAAGATCTCAACCAATAAAACAGATTTACGAGCGAAAAAAACCTGGGGGCGGAGGTGAATTGCGAGGCGATGAGTTATTCTGGTGAACTTCCAACGACGGCGCATTGTGCGTAGATTCATTTCCTTCCGTTGACATTTTTTCTGTAATACTAATAATATTAAATAATACTATATATGTGTATGTATAAATATGTTGGTGTGTGTAGTGTAGATTTAAGTTTGTGTGTAGAGAAATGGTCAGAAAATGTGAAATCTAGAGAGGAAACCGTAGTTGGAAGGAAGGAAAAATGATGTTGAGATTTGTATGTATAGTTTGTGAATGTATATAGGTTATAGATATACTACGGTGTATGTATATGTAGAGAGAGAACTAGAAGCGTGTAGGTGTTGAAAGAGCCGCGGAACCTGGAAATGGAGGACATTTGAAGCATGTTAAAAGCTGTGGGCGTGAACTAATTCTCTCTAGTTGGAACTCCTGCAGTGTTTCCAATTTCTTGTAGAAATGCAAATTTATTAGTGGGTTTTGATTCCGCATGACATTCACGTTTTTAAATTTAGAACTTTAACACAAAAAAATGTATATGACTTCATATACATTATTAAAACATTTCTGAAAATTGTTTCAAAAATAAATTGAGATTTTAGAAAATTTCTCAATTTTCATAATATTAATTCTTTGGGTTTTTTTGAGATGAAATAACAAAATTTCAATTTGTCATCCAAATCATGCGTCAATGATTATTCTCACATGAAAACTCTTAAACCATGAAACGCACATACCAAAATAAATTCAAACAGCGCCCTTGCCTTTGGTGTGTGGGTGCACGATTAATTGTTGGGTTTCGTTGAGCCTTACTTGAGAATTTGCAAGAATAGTGGATATGCAAATTTGAATTTTGATATATATTCATAAAAAATATTGAAAATTTTGAATTTTGAGTTAATCGAAATAATACGAATTAATGCCAATTTAAACCCTTGTGAAATGTATAATGTTTAATTTACACTTTACCAAAATGTGAATTTTTTTAAGGAGCAATTTACTTTTTTAAGCTGAAGAGTGTAACTCACTTTCCGTTATTAATAGTGGTCATGAAAAGTATTTTGTAGCATAGGAGGTGAAGTGCAACATTTATTATAATATAAGGGAGTAAATTGTCACATTTATCATATTATAGGGGAGTTAATTGTCACATTCATCATAACAAAGGGGGTACATTGTCACGTTTATCATAACACAAGGGGTAAAGTACCATATTAGAGGGGTAGTTTTGTGTTCATACTTTTTTTAAGTTTAAAAATGTTAGATGCGATGTGAAATTTTTATAAGATTATAGAAAGTAAATTGTTCTTTTTCAAATCATATGAAAGTAAATTGAACATTATGCAAATCATAGGAGTGTACATTAAACATTAACCCGAAACAAGACTATAGATACATTTATATTTCAAAATTTTCATTTGGTTTACATATTTTAAAATATTTTCTAAATTTTAGGGGAAAAATATAGTAATATTTATCAACACGGAAAAAAAAAAAAAACTAACTTTTTATCCTTGAGTAAATTTTAATCTTTTACTAGTAGATTATTCTCGTGGAAACAAAGTTTACAAGACCACTTCATGGAATCTGGTCAAAATGTCTAATTATATTTCTCACGTATCACTAATAATAACACCTCTAAGTTTTAAATAACCCAACAATTTTCCTCTGACGGAGTAACTCCGGCCATTGATGGTATTATCATTCAGATTTTTGTTTTTTCTTTTGAGAAAATATATTCCCTAAAGGTGTCTTATTATGTTTTCATAATATGAAAATCGTTTCATGTAATTTTGTATAGTATAGTGGTTGAATTGTAAGTAATGGTCAAATTTACTCCATTCATTTTTTTTTTTATTTGTTGTTTTGAAGGATTGCCCACGAATTAAGTAATATCATAAATGGCTACTTTTTAAAGCAAAAATTCCTGAAATACCCTTTTGATTAAATAATCTTAACATTAATGACAAGTATTAGTAAGAAGGTAAAAATTGATAAAAGAACATTAATTTTACATTGAAATCCTAAAACGACAAATAAAAGTAAACAATTTTTTTTATCAAAACAAATTAAAAAAAAAAAAAAAAAAAAAGAGGGAGCATTGCTCTTAAGTGTTCCAAACACCCCAAGCCACCCTACCCCCACCTTGTCCCCTTTTGGTTGCGGTTGTGACCGATCACAATTGTTGGTAAGATCTTTTGACGCCATTTTTATATTTCTTACTTTAGGCGACGTAAAAGAGATCACAAATTTACTTTAGGATCATAAAAATAACAATAATCTCATTTTAGGTGGATAAATTATATGTTATTTTATTCATTAACCGCCTATAAAAATATTACAATATGTTGTTCATAGAACTGAAACCATAAAAAACTAGATAACTTTGAAAGACTCCTATGTAAATTGAATACTAATAAGGAAACAACTAATTAATTTCTAAAAAAAACTAATTGAAAAATGTAATATTTCGAAGATGTAAGAGTTGTTTACACTTTAGAGCATCTCTAATGACTCCGAGGGGGAATACCCTCTCCCTCTCCCCCTCTACCATCTCTCCCTCTCCCCTTCCCTCTCCCTCTCTCCCTAGTTTTTTAGTCATCTCTAATGACTCATTCTATCAAACTCATTTAATAATAAATTTTATCCTTCTCCATTATTATTATTATTATTACTACAGCAAAAATAAATTTAAAATTAACATTAATTTAAAATCAAAAGTACATCAGGGAACTTAGAAAATAAAAAATTACATCAAATATTAAATTAATTCATATAAGAAAAGTCATCATCTCCGCCATATTCGTATATGTTTTAGTCGAACATGATTTCATGATTGTATAGCATTATTTTAAATTTCTAGAAAGAATTATTTTTGGGTGATAAATACAACCCCAAAATTATTAAAACAAATCAATATTAAAATAATAGTGTTAATTTAATTAAATGAAAGTTATATTTTTATAATTAAAAATAATTATCTACAAATAATATACAAAATTTAGGAATTTTTTATTTTTAAATAAAGATAAAAAAATGAACCAAATAAAACAAAACAAAATCACAAAAAAAAAAAATAGCATGTGAGGGAGAGGGCTTGGATGGGAGAAGCTCCCCCTCCCCCTCCCCCTCCCTTCAAGGTCCCTCCAGAGTTCCTCTAGTCCGTATACCCTCTCCCTCCCCCTAGTCATTAGAGATGAAATTTTTTCCCCCTTCCCCCCATATACCCTCTATGACATATCCCCACTAATAATGAGAGATGCCCTTACACCACAACTGCTCCCATTCACGATTGCACTAAGGTTGGAGGACAATTCTCGAAAAAATATCCAACCCTATAAATAATGTAGAAGAGTCGCTATCGAAGTGACCTCAATATTTTAATCCATGAAAGGAGAAAACATTTTTAACCACTAGGACAACCCCTTTGTATTATATTATTTTTAATTTTAAAAGTAAAAATTACTACCACATATGTGGAACGAATACATTATGGACAATAAAAAATCAAGCTATATGGAACGAATACATTATGGACAATTTTAGCCACTAGGACAACCCCTTTGAATTATAGTCATGTCTTCATGACTAAATTTAACCATCCATTTAAGTAATAACTTTTCATTTAAAAAAATAAAATAATGAACTCTCAATTGTTTAGGTTAGAGATATTGTTAGACCAAAAATTATTGTTGTTTGCTTAATTTGCCCGTCCTAGTCAAGATTACAAGTTCACAACACATATATTTCTCTCTTTTATTTATGTTACTCCTTCTCTTAAGTTGACATTATATTTTCTAATAAAAGTTGACAAGTACTTAATTTTATACTAATAATTTAGTATTCCCTCCATTCTAAAATAATTGTCACTTTAGAGATTTGCTCATATTTTAAGAAAGCTAATAATTAACCTATTTAGAAAAATATTAGAGTTATACCTAAAATACCCCTATTTATTTGGTTAGAAGAGAGAGAACGATTAATTAAAGTATGAGAGAGAGAAAAACAAAGAGCAAATAAGGGTAAAATTGAAAGTTATGTAAATCATTGTATTGAAAATTTGAAATCCTAAAGCGATAATTATTTTGGAATGGAGGGAGTAAGTACTTTAGAATTTTGAAAATTTTCAAACTTATTTAATTCAATTAGGCATAAAATCAAGCAAAATCTTTTACCAATTTATTTTAATATAAAATTCATTTCGAGTTCGACTGATACAATTATGATTCATGTTCAATTTTATAAAGTTTGTTTGAGCTCTATTCATCTAACAATCGATCTTAATTTTGAGCTTGGTAAAAAAAATATTAACGGAGCTAAACAATCTTTTTTCACTATACTAATTTTGTTTGAACAATTGCATGCACATGATTTTAATATATTTAATTAAAACAAAAATAACAAGTATAAAACAAAATTTTCATAATAATATATAGTCAGTTCAATTGCCTAATGTTAAAGAAAACATATAATACATAAAATTACATACTTTTTGAATTCTCTATAGTGAACACGACGTTATATGCATATGAAGTAAATTTTCGACGAGAACACACCCACATGAACCACCTTAGTATTTCTCTTTCATTCTGGAATATGTGGTTTTTTTACTTTGTTAGTCAAAGTTTATGGATAATCAATGGTCCAAACCAGACAATAAATTGAAAATAAAATTGTGACGAATAATTACCAGGATCTAATGGGAAATGAAATGACACCTATTGAGAAGAAAAGGGGAAAAAATGATCATTAACAGTTCTTTAACGGAGAGCAAGAGAAAGAATAACAATTTATTTATATGTGGAAAGATTCAATAAGAAATGAAAAAAAGTTAAAATAATGTATAAATAAGAGAGAAGATTGAGTTAATAAATAAAAGAATGTTATAGGAAATATGAAATTTAGATTTTACTCCATTTTTTATTAGTTTCGCAAGGGATTAGTCCCTTTTGAGACTCGTTGGACACATTAAGCGGGAATCGCTTCCAATAGGAATCTGAATTCGCTAATTTGTAGTAATCAATCCCTTCCACTTGACCAATCTTGTGTTGATAGATTTTAATGCTTTTGACAAAAAGGGATAAATTAGAAAACTACAAAAAGTTATTATCGTAACAACAATTCTTGCTCTAACAATATCCCTAGACACTGTTTATGGTCATAAAATACGATATTATCTAACATAAATTATTATTACTTTATCCCATCACTTAAAAAAGAATTCTTCAAATTATATAACCTATAATCATGCATCCAATTAATTTGACGAGTTACATTTATACAAGAATTGTATTTTTCATACAAAACTTTTACATATTTTAAATATTTTGTACAAAATCTTCAAAAAAGACACATTTAATATCAAAATTGAAGAATATATTTTTCCACGTTTGATTGAGCTTTAATTATGCTCCAATTTTTTATTTTATTTTATCATAGCATGCTTATGTGCCCTATATCATATCTAGAAATTATTGTGGGATGATTTCTTGTAGATTATGAAATATAAATTTGATTAATAATTTGAAACTTTGTTATTTTTTGCGTATTATTTATTACGTTTCATAAACTGAAAATTGTATCATTAAAAATATATCGTCAAGAGTTTTTCAATCATATATTTGATCCCCAAAAATTGACGAAGAAAGAAAATGTGAAAAAAATTCTTCAAATTTGATATTAAATGTGTATATTGAAAGATTGGTACCAAATTAAGTAAAATTTTTCTCTTAAAAATGCAATTCCCTCTACACTTCGTAACTTTCTGCACGATACACATAATAAAAATTAACTTTTTTAATAAGATAAAATACTATAGTCTATAGACTCTATAATGCATAATATGACATGGAATTTTGACCATTTTTAAATTCACGGTTTTACTTGTCTGACACATTAAACGATTAGTATTTTTTTAATCTCTATAAAAATATTTTCCCGTGCAAATCTCCACCGTGTATTATTCGTCCAATGAACGGCTCACATCTTCAATCCATGTACTTGAAAGTCCACCAATTATGTATCATCCGTGGACCCCAGAGTTTTACTCTTTCAAGAAGTTCCTCACATTCATCTAAGCCGTTCATTCACCTCTCTAATCAATGGCTACTAATCCCAATCCGCGCCAAGAGAAAATAACCAATCACACTTCATCCCAATACCAGTATAAATAAAGTACCCCTTCTTAGAAACCATATCATCACTCTTCCTCACAAAAATCAAACTTTATTGCTCTCACGCAAACCTTTATAAATTTTTATATCTCTTTAACCTCAAACGATGGCACCAAAGGCAGATAAGAAGCCGGCGGAGAAAAAGCCCGCCGCAGAGAAAGCCCCCACGGCGGAGAAAGCTCCGGCGGAGAAGAAGCCAAAGGCCGGTAAGAAGTTGCCAAAGGAAGCCGGCGCAGCCGCTGGAGACAAGAAGAAGAAGAGGAACAAGAAGAACGTGGAGACCTACAAGATCTACATCTTCAAGGTGCTGAAGCAGGTTCACCCCGACATAGGAATCTCGAGCAAAGCCATGGGAATCATGAACAGTTTTATCAATGACATCTTCGAGAAATTGGCGGCGGAGGCGGCTCGCCTTGCGCGTTACAATAAGAAGCCGACAATCACTTCTCGTGAAATTCAAACCGCAGTTAGATTGGTTTTGCCTGGTGAGTTGGCTAAGCATGCTGTTTCTGAAGGGACGAAGGCCGTTACTAAATTCACTAGTTCTTGAAAATTTCAATTAGGGTTTGAAGTCGTATTAGGTGATTTTAGGTTTTAATTAGGGTTTCATTTTGTAGGCGGTGCTTGTAGGGATATATAGGGTATTTTTGTTTTATCTCTGCTGAAATGAAATGATGAATGTAAACAGTGTTTTTTTTTTATTTTTCTTTTTCTGTACTTGTACTTGCGGTGAATGTTATCTACATTGTTGGCCAAATTATTTTTTGTGTCGTGTTTTTTCTTTTATCTTCTTCTTCTTCTTCTTGTGTGTGTGAAATTGTTTCGAACAAAAATAAAAATATCTATAAAATTATTAATTATATAGAAGAACATATCAACTCTAGTGTTTTATTAAGTTACATGTGATATTTTGTTCAAGTAGATTAGTCAATCAGATATTTTCACCATGAGGTGGACTGCACTTTTAATAGTTAAAGAAATCAAGAGAAAACTAGGATGCTACTCAACCTGTCTTCACTACTTCCAAATATGAAAAATCAAATCCATTGATTTGCTGGAATGCTCTCTTAAACTGGATTTCCTATAAGATTAATTCTTGAATTGTAAATATTATAATCCAGTTTGCATAACACACATGCTAAAAAAGATTAGAGTCATGTGCAACCTATACCTATATGTTAGATGAAAACATCTTCATCGAATTTAGAAGGAAAAACAAAATTACTCCATTTCAGAATACAAATTGAAAAAACAAAAAAAATAGAGGCGAGGTCATTTGTTTATAGAATCACGGGAACATAGCAAAGTGGAGGAAGGAGATAAGGTAAGCTACAATTAGTAGTGTTATGTTAATATGGTAGTTCAGTTTGTTTCATTAAACTAAGGTGTTACTCATATACAACTACAGCAAAATGTTCATTGAAAGAATGAAGGAATTACTGTAAAGGTTTGATGATATCTACTCAGATATAATGGTGTACTACCTCTACCTCCTTTTCTTTGATATTAACAGATTGAAGTGGGATGTTATTTGCGAAATTGAGACAGATAATAAAGCTACCCTGGAATTCGAATGTCTAGAAGAAGGGTATGTTTCTAACTTTTCAATCTGATAATACGCTCACATAAAAATGGAATAATAAGCTCACGCATTTACGAGCAACATCTGCTTGATGATTAAGCACAACCATACACATAATTTTGAGAAGAAAGGAATTCTGATTTTGGTCTTGGAATGAAGGAAATAGAGGGAAATGAAATATTAGTTGAAATGCGAATTGAAAATGAAGAACAGAAAGCTTGGAATATGAAGATGTGAATGAATTTAATAGCTTCAGATTGTTTTCATTAAAATATTTGAATTTTGAATCAACCGCCTAGCTTTTAATTACACAAACCATCAATTTTTTTTTTTATTTTCAGTCCACCGCCCAATTTTTCAATTTGATTTTTGTTGCTTAACCATGGTTTCGGACTAGGGGTGAGCCCGGTTCGGTCAACCGACCGAATTGGATCGGTCTGGACCGTGTATCAAACCGGTTTTCCGGTTCGGTATTCGGTTCTTGTCTCTGAACCGAACCTTTATAGGTATCTGTTTTCGGGTAAAACCGGTCGGTTTCCCGAACCGAACCGGTTGTACTGATTAATTTTTTTTTTAAATACGTTGAGAAACAGTACACGCTTTTTACTCCCAAATTAAAATTCCCAATCCAATTTCTCCATCTCCGCCGCTCCATTTCCTTTCTCCGTCGGCGTACGATTACCGAACCTAAGGTCCTAAATACTCTTCTCCACAACTACTCATTGAAGGCTAGATATCTGCAAGATTACTGTGAGCCTTCTTCAAGATATTATTTATCTCTCTCTCTTACTTGTTTTATTGTATCTGATTCATGCTTTTGGTGTGACTATGGTGGTGTTTGGGATTGCTTTTGGCGAAGCAAAAGCAACTTTGATGGGCCAAAAAGCAGTTTTTTAATGTTTGGGAGGTTAACTTTTGCTTTTGCTTCTGCTAAAATTTAGCAATTAAACGCAGTTTCAGATAAGCAAGTCAGGACTTGCTTCTTGAGTTGATGGCAAAATTGTAATAAATTAGAAGCAGCTTTTGGACATTTTTATCCTTAAACTTTTAATTATATTCCAGTACTACCCTTATATGAACATAAAAGACTTAACATTTTCCTGTTACCCTTATATATAGTTTAAACTTTTTTACAATTATTGTCCTTAGTATGTTTATAAAAGGGAAAATTGTTTTTTTGGTATCATATGATAGGTTAACTTGCACTTTTGGTACCATTGGATACGAAAATGCAAATTTGGTACCATATGATAGGTTTTCATTACAATTTTGGTACCAAATTCAATTTTTCTAGAAAGTTAATGTCAATTTACCCCCTATAAAATACATAATATTCAATTTACCCCTCTATAATTTGGAAAAAAAATCAATTTATCCCTTCTAATTTTTTTAATGAAGCAATTTACCCCCTTCAACCAGATAGTGTAACTCATTTGCCGAAACTGAGAGTAGACATGCAAACTATTTTATAATACAAGAGGATAAATTGCCACATTTATCATACCAGATGGGGTAAAATACCACATTATCATAATTAAAGTGAATAAGGTGCCAAATATAAAAATATCAGAGAAGCGATGTGAACTTCTACAAAATTTCAGGGGATAAAATGCTATTTTTTAAAAGAAGAGGGGATAAATTGAACATTATGCATTTCATAGGGCATTAATTTTGGGAAAAAATTGGGTTTGGTACCAAAGTTGCAATAAAAACCTATCATATGATACCAAATTTGCATTTTCGTATCCAATTGTACCAAAATTGCAAGTTAGCTTATCCCATGGTACCAAAAAAACAGTTTTCCCGTTTATAAAAACTACTTTAGTGACAATATTTGATTTCTTGTCACTTAATATATATATATATATAAGAAGTGACAATTTAACAATGTCACATAAAATTTATCACTAAAATTAATTTTTTGTGTAATGTTTAATTCTTTCATATTCTAGGCTAATAGAGGAATTTAATAAAAGCAACTACCTCCATTGCTATGGTCGCAGGGAATAAAGAAGAAATTGAATTGATTTCCTTAATATTAACATTATAGTTATTAATGTTAATTACGGCAAAAAGATTTTTTAATTTTTGAAACCCTTTTTTATGACATGAGATTCATAAATTTGTGCCAAAATCAAGTATTAATTAAGGGTAATTATGTCTTTTTGTACAAATATATAGCAAGTATAATTTTTAAGTTCATGTGAAGCCAAACACTACTATGTTGCTTTGAGCTGCTTATTTTGAAAAAAATCAAACACCAACTGCTTATTTATTAAAGTACTTTCTTTAAAATTTAAGCAAAAACAATTGCTTCTCCATTTGAAGAAGCAGTCCCAAACACCACCTATGACTCTTTTCTAATAATTTCTTCATTAATTGAAGCTTCATTGTTTTCTTCCCCTGTTTCTGTTTCTGCAATTTCCTTTGATAAAATCATGTATTTCTCCTTCAAATTAGGGCAAATTGGGTAGATGAAAAACCGATCTAACATAAAATTCGTTAAAAATAGGACCGAACCGGCCCGATCGGTTTTTATACAAAACCGGACCGAATATTTCGGTCCGGTTAACGGTCCTCGATTTTTCAGGACCAAACCGGCTAAGAACCGAAATTCGGTTCGGACTGAATGCTCAGCCCTATTTCGGACTCCAGAATTTTGGAAAATATTAAAAGAAAACTTAAAAAGTTGCATCAGTGTTATTTTCTAATTGGGTGAACATGTTCCCCCTGCAAAAGCAGCTCCAGCCTCCAGGTGGCCACTTTGGCCACATGGCACGCAGAGAGGACCTCTAGGTACTTCGCTAAGGGAAACACCAAATTTTCCTACTTTATGTCTCGAACCATTTTCGTAAAATACAAAAAAGCCAAGATTATTTCACAAAGCATTCAATATTCTCTCAAACTACTTTCTCGGACACCAAATAAACAGGCCCTTGAGCGTTCAGAGCACATATGTTTTCCATTATATATAAGCTCCTATCCTTGTGTAATGAACCTGGTCATTGTAGGTTCAATGCAAATTATTCCAGAATTATAATTCAGGCCCAAATGCGTGATCAAACACTACATTATAACAAGTCTAGTTATAAGAGCATTTCCAGTAGCTCATTTTTTTGCTCTTCCAACCTCTAAAATTGAATTTATAGACAATCAAACACAAAAATCTTCCTCCAGTAGTAACCTCTAAAAATAGAGGACTATGTATATTGGAAGATTGGACTTGTAAATATAAAGGCCCTTGTATAAATATACAAGGCTTCCACATCAGCAAATTAATTCTCTCCAACAACATTCCCTGCCAAAATATGTTTGTTTGAATTAAATATAGAGGACTATGTTTGTTTGAATTAAATATTTTATTAAATCATTATTTAAAGCCATTTATTTTAAAAAAAGTTTTTTTATTAATTTATTATATTTAAATAAGAAACATTAAAACGTGTATTTATTATTTATATTTCACGTGAAAATGTAATAAAATATTATTTATAATGTTATTTATAATTTAATATTGAAAGAAGAATAAATTATAATAATTCTGAAATTTTAGATGATGACTGCTGGAGTGAACAGCTAAAACTGAGTAGCTAAAACACTGTTCACCATGTATAATTTGATATAGATGACCATTTATACAAGACATTGCTGGAGATGCTCTAACAACAACAAAACTGACCCGACAGTTATACTAACAGCATAGATAAATCCCTATTATTATATAATTTCAAAAGCACCAACATTATAACGTGTCTTGTTATAAGCCTATTACATATATCTATATATATTCTATATTATTTGTTTAACAATTAAAAATACGAGTTGAACCAATAAAGTTTTTTCCATTTTTTATGATGACTAATATACCCGTATTTCAATTATATTGTGATATTTAATTTTATAATAAAATTATAAATGAAAAGAATTCTAGAAGACAAAAAGTCTCTCATACATCAACTTTATTATTATTTTATTTTCAAGTTTTACAACTCATTAAAATATCAATAGTAGTAATAATTAAAAAAAAATTATTAATCTATATTTCTTTGGAAATTTCTTTCCAAAATTCTTAAAAAGTTATAAGTTATTAAATAACCTAAAAAAAACAATTACGCCACATTTGTGCTACATAAACTAAAAAAAAAAGTACTATTTAATTAACTAAAAAATATATAATTGGCTTAAGTAAAAAAAGTCAAAATATATGATAAAACAATGGAAATATCAATGGAAAAATGGGTTAGATAGAAAAGAAGTGAGTTAAAGCAAAAAAAAAATGGTGCAATTGTTAAAACAACAAGTTAAACCGGCAAAAAATTGATAAAACCGATTAAAAATGAAAATATCGGCTAAACACGAAATAACAAAAAAATTGATCAAATCGATAAAAGAACAAAATTATAAATATAGGTTATATATGTGAGAAAATAGGTTAAATCAGCACAAGAATAAGTAAAATTAGACTAAAATTGGAGATTGAGTGAATTGATTAACAAATGGGATAAAATTGACTAAAATTGGGTTAAAGTAGCAAGAATTGATGGATTGATTAACAAATGAGATAAACAAAAAAAAGGGTGAAATCAGTAAAAAATAACACAAAACAAATATTAAAACTTAGTGAAAAGCAGGTATAATCGATTTCTTTGGAAAGTTCATAAGAAAATATCACTTATTAAAGTTAGTCACAACACTTCTTACAAGTCCAAATACTTCACTCATGTAAAAGAACCAAAATTCGAAGTGAAGTAGACAAATATTTTATTTGTAATAAAGAGACGGAAAAATGCACGTCATGTTTTGACTATTTTCCCTTAAAATACACATGTGAGGCACATATATGAGTTTTTCGACGATCAAAATTGGCATAAAATCATTTGAGGAGAAAAACTGTAACGGATTTCATATGTACTGATTTTATATCCAAATGCTTCACTCATGTAAAAGAACCAAAAATTCGAAGTGAAGTAGAAAAATATTTTATTTGTAAAGAGACGGAAAAATGCACGTCATGTTTTGACTATTTTCCCCTTAAAATACACATGTGAGGCAAATAAATGAGTTTTTCGACGATCAAAATTGGCATAAAATCATATGAGGGGAAAAACTGTAACGGATTTCATATGTACTTGTTTTTATATCCAAATACTTCACTCATGTAAAAGAACCAAAAATTCGGAGTGAAGTAGAAAAATATTTTATTTGTAAAGAGATGGAAAAACGCAGATCATGTTTTGACTATAATCCCCTCAAAATACACATGTGTCAAAATTGGCATAAAATCATTTGAGGGGGAAAAATGAAATGGATTTCGTATGTACTTATTTTATACTTTTGGGTGGTAAAATTCAAAATATATAGCTTTAGGAGGGGGTGTAAAGTGCATTATTCCTTGAAAATGTTTCAAATGATCTTAAATAGTCATAATTGTCATTTTCATTCGCCCGTTAGTTATTTGATAGAAAATGGCACGTGTAATGCACGTGTCTGTGAAGTCACCATTTTTATCTCTTCGTGGGTATTTACAGTTGAGCAAAAGTTACCTAAAAATTGGGAAGGGTAATTGAAATTCCACAATACCTCTCTTTTCACTTCTGGCACCACAACCACCGCCTAACGTCCCTCCATTGGTCTAGTTGAGCTTTGAAGTTTCGGATCACCTTTCTGCCCAAAAATTAGTTTATTGAAGATTGAACAAGAGATAAAAGATTTAATTTGCCTCAATATCATTTAAATGTATATTAGAAGGATTCTTCTATTGATGATTTGCTTTCAGCATTGATTTTATTTTTATTTTTTATTCTCATGTCCTATAACCTATTAGCTCTTCACTCGGGAAATTTCTTTCTACAACTCTAGACACCAGTCAAAGTGCAACAGTCACACACACATATGGGTTATGCATAATGGTGGCTTCATTCTTTCTAAAAATGTTGGCTTCATTAGGTTGTGCTAAGGCCATCTCTAATTCGGAGGACTTTTCATAGTTCAGGAGTGTCAATCTCTACCCAGGTGAATCTGCACCCCCTGAACATCGTCTCCAATCCATAGAGTTATCTCCTCCAATTAATTAAAAAAAAAATCCCCACTCTCACCTATAATAATAATAATAATAATAATAGTAATAATAGTAATAATAATTTTAAAATAAGTAATATTAATAATAAATATGAAAATGCATAATAATAATTTTAAAATAAGTAATATTAATAATAAATATGAAAATGCATAATAATAATTTTAGAGACAATAATAATAAAATCAAGAATAATAATATTACACCGAGGACAAGAAAAACAACAACGATAAGAAATATATAATTTCAAAATTAGAGTTTAAATAAAATTTAAATATTTAAATCAAATTTTAAATGTGATTAAATAAATTATTCTTTTGTATACAAATATATCATTTCAAAATCAATAATGAATAAGAATTTTATTATACTATAATGTTGTTTAATTTTACTTTCATAGGCAAATTTATATATCTAATAATGTTACATCTTTAATTTGAAATAAATTATTATTAAACCTACAACAACTTTTATAGTTAAATGTAACTTTTATTTTTAGTTAATTAAATTAACAAGGTATTGTTAAATTCGTAGTTTACTTTTTTAATTTTTAACTTTTTTTTTGTTAACAATTTATTTATTAATTTAATAAAAAAAAAGTAAATGCACTAGGTGACGCCAAGTGGCACCATATGGTGCAAGATGCGAAGGAACAACGCGTCCCATTTTCAGAGCTGTGGCCTGGGCTTTCAATAGCCCAGCCCATAGCCCTGGACTGTGCATGGCCATCTCCACCCCAGGGCCGGCCCTAAGCCAATTTTTAAATTGTGGCCCTCAAATTTACACGTACAACAAAATTATGTTAATAACTAATACAAACTTTTTAAAGCAATGCAAACTAAACTATTAATTAGAAAAATAATAAACAATTCAAATAATAAATCAAATATAATCTCGCTTTGTAAAAAACATCGATAATACAAGATATAATTTTACTTAATAAGAAAATGATTATATCAGTGAATGAGATATAAGCACCTGACTAATATTTTTTAAATATTACTCTCCTGTAAATTTTTGGAGTAAAATCATAAATTACACTTGCATAATCATGGACCGAGCTAGGCGTATTTTTATTTGGTGGGGGGGAAGTTTTTGGGTAACGAAATCGTATTTTTTCGATGTTATGATAAAATAACTAAAACTAATTTAATGTAAAGTGATACAATGCTTTTATCCATAAAAATAATTTGGTAGCAACTTGATATATTACCGATGATCAAATAAAATGACAAAAACTAACTTAGATTATAATAAATTTATAATTTTATCTAATAACAGGATAAAAAGATAAAACAAAACATAAGAATATATAAAACAAAACTACTTTCTCCTCCAGTGGGTTTCGAACCTGGAGAGATTATTTAGTACAATCGTTGCACCACGTCACCAAGTACACGTGGTGCAGCCCATCAATACACTTGGGACATGTGGATTGATAATCCACATCACCCCATATTCTAGTCATGTTCCAAAAAAATAGGGATTCAGAAAATTGTGTTCACATTGCCAGAACATGGGTGATTTGGATTATTAATCCACATGTCCCAAGTGTATTGGTGGGCTGTATCATGTGTACTTGATGACGTGGTGCAGCGATTGTACTAAATAATTTCTCTCTGGGACCTCATGGATGACAAAGCGTTGTTACAACCAATAGGCCAAGTGAACTTTGCTTGTAAGAATTGATAAATAATCTTACTAATAGAAATTAATTTTTTTCTACCGACTATATATTAATATTTTTTTTGGAGGCCCTCGCCAATCGGTGGTCCTAAGCGACCGCCTATACGGTTTATACTCAGGGCCGGCCCTACTTCGACCACCCCATTGGGTTGGAGATGGCCTAAGAATTTATGTTCCCCACGGATGGTAAATACAATCAGTCCAACTATATAATATAATACAACTATGTAATTAAAAAGATCCTTCGATTGATGATTTGCTTTAAGCAGTGATTCATTTTTTTTAATTCTCATTTCTTATAGGGAAATTATGTGCCTATCCGATGGATTAAATCTATTGAGATATTGGATGAGCGATAAGTGTGTATGAGAGGACAACTTTTTGTCCTCTTATGTACATGTGTTTATCATCCAATCCATATGTCATATTTATCACAACACATGAGGGTAAATTTCTATATTATCATAACACAGAGAGGTAAATCGAACATTATGTATATCGCATGGAAGTAAATTGTCATTAACTTTTTTTAAGAAAAAAATAGTATGTATTTTTTTAAATTTCCGTGCGCTCTTGAGAAGAAAAATCCTATCTCAGTTCATTAGAAAAAAATTGTGCATTTTTTGTATTAATAAATAATATATATTTATAATTAGTTTGGAACGAATTATTTTTTCCTATTTTACTTTAATTACATGACATAAGTTGGCGAGTTGATATAGTTTGGGACCAGAAATCAAAATTTGTAATTAGTTTGGGACGAATTATGAAATCTTATATTATAATTGTTTATGATAAAATTTGTCACGTTATGACACGTAAACATCCATGTGACAAATGGGACGATATGTTAAAGGAATATAAAATTATGGGACTAATTTGACTAAATTATTTAGCTTGGGACTAAAATTCAAAATCACAAATTAATTTAGAATTTTTTTTTTTGCAAATTTGCCTTAATAAAATTTATCAAAAGATAGTAATTGGGAAGCATTAAGCAATTTTCTAAAACATTTTGAAAATTTTCGAAAAGCCCACCGATCCTGGGAAGATTAGCGCCAATTGCAGTGAAAATTTGAAAGGCACTTAAAATACTTAAACCGACTAAAGAGAATGAAATCTCAACCGCCCATCGAATATCTAATCTACGGACCTAATCCACAATCCGCACACCTTACCCCAAATTCCTTTATAAACACCCTCCACCACACCTCCATTTCTCATCACATCGTCAAGCTCTCATCAAATCCCAATACTAGTCTTACCACTTTTCCTCCGTCTTTCTATTTTGATGGCACCTAAGGGAGAGAAGAAGCCAGCGGAGAAGAAGCCCGCCGCAGAGAAAGCCCCGGCGGCGGAGAAAGCTCCGGCCGAGAAGAAGCCAAAAGCCGGAAAAAAGTTGCCGAAGGAAGCTGGTGCCGCCGCTGGAGATAAGAAGAAGAAGAGGAACAAGAAGAGCGTGGAGACTTACAAGATCTACATCTTTAAGGTGCTGAAGCAGGTTCACCCTGACATCGGTATCTCGAGCAAAGCCATGGGGATTATGAACAGTTTTATCAACGATATCTTCGAGAAATTGGCGGCGGAGTCGGCTCGTCTTGCACGCTACAACAAGAAGCCAACTATTACTTCTCGGGAGATCCAGACGGCTGTGAGATTGGTGTTGCCTGGAGAGTTGGCAAAACACGCTGTTTCGGAGGGGACCAAGGCTGTAACCAAATTCACCAGCTCTTGAAGGAGTTATTGTTAGGGTTTAGTTTTCTGAATTTGTCATTTCGGTTTCATTTATAGTTTACTGGTTAGGTAAGTTAGGGTTTGTTGTCTCACTGTAAAGATGCTTTTGTTGGTACTGATCTGTGTAGCTTTTGAGCTATTTGTTTGTGAGCACGTATTAATCAATTGATTATGTTAAATTTCTATGCCTTTGATATCTTATTTCTTTTGCTGTTTACCTTAGAAATTACTATGTTTGATAGTGTGACCTTGAAAAAATTTACAATGGCGTATGTGTTTTTGATAATAGCTAGATTTTTTATTTGCGACTCTCTTGCCACTAATACACTGTTAAATTCAAGTTTTGTATTCTCAGTCATGAATCTGCTTGTTGTGGTTCTTAGGAGAGTTGCTAATTTGTTCAATTCTCATTTTGTAGCTAATTCGGTGTTACTCCAAATTTAATAACTGCTTAACTTGAATAACCAAGAAGTGAAAATGAAGACTTGCTCAGTCTAATTCGTTTTTTTTTTCTTCATAAGGGATTCCTGTTGCTTCTAGTGGCTTTTGAATTATATTATTGAATTTGCTTTGTCAATCTAATTCAGTTTTTGCTCTATATTTATCTACAGCAGCTGTTTGGAATGATTTTATTGTTTTTAGAGCATGAAGATAACTGAAATCTTGAACTAAAGCAATTGGTTGGTTGTGCAGCTTGTCTTTGGGTGTAGATATGCCGGTAGCAGTAAGCATGGTGTCTCTTCTTTACTGATCATCGACATATGGAATCTCTCACCAACATTGTCTAGAAGTTGATTTGGTAAATCTAAGGCAAGTTGCTGACTTTGTGTCTTGTGTAGAGTTCTAAGCAATTACCACATGAGAGAGTAAGGTGCTTTTTGCAGTCTTGAATTATTTGGGCTTTTGGGATGTGAATCGGGTTTTTGATTAGTCATTTGAACTTCTGCACTTATTATTTATTACCATGATTGCGAAGGGTAGATGGTTGAGGAACTGAGAATCTTTGTTCTGTTGTTTCATGACCTCACTGTGATTTATCATTTATCCATAGATTAATGGAAGAAAGAAAATGTTATTTTGCGATAATCAAGTATATTGTAGTCATTAATGTTTGTAGAGAGATGATGAACAGAAGGAAGGAGAAATTCTATCTCATGCATTTAGATTAGGCAAGTTCTGGAGTGGATTTTATGTAGGTAAAATTAAACTGCCTATGTTATTGATTGCCATTTAGTCATTAATCTTTCTAGTTTGTGATATGAAAATATGGTCAAAACGCTAACAGATAAAAAGAAAGGAGTTCTTGAATGTTGAGTGTGCTTCAATGAATTCGAAAAGTTGAATGAGTAGTCATATGAGTTGAACTAGTTCTCTGTTTACTAGACCAGAACTTTCTAGACAATATTTTTTTTATCACCAGAACTTTGAGACTCTGGTACCTTCGTAATTCTGAATGTAACCTTCCAGTTTTTCTAAAACAGAGATAAAAGAAACAGTTTTGAATTTTCATTTCTAGTCTGATGTACTTTCTTGCCTAATATATATCTTCAAATTTACCTGAGTACATGATAATGAAGGTATCAACAGTTTTTTTATTGCTTACTTGACTCAATATTCTGTTTTGTGGCTCCATTTGACTATATTTAGTTATGTTAAGGTAAGGTTGTTTTATAGCCAATTACATGAATTTCAAGTATCAGTTTCACTTTTAGACTTAAGACTTAGTACTGACTGTAGAGTGCTTCGTTATGTAGTTGATATCAGCCCTTGAATGCAATACCTTAATTCAGAAGTGTGCCTTTACTGTTTTATTTGCTATAGTTGAGGAACTACATACAGTAGCTAACTTAATCATTTTGAAAGCTGATTTTCATCAGTAACTACTCACACATTATGGCTTTTTTCTTGTGTTCATTGACTTTAGTTGCATAGAATGAGATACTTCTTGTTGCTGCTATATTTTTTGTCCAAGACCTCGTTAGTCCTTTTCTTAATGCAAGAAGCTACTGATTCTCTCTCTTGCATTTTTAGGTGACGACAATTTCTTTCTGAACCAACTTGTCTTGGTTCTATTTTCCAGGTTTCCGATTGTGCAGTTGTCAGTAAGAGGGGGGGGGGGGGGGTTGTTCAAGATGATACAAGTGATTGGAAATTGTTTGCTTCCTTAATAACTCAGGGATCATGTTATGTGATACAATCATTTTAGCCAGGGGCAGATATAATCACGCAAGTGATACGACCACGATGCGTAGTTTCATATTTCCAAGTCGCAGTCTGAATTTCAAGTACAGGTTCCTTTGTAATTTTTTTCCAGGTACACTGTTATATGATCAAGTAAATGGGATTTGCTACATATCTTAAAGAGTTAAATGATAAATCTATTAGCATCTTGGGGTAGACTAATGATGGATAGAATTTGATGGTCCTTTCTGTTGTCTGAATTTTGATGCAGATTTCTGTGTTTTCTTGGATGCCAGTATCTATCTATCTATCATATATTGGAGCAGATATCAGGTTGAACAATCAAGAAGACTAAATACAAGATTAAATTGATCTGATTAAGAAAGGCCTGGTTCAATTATTAGAGATTAAATCAAAGAATGTGGATATTGATTTGGAGGGATACCATAAGAAATGCAGTATTAGATGTCAGCGACTTCGGTTCTTACATCTTGCTAGTCAATATATATGTTCGTTTATGTTCTTAAAAATGAGGTGAAATTTGCAATTTCTGATACATTTTGCCTATTGACATTATAATCTGATGGTGGAATCCGTCTTTCTAGTTTTCCAATTTAGGTTTTGTTAAGCTGATGTGATGAAATAGGAGTATAATATAATCCTCAAAAGAATAAATCGTACGAGTATAATCCTATTTAGGAGGTAAAATGGGTTGAAAATATATTGGATCGAAAGTTGAGTCAGGTTGAACCGAGTTAATATGCTTTTGTTTGCTTGTGTTGTGTAATATACTACTAATTATAAATTAAGAAAAATGTACCTTATTTTGTAAGTATGAAACTTGGTTAAAAAATATTTCAAAAAAATAGTTTATTATTAATGAATTCAAATTATATAAATAAAGATGATATGATCGGCCATCGATAAAAAAATTAAGTCAACATATAGTTTCATCAGTTTTACTTTTCTCATATGCAATAACCTTTTTATTTATTGTTTATTGTTAATTGAATTGTATTTCTAATAAAATTTATGTGCAGAGATGTGGAAAATGTTCAAGAACAGTAATGGTGTCAGGAGTTGGAGGGTGGAGCGAAGGTGCTGGAAGTGGGTTGATTTGAGATCTTTTTCCTAATAAGTAATAAAGTTAAAATGTCTTTGAAATAACAGTTGGTCCAAAATGCGGAGGTTAAAAGTTGATACATAGTAAAATAGTAAGTCCATTTAAAAAAAAAATCCATATACCTAATACATTAAAAATGTGGGATGGGCATGAGTGGGCCAGTCCAACATTTTCGGAAGTCCCAGGTGAAGTTCAAACTTATGGCCTTATTTTTTTAGGAAAATTTTATATATTTCTTTTACTTTTTTAATTTAAAAGTACGATTAAATATTGATGTGGGATTCTCCTATCATATATATTTTGTAGATGTAAAACATTGAAATACTTTTTGTAATGGAAAGAATAATTATTGTTATATAAAAAATAACAAAGGTATTGGACTCGAATATGTTGGGCCTATTCAAGCTCTAGAAAATGGTATAACACATTTTAAAAAAAATGATCTTATTTCAGCTAGAGAGACATGTGTTTATTCGTGTTGGCCATCCACAACAGTTATATGCATTTTATAATAATTAGTTCCTCTTAGCTATCACCTTATTCCATTTGATCCTAGTATTGGCATTTTATTATGGATCGTCATTTAGGTTTTTGAATTTGCTCCCGTTGGACTTCGGTGGTGTTTGCAAAAATTTAAAATTGCTTTTTTTGGACTTCTTGGCATAATTTGCAAACACCACCTACTTTTACTTCTCTACAACTTTTAACTTTTTTTTTAGATTATAATAATTAAGCACAATCACAATTTTTTGCAAACACCACATTCTTATGTTGCGATATGAATCAAATAACAAATATTTATTTTTAAGTGGATTAAGGGTCGGCATTCAACCAGTTAGTTATAAAATTTCGTTTGTATTATCAAATTATGTACCTGCGAGACTTCGATCCAATAAGAAATAAAAATTTCCCTATTTTTTTTTCTTTTTCAAAAGATGATTAAAATGAGTTTAATATATATTTTTAATTTTTTGTATCATCACTGGATTTGATGAACTAAACAAGATAGGTTATACAAGTTAAATAAAACGACTTGCTATTAAAAGAATTCAATCTCATTTCCTATCTACAAAAATTAAGTAAGAGTAAATAGAAAGAGCTGAAACTACTTGCTTTACCCCGAAATTGGTTGATTATTTATCTTGGCTTCAAGCGAATTGTCAATGTGTGTAAATTAGGATTTTGGCATGTCAAGATACGTAAGAGCTATATTTAAAAAATGTCTTTAGTACTCTTATAAGACCATCTCCAACAGTCCGTTTAAATTCAGGCCTCTTATCTTAAAATTTAAATGATAAACAGTGTTATACATTCTCACTTTTTACTCTGCACTCCAACAGCTAGTTTATATTTTGAGAGTTCACTTTTAAACAATCACATCACATCACTCCAACAACTCATTTATATTTAAACAAATTACTTTTAATTTTTATTAATATATAAATAATAATGATATATATATTTAATATATTATAATTTGAAAAACTAAATAGAAAAGTACTATGATTTGTGTAGAAAAGTACTATGATTTGTACTTTTGTCTACAAAATTAATTTTTAAGATTTAAGTTTGGACTCTCAAATATAAGAGTCCAAACTTAAAAAATTTTGGCTTTCTCAAATTTTAAAGACTCCATTGGAGTGGATTTTTTCCCAAAATCTTATCCTATCTCTTAGACCATCTCCAACAGTCCGTTTAAATTCAGGCCTCTTATCTTAAAATTTAAATGATGAACAGTGTTATACATTCCCACTTTTTACTCTGCACTCCAACAGCTAGTTTATATTTTAAAAATTCACTTTTAAACAATCACATCACATTACTCCAACAACTCATTTATATTTAAACAAATTACTTTTAAATTTTATTAATATATAAATAATAATGATATATATATTTAATATATTATAATTTCAAAAACTAAATAGAAAAGTACTATGATTTGTGTAGAAAAGTACTATGATTTGTACTTTTGTCTACAAAATCAATTTTTAAGATTTAAGTTTGGACTCTCAAATATAAGAGTCCAAACTTAAAATTTTTTGGCTTTCTCACATTTTAAAGATTCCCTTGGAGTGAATTTTTTGCCCAAATCTTATCATATCTCTTATAATATGAGATATAAGAGGCCCCTTGGAGAAGGTCTAATTATGTTATAAATGGTGGTCTACGAATTCGTCATAATGGGCTGATAACTCTATTGAGGGTTGAAATTGAATCATATAACTTGACATTTGACTCAAATTCGATCATATTAACTATGTTTGTAATGCACATATCAAATCAAACTTTAGCGACACTTTTGTGAATAGCTTTAGGTGTACAGCTTTTGGTGGCAATCTTGACTTCATGTACATAAAACTGACTATACATAAAAAAAAAAAAGATATCAAATTATTTGAGCTCATGTCAATTAAAGCTCTTTCGAGCTATGTTCGTTTGGGTACCAAATCAACTTGTTCAAGTCAATGTGTTTTAAAGGAGAAAAGTAGGTGTTATGTGTTTTTTTTAGAACTGGTATTACATTATTACATCAGTCATTGTATTATTTATCGCTATCAATGTACAAAGAAAAATATACTTCCAAGACAAATATTAAACTAGAGAAATACCCCACTAGTCGAACCCAAATTTTTTTACCCTTTTGATCTTGGAGCCTCAATTTTTACCACTAAGCCGAGTGTTATGTGTCACTTTTCATTGTTTTTTATTTATTTTTTATTTATAGGTGTTAGGTTTATTATGTTTGAATCAAAAGTCAAAACTTGAATTTTGCGAATCATGTATGAGACTCCATTTAAAAAGGTTATGAAATTGCACAAAAAATAAGTTTTGATTTTGTTTTGAAAAATTGTGAGACCCGGTCAAAACATAACCAAATAGGCCCTTAGAAGCTCTAGGCTCTGGATTCAATTTCATTAATATATGCATTTTCTTCTAATTTGATGATTTATATTGTTATTAGTTATATTTTGACATAATTGAATTGATTTAGATTTAATTATAATGTAATGATGTTTATTTGCTTTCTAAACAAAGTTGGGGTATAATGATTTGAGATATAATAATTTACTTTTAAAATTTTTTATCTAACAAAAATTAATTGAGATGCATGAATCAATTTTCTAAAATATTTTGAAATTTTATATTCGAGAACTGCTTTGTTAAAATTTTTGGAATGCTTGGGTTTACTATGGGATTAGCGCCAAATGCTGTGAAAAATTTGAACGCTTCTAAAAAACTTAAATCGAGAAATCTCAACTGCCCATTGAATATCTAATCTACGGTTCTCATCCACAATCCGTGGTGCCCTAGTTCAACCAATTATACCTTACCCCCAATTCCTATAAATACACCCCACCCACCGCCAAACTCAACTCATTATCGCATCACAAAACTCTCAAAAGTCACTCGAAATCCCAAAACTTCTCCAAATCCTCTCTGCAGATGGCACCAAAGGCGGATAAGAAACCAGCGGAGAAGAAACCGGCTGCCGAGAAAGCCCCTGCGGCGGAGAAATCTCCGGCAGAGAAAAAGCCCAAGGCTGGGAAAAAGTTGCCAAAGGAAGCCGGCGCCGCTGCCGGAGACAAGAAGAAAAAGAGGAACAAGAAGAACGTTGAGACTTACAAGATCTACATCTTCAAGGTGTTGAAGCAGGTTCACCCTGACATCGGTATCTCGAGCAAAGCCATGGGGATTATGAACAGTTTTATTAACGACATCTTCGAGAAATTGGCGGCGGAGTCGGCTCGTCTTGCACGCTACAACAAGAAGCCAACTATTACTTCTCGGGAGATCCAGACGGCGGTGAGGTTGGTGTTACCTGGAGAGTTGGCAAAACACGCTGTTTCGGAGGGGACCAAGGCTGTAACCAAATTCACCAGCTCTTGAAGGAATTTGTGTTAGGGTTTCTGATGCGTTTCTTATTTACTATTTTAATGTTTTAATATAAAGGTTTCTGTAAATTTAGGTCGTTTGGAATTACAGAATTCGGACTTGTAATTGATGGTGTTATTTTAGAAATGAATTTGAGCCGACTTCACAAATTTTAATTTTGCTAGTATTCGCTGATTTATAAATTACAACCTTCTAAAGGTTTTTGCGCGTCTGAATTGAGTTACTGAGAACATTTCTATTGTTTATGCTTGTATGAGTCCATAAGTTAGTAATACTCACACCTGTACTAGTTTAAGGAATATACTTGCTTGATGCAGTTCTTCATGTCTAGAATACATTTTGTGAATTTTATATTGTTTGATATGTATTTCAACTTCTGTATATTGAATAGGTTAATGAATGTTAAAACCAAGCGAAAAGAGGAATACTTTGTAGGAAACTTTGAAAGTGTGATGCTGATCTGATAATCTGAATTTCTTTTCTGTAATTTAGGTTAGTTTTGAAATACAGAAGTGGGACTAGTAGTTAATGTCAGTAATTGATACCCTAGAAATTTATTTGATTGTTGCTGGATTATTTAACTAGTACTAATTGTATTAACTTATCTAGTTCTATCTTTCAGATAATTTGATTGATTGAGAGATAAATTTGTACAGCATGATACCATTGAAATTTATTTGAATCCTCTCTGCTTTTATTCCAATCAGTAGTATGAATCAACAAGTTAGGATATTCAGTTTGTTTTGAAGTGATGTTGCACAATTTCACAGAAATGCCTCAATCAAAACTAGACAATATTGCTTGTATGTAATGTATATGCATAAGCTTATCTGGGTTTGTACATTACATAAGCTTGATGGGACATAGTTCTTTCTTTCATGACCTATTGGCATAGTCCGAAAGAACCCTTGTAATCTTGAATTTACTTGTGTGAATGCTTTGATTTCTTACTATTTATCAAATGGCGGTGTCATATTGTTCATCAAATAGCTTTTATGCGACATTTTGATTTTGGATTGCCTTAAGGTTTTTTGCCTCTGCGGACAACACATAAAACTATACTATACATATATATATATCTAATACCCACCACGTACACTTGAGTCCCTGTACGTGTTGGAGGAGATGTTCAAGCATCTGTACTGGAATTGGGATGGTGCGTGACCGTACCATCGTTTTAGGTGTGGTGAATTGTAAAATAGTGATGGATCTATTTGTGAATCATTAATGCTAAAGAATCCATCCATCCATTACACATGCATTTAGACTGGAGTATTCGCTTGTATTCAGTTATGCTGAGTTCAATGATTGAATTTTGGGCAGATCCACGAATCATGTCAATATATATGGTTTCCAAGAATAAATGCCTCCAAAATAAAATTAGACTATAAGTCAAAAAAATACTCTTTCTTGAAATTGTCTTCAAATATCTATGTTCATTAGATTTTCAGGTCTTGTTTTATTTTCAAATTGATCAATTTTTCAGTAATATTTTTAAATTGGTTACTCCGGTTTGTTAATACATACTACTAGTAGTTAGGAAAATTTGCATATTTGGTACCATATAATAGGGTATTTTGTAACATTGGTACAACCGGATGTGTAAATGCATATTTACTATCATAATTTAAATTTCGATTGAAATGCTCATATCGCCGTCAAATGGACGAAAATGGATCGACTCTAAAAAAGTATTACGTGATAACGAGTTTAAGTGACACGTGATAATTTTATCTCCAAAAGTGAGGGAAGCGTGATTACTTCCCCTCAAAAAGAGGAGATCGCAATCACCTGCGGTGCATGAGTCCAGTTTCGTCTATTTTCGTTCAATTAAATGACGATGGTATATACATTGGAATCAATACTTAAATGGATGAAATACAGGGACCCTTAAAGTATGGGGTGGTATCAGTTACCTCCCTAAAGTATCAATTGTATCACTTACCCCCATCCGTTGTAGTTATGTAATTTTTATTCCAAAAATACCCCTACCCATAAAATAATAAATTTGTCTCTTTATTAATTATGAATCCATTAATCAGCCAAATAACATTATGTTTTAATTTCTTAATTTTTTTTGTTTCCTTCAGTTTATGGTCTCAAATTTTTCTTAATTTTCATCTCACTTTTTACTTTATTTCTGTTTCAGTTTGTTGTCTTTATTTTATCTTTTAATTTTTTTATTTCTATCTCAAATTTTCTCTATATTTTTTTTTCCTGAGTTTTTATTTGGTGATAATTATCACATTATATTTGGTACAAATTATTATTCAAAATGTTGATTAATTCTCTTTCAAATTATTTTTCGCAAAATTCAAGTTTAACACCAAATAATATTATGTGTTAATTTCTTCATTCCTTTATCAAAAAATAAAATCTTAATTAATTATGAATTCATCCATCCATCCACCGAACAATATTATGTTTCAATTTCTCAATTTCTTTTGTTTCCTTCGGTTACAAAAAAATGAGATGAAAATGAAGAAAAATTTGTGATCGAAAAAAGGAAGGTAACCAAATAAATGAAGAAAATAAAATATAATTTTCTTTAGTGGATGAATGGATTCATAATTAAAAAAGATACAATTTTATTTTGATAAAGTGATAAGAAATTATTATTTATGAAAGGGGTGGGGGTATTTTTGGAATAAATACTACAAATTATAACATAAGGGGGTAAGTGTTACAATTGATACTTTAGGGGGTAACTGATGCCATCCTCATACTTTAAAGGGAGAAACTGTATTTCACCCTATTTAAATTGTAGTACTAAATGTCCATTTATGAATCCAGTAATACCAATACATAAAAAAACTTAGAATTTCCCCCATATAATTACTCATGACGTCAATTAATCTAAATAAAAAAAGGACAAAATGCATATTTAGTAAGCAACTTTAATTCTAGTCATATCACCCTAGTTTTATGAATGACACATGTATTGATTCAATTTATAAATAGTGGCACAATACGTCATCAAATAAGCTGTAATTGACGGGGAAGTAACAGAAGTCCTACTTCATCAACAATAATTTTATGAATAACACATGTATTCATCCAATTTATAAATAGTGGCACAATCCATCATCAAATAAGCTGCAATTGACAAAGAGATGACAGAAGTCCCACTTTATCAACAATAATCACCAAAGAATCACATTTATCAATTTTGCATCCTCCAAAACCTTAAGATCACTTCAAGTGTAATTACTGATTTTATTGTAAAAGTACAATGACATTTATAGCATGCACTAGTTTAATAAATTCTCCACTGCAAAATGTAAAATGTCCCAATTTTAGACTAAATCACTATTTGTCGCTCCAAGTTTAGATATTTTTCGGCCAAAATGACTTTTAATAGGGGTAATTCAGGTACTTCAATTCTTGAATTACGCTTACCCAAGCTCAAAGCTCACACTAAAAGATCGTATGTACAAGCTCATCAAGACTTTTACTAATTTGAGTTTGGATAAATGTAATTAAGAAGACGAAGTACTAAATTATCTCTCTTGAAGTCCTGTGAACATGAGGTCATTTTGGCCGAAAAATTGCTATGTGAAATGAAAACATAAAAATTTTGATATCTCTCATTCAACTGCCGCTTATTTGATGATGAAATATGCTATTTATAAAACTAGGGTGATCATTGTATGACTTGAGTTAAAAGTTGAGTGGACTAAATATGCAATTTTTTTAATAAAAAAATTGGCAAAATCCAGTTCAAAAGCAAGCTGGACAACTTAATATCCACCATCGATTAACAATATAATCCTACGGCAAAAGTTGACGATCCGCGTCAATCCTAACCTACCAATAAAACCTCATAGTGTTCGTCTATAAAAACCCAACACCATTTCCTTTGATCTTCACCAAGAACAGAGAATCAATTACACACGCATCCGTTCCCAGAACACAGAAATCAAATGGCACCTAAGGCAGAGAAGAAGCCAGCGGAGAAGAAGCCCGCCGCAGAAAAATCTCCCGTGGCGGAGAAGAAGCCGAAGGCCGGGAAAAAGCTCCCGAAGGAAGCCGGCGCCGGCGCCGGAGACAAGAAGAAGAAGCGCAATAAGAAGAGCGTGGAGACTTACAAGATCTACATCTTCAAGGTGTTGAAGCAAGTGCACCCCGACATTGGAATATCGAGCAAAGCCATGGGCATCATGAACAGCTTCATTAATGACATCTTCGAGAAATTGGCGGCGGAGGCGGCGCGTCTAGCGCGTTATAATAAGAAGCCGACGATTACGTCTCGGGAAATTCAAACCGCCGTAAGATTGGTGTTGCCCGGCGAGTTGGCGAAGCACGCTGTTTCTGAGGGGACTAAGGCCGTTACCAAATTCACCAGCTCTTGATTGGAAACCCTAGAGATTTAATAAAAATATTAGTCTTTTGTTTTATTTTATTTTAGGGTTTGTAAGTTGTGTTGTAGTTGATGGTGTGAATTGTTGAATAGTAAAACCTTGTCTTCTTTAGATGCTGTTTTCTTTAAGAACAGATGGTTGGTTTTGGCTAATGTTATTATTAATATTCGTTTGCTAATTTAATTATTTGAATACTAATTATAATATAATGTAAGGTTCATCTTAATTCTTAAGGTCTTATTTTAGTCATTACTGGCATGAGCATATACAGTTTTTGCCAAACCCATACCATATGAGCTTTTACGAAATTGCATATAAATTCAAATTAGTATTTTGGAAGCCTCAGGCAATTTCCAGGTTCAGTCTTCAGAATGTCTTTATTCACCTTTTCAGTGCCATTCTATATGGACCACTGATTAGGATGAACCAGTTTCTATGGATGAATTAGAACTGCATCTAACATAAGTTTAGAACAAACAACGAAATCTTTTAAAAGTTGAAATTTGTGAGGAACTGTCCAATGTTAGAAGTTGTAGAGTATCATTTCCCGAATATTTGTTTGGTTCGCATATTTTAATTGGTAAACTAGATATTTTTCTTTCAATCATTTATTTATTCAATAATATTCCAATTTCAGCAGTTACACAGAAGTTCTTTGCTAAATTAAAACTAAAAAGAAGTCCCGTATATCATATTCTGAGATGCATATATATACTTATTGAATGCATATATATACTTATTGAATTTCAGCAGCCAAATATCCCTATACTTATTGAATTTTATTTCATCGACAGACAAGAACAAAAAGGATCCAAGCTCATTGTCTTCATTCCTGCAGATATTTCGTTCTATCCACTCCATTCCCATTATACCCAACCCCACAATCCCGCGCCTCTCAGACACTTTAATTCTTACACAAATTCTAATGATCTATGACTAATGGAATTACCCTCTATCATACTTAGATAAATTCACACAAGGATGACACTAGATAGCGTCTGGAGATTCCCGAACCCACAGCAGTTCGTCTATGAAACTATTCGTCTTTGTTCCATGAAGTCATTGTACCTCGTGCTCATCAACCATTGATGAAAATGTATATACAATAACCATTCAAGAATGACAATACAGGACAAGGAAACCATCTTCAAGCTCAGGAAAAAGTATCATCCAAATATGAACCGATGTATCACCCATCATGGTTGAGCTTCGGAAAAGATAGCATCCACATCCAAATCGATGAATCACAAACAGTTCTTACCTACACCAAATCTTTCAAAAACCTGTATAACTCATATTTTATATCTTGCAATATTTGAATGGTGTAGCAACTAACAAATTATAAACTGTCTATCATAAACTTGGTCTATGAAAGAATCTTTAATGTATCACAAACAGACAATTCTTACCTAATACCTAGACCATGTATAAACTAATGCTATACTTGTCATATTTATATCAATATTAAGTTAGTTTATACATGGCATATCAGAGACCTGATCTAGGAAAGGATGTTCATGCATCCACCATCATGGTTGTAGACACCGCCGGTGCACAAATTTACTCTAATATAGCAAAATGGATGACTGTTTGTTGAATGCAAAATGTAGGACTTTTAGTTACCTAGGAATGATTTTAAAGCAATGAAACATAATAAACAGTTCATCAAAAGAAAACCCAAGTGAATATTTGTGCCAGGGGATAAAACTTTCATATGAACAATTGAAAAGTTTAGGTCATACACATGTAAAAGCAAGTGCACTAATACTAGAGTGTAACATGTTTTGAAGGCTTGAGGAAGGGCAAAAATGCATATGATGAAGCTCTTTTAACTCTCCTTGTTTAGTTTTTTAATAATAGTACAAACAAAATTTGTGAAGCTGGACGTCATGTCAACCAAACGGCTTCCCAAAAGGGAGTCAATCTTAAAGACATCATTCTCTATTTCCCTAATACTCACCCCTTCCTTAAATCATACAAGTTATCTATCCCCCCATCATCGTCAAAATTCATAATCCTAAAACGTTTAATATAGCAACAATGGCTCTTTCTCCAAGCAGATAAATGGGGAACTATATTGTTATTCCATGCCTAACTTCCAAATGCACCAAATCAGACTTGTAGTAACCAACCGGTGGGACCGGTGGGTCCTTTTGTGTCGTACATGCACACAAAAGGGCCCACCGGGATGGATAGCCACATATTTCTCGATAGTTAGTTGATGCCGCAACCAGATTGAATAAATGTATGTAGCATTTCAGGCAAGCATCTAGAATAGAATAATTTCATTCTCGTATTTTGTAAATTATGCATGAGAAAAAAGTTGCAAAACAATGCCATCAACAAAAATCTCAGAATTTTCATAAATCCACCCTTCGACTTTAAATCAAGAAAACAAAAGATTATTTCTTGAAAAGTACAGGAAAAATTAGAAGTGATAAATTTTTTAGTTGGTTATATTTACGAACATATAGTGTATCAAGTGAACTGTAAAATTTAACATTGAAGTATAGGATAGAGAGGGAATCAGCTTAAGTCATTAGTAATATCAGGGGATTACTCATATCTTAGACCCTCGGTACAAGCACAACCACAGTTGGCAGCACCAGGAGAAACATCCAAGACACCATAAACCCGTCATCAGTACCTGTCAGAATTCCTCATTTTCCTTTCTCCATCCACCAATTCAGTTCATGAATTTTCACGCTGAGCTGATTGTTTTCACTATTAATTTATTTTAGTTCAAATCACCATTTCAAAAGATTTACAAACTGAAAATAGAAAACACATTATATATTATCAATGTAAGATTGTACACATGAATATTCATATGTTAATTTATGTATAAAGGTAAGTGACAGTAAGGGTGCATAAATGGGATAATCAAGCGGTGGTAATACATAGAGCTCATTAACTTTATGTGTAAAGGTAAATCATGACATATCTGTCATGGACACAACACCATAAAATATATGTTCTCAAATGGAATTCCATTGTTGTTTGCAGGAGCAACAAACCCACGACTCTCAACTATTTCAATCCACATAGTTTCATGGGATTTAAAATGCATACATACAGAGTCAGATGAGCAAGGCATTAATCATATCCAAGCCTCAAATTTAGACCACCTGCAGCCATATAACTGAGCAGTCCAAATGAGCAAGAGGATCTGCCACTCTTTCCTCATGTAGTCATACTCATGCATGCACAAATTTATAGGGCAATGTTTTGTTCTTGAACTTCAGAGAGTAAAATGATACAGAAAATGAAAATGAACAAAATGCGAAGGTCAATATTCTATCATTTGATGCAAGAAAAACATTTCCTCGCTATTTTTTTACTTTTCAAAATTCAAGAACCAAAACACAGCCTAAACTTAGTACCCAAACAAAAACAAGATACTCCTTAGAAAATAAGATATAGACAACTAAGCTCAGATTTACGGTCAACCATCCCGAAATTTTTCTGATTCAATTGCAATTTTCTCCTTGAAGAGGAAAGAAAACATTGGCATACCTATTAACTGATAGGAAATCAGCAAAAATCATCCCACTTGTCTGCTTCCTCATTCCAGAAATCATCAATACAAGTCTCGAGTCTATCTGAATGGTACTTCCAACTTGGAAACTTTCAATAATCATAAATCTATTCCAGATGTATTCTAGAAAGAAAACTTTTAGCAACCAAACAATGAAACAATTCACGAAAACCCAATTTTTCTTCGAAAAAAACATGTTCATCGATTCAACATAGGATACTAATTAAACTAAATAGCTTCTCGAGTCCGTCCACTACCCCGGAAATCGAACAAAGCAAAAAATAAATAAAAAATCTCACCACAATTGAAGATCTATTGGCCAGTAATAAGTCTTGTAAGCAGCGTATACTTGCAAATATATTAATTAATCTAAAATATCTACGTGAATTCATTTAGCTCACGAGTACTTAATGATTTAAAAAATTAACAGAAAATTAAATGCCGTAATATTGAATATTTGGACCAAATAAAACCTTCTTTCAAGTTGGAACCAGATCTGATAAGACATAATTTCTCCGCTTGTATTGGATGATATCTGGAATGGAGAAACAGAGAAGAAACAATTACCAACGCTCCGATCAAAACATTTCATAGACTATATGATTGATACATCCAGTAACTTATTCCAGTAGCTGTACAAATAGGTGTCGTTGGTGGGTGGCGGCGTGGGAAAAAGAAGGGTTCCAATGTTAATAAGTGGGCCACATGAAGTTTTTACGGCCCATCTTCTGGGCTCGGCCCATTTTATTATGTTACATAACTTTTTGAACTTATCATGGTTGTAGTAGGAAGACTGCATGCTTGAAGAACAAGTGTTGGATTTAATTAGAGGTCTAGTCAACTTCAGTAGGGTCGAACAATATACTGTTCAAATATGTTTTGATTTTATTGAATTTGAAATTTTATATTTGTGCTTAATTTGATTGTTAAACGAGCCGAGTTCAAACGAGCTTCAATGAACAAGCTCGAGTCAAGTATCAAGAAATGTGATATTTTACATGTATATTATCTATTTTTAGCTTATCGAGTCGAGCTTCAAAAGTTATCGAACAAAAAATGATGTTCAACTTGTTTGTTAGTGTGACGAACAGCTCAAACGGTTTTTTATCGAACAAATTCGAGCCGAGTATCGAGTAGCTTGATTTGATTTTCAAACCTAGATCTAATTAAAATGTTAATCTCATATAATATAATCAATTTATATTTGGAAGTTTTATATATATATATATATATATATATATATATATATATATATATATATAATTTCCCCCACATTCGGCTATAGCAAGAACCCCTGAATCTAGAGCTGCTTGTCATTCCAACCTAGTTCTAACAATGCATTTTTTGGACCGAGAAAGCGGAACTGCCCGAAGTTGCATATTAGAACTCATTAAAGTCCTATTCGCATCATTATGTTCAATAAAAGGAATGAGGAAAGCTCCAATAGAAAAATATTGGAAGGGAAAAATATTTCGAAGATGACCCGTTCCCATGCAACAATCATGAATTCTTGACGGTATCGCGTTGGAACAACCTGTTCTTCCTGAATATCCCGATTCAACGCCAAAGAATTTCCTGCCACTAACATATAGTATTCATCTCTACATGATGCTAAATAAAGCAGTCGTAAACCTGTTGATCCCTCCAAAATTTCATAAATCGAGCTTTCTAGAGATCCCCAGTGACCCATCCTCCCGTGAATTGCCAAGGATCCAATAAGTCCAATATTGATGCCCTCAGATGTGTCAATTGGGCTAATACGACCATAGTGACTAGGATGTATATCTCGTATCCAAAAATTAGCAGTTCGCCCTGTTAGTCCTCCAAGACCTAAATAACTCAATTTTCTCCCATGAACTATTTGTGTGAATGGATTAGTTCGATCTAAAACTTGAGATAAAGGGGTGTTAACCGAACAATGATTCATAAGTGGTTGTTAATGGAGTTGAAGTTATCAAATTATGAGGAGTCGGTATCAATATATGCCGAACTGCTCCACATATAGTTCCTCGAACCACATTTTCTAAACGAACCAGAGACAAAAAAAAAAAAAAAAAAAAAAACAACTTGAACAAAAAGAAACGAAGTGGTTTAGACAATTTTTTTTTCCGATAACCTCATACCAATCAATCGAATATTGATTAATACGTAATCGATCGAATACTATTTGAAAAAGGCTCTTCTGCTCATAAACAAATTGTTCCAAATGTTCCTGGAAATTCTTGCTCCAATGTATACATGCTTCATATATATATATATATATATATATATATATATATATGAAGTATATATCTAAGTAAATTCTTTATTAAAAAATTAGAGGAGTAACAATTTAAAAGTAAAAGGAGGTGTGTAAAAGAATTTTAAATTTGGAAGAAAATACATTTTCATTACTTCAAATAAACTTAATTTTGTTGTACATTTATGAATGGCAAGAGAAACGTGAACAAAAGTTACTAAAATGTTAATTTATTGTATTTTTATTTTAATAATCTGAAATATTTTCATCAGTTTTAACTTCAAATATTTATACTTTATATTAATAATAAATTATGTAATCAAGTACAAATAAGATTTACATTTTTTTTAGGATAGAGAGGTATAAATTTAGAATATTATTATAACTGTATAGTGTATACTATACATGTTCATTATTCTGATTATGACACCTTTCCCATAGAAAGAATATTAGCAGCATAATAAAACTGGACGAATTCAAACTCAACATAAAACTAAAGTATTTCACTTTAGTTTATACAAGAATTATCCAAGTGAAGGAAATGGGCTTATCATTGTACAAAATGGACCGGCCAATGTTTACTTTTGGGTGTGTTAATATTCGGGATCTCTCTTGCTCTGAGATTTTCCCCTATTCAAACTTTATTCTCCTTTTATTTTGTTAGTCATTTATGAATGTTGATTTACCATATAAAAGAAAAAAGAAAAACTAATGGGCATGTCATACAAAATTGATGATGTCTCCTCTTCAAGCAATGTGTGGGTACTTAAATAGTTAAATACTTAAATATAAGGTTAATTTTAAAGTATGGCTTTTGAAAGATTTAAACTGGCCTATGTATAATTAATGTAGGTAATTAATTGTCTCTTTAGAAAATGAGTGAGGAGAGAGATTTGAGATTATAAAACAAAAATTCAAAAAGTCCTTTTCGATCAATGGTGTAAGAAAAACACCTTAAAGCAAACCAAAGAAGAAGGAAGGGTTTAAAATTAAAACATTAAATTATGAGTAAGCACAATCAATTCTGAGCCATGAAAATAAAGTACTCATCCTAAAGAAAACAACAATATATATAGTTACAAATAATTAAAGTGCAAGTTATATATGTCTCCTTTCTGGCGTGCGAAATATTATATTCCATCCAATAGAACTGGACATTTTGCTAAGGGGGCGCAGCTAAAATACAACGTCTCTTATTTATAGACCAATGGGACCCCAATATTATTTTCTCTGAACAACATAGGATTCATTTTTTATTGCCCATCTTCAAATTAAACAATATATAATTCAAGAATTACTTGTTGAAGTTATTAATGTTTTAAAGGATATTAAATAGTTAGTCGATCGAGATTCAATTTGAGTTTGGTTAAGAAAAACAATTCATTTGAGTCTGACTCGTGTTTAACTTGATTGAAGCTCGATCGTTAGAATTCGAGTCAATAATTTCCTTATCAAAGTTGAACATTAATGTATTATCAACCCACACATATTAACATATATTATTATATTAAGATAGCTAGCTAGTATTAACTATTAAATCTACACTAGTGGATTTAATCTATGGGGGTTGGATGAATGCCACATGGGCATGAAAGAATAAAAAATTGTCCTTACATGCTCATGTGGCATTCATCCAACACCCGGATGAATTAAATCCACCGGGGTAGGTACTAATTTTCCGAGGAAGAGATGGACATGAAGCATGCATTGAAAGTGAAGAAGGATTGCATGCCTTAATTAATTATATTACATGTATGAGCATGACTACAAGGATTTTATGTCCCAAGGCTTTTGTCCTAATGCAAGCGGACATTCACAAACTACTCAATTATATGTATATATATGTCCAGATTTCATGATTAGTTAGTTGATCACAAATTGATCTCGATTGCAGATCAATATTTCTATGAATCTTGATCTTGTGTTTTAACTTTTAATATTGCAGTCACATAATATATAGTTATTGTCATCATAAGAAAAAGGAGTATTTCCTAATTTTGCGACCTTATTAAAGTTAGGTGGTGTTTTCGAAAACTTATAAAATCACTTTTCTGCTTTTTTTCATTTAAAAGTACTTAATGATGTGTTTTCCATTTCAACTTCTCTACTAGATTCTCTTAAAAAAAGCTAAAAAGAACATATAGCAGAAGTAGCAAATGAGTTGCTTTTAGCTTTTGGAGGTCTTTTTTTCCTCTTAATTTACAAACACTACCCAATAAAACACTTTTCCTCTTAAAATCCAAACACCTTCCACTTTATATTCTCAATTACTTTTAAGTGATTTTTCAAAAATCTCTAACTTAAATAAAAGCTCAAGCATTTGAAAACACCACCTTATAAAACTAAAGTTAGTTTTTTTTTTTTTTAATTTTTCCCCTAAGTCTTTTTTTTTTGTTAGATGATAAATATATTATTTACATCAAACACTATATCAAATCGAAATTTTACAATTATATCAAAGTAAACTAATTAATAAATTTCGCACAATTATATAATTATTTTTTGAAAATTTATACAAATATAAAAAAATGTCAAAACTCACCAGGCCAAATCAATCCAAGCTGGCCCTAACTCATTGGCTTGATGATGACATGTTATCTCAAAATTTAAATATGTTTTGCCCTTGATTATGACATAATTAATTATGTGAGTGAGACTTCAGACTCCTTGGCCCCAGAGTATTAAATTTTCAATATACTATTTAGGTGTGTGTTAGTCTTGATATATATATTTAGGAGAAATGTTGTAAAGTCAAGGTAGGAAAAACCAAAAATAATTCTCGTAAGAAATTGATTGTACAAACTTTGTTGTGGACAATTGATATATCGATGTATTATCTAAAATTAATAAATTGTGTTTCGATCGATTGACCTCTTTATATATATAACATATATGCATCATACAATCACATAATAACAAATATATATATATACAGATATGTATGTACCTAACCAAAAAATTAGACTATAAAGCACTAGACATGAAACATAATTTTTATATTCTTGAAATGACTTTTTTTTTTTTTTTACCTTTTTACCACCTATAGAATTATATTGAACTAGCTATATGCATGGATGTAAATTTGAGCAGGAACTTAATCTTTTCTCTAGTTTCATGTTAGTCTTTCTCTAGTTTAATATTATAGTTCACTTTGATATCATTGTAATAATTTTGATTCGATATAGTGTTTGATGTAATAATGTATTCATCATCTTAAAAAAAAAAAACAACGTGGTCTCACAACTAAAATGAGAAATTAGACCATATAACTCATAATTAAGTCTGTCAATTAGGTCGTAGCCTATTGATAAAATTGAGGCTTTTGGATCATAAGATACTCTTGGATTTCACTTGTGTTGGTTTTTGATCTTCTAGTCTAATACTAGTCTTTCGTGTGTATATATATATATATATATATATATATATATATATATATATATATATATATATATATATATATATATATATTATATATATATATAGGTTGGTGTGTAATTGAAATTTGATGGTTGGCTCCAAAAAATGCCAACTCTTTTTTGGGGCAGATATCAACGTCATCGGAACTAAGTATTGAAAATAGCAGTTTAACTAACACACGTACGTACATACAGATCCCAATTTGCGCAAGACTAAGACAAGGACCTGATTTCCCTCCATCCCAACAAAGAAAAGAAAATTAAACACTACGGTTTGCATCTTGGAAATGGCCAAAGAATTAATTACTTAAATTTTATCTGAAAGATTAATAACATGCTTGTGATCAATGGTTAAATCAAACTATATCTAAGTTTCCCAACCTCTAAAAAAAGCTTGTGTACCCCCAAATGACCCAATTTTACCCTCACCATTTTTCTTTTTTCATAAAGTAAAATTTATATTCCAAAAGAAAAGATACAAACACCAAGTCCATGACTAATGACTTCAACAGAATCAAAACACTCAAGCCAATTAACATCAATTTTGATGATATTTGATAAAAAGAACTCAAAAGTCGAGACACAAACGAAGTAACCAGAACAGAAACGAAAATAACAAGGGGTCAACGTTTATTTTCTAAACAAGCTAGCCCCATGATCTTTTAATAAAGAAATCACAAGTCTTCTATGAAGTTCCTTAACCAAAAGGAAAAGAATGACACAATGATTCAAAACTAATTTCACATAGAAGTAGCTTGAAGAAAAAGTCCATACTTGAGTCTTTCTATCAACCTCAACTAACTCAATTTTGAAATGTTTATTACCTCTCAAAGCAAAAAGCCATCTAAAGTGACTGGAATCAACAAAAGAAACAACAAACATGGTAAGATTCCAATCGACACAACGAAAGAAGCATAAAACATCTAAAAAAAACAACAACAAAAACTCAAAAATATTAAGATACTAGACCAAGCTGAAAACATCAACACACCAGCTCCATCTCTTGCAAAGGGGGACCACCGGACAAGGAAAACAAGCCAAATCGAAGCTATCCGATGCAACAAAAATGTCATTCCGAAAAATCAAAAAGAAAATCGAGAAATTGAGTTACAAAACATGAGCTTCAAACTCTCCAGCTCGGGCAGCCATCAACATTGAGCATTTGATCAGCTAGATAAGAAGTTCAAAACAATGTGTTTAAACAATGTGAGATATTAACTAAGCTCATGACTTCAAGATATTAATTAGCATGCAGATAATTTTTATTTACATTATTTAACTCATTGGCAAGATCTAACTAGCTCATGCGTTCAACTCCCTCTAATGTGAATTTTCTTTTAGTTTAATATTAGCATTTGGTGATTGATTGTAAATTTATTGTAACTCAATCAATTTTATTATTTAGTGATATTGAATATGAAAGTAATGATAGTTTTTCTCAGGGAAAATGAAAAAGAGAAGTGAAAATATGATTTTATCTCCTTAATTATATATTTTACACAAAATCGATTCAATTAAATACACAAATTGATTAGTGACTGCTTGAGCAAGAATTACCCCTTCTAAAGAGGTTTTTGACCAAAAGCAACTACATATAGGTTTTTGTAACTTTATTACATCAACTTTCCGATCAAGATTGCTAAAAACATGGATGTGTGAATAAACTTAGAGCAAGAGAGTTTTCAGTTTCACATGAATTCTTTCATGGACTTGGCCGAAGTTGGGGGTTGGATTAAAGACTAGTTAATGATCACACGAGTGTTCTTATAAAGAAATAAATTAAGAAAAGCCGACATGTCATAATTTAGGAGTTTACCAGTATAATATTCATAATGTTTAATTTATCTTCTTGTAATTTAAAAAATTCATTTTACCCCTTATAAATTTATACAAGTTTCACACTGTCTCCCATATATTTTTATATGTGACGTTTTACCCCATATGTTATGATAAATATGAAAATTTATCTCCCTGTGTTATGATAAATGTGATAATTTACTTCGGGGCCGTTTGGTAGAACCTAATAGGGGGTATTATGTCATATTATATGAGTTAATATGGGCTAATACAATGTTTGGTGGCATTGCTCTAATACCGAGTCAAATGGATTAAATCCTTACGACACGGTATTAAGACTAAATTATAATCCACCCAGGCATGGATGGATTAGCTAATCCGGGTAAATATGAATTAGGTAAAATATCACTAGTAACCTCAAATTTACATATTTCCTTTTTAACATATCATTAAAAATCATAATTTCTTCTCAAATATCTGAAAATGAAAAAACATTACATAAATAAATCACAAATTAAAATCTATATCAATTTACAATAACATGGAAGCATTCAATCAAATCCACCAAACATGTTTTTAATATGGTCTTCAATCCGGCTCCAATCTAATCCACCTTAATCTCATACACCCTACCAAACGGCCACTTCCTGTATTATGATAAATGTGACAATTTATCCCATATGTTACAAAACACTTTTCATGCTCACTCTCAATTTCGGCGAGTGAGTTGTACTCTCCGGCTGAATGGGGTAAATCACTTCTTTAAAATTTTCACAAGGAGTAAATTGATCTTTTTCAAATCAAAGGGGAATAAATTGTTTTTTTTTTCAAATTATAAAAGAGTAAATTGAATATTATGAATATTACAAGGAGAAAATTGCCATTAATCCCATAATTTAGCTACATTTTTTCTTTTTGAGGAAATTGAGCTACAAATTAAACTGCGTGAAAATTTGGCCTTATAACTTGCATATAGTTCAGATATCTAAAATAGTTCAAGTGATAGCGATAATTTATTAATTATACTCTAACCAATACATTGTTTAATTTCTTTGATTTTTTCTTCTTGCGTATATGTTTTATATGTTTGAGCATGCTTTAATTTTTACAAAGGCTGAGATTGAATTAATTTTAAATGACACGAATCATATCTGATTAGTTTGACCATATAATAAGGAGTATATAATTTGTCATTTTTAATTTATTAAAAAATTCAAGTTGAATTGCAAAAGTTATGAAACAACAAATAATAATTTATTATATATATATTAATAGTAAACCGAGTTCGAAACGGAAGCAATACCTTTATTCATTTGAGGAGCTAATGGGAATCTATTTTTATGTGATATTTATAATGTTCAGTTTACTATTTAGTGATTTAAAAAATAGCATTTTGTTAATTTTATAAAAGTTTCCAACCGTCTCTCTGATATTTTTATGTGTGACATTTTACCCCTTGTGTTATGATAATATGACAATTCATCCCATCTATTATGATAAATATGACAATTTACCACAAGTGTTATGATAAATTTGATATCCTCCAATGTTACAAAATACTTTTTATGTCAACTCTCAATCTCGATGAGTGAGTTACACTTTTCAGTTAAAGAAGATAAATTACTTCTTTAAAATTTCACAGGAGAATAAATTACTCATTTTCAAATCATAAACAAATAAATAGAACGTTATAATCATCACAGGGATAAATTACCATTAACTCTACATTTGAGCATGAAATTGATAGTTGTTTGACTAGCAACAACTAAGACAATAATTAAAATAGACAAGTCTACTCCAATTACAAATTTCTTTATGTACACCATTAAAAGAGGTGCACGTATTAATCTACATTCAGTAGACAGCAAGGACAAATATTACTCATTATTAAACCATTTTTAAATTCAATTAGTTAGTTCAATTTGCTTTTGACTAATCTTCTTTTTTAAATAATTCATTAACAAAAAAAAAATTCTTCTTTTGTAAATGCCACCAAATAAATTCTTTTATATCAAACCGACCAAAACGATAATATAATAAGATGCAGAAGAAAGCCTTTCAGTAGTGACAGAATGGGGTAAATGCAAAATACTTCCCCGTGCTAAATCTGCAAGAAATTATCCTGTGAAATTTTTATTGCACTAAACTTTCTTGTATTTTCAAAAATTCTGCAAAAAACACCCAATTTATAAAAAATAAGTCATTTTGGATCGATGCTTTTCAATAAATTGTTTTAAAAATATATCATGTGAAGTTGTAGGGACCAATTTGAAGTGTTTTAAAAATTATTTATTTAAATATGTCAATCCAAAACGGTCTATTTTTTATAAATTAAATTTTTTTTCAGGGTTTTTGAAAACACAAGGAAGTTTGACACAATAAAAAATTTCATAAGGTAATTTCTTGCAGGTTTAGCATATTATAGGAGAGTATATTGCATTTTCCCCATAGAATGCCACATGGCAATTATATTTTGTGAGTTTATGAACTGGGGCAAATATAAAATTAAAATAAGTGATTAGCTTTTTTTCTGAAAAACCGGTGTGATTTTGTTCATGATTTGTTCAATTGTCAAAATGACATCTTATACTATCAATTTTACATGGAGTATTATTTAAATATGGCAAATTCTTAAATATTTCCAAAACTCCATTTCTTGAGTGATATTTCTAAATCTAAACCTGATTGATAAGCAACGGATATTTGACAATGATATGTATAATGAGCAATTTAATTTTATGTGATATGAAGATAGACAATTTACTCCATGTGATATGAAATAATGAACAATTTACCTCTTTATTTACGAAAGCACACACACACTATAATGCTGACTAATACTTCATTTTCATGTGAAAAATCAACAATTTAACCCCACCTTAACAATATCACTTTACTTTACCTCCCTATGATATGTGTAGATAGACAATTTTTTTCTCTATGATATGTATAAATGAGCAATTCACATCTCTGTGATGTTACATAATGGACATTTGCTCCCTTATAAAAATGTGAAAATCAAAAGGGAGGGAAAGTGCTTCTTAAAAAACACAAGGAGTTATTTTGTTATTTTATTTATTATAGGGAGGTAAATTGCCTATTAAAAATAACACATAAAGTTAATTAGCTATTAACTTAATAAGAAATATACAACCTTGTTTGTCAAATATATTTTATAATTTCAAATGTGCTTTAATGACCCCTAATATTTCATAGGATCTGAAATTGACAAAAATATCTACATATACTTTTTAGTTTTTCAAATCCACAAAACTTTAATTGATCTTAGCATATTTCTCTAGAATCCAGTATTTATTATTTGAACCAATTTTCAATGTTATATTTTTTTCTCTAAACTTCCAGAATTTAAACGACACAAGCTAAAACACACGCAAAACATAAACTTAAACTAACTCAGGGCGCATTTATACTTTTTGATAATTTTTGCTCATTATAGACCTGAAAAAGAACTACGGAGTACTTTTTTTCTTATCAATATAGACCTGAAAAAGCATCATTATAGAAAGTCATCTTAATAAAAGAAAAAAAGATGGCGTGTTTATCTCATCATCATATTTATTAAAAAGAAACAAAATTATTATCCTGTATTCCTGTTACTAAATTGAGAAAAGTGCACTTTACCCCCTAAAGTTACATATCTTGGCACTTTACCGCCGAGAAGTACAAAATAAACTCGTTATCCCTTGAAATATTAAAGTCGGTTGCATTTTACCCCTCAAAATGAGTTTATGCCATTTTTGTTCACCGAAAAATGTACATATGCGTCTCCATGAATTTTCTAATGATAAATTAGTCACAACATCTCTTACTCATCTAAATACTTCTCTTACGTCTTGTGAACCAAAAACCTGAAGTAATAAATAAAAATATATTTTAGTCATAGCAAAAATAATACGTGGAAAAAGAAATAGTTGGGCGACAAAAAGATATTGTGACTAATTTATTCTTAAAAAATACATGTGAGGCGCATATCTTTGATTTTGGCTATCAAAATTGGCTTAAATAGTTTAAGGGGAGAAAGTGCAACAAATTTCAAAATTAGGGGTAAAGTGCTTATTTTGTACTTTTAAGTTTTAGGTGACAAAGTGTCAAAATATGTAACATTGGGGGAGTGAAAGTGCACTTTTCCAAAAAATGAAGTCCTTAAAAAACATACATATATACTGTAAGTATTAGAATCGCCTTTATATACCCTCCTTGTTCTTCTCCCCTTTGGAATGATTTTTCTTCTTTTTTTTCATCTCCATTCATTAGGACACGCAAACGCGCACACCCATATATATATACACACACCCTATACAGATTTGTATATACATATTTCGTGAAAAGTTCGGTTTTATTTCATTTTTTCCATTCTAACACGGCAATCGAAGAGCACACAGCTTCAGAGGTACGTCTTCCCTATTCCCGATCAAATTTTGTGAATTCCAATATATATACATGTATGTAAATATTCCGCTCCCTTATATTTTATGCTTAATGGATCTCAATTTCTTTCAGTTTCCGTTATAATGTATTGAATAGTATTGATATTTGATCAGGTGATATTATGTGTCCGTCCAGTGGCTATAATCGATTGAGAAAGTGGTGTGATGTGCTATTTTTGGATATCGAACTGGAGTCGTTAGGCCTAGGGCGGAAAATTTTGTTCTCTGATTGCTGTCTTGATAAATTGAGCGGAATGGATTTTGTGCATTTTGGGGTGAAGTTTGAGTTTTAGGAATATTGTTGACTGTGGTAGGTTTTTATCGTAATTGAGGTATGGATGATGTTCGGAACCAGCTGCAACAGAAACCTGAGACCAGCTGCGGGAATTGAGCGCGGAGAAGAATCAGCTGAGTTTTAGGAAAATTGTTGGTTGTGGTAAGTGAGTGTGATAGGTTTTTAGGGGAAGTGAGTTATGGATGATGTTCGGAACCAGCAGCAACAGAAACCTGAGAGCAGTACAGATGATGCTCATACTGGATTCGAGATGACTTTGGAGGAGTTGATGCTGCGAGGCCATTATGACGAGTGCATGTCCTTTGCTTCGTGCAGTTCACCAAGAACAACTGCTACTGAGGATGAGGAGGATGAAGGAGAACAACTTTTAAGGAGAAGGAGGAGGTCAGATCTTGATGGCGAGGACTTGGCGGAGTCTTCTGCAGCTAGGAGGCGTCAATCGAGGATTCTGAGCAGGTGGGCTGCCCGTCAGGCGCAAGAGATGATCACCACAATGGAGAGGAGGAATCGCGAGACAGAGTTGATGGCACTTGCTGGCTTGCACACGGTGTCCACGCTTGATTCATCATTTTTGAGGGAGTCGCAGTCCCCAACTTCGAGGCATCAAGGGAATGTCCAGAGGCTCAGCACCCGGGCCTCTTCTATTTTTCAGATGTGGAGGGAGTTAGAGGATGAACATGAACTGAATCGCGCAAGGGGGAGAGTGAGAGACAGACTGACGCAACAAAGAAGTGTAAATCCTAATACAGATGCCAACATAAATATGTCGGATGGAAGGGAGAGTGAGAATCAGGGGAATGTTGATGAGAGTGAGAATGACTATGCCTCTTGGTCCCAGGATCAGTTGGGTCCACGAAATGAGATTAGAGACCATGGAGATTCTAGTCGTGAACAATCTCCTGATCTAGGAGAAGTTGAGAGGGAGAGGGTGAGGCAAATTGTTCGTGGATTGATGGAGAGTGGTATTAGTGATCCGTCCTCTAATGCTACTCAGAGGAATGATAGTCCCAGAGCTGAATTACTAGGGGAAACTGAGCGTGAGAGGGTGAGGATCGTGAGAGAGTGGATGCAAATGACAAGTCAGCAAAGAGGATCCCGCGGTGGACGCATGGAAGAACAATATATTGGATCTGCAACTCAGGTTCATGAGGGGTCTGTCACAGACCACGAGGAAGGTCAGCCAGAGCATGTTCAGAGGGACATGCTGCGGCTGCGAGGAAGACAAGCTCTACTTGATTTGCTTGTAAGAATTGAAAGGGAAAGGCAACGAGAACTTAACGGATTGTTGGAATATCGTGCTGTTTCTGATTTTGCACATCGCAGTCGTATTCAGGTAATTCTTCATATATCCTCGCATTTGAGTTTGTAATAGTATATATCTTAATCTAAGTATTAACTTATGAGTTTAATCTCACTGTCATACAGTAGCTTTAAAAAATTAGTACAGGTTTTATGTACGTCATCATTACACAGTAGATCAGCCTTGTCAGCATAAATTAGGGCGATATCTCACAATATTAAGCAGGAAGGAGCTAATGATTTATATTGTGTTAATTGAACTGGAGGTTGTGATATTTTATTGCTTAATTCATTAATACACAGTTTTTACTTCCTAATTATAAGTAATTTTTATTTAAAGTAAAGGTTCAGCTGTTCGATGCAGGGTTTTTATTCCCTTGCGGAAATGTACCCCTTGGTTATATGTGTAGTCGGTAGTCCTACATTTACTTTTTATCAGTGTTACTGTTAATGTTTTTTGGGTCTGGGGTTGGGTATCATTCAATTTAGCTTGTTCTTGGTTATCATGTAACTGATCTTGATGTCTTGGATATAATTATTCTAATAATATACTTTTATTATGGTGGGAAGGCCTCTAAAGTTGATCTCTATCTCATTTTTGAATAAGAATGTAAATTGTATATATATTTTATTTTTCAGTCACTTCTTAGAGGCAGATTTTTAAGAAATGAGAGGCCTGTTGAGGAAGAGAGACCGATTTCAATTGCTGCTAGTGAACTAAATCAGTTAAGACAGCGCCAGACAGTCTCTGGCTTGAGGTATGCATATAACTCACTCTTACTCGATTCAAAAAAAATTATGTTTAGGAGTATGATTTTTCTCTTTTCCTTTATAGTAAGATTACCTTTTCCCTATGACAAATTTAGTATTTCCAGATTCAATAATTATTTAATGATGGGGCATCGTTGTTATGTTCAAAATTGCTTATGGAAACATATTTATTTATTTTAAAGATAATAAATGATACTTGTTCAGGACTTTCATCTTCTCTCTAAATTTATGAAATGATCTAAAGTGAATTCAGAAAATCGTATGTCTTCTGTTAAAATTTTGTTGCGATGTCATTTAACAATGTGCTGTCATGGTCAAGTTTTTGACAATTTAAACATTCACCAATGCATGGCTTACAATCATCTATAGACCTGTTCCTTCATTGCTCGTTCCTGAAAATAGCGGCTCTAATTCAGATGCAAGTGGGAGGGAAATCAAAAAGTAAAGACTACACGTGATGTTAATGTTTCAACCAGGAAATTCATTAAGTCATATATGAAAGCATATTTTCTTTGTTTTGCGCTGTAATTGTGACTGTTCTGACAATTATGTATACCTTGCTTCGCCAATATATATCATGCATACAATCTTTCATTCTAGCTATCTTGCAATTATATAACCTGGGAATAATTATGTGGTTCAGTTTATGTATTAATGTGTTATTTGTCCGGGCTTTTTTGCACCCTATGATTATTCTAGTGAGTTACGTATACATTCAGTACTAGCAGTTTGACTGTGTGATGTTCCCAGTGATCATTCTCCAAAACTGCGTGATGTTAATTGATGCACAACCATTTGCTTTATTCAGGGAAGGGTTCCGCTCCAGATTGGAAAATATTGTTCGTGGTCAAGTAAGCAGTCCTGAAATCTCATCTAACAGTAGCAACACCAATTCTAGAAATGATCAGGGTAATACAAATGCTTGGCCGGAGGTTCACCATGAGAATCATGGAGTTGATAATCATTTATTCAGGGAAGTGTTCCGCTCCAGAATGGAAAATATTGTTAGTGGTCAAGGAAGCAGTCCTCCTGATGAAGTTGATAATAATCATTTACCAGACCGCATTGGAAATTTGGGTGGCAGCCTGTCCGTTCAAAGTACGAATCAACATGTTTCTCCTGATCAAGGAAATGATTGGCAGGGACAAGTTTCTGAAGATGAGCGATCAAACTTGCAGCAGTCGGTGCCTAATGACACTAATGGATGGACACGTAACACTTCAGAAGACCCAGATCGGAATTGGCAGGAAAATACAGCAACTAATTGGCCCTCAGGAGGGGTGGTAACTGAAGATGGGGAGCAAAATCGTCTGCAAGAAGGCCACGAGGTTTGGCACGATGATGGCTCACGAGAAGCTGTGGATAATTGGTCAGAGGGACCTTCGGACCCTCCAAGAATGCGACGTCCTGTTCCATATAGAAGGGTTACCAGGTTCCATCCACCCGATGATGATAATGTGTACAGCATGGAACTGAGGGAGCTACTTAGCAGGTTATTATATGATTTTGTTGTGCGTTCAATTTCTTACTTTTTTTTATTCTTATTATCTGATTAGATCTTGTACTTTAGGAGGAGCGTCTCTAATCTTCTTCGTAGTGGTTTTCGCGAGAGCCTGAATCAGTTGATTCAGTCATATGTAGATAGGCAAGACAGGTCTCCTATTGATTGGGAATTGCATAGGAATTTGCCTCTTTCGCCATCATCAGAGAGGGTGCAGGACCAACGGAATGATGAGCAAAATGAGGATCAGCATGATGGTATTCGTAGACCTCCGTTGGTATTGCCAACTCCTCCAGTACCCCCACCGCAACCCCTTTGGCATCAGGATTTGCACCACTCTGGTTTGTCTCGTCACAATGCAAATCGTTCTGAGCTCGTGCGTTGACTCTCTCTCTCTCTCTCTCTAAGTGTGTGTGTGTGTGTGTAATGTCAGACTTACAATTCTTAATTTCTTATTACCTTGAAAAGACCATGACATGTACATTTCTTCTTCTTCATAGGTAGTCTCCTCTTTGCTCTTTTTTTATGTGTGTGTGTTTGTGCTGGTACTGTTTACTCTTTCTTAATTGTTTGGATTTTGTAAGCCCAATGATATTATGCTGCATAGATTGATGACAAGGGTCAAGGAAGTTGCAGATATATGTGAGCGAGCCTGCTGAAATTTAATGTAGCCCCTGAATATTTTTCCTTGATAAAATAGGAATGTTTTATTACCAACATTGTAAGAGGATTTGAAATTTTTCTAGTACGTCATATTCTTGATATTTCAAAATTCCATGTTGCTTCAGAAGGTGGGTAAGTAGTAATGCTAAATTAATACCTAGATGTGTGATTATCGATTCAGGCCACCTATCTCTTCTATCTCATTTTTATTTCTTTTTATTAAAATGAGGATGACTAGAACTGACAGACCAAATTGATTATTCCAAGTTTTTTGCAACCAGCAACTATTCAATTGTTTATTTTATCTATAGACTTGTTGACGCTTACAACTCGGTCACATCTGAGATTTTGCTGGTGCAATTAAAATTTTAAACTGAATTATTGCTTGTTAATTCTAACCAGGAGTGGGAAGTGATTAATGATCTGAGAGCAGACGTGGGAAAACTTCAGCAAGGCATGAACCACATGCAAAGGATGTTAGAAGCTTGCATGGACATGCAACTGGAGCTCCAACGCTCAGTTCGACAAGAAGTCTCAGCTGCTCTTAATCGATCAACTGGTGAACAAGGTATGCTTGCAAACCTGATGTTAGTCTTTTTTGGGTTTTCCAGTGGGAGAAGCAATATACTTCTTCGGCTTTCAGCGAATTTTCGTTGAGTTTATTAATCTGTACATATAGGTGTTGGTGAGACCTCAGAGGACGGGTCTAAATGGGCTCACGTTAGAAAGGGTACCTGCTGTGTGTGTTGTGATAACAGTATTGATGCCCTCCTGTACAGGTAAGCTTGTGTATGATAACTAGATTTTATTATCTTGAATGACGGGTAATTCTAGCCAAGACTTGGTTTGGCCACATCAAAATCATTTACTATGGGACTCCTATAAAAGGAAAGTAACCAATCACAAGGCCTGTGTACTTGTCTTGTGATTAGGTGGGTGTGGCTTAAGGCAAGTCTGGGCTAGAATTTTCTCATGAATGACTTGCTCTACGTGCGAAGTACATATTTTTTTGGTTATCGGTTTGTTTTTCCTGAGCTCTCTCTCTCTTTCTGGCTGCAGATGTGGGCACATGTGCACTTGCTCTAAATGTGCTAATGAGTTGGTACGTGGGGGAGGAAAGTGTCCATTGTGCCGGGCGCCCATTGTTGAGGTGATTAGGGCTTACTCGATACTGTAAAAAAGAGACCTAGAGAACTAAAAATAACCAGTTTAAAGAGCAAATGGTAAGATATGGTGGAGTTATCTTTCATCTTTAAACCTCCCTATGCCTTATCTTTAGAGAGTAGTCTGCCACTGTTTTCTTGTTTATATATGGAATGTTTTGCAATTTGAAACAACAATCTGAACTAATTACTTCCTCATTCATTGTAAATAATATACTCCATATATCAATCATCGATTCATTTCATGTGGTAATATTGCTGTCTCAGTTATTTGTAATGATGGAAATATGAAGTATCAGACAATTCACAAATGGCCAAAACGTACTGACTGGCCAGGTTCGACCCAGATCTGACCCGGCTCGACCTAAGGATTATGTTTATCTGGGTTAGATTGATCTAATAATAGCAAGTGTCCAATTTAGGTCTTTTTATTTTATTTTATTTTATTTAACCTATCCGACCAAATCTGATCTGATTCTCCGCTCTTAGTTTCTATATCTATAATCTTGTTGTTTTTAAGCATTCCATCGGATAGATTTATCATCAGAAGCAAAAATGATTCATGCAGTGTCTTGAGTAAATAACATGAGAGAGTTTGGAAGCTTCATCCCTCATGTCTTCAGTCCAGTGCCCAGGGTTTATTAGATGGTCATACACAATTGAAAGAGAGCTATAAAACTAAAAGAAAAACCTATAAATTTTGGTTGTGAGTTGTGACGATGGTCTAGAGGCAGAAAGACTGGATTTTGGGATAAGGGTTTTATAGTTCTTGTAGTTTTGATGGAAATTTTGCTTGCCCCAAGAAACTGAATTTAACTTGGGAAAATAGTTTCCATGAAAATCTGAACTAAGAAAACATACAAAGGCCTGTTTGGGATGGGGGAATTCCTCTACATAGAGTAAGGTTTTCAGCTGCACTGAGCTTTGCAGAAACCATAAATGCTCAAATTGCAGGAACCCATATGTTAGAAGATGGAGTATAGTTTTTGAGGCTATCAAACTACTTTTGAAGCATGGAAAGCAGATCCCAAGTGGGAAATCTGCTTGAAGAACACAAGGTTTTGCCCCACCTTAAACTTGACCAAAATCGATATGTATCTAGTCCCACTCCAAAACCAATCCAAAACCCAGGTCTCAACCTGTCCTTTCATATCCTTAAACCCACACTTGAGCTCCATATACAAGTGCATATCACAAACCCTATAACAATCATTAACTTGTTTCTAAAAGAATATATATATATATATATATATATATATATATATATATATATATATATATATATATATATATAATTCGAAATACACAATTTGTACCTTTTTTTAAAACCCCTACATCAAAACCTAATCCAAACATATCTCAAACTTTTAACTCCCATAAAGCCCAATGCCTGAGCCACATTCGTGCCACGTTTCAAAAGTTTTGCTGAAGCCACCTTCTGAAATCTAAATCAAGCAAAACTAGACCACCATCGATGAATTTGACCCATATGTTCTATAATGCCAAGTTCCAATAATATATATGTACACAACTCTAGGAACATACATTTGTATGTGAACTTTAAGTTTCATTTGTGTAAAAACTTGGCAAGTCAATGAATTCAATCTAGAAATCTTTTGGTTTAACAAAACTCAATATCTTCAAGTGCCTGAATTCCAACCATATTTCAGCCTTTCGGTGAGAAGCTGCTACAACTATTGAGAGTTTTCAGTTTCATCACAAGCTCTTCTCTTTGATCCTCCACCTCAGCATATTTCAAGCTTATTTGGAGGTACCGTTCACGAATTTCTTGTAGCTCAGCTTCTAGCATCGATATCTTACCATCACCAACTTCACTGGATTTTTGTGTCATAGAAGTAGCTTCATGCACACTGCCATACCATAAAATTAAACAATCACAACATAGTAATGCAATGCTAACAAGGGATTATGTCACAATTACACAAACAATGCCATACTTATTACTTACTTCTGAAGCTGCAATTTATACATATCAATGGCCTCCAAAGCTTCAACAAGTTCCTTCTCGAGAATTTGAATCCTCGACTCGTAATTCATTTCAGGATCTTGATCAGTGGACATAGAACTATCGTCTTCTTCCTGTCAAATTTAGAACCGAACGAAAATATAAAAATACCATTATATATTACTAATATAGTTTAGTATAATAAAAGAAACTACTTTATACCTTTGAAAGCTTTAATACTTGAAGTTGATTTTGAATTTCAAAAGATTGTACTTTCCTCTGTAATTCACTATTTGCTCTTTTCATCTGATTAAGCTCGTTTTTCGTCTCAGCTCCAAGGACACATAATGCATCTCTGGCAATAAGATCTCCTTCTAGCCTCAGTACTTTCTCTTCCAATGCAACAATTTTACGTTGGCGATTCTCTGTTTCTGATATTTCCATCTGCAAAGTTATAATTTTGTGAAACATGGAATTATTCACGCGTTCTAGTTCTTCGTTATCGCTAGATAAAGACTTGAGTGAAGCTTCCATGATCTGATTTTTAGACTTCATTTCATCAAGTGAGAGCCTTAAAGCTAAAACTTCATTTTGTAGCTCAGGTACTATCTCCAATTTCCTATGTAGGATATAATTTTCTTCTTCTAATCGAAGAAGCCTTTCGACCTCAGAAAGTCTCGTTTTTGAACTTGAAATTTCAGAAGATTCCATGTTAAGAGAATCTTGAAATTTCCTCACTTCTGCTTCCAAGAAAATACACTTACTTTGCAACTTCAACTTTTGTTCTCTTAACTCCCCATTGAATTCTTGAAGGAAGTTGTATTCTTCCATTAGACTTTCAGTTGTAGCCTGAAGTTTTATGTTCACTTTGCTCAAATTTCTACACTCTTCTTGAGCATCTGACCATTTATTTTCTACTTCCCTCAATTTATGCTTCATACTGAGCTTTTGTGATTCGATTTCTTCTTCCAAACTTTTGATTTCAATTTTTAAAATCGTAGCTTGGGATTCTGAATGTTGTAAACCCAAACGACTAGATTCCGTTTCTTCAGTTAGATATCTTAAATGAGCTTCTAAGCCGGATATTCTTTGAGATAAATATACGTTTTCTTCTTCAATCTCGTTTTCTGGCTCATGGATTCCATCATCTGAAATGCAACTTATTGAACTTATATGAGACGAAGAACTGAAACTCATCTTACTACTTTTAGATACACTCTTTTGTAACTCTTTAAGTTGAAATTGAATTTCTACATTTTCTTCCGTAAGCTCATGAAAGTCGGTTTCTAGTTCATGAACCTTTTCCTTTAGATGTTCGATTTCTTGTTCTTTTACAACTAACAAAGAGTTGCATTCAACCTCAAAATCCTTTAAAATTAGATTCCTGATATATTGTGCGATTTCTGCCTCGATGGTTCTGTCCTGAAGTGTAATTTCCATTGTCTCCTCCATTTCCTGAAGAAGCGAAATCAACTCGAGATTCGACTCTTGAGTTTTCCTAAGCTGTAAAGAAAGATTTCGATTGGACTCCTTTTGAAACCTCATCTCATCTTCGAATTCCTTTAGTAAATTACTCCTTGTTCTTTCATGGAACTCATAATTTTCACTAACATTCTGAGAAGGGGACTTCAAGTCCTCGATTTCTTGAATCCGTTTTTGACACTCCAAACGCGAAGAAGCTAGTTCCATATTAAGGTCTGTCATGTTAAGACACTGGTCAGATAATTCTTTCCTTAAATTCTCAACATCAATCCTTAATTTCCTCGCATTTTTTTCCCACATTCTTGCTTCCGCTTTGAGTACTTCAACTGTTTCGTAATCGGTTTCCTTAAATGGTTTTGAGGAACTAGAGTCTTGATGTAATGATATAGGTGAATCGGAGGTAGAATATGAATCGTGGGATTCAGTTGAATCTTGCCTCCCTATATATTTTTTCGTACTATATAGATTGCTTTGAGAGGAAAAGCTTTGTCGACTTCCCACGGAACCATCCATGGAATCGAAGCTATAACGTGAAAAAGAAAAAACACTTCTTTCCTAGATAAGATTACAATTAGTTAGTATTTGTGCCTAACAATTAGAAACCAAATAGTTAACTCGAACTCGTATTTCTTAGGTCTAATTTATGACAATTTAGTATTAAGATATAAGAATGTAACATACTCTGCTTCCTAGTTCTCCTTGACGAGATTCAACACTCTTTGCAGTCGTGCAGTCGGATATTTCAGATTTATTTTCTACATCGTCTTCTTCTTCTTCTTCTTCTGCATTCTCATTTGTATATGCATGCATGTTTCTCCATTTCTCATCCCTGAAATTCATGTTTAGTTACTTTTACGCAACTTTATACAAATTTTTTTTTTTGAGTTCAAGCACAAACCTGAGATTTGGTATTGGATTTAGACACATGATTTCAACCTGTAAAGAAACAAGAAAGAACCATGCATAAAGATTAACAAAGTAGTAACATCGAACGAGAATATTGAGATGTAACGAGGAGGAGGCTCACTTGTAAAATAGTCCCATAATTGCAATTTCTCAAAGGTAGAGAAACTAACATAGGAGATTCTGAACTCAAGAAGGAGGCTAAATCGAGCGTAGCCTCTCCAAGGATGCCGGTTCTTGAGAATCCCTTCAATAACCAAATTTACATTAGAAAGAGTTCAAATAAAAAAGCACAAGAAATTGTTGAAACCATTGAAAATATCTTCTAACCATTGCCACAAGAAATTTGAAAATGTAAGAATCAACATGATTCGTAATCCATATAGATTCTGAAAGAGTCTCTGTCCATTGACAAGTTCCGTTCTTAACCGATCCCTTTGCTGTTTTCGTGACCACCGTTTTTCCTGTTTCTGAAGAGAGTATAGATATACAGAGTTGGTCCTATCCTTTCGGTACCTACAAATTAAAACAATTATAAATCACATGTGATATTTTCCAAATTTGTAACACCTCATTATTAGGAGGTTTAAAAATTAAATTGCTTCATTTCATATGATACAAAAATACTCCTAAGAAACACTAATCAATTGATAGCATTTTGCAAAAGAAAGTCAATTCCAAGAACAAGAATGTCCAACAAAATAGTTTAATTAATTACTATATTTGTTTTTTAAAATCATCACTACAGTCAATTTCATATTTCTTCCTATATTTAAACATTTTCTACTCCTTTTCCTTGTAGAAAGAATGAATAAGTGCTGCACAAAAACACAAAAAAACAACTAATTTGTCAGAGAATACAAACTACCCCATGTTACTTATTAAAGATCATTGCAGATAATAATATGCACATGCAGATAATTATTAGCTTTGTCTACCTATACACACACATACACATAAACATTCCCCTGTATTATGTGAAACCTGCACGGAATTACCCTGTGAAATATATATTGCAGTTGTATTAAATTTTGGGTATGAAACCTTCACCATACAAATTCTGACTTTGTAGGGATAAGAGGTATCTAATAGTACTTCAAATTCTACAGAGGAGCATCTTGCATTTTGCCATCACATTGATAATAATACATTGCAAAATACTTAATTAATTCCCCAAGAAAACATTTAAATGGGAAATTAATTGATCAAAGCTTCACAAGTAATTAAAAACATGACTTAAATAAATTCTTGTAATGATGCACAAATTAACCTGGAGTGCCTTAATATTGGAGAAAGTAAAATCAATTTTCTCTGCAGATGCATCATGAGTTCCAACTGATGATGGCTTTTGCCTCAAAATCTTTTCTCTATTTACCATCTCTCTCTCTCTCTCTCTCTCTCTCTCTCTGAGAAAACTAATACTACAGCAGTGTGTGTGTGTGTGTGTGTGGAGACTGAGTCTATATATTTTTTTTTTTGGTTACAAACGACTGAGTCTATATATATGTACAAGTTGAAGTAGCAGATAATTTGCTGGTGAGGTGGGGTAGAATTGGAGTTATTGTAGAGTAGTTTGTTTTAGTCTACATTTGGATTTTTCTTTTTCTAGCTTTTCTATTAATGAATCTTCACAAATTAAGTCAACCATTAATTATTAGTTTCACTTTATTTGGTTTTTTTGAAGTAGTTAATTTGAGATCTAGTTGAATCTTAAGTGGTTTTGTTGGCTTATAAAGAAGTTGGTCTTCAAATATTATTAATTTTCTGATTTGATGTGTTATAAAATGTAAAACAAGTCAATGTAAAGAAAGTTATAATTACAAAGGGGAAATGGTAAATATCGTCTTATAATCAAGGTTCACATACGAAAAAGTCATTTTAAGATTTGGACCTATGCAACTAAATTAATTTGACAATTTTAATCCTATTTTTGTCCCAAATTCTTAAAATCGCGAACTTCGTCTTGTCATTAAGGTCCGCTGACAAAAGAGTACTTTTAAGATTCAGCTAACAATTAAATCATGTTATTATATTTATTCGGACAATTCAGTCATATTTCAGCTCGAAACTATTAAATTTCCAAATCGAATCAGATGTGGACTATGTGACTCAATTAATTGGGGATTTTGGTCATGTAGTAGAAGAATGGATGTCAAAAACTTTAATTAATTAATTGAGAATGATTTTTCCATCGACATTTTTTTTCTTCTATTTCCACCTCCAGTTTTATCCTAGTTGGAAGTTGGCATCAGCAGACGAAATTGCCTCGTGAAAAATTCTTGAAAATATATAGGTATAAGGACACAAATATATAAAAATCTAATTAGATTGAGGCAATTTCACAATTTACCATTTGTTGGAAACTACATTATGTGTTCTAGTAACATATAAGAGGGGCACAAGGCAAAATCATCTAATTATAAAAAGAAGGAAAAAACATCAAGTGCAATTACTCGTAACCAATTCTTCATGCCATAAATGTGGATTGATATAATGAGTTGCCTAATCCTATAAACCGAATTATCCCAATAGACTGTGGCGCCCTAAGAAGCGCTATTAAATTTGTGTCAATCGTGGTTGGGATAATTAAGATAAAATTGCATTTTTAGTCCCACGAGGTTTGACTTTAATTTTTAATATTTATTTTGACACTTTTTTACTGTACGTTATAAAATTGTATTTTTTGTCCTAATATTTTAAATTATTTTGTATTATTGGTCGCACATCTTACAAAATTGTACTTATGGTTCCTAACTCTTCAAAAAAAAATTCCTATTCTTTTTATCCTATAGAATAATCTCATAATTGTACATTCGAATAAAAATGTCTTAACTAATTTTATGTATTGGTCTCGAGGAGACGATGAGATCATAAGTGTGCACAATTATTTAACTTTTAAGAAAGTGGGCTTACTCTAAAAGGCTGATGTTATAGAGGATGAATATGCAAAATTTCATGGAATTTTTAGGAAAATTGCAAACTTAAAAAACAAAAACAAAAAGTTATTGCACTTATTTCCACTAAGCCAACTAGCCTATACATCCAAATACAGAGAACAAAATAATACAGTATATAATTACCCATAATAACTAGAAATGAAATGATTTATTTATCAAGTTCATAGACGATTGATTAATAATTGAAACCAACAATTAAACAGAAAATGGTGCATGCTGGAATATATTGTCTAGATGTATAGTAATTAATAATACTTGTAGCTAGATAATAATATTGATATTAATATTCATAGAAGTTGAATAATATTATTAATTAATTTAAGTAGATGCCTCAGCTTTCATCTCATCCTTAATAGCATTAGCCAATTGGTCATAGGCTTCTCCCCAAGCACCATTCATCTCTTCACTCCATTTCTCACCCAATGCCTCCTTCACTGTCCTCAACAATGCTTCTTTCACAACCTGCCATTTATATTGATTCATTAATTAAATATTATATACATTCAATTTCAATTTATTTATTAAATAAAAATATAAATGGGTTGGATTCATCCAACTCGTTGATGGGCCTAGTAAATACTACCATATATGGACAGCTTTCATGGGCTTTAAGAGCTCAATAAACATTAAGACCTCAACTTTTCATAGGCCCAATTTTAGAAAATTTGTTAGGCTCATTCTTTTTAATTACATTGGCTGGCCTGTTTTCAATATTTCTTTTTTGAGGAAGCCTGTTTTCAATTAAGATGACATGTATATATTTATTTAATTTAATATTTATCCAAAAACGAAGATTAAAAAAAAAAAAAAAGAATAGTAATAAAAATTACCTCAAAATGGGGATCAATAACTCCTTTCTGAAGATGAACAGAGCCCAACCACTGGAGAGTACTTTCCGAGAGGACCACTTCACCTTTCTCACGAAGTTGAATAGCTGATTCACATGTCTTTAACACCAACCAATTTACTCATCAATCTTTCTAAATTATTAAAATTAATATTCTTTCTTTCTTACTCTATATATATTATATGCATTTTGGTTAGTGCGATTAAAAGTGTATATGTAATATTTTAGATGAAAATCTAATCATTTAACTTTAAAAAAATGTAATTATATATGATTAGTTTGTCATCAAAGTTTTTTTGTGAAATATTTCGTAAATATAGAATATATGTGTCTGAATTTATTTAGTAGTATAATATTTTATTTTCATTTTTGTTAAGCATGTGTGGGACTGGGACCATTTCCTTTCTTTCTAAAGCATAAAATTTTGATAATTCAAAATAATGGAGCCGAAAGGCCCAAAGTATATCAGCAATAAATCAACGATTTTGACGTCTTAAAAAAGATACAAGGAATATAGGAGCAATAGAGACGGAATCAACAGCCGACACTATAGAGTACTTATGATGCATATAAAATTTGCATCAAAATCAAACCTTTTTTTTTTTTTCAAATAAAAAAATTAGAATCCATAAGAAAAAAAGGAAAAGAAAAGAAATTTATCCAAAATTATATACTGTATATATATAGAAGTTAATTACCATCTTGAACACTTTAACAGCATGAGCCTTGAGCTTAGGATTGTTCTGTGGAATCTCATCTGTGTCCTTCAGAAATGAGAACATGGGCTTTGCTGCTGGTGCTATCTCCAGAATCCTAATCCCAAACAGCAAATGTAATTAATTTAATTCATACCACATTAAATCATATATATATATATATATATATGTATGTATGTATACACGTACAAGGAAAAGAAACGAAGGCTGAATTCGGGGATGTTTTGTTTCATAACTTCCCATGATTCTTTCACCAAAGCTTCTTGCTTCTCAGTGAATCCCATTTCTTGATGTGATTCTTTTTCTTTTTCTTTTTCTTTTTTCTTTTTTATGTGTGTGTGTGTGTTTGATGGTGGTGTTGGTTTTTATAGACATATATATGGAGTATTTCTTGGTAGCATTAATAATTGGATAAAGATTGGCATAGTCAAAAGCAAAGTGGCCCTTGTGTAAATTAATTTGTTTTGCTGATTTTTGTAATATGGTAATTGGGACAGGTAATTTGCTGATGAAAAATATGTTGTTTTTCCTATTTAGAAAGTCAGTAGTTAGGTCTGTAGGTATGGATTCTTGTGGATAAAGTTTTAAGAGAATAAATGCAATAGGTAAGTAAGTAACCACAAGCCATGAAACAGGGGAATATATTTTTGAATTTAATCTTCATGAAAATGGTTCACTCTCAAACCTACAAGAAATTATCTTGTGAAATTTTTATTGTGCCAAACTTTCTTGTATTATTAAAACACCCAATTTGTGAAAAATAGGTTGTTTTGGATCGACTTATTTCAAGAAATAATTTAAAAAATATATCACGTGAAGTTGTAGAGACCAACTTGAAGTATTTTAAAAATGATTTCTTGAAATATGTCGATCCAAAACGACCTATTTTTTATAAAATGGATTTTTTTTGCAGAGTTTTTGAAAACACAAGGAAGTTTGACACAATAAAAATTTCACATAATAATTTCTTGTAGGTTTAGTATAACACGGGAGAGTATTTTGCATTTACCCCGTAAGTTCTTATTAGTATTGGGAGGGTGTTTGGAAGAAGAGATGCATAAACTAGTAATAGTGTACTTGAACAAATAACATTTTGATTAATATCGACAAAGATACCGTTTATCTGTTATGAACGAATTGGGATATTTAGTATGTTGTCTCGTCTCCTTCAATGCCTTTAGCTCGTGATTGTGCCAACTGTCGCCTTATTACTCGTCTCGTGCTTTCAGTTGAAACACGATCGTTGATTTAATCATCCAAAATCCCCTTAATAAATTATTTGCAAATTCAGTTCATGCAGTTGTGACGACGAAGTTTGAGTCAATTTTCAGTCTTTCATCCAACCTATATATTTAAATCTCTATTGATCGAATGAATATTGTTCGATCCCGCCTCATTCATGACATTGCCTTATTCTTTCATCAAATCCTTGTCCGAAACGTTTGTTTCTTCGATAAGTTCTAGAAAACGAGTCTTGTTGTAGTTAAAATCCTTTTGATTAATATCCATTGTTCATTGTGAAAAATAGGTTGTTTTGGATCGACATATTTCAAGAAATAATTTAAAAAATATATCACATGAAGTTGTAGAGATCAACTTGAAGTATTTTAAAAATGATTTCTTGAAATATGTCGATCCAAAACGACCTATTTTTTATAAAATGGATTTTTTTTGCAGAGTTTTTGAAAACACAGGGAAGTTTGGCATAATAAAATTTTCAAAAAATAGTTTCTTGTAGGTTTAATATAACACGGGGGAGTATTTTGCATTTACCCCTTAAGTTCTTAGTAGTAATGGACTAATGGGAGGGTGTTTGGAAGAATAGTGTACATGAACATACTTTATTCATAATGTTGTCTCAAGAATTACTAGTCTTTATTAAAATATTTGTCACATAATATGGTAGTAAAAGGAAATAGTCCATTGTGGAACAAATAACATTTTGATTAATATCGACAAAGATACCGCTTATCTGTTATGAACGAATTGGGATATTTAGTATGTTGTCTCGTCTCCTTCAATGCCTTTAGCTCGTGATTGTGCCAACTGTCGCCTTATTACTCGTCTCGTGCTTTCAGTTGAAACACGATCGTTGATTTAATCATCCAAAATCCCCTTAATAAATTATTTGCAAATTCAGTTCATGCAGTTGTGACGACGAAGTTTGAGTCAATTTTCAGTCTTTCATCCAACATATATATTTAAATCTCTATTGATCGAATGAATATTGTTCGATCCCGCCTCATTCATGACATTGCCTTCTTCTTTCATCAAATCCTTGTCCGAAACGTTTGTTTCTTCGATAAGTTCTAGAAAACGAGTCTTGTTGTAGTTAAAATCCTTTTGATTAATATCCATTGTTCATTGTGAAAAATAGGTTGTTTTGGATCGACATATTTCAAGAAATAATTTAAAAAAATATATCACATGAAGTTGTAGAGACCAACTTGAAGTATTTTAAAAATGATTTCTTGAAATATATCGATCCAAAATGACCTATTTTTTATAAATTGGAATTTTTTTGCAGAGTTTTTGAAAACACAAGGAAGTTTGGCATAATAAAATTTTCAAAAAATAGTTTCTTGTAGGTTTAATATAACATGGGGGAGTATTTTGCATTTACCCCTTAAGTTCTTAGTAGTAATGGACTAATGGGAGGGTGTTTGGAAGAATAGTGTACATGAACATACTTTATTCATAATGTTGTCTCAAGAATTACTAGTCTTTGGTAGTAAAAGGAAATAGTCCATTGTGGAACAAATAACATTTTGATTAATATCGACAAAGATACCACTTATCTGTTATGAACGAATTGGGATATTTAGTATGTTGTCTCGTCTCCTTCAATGCCTTTAGCTCGTGATTGTGCCAACTGTCGCCTTATTACTCGTCTCGTGCTTTCAGTTGAAACACAACTGTTGATTTAATCATCCGAAATCCCCTTAATAAATTATTTGCAAATTCAGTTCATGCAGTTGTGACGACGAAGTTTGAGTCAATTTTCAGTCTTTCATCCAACATATATATTTAAATCTCTATTGATCGAATGAATATTGTTTGATCCTACCTCATTCATGACATTGCCTTCTTCTTTCATCAAATCCTTGTCCGAAACGTTTGTTTCTTCGATAAGTTCTAGAAAACGAGTCTTGTTGTAGTTAAAATCCTTTTGATTAATATCCATTGTGGAACAAATAACATTTTGATTAATATCGACAAAGATACCGTTTATCTGTTATGAACGAATTAGGATATTTAGTATGTTGTCTCGTCTCCTTCAATGCCTTTAGCTCGTGATTGTGCCAACTGTCGCCTTATTACTCGTCTCGTGCTTTCAGTTGAAACACGATCGTTGATTTAATCATCCAAAATCCCCTTAATAAATTATTTGCAAATTCAATTCATGCAGTTGTGACGACGAAGTTTGAGTCAATTTCCAGTCTTTCATCCAACATATATATTTAAATCTCTATTGATCGAATGAATATTGTTCTCTCCCGCCTCATTCATGACATTGCCTTCTTCTTTCATCAAATCCTTGTCCGAAACGTTTATTTCTTCGATAAGTTCTAGAAAACGAGTCTTGTTGTAGTTAAAATCCTTCCAAGTAGCATCATTTGATGTATGACATAAGCCAACTCAACCAGAATTTAAGTTACAATAAAGTTTCTAAGAATAGCTGTTCGATTAAGTACTTCCCCATGATAAATATAAAATACTCCCTTGTCACCTAATATTGGAAACTCGTCTGAAGTAGCATATTTGGTCCATATATTTCTCCTTAGGAGGGACAAGCGTGTTATATGTATGGGTCGGGTATGGGAGGGTCACAAATGGGCCACAAATGATCCGGGTTGGGTCAAGTCATGGGTAAGCCGATTTATATTTACAAAAACTTGTACATATATTCTTTGTTCTGAGTAATAAAATAATTTATTTTATCAATTCCATAAAATTTTACAAAATTTGAATATTTCACTATGTTTTCTAACTCAATTATAAAATTTATTTATATAACACAAATCTAAATTTAATTGAAATAAAATAGTCTCTTACATACCATTCACTTAATATATGTCTGTCCCGTGTAAATTCAAATCATAGAAATTTAAATTTTAAAAAATCTAAAATTAATGGTTAAGAAGATAACAATTAAAGTCAAAGCTCAAAATGTTTACATTGTTTCCAACATTTCAAAATTTAATAAAAATATATTGGTTTACCAAATCTAGTATGATGAACCAAAATAGATAATTTAGCAAATTCATTGCCATACAACAAGCTAATTAACTGAATTCAGGATCCTTAATTTACTGGTATTTAATAGCTACAAACAGATTTCATGATAAACCAATTAATTAATAGTAATAAAATCTTACACAAAGGTCAAACCAGTAATAATTCACATTTTAAAGTTCACATACAAAGAAAGACGAACGAGTTGTCTCAAACCATCTGATTCCCCCGCCTCTTCATTCCCTTCCCAGAATTATATGATAGGATATGATATGATTGGCCCGTTATTTAAATCCCATGACTGACCCATTTAATTTTAATTTTAACCCAACCCAATAAAAATGTAAAATAATGGGGTTAGGTTAGGGCGATCCGGGGAGGGTTATGGGCCGGCCCTTGGATACTGGCAGCCCATTTTCTGGCCCTCCATGAAATACGAAAATGTAGCATATTGGGACTACATGATATTGTGCGAGTATAAAAGAATTATATAGATTCCAAATAAATGGAGGATAAGATTAGTCATGTTAAGTTAGAGTGAATCCCTGTATTATTCAAAATAGGTAATCTAACTCCCTGTAATAAATAAAAAGATAAAATAATTCTCTGTGATATCCTAAATAGACAATTTAACTCACTGCGTTAAGAAAAATGGCAAAATAACTCCTTGTGTTTTTATAAAAGAAGCACATTGCCTCCCTCTAAATTGCTTATTAATTCATATCACAGGGAGTTAAATTGCTCATTATTTCATTTCATAGGGAGGTATTTTGCCTATTTTTATATCACGATGAGGTAAACTGCTCATTATTTCATTTCACGGGGAGTTAAATTGCCTATTTTTATTTCACATGAAGGTAAATTGCTCATTAGACATATCACAGGGAGTTAACTTGCAAAAAAAATCTGTTAAGTTAAGTATATATAAATCTAGAAGGAAAACTTGCCTTTGTTTTATTAATATCTTTTTTCACTAATTTCTCTCTCTCTCTCTCTACATGTTAATCTATTTCAGTAAATATGCAATATTCATTTCAGTAAGGTGCTAAGACTCATTCTGTAAACCTGCCATTCTTCTTCTTCGTCAACGCACCGAATAAGTCCACTTCTATCGCAGATTCGTATGCTCCTTCCCCCAAATCATCAATTTTATGATGATTCATTGATGAATAAATAAAATTTGAAATTCTGTAAATTCATTGATGAATAATTTTTATTTAAATCAAGAAAAGTGAATTTATTTCTTTCTTTCTTTTTTATAATTTGTCCACTATTGTTGTCGTACCGCGTACGTAATAAATTGAAAATATAATAAAAATTGAAATGAAGACTAGACAACTAGACAACTAGTGTTTCTTTCAATTTGAACTAATTAACTTTTTATTTTTATTTTTTTAACCTAAGTCTATAAGATTGCACTAGACTAATCTTGGACTCTCATATACCTTGTCCTAAAATGATATAAAGATAGTAAAGGGTCAAATAAGTAATTAAGTATACATTACAATAATTTTTTCCGGAGGAAATCCAACGCCCACAACACACGAACCGTGTGGACTAAACGTGATGTGCTAACCCTGAAATAAATAAAATTTAGAGGTTACGACTTTTAATCATTTAATTGTAGGATAACTGATATATGCAATATATTATGTGAAATTTGCACAAAATTTTATCGTGAAGTATTTGTTGAATAAAACTTTCTTGTACTATTTAAAATTCGTCACGAAACCCCCCATCTGCATAAAATAAATCATTTCATATCAACGTATTTCAATAAATTATTATTTAAATACTCCATGTTGATACCTGCAACTTCTTGTAAGCTATTTGAAATGTTATGAACCAATAAGGCCCTTTTTGGATAGTTGGGTGGTTTCATGCTTATTTTTTAATTGAACGGGAAATTTAATGTGATGAACATTTCGATAGACTAGTTCGATTGAAGATTCGCAAAATAAAGGATAATATGTTGCATTTTTCTCGACCGATCCCTAACATAATATTAGTTCACTGCACCCATATAAAATACTTACAAGTTACAACAATTGAAGAACAGTCCGATTTTAAAAGAAGGATAAATTATAGTAATAAAAAAAATCTAATAAAAATAATACATATATAAATATATTATAGCTTATAAGAGCCGAAGCGGTCAAGAAACAGTACAACATAATTTACTTTCGATTTTTGTTAAATCGATTTAATCGAAAAACGCCGCCGTTTCTTTATTTACCGGGATTATTTGCTCTTCGTTGAATTTCTTTTCTCTTTTTATTTAATGCTTTCTTGGCCGTCCGTTTGCAACCTGTGGCCCCGCCAGGGGAATTGTGGTCGTGCGAGTCTGGTTTTGCAATTTAATTTTAATTGGCATAATCACGAAACGGCGCCGTCTCGTTATTAGTTTTTTATTTATCTGTTCATACTTTATTCTCCAGTAAAAACAACAACTATATTTCCGATGTGTCTTACTGCTTCCAATTTTCTTTCATCTTTTAAAAAATTGGCAAAATCACGAAACGGCGTCGTTTATTGATTTGCTCTTGCCCTGTTCATACTTTACTCTCGATTAGAAACAAACGCCATATCTCCGATGACCTACATTTTTTAATTACAGCTTATAAGAGCCGAAGCGGTCAACAAACAGTACATCATAATTTACTTTCGATTTTTGTTAAATTGACTTTGTTTACCGGGATTATTACATTTTTAAAAACGGTATAATCGCGAATGGCGCCGTTTATTTACTTTGTCTTTAAAAAAAAATAGTTTACTATATTTATTTACTATTTGCTTTAGTGATGGTTTCTGTTATTAATTAATTTTGTGTGAAAATAGAGGATTATTGGTTCCAATTTAGTGATGTTTTCTATTATTAATTAATTTTGTGTGTACAATTTTTTTTTTCTTTGCATTTTAAATCGATTTCCATTTTCTTTTACTACTAACACAATATACTTTCTATTTTTATTTCGTCGTTATCGTTTATACCTTTATTTATTTTCATAAAATAAATTCGGCTTTATTTATCGAACTGTCTTTATTGCCCTGTTTTCCTGTTTCCCGATATATTGTTATTGATATTTTTTTTTCGATCAGTCGTTCCTTCTTGGGAACATAAATTCTAAATATATTTTGCTATAAATAGGTGGTCTCAGCTTGCATACAGATTATCTTTTCGTTCCAATGCGTTCGCTTTCTTATTTTCCCACCTCCATTTATTTTCTCTTACTACCCCATCTTTAACTCTTCGGAATGTTTTTTCATTTCACTCCAAAAAAACATATATATCAAATCTATTGATTTAAAAACGATGAATGACTCGCTAAACCAGTTATCCGATCTTCTCGTTATTCTTATAATACGATGTAATCCTGACCCAATCGACCAGAATTTACGATTTATTTGGGTTTTTTCTGGGTTTTCTATGGACAAAACCATTATTTATTTTCCTATAAAATTCCCATTTCAGTATCCTTCTGTTAGAAGCAAAAATAGCACAGGGATTACGAGCATGAATGTTCTATAAATGTGTCTGAAGAAGATATACAGTCGGTAATTAAGAATTGTATATGTTGCTGTCCAATAGTGAGCCATGCTTGTTGAGGGAGAACCTACTTGACCAAGGAAGTGGGGTGCATATCTGAGAAGGAAGAAGGAGAAATGGAAATAATATTTTTTTTACTTAGTACGAATATACAATCTATGAAGGCTCTGCTGAACTACTCATTCAGGGATGTTGTAGCAATTCCCCGTTTAAACACCTTTGTGAAGGTATGCAGGGGCGAGTGTTGTACAAAAATATATTTCTCCTACCCTTCAACCTCCTGCTCGAAGATCCTAGAATAGGAAGTAGAATTTGTAGAAATTTGACTGCATATTCATATTTATTTGTAACTGGATTATTGTGTAATCGTTCGTGAAAATTAATCAAGTTGTTAGTTTCATTATCTGTAATAGTCTTTATTATAATGTAATTATGTGGAACTAAATTGATTTGAAAACATATTTAAAAGTTATATTTTTTTGGGAGAAAAACTGTCGTTGTATTTTAATTTAATTATGGATATTTTTTTATTTTAACTTGCTCGATGTTTAATTTTCAATAAGTCATAATTCAGAATACGATCGTAAATATAATAGATATTTATTAGTAAATATAGTTTAACAAATTATTAATTTTTTTTTTCGAAAAGATAAATTTAGAATATTTCAGAATACCTATTCTACTATCTGGACCTGCATCACTTGCATAGCGAAACTTATATTAGAAGACTATTGTCTGAGTGATTATGAAAAATAGTTTTTACTCACGTGGAGTAAGGGGAAATAAAAGGTTTCCATCCACGCTGAGGCATAAGGATCGCCTCTCTATCCAATCCGTCTCCCCTGGCCTCTCCAACACACTCTTGATACATTGGTTACTAAATGTTTAATGACCTGATCAAAGACCAAATACTCGTTCTAGTCGGAGATTCAGTAATACAATACAGGTCGATACAAAACATATGCATTATGCGAAAATACACGAGTACACGAGTTATCAAATGCACGTTAAAAACGAAATAGGCTCAGAAAAAATAGTATTTATTCGATCTTATTTTTATTATTCTATTTTGGGAGACAATCCTCGACTTTTTAATGTTCTTCTCTGATGTATTGATTACCCAGTCGACCTTCATGGACGACTTACGAAGGATTGTCATGCTGCATCTGTATTTCCTAACAATATTAGGGGATCGGAAATGCAGATATAATAATTAAACAAATATTATGAGATCGGAACATTTAGGGGGGGTTATAGATCCAATAAGTGAAAACTATGAGATCGTATTATCGACAATAATGAGTAGATCAATGCGCTGATAAGAATGGCTATAAAAAACAAAACAAAAGCTGTATATTAAAATTAATTTTGTTACTTCTAAAGGTTTAAGCAGCTGGTCAAAGAGCAAATATAATTACATACTTCGGTATTATAAGATCGTAAATAGTCGATTTTTTTCTGTTTCTAAGTTTAATTTGCAAAAATAATTTAAGGATGAGTTTGCTCTAGCAATTTTTTTTTCATCGGCATAATAAAGAAACGGTGCCGTTTCGTTCCGTAATTAATTGCTACTGCTTTTATTTTATTGTTTTTGTTTCTCTCTTTTTCTAGATAAATTATATTCGTCCCACCTTCTCGACCAGTATTATTGGTTGGCTAGAATAATAAAATCTAGAGCATTAAATAATTTCTTAATCCTTGTGAAACAACCTTAAACATTCTGTTTTCCGATTTCTCGATCTGAAACGTTCAACAAACAGTACAACATTCGATTTAATAAAATATAAATATTGAAAAAATAAACAAACATAAAAAAAATACTTTATAAATATTGATCGAAAAGTAAGATCAAAATTAAGTTCGAAAGAGCACCGAAACAAAATAATATAAATTAAATAAACAAACAAAACATAAAGAATATATAGAATAATAAAATATAAAATACAAAATTACAAAAAGAAAAAATAAAAATCTGTTTTTTTTAAATTGTAATATGTGGGCCCGGCATGGGATTTTAACTTTTGCAATATTTTTTTTAAATAGGTATAATCATGAAATGGCGTCGTTTGGCTGAGGGTTTTTTTTTTTTTTTAAACGGTATTGAATTGAAACGACGCTGTTTCTTTCAGGACTTAATTGTTGTTGCTTTTTTTTCGTCGTTATCGTTTATACCTTTCCCGGTTTTCCGAGACACTTTGGTTGCTCTATTATTTCGTTGATCAGTCTTTGAAACGAACGTTTCAATTTTAATGCGCATTGGCCGTTCATCTGTCTTACTTTCAACCATCGGATCTAAATATCTTTTGCTATAAATAGGTGGTCTCAGCTTGCATAAAGATTGTCTATCTCTTCGTTCTAACCCGTTTGCTATCTTATTTTTCCTCCTTCAACTATTTTCTTTTACTACCCCATCTTTAACCCTTCGGAATTTAATTTCCTTTCACCCCGTGATAGTATTTTTGTTAGGACCCTTATATTTTTTTAGTTAATTAATACAATTCGTCGATCGGTCGTTGAAACGAACGTTCTAATTTTTTTGTGCATTGGTCGTCATCTGTCTTACTTTCAACCGTCGGATCTAAATATCTTTTGCTTGAAATTGGTGATTTTAGCTTGCGTACAGATTATCTATCTCTTCGTTCTAACCCGTTTGCTTTCTTATTTTTCCTCCTTCAACTATTTGCAAGACTTCCAAAACAGGACAACCCAATAATATATTTTCCATCACAAACTCCTCCAATTTTATTAAGTCAATATATAGACTTTTCAAAGATCTCCACTTAATGACTCCTCGAGGAGCAATATCACAACAACCTACCCTCAAACTTGTCAAATATGAATGAGAGTACAAAATCTGAGGCAGCAAATACGTGTTTCCATAAGAGTAAAACTCAATATTTTCTACCTTGTTTTTACAGCAAATTGAATCCAACTATTAACTTCGAAAGCATAACATTCGTCATAAACAAATTTAACAGCAAACTTGGTCAAGTAGGTTCCGCCGCACATAAGAAGCTACTTCCCGACACAAGATATTTCTCCTACCCTTCAACCTCCTGCTCGAAGTTCCTAGAATAGGAAGTAGAATTTGTAGTAATTTGAATGCATATTCATATTTATTTGTAACTGGATTATTGTGTAATTGTTCGTGAAAATGAATCAACTTGTTAGTTTCATTATCTGTAATAATCTTTATTATAATGTAATTATGTGGAACTAAATTGATTTGAAAACATATTTAAAAGTTATATTTTTTTGGGAGAAAAACTGACGTTGTATTTTAATTTAATTATGGATATTTTTTAATTTCAACTTGCTCGATGTTTAATTTTCAATAAGTCATAATTCAGAATACGATCGTGAATATAATAGATATTTATTAGTAAATATAGTTTAACAAATTTTTAATTTTTTTTTCTCGAGAAGTTAAATTTAGAATATTTCATAATAACTATTCTACTATCTGGACCTGCATCACCTGCATAGCCAAACTTATATTAGAAGACTATTGTCTGAGTGATTATTAAAAATAGTATATATGTATATTTTTTTTTTTGCAATTCACTATTTCCTTCTTTGTTAAGCATTCAGTCATTTACTTGGTCTTTTTATGTTAACAAACGCCAACGAAAAGTCTTTCAAACATTTTATTTTACAATATAAGTATTTTACAATTCCTTCAATGACTTAAACGCGAAGGCAACATGACCATGTATATATTACTATTATTATATTTTTTGCAGGCCAAAAAGTGGAACCCCATTCTCTCTCTCTATATATTCATTCAATGACTTCACACCTCTCAGTTATTTTAACTTAAGAAGACGATCAGAAGTAAAAATCCATGAATCCTTCACCACAAAATGTAATGTTTTTTCTAATTTTAATTTTATTATTCATTCTTGGGTTTCAATTCTCTTGATGCCTGTTTAAGTAACTATTGGCTGTTTCTTGATTATTTCGCCTGTTTGATTTTTATTTTTTCTGTCTTGTCCGGAGAGCTAGTTATTCACTTATATGTTGCAAAAATTGATTTCCATGATTCCAGTTTTTATATTTCTAATAATAAGCCATCATAATATATACTCCATCCAGTATGGTTTCAAGACTCAAATTTTGTGTTATAATTAATTTTCTAGAAATTTGTTAAGATGATTTTAGATACATTGATTTATTTAGTTATACTTATATAGTTGACTTAATTCTTTTTTCCTGATTGTTTTCTTGGTTGCCGTTGGACAATAGGATAGAATTTGTATAGTTTTCATTACTCAATGAATTACAACCTGAGTTTGAAATATATATAGATGCATGCATCATTAATTAATTTGGAAGGTCTAAAATATTATTATTTCTGTATTGTAGTTTTGTTAATTCTTACATTATGCAACCTACTACTAGTTAATTTTCCTTTATTGTTACATTCATTATTAATGTCATACATATATATGTGTTGTTTTTATTGTAGTCAACCCAAATATGTGCCATTTGCTTAGGAAGTGTGGACACAGGGCAAGGCCAGGCGATCTTCACAGCCGAGTGCTCCCACTCCTTCCACTTCGGCTGCATACAAAACAACGTCACACAAGGGAATTACATTTGCCCCCTCTGTCGTGCTAAATGGAACGATGTCCCGTTTGCAGTGCCAAAATTCATCCCAATTGCTACTCCTCGCCGCCCAGTTTTTCGCCCTGTATTTGAGCCAGAGCCTCTTCAATTCTCCGATGACGAGCCACTGCCTTCTGCCACTTCCGATCAGGCCTCGACTACTTCTTCATCTTCGGCCCTAGAGAATGTGACTATCAAGGGGATTCCCGAGCGCCCTTCCGTGGCTGCTTCGGAATCTGTCACTAATTTTGCGGTTCTTGTTCGCCTTAAGGCCCCGTCGCTCTCGGAAGATGCACGTCAAAATCAACGTGCTCCTATCGACCTTGTTTTGGTCCTTGATGTTAGTGGAAGCATGCACGGAGCGAAGTTGGCTCTTTTGAAACGTGCGGTTAATTTCGTTATAGATAACTTGGGCTCTTTGGATCGAATTTCGTTAGTCTCTTTCGCAAGTCATGCCAGTAGAATCTTATCCTTGCGTAGAATGACGGAACATGGTCGTGAAGATGCTAAACGAGCCGTTAACTTCCTTACCGCTAGTGGCTCGACTAACATCGTGGAAGGTCTTAAAAAGGGTGTTCAAGTTCTTGAAGAAAGACGTTATAAGAACCCAGTCGGGAGTATTATATTCTTGTCCGATGGACAAGATACTGATAACCACTGCGGCTCGCAGTCATGGACTTTATCGAAGCAAAGGCAACCTCCGAGTTATATAAATCTATTACCGGCTTCAATATGCCCCGGTAATCGAGGAATGGAAACCGAAGGCCGGGGACAAACGTTTCCGGTCCATGCATTCGGTTTTGGTACAGACCACGACCCTATAACAATGCATGCGATTTCTGATTCATCGGGTGGGACATTTTCTTTCATCGAGTCTTACGAAATGGTGCAAGATGCGTTCGCGAGCTGCATTGGTGGCCTTCTTAGTGTCACGACTCAAGAGCTTCGTTTAATCATAAAATCAGCATCGAATGGGGTAGATGTCAAATCAATTCCTTCAGGAAGATACGCTAGTGAAATATCTCAAGAAGGATCTCAAGGTATGATAAGCGTAGGCGACCTTTATGCGGACGAGGAGAAGGAATTTCTAATATACGTGACCGTGCCTATACTTCGCGAAGAAAGCGAAGTAAAAACATCCCTTTTGGACATTACGTGTTCTTATAGAGATGTCGTATCTAAAGACATGGTAAATATCGAATGCGACTTGGTTGAGATTCTAAGACCGAAAACTCTTTCCCTTTCGGATATGATGGTAAATCTGGAGGTTGATAGGCAGAGGAATCGTTTAAGTGCTGCGGAAAGCATTGCGGAAGCTCAACAGATGGCGGAAACGGGAAACTTAAGTGGTGCACAGGCCCTTTTGTGTAATCGCAGATCGACTATTCTTGCTTCGGAAGACGGACAGAAGGGCGATGATTTGAGTATGCTGCTTGAAGCTGAGATGAATGAAGCCGGAAAAAGAATGGGAAGTATGCAGATGTACGAGAGGAGTGGTCGAGCTTATGCTTTATCGAGTATAAGTTCACATGCTTATCAAAGGCATACGACTAAAGGTAACATAGTACCGACACCAGCACATCGAAAAGTTAACTCGGGTGGTACTGAGGCGCCTAGTTTGGGTGCATATACGACTCAGAGTATGGCCAGTATGGTGCGCAAGTCTCAGCAACTTAGTAAGGCAGTCGGTGAAGGTTATAGCTCTCCTGCGAGTTTCGATGCCAATGCGACTACTCCTAATACGGTGAACGAGCCTCAGCAGATTAGCAAGACAGACAATGTGAATCCAAGTCCAATGCAAGAATAGAGTTTGATTGTTATGATCACTGATTGATGAGTTTTTATTCATGTTGTTTTTTCATTTTCATTTTCCTGTTGCAGTGTGTGTGTGTTTGATGAAAAACTATTTGTCTGTTTTTTAACTACACAAGTAAGCACTTACTTTGTTTATTTTATCCAATATTTCTTTACAAATGTCAATTTTATTTGATTTTTCTCTCTAAAGATTAACTTTTAGGTTGATAATACGGAATATCATTATCGAATTTTTCATATTTATTACTGAACTATTTGTCTATTTTTTAACTACACAAGTAGATATGTGACATTTTTTATACTATATTTATATATATATACTCAATTTATTTATTTCACATTCATTTTTTTAATTCATGTTTAAATATTATCAACATTATGATCTTGCTTCATAAATATTGATAAGTTCTACTAATTTTAATTTTTCGTGCATAGCACGAGTTTTATGCTAGTTATGTTTATATGTTTATTTAAATCAAGAAGAGTGGATTTATTTCTTTCTTTGGGTTTTACAATTTGTCCACTATTGTTGTCGTACGTAATAAATTGAAAATATAATAAAAATTGAAATGAAGACTAGACAACTAGACAACTAGTGTTTCTTTCAATTTGAACGGATAATTCTTGCATAGACCTGGTCTATGAGCTTTTCATAGATCTTGTGGTTGTAAATGAACCACATCATGCATTTTGAGAGTATGACATCATCAAAATGTATGATGTGGTTCATTTACAACCACAATGTCTATGAAAAGCTCATAGACCAGGTCTATACAAGAATTTTCCAATTTGAACTAACCTTTTTTTTTTTTTTTTTTTTTACCTAAGTCTATAAAATTTCACTAAACTAATTTTGGACGCTCATATATCTTCTACTAAAATGATATAAAGGTAGTAAAGGGTCAAATAAGTAATTAGTATACATTACAATAAATTTTTCGGGAGGAAATTCAATGCCCACAACACACAAACTGTGTGGACTAAGCGTGATGTGCTAACACTAAAAGAAATTAAATTTAGAGGTTACGACTTTTAATCATTTATTCGTAGGATAACTGATAAATAAAATATATTATGTGAAACTTGCACAAAATTTTATCATAAAGTATTTGTTGAATCCAAAATCTTATTCAAAACCAATATAGTAACTATGGGTACATAAGAAATGTATTGAATCGATTCTTTTTAATGAATAGATCCGACCGCAACTTTTTCTTGTATTATCTAAAATTCGACACGAAACCCCCCATCTACATAAAATAAGTCATTTTTTATCAACATATTTCAATACATCATTATTTAAATACTCCATATTGATACCTACAACTTCACGTAACTATTTGAAAAATAATTTTTTAAAATGTTCTGAACCAATACGGCCCATTTTGGATAGTTGGGTGGTTTCGTGCTTATTTTTTAATTGAATGTGAAAGTTCATGTGATGAACATTTTGTGGAGTAGTTCGATTGAAGATTCGCAAAATAAAGGATAATATGTTGCATTTTTCTCGAACGATCCCTAAGGGTGTATGTGGATGGGTTTTGGTCCAGTCTCGTGGGTTTCGCGAGATCGAACCAAAACCCTTTCAAATGAGTTTTCGCCAAACCCATAAAATCATCAAAAATCTATTCAGAAACTCACACTCAAACTCTTTAAACCTATAAAATATTGATTTGACACCTACTACCTATTTTTTCCTTCAAATCTCACTAAAACAGACATTGATTTGACATATATCACCTACTTTTTCCCCTAAACCCAACATCCAAACCCAATCCAAGTGAGGTTTCAACTTATTCAAACCACAAAACCCAAGAGCCAAAACCCATCCAAATGAAGTCTCAAAGGTTTCATCGAAACCACCCAAACCATTTTTTTAAACCGAGAGCCGCAAAACCGAGCCAAAACCCATCCAAATAGACCCTAATATCCCTAACATAATATTTTCTAATTACGCGTGATGTGGTTTTGCAATTCACCATTTCCTTCTTTGTTAAGCATAGTCTTTTTAGGTTAACAAACGCCAACGAAAAGTCTTTCAAACATTTATTACAATATAATAAGTATTTTACAATTAATTCAATGACTTAAACGCAAAGGCAACATGACCATGTATATATTACTATTAAGGAAAATTGTTTTTTTGTACTATAGGATAGACTAACTTGTATTTTTGGTACAATTGGATATGAAAATGCAAATTTGGTACCATAGGATAGGTTTTTATTGCAATTTTGGTATCAAACCCAAATTTTCTACAAAATTAATGGCAATTTACCCCCTATTAAATGCATAATATTCAATTTAACCCCTCATGGTTTAAAAAAAACATTTTACCCCCTGAAATTTTGTAAAAATTTCACATCGCCTCCTTAATATTTTTTATAGGCGGCACTTAATGCACTTTTATTATGATAATGTGATATTTTACCCATTGTGTTATGATAAATGTGGCATTTTATCCCTCTATGTTAAATAAAATAGTTTGCATGCATACTCTCAATTTCGGCAAGTGAGTTATAATCTTCGGCTGAAAGGGGGTAAATTGCTTCATTAAAATTTTACGATTTTTTTTTAAATTATAGAGGGATAAATTAAACATTATGCATTTCATAGGGGGTAAATTGCCATTAACTTTGTAGAAAAATTGGGTTTGGTACCAAAATTGCAATAAAAACCTATTCAATGATACCAAATTTGCATTTTTGTATCCAATGGTACCAAAAGTGAAAGTCAACCTATCCTATGGTACCAAAAAAGCAATTTTCCCATTACTATTATTATATTCTGTCTCTATATATATTCATTCAATTCAATGACTTTCACACCTTTCAATTACTTTAACTTAAGAAGACGATCAGAAGTAAAAACCCATGAATCCTTCAGCAGAAAATGTAATGTTTTTTCTAATTTTAATTTTATTATTCTTGGGTTTCTCACTTTCTCTTGATGCCTGTAAAAGTAATTATTGGCTGTTTCTTGATTACTTTGCCTGTTTGATTTTCATTTTTTCTGTCTTGTCCGGAGAGCTAGCTAATTGTTGCAAAAACTGATTTCCATGATTCTAGTTTTTATATTTCTCATCATAATATATACTCCATCCAGTATGGTTTCAAGACTCAAATTTTGTGTTATAATTAATTTTCTAGAAATTTGTTAAGATGATTTTAGATCTATACATTGATTCATTTAGTTATACTTATATAGTTGACTTATTCTTTTTTCCTAATTTATTTCTTGGTTGCCGTTGGACAAAAGGATTGAATTAATTACTTGGAAAACTAGAATTTGTATATTTTTCATTACTCAATGAAATACAACCTGATTTTGAAATATATATAGATGCATGCATCATTAGTTAAATTGGAAGGTCCAAATTATTATTATTTCTGTATTATGCAACGTACTATATAATAATTAAGTTACTTTCCTTTATTGTTACATTCATTATTATGTGTTGTTTTTATTGTAGTCAACCCAAATATGTGCCATTTGCTTAGGAAGTGTGGAAACAGGACAAGGCCAGGCGATCTTCACAGCCGAGTGCTCCCACTCCTTCCACTTCGGCTGCATACAAAACAACGTCACACAAGGGAATTACATTTGCCCCCTCTGTCGTGCTAAATGGAACGATGTCCCGTTTGCAGTGCCACAATTCATCCCAATTGCTACTCCTCGCCGCCCAGTAATTCGCCCTGTATTTGAGCCAGAGCCTCTTCAATTCTCCGATGACGAGCCACTGCCTTCTGCCACTTCCGATCAGGCCTCGAGTACTGCTTCATCTTCGGCCCTAGAGAATGTGACTATCAAGGGGATTCCCGAGCGCCCTTCCGTGGCTGCTTCGGAATCTGTCACTGATTTTGCGGTTCTTGTTCGCCTTAAGGCCCCATCGCTCTCCGAAGACGCACGTCAAAACCAACGTGCTCCTATCGACCTTGTTTTGGTTCTTGATGTTAGTGGAAGCATGCATGGAGCGAAGTTGGCTCTTTTGAAACGTGCGGTTAATTTCGTTATAGATAACTTGGGCTCTTTGGATCGAATTTCGTTAGTCTCTTTCGCAAGTCGTGCCAGTAGAATCTTACCCTTGCGTAGAATGACGGAACATGGTCGTGAAGATGCTAAACGAGCCGTTAACTTCCTTACCGCTAGTGGCTCTACTAACATCGTGGAAGGTCTTAAAAAGGGTGTTCAAGTTCTTGAAGAAAGACGTTATAAGAACCCAGTCGGGAGTATTATATTCTTGTCCGATGGACAAGATACTGATAACGGCCGCGGCTCGCAGTCATGGACGTCATCGAATCAAAGGCAACTTCCGAGTTATATAAATCTATTACCGGCTTCAATATGCCCCGGTAATCGAGGAACGGAAACCGAAGGCCGGGGACTAACGTTTCCGGTCCATGCATTCGGTTTTGGTACAGACCACGACCCTATAACAATGCACGCGATTTCTGATTCATCGGGTGGGACATTTTCTTTCATCGAGTCTTACGAAATGGTGCAAGATGCGTTCGCGAGCTGCATTGGTGGCCTTCTTAGTGTCACAACTCAAGAACTTCGTTTAATTATAAAATCAGCATCGAATGGGGTAGATGTCAAATCAATTCCTTCAGGAAGATACGCTAGTGAAATATCTCAAGAAGGATCTCAAGGTATGATAAGCGTAGGCGACCTTTATGCGGACGAGGAGAAGGAATTTCTACTATACGTGACCGTGCCTATACTTCGCGAAGAAAGCGAAGTGAAAACGTCCCTTTTGGACATTACGTGTTCTTATAGAGATGTCGTATCTAAAGACATGGTAAATATCGAATGTGACTTGGTTGAGATTCTAAGACCGAAAACTCTTTCCCTTTCGGATATGATGGTAAATCTGGAGGTTGATAGGCAGAGGAATCGTTTAAGTGCTGCGGAAAGCATTGCAGAAGCTCAACAGATGGCGGAAACGGGAAACTTAAGTGGTGCGCAGGCCCTTTTGTGTGAACGCAGATCGACTATTCTTGCTTCGGAAGCCGGACAGAAGGGCGATGAATTGATTATGCTGCTTGGAGCTGAGATGAATGAAGCCGGACAAAGAATGGGAAGTATGCAGATGTACGAGAGGAGTGGTCGAGCTTATGCTTTATCAAGTATAAGCTCACATGCTTATCAAAGGCATACGACTAAAGGTAGCAAAGTACCGTTATCAGAATATATGAAAGTTAACTCGGGTGGTGCTGCGGCGCCTAGTTTTGGTGGTGCATATACGACTCAGAGTATGGCCAATATGGTGCACAAGTCTCAGCAACTTAGTAAGGAAGTCGGTGATTTATCGAGTATAAGCTCACATGCTTATCAAAGGCATAGGACTAAAGGTAACAAAGTACCGTTATCAGAATATCTAAAAGTTAACTCGGGTGGTGCTGCGGCGCCTAGTTTTGGTGGTGCATATACGACTCAGAGTATGGCCAATATGGTGCGCAAGTCTCAGCAACTTAGTAAGGCAGTCGGTGAAGGTTATAGCTCTCCTGCGAGTTTCGATGCCAATGCGACTACTCCTACTACGGTGAACGAGCCTCAGCAGATTATTAAGACAGACAATGTGAATCCAAGTCCAATGCAAGAATAGAGTTTGATTTGTTATGATCACTGATTGATGAGTTTTTATTCATGTTCTTGTTTTTCCATTTTCATTTTCATTTTCCTGTTGCAGTGTGTGTGTGTGTGTGTGTTTTTATTTTTTGATGAAAACTATTGCTAATTGTTTGAATATTCAAGGGAATATGTGATGTATCAAGTGTTGTTCGTGAAATGAATATTATACTTTCTTGTTTGTGAAAATCTTATACATCATTAAATGTATAGTGTGGAAAAAAAAACATACGGAGTAATTTTTATTTTCAAATTCTCAACATTGACGCACATTTTCTTTCGACTTAGCAGCTCATGTCTATGTGTCCAATATTTTTTTTTTTTTTATAATCAACTAAACTTATACATGGGGAAAATTGCTTTTTTGGTACCATAGGATAAGCAGACTTGCACTTTTGGTACCATTGGATACAAAAATGCAAATTTGGTACCATATGATAGGTTTTCATTGCAATTTTGGTACCAAACCCAATTTTTCTACAAAGTTAATGGCAATTTACCCCCTATGAAATGCATAATGTTCAATTTATCCCTCTATAATTTGAAAAAAACCCCCTGTAAAATTTTAATTAAGCAATTTACCCCCTTTCAGCCGGAGATTGTAACTCACTTTCCGAAATTGAGAGTATGCATGCAAACTATTTTATTTAACATAGGGGGATAAATTGCCACATTTATCATAACACAATGGGTAAAATATCACATTATCATAATACAAGTGGATTAAGTGCCGCTTATAAAAATATCAGGGAGGCGATGTGAAATTTTTACAAAATTTCAGGGGGTAAAATGCTCTTTTTTAAACCACGAGGGGTTAAATTGAACATTATGTATTTGATAGGGGGTGAATTGCCATTAATTTTGTAGAAAAAATGGGTTTGGTATCAAAATTGCAATGAGAACTTATCCTATGATACCAAATTTGCATTTTCATATCCAATGGTACCAAAAGTGCAAGTCATCCTATCTTATGGTACCAAAAAAATAATTTTCCCCTTGTACATGTATAAATACAAAAAAATTATTATTTATATACACAATTTTGATAATTTTATTATTGAGTTCATATTTTTAAGGATCATATTGATTTGATTCTAACTCCATCTGTTTGCTAAACTTATCTTCTTATTCGTGACAGACGACTCAGATCTATCGCATTCTAATCCATAAAGTCGGAAAAATAATCGAATTCGATTTAATAAACTCCCCCACCTTCCCGTTTTAGAAATTCAAGGTACACGCTAAAAGCAATTGTAATTGGCCCAACATAAAATAACCAAAGTACGTACTAGCTAAAGGCCTAACGCCTGATAATTTGGGCCTTGAGGGCTAATCCGTGGAGAATCGTGCGAATGCCATTTGCCTAGAAATTAGAGGATATATTATTTATACTTATAAAAATCAAACCTAGCTCAAAGATTTAATTTTTTATATCAATCAACTAAGACAAATGTGTAGATCTCGTTTGTACTATAGCTACATGATTAATAAAAATCTATTTATACATTATAGCTATTAACGTTAACCAATTATAATATTTACTTTATGCTAAAATAAGTTCTTCAAAACTATAAGAAAATTCATAAATGACTATGTCACAAGAAATATTAAGTGAATGGACTATCCTATTTAAAAAGGAAATGATAAAGAAAATAATCATAAAAATAAGATTTAATTAATGTTTTTGTTATATGGAAAAAAAAAAAAACATGTTAAGAAAAGTATAATACTTTTAATATATAGGGCCCTAAATTTAAAGTTGTTATAGTGCCCCAGAAAAGGCTGGGTCGACCTGCATAAATAAATCTAACTCCTACATTAAGGGTGAATTTGGCCCAGCGGTTGGAGCTCTTAAAATCACTTATAGATCTCTATTGTGATTTTTGAAGTGTTTGACCGTTATTATAAAAATAACGTCTGCTCAATCGTAATTTTCATGGTGTTTGGCCCCCAATATCATAATCACTTTTGGGATCTCGAGAAACAAAAAATCAACATAATATTATAAGCTAGTAAAGTGTTACTTTTGCAAAAGCTATTGTACAAAAGCAATTGTACTAAAATTAATTCTCCTAAAATGACTTCTCGTATCGCTAGGCCAAACTCATCCTAAGTAGCAATAAACATAATTCGACTTAAAATAATCTTTGTTTTACATATTTATCTTTTTTCCATAGAGTCTAAAAAAATCTACAAATTTCTAAAACTAATATTTATGACTTGTATCATCTTAAAAAAATAAAACAAATAGCACTACAATAATCGAGAAATTTTCAGAAAGCTCAACTTATTTTTAAAACTACTTTAAGAAAAGCGAGACATACATACCCTTATTATTGATATATAAGTTTGAGATTATAATAACGCAATTAAATACGTATGAAGGTTGAAGACTTAAAAGCGTTGTTCATACGCGACACGTCAGAAAGTCAATTTTAATATATATGGAAAAATTCACAAAACGCACAAGGACAATGTCAGAAATAAATATTATGACTTGGACAAAAACGCGTTCGCCATAGGTATATATATATATGCGTCACTTCAAAACTCTTCATAGCTCCATTCTGAAAGCAAATTAAAAAAGAAGTTCTAATCCTAGCTACTTTCTAAGATCAAAGAAATATCACAGTACAGTACGTACACAAAAAAGAAAATGAGTATTTTGCAAATCATTAATTATATAAATCGTTTTTCTTTTTATTCTTCTTAACTTCCATGTAGTGTTGTCCATTGAATTGAATAAGCTCAAACTTGATTTTATATATTTTCTTTATATATAAAATTGCTTTGGTATATATGATTGTTAACAAGCTTTGAACAAAGTCGAGCTCAAGTACCTTGAAATGCATGTTGACATATTATATTAACAATTCTAGCTTCAAATTTCGTCAAATGGTAAATGTTGTTCATGTCGTGTATGATGAATTGAACCCATACAAACTTTTACATATCGTACTCCAGCCAAATCTCGAGTATTTTGATTTTTGAATAATCCTACAATATATATAATGTTAGGATATGTATATATGAGATACAATTTTTAATTGTTGTTGCTCAAATTAATTACATGAATTAATTATCATTAGTGATATATATATTTAGTCATGATCAAATGATGGTTGTTGATAAAATGGATTGAGTTAGTATAATGTCTTAGATTCATCTTCTTTAATCTTAAACAGCCTTGATTAATTACCATCATCCAATTATATATCATTCCTGTTTCTGCTTTTTCCTCTTCCTTAAAAGCTAGCATATATAATTCCTTTCATTTCATACATATGTTCAAGTTTTTCTTAAAAATAGAATGAATGATACTGTTTCCTGATCATCAATGCTTACTTATGATGTTTTGCAGAAAACATGTGGGATTTGCTCGGAGACAGCAATGACCGGGCAAGGACAGGCCATCGTCGAAGCTGAATGCTCCCACTCATTTCACTTCATCTGCATTTGGAACTATGCTTTACATGGAAATAAATTCTGCCCTATTTGCCATGCCATATTAAATGATATCCCTTTCTCTTTCCCTAACTCCAATATCAGCCCCAATAACACGAATTATGGCTCGTTAAATAGTAATATACCTTACCAGTTCCCTCCTTTTCCTACACCACGTTTTCCTTCCCCGTTTGATCTCGAGCCCTATCGATTCTCTGATGACGAGCCATTGCTCGAAAGAACCCCTACCATTGCTAATATCAGTTTAAATAAAGCAATTATCAAGGCCATCCCTGAACGACCAGCAATTGCTGCTTCATAATCCATTTCACAGTTTTCAGTTCTCGTTGGCCTAAAAGCGCCATCTTTATCTGACGATGCTTGTCATTTACGAGCTCCTATCGATCTTGTTACGGTTCTAGATGTTTCTGGTAGCATGGAAGGATCAAAGTTGGCTTTAGTCAAACGTGCTGTTAACTTCGTTATAGATAACTTGGGCCCTTCTGATCGGATTTCAATAGTCTCTTTCGAAAGTCATGCTCGTAGAATTTTGCCCTTGAGTAGAATGACTGAACATGGCCGTAATAGGGCTAAGCGAGCTGTTGATTTGATTTTAGCAAACGGTGGAACGAATATTGTCGAAGGTTTGAAGAAGGGTGTTCGAGTTCTTGAAGAAAGGCATTTTAAAAATCCAGTGGCGAGCATCGTATTTTTGTCAGATGGAAATGACAATTGTAACGATCCAGAATATCAACATCTATTGCCTGCTTCTATTTGTCCAAGAAATAGAAGTACTACAGAAGATGATGTACAAATCTTTCCGGTTCATGCCTTCGGTTTCGGTTCGGATCACGATCCCATCGCAATGCATGCGATTTCCGATTCTTCAGGCGGGACTTTCTCTTTTATCGAGTCTTTTGAAATGGTGCAAGATGCTTTTGCAAATTGCATTGGCGGTCTCTTGAGTGTTGTAATACAGGAGGCTTGTCTTGTTTTGAAATCGGCTTCTCATGGGGTAGAGATTAAGTCGATTGCTTCCGGAAGATACGTGAGTGAGATTTCGAATCAAGAATCCGAAGGTGTAATCAAAGTTGGGGATCTTTACGCCGATGAAAACCGAGAGTTTCTAATTAACTTATCGGTCCCTATATTGCTAAACGACGTTGAAGGTGAAGAAAACGAGAGAAAGACGTCGCTTTTGGACATTACTTGTTCTTATGAAGATGTGGTGTCGAAAGAGAGTGTACGAATTGAGGCCGACTTAGTCGAGATCCGGAGGCCGAACTCTGTGTCCACTTTAGATATGGTAGTGAACTTGGAGGTTGATCGGCAGAGAAATCGATTATTAGTATCGGAAAGCATAGCGGAAGCTCAAAAGATGGCTGAAAGAGGAAATTTAACTGGTGCACGGGATCTATTATCGAAAGGGAGATCAACTCTTCTAGCTTCGGAATCCGGTCAAGCAGGAGATGGTTTATGTATGTGGCTTGAAGCCGAGGTGAAAGAAACTCAAGAACGAATGGGAAGTATGCAGTTGTATGAAAAGTCAGGTCGAGCTTTTGCTCTGTCTGGAATGAGCTCTCATTCTAATCAACGGGCCTCGACTAGAGGTAACTCAGTGGCTGGGGCAGCTTTCTTTGGCTCTGCTGTGCCTCAGTCTAGTTTGGGTGGTGCTTCGGGTCCCCTTTTTGGTGCCTATGCAACGCCGTTTATGGCAAAGATGGTTAGCAAGTCTCAGCAGCTTTCTAAGACTGAAGAAATCTAATGCTACTCCAATGGAGGAGCAGTAGAGTTTGTTTTATCTTCTTGTTAAGTGGATAGGAGAAACAGTCATTTTTTTGTTCTCTAGTTTGGGTGGTATATGTTTTGTCTTGTGATTTGTATTCTGATTCTGTTTATTCAATTCTTGTTTTGTGAAGTGTTGGCTTCTTTGATTCAAATGTAATAAAGTTGATTGGTATATTAGTGAGTTGTCCAACTTGGTTGTATCCCTTTGTCTATTGGCCTCAATGTCCTGTTTTCATCATATTAGGTAAATTGAATCATATTGACTAAACATGAAATTAAAAAGGGGGGGGGGATTAAATCGATAAAAGAACAAGAACAAAAATGAGCTAAATTGACAAAAAACAAAGGTGAAATATCTGAGAAAATAGGTTAACTTAGCAAAAGAATATGTAAATCGACTAAATTGTGTTAAGCAGGAGAGAGTAGGTGAATTGATTAACAAATAGGATAAAACATAAAAACGAATGAAATCGATTAAAAAACGGATTAAAATAACACTAAAATGTTTTGAGCACGATAAATTTAGTCTTTTATCTTTCGAGTCAAACAAATTTAATCCTTTTTATCACTAAATATGACGTTTATAATACATCATTTGTACTTATATATGTTTTGAATTTGAGATTTAAATAAACTCGGAAATAATATTAAGGCTAAAAATATAGTCGAACCATCCAATGAAATAAAGTATGCCCCCAATTCCCAACACATAACTTGTCTTACATCCATCCACACGAAAAGGCACAAAAAATATTAGTGAGTTGTTCAAGATACTACTCTTTCCCCCTAACTCTTTTATAATGTTTTCTTGTTCTTTAATTTTCCTAGTTTATAGTTAGTCAACTAATTACTTTCCTTTCGGCCACTGATAAAGGTTAGGATTTGGGTTTGATGCTTTCTGTTTGGAATAAGTTTTAATTAAAGTTAATGACAATAGTTATTATTAATCGCTTTTCAACATAGTCCATTTAATAATAAAGTTGTTGATGGTCAAATTGTGTAATCATCAAGACTTTGTCCATCAGATTCATATTACGATTAATCATCCATGTGATTTATAAATTAAATGTATATTGTAATTTTTACCAAAAAAAAAATAAAAGTACAATGAATCTGATAAAATTAGAACAATAAATTAAATAGAGAAGTAGCTGGTAATAATGTTCCTAACATGTGAATGTTAGTTTACTGGTATGTTAGTTTAAATAGAGAAGTAGTTTGGGAGAGTAGTGGAGGTTTATGAAATAATTTCGATTTGCGTAATGTTGTTTGTTTGGGTTTTGAGAGAGTGATTTGAGAAATAAAGTATGTGTAGGTTTTTTTTTGGAAGAGTTAGGTTGTAGGTGTAAGATGTGTAAGATTTTATATCAAATCATGTTTGTTGTGAGATAAATTGTGTAAGAGATAGGTTGCTTTATGTCAAATCAGAGTAGAGTTTGTATATGTTTTGTTTAGAAATAAGAAAATTGTTGTTTGTTTGGGTTTTGAGAGAGTAGTTTGAAAAAATTAATAGATGAAAAATTTATTTCAGAAAATAGAAAACGTGTTTGTTTGGTATTTCCCAAACACGAAATTTTTTTGGGAAACGCCAAACAAACAGGCCCTAACCCTCTCCGCCCCACAAACTCAAGAAAGCATCCGCTTATTAGAAAATTAAGATGTTTCTATGTAATGTGCATGACACATTTCGAAATAAATTAAGTCATGTTCAATATTTGAATATCCTTGAAAATTAAAACACAAGAAATGAGAATGAGGAAAGATGAAAAGATATGCAACAAGCAAAATGAGCGAATCACCCCTCTCTAAAATGAAAAACTTGAATAAAATTTCCACAAGTAATATTTATATTTATAGCATATAATATTTTCATGCTACTAAATAGTATTCGACACAAAATATTTAAATAATTTTGTTCCTTAACAAGGAAAATACATAAAATTCACCCGTGTTTTAGAAAACATGTACATAACCCCGCTGTGTTATTTTTTTTTGTTGCAAAGAATCCCCTTTTATTTTACCAATTGATGAACACTATCCATTTAACCGTTATAGTTGACACCGTTAGTTTGTTTAGGTTAAATACTATTTTATCCTCCATATTTAATTTATTTACCTATCTATTATATTAATTAGATTTTGTATATACTATTAATAAATTAAATAATTTTAATATATAATCCTAAAAATTATAAAATAATTTATATGTAATATAATTAAAATAAAAAATATAATCAATAATTATTTACCGAAAAAAGTGTTTTCTTCCCCCTAAAATCCCACCACCACCCACCCACCCTCTCCTCTCCTCTCCTCCCCACCGCAAGTGAGATACACTCTCCGTCACTTTTAACGAAAAATGAACAAAGGAATTCCTTGCAAGTGTTTGTAAAACACAAGAGGGCCCTATGGAAAAAAAAAAAAATCTCAAAATTAAAACAAGGAGATTTTTTTTATTGAACATAATTAGATATTGACGGTAAAAATGATAATATAATTAACTTGAAAAAAAAAATTAATAAAATAGCCGAAGAGGATTATGTGTAACAAGGAGAACGGCGGCCAGTTCTAGCTATATATGCATATTCTACATTAACACGTACAGGGGAAGAGATTATATTGTTAACTTAGTTTTAGCAGAATATTGTGCATTAATTAATTAAAACCTAAAAGACAATTTAACTAATTATTTGGATAATCTCAACATCAAGAATTAGCTTTTGTTGCTTAAAGGGTGTAAGGTTGCCGGAAAGATTTCTCACTAGCTATGAGTGAAAGAAAATCAAATCTGCAAACAATATAATTAATTAGTATTTAGTTTAATTTGCTTCATATCGTCAAAATTCTTGGCTTATGACTTAAGCTCTTATATAGAAGGTAGCTCATATATATATATATATATATATATATATATATATATATATATATATATATATATATATATAAAATTCTTTTTGCCATGTCTGATTAATCTTATAAACATGCATTTGCTATTGCTAATTAAAAAAAATGTAACTTTTACGACTTATCAACTTTCTCGGACACGTGATAACGAAGCTAGGATAACTATTAATTAGATTTATCAAACTTAATATATAATCTACAATTATCTATGTAATTATTTGTGTAATAGCATGTGTTGGCCATGTGCAACTTCACAAGTACTTTTGTCCTTATATGATCTTGCACACTACATTATACTCAATAAAGAAAAAATAAGTATAAAATTAAATTCATTATTGTTTTCATAATCATTTAATTTTGGTGATATTATGATTCGCAAATGAAAAAAGAATTAAGAGAAATGGGCCAGATATAAAATTTGATGGGATCAAATATTGACTATACCTTTTATCAGTTGATTTCGGCTCATCAACTGCACCCACCCGGCCCACGTCACTATATATTGTTATCTTCAGATATATTTAATGCCAATTATGAGATTAGGACTGCCTTTACTATGTTTTTATTTCATTATTATTAGGTTGGGTTTTCAGGAAGTAGATGCATGTTACATAAATTGTAATTCTTTTTTAAGATTTTCATCCTATAGTATTAATCCCACTAATTAATCGATTCAGTAAATAGAAAAGTTGTGGATAAGAAACCTGTATAGAGATTTTTTATTTTTTCTTGAGTTAGAAACCTATAATGATGACCTACTATATAAATTTATAATAGAGTTTTCGAATTAATAATTAGACTTAGCATACTGAAAATATTTTTGGAAAAAGACATATGATATTTGATATTGTTGCGTGTTGCGTGTTGCTCATGATTTGAATTATAATTCACCATAAGAATAAAAACATTTGCAATTACATAATAATTAAAAAAAAATCATTCAAACTTTTGACCACAAAAACAGAATCATATTAGGCCGTCATGTGAAAGATCCATGTGGCTAACGTGTCCGTATCTTATATCGAAAGCTACAAGTAAAAAACTATTGATTTAATTCAATTCTAAAATGAAATATATATAGATATAACTGAATAAAGAAAATTTTGTGTGACTTTTTGCAGTAACATCAATAATTCTGTAAGTTATAGCCCCAGTCAACCTAAGTACGTACTGACCTTAATCAGTATTTACCAAGTTATAGAGAATAAATTGTTCCACATGAATTAAATAATAAAAATAAGTCCATATTTGTTAATGTATTTTTTTTAAATGGTGAATACATTGTTACATCAAATATTACATCGAATCGAAACTATTACAATGGTATCAAACTGAATTAATTACTTGGCTAAAATTAACTAAAGAAAATATCCACATTCGTGGGAGTTTAACCCATGACCTCCTGGTCATGAAGCCTCATCCTTAATCAGGCCTTGATAATGTATTCTTAACTCCTAGATTTTAAGACAAGTTAGATTCAAATCATTTAATACTATATATAAACTTAACACAATTCATTTGGTTAATATTAATTAAGTATTTATTGTGTATTCATTAGAGATTTTTACTTTTCATTAGTACTTACCCAGTTAAATTGTAATAAAAAAAATATATTTTCGTGATGTGGACATACTTGTGTAAGAATTTCCCTAAATATAATTATACCGCAAGTTTTTCTTTTAATATATTAATCATTTGAAAGGATGTAACCATATTATACCTAATACCTAAGCAGAGATAATATATTAAAGGTAAAATTTTAGAAAACGTCTCAAACTAATTAGTAATTTTGGATTTTCATTTTAAATTATATTACCTCATCGAATTTTATCCCGCAATTTAATATTTGTTTGAAATATCGTCCCAAACTAATTACTAATTTTGATTTTTCATTCCAAATTATATCAACTCACCGAATTTCGTCTCATAATTTACCATTTTGTTTGAATTTAGTCCCAATATAATTTAATGAAAATGACGGTTCAATCTAATAATTAATTTGGGATGAATTCTGCAATATTATATAATTCTTCATATTAAAATTTACCACGTCATGACACGTAAGCAACCATGTGGTAATTTAACGGCAAATGCGCAATTTCCGTCTTATAATTAACGGTGGGACGATATTCCAAAAAAATATTAAATTACAGGATGAAATTTGCTAAGTCAAATAGTTTGGGATGAAAATCTAATCAGTGATTAGTTTGAGATAATATTTGCAATTTACATTATGTAGTAGTAGACTAGTAGTACTTAATATTTATCTCTAAAAATTTAATATTGTACTTTAACTTTTCTCTTTCTTATGTAATGAATATGTGATTATGAAAATGAAGTTTATCAATCCCAAAGCCGTGTCAGTCACTCAAAGTAATGTCAAACATTACACAACTAGATCAACTAAAATAAAAGGGACCAACTCATCAACCATCATACCAACTAATTATTATTGGGAAAAATAAAAAAACATACAACATGACCGAATTGATGATCCCATCAAAATTTCGCAGTTTCTTATTGTTCTTCCATAAAAATAAATATTTAAATAGTATATATTATCTAAATAATATCCTCTAACTTCCTTCCTTCTAAGAAAAAGCAACTAACCAACCTGGCAATCTCTCACGTATAGTTTTCCTTCAAAGTTCCCTCCTTTATTTTTCCTCTTGGAATATTTCATGCTTTCTTTTTTAGAAAAACAATTATCTTCCATTAATCAAGAAATATCTTCAATTTCAGTTTATCTTCCGAACGACATATAAATTTCAAAATAAAAATGACAAAATAATATTAGCAATAAATATTTAATTAGAATATTTTAAATCCCAATCTTAGGACAGTGAATTATACCTAGTACCAGATGAAATTTAAGACCAAATCAGGATTAACTGAATTTAAAAAATTACTTCTGAAAAGAAATCAAATAAAAAGATTAGATGAACGCAGAAAATTGATATGATTCGTCAAAATGCATAAATGATCATGCATGGACTATGATAAATCACGATATGTATAATTTAATAAAACTTAGCCATAAGAAAATCCTTTCTTAAAAAAAAAAAAAAAATCACTACTAGCTATAAATAATTCAGACGAGAATTTAATTAATTTCTTCTGAATCCAACATCACATATATAAAAAAATAAAAATAAAAAACGTGTAATAATCTACATACATAATTTGTCAAAGCTCATACCGGTAATTTCTTATAGCTCAAACCAGCCAATTAAGTGTATATTTTTCTTTTCTTTTTACATCAAACATTTCCTTTTTGTAGCGCCATTGAAATTGACCACCTCCACAATTCTGAAAAATGATTCGATTTCTTCTCCGGCGGTGATCTCAAAAAACTTCAATTTTCTCTTAGATAAAGGTGCCCGTCTGGGCTTCTTGGGGGCCGGCGGGCAGCTTAAGATTTTGGGAATCATATTCTTAGGAGATTTTGGAGTGTGACACTCTTGTTGAATAATATTGAAATCATCTTCTTCAATATTATTATTATTATTATTATTATCAGAATTGACCTTGATTAATGGTAGCCTCCTCACGAGTTCAAGATCTGTAGACATGGTGGGTGGGTGGGTGAGATGGATCGAGGTTGTGGAGAAGCTAGCTAGAAATGGAGGAGAGGGTATGAGATTTTACGTCAATTAATATATGTAAGAAGGGAATTGGGGGGGGGGGGGGGTGGGTGGGTGGGTAGAGGCGTGCAATGGAAGGTAATTGAGTGAGGAAAAGGTGGTTGGTATTTCTTTATTCTTACACAATGAAGTGGGGAACTTTTCTAACATGTCTATGTCACGAAATTAAACTGTTTGTTTGCCTTTTTTTTCTCATTTTAGGTTCAATTTTCTTTATTTGTTAATTTCTTAATTTCTTCATCACCTTATAATTAAGTACTTCACAAATCTTTAATTGGCTTTTTCTTCTTCTTCTTCTTATTATGATCACATGAAATATATTTGTGGTCATGACTTGCCATTTCTCAAGGCTGGATTTACTAAAGTTGAAATGATTTACTTTTATTGCAGATTTTAAGCATTTAATTCACAAGATTATTCGAGATTGTTGTGACTCTAGCTTAGATAAGGGAGTTTACAACATACATACATGATTTTCATGTTTGTTTCAATCATTAATTTTAGAAAGATTTTGCTTTATTAATTAGCTCTATACTCTTTAGCTGATCACTTACACATGGTTGTTTCAGATTACATTTATATATATTTCTAAATATCGGTCAAAAACAATTATTTTATATAAAATTATATTTAATTGGCATTAAATCGATCAATGCGCGTAAGTAATAATCATATAATATAATACTACTTATGGTATAAGGATATATCTTATCCTTGTTTAGTGATAATCATAATCATTATAATTTAATGGCGCTTACTCAAAATTCTTCTCATGACTATAAAACCTTAAGAACGACCGATTAGTATAACACAATAATTAAGAACATTAGACTAAATTTAAGAAAAGGACTTGAAAGTCAAATGTCTCCGATGGCAATTAGAAACTTGTATCCAAAATTCAATACAATGAATTAATTAATTGGTTATGTTTGGAACAATGACGACGAGGCTGAAAGGCTATATATGCCGATGAGACCATCTCCAAAAAATGTCCGTGTAAATTCTTTCCTCTTATCTTAAAATTTAAATGATGCACAGTGTTATATATTACCACTTTTTACTCTTCACTCCAACAACTAATTTATATTTTAAAATTTCACTTTCAAACAATCACATCACATCACTCAAACAACTCATTTATATTTTAACAAACTACTTTTAATTTTTATTAATTTATCAATAATAATTAGAACTAACAATAATACATATATTGATTTCAAATTAAAAAATAAAAAATTAATTTTAATGTTTATTCAAAAAATTGTATAATTTTTTTATTAGGAAAAATATTTAAGATCATGTTTGGCTCTGTTTTTGCATTAACCTGAAAATCAAATTTCTGGTTAATGCAAAAGGCGGCGGGGAGAGGGAGAGGGTGGGGGATAGGTTTGGGCTAGGGCTTTGGGTTCGGGCCGGGTTAGCACTTTTAGGGTGGGTTTGGGCTTGGGTAGTGGAGTCTCCGCCGGCCGAAGGTGGACGGAGGAAGGCGACGGAGTGTGTTTGGGTTTTGGTTTTGTTATTTTTGTGGTTTCGGGTTCGGGATCTGGATCTGGTGGTTTGCATTATGGTTAGAGGTATTGGGTTGGGTTTGGTCGGCGGTGGCTGGAGTTGGAGAGTTGGGAGATGGAGTGAATTCTTTGTAGGGGAGACAATTTTTTATTCAGAAAGTACAATTTGCTTTTGCATTTCTCTGCACTTGGCAGGAGTAAATTTTGAGTTTAAACTTAAAGAAAATAAGAGGTTGATAAAATATAAATGGTCTCTTGGAGCTGTTTATTTTGAGAATTCTTAAAAAAAATTCTTATAATTTGAGTTTTAAGAGCTCTCTTGAAGTTTGTCTGAAGCTCTCGTAAATTAAAAGGGTTATGTTTGTAATTAGACTATAATTGTGCTTTAATATTAATAAAATAAAATCGATATAGTCACCGTCTAGACATTAAAGTGAGTGAAACAAGACATGCAAAAGGAGAAGAAAAAATCAGCACTATATTATAGAGAAAGATTCTATTCTAATTAACACAGATGAGGTGACCATTATTCAGATTGTTCTCTCGTTAAAGGGATTCCTGGTGTGCTGTTAAATCTTCTTAAGTACAGCTAGAACATGTGAGGTGTCTATCATTATTATATAATTAATAAATTACTACAGCTAACAATTACATGACAGGCTATTGTAATTTAATTGGATGAAAGAGATTCTTAATACGGTATGCCAGTGGATACACCCACACATGAGAAAAGCTTTCTTCCCCAAGTTGGTGAACTGAATTTGATGCGATTTTTCTTTTTCACTTTTTGGGGATTTGTCGCAACTGCAAGTTTAGAAGTTACGTTAAAGCGTTAAAAGGTAGTAATAACTAAATGGGCACCCACCATAGTCACGCGCTTTATGCAACATGTATAGGTTCTCCTTTTTCTGTTTTTGGTTATTTATTAATTATTCCTTTTTTTTTTTAAGTGAAACAGTGACCGTACTAACATTATATTCACATATCAACAAATACAAACAATGTCACTAAAAAAAATACTTGTATAACACTATTAAATATTACTACCTAAGCACTTTTTTCTTCATTTTCTAGCAAAATAATTCAATAAATTAATGTTAATATCATGTTAGTTTAAGGAGAAATTATATCATAAATTGAATTTAGTTTGATTAAACTTAAAGTATTTTCGTGTAACATATATTAATTTGTTATAAATATATAGATAGGTTTTGCCTAGTGAGGTATAGGCAAGAACATTCCTAGTTTAAGCTATAATTTATGGACTGCAGAAAATCACTACCCAATTTATTGGTAGAAACTACAAAATAAATATTTTTTATAATAATTAATTTAAATACATATTCATTTAATCACAATTTTTTCTCTTTCCTTCAGTAGATTCTTTTTGCGGGTCAAAACTGTAATTATATAGTAAATGACGTGACATTATTTATTCCAAAACATCTAAATCAGACGCGTACTTTTCTTTCCGAATCTACAATAGTATTATTAAGTGAACATATGCGTAATGTCGAGTTTTTTTCCTATATAGCCTATTATATAAAAGTATTTCTCAAAATGACCGGAACTGAAAAGTATTTTCCTAAATGTACCTCTTTGTTAAAATCGCTATTGGCAGTATCGATTTTACCTAAATCGATGTTGCCAATAGCGATTTATCAGTCATCTCCGAAAATTTAAAAAAAATAAATTTCACTTAAAATCGATACTGGCAGTATCGATTTTAATTAATATACTGTTTAATTAATATACGGTCTAATTAATATACGGTTTAATTAATATACGGTTAAAATCGACACTAGCAGTGTCAATTTTAAACTTTTTTTTTTTTTTTAAATGTGAATAACCTCTATCTTATTTTTGGTGAACGAACCTCGATTTGTATAACTCAAACAATAAAGAACAACTCAATTTTATAGGGAAATTGGTGAAGGATCGTATGTCACAGATATTCGTGCAAGTCAAGTTCAATTGTCTGAGAGTGACGAAATAGGTATAGGCTTGCTTTTCAATGGCGTGATGAAAGGTGCTCGTGGTATGCCTATTACAACAATTATTGAGACTTCATTTTATCGTTGTGTTTATTACTTTCAATCTAGACTTGGTATTGCTGAACTTGCTCGTGAAAATACTGGCCTACCAAACTCCGAACCCCAAAATCGATTTAGTCCCAAGGTTTACCAAATGCTTCTCCACAACACCTCAAAGGTTGGGGGTATGCATGTAACAATCTTCAGCAATTCTATACGTGGGGGCGGTGGGGTTTATTCTGTAATCACAGGTCGTCGCATGACGAAGGGAGGTAATGTTCAAACTGTGTGCATTGGCGAAAGGACATGCACTTGTGGTAAGTGAGTAGCCTATCATGTTCCTTGTTCCCACGTTCTTGCTTGTTGTAGTAACCAAAATGTTGATCCTTTATCTTTTGTATCATCATTTTATACCGTTGAGAATTATTCGAGGACATGGAGTGGTAGATTTGAACCATTGAATAATGAGTATTATTGGAACGAGTATTATGGTCCGGTGTTCAAACCAAACTACAAGCTTTAACGGGAAAAAGGTTGACCAAAATCAAGACGCATTCGCAATGAAATGGATTTTCAAACCGACAAACGGGTGATTCATTGTTCTACTTGTGGGAAGGAAGGACATACGCGTCGCAAATGCACGAATAATAGGACATAATTTCATATATGTTATTGTAATTGAGCTATTAATGTGGAGACATTTTTATGTATTGAACTTGTTATGCAGGTAACATTGTTATGGTGAATTGATTATGTTATTGAGTTGTTCTTTATTGTTTGAGTTATACAAATTGAGGTTCGTTCACAAAAAATAAGATAGAGGTTATTCACATTTTTTTTTTAAAAAAAAAAAAGTTTAAAATCGACACTGCTAGTGTCGATTTTAACCGTATATTAATTAAACTGTATATTAATTAGACCGTATATTAATTAAACCGTATATTAATTAAAATCGATACTACCAGTATCGATTTTAAGTGAATTTTTTTTTTGAATTTTCGGAGATGACTGATAAATCGCTATTGACAACATCGATTTTAAGTAAAATCGACACTGTCAATAGCGATTTTAACAAAGAGGTACATTTAGGGAAATACTTTTCAGTTCCGGTTATTTTGGAAAATACTTTTGTATAATAGGCTATATAGGAAAAAAACTCCGTAATGTCCCTAATTTTCAGTACAATATATATTGTAAAATAAAAATAATACTCCTTTAAATGATTTATATATTTGTCAGAAAAGGTATTGCTGACTGTTGAACCCTTAAAAACTTTCTTTTACCATGTTGCCATGTTGGTTCAAAATTTTAATCATCCATAAATTTATCGAATTAATTCTTATTAATTAAATTAAATTGAAATCAATACTCATAAAGGTTGTTGTGTCAGTCAGTGTCAATTGTCAAACCCACCTCAAGTTCGATAACAAATGATCACATAACTCACCTTAAATTCGATAAATATTAAGGCAGTTTTTTTCCAGAGAATATAATCATTATAAATAATGAGAGGATCTAAACTTTGTAAGTGACTACTACTAGGTTATGGCCTCAATAACGTAATTAACGCAATTGTTCTTGCTAAAATATTATGGCCGGCTAATATGATGTAATCTCCCCTTTGGAGAGGTTTCACGTAATATTTATGTCTGAAACGTTTCAAAATAGATTAAGTAAAGTCTAAGTTTAGAATAGTTTTAGAACAAAAACTTGATGTAACCATGGGACAAAAGTACATGTTTTGAATTAAAATACTTTTATTTATAAACAAAAACCTCATAATAAGAACAATTATACAAATGATTGGTTTAGAGAAAGTGACTAGTCCACAAATATGTGGAACTCGAATTTGAATTTCAACTGGGAGAGATTACCATGTAAAGTATTCGAGACGTCTTACAAAATTAAGTCGGATCTAAGACCTGAATACCCTCGACAAACCAAAATAAAATTACATAATGAGAGATTGTCTCGATATGTATAAGTCACAACATGTTGAGGTTTTATCCAATACTAACTAAGACTGTAATAATTAACAAATCCTATTGGAAAAAAAATGCTTTCTAACATAATCCTAACAAGCGATAGAAATATCAATTATGATTAGCGATTCCTATTGCACATCACATATTCATCAATTTTTTGGAGCTTGTTCTATATATATTCTCACCCTTAGATAAAGCTTTATGAAAAATTGGTAAAAAAAAATAAGACAGACAGGTGTAATAATATACTATATAGTTGAAAAGCAATTTAAATATTAATATGAAGACAGAAAAGTAAATCTTGAGAGCACTATTGAATAGCAAAGATGGAGTAGACACTTTATAAACCTTTCGTCCATTTTCTCCTGTTTGACAAAAAGTATATAAAAATTATATGCATGTCACGCTTCTCCCACAATTTGATGAAAGCATGCATGTTTTCCTCCTAACATTTTGTGCTCTTAATTAATTAGACATGGAAACATTAATTATTTCTTTCCAACATGCACTATATATATATTATCACCATACCACCACTCATGTTCAGGGGCGGATTCAGAATTTTTGGTCGGGGACTAAACTTATATAAAAAAAAAAAATCTATCAAACAGTTAAACTTAAAATTCATACTATTCACGAGAAAATATATGACGCAATATAGAAATAGGAAGATGGAGTTTGACAAAAATAAACCCCACTGGATATTTTAATTACATATGATACCCCATTATAGTCGCAAAAGAACCCAAAATATCTACATATTTACTTTAATAATTGACCACGATGATTTTTCATCTTTTGAAATCGGTCCATGATAGCATCGTTTAAAATACTACTAAATATGTCTCTCTCTATAAAGACGACTAAATTATCATTTAATTAGCCATTGATCGCCCATTCGGTTACGAAGTCGATTCTTTACTATCTTCATAGCCGAAAAAGCTCTCTCCACTGATGCCGATGCAATGGGTAGAATAAGCGTCAATGTCATAAGTTTGTAAACCATCGTGAATGCGACATGTCTTTAAGTTGCAACCATCTTCTTAGCAAGATCACCAATTCCTTGCATCTAGAAAAATCATCACTTGATCGAACATCCCTAATATAATTTTCAAGTTGATTGGGAAGGAGGTGGCAATGGTGGCTGGTTTGGAGATATTGGGAGTAGAGAAAAATTGAGGGCCTGTTTGTTTGGTGTTTGGGAAAGTAGTGGAAGTTTGTGAAATAATCTCGATTTGCGTAATGTTGCTTGTTTGTGTTTTGAGAGAGTGGTTTGAGAAATAAAGTAGTTGTAGGTTTTTTTTGGAAAAATTATGTTGTAGATGTAAGATGTGTAAGACTTTATGTCAAATCATGTTTGTTGTGAGATAAATTGTGTAAGAGATGGGTTAATTACTTTATGTCAAATCAGAGTAGAGTTTGTATAGGCTTTGTTTAAAGATAAGAAAATTGTTGTTTGTTTGGGTTTTGAGAGAGTAGTTTGAGAAAATTGAGAGATGAAAAATTTATTTCAGAAAATAGAAAACATGTTTGTTTGGCATTTCCCAAACACGAAAAAATTTTGGGAAACGCCAAACAAACTACCCCTGAGCTTTTTATTGGAGCTTAGAAATTGGGTAGAGTGAATTATTATTAGAGTGGATTGTGATATTAATTGAACTAAGACTATATCTGAACTGAAAATTTCATAGTGGACTAATTTATTGAAATTTTGTTTTTCAAAAAAAAAAAAAAAAAATACACCACTACAATAATTTAAAAAAAAAACAATTTAGGGGGGGGACTATAGCCCCTTGTCCCTGTGTCCGTCCGCCCATGACCATGCACCCATACAAAAAGTTATCCTACAACACGTACAGGTCAGACTCGATCAATTTTGACAACATCCATTCAGTTGCAAACAAAATATATATGTTTGATATTTTTATTATTATATTACATTTTCTAAACACCAAAAGTAATAATTAAATATATATGTGTATATAGCACATACAAACAAATAGACAAAGGGGCCGTTTGGTATGGTGTATGGGATTAAGGTGGATTAGATTGAAGCAGAATTGAAGGTCATATTAAAATCATGTTTGGTAGATTTGATTGAATGCTTCCATGTTAATTATAAATTGATATAGATTTTAATTTGTGATTTATTTATGTATAATATTTTTCCATTTTCAGATTTTTGAGAAGAATTTTATGATATTTAATGATATGTTAAAAAGGAAATATGTAAATTTGAGGTTATTAGTAATATTTACATAATCCATATTCACCCGGATTAACTAATCCACCCACGCATGGGTGGATTATAATCTAGTCTTAATACCGGGTCGTAAGGATTTAATCCATTTGACCCGGTATTAGAGCAATGTCACCAAACGTTGTATAAGCCCATATTAACTAATATAATATGATCTAATACCCCCTATTAGGTCCTACCAAACGACCCCAAATAGGATACATCATACATAGGAGAAGGACGTGCATAGGATACCAAGGCGAGCCTTGAATACGCCCGCCTAACTACCACATCTCACTGCATTAAAAACAAAATATACAACTATATATGTTATTCTTTTTTTTTTTTAGGTTACCAAATACCCCAATTAATTAACCTCTTCTCTCTTCAAATGAATCTTTCCACGTGAATTGTCCCACTAACTCCAATTTGCTTTCTTTTCACTCTTTCACCAAACTTGGGAACAATTCTTTTACTAGATACATATAAAAGCAAAACACATATATGCGCATTTAAGCTACAAATTCTTAGAAAGAAATTCATATTTATTCGAGATCATGTGAGATAGTCTCTCGAGTTAGTTTGAAATCTGCATATATTTATTATTTAAATTTTGTATTGCATATTATTTAATATTCGGTAAAAATCCCTCATTACAAAATAAGTTATTTCGAGCGGCATATTTTAAAATATCATTTTAAATATGTTATAGTTGATCCTCACAATCTCATATGAACTAGTTTAAAAACAATTTCTTCAAATATGTTAATCCGAAAATAACTATTTTGTATAGATGAGATGCTTAGACTGAATATTTAATAATACTCTATATGTGATAAAAAATTCACAGAATAATTTCATGCAGGTTTCAAGCACATAAAATGATATCTTGTTTTTTCTTTTTTTTCCAATTTAACAAAATCATCTGTTTACAATTGTCTCAAATACGAATTTTCTTTTATCAACATGGTCTCTATTAGTTAATACATATATCATATATATATATATGTATGTATATAAAGTTTGCTATAGTTGAAAGTCAAAATCTATCGTTTAATATTTATTATTAGAATGGAGGGTGTACGTTGTATAAGTAGCCCCACCAGCAGCCACATATGTTTCCATTTGTAGTCCTTCTAAACCGCTTACGGGTGAAAGTGGCCAAAACAAGATAAGATAAGTTTAATTTTTTAAAAGCATCCTAGGTTCTATATATGAATTCTCTCTTTTCCTATAATTTTATAAATTAATCATATCATTTTATTTAAACTTTCAAACATATATTAGTTGATTAATTACAGTGCGGTTTATTAATTTAACCAGTGTGGTGAATTTGATGCAGACAATTTAAATGATCGAATTTGATTGCATGGGATAATGTGCAATGATACTAGTAATTGTGTGTTCCCCCTCGATAATTGTAATTATGTGTCATGATTTATTCTTAGTTACTACTATTGATTTCACCACCTTAACCACCATCATATCGATCGCCTTTATTCCTTGTCAAAGGTTTTACTATAATTAATCAGCAATATATATTGACATTTCACCGCTTTTCCAATGTTAACAATCCCAAGGAAAGATATCATGTGGAGTGTGTACTTAATTAATTTGGATGGCTCAAATACATATTGTATCAAAGAAAAAATATGGTTAACAATTTTATAAGGCCATCTTCAATCGGCGGGTTTCAACTGATCAAAGGGAGGAGTTAGCACCCGGTTTTCAGTTGGAGTTGTATTTAAATTTGGTGTTAGATTTAATAAAGTGATTAATTAAATTTTTTTCTACATTCCTCAAATTCATACAAAATAAAATATAATTAAAATTTAGTTTGCAGTTTAAATAAATATTGTTAGTTTTAATTTTAAAGTCACCTAATAATAATATATTGCTATTATTATTATTATTATTATTATCAAGTGAAAATGAAGAAAATTGTAAAATAAAATTAAATGGAAAGGGATTGTTCTTCGGGTGGAGATGAGAGGCAAGGGAGACCATGAGGGGGTGAGGAGTGGAGGGCAAGTAGATATGTGGTTCGGTTGTATATATGCCCTAAAATCAAGCTCATGAAATTGCAGTCTAGCAGTAAAGTTGAGGTGCCAAGACTAAAGATCTTAGGTTCGACTCTAGGGTGAGTATTCTTTAGTAACAAGTATTGAATGCACTTTAGTGATAGTGTACTATATATTAGCATTAAACATATGATACAAAAATCGTGCCCAAAAGCAGACAAGTTGTAGTTCAATGACTAAATTTTAATTCTGTCCATCTGGGCCTTAATTAGACTAATTAATTATCAAAAAGGAAAAAATCTGGGCCTTAATTTTCTTCTTAGAATCTTAATTTCATCTTCTAATGAAATGGACTGTGATTAAATTAAAAATGAAATGGGCTGTAGATACGGCTGTATACACATTGCCGGATTAACAAGGTCAAGTTCTTCCGAACCTATCTTTCTTAATTTGTTTTTTAATAGTCAACCTCTTTTATCTTTTCTTTTTAATTTGTCAACTTGGTCTGGCTTTTGAGATAAGTAATGTCTAAATCTTGTGTGTCTTAATCCAATCCATATAAAATCTCTTACTTCATTCAAAATTGTTTATGTATACAGTACTATGTACAATTTGGTTTGATGTATATCTGAATTTTCAAGGAAATAATTATTACAGTCACCAGAAATATGTAAGCTTATGTTGTCAAAACATATTATACTATGTATATACTAGTTTAACTCCAATACTATCTTGGCAACTTATATATATAAAATAAGTTACACATTTTTAATTGCTTAGTTTTATTAGCCTAAAGGACTTACATAAATCGTGAGGTATTCATTTCAGTTAATAATAATAATAATAATAGTACAATCTTCGTTTTCTCTTCATTCAAAAAATTTATCAACTTAAACGTTTACGGGGTGTTACATAAATTAACTCCAATAATGATATTGTTTGTTTTGATATCTAAGCCATTCTTCATACTTATAATTATTGACATATATCATTTTTGTACCCAAAAAAAATATATATATATATCATTTTTTCACATGAGGAACACAATAATCTCAATATATAACATAACTATATCATACATATTTGGGTAAACACCACTTTTGGTCCCTCTTATCATTAACTTTTTACAGAGTGGTCCCTCTTATGTTTTTTTTCCCGCTTTAGTCCCTACTATGAATTATTTGTTTCACTTTAGTCAGTTTCAAGTGGTCCAAGGCGATTCCGATAACATTTGATATGCTCTTAAGGGCAATTTTGTCATTTCAAGTAAACTAACAGGGATATTTTCGTCTTTCTAATTATTAAAAAAAAAAATATATAATCTCTTCCAATCTAGGCTTTCATTCGTATCCAACTTAATTGTACATTTCGTTCCAAACTAAAGTTTTTTCCTAAAAACTTTTTCAAACACCAAAATTGCTCACCAATTAAACAATATCTCAAATAGTCTCAATAGTGAACGAACGAAAATACCCTAAAAAATATTCATATGCATGTCACGTGTTATCGGAACCACCTGATAAGGACTAAAGTGAAACACATAATTTATAGTAGGGACTAAAGTGAAACAAATAATTCATAGTATGGACTAAAGTGGGAAAAAAAATATATGAGGGACTACTCTGTAAAAAGTTAATGATAAGAGGGACCAAAAGTGGTATTTACCCTACATATTTTTATGAATTCTTCTTGGCTGGCCAACGAAATTTCTGAACCAACTCGGTTTTAATAAGCACAAACATCCCATTCTCATCTATACTCCAAAAAAGATATCCAAGAGCACACCTGCCATAATCTACATTCGAATCAACCACATTGAAAGTTGCACCCAAATCACCCAATTTAACCCCACAAGTAGCAACGCTTCTATGTTCATCAAACAATGAAGTTATAAACATACTAGATTCCTTAGGTTTAATCGAAATCTTGCCAATATTAACACCAGTTACATCTCTACACTCAACAAGTAGAACATCATGATTTAGCGAATCATTGTCTATGTGAACCTCACAATCTCTCGCATTGACCAAAGAGACTAATACATTCACCACAAACAGAATTATAACAAAATTCTTTGAATAACTAGGGGAAGAACAAGTACTCATGGTTTTAATTGGATGTTGTGTTAATTTGTGTTTATTTTATGCATGCCCTCAGCCCTTATATATTGATTTTGACGATGGCCTTTTTTTGGTAATTTTTTGGTTATATAGTAATAAATATTTTACTGGGAGATATACTTGAATTTGGGAAAGGGAGTATGAAAGTCAAAGCGAATATTATTATTATTTAAACCATATTGGGTTCATATATTTTAAGACCATACTATTTACTAAATTAATTTTAATTACAATTTGGAAGTTCTGGGATATGAAATTGGTAAAATAAGGTATGTAAATAAAGTAAATTTATTTAAAGATATTCTGAGAAATGAAATTGGTAAAATAAGGTATGAAAATAAAGTAAAATAATTTTAAGATAATCTGAGATATGAAATTGGTAAAATAAGGTATGTAAATAAAGTAAATTTATTTAAAGATATTCTGAGAAATGAAATTGGTAAAATAAGGAATGAAAATAAAGTAAAATAATTTTAAGATATTCTGAGATATGAAATTGGTAAAATGAGCGATGTAAATAAAGTAAATTTATTTAAAAATATATGGTAACCAAATTGGAAACAAAGAGGAAGAATCGCTTGGGTCCAAGTAAAAATAAAGTAGAGTCAAAAAATAAAAAATAAAATGAAAAAAATTAAAGTGGAGCAAAACGACGTCGTTTCAATTACGTAAGAGAAAAAAAAAAGGGAAAACAGAGTGAAGGGCCCACCGGCAAAGTTGGACCACGGAAATAATGGACAAAAATAAAGAAAAATGAAATCCAAAGCAAATCAGGGGGAAATTGAATTAAACGGTGTAGTTTCATAATTAAAACAGCAAGAAATTAATAAATGGAAACAATAATCAGTTTTACTGCTCAGAAAACCAATCTGTCTCTTATTAGATACTAGTGGCCGTGGCACGCGGTACTCGCATACAACTCGAGAAAATATGTAGATTTAAAATATGAAAAACTGATTATAAAAAGTTTTCAAATGAAACTTTAAATGAAGATGAAAATTTCAGAATCAAAATATATAAAGATAAATTGAAAAATATACACGGTAAAATCAAACACATAAGAATACATATTTTAGTATTACTTTAGTATTTTGAAAGTTTGAACCAAACTCCTACTCTCTCCTCACAAATGGCCCTTCTTTTCATCAGCTAAAACAAACTAACAAAATTTAATTGAAAGTGGTTGAAAATTATTTTGGATAGGGGAAGCACCAAAGTAAAGGGAAATCAAATATAGAGAAAAATCAAGTACTAATAACTTTTGGTAATTTTCCAATGTAAATTACATAGTTGTGCAAAATTATCATCAACGCAACCAAGAGAGAAAATTCGGATAGGAATAGTGAGAGATTAAAGTGGATACATGAAGAATTACCATTTAAAATTAGTGGTGGAAATCGTTTCAAGGATAATGGTTTAGACGGTTGATTTTATTATTTAACGGGGTTGGATAATACTTTTTAGTTATGAATATGGTGAGTGTTAGATCTTTTATATAAGTGGGATGACATGGTAACATGATGAATAGTTTTTAGTGGATAATAATTTATCATTTTATTACGTTTTTAAAATTCAAAAATTTAGAATTAGTTTTGGAAAGACATAACTTTTTGGTGTAGCATGATATAATAACCGTCACTTTTTAAGTAAAATCAGGCTTTCGTTTTTAATTAGGCCATCTCCAGCGGTATAGGCGGGGGCGGGGCCGGGGTCGGGGTGGTGGCGGCGAGTCGTCTCCAGCGGTGCGGGGCGGGGGCCGGGGTCGCGAGCGGGGCGGAACGGGCTGGGCGCAGGGCTCGGCGGAGCCCTGCGCCCAGCCCGCTCCGCGAGTGGGAAGAAAGGGGGCGCGTGCAAACACGCGCCCCTCTTTAAGTCAGGTGCCGCCAAGTGGCGGCACCTGATTGGATCCGGTTTTTTTTTTTTCTTTTTTTTTGTTGTGTATTTATTGTGTGTATGGTTTATTTAATGTGTGTATGATTTTGTATAATTAATGTGTTGTATGTAATTTTAATTAATGTGTTGTTTTAATTTAATAAATGTGTTGTTTTAATTAAATAAAAATTTTAAATGGTTAATTAATGTGTTGTATGTATTTTTAGTTAAATAAAATAAATTATTTTGGGCCGAAAATAGCAAAACTAGATCTGCCCGAAATAGGATTTTTGGACGACATTCGTGTCCGCAGGTCGCGGGCACGCACAAGTCTTGAAGGGCCGTGTGATAATCTAACCGAAGATTTGCACCCCCCCCCCGCGCGCGAGGAGGGAGCCTTCTAGTAATAATTTCTTAACCCTTATGGTTTAGAAATCATATATAAATCCAAGTTTTTTTTATCACACTTCCAATGTGGGATAAGTTCATTTTTTTTTCCAATTTTTTCCATTATATATGTGAACTTTGAGATTTAATTTCTCATTCACCCGTATTCCGATTTGGACGTACCATATACCATTTTAATCTACTCACGGAGTAGAATATAATTCGGTCAAGACCCGACTCTTTACTCAAAGTGGGTCCCACTTAAAATACGTCCAAAATGGTCCATTAATTTACTTTTTTCAACACTATGTTTATGAGGTTTATAAGGAGCTTTAGGACTATTTTTATTTTCTTTTCCTTGATTATGTTGTGTATTGTTGTGTAATTAATGTTGTGTATTGTTGTAATTAAAGTGTTATTTTAATTAATACTCCGTACTTAAAAAAATAAAACTATAATATTAATAGGTGAGAGTTTGCGTATTATGTATTAATTTTAAGTTACTTTAATTAAATAATCTATTTAATATTAATATTTTAATATAATTAATAATTAAATTACGAGTACTAATATAATTACTATTATTAATATTAAAAAAATTTAAAACTATAATATTAATAGGTGAGAGTGGGCAAAGTTTCAAAATGGAATTAATTCCCCCACGGAGCCCCAACCATTGGAGACGACGACAGGGCTCAGGGCTAGCCCTGGGGCTGCCCCGGAGGGGCAGCCCCAGGGCTAGCCCTGAACCATTGGAGATGGCCTTAGTATAGATATAGAAAATAATAGGTGTTAAACTGTCACAATCAATTAACCAACAATGTCCTTTTAAGTTATTTTCACATCACACAAAAAAGACATACTTAACCACCACCATCAATTTACTTCTCACTATTTTCCTAAAAAAAGGTTCGGGCTTGCTATGGGCTTGGCTAAACTGCCCATAGTTCACCATACAAAATATGCCATGTGGCGAAAATGGCCCCTATTACCTGATAAATATTTACACTATAGGGTCGCGAGAAATGACTTCTATGCATCTGTCTTCTTTTTCTTCCATTCTTCTTAAAACCGAGGAGTGTGCCAATTAATCAATCATCAAGTTTAAGCAAAAAAACACCTGAAATTAAACACTACGAACCAATATAAGCAATGTAGAACAAGAATCAAGACAAAAACATTCAAAAAACCGCTAGAATCGAAGATCCCGAAATCTAATTTGAAGCCCAGTTTGCAAAAATTCAACAAGAGATGTTGTTAATTGCGAAGGAAATAGGCTGTAATCAAACCTCCGAACATAAAGAAGAAGATTCCTCAAGAAATCCGAACCAATTTTGAATGAAATTCACGGCCCGTTTAAGTTCTTGAGGGCCCGAACCTCTGAATCACTTAAATGAACACGGCAAACAACAATTAAATACTCCAGGAGTGTTTTCCAATCAAAATCGAACAGAAATCTCACGGCCTGTTCAAGTTCTTCACGGCCCGAATTAAATTCCAGCTCAATTAGTGTATGTAATGCGAAATTAACTTCGGAAACACTCTACCCAGGCCCTAGAGAAGAGTAAACGGGCAGCAATTGTCACTACGTGATGTCAAAAATTTTTATATGATTTTTAATTGTTTTCGTACGTGAAGTTATAAAATTAGCAGCAGGTTAGTTTATATATTATAAAATTGCAATTTTATAATAAGTTCAGTTCGAACATAAGAGTATTGTTTTCTTCTGGTGGATTTTTTAAGATTTATTCAAAGTTTTTTATGATTTAATTGCTATATTCTTAGCAGCAGCAATGGATCATTTTAGTTGTTATTATGTTATTAATATATATTATTAATAAGGAGGGACAAATGTGTAAAGGAAACTAATGTTACCTACTATGAGTGACCTGAACAGCAGGTGACTAATTTAATAATAAAATATTCCAGCAGTTTTCCACAAGCTGAACTGCTGGTTGAAGCTCCTAAAAAGATTTTAGTTAATGGGAAAAGATAGAGATGGTTCAATAACTATAGCGCATTAGCAAATTTACCCCCAAGTGTAATTGGGCCGATAATTTTGCTCAACAACAAACAAATTTTAAGTAGTTTTAGTATCATTCCGGCCCAATTGCAACAATTAATCTCACATGCGAGTCATGTGCTTAATAATTTGAGATTTTTCTGAACTATAAAAGTAATGACTACATATTTACATCAAATAAATATTTTTGAGCATTTTGACTGAATTTTGGAACATATAATTACATATTTAGCCTCAAATTAGAATTGAGCATATTGACTTAATTTTTAAATTAATTACTACATGTTTACCCCAAATTAGGATTCGTGCATCTTGATTAAATTGTAAAGCTAATAACTATATTGTTAACAGCCCCTCCCCCCCCCCCCCCAAAAAAAATTGTGTAATATATCATATATAGTTTATAATCAATTTTGAAATTCAATCAAAATGATCAATTATACTATTTGGGGGTAAATATGAAATTATCAGTTTTTAAATTCAGTTAAAATGCTCAAATTCTAATTTTGGAGGATAAATTGATAAAATACAATTAATAACTTCAAAATCCCCAAAAATTACTTCGAATTTATAAATTATGAGGTTATTTTTTTCAGTTGGAGCGAAATGGTACTTAAATTACTTCGAATTTATAAATTATGAGGTAAAATTGCCAACAAAAAACATGTGGATTAGACTTTCCACTTTAGTCATGTAACTATTTTTGTTTTATTCCAGAGTAAAATTGTATATTTATTCATGTATTAAATAACTTCTAAATATAAATATAGGAGACCAAAAATAAAAAGCCCGAATCATCAACCATATATTATAACAGATTAAAAATTGAACACACGAAAGAAGTGTAATTGAAGATTTCACTCAGGAGATCTGTCACACAGTGATCATATAATAAAACCAATCGCAACAGAATGGTAATGTGTTTACAGATTATTACCCCCATACTAAGACAATCTATTCTCAGGTTTAAGAACAAAAACGAGGACGACGACGATTATTATTATTCAGTCCAAAACTTAACGAAAGCAGAGATAAACGCCTTGACTGCTGCCACAAGGGGATTAGTCTCAGGTTGAGTAGTAGATTTCTTTGATGCCCTCTCCCAAGTTTCACTGCAAACGAAAACCATGAAAAGGGTAATTATGTAAAAGCCTCAGCGTTTTAGGAATACTGATTAGAACTTACAGATTGATCCTGTCGAGCATGGGATTGCTTCCTACTGGAACACTGCTTTTATCCTGGTCGCTAAGTTTCATTCGGACTGCAGTCGAGTCCTTGGTAGAACCTTCGACCTGCCAAAGGGTATCCAAATCATAACGGAAAACTAGTCTTTGGCTTAAGTTAGCAACCAACTGACATACGCAACTGCTTCAAAATGGAAATGCATTTCGATACATTTTTTTAATTTCTTTCGAGGACACTAGAAGGGTACACATACATAGTATGAGGAGGACATTAGAGCAATTTGTGATCTCAATATCTAGTTACCTAAAGACAATTGTTTAACAAACTCAATATGCATCAACCCTTTAAAAAGTTAAATCAATTTTTTCTAATAAATCTTCTTTTGGAAAAGGCACTATCCTACAAATATAAGAAGCCTAGCAACACATGACTCATGTTAAATTTATATAGTTTTGCATAATTGAGATACAATGAAAAGTCACAATTTGAGATGATCTAAAACCTAAAAGCACTCGGATTTAAGAACAAAACTTGAAAAGAGACATGAATTGCTTTTTCTTTCTCCCTACTTATTGGTTTTAGATAAAAGCTTACCTTAGTTCCAACAGGCAACAACTCCTCAGATTCAAGGTTCTTGATATCACCTGCATCAAGTAAAGTGTGTTCGGAGGTTATACAACTTTTTGAACTTTCAAGAGATGGGTCCTGAAGATTTAACTCCACTTTGCCTTCGTCATATTGACCATTCAGATCCGCTGTTGAATCTGAAAGCTTTTTATCATCCTCCTTGATAAAGACATCAGAAGAGCTTTGAACAAACGGCATTTTGTCTTGTTGAATGGCCTTATCTTTGAAAGTTCCATCTGCTTCAAGTAATTTACCAGATTCTCCATTAATTTCGTGAATTGTTGTTGAAACAGGCCTTAATGGAAATGTCTCCACCACAACATTAGAGTTCATATTAGAAATTACAGCTTGCAATGCCTCAGCATCTTTGGGTCCATCTTTCTCTCTATCCAGACTCTCCATAACTAAGGACTCCACGTGAATTTGTTGCCCGAATTCATTGGTTTTATCACCTTTTGAATCATTCCCATTGACATATTTTTCATCAATAAGCCTATGAATCTTCGGTCCATCAACAATTTTCTCATTCTCAAATTCACTGCTCTTAGCTTGAGGTAATTGATCGCTAGAGCTTGAAACTTCTTCCGTGATTCCATCTTCAAAATGATTAAGTGCAGGATGACTTATATTTTCTTTAACAGAGTCTTCATCTTTGTCAGACACTTTGCTTAGTCTCTTAACAATTTGCTCATTGTCCAATTCCAAGGGGTCAAGTCCATGGAACTGCACTCTAGAATGCTCTTGAGTTGTAATTTGGTGTTCATTGGGCAGAATAGGCGCCATAATATGAATTCTATCCGTTACGGGAAATTCACTCCGAGGTTCCATAGAGATAGACCCTAGTGGGTGTTGTTCCAGAAACCCAGAATCATCATACTCTTCTAAGGAAATTTTAGGTGGAGCTAACACTCTATTTTCTTGAATTATTTCTCTAACAATCTCTCGCACTGTATAGAAAGAACCACCAACTTCTTTGTGTGTAAGGTTGAGGGATGGGAAACTCCCATTGTTATTTTTCTGATATCTGGAAGCATGAAAAAATCTGATTAGGTGTGTTTGTGTAGAAGAGAAATATCAATTTATAGTAGGAAAAAGGGAAAGAAACTCAAATCATCATAATTACATAAAAAGCACCACATAGAATTAAGAAAAAGGCAAGCATCTCTACCACCTCCCCTATCCACCAACCCAACTCCAATGCACATGCGAGATATTAATAACATATATAATATCCTTACTGGCTATATGTAATACTCAAATTACATCACTCATTCATACTTAGAAAAGGTCCAAGGAGAGGGTGGAGCAGAGCTCTTCATGTAGACCAAGTATCTTACAACTCGATAACCAATATTAGTCATGCATATTTCAGAAAGAATATGGCTTCAAAACATTGAAATCAAAAGTATCACAAGTACCAAAATGAGAGTATCCAAGTAGTCACTCGAGCTCAAATGCAAACCAAGTATGCTGCAATGTGCTAGATAAACTTGTTTGCTCTGACATATATTTTCTAATTATCAACATGTAGAAAAAAGTAAGAGAATGGAGAAAGAGCGGAAAGAAGAGTTGGATGACAAATGAACCTTGAAATTCTACTTTTGCAATGAATGAATAAGCAGGTGACAATATGAGCTGTAAATGAAGAATTAGGAAGAGAAAGCATCGTGAGATTACTTATTTATGAAAGATTCAACCATTGACTTCCTCTCTTCCTTTGAGCGTCTAATCCTCGACTTCTTTCCTCCGGAGTCATTGCTGCTAGTGGCAACTGCAAATGCTTGTCCAGCCCAGCCAACCTTAATCGCATGCATGACCTAGAAAAAGTAGAGCCAACACCAAAGATGCAAATCTACAAAAGAAAAATTGTTGAGGTAAGATGCCTCAGTATAAGTACTGGTGGTAATTTCTGTAATTTCACAAATGTGCACATTGCATGTGTACTGGAAGACACACTCATACACAAACATAATATATGGAACATTGCAATTTTAATAAATAAAGCAAATTTGTATGGAAATTATACCACGGCATCCAGGGACAGAGAAACATAAATGATAAATCTCAATAAAATGAACAGAACACCATTAGTAACACAAGATATTAGATAAAGGAAATTTTAGAAAAGTAGAAGCACCATGACTAGAAAAAAGTTAAATTAGACAAGATAATGTTTACATCCCATGAGTACTCTCCTGTCAATTTTTTAGGTCTAGCAATTAACTGTTAAGGAACAATGAAAAACATAGGTTGATAAGTTTTTTAATACAAGGAATAGAAGCACAGAACACAAAGAATTACACAGAATTGTGTCGCTCTGCCTTGGAAAAAACAAAGATTCTTGAAGCACAGCAAATACACCAAATATAATTAATTTTAAGCTTCAATGCAACAAAAAGTACCAAAGTTCATAAAGTTAACCACTATATAGATAGAATTCTCACTATATAGATAGAATTCTCAAGAAAACCATAAATATTGGAGGTTAACTAACATAAATTCAGCACCCGCTTCATATGAGCCAAAATATGTCAACTTGAAGTTTAAAATGTGCTTCTTTTCTAATCTGTGATGCCATTCTGGCAAAATCAACACCAGAAAACTGAGAATAGGAAAAGAAAACCAACTACAGAGTGAAGAGGAAGAACTGCACCAAATCCATAACCAAATTTCTACGATGCAAAAGAGAGGAAAGATAAAAACCCAAAACAGAAAAATGAGAATTTGAAAAAATTCACCTGGTTCGAAGAAGTGAAATGCAGCAAGGGTTTTTGGAGAATGGGTGTGTAGGATTTCTCGAGTATGTAAATGTAAATATTATAAACCCTACTGCAAATGAGGGACAAATGGCCTAATGCTATTGAAAGGGTAAGGTTTAGTGATATTTCCTATTTAATATTTTGTGCGCAAGGCATTTTTAACGACTTACACTTTTATTGGTTTTTAATTAATTTATTTATTTAACTGACAAAGATTCAAAAAGCTAAGGAACTGTTTGTTTTTCATTTTCAAAAATTATTCCGAGTATGGGAAAAATGAAACTAATACTATGTTTTTTACTTGGATACTCTTCCAAACTGTAAATCGAAATTACGCAAATCGAGAATATGAGAATTTCAATATTGTTTTGAAAGTCAAACCTTAAATAGGTACTTTATTCAAAATAGTTTATTAGAAAATTCATTATCATGTCATATTTAAATTTTAAAATTCAGATATACCCAGACGTGCATCACAGATCATTCACAAAATAAAATATGACAACACTAAATTATTTCACGCAATACTCTAAAGTTTGGCACTTGAACTAGTTCGGGCTGAATTTTGACAGATAAAAAATCAAACGGGGTCAACAAGAATTGCTAAGTACTGAAAATGGGTTAGGCTGGGTCCAATCCGGGTCAATTCATTAGATATGAGATTATCTTACATTGAAAAGTTTATTGAAAATGAGTAATCTACAAGTGTCCTTTATTTCTTTGATCTGATCAAGTATAAAATTCACCAATTTTAACTTGAAGTTGTAAATTTTTGCCGCTCTATTCAATAATTTGGATTTGGGTCGCTGAACATGGGTCAACATCAAACAATGTCCATTCTCAAGCTGGATAATAAGGGTCCAAGTACAAAGAAGAGGATATACTTCACTAGATATACAAAGATTAGCACACCTTATTGATCAAAAAAAAAAAAAAAAAAAAGATTAGCACACCACAGAAAATAAAGAATATTATGTGTAAAGTGTAAAACCCTTATTTATTTCCTTCAAAAACCAAGCGAGCCTCTGTAAAAAGTAAATCTAGAACATTAAAACCGATATTATTCTCACATCCTCAAGAAAAATTAAGACGCGGAATAATGATAATATTACAACATTCGTCGGCACATGAGAGTGGTTCTTGATGGCAATAATATCCATATTGGATTGCAAAAATTCTTATACTAATTTGCTAAGTAAATTGGGGTATAAGTAGAACTTCTAATCTTCTTCATGTTTACAATTGTCGTAAGTCATTGTTTCAGAGAGACACAGCCATATTGAGCATAAAGAATCAGATAACTGCAGCACAGAGAAAAAAAAAATGTGATTAGATATAAACTACAACAGAAGAAGAAAAATGTGTTGCTATTTAGATTCGTGTTACTTTTTCCCCCTTCTGTCCATTACTTTGGGATATTAAGGTGAGAGAGAGAGAGAGAGAGAGAGAAGAACAATACACATGATCCGTACCTAATTTGTAATAAATTCCGCATATGAGATCTCCCGCGGTTTTGGAGCCAAGAACTGCAAAACCGATATATAATGAAGCCAAAAATCAAAGTTTCAATTCCTCATGCACACTCGGCATCAGTAAACGAGAACTTACTATTTATGTTTGACGACCGTAGATTGCTCCCGACCCCTAAAATAATAACTGCTGCTCTTGTAGCCTGAAATTTTACCACATAATTTTTAATTGAGCCACTTTTCTTGAAAGCAAACCTAAATAAAGGGTAGCACCATAATACGCACCACTTTCCATTATTTGTATCCAACTTCTAACATCAAATGCCGATAGCTGCGACCTCGAATAGCACGCTGCCAGTGGTACTGGAGGGAATTCTTGAAGCTCAAAGACATCCGTTCTTTAACAAGCCTGCAGCAGTTAATAAATATGAACATACCACAAGGCACTTCCTTCCGGCTTCTAAATTCATTTCATGCATCATCATGTCTTACCATCTCACAATACATCTCTCAATGCCACGGGTGACAGGCCGAATGAAGGATGGATCTCGTTGTGCATACAACAAACCAACCTAAGAAATAATTAACAAATTTGTAATGTACGGAAAAGATATAACAAAGTTCACATTATTCCTTCCGTAAAATAGACCTCCTATTAACGCCTTATTTTCTTGTTCCTTCTGCAAATTGGCCTTTTTTTCTTTCAAATATCTGATCTTAACTTTATGCTTTTTTCTTTACAATCAAAATTTAAGATAGTTTAAGAGAATCTATGTGTGACAATAATATATACATATATATATATATATATATATATATATATATATATATATGTGTGTGTGTGTGTGTGTGTGTGTGTGTGTGTATGTGTATAATACAACATATTCTTTAAGACTATTCTTTTAAGGCCTCCAGTGGAGGATTTTGGTATATACACTATACACAAAGCTATTGATAATTCTTTAATAATTTTGCAACAAGCAAAGGTTTTTCTGTAACACTAGAAAAACCTAACTAGCCGCTATAAGTTCAGCATAGCAAAAGCAAACTGATTAAACTTTTAAGTACCTCTAGCAGTGCAACAGCAGAGGGATCATCAAAGATCTCAAGACTACAATCCGCAAGATAATTAACCTGCATTTGTCAATGAAAATCTTCAAATTGTTTAAGAAGTTCAACCTAATAAAACCAGTCATAGGTGCATTATCTGGTCTCACATTATAAATGATAATAACTCGTAGTAACTTTCTGTTAGAATTGCAAACATCAGCATGCTAGTGACGGAGAAGGTTACATGATTAAAGTATCATCACACTCAAAGAACTAAAATTACCCCGAAGTCTGCATTGACCAGAGATTGAACAAAGTCTATTAGCTGAAGTTTAGCCCAGGAACGTGGATTATCTGTTTTGGGGGGATGTCTCCAGGGAGCACCAAATCTTAATTTATCTTTTGGGATTTTTCCACTTTGTGCATCAATCGCAAATTTTTCCAGAAGTAACAGTGCTCTGTCCATGGCAGGATTAACCACAGTCACCTATGGTAGAGAAAAGAGGGTCAAGGACATACAAATATCTAGTAGGGAAAACTGATGCGCATCACATTTTTCTTCAAATGAATAAAACAAAAGATCCAGGCCAGAAAGCACATTTACTTATAGTCTTATATACATGTACTATACTAATCTCGGTGTCCATTGCCATACAACCATTTTCCTTATGAGATGGGCTGATACAATCATTTATCTATAATGTTACCTAAATCATAGTATTGCAGCTAAGCAGCAACCTTTATAATTCTCTAAGCTTTGCTGATACATATGCACATATACTATACTAATCTTGGTTTCATTGCATACAACTTTATAACCATAGTGCCTATTGCAACTAAGCAGCAAGCTTTATAATTCTCTAAGCCATCATAATATAGCAGTTTCTTTTTCTGAACAAAAATTCACCTTAGAAGCACCTTTCGTGTTGTAGAACCATATAGACTCACAATTTATTAGAGTTAGCAACTTCTGGTTACCAAAAAATTGGATAGGGGGGACAATCTCACAAAGAAAGTGATATGAGAATACAATATACAAGTAAAATGTAACAAGCAAAGTTGTAATATTTAAAAGAGCATGGAAAGTGTTTTATGGTAATTAGAAGGAAACATAAAGTGCAAAAACTCAGAGATATCTAGTCTTTAAAATTATTAGGAACTTACTTGCAAATATGCCAAATATAAATCCACAATATCTTCCAATGTACTACCCTCGGAGTTCATCACCCTGTCATTGAAAATCCATATTCATTCAGCTATGGCAGATTATATTAAGTTTCCAGAACTACCTAGAATAGTAAGTGGCACTAACCAATCATTAACAAGACTTAAAAGAAAGCTTCAAGCATTAATTTGGTCTCAGAAAACAATGCATTTATCAATGACTATAAAATGCAATAAGCTTAGCATTTTTATGGCTTATTTTATCAGTTTTTATTGTACATAATATTTGGATTTTCACCAATTTTCTGATAGAAGATCATAACAAACAGATAATTTTAGCTTTTTGGTAAACCTTTTTCCCAAAATATAAGAGAATAATGCTTGAGATAGAAGAAATTTTCTACCCCCTTTCAATTGGATGGGTAGGTGAGCAAGCACGACTTGACTACAATTGAAGGGTGTGTTTTGGTAATTGAAGGGTATTAATGGAAGGCTACAGTTAAATAATGCATGATCTGAGTCATGAGATGGCATTCATATGAAATTGAGTGGAGTACTTATGAGAAGTTTGAAAACAATGAAAGAGTATCAATAACAATTTTGACACTCAAAGTAAGAACCAATGAACTTATGCACTCGAAAAATTAACAGAAATAGTGCCAGAAATCAGACAAGTTGCACATATATCCATCACAAAATTTTAGTATATTGACAGTACTTACTTCTGGTAATAATTACTGAGCTTGAGCATGTAGAACTCAAAAAGATGCCGTGGACTCGAGCCAAATACCTCAACAATCACATTCCACTGCAAATTGAATAAGCATTGTGAAGATCTGTATCAGTCAAAGTTAATTGTGTGTGTATGTGTATGCTAGCAGTAGTATTTTTGTATGCATATTGCATGAAAGTTTATCCATTAGGGATTTACACAATTTCAAGAGTTCAGGCACCAATTCAACATTGTTGATAGTCGGATGGATCCAAGTAAAGTAAATAACTTGAAATAAACTACTAAACATTTTTTCTTTCAGTACTCTTTCTCAGGATAAACCATGATACAAAAAGTAGCAAATGTTCCACTTTTACAATCAACTTTCCACATCTCTCCAGATACTACAGAATTATCTATAGTGGAAGTAGCTAGCACGTTTAGTGTTGTGGCGCCTTCATGCGTTGATAGTTCAATTTTCATGTTCCATAACTACCCATACTTGTAAGTTTGTTACTTTCTTTCCTGTAGTTAATTTCTTACACAGAAAGTACTGGCTAAAACCAAATACCAATTGCAAAATTCAGACATATAAATAAATTCAATAAAAAGGTACAACTAAGCAGAAGGCTCAAGGGACTTGAATTATTCTACTAAAAGTAACATATCTTGGTTACTGATATATTCATAAGTGCATGGGCACAGGCTCAGCATGATCAATTTTACTCATATCATTCTTTCTTGATATTTTAGGAGTGCCAACAGAAAATTATTTTAATGAGCAGATATAGTTTTGGGATTTTTGTGTCCTAATATCATGAACTCAAGAAACAAAAACGGATTCATTTAATTATACCTCAGATTGACTGAAATAGTCACCAACCATATGCATTTTTGCTTCTGCTGGAGTCCATCCAAATGTCTGAAATTAAAAGTGGCACCCCAAACTAATCAAATTTTGGACAACTGATCCATTATCAACATTAAAGCAGTTACATTGATGCTATCTAGAGAAAAGATATTTACAACAAAACATAAAAGACATCTTCTTTCATTTTCATAAAACTAAATCTATAACAGTAAAAAACAATGCAAAGTTTTGAATAACAACAATCTTATAATAAAACATATATAAAATCCCCCTCAAGGCTTGAAGGATTGCCCACAAGTTGGTAACTTCTGGATAAAATAAGCATGTGAGGTCATTCGCATCAAACCGAGCAAGTGAAGATGTCAAACATGTAATGATGCAACAATTTGTCGAGATATATATCTTCTGATACTCAAACAAGAATTTAACCTAAACAAATGCTAAGAAAAGGTCATATGGTCATAGTCTCGAGCAAAACTCACTCCATTAACATGAGAAAAAATTCTTAAGGACATGCAGTTACAATATATCATGCTTGAGAAAGTCGTACACAATTTTGGTGTTACCCTAAGTTTAAAACCTTTCATATTCTTTGTAACCATATAAAGGTAGTGACGTGACACCCTCTCATCAGCCCACCCTGGTCACTTCAGCACAATCAAATCTTTTTCAAGTATCTAGTATTCGATTCAATGCTACTTTAATATGCTCATTTATTCACTGTTTAAAAAAATACAATTAGAGATTGCAAGCAATTAAAAGTGCCAATTTACTCTTTTAAAAGATGTTGAGCCTGTTTATATTGATTATTTATCTTTTATTCTTGTCCCTGTTTTCGGTTTATTTCTTTCCCATTTTTTTTGTTTTTGGCTGTTGTTCTTGTTGTTGAGAATTTATTGACAGTAGAAGATCAGGACAACAATCTCTCTTGTACATGCTTTATAGCAATTACATCAAGATGGTATGATATTTCAATTCTGATTTGTTTAGTTATCTCATCTGATAATCCAATATCTCAAGAGACAGCATAATAATGGTACAAGGACTTCAGATTTTTCAAGATTCTTAGCATGATACCAACAGTAAACCTTTGGTGCCCCCTATCAGAAGGGACATGCACCATTCCTTCAAGGAGTACACTGTTAAAAAATTTAGTCAGTTCAAACTTTTGTCGTTGAATTCCAACATTTATAATTTCTTATGTTAAAAGAAAA